>JAREIS010000090.1:4207500-5479540 GCA_030060385.1 Muscicapa striata striata
AGGCGTAAGTTTAAAACCACATGGCATATTTATTTGGGAATATCAATTTCCAAAGTATATCCAAGTTTTTTTATTCACAAAATTATATTCAACTCAAAAATATGTCACAAAAAGTTTCAACCATATATTAAGCTACTTCACTAAACTGACAACCAAAACTATAATGGTTGTTTGTATTTATCAGGTAAAAAGATAATTTCTACAAAGTAGGGATTCTCAGCCAGTACTACTTTACATTTTACAGTGACCAATCTTTTTCGACATGAAGCTCATTTTCTTCTTTTATAAATCAGTTTGCCAATTCAATACATATTCCATCCGAAGTGGGCTATCAATAAGAATTCTGAAGTCAGAAATCAATAAGGAAAATACTACTGAAAGTGCTTCTCCGCGTCCCATGATGGTTACTTTGAATGGAGTTCTGTAATACAGAACATCAATGAAAATACATCAGACCAGTGCCGCTGATTTTATAACAAAATTATTTATAGATCCTATTTGGAAACGCCTGACACTTCTTCTAGTCCCGACAGCTAGACTTGTTCAGATAAATAAACTAAAGCACAAAAAGTTTATGGAGTGAAGACTATCGTGTGTCATAGACAAGAGAAGTGAACTATGAGCGCTGCTAGGCAGCGTATCTTCAGCTAGAAGCCTTCAGCACACCTGTTTCCCAACACAGAAAAGAGCTCGGAAGTGTTAAACCCCCTGACACGGCCAAGGCGAGTGTGCGGGCGCGGAGCGAGCCCCGGAGGGCGGGGGCGGCCGCGGGGCCCGGGGCCGGGGGCCGCTCCGGAGCGGCTGCCGCGGGAACTTGCTCGTCCTCTCCCGCACACAGCTCCTGCGATCCTCTGGTACTCACTGCAGCCCAGGCTCGGCACGGGTCTGTTCACACGCGCTAGGCGCAGAAAGTTGCGGAGTGCTAGGGACGGTGTCCGCAGGCTGGTTTGTGTGCTCTCCGGGCGCTAGTTCAACTTGAAAACACATGGGCGATCCCACTCCGAAACACGGAGTAATAGTTTGAACAGACTACGGGGCGGCAGCATGGGCTCAAAAGGAGCGAATAAAACCGAGACAGTGAGGAGCCTGCTCAACCCGCATCGGAGCAGCTCCTGGCTTTCGCTCACGTCCCCTTCCTCTCTCCCCATCCTCAGCCTCTCTGGCAAAGTTTCATCATCGGTCCGCACTCCGGACCCCCCTACTGCTCCCCACACCCACCTCTCTCGCGTCTCCCAAGAACGAGATAAATAAAAGTCTGTTGGAGGGAGCCCCCCTCAGGAAACTTACGTTTGATCTGCCTGGGTTTGCTCTGTTTCCTTCGGGACATTGCTGCTCGGCTGCCGCTCCTGTCTTGCTCCAGGTACAGGAGTGGAGCTGGGAGGGACAGGGGGTGGAGGGAGGGTGACAGATCAACAGACGGGATTCATTGAGAAGCCGGCGGCCGCCTCGAGACTCAAAGTCAAATGACAGAAAAACAAGGAGAAGGGAAAGAGTGTGTGCGCGCGTGACAGAGGAAGAGGGGAAGAGAAACGGAGATCGGGGTGGGTGAGACGGAAAGCGAGAATGAGGGGAGAGAGAATCAGAAAGAGCGGAGGGAGGGAGCAGGGGAAGGAGCGAGGGAGGGAGGGAGAGAGGAGGAAGGAAGAGAGGGAGGGAGGGAGAGAGGGAGGGGAGAGCTTGGCTCCTCGCTCTCTCTCTCTCCCTCTCCCGCCCGCTCTCTGCCGTTGCCGCGCCGCCTCCGCTGCCCGCGCCGCGCTCCGCTCCGCTCCGACTGACAGGCGGCAGGAGGTGCCGGCGAGGGAGGGGGCGAGGGAGGGGCTTTCCGGGACGGGGGGGCGGAAAGAGGGGGGCGTTTGTCCGTCAGCCTTGACGGGCAGTGGCTACTACCAGCGACAAGTCCGCATGCAAATCGCCTCCTGCCTCTGGGGCACGGGCTGTCGAGGCGGGAGGCTTCAATCGTCCCGGCGCTGCCAGGGCTTCTGGCGGCGGGCAGAGCCGCAACTTTCCCGAAAGAGGCGCGGCGGGCGAACGGGCGAAGAAACTCGGTGACAGCGGGCAGGCGGCACGAGTGCCCCCGCCCCGCACGGGGATCCCCGGGTGTCCCGCACAGCCGGTGTGTGTCCCGCACGGCCGGTGTGTGTCCCGCACGGCCGCTGTGTGTCCCGCACGGCCGGTGTGTGTCCCGCACGGCCGCTGTGTGTCCCGCACGGCCGGTGTGTGTCCCGCACGGCCGCTGTCCCCGCGTCCCGCCCGCAGCCCGGCCCGAGCGCTGCCCGCGGCAGGAGCGGCCCCTCAGCCGCGCTGGCCCCGGGCCGGGCGCTCCCGCACGGCCCAAGGCTGAGTGCCCGGGGCAGGTTTCGCTCCCCGCCCTCCACACGGAGGGTCCCGCGGCGCCTCACAGGTGCTGGAGCCGGCCCCGAGCCCGGCGGACGGACGGACAGACAGACGGACGGACGGGCGAGCTGCCAGCGTCCTTCCCTGGCGGTCCTCTGGCCGCTTGCTCTCGGCTGCGGTGGCCCGAGGAGTCCTGGCTGCGGCCATCGCTGTTTGCCCCTCCGCGCCCCCGAGTGCTCGCGTTTTGACTCGTAGGTGAGCGAGGCCGACTGACTCCCTCGGCTTCGTTAGTTCCGTCTTTCTAAACAGTGATAATAGCGAACTTTTTTTTTTTTTTTTTTTTTTTTGCACGGTAGAAGCCAACATTTGACGCTCCTGTTACTGACACCAGTTCAGTATTTGGACAAAGCTAAAGCTATGCTCGTGTGTTACAGCCTGTGTCTTTGGACAAAATTTCTCTTGAATGTTCTTGAATAATTTCATTTATGTATATAGCTGTAAGTGACCCACTATGAGCAGACTATACTCTCTGTATCTCAGTGCATTGCCAAGCTTTGCACGCCTATTGCCACCTTCTCAGGGCTGTCAAACACTAACTTTTAAAAAATTCTGGAAAAAAAACTATCCCCACAAACAAAAGAGAATCAGCCTGATTTCATGGATGCCAGGGGAGGACATATGATACTGAAATGTCTTTATTACTGGGCTTCCAGAAATTTCAGATCTGACACGAGTGTAATACAACCATAAGTGTTCTTAGAGCTTCACTGGCAGGACTTACGTTCAGGTAAACTGTTCAGCATTGCTTTCAGTCTTACCTCTGTAGTCAAAATACTCTCAAAAGAAGCAGTTTTTGACCAGATGTCTTGACACATTTTTTTTGGGCTTCTTTTTGGGGCAATATTGCAGAAGTCTTCATATAAAAAGCAAAAATTCTAGCATAGTGATCTACTAAAATTTTCTGATGGAATCTGGAACAATATTTAATATTTGTTTTTGTTCTGATACCTTAAAGAATCTGATTATATAAAAAGGGTTTTCTGTTTAGCTGAAGTGATTGTGATGTGCCAAATTTCTATTTTAATTTCTTTCCTAGAGGTGTAGGCTCTTGGTTAACTGCTAGTGTAACAGTGGTAGTGTTTGCAGGACTGTCTATTCTATGGCAATAGATAAACGTGATAAGAATAGACAAAGTGAAATGCTCTGCTATGTTTTTTTTTTACAGAATAAGGCTCAAAAGGGAACTTACATGGATGAGATACTCATCTTTCAAATTTAAGTTAATATTTTATCTATTCTCAGCATTCTCAATGCTCTTAAACTGCAGTCTGTTTCCCTAATTAGAAATAGTAGTGTCTTTTCCTTCATATAGGTTGACCATTTATTTCTGTTTCTATTTTGTTGCCAGGCTCTCACACAGTTTTTAGTCTGCACAGGCGATTTGACAAATACTGCTTTTAAACCTACTGTTGTTTAAATGCTGAAGAATGAAATTGAGTAATCTGTTTCCAACATTTGAATGATATATGAACTGTAACTTGTAAAACTGCCACTGTAACTTAAAAGTTACTACACTTTATGTGGTACAAACCAGTTACAAATAAGAGATAAACAGCAATGCCAAATGAAGCAATGCTAGAGTCTCTAAGTGTTTATTCTTAAATACTGTTTAGGGTAAATTACATAACATAATTTTTGTGCTGACTCCTGCTTTTGTTAATATTTAAATAATGTTAGTACATATTTTGTCTGTTCTGAGGCATTAAGGCTATTTTCTGCTTCATCAGCTCAAAAGAGTTCATATGAAGTTGTATTATTTCTATGGCCATTCAGAGACATGTTTGATCTCTTAAAGGATTATTACACTTAGTCATTTCAATGTATTTCAGGTTATTTTTGACCTATTTACCTAAAGTTTAAAAAGCTGCTTGTGAAATGCCAAGAAAGAAACATACATATGCCTGCTATTTTACTATAATTAATGGTGTAAAACTAATGAGCCATTTTTTCTCATTTATAGAGGAGCTCTTATTTAGTACACTTTAACACTTCATGGAAATGGCCCATTTTCTTTGTCAGAAGGAGTAGCCTGTCGTATATCCCAGATGAAAACAGCCTGTAGCAGGCGTGTGCGGTGGCTGCGGCTGGGCCAGGGCACAGCTCAGAGCTCAGCTCCGCCCTGGTCGCTGACGCTGTGTTATTGTTCAGCCGGTCTCCGCTGCTGCTCACCAGGAGCTGCTCCCGATAAGCTCTGTGGGCAAGGCCACTTGCTGCTTCTTGGGTCGCATGAGCACAAGTCCAGCAGTGTAGCTTTCCCTGAGGACTCAAGAATAGGCCCAGCGTTTTCTGTTAAGCTGCAGAGAGCATCGTTCAGAGTAGATCTTTCAAATCTTACAAATTACCTCTCTCCCTAATTGCCTAATTTTCTGAAGTGCTATAAAGTGCTGTGTAGTTACAGTGTTGTCCATACTAAGGTTGCAGTGCCTGTACCGTTCACTGGCTCTTCCTGCTCACCTGTTGAAATTCCCTGTAGCAACCAGAAAGTGCTCTGAGTGCTCTGCCAGCATGGCCAGGGGACAGTGACACTACCTGGGAGGCAACTGCAGCCTCTGACCAGGGACACAGGGGACAGTGACACTACCTGGGAGGCAACTGCAGCCTCTGACCAGGGGACACAGGAAAAATGTGTCCAGTTTTTGTTCTGAGGGAATGGTGGCCATCTGCCCAAAAGCTGAAGGTACAGATAATTAGGAACTGATGCAATAAGAATAGTTTAAAAACTGTTCAACCAAAATGGTAACTGGATGTGAGTAGTGGCATAGGACCAGTCCAGAAGATGTGTATTCTTAGTTAATTACAATATCTCAAGAAGAAGAAAACAACCTCCACAGAGGCTCACTTCTTAGTCGACTTGAACTTTATCACATCCAACACTTGCTAAGATTCTGCAAAGGCTTATAGAAACCCTCTAACTGAATGTTATCACATTTTAAAACTTAAGTTCTTAAAATGCCTATATTCTGGCAATGAAACTAGGAAGAGTGTAGCTTAGATTTCATGATCTTCAAGTGTTAGCAACTTTCTTCCACATGGATAATATGCAGAATTTTAAGAACAATGTCCTTAGTTGGAGAAAACGTAATGATTCTTAGAGCAATCTTTCCATTCTCTCATTGAAAGGAGGAAATACTAAAATTTTGAAATATTTTCTTGGAAGCAGAATTAACCTCTTGACTAGAAATTATAGATTTCCCTTTTTTTAAAAAAAGTAAATTAGAATTTACACCGAGGAAATTGACTTCAGAATTCTCACATAAATCTGGATACAGATTGTATGCAAAGATACTGCTGTATAATGAAGATACCATGAAGTTTAGGCAGCAATTGATTTTGGAAGAAAATATGCTTAATTTTTGTGTTGTATGCATAACCGAGTTATGACTATTCATAACACCGAATAAGAATGTATAGTGTTAAAAATATAATTTTATAGATTCTGTTGGGCTCTTAAGCTGTGATTTCCATAGTAAGGACTTGATTCTTCCATGATCTTAATCATAGTTCTTTAGCTCTTAATGAAAAATTAAAAGCTGCTATTTCCCCAAGTATTATCCACTTAGAGCATTAGAAAGATCTGGCATAGCTTTTTAAAACTTTATTCCTTTTTTTCATTGGTCAATAGTGAAGTACCTATCTAGACTGAGCATTAAATTTTTAAGGCTTAGAATACCCCTCTAGTATGAATATGGGACAATTCACACTTTCCCTGCTCTTGGAAAAATCTACAGTTTATTCTTATTTCACAATACGTAGATTTTCTGTATGGTCATGCCACACGTACATATATTCTAAGACAGCAAGAAAGTAGAGCTAAATATATCTCTGGGCAGCTGATGGATGTTCAGTCTGAGCTTTGAATTTAGAAGTAAAGCTTCCTCTGGCGTTTGAAATAAAGAAGAAAAAACTCTGCCAGTGTGTTTCTAGATGACATATAGGAGAAAATGCTGCTAGGCAGATTCACCACATGTAGAGGAACCTGCAGAAGATCTGAGGATATCCAAAGAGAATGGGTGAGACCAGTGGATATGAACTGCCATTTCAACCAGTCCTGAAGACAAGTTAGAACCAAATTGCAACTACATTTTTTTGTGAATGTTTTCCTCCCAAGGAATGAGCACAGCCCTATGGAGAAGCTCCTGGCCACAGGGTTTCAATGGATGCAGCCATGTGGGAAGCCAGACTCACAGAGGGCTGGAATCAGTGCTGAGTCAGACTTCATGTTGATAGTCCAGACCTTTGCATCCATTCTGGGAGATCTGCCAGTTTTTAGAGGCCAAAACCCATGTCCACTACATATGGAGAGGGAAGAATAGCATAGAAATAAATGGTGACCTCAGAAACTTTCTGGATTCCTAAGTAGACTTCTCCTGAAAAGGGTATTCTCTGAATTTGAGTTAATTTTTGATCTGTGCAAAGCTTAGCATTTTTGTGGTGTCAGTCTGCTGTCTCTCTTCATGTATTTATTTAGAGCAGAAATCACTGATCTCTTTTGATAGTTCAGTTATGCAAGATACTTTTCATCTCACATTAAAATTTATATCTTATTTGTTATCCAAAAATAGTGGCAAAGATTATTCTTCATTTCCTGACTGGATGCTCTCTGATACTGCTAAGGTAATCTTATAGATGAACAAAATGATAGTCAACCAAACTGTTTAAACATTTTGGATAACTTTAAGTCACAATTACAGAGTAGCCATGATCTTCATAATAATGTAAAATACTCCTTTTCACTGCACAGGACTGTAGTATTGACTGGAAAAATATTTCATTTCTTACTGAAAAATTATACATACAACTCAGCTCCTAATTCTGACATCCATGTTCTTCTTATAGGAAAAAATATATCTCAATATCAGCAAGATTCTACCACAAAACTGGTTTGCACAAGCTAACCTGTCATGTGCTGTGCCTTCAGCTGGAAAATTCCATAGGTGTGGCATAGATACAGAAATCTTTTTAAATAAAGCTGAAAATATGGATGCGTGTTCACAACAAAATACCATATCACACATATGGCAGCATCTGGAGTAAGGGATGGAAGGAACAGTGTCCTGTGTGGAAGTATTCCTGGATGCCTTGGTTGTCTGAAATGCAGCCCATTCACCCCACTGCTTACAGATGGTTACTGAAAACCTAGAAATGTGCTGAAACATATATAATCCCACACCACATTGCAGATTTCTGCCAGTAACGAAACTGCAGCCCACAGCAGCAGGAACTTGCTGTTTTGGCATGTGCTTGGCCTTCAGAGGCCAGTTTTGTTACAACTCACGAGAACTTCTCTGCTTTCCATGACCTTACTCTCCCCAGGAACATGCTACCCTTAGCACAGTATGGTCTGGGCTTCTGAGACAGGCACCTTGCTCAGACATGCAAATGATAATGTAGCATGAAATTTATTGAAGCTAATAAGCCCAGAGAGGAAGGAGTTCAGAATAAGATAGGAGAAATATTAAGGAAAGTTAAGGAATAGTAGAATAGGAAAAACAGGAAAAAGGGGATGAACAGCTGTAGTGCTTTAAAAATCTTTACTTCTATCTTAATTTTATTTTAGATAAGCCAACAGCAGTACTTCATGTAGACATAGCTTAGCACTGAAAAGATAACATTAATATTGACAAATTACTGTTTATGACTTCGGAGTGAAAGGCTTGTAAAGTAGTGACATGAGTATAAAGCACAACCCTAGATGCAGAGTTTCAAGTAAAATAGCATTTTCTCTTCTCCTTGATCTTCTTTCATAACTGTTACGTACACTTGTTTTGAAAACTATTAGTAGTGTCTCTGCTCTTACCAAATTAGTTATTATGGACATCTCAGTGTGCCCAGTTTCAATGAAGGAGGTTGCATACACACCATCATCTCAAAAATATTCATAGAAGTATGAACAAGACATTAAAATAGAAAACTGGAAACATGTATGGTGATTCCTCTATAAGTATCATTGTACCAGTTTACCACTATAGCATTATAATGACATTCATCAACCTTTTTTCAACAAGTTTTTCTTCTGCTATATATCCATTGAGTAGATGTTTTTACACAAATGCACAATGATGGCTGGTAGAGTATATGGTATCATTGTACTTGTGTCCTATCTGTTCCTCATATTGTGCAAATGAAACTTCCCCCCCTCAGAGCAGTTACATAAATTGTCCTCTGCATGTACCAGAGCTGGTATTGTTTACCACTTTGAGGTATAAATAAAACTATGCATCATCATCATGAATAGGAATATATATTGAAACTTCAAAGTCTATGCCAGCATTGACTCTCTTTTTGAGATTTTAGGTCCCTCTCAGCAGCATGGACATGTTTTGGGTTATTAAGGGGATGTTCATAATTTATGCAACTCTTCAATTTTAGCCTTTATCCTATAAATAGAATTGACTATGTCAGAAAGGAAATCTTTCCATGCAGTCTTTTGAAAGTGTGACCCCCCCCAAGGTTTTCTACCTTCAGAATCAGAGGCTTTGCACAGCAAACTTAGAAAATAAGTGAAAGATATAATAGTCCAGTGGAATGAACAACAAAGGGAAAGTACAGTTTCCCTCAGTAGTTTGTAACCTCATATTGTTTTTGGGAAAACTTGTAGGATTTTTAGTAGACCACTTTACAACACAGTAAAGCTAAATTAATCTCAAAGTTGGTTGATTTAAATGCATCATTGACTTTGAAGATATTGGCAGTATATGTGCTGTTTATTTCCTTCATATTATATCTGCTCACAACAAAATTTAGTTCAAATTCCCCTCTCCTAAAATCCACAAGTAACTTCCAAAAGTTCACATAGCACTTTAAAATGTAAAAATAGGGTTGCAATTTTTCTGAAGTGTCTCAGTAACTAAGAATTCTTTTCAGTTTTCCTTTTTAATCCCTCTTCAAAATTAAAGTTAAATTTTGAATCAAGCTGCTTCCAAAAATGTTGCTCTAGAGACAATCCTTTTACTGATACTGATAGTTAGGAATTATACTAGCATAAAAAGGAGAAAATCAGAGTTCGTGATTGTTTCACAACCAGTGATTTTAAAGGGATTAAGGTGGAAGCTCTCCAAATAAAAGTCCTGAAGAATAATCACTCCCTAGACTTTTCCCATGAAGAACCCAAAGGAGAAAGTTGCCCTCAATTTTATGAAAACATTTTCATCAACTGATGAAAACTGAGTATTGTTCTCCAATCATAAAAACAAATTACTTTGCACACATTACACTTTTATGTAAGCAACCAAGAAAAGCTAACTGTCAGATCTATGAGTTTATTTGTATATAGAGCTTGTTTCATTCAAATCAGTTTCCCTTTATTTGAAAGTATTTCTGTAATGAACAAAAAACAATCTAATATATGGATCATATATTCCTGCTTGCATTTTACTGTTTTATTGACCAAATCCTAGAAAGATTTTTTCCAATGTTTGAATGATCCTTTGCCTGCAGGTTGTTCCTGTGGCCACTTTCTGGCTACGAAATGATGGATTATATCAAATAGACTCAAATAGCCACAGCTGAGCTTATTTATTCAATTGGTTTTGCACTTATTTAAATTCCCTTTCACTCACTCTGTAGGACTGGTGCAAACAAAAAAAGCAAAATTTTGTGTATGTTGCTCTCCCAATCCATAATTGCTATTCTAAAGAGTGCTTAAGTTTTTATTTTGTCCTGTAAAGTGAAAAATATTGTTTGAGCCATTGGTAAGTAGAGGTAGACTACTGAAATAATTAATAATAACATTCCCAAATGTGTACTTTTTTTCTAATATATTTCAGTTGTGCAAAGTATAAAATTTCTTCAAAATTAAAGACTGATTGACAATTTTGACAATATTCATCTAAATATTACATGAAAACTCATTACAATACCTAAACATAGAAGTGGATGTGGATTTCATATGATTACCATGCATAGGTCAACTGAAAAAGGTATAATATTATGAAAATTTTCTAAGAGAGTCCCAACTGATTAATACCACAAATATTGATTTATATTTGTGCTACACACATGAAATCAATGTGGCAGTAGGACTCATAGTGGCTTTGGGTATTCTGAGCCATAAAGAATAACCCCACAAACAAGTGTAAAAGTTTGGAGCTTGGTAGTAAGCATCTGAAACATGCAGGGTTTTATTGTTCACTGCTTCATAATGTGGATATACCAACATCTAAATGGCTAGCCTGTGTCTCTTAAAATAAAAAATATTTCAAAATATGTAGAAGAAAATCAGTGACATAACTATCAAATGGTATAAAAATGAAAGTCCTACTCAGATATGTCATTAGCTGTCTTTAGCAACTGTGTTGCAGGTGAGCTCAAATCAGCTTTGATTATCTTGGCCAAAAATGCAGGTTGTGAATCTTTCCCTTTACACATTTACTGTGTAGATGATTGCCAGCCAATACTTATATGAAATTAACATTTCTCTTATTCTTAAATCACCCCTAATTGGTGACTTTTAACATCTTTTAACTCTAATCATGCTGCCAGAAGAGCTGTGAACCTGCAACATTCAATTTAACACCACAGACAGGTGCATTTAATTGTCCTCCAACCTATCATTCTGCCTGATGGGTTGGGAAAAAGGCTCTGGATGCAAGATGTGGGACCTACAGGAAGAATCATCAATTTCTACCTCATGAAAATGAAGCTTTGATCATTTGAGAAACAGAAAAATATTGATGAGTATGCCTTGTTTTGCCTATTAGTTACTGCATACATTATTTTCTATTCCTATTCGCTTACTTACATGGTTCTATCATCTACCTTTCATATTCTCTTCAGCATTTGTCAGTATATCTCTCTTCTTCTTACTCCTAACTCCTTGTCCTAGGATTTTAACCTTGGCCCTGTGCACTGTAGTATGAAAAAAAATGAAATTCCAAAAAATGAAAGAAAGTTGGGTAACCTGAGGAATGGCTTATAAGTAATGCTGATAAGAAACAAATGTATTTTACTATGACCAAGATACTTCTGAGACATCACACTCAGGAAAAAAGAAAATTCAGTAACATATAATATTTAAGGACTACTTAAATTATTTAGGGACATAGACTTCTAGAATGGGAAGTTTAGTCTTCTAACCAAGAAAATGCCTAAGTGCCTGTCATTATTATTATTATTATTTATTACATGATGAAGATAAATTTTGAAAAGGTGAAGCACTTTCATTTATAGCTTCAAAATTCAGTCTTTGGACTGGGTCATATAGTTGTATAGACCTGTTCCTAGAGCCTTTAATTCTGAGAAATTTCCAGTCTATAAAAATACACAGCTTTAATTTATTTTCTTTAATTTCCTTATTTCATTTTGGATTGTATACTTTTTTTAAATACCTATATATTGAAAATGACGTCTTGAATTGAATGCAAGAAAACAAGTTGAAATAAGTTCAACTTATTCAGATTTTTAAAATTCAGAGCAAGGGGCTTGTAACAAGTTGATCTTAGAACACAAAGGCACACATATACTGAATGAACCCAGCAAAAATCTAAAACACCAGAGGATGTCCTTTATGACATACAGCAACTCTGGTTCCAATTTTAGACCAGGAACAATTATTGATCAGTGATTCATAACAAATCCCCCTGCTCTCTGAGAGGATTGCAGATCTTGACATCATCACAATTTCAATCTATCTATTCCAAAATTTGGTAGCTCATACAAAGCTTGAAACTTCAAACATTTCATATGATCTGAATCTTGAACTGAGGTAATGAGCAATGGTCTACGAGACAGCCCAGTTTCTGTTTCTGCAGCTGAGCTCCTGCAGTCTCTTCCATTTTCAAACAGCATAGGAAAGTCAGAGAGCAGTTCTGTGTGAAAATAAAGCTGTATCTGCCTTAAACTTCCATGATAGCTGTAGGTGTTGAAAACCAGTTCCTTACATTAAAACTATACAAACTTTGAAACTGGTAATGAAATACAGATCTTTATCCTGAACCAGTTCATGACATCAGTGTATCCCAGTAGCAATAATGTTTAACTGTTACCAGAGATCCATAATATCACTAAAAAAAGCACAGCTGCTTTACATTATCACTTACTTGTATTTAAATAGCCCATGCTAGAGTTGTACTTCCAAAACCTTCCTTTAATTCTGACATGAAGCTAAATGGCTGAGAGCAATATATTTCACTTCATGCAGATGATATATTGCTTTCTTGTTAGGCTTCCTTATTTGAGATGACTTCTCTGTCTTATAACCATGACTAAATCTCCAGCTGCAAAATGAATTTGATTAAATCCAACCACTTGACCTTGTCAACCAATGTCCCCAGACACCTCTTTACTGACTACATTATTCTATGGGCTTCTAAGCAGTAGAGCTGGAATGCTTATACCCTATTCCATATTCTCCACTCTCAGTAGTTACAAATTCTCCAAAACAATTATTAAAATTAAAGATTATATAGAAGGCTGGACCTTTGTCTGTTTCAGGCTGTTATTTTACTTAAAATTAATTATTTTCTTAAAACATTAAATTTCATCCAGATGTTACCACATCATGGACATCTCAGACAACTATTTAAGACCTATAGCAATCCCTCTTGAAGTAAAACTGGAATTAAAAGTAGTTGTAGGTGAAAATTACATTGCTTCAAGATGTTAAAATTATTTTAGACGCATACATTGACTTAAATATCAAGCCTTAATGATTCAATATCAATTAAAATCTGTGGGGTATAATTTCTTTATTTAGAATAATATTTTACTACGTTTTCTTACTCTGAGAGATGTAAAGTAACGTAAGATCAATACAGAAATGTAATAATAAATTTATGTTCTTTGGCAAATTATAAAACCTCCAGCCAGTGCTTTATACAGAGTCCCATTGGATGTTAGTTGGAGTTGTATACACACCTTGATATAATATGATCAGAGAAATGTGAGCCAAGTGAAAGAGCATCAAAAGGAATGTTGAACTTAAATGATGAAACCAGAAATAAATGAGACTATTGACTGTAAGTAAAATTGATCCAAGACTAGAGTAAAGTTTCCAGCTTGAGAGCCATCAGGAGAATCAAATATAGATAACCTAACAGGTTTAGGGCAAACAAGTATTTTCAGAGAAGGATTATAGTAAAGAGTACCTGTGATAGGAAGGGTTATAATAATTTTTGAATTTGCTTCAGCTATCTGCAAAATGTATGTTATTTTTCAAACAAAATATTGTAGCATTTTTGACAGACCAACTACAATATTTGATTCAACAGAAAAAAATTATTACGGGTAAAAGTTATATCTGATGCAAAATTTCTCTATTATCTGGAACGTGATAGACATCATAAAAACACGATACCTTGAGGAACACAGACTTACAAATTTTACCTGTAGTGGTCATATTATACTGGGATCATTTCTCTGTCACACTGAAATAAAGAGGGGAGATAAAGATTCTTTTATGCCTCCACCATCTCAGCACCATCCTGGTGATAAGAACCCACGACAGCCTTCAGCATGAAGCTGGAGAAATCGCAGGGGTGCTCTAACGACTGACAACTGGAACAAAACACTCAGTACCCTCTGTCAGCCAGAGCTGGGAGAGCATTCCACACTGCTCCTTTCCCCATACTCATTGCCTCTAGGCATTGCAAACTGTCTGAATGCATGTAAATATATGTCATTCCTGAAGCTGACAGAAAATGAGGCTTTCTATGAGGATTGCTCAGATTCCATGAATGGGAAACTTATGGCCATTTTACTTCTTTCCAGAAATGTAAAACAGTATTATAGGACCTTACAGTTGGTTGTTTTGTTTCCTGCAGCACAATATTTTCTGCGTGTTTTGTAAAACACACACACACGTAAACACACATCCCAGGTATATCTGCATATATTTTCAGACATATATTGCCTATATAGATAGACAAGCATGTGGATACATACATATGGAATTTTTTTAATACATCCACAAACTCATTAAATGATGGTAACTCAACTTTAAAAAAGAAGGAGTCATCAGGAGTAATCTCATCACATTATTTTCCTATTAAACCCTCTCTCTTTGATTTTAGTGTCAGGTTTGATCTTGCACAGCTTAGGTGCAGTATGTTGCTTCTTTCTGTGAACTATCCTCCTATCTATTTCCTAAGCTGTTGTTCCACACTTGTAATCATGTTATTTGAGTGCCTTATGCATTCTAAAAATAACCATAATAGAAGTTGCATGTAAGTGCAAGGTGAGAAGTGATGAACAGGACAGCGACACAGCACAACCAATCATACTGGATGTAAACGGGAAACCAGACCACACTGCATAGCAGTAAATGATTATTATAACCACAATTTATAAAGAACCAAAGTGTTGGAGGCACTTCAAAGTGCACACAAAGAGACATATTCCTTCCCTTAAAGAGTTTAATATCTAGAAATGTTGCCTGGCTGTTTCTTATTGTCTCACGGGGTAAAACAAAATAGAGAATGATGAGTTAAATGCTGCATTATATTGGATCATGTTTAAGCCTATACTGCACCAACAAACTTTATTATTTTACTCCCAACATTATAATTTTTGCCACTAAGGACAGTGCCCTAACAGCAGTTTGTGTTTGCTGTAAATCCATTTGCAAGGCATCAGTGATTAAACTCACTTGCCTATCCAAAACTTGCAAAGGAAATTGAATAAATGTAAATCTTCAGCTCATCACAACTTGAACTAAGCCAAACTTTCACTTCCTGGAATCATCATTTCCAAGTGAGTCCTCCAGCAAAACTTTCCTTTGTCTCCCAGCCAACTGCCTGCACTTGTCTGCAAGTGTGTCCTGCACTGCAGACCCCTGAACAATGGAAGTTCACAAGTTTCCGCAAACAAAACTAATCCATCATTTCCACTGCAATAGAAAGTACACTTCATAAAAGAGAACAGTAAACAGTTCCTGAAGAGAAGTATTCCCTTCCACAGAATTCCTTTTCCAAACACATGCATCCCTAATGAACTTCCCTTCTGTACTGCTAACCCCAACATTAAACAATACCACAGCTGCTAACAAGGTAAATTTAAGAAGGCGTGAGCTAAACCTTAGCACTTGCTCAAAGTTGTATTCTAGAAAGATGCCATACATGTGAAGGTCAATAAAGATGAGCACAAAGACAAGAATCTGGTATATGATAATGATTAATAATCTGTACTATATGATTTAAATTCTCTGTATTGCTAAATGACATGATGCTCATCAAAGGTACATAATCCTTTTCTGTGATGGTACTTTACTTTCTTATGCAGCTAGGTAGATGCCAGCCAGGGCAGACTCTAACAGCCAAGGAGGTCAGGAACTAATCTGACTCTTCTGAAGTTAATGGAATCTCTGCCATTTACCTCAGTGGGATCAGGGTCTCACATAGAACATTAAAAATATAAAATTATTTCTGTGGGATTGCTCAAGGATTAAGGTTCTATATCAGCATGAAAATGTAAAACTAAATCTCATTCTTAATGAGAATGGGTTGTTTTCTCTACAAATACTATCTATCTCAAATTACAATAATAGAATATTTTCATTTTCTGGAGGTTGATTTGTAGTCTGATTTTTTTGCTTTTCTCTACTTTGCCTTTTCATACAGCCCCCAAGCTGAGAAAAAGGTGAAAAAGCAACCTATTGGCATACAGTGTATGCCAATAAGTAAAACAATTTTGAAACCCCATTTCCACTCTGAAATTGCAAGCACCCTTGAAAATAAATATACCTGAACAAGATTAGAAAAGAAACAAAAATATTTGTCTTCCTTTGGTAATTAGTTTTGTGCATATAGTAAACTGTACTCAGTTTTACTTTTTTTGAGGGAAAATGAGCTTTAATTTTCCAAAGTTACAAGACTGAGTGACTATTATTCTCTGTGCTATGGGAAAAGCTCATGTGCATGCTGACCATTAGACAGTGGAAAACAATGATTATAGCATATTTCACTGAGGAGACTGCATGGGAGCATTCAAGGGGAAGCAAAAAAGAAAAACATTGCTTTTATGTCCAGGTCATTTGACTCCAAATATATGTGATATTTGATATGTTCATTTCTCTGAAGATTTTTTTTTTTTTCATTTTCTCCTAGTTTCAGCAGAAACTGGAAATTTCTGTTCAAAACCAAAGCAGATTTTTATTTCCATTCAAGAGAATTTGAAAAATTCTATGTGAAACTGAACAAGAACACAAGTTCTGAGCCTTCTGGCTTTTTATGGCTTGCCTTGTATCTATGTTCTCCTAAAGGAAAATGAGAAGGTGAATCAACCAACCTCTGCCTGCCCTTGGCTCTACAGCAGAGAAACTGGAAACTCAAAGTCACAGCCTGAGCCAGACCTTCCAGGCAGCTAAGATAGCACAGAGGGATCAGTACCTTGAAAGCAAGGTGATCCAGCTCTGATGCAGGGGAAATGGGAGAACTAAGGTCCTCATGCTCATCATGTGGTGAGTGAGGTCTTACCAGACATCAAAGTCAAGCCACTGAGCAAGGTCCACATGGACTGTTTGTGGATTTGAGCTCCCAATTTTGGAAGCTTTTCACAGAAATAGTAAGCTAAAACAGAGGAACCTGGAATCTGGGGACCACCAGCAGATGGTAAGGTAAAATGCTGTGTGTACTGCCAGGAATATCTTCATGAGTTTGTTGGAAACCTGTCTGCCAAACAGAGGAGCCATAAGAAATACTGTAATTTTGAAATGTTGACTCTTTTATTTTATTTATTTATTTTTTAATAAGGAAACCCTAGCACTTTTAGAGAAACTTAACCAGTTTTCAAAGGCATGAGAGAAAATAAGCCAAGGAGCTGGATTTTGCAGTACAGCTCCAGCTGTGAGTTGTACACAGTGACAGAATTCTACAGTGTGCATAGCAGAGGTGTAGATCAAGCCTAGTAGTGTTATTACAGTCTTCACAATCTTTGTATAATAATTATTTTATAGGCAATGAATGTCAGCAAGATGTTGTCACTTTATCTTGTTTACAGAAGAAGCAAAGACTCTATGTTTCAAAGAGCCACTAGAGGGGAATTTAGTCAAGCAGGTGAGGAAGAGTCCAGGTTCCAGGCCACATCCTCTAAGTGAGATCCTGCATTAATTAGTGGTGATTTTTCATTAATTTCTGTAGTACGTATCAACAAACTTGATGTGTCAAAAAGAGACTATGTATTATTGCCTTTGGATGTAGTAATAATAGGAACTGCATCTACTTTTCTTCCAGATTTTCCCATGTGGAAATTCACTTCTTGTTCAGTCTAGCAGCAATGCAATACTGGTTTTTATTAGAAGAATCCAATGTGACTGTCAACAGACAGAGCAGTAGTATTGGATATCTTGTGCTGGAAAGTCGAAATAACACTGCACAGAAAATATCAATATGGATTAATCTATAGGCCATGGATTTGACCGTTTCTTAAATTGGGTTTAGTTGTATAATGTACATTAAAGTGAGATAAATTCACAATTCACATTTCATTGATTTAGCTAAGTTCAATTGGGAATTTGTGTTGTTGTTTTGTGTATTTATATTTGACTGTTTCTTCCTAGAAGCTTAATCAGTGTAAGCTTACATAGCCAATACAACCTGCTGTGATAGCTTGGATCTTTAATACTGTACCATAAGCCATGCTACTGAGGTAGAAAATTTACTGCTGGCCAGAAAAATAAGAATACCCTTCCTTCAAGATTATGAAGTAAATTTTGAAAAGATCTCCAGCTGGTCTTCCAGCTAGTTGGTTTCAGCAAAGGTGTGTTAGACACAGAAAAACATCACTGTGTGCACAGAAAACTGCACATAAGAAAGATACAGCATGCAAATCAAAAGCTGTAATGCCTTTCTGTAGTTCAATGCATATATTAAATCCAGTGGCTTTCATCATCTGTATACTGCCCAGATATGTAGCACCTACAGAGTCCATGCATTTCAAGGAAGCCTTTAACTTAACTTGGTAGAAAGCCCTGGGAAAAAAATTAACACATTATTTCCATCTCTATTTTACTGTTGAATACTTCTTTTTCAGTTAATGGGCTATGGAATGTTGCTCTCTGTCTTATAACTAAGTATAACATACCAATTTATAAGAAAAATGTATAGTATTATGTGTAACAAAGACATATTTAAAGTTCTAGGTATTCACATTTCTCTTTAAAACATATAGTGTGATTTTGGTATTCCATATGTATCGATAGTCATTTTAATTATTTAATATGTAGTATACTTACAGAAATTGCTCCCCATTAGTTTTGACATGGTATTGTAGAAAAAAAATTATGAAGAAACAGACAAAGAATTGTCACTATCCAGATTAACAAATTCATATCTTGAGAGAAGCAAAAAAACCCATGACTACTCAGTTAGCTTAGTTCACACTACTGGGGCTATTAACCACTTTAAAAGAATGGTTCTCACAGTTACAATAAGCAGGGATTTCATTTTTAGAAGGCCTTGTAGGTTAATTGTATTTAAACTATTCTAGGGAAACCAGCTTCGGTCTTGCTGTCCACAGGTTAGCAGAGGGGTGGTACAAAGAAGTAGCAGCAGAACAACTGACAAATTGAAGGGAGATTCAACATGCTGCTCAATAGCATTTCTGTCTACTTCTACTATGCCATGTCTGGAATTTTATATTTAATCAGTTTCTTTTTTTTTTTTTTTTTTTTTTCAATTGTTAATCAATAGGTTGAACAGGGAAAATCAAAGTGAGTGGAACTCTACCACATCCAGCACCTAAAAGTGCCTCTACATCAGCCTATAGACTTTCACCTGTGCACTTGTTTTCAGCTTTTTACGGTATGAAAATCCCTGAATGAATGGTTTTCAAGACACTCTGGTAGGAAGGTAAGACAAGAGGGTATCCTAATCTGGGAGAAAAGCAAGGGTAGGGATGTATCTAGAAACTCTAGAATTAAATAAGGAATTCAAGGAGCTGCAAA
The DNA here is from genome assembly GCA_030060385.1 of Muscicapa striata striata. Lineage (NCBI taxonomy): Eukaryota > Metazoa > Chordata > Aves > Passeriformes > Muscicapidae > Muscicapa > Muscicapa striata. The sequence continues at coordinate 4,226,771 of JAREIS010000090.1, forward strand.
GAGCTGGCAAATTACAGGGGATGTGAATGTTTGTAGCCAGTGTACTTAGAGGGGAGAAGAAAGGCTCCCCAGCATGCACAGTAGGCTTGACCTACAGAAGTAATGCACTATTTAACCTTCTTGTTGATAAAACAACAACAGCAATAAAGGATTATTTTCTCTGGCACTCAAAAGCTTGCCACATACTACAGCCTTTGATTGATAATAAAATTAAATTAATATGAAATAATCTTAAAATTACAAAGCTTTCTAGAAGGGCCTTTGATGCTGTATGTGACTCAATGAAACAAAATTTTAAAGTAAATGTCTAAAACTGGAATTAAATAGACTAAGCCGGAAAATTCACCTAACCATAGCCACTACCACTTTGCTGTAAATGTTTTCAAATATTGTTCATTCTTCACATAGTGTTATTATAGACTTTCAAGAAATGTTTGAAACAATGGATACAGATAAAACTTACTTCTTTCAAATTCTACTTTTTGCTCCATTTCTGAGATAAACTTTTGTATAGACTGGCAAAAAATGGTTGTCCTGTGTTTTTTGGGAGTTGGTTAGTGTTGATAAGAATGATGGTTATCAGGGCATATTTTTCTTTCCTGCCTTTCATTTACTAATCTCTTCCTAATAAGCTCAGGTATTGGTGAACCTTGGGAATAGCAGAAGTGGAAAATATTGTGAGCTGCCAAATGTGCAACATGAGGTTTTTTTGTTTACAATCTGTATGTCCTCAGTTGCCTACTGCTTCTCTCTCAAGTGGGAGGTAGAAAATACTGGTTCTCTTGGGAAATTATTCTTTTTGCCCTCCTTTTTTTTCCCCCTCTTGGGTTTGTTGGATTTTCCCCCTGCTACTTTGCTTCTTCCATTACAGTTCCTCTCTTTTACTCGCGGGCTTTTTTCCAGTGCCCTTTTAAAGAGCTAGGAAAAAAGCTCTTTGTTCTTTGCAATTTGTGCCTTCCTCTGTGCACTAGGGAGATTTTCTGAGTAGGGTCATAAGTATAGCTGAAGTTAGCAGGTCTGAAGTCAGTACATCAGAGGCAACTTAATTTTCTTACACAGACATATTGTTAAAATCATCCAATGCACACAAGTCTTTCCTAACTGGTATCAGTACCTGGGAATACAAGAGTGGTGGAGTATGCACAACTGAGCAACACTTGACTGTGTTACTACTTGCTTATGTGCTCATGCTTTTTCTTCTTTTCTCAACTCAGCTCATTCTCATCTGAAGGTAATGTTTAAATATGAGGAAATTCAGGCATTGTTTCTCCTCAAGCCTATTTGTCTGTACTGAAGATTCAAGATTTTCCAAGCAAGTCTAGAGGGATTTGATTCCCTCTCTATCACTACCTGGTAAACAGCCAGTTGAGATTTCATTTTAAAATCAGTGTTAAAGAAGCTCTGACTTACTAAGCGTAATATGTATGACTTTTCTAACATTCAGTATTTTTTTTTCTTCAAAGTCCATGTTCATGAGTCAAATATATCAGAACACTCATTATGGAATTGATCTGTTTTTATGTTTGCAACTGATATTTATGATTTATTGCATGAAAGCTATGAGCTGTTAAAAACTGTATTTTAACCTCCTATTTCTACCTCTGGCCTTTTAGAATAAGAATTTAATTGAATTTGAATTTCATATAGGATATAATATAATATATGAAAGTCAAACCAATTCAGGTTTGGATTTTTTAATTGCAATACATAGTCAGGAATACATTTACTGTTTTTTTTTTCCTAAAATGTCATATATGGCCTGTACTCAATCCTAGTAAAAGAAAAAGAAGATGACCTCAGAGTAGATTTTTCCCTAACCTTGCACATAATCTATTTTAAATGTATTTCTGAAATAAAGAATTTGAAAAAAAAAGAAAGCCATTCATAATATTAAAAAATATGCAGTAAAGTAGAATCAAAAAGATTACCTTAGCTTCTTCCACTGACAGATAGAAGGCAAAAGAATGTTCTTTAGAGTATGTTCTCAAGCCCTGGTGAAGTGTCTAAGTAGTGTGATTTTCAAAATCCAAGGAAAATGACATTTCTTTAATTTGATGTTCCGGAAAAATTTGGGAAACTAAGCTACTTAAACTGTACATAATGTAAAGAAGTAATTTAACCTTATCTCCAATCAACACTACATATCCATTTCTTGCTTTGAAAAGAGAATTAGGCCAACACAACAATGCACAAGAGTCTAGTCTACATTCTATAACCTGGTAAACTGCATGCCTATGGTAGAAAAATAAGCAAGATGAAACACCAGCCACACGGTAGTTTGAAAAACTGATTGTAAATAAAGCAATTATAAATGGGTTTAAGATTCGTTCATTTATATCTTAAACCAGTACACATAGTTTCAAAATATCCAATGGGAGTATCCCGTTTTGCTTTAAGATTTGGGAACGTCTTTTATGTGTCGAACTGGAGATAAAGAGCTCAGTCAAGGTTCCAAAACCATAAATGTATCTACCATGTGCTCATGTAATTTCCACAGACTTGAATAAGAAACAAAAATTCCTTGCTTAGTGTTTCAGCCTTGTTTTAAACAAAATCAGGGCACAGAAATTTGGAAAGTATCTTAAGGCCAAACACCATCATTACCCGACAAGATAAAAGAAAAAAAGATCTGCTGAGTTGCAAGCTGGTTCCATTCTGAAGAAACATTTAAATCTGCAGTCTGGAATAGAATTAACCATTACTTGTTTTTCAAAAACATCTAAAGCACAGTTTTTGGAACATGAATGCAAAGTAGCAAGCATTATCATTCCCCTAATTTGATCTCCTCAAACAGTGGGTAGATCCACTAGGATAGGATAACTGACTATTGCTTCCATCCTTGAATATAAAAATTACAGCTTGGAGGCTATCAGTACAAAGAAAAATGCATACAAAAGTTTCCTTCCTGACATCTCTTTCATTCTCTTTTCATGGATATCATTCTGGAATCTTTTATTTCTATCTGGATTTTAAATTTTGGAATGTTTATTTCTGTAAAAAATCTATTGATAGTATCATGTCTTGAAACTGTGACAGATAAAGGGATTGAATTTGATAAGAAGGGATAACTAGATCTACTTGTTTGCTCAGTCTTTGGTCCCTCTATTGACTTATTTAACAAAATTATCAAGAAGCAAACAATTTGCATTTTGTGCACAATCTTTTGGTACTTACACAAATTACAAATTACAAATTCAAGTTTAAAACAATCATCTGCTCTAACCTACATGAAATCTGAACATTTTAATTATTTCTTTCAGCTGTTCTAGACTGAAGATAACTTTACACAAAAGCCGCCTAGCTTATTTCCTCAATTTTTGTAGTTTATTTCATATTTGGGTCCTATATCCAAACTTATACCATTAATAGTGTGGCCAGCAGGACTAGGAAAGTGATTGTCCCTCTGTACTGGGCACTGGTGAGGCTGCACCTGGAATGCTGTGTCCAGTTCTGTCCCCTCAGTCCGGGAAGGACATGGAGGGGCTGGAGCGTGTCCAGGGAAGGACAGGGAGCTGGGAAGGGTCCGGAGCACAAGCGCTGTGCGGGGCAGCTGAGGGAGCTGGGGAGCGGGAGCAGCTGAGCGGGGCAGCTGAGGGAGCTGGGGGAGCTCAGCCTGGAGCAAAGGAGGCTCCAAAAGGGGGTGACCTTATCGCTCTGTGCAGCGCTGGAAGGAGCCGAGCCCTGCTGCGGGTTGGGCTCTGCTCACAGAGAACAGGCCATGGCCTCAAGGTGTGCAGGGGGAGATTCAGTCTGGACCTCAGGAGGAATTGATTTACCAAAATATGAGTACTGGTCTAATACCGATACTCAGCTGCGACGGACAAAAGACTCTCTAACAATTTAAAGTTAGAAAGTGTATGTTTATTCAGCACTGGGCAGCAGTGTGAGGTAATCCACACCAAGTCTATTTATTAGCAAAGGATTCAAACAAATGCATATTCATAATAACAACCCCTCCCATCCCCACTTCCCATGGTAATTAGCTTGAATAGCTATTAAGAATGCGTGATTGACTTCTTAATATAAGTCTGGAGTAGTTTTCATGGGGAGGGGTCTTAAGAGGAGGAAGTAAGGCGAGTCTTCCTCACCCTAAACTCTTGACCTGTTCTATCAATGACAATACAAATGATTTCTGGGGATAGTCCAATTTCTCAAAGAATGGGTTTCTGGTTGTCTATGTTCGTTCGGGTCTGCTCACTAGTTTTGTCTTTTCCCATTGTAAGTGCAGCTGAGCAAACATGAAATGACAGACAATCAATTATTTAAGTGTCAGATAACTACTCCCTTCCAACTTTTAATTATTTTCAACATGGTAACTAAAATCCTAATTTTCTAAAATTAGTGTTTCAGAATTTCTTCACAGATAAGGTTGTTGAACATTGGAGTGGACTGAATGATGGAGTCACCATCCTTGGATGTGTTCAAGAAACAGAACATGGCCATGGTCTAGTTGACAGTGCGTTATTCCAAGTTTGAAGTCAATGATCTTGGAGGTCTTTTCCAACCTAAATTACTCTGATTCTATGAACAGAAAAATTCATCCTGTAATATTAGTGAATATACAGACAATTTTATGACTCTGAATGATAAATTTGGTGCATTAAAGTATATTTACCTTTTTAGAAGAAATGAACAAGTAAACAAAGACTCCTAACCATTGCTTGGTAGCTAAATGCACTGTTGTCCCATTTCTAATGTTTGTGCTTTCTAAGGAAAAAATAGAGAGGAATTATTTAGAAAGCCTCATTAGAAGTGATCTATTTACCAACCCACAAACATATAAATACCTTACCTGTATTTACCTGTAAGTGTCAGCTCTACAGACTATTAGGTAAAAACATGTGCTTAGATCTAACATAAGTTTTTTTTAAAGACCGCATTTTTAAATGCATTATTTACATAAATTTATATAAATTTATATATTATAATATAATATATATATTTTATATATATTATAATATATTTAAATAAATTTATAAAACAATGACCTCTAGTTCATGATAGGCATTTTCTATAGGAATTAAGTCAAATGCCTAATGTCTGAACACCATATAGATTCTTCAGAAAAGTATTCTTATTTGGAGAAAGTAGGGTTAAAAATACTCCCTTATTGTTGGGAAGCTATTTTAAATACACTGAAAAGATTCCAATACAAATGTCCTATCAGAAGTCTTTGAAGAATCACTAAAAGGTAAACTGATCGATAAATGGAACAGAAAACTAATCAATAAAAATCTAATTTTTAATATCCGCTATAGAATTTAAATAATGAGATAGTATTGTCTTTATGTAAATTATACACTACATAATTGGAGAACAAGAATAATTTGTGCCTTTCTGTCACAATCTTAAATATGAATCCTGCACATATAATCTGCCTCTATATGAGCACTATATATGTTTAGGATATGTGTACGTATACCCCATCAGTACATATACCCCATGTACTCTAATGATTTTCACCACCATAATTAGCCATAAAAGCAAAGATTTTACAATCAGGAGATTGTATTTCAGGAGCAATATTGTCTGTATTCCTGTGGCAGCCTCTGAATGCTGGACCTGACTTTTACACTCTTCAGGAGTGCTCAGATGAGGCTCAGTGACATTTGAAGTACTCCACGGACTGAAAATTATTTGAAGCCCATTGCAGCGCTGCTTCCCCCCTGCCCCTTACACACTAAGTTAGTGTCACTAACCAGTTCTGAATAGAGCTCATAATGAGTTGCCTCTCTCACCTAACTGCAAAGCCAGGTGCAAATCTTTAGTGACAGAGTTCAAACTTGCTTTCAGCTGAACCTTTCTATGGAGGTTCATCTGTTAAAGTCAACATTTCTATCTTTCTGTAATATATTTACAGTATGTTGTAATTACTAATGCAAATTAAATACCTGAATTCTATACTGGAAGATTGTTAGTATAGTGCTTGTTGAAAATGTAAGCATTTTAAAGTACAGCAATAATTCAAAAAGTATATATTTTCAGCAGCTGGATATTTTCTAAAGATTTCAAATATAATATTCAAATTTCAAGTTTCAGGTTGACAAGCTAGAGCATGAGCAGAATTTGTACTCCTTCAATCTACTATTTAGTATTTACTTTTTAGCTATTATTCTTTTATTTTAGAGACATTGAACATTAAATGATGCATTGATGTTTCTAAAATACCTTGTCCTGATAGTTAAAATACAGCATAACAGAAATCTAAGGCGGGATCCTTCTCAGGTATTATCAGAATAACTATTTGGATATTCAAGGCAAGTGAGATCTGCTCCATACTGTGTGAATTCCCTATGATCATGTCCTCATCTTTCCTCATTTTGTGGAGGAAGTTCTTTACTGCAAGGATGGTGAGGCCCTGGCACAGGTTGCCCAGAGAAGGTGGGGATGCTCCACCTCTGAAAGTGTTCAAAGCCAGGTTGGATGGGGCTCTGACCAACCTGGTCTAGTGGAAGGTGTACCCCTCCATGGCAGTGGGATTGGAGCTAAATGATCCTTAAGGTCCCTTCCACTCAAACCATTCTATGATTCTGAGTAGAGAATATGAGTAGTGAGAAAGAATGAAGAAGGCAATGGATAAATTAAACTAAGGGCTAAAAATCAAACTGTAAGAGTTGATTAACTGGAACACCATTGAAAGGTTGTCTCAATAGAAACAAATCTTTTTTTTCCAGTGGTGCTGAGTGGAGGGCCTTAGCTTTTGGCTTTGCCTAGTCAAGCAAGGTTGAGAAGATAATGTTGGGGAGAAATTACTGAAGATTAGAGAAAGATGAACAATTAAAATAATAATTCGAAAATCATTTTTGATCAACTGGCAGGAAGAAACAACCAGAAAGAAAAGAGCAAGGGGAAGTAAGCGTCTGAGAGTAGAAATGCATTGAAAAGAGTTTGGAGAAGACCTGAAAATCCTCAGAAGAAAAGCCTTAACATATAACAGAAGTCACTACTAAAAAGTGAAAAATATGTTGTATAGGCAAGAGCAAAACTGCCTGTAATAATATATTAGAATGAGATATGAAGAATTTAAATATAGAGAGCCATACAAATAGTTTGTATGTGTGAGAAAACTACTGTTGCCAGAATAAACACTTAGATCTAAGGGAGTAAGAGGAAATAATAAAGTAGAAGCAGCAGAAAGAGGAAGTCACCTAATCACTGAGAGCAGTAAGTGAATTCTACATAATGGTCCATTTGCAGTCTTGACTGACACTGGGAAAAAGGAGCACTGAATAGCACAAACTTGGGCAAATTGAAGAAGGAAATTTTCTTTGAGAAGAAAAAAAAGGGTAAGAATTGGAACAATCATTCTGAGGAGGTTCCCTTTAATTAATTAATTAATTAATTAAGGAAAATCACAGTAACATGAAATGAGAAAAGCTATACAGGTATAGTATATATATAGATATAACAGATACAGTAGATATCTGAAGTCATGTTCACAACTGAGAAAACTGATAGATTGCAAAGGAAAAATAAATCTTTTCTATTATCCCCAGAAAACACTTGGAGGGAAGAATAGCCAGGCTGGTTCAAGAAAAGAATTATTGATATGGAAATGGAACAGTAGCCACAAAACATACATAAAAATATACATCAAAATGAGGCAGAAAAAGAAATTAAATAGAATTTGCAATGCTTAGTGGTCCTTAGGGAGTATCTGATGAGGTTTGCAAATTTTGTAGCAGACCAAGATAGGAGATGAATGCCTGAATGGATTTACCTTGTACATGAATCCACTGACAGCAAGAGGCTACGGAATCCCTGAGACAGTATCTGGAGATGTCACAATAAAGTATTGCTGTTTGCTGAGTATCAATATGTCACAGTTCAAAAGTGCAAAGCCTTCCTGTATGCCTTTGTTTCTAATACAGAGCATTAAAGAGAATTATGGTTCTGTCTGAAAGGTTTCATTGGCTTGTCACTCAATTCTAGCATGAGGCAGATGTCTGCACAGCCATCGTCTCCTTCAGCAAAGCTGGTGAAGGGTCTGGAGAATAAGTCATATGAGGAGTGTCTGAGGGAGCTGGGGATGTTTAGCCAGGAGAAAAGGAGTCTCAGGAGTGACTTTATTGCTCTCTACAACTACCAGAAAGGAAGCTGTAGCCAGGTAGGGGTCAGGCTCCTCCCAGGCAAGCAGTGGCAGGACTGGAAATGGCCTCAAGCTGTGCCAGAGCAGGTTCAGGGTGGACAACAGGAAGGATTTTTTCACAGAAAGGGTTCTCAAGCATTGGAACAATCTGCCCAAAGGGATGGTGGAGTCACCATGGTGGGAGTCTTTTCCCACCCAAGCAATTCCGTGATTCTAAGCCAATGTCGTGGCTTTCCATGTGTGGTATGGAAGAGCCTGACACTCAGCCAGCTGCAGGATGGGTAGGACACCATGCAGAGAGCAGGGAGCAGCCTGCCTTTGGCACAGCCAGGTGCATATACACTGCTAGAGAATAATGTTCAGCTCACTGGAGGCCTGGGAAAAGCAGATTGCCCAGGGGCTGGGAGAATTCACACAGCCTTCCAGTAGGTGAGCTGATGGCTGTAAATAAGCATTTAATTTTTATTGCAGTAAATAATGCTCTGGGCTGCTCCTGAAGCTTTGAGAGTCTCATTACTGTCTCCTCCTAGGTAAATTCCTGCAAACAATGTTATACACAATACTTATGAAAGTGTGTATATCAGCAAGTGAAAATTCTAAATAAGAAATCTGAATAATTGTCACCAAAAGCATATGCATGCAGAAATAAAAGCACTCTTCTGGGACACAGCCTACTGTGGTTTCTTAGCATTCTGATGTGTACCTTTGAAGGCCATGAATGCCAGTGAAGTCTTGAAGTCCTGAAAAATTAAAACAGATGTTATGGGGAAAGTTGAAAGTCAATAGACAACCTCAATATATGATAGAGATGGAAAAAAACACTTCTGGTAATTGGCATATGCTTAAATATAATTACAACTGGATGAAAATTTACTGAGAAAAAATTATGGTGTCAGAAGTTAACAAATAATAAGATTTTGCAGAGGGAAGCATGTTGAACATTGGTGATATGGGCATGCATATAGGTGAGGCTCTTTGGAAATAAGGAATCTGTGTTTAAGATTTTCCCATGGCAAACTCAATCAGAGAATTTGAATGCTGTCCTCATCCTAATACCCCTGGTTGGTTCCTATAGCAGAATTTTTCAAGAAGTAAATATATTCATAGGTGTAGCTTTTATTTAGCTGGCATACTTCTTAAGCTTATTAAATCATTAAACAAAATCAGCACCTGGATGTATAAGAGTAACATAAAGATGTTATTATAGTGAGAGAAAACAAACTCACTTGAATTCACACGTCCAGAATACTAAATGCGCCTTAAGTATTTTTGTGTGCATCACAACAGCTTATGTTCCCAATACTGACAAGTAGATATTTGTGTTTTAAGGATTATGTATTTAGAATTGTGTTAATTTAAAACAAACAAACAAAGCCATAAAAATATCACAAGACCCCTTCAAGTCTTAGAAGTTGAACATTAGTCTTCTGAGAGTAATAAGCATGTAAATAGTAATTTTTTTAAACATTCTAGGGAAATTTTAAAATACCTGTTTAAATATAGGTGCATCTATACTTGTATAGTCACTTATTTGATGAATGAATTTGATCCATGCTGTATCTATTGGTATTTTTCATTATATTTGATTTTAATTCATTTATTCATAGTTTTAACCTTTGTAAGAACATCAGTTATTTAAATGAGTAGAAGGTAAACCCCATCAACAAAACTGCAGGGTTTAATGTTGAAGATAACTGACATGCATGAAGTCATTGTATTAAAATATTGTTTTTCCTATTGTTTAGCACAGATGGTGCTGGTAATTAATATTGTGCTATTTTTTCATCAGGGGATTCCCTGATTACAAAAGTCAAGCAGTATGTAATAAACTGCTACATTACACTGTATGAATAAATGATTTATGATTTATATATTTATTAATGAAAATTTCATTATCCAGGATGCAAATTATGCAATGTTCTAAAGCTTCTCAAGATACATAGTGTGAAAAATCATGTATTTTTATAAAATCCCTCATTCATTAAATACAGTAGAGTATTAAAAAACTCTATTTACTTTTGTCCTTTCTAAAGGCTTTATCTAAGTCCTGATGATCACAAACAAGCTCATTAGAAAATGCGCATCAGCAATCTAAATATCTTTGAGGATACTCTGATATTTCCTGCAGAGGGGATTATAAGTACAGTTAGGAATAAATTCTTCTGTCTTTACTGTATGAAGGTAAACATTATTTCCTCTGCATCATTTTTGGTTCAGGGTTTGCTTAAATGGGACCTTACTTTATAGCATATTGTAATCCAAGCATATATTTTGCTATATATAATAAACTAATTATAAACCAATTTCGGAATAGGAACATATAAACATGCTTATAAACAACCACCTAAAGTGGTATTGTCTTTCCTTGATGGCCTTTAAATTTTAGGGCACTTTGTACTGTCACAAAAATGTTTAAGCCTAGTATGAGCAGCTGCCAAGAAAACCCAGTTGCCCTGTGGTAGGGCCCTATTTGACAAATCTCCAAGCTGCAGGATGCAGATCTTTTCCTCCTGATGCAGGCAACTGCTTTAGCATACACACTCTGTTCCCAAGCTACTCACCAAGTGAGTAACAGCAGCAAAATTATTCCAGGGCACATCCCAAACAGGCACACTCCCAGTCCATCCGCTGCAAATGCAGGTTCAGATGGTTGAAGCTTGTCCTCCAGACTGGAGGAACTCCTGAGCTTCAACATGCTTGGCAAGCTGGCAAGGATATGCAAGACAAACAAGGTGCACCAGATATGCTTCACTCACCCACACGAGGGAATTAGTAATCATAACTTCTATAAAATGAGCTTTTTTTACTGGTTCTGCACATATTCCACTGAGAAGTGGATTTTTATCAGCTGCCAGTAACCTTTTGTCCACATACCTTTCTCCTGTACAGTCAACAGACTGGATTTCATTTCATTCACCTGCAGTTCAGGGTGGAATTTTGAAGCAAAAGATCTAGATATTCAACATGACTTTTGAATAGGACAGAAAATGGAATCAAAAGGTTCGTATCAAATAAAAGAATACTTTTTCCTTCTGAGTCAAGTTACCTCAGTCCTAAGCAACAGCAACTATCTAGTACATGATTCTATACACTTCAGAATTTGTATTTCTTATTTTTTTCTCAGAAGAATACTAACTACATCTACTGCAAAAAAATAAGTAATATCCTATATTTGGTGGATTAAGAACACATTCACTAAAAATATATCTTTCAGAAATATGTTGCATCTACCTCCAGTTTTATTATCTGTTATTAATATACTTTTTGAAGACATGTGAAAAAGGCTATAAAACCATTGAATACCATAATTAATAACTGCACTTCATGATTTATAGTAAAGAATTAGGTAATCTGAATTTACACTTATGCTCTACTACATGCTGTCACCTTTAAAGTACACATTTATTTTAAAAATCAATACCTTTTAGCTTTGCAACTTTTATAATAATGCTCAAGTAAATCAAGGAATGCCAGATATCATTTATATTTTTGTCAGGTGTTTTGCAGATTTGTCCCCAGGTTCCTCTATCAGTATGCATAACTAACAGGGAGGACGAAATTATGTAATTATAATGTAATTTGTAAGTAAACACATGTTCATTTTAAAAATGTGAAATTATTTTCCCTTTTAAATTAATAATATCTGCCATACATGACATTTTGAAATCTACAAATTTATTGTAACTGCATGGAGTTTGAAGAATCTCTGGTTTTGTTCCCACATAAACCACACATACATTTATGTGAGTTCTTTAAAGTTCCCTGATTTATTAGGTTATTATAGCATGAATTAGTGCAATAGAATGCAGACTATGTATGTACACCATAAACTTTTGGGGTAGAAAAGCAGTATTTTAAAACAGACTAATACTGGTAGTGGTATACAGAATTTATGTTTTGCTGCATGGAAACAGCAGGTTTTTAAAAGAAACATTGAGACAAAGCAATTAATCCAGTTTGCTAACTTTTTAATGGAAAGATGTTACAAGAAGTGTAATAGTAGCTCCACTTGTAATCTATCTCAGAATTCTCAGTTCTCTATTAAATATTACTGTAATGTAAATTATTGCATGTTTCAGATTTGCAAGAGAACTATTTAAGGGCTAGTAATTCACACAAATAAAGCAATAATAAGGCTCACAGTGATCACTCAGACTCCTCCTAAAGTGGAAAATTAGTTGCTTAGTATTTCAGCTTTCCATGGGATTTTTCTTTATTGTTTTCTGCATGAAAATGTTTAATGAATATGGGAAGCAAATGTGCAAATATCCAGCTTTTAGCTTGTAGAATAATCTTTATTTTGAATTCACATTTCACAGATACAGTGTTGACTAGCTGTATGAAATATATTAGTCCAAATCATAGAGGATTTGTTCTTAAATGATGCTACCAGGTCTTTAATGCATCTGTATATAAAGGAATATTTATTTTCTGTGAAGGAATTTAAAATGTCCAACCCAAATCTTTCTACTTGGATATTTTGTCCTTTATGAGCTTCTGCTTTGACTAGGCCAACAGTATCCTGGCTGGTACTAGAAATAGTGTGCCCAGCAGGACTAGGGCAAGGATCATCCCCCTGTACTCAGCACTGGAGGGGCCGTAGCTTGAATCCTGTGCTCAGTTTTGGGTGTCTCAATACAAGAACACTGAGGTGCTGGAGCATGTCCAGAGAAGGGCAGCAAAGCTGGGGAAGGGTCTGCAGCACAAGTGCTGTGAGAAGCAGCTGAGGGAGCTGGGTGTTTACCTGGGGTATTTAGCCTGGAGGAAAGGAAGATGAGGGGATTCCTTGTCGTTCTCTGCAACTCCATGAAAAGGGGTTGTAAGAGTGGATTTCTTCTCCCAGGTAAAATGGGATAGGGTAAGAGGAAGTGGCCTCAAATTGAGACAGGGCAGTTTGGTTATTGGGAAAGTTAATTCACAGAAAGTGTTGTCAAACACTGGATCTCCCCAAGAATGTGTGGAGTCACCATTGCTGAAGTTGTTTAAAAGACTTGTAGATGTGGCATGTAGAGATGTGCTTCAGTGGTGGATTTGGCAGTGTTGGATTAATGACTTGAAGATCTTACAGGTATTTTCCAATCTAATGGATTCTATTCCATGATTCTAGTTGCTTTAATTCTTAGTTGTTTAAATGTCTCTCATTTAAATCCAGTTACATGACCACACTTGTGTATTGTTTGCATGAGTAAGAATTGCAGATGTTTGAAAGCATAATGAAAACAAATCTTAAAGTAAGTTGCTGGCTGTTTTTGAGTCCTGCCACTTCAGTCTTTCCTCAATGAAAACTCACTAAATATGTGCTTTCCCTGGCCACAATTTTAAGCCCATCAGAATAACAACTAAATATCCAAAAGGAATGCAGGGTATTGGCTCAGTTCCTGGGAATTGTTCTAAACTTGCAGATTCCTTTGCCTTATTTCAACTGATTGCATGACTGTGATCACCAGCAAATTTACAACACTGGATCTGTTTGATCAACATCAAATCACTGATCCAGGCTGAAATAATTTGTAAGAGCAACACATGTAAGCAAATGTGTTTGTGCAAATGAAAATCAGATACCTGTATTTTTTAATGACTTCTCTGAATTATTTTGAAATTTATTTATGATGGGTTACTTTCTATATATGCAAGATAAATGTAGGAAATCCTACCACTGAAGAATATGCTTAATGAAATCTTCATTGTTACAAGAAGATACCATAGAATATCTGGTTTAGTTAAGCATATGTACACTTTTTAATGTAGGTGGTCTCTATCTGGAAAATACATGATAAGAAATACAATTCAAATAAATTAAAAGTTAATATTTTAGCTAGGACCAAGAAGAAACCTAGAGCTAAAGGTAAATGACTTTTCATACTTAGGGGAATAATATTTTTAGCAATATTATTATCCTTGGAATTACACCATTAAAACTTACTACACTATATTAGAATTTTCTTTATATTTCTTTCTGCCAAGTATTATACCTTGGGATCAATAAGCAGATAATAAACTTCATTTCTTACATTGAACAATTACAAATGTGATCTATGGCAGCTGAAATGTGGTAGTAGAATGAAGGAACATCCTTAATCCATGTAAGTAACCTTCTTATGGAGAAAAAACAGCACTGGAATTATTGGACATTTCTGCTCCAAACAAAGCAGTGAGAGTTAAACAAGAACAATGATTCAGACTGATTTCCTACCTTGCTGTCTACAGCTCTCATCCTTTCGTTTCACTGGTAAATTGCAGATATTTATATTCTCTTCAAAGTATCTGCAAATATGCATCTCTGACCATATTTTAATCAGTGCACTGAACTTTTTACCCAACACTGCAGTGTTTGACAGTAGTGGGAGCTGTGCACGAGGATCTAGGATAGCATATGGCCTGAGGTCCAGCTGGATGTCTGAGCATGGCATTCCACATGCAGGTTTGGATTGCTCAGTAATTAGCAACTGACTGTTTAATATTGTTAACTCATTTATTTCTTTGCAATTCATGTCCCTCTTTTCAAAATTCTAAAAGCACAAATTGTGCGTGTGCCAGCAAAAAAAATAATAGTAATGAGCTCATTTCCATACCACTGGACCCATTTTCATGCTGACTGATGGTGATTTCCAAAACTGAGCTTTACTGGCAAACAGGGTTCTGCTAGCATTGTCCTTCCAAATGCCTGGAGGAAATAATCCCAGGTTTCAAATGGAAAAATAAAAAATATGCTCAGTTCTGTCTAGGTTTTAGCTTTATTTTTGTTATGAGCGGCAATAGCCCATAGTAAATTCAGCTTGGGAAAAAATAATTTTTTCTTTGTTAACAGTTTGAGGTAATCGTGTTCCTGTTCATTAGGTGCCACAGATTCAGACAGTTGAGCCCTCCTTGCTCTATCTCACTGAGGCAAAGAGACTTACTGTGATTTGTCAAATGCTGGCAACTCTACAGCTCTGCCTTTTCTATTACCAGGCTGCAATCTGCCTTGGAACAGATCTGCAGTGGAAAGTTTTTCCTCCAGGGATCTGTGCTTCAGCGTTGAGGTGTATCTGTAATCACGCAACAGAAGAGTTGTGCAGATGTGGCACCAAGGGGGAAATATTCAATGGCCTGTTCTTGTGATTCACTTGAGCACAAAACCCACTTACTCCAAGAAGGACCATCTTTCTTTTGCAATAGGCTGGATGCTCTCATCTGTTATTTCTGCAGTTGCTATTTTAGTGCCTACATCCATTTGCCCTTCTAGTTTTGGAATGGTTGCCCCCTTTTTTATTTGCCAGAGGCCACCTTACATTTTCAAGTCCTATCATCAAGTATTGTTTTGAAAAGCCTGTGTAAATGCAGTGGGGAATTTGTGCCACTTCATTTGTGTATCACTGACCAATGAATGTTACAAAGCATTTTTTCTGATTTGGGCTTACTGCACTCCTGCTCCTGAGTCAAACTGCCTCAGTGCCAGAGAGGATGGCCGAATCTGATTCTGATTCCAATCAGCTCTCAACAACTAACAAACAATCAAGGTGAGTCCATAAAGCATACACTGGCAATCCCAGTTCCAGGAAATGCTCTATTTTTTTCTGTCAGCAGCTTTAGCTTAAGGTTGAATGTATTTATGGGCTTTTCACACAAATATTCCTTTGTTAATATATTATGCTGGGAAAAGTTTTGATTTCTTCCACTTTTTCTGCCTTTTTTTATACCATGGTAAAAATACATATTTTGTACCTAAACTGTAACTTTGGTTCTTGAAAAGTCTATCTTATATTTTTTTCTAGTACAAAAAACCACTTTGTAGGTCTGTGCCAGGATTTGTGGCAAAAAAATTTGATCATACCCTGCAATTAAATTCAGTGTTTTACCTATAACTTCATGCTTTATAAGAAGCAGTCTGACATTCACTGAAAGTCACTTGGGTTACATTAAACTGAGTTTATAGTCTATCCACTTTGGTTTCACAGAACTGAGTTCAGAGTTATAAATGCTTTAGATTTCTTCCCAGGTCCTGAGGAAAACAAATGGGAGAGAGTAAGGAAGGGGAGGAAGCTCCCTGGATCTATCACTGAGAATTTCATGGATACCTTGTTGACCATATTGCAGCATATAGGGAAATTTTGTGTTTTCTTAAACCTGAACACTTATCTAAGATTTAAACAGACACAAGAATGTGTGATAATATCTGCCAAGTTATTTATTTACTATTGCTGATAATAGTTCATCCCGGAGATTAGAGTTGGAGTCAAGGATACATTTTTGAGCAGGATATAAAATGAAAATGAATTCCTATTAAAGTGAAGTGAGATATCTATCCAGGAGGACTTCTCCAAATCTATTTGTTCCCTCACATCTGCCTGTTAAGATCTTACTTCTACATATCTACAGCAAGAGGTTACATGTGCAGGTAATCTCACTGATCATCTCTTAAACCAGAGGTCATTTGAGGACCCTTATCAGGGCCTCTTTCCAAAGAGAGGTTCCCTATTGCATCTACCCAATTATTCTTATGAGAGAGTAGGTTTTGGTTAGTTGTTCAGGCTGAGTTATGATTTTGTGTCATTCTTTACTTAAATTATTATTATAATTACAAGATGCCATATCCTCTTAATGGAACCTATATGAGGATTTTTATGGGCAAATCAAATACTCTGTGCTTACCTACAGTATTTTGTCTCTTTGGTTGCTAAGGGCCTTTCTTTGTGGGCTGTATATCACAACTGATTTCTTAGGTGTCCTTACTAAGGTTAACACAGTGGGCACCTAATAACGTGGCCACACTCAAAGCCACACTTCCATCATAATGAGGACTTTCAGTTTTCTTTCACATCTTCAGGAAGGTGAAAATGGGTAGGCACAACAGCTTTCCAAAGATTTTAAATATCAATCAGTCTTTATATTGTAGCTGGAGCTTGACTGCCAGAACAAACAATAAAACCTTTATATTCTGAATGCAGCCTGGCAAATCCCTCTGCATCGATGGCATTCCGTAGGATTCTGATTCATCTCTGGACCGTAGATGATACGTGCTGAAATCTGTTGCTTATGCTGGACTTCCTGCCAGGTAGCTCAATATGCAGCAGGCAAGCATTGAGGAACTAAAAAAGGTTCCCTGCTTCCTTGGAGCAGGTTTCACTGCAAAACTGTCTAAAGATGACCAGCACATTAAATAGATTTCATATACTGAACAAACCCAGAAACTCTAAGTTAAACAGAGTATTATTTTTAGAAGAAGCAAGGAAATTTTTCTAAGTAAAATTTACAAATCAATTGGTAATTCATTTACAGTTGCTTTCCAGTTATAAAATTGAGGATAGATTAATGCTAGGCAATGCCATGCATGGATAAATTGCAGTCATTTGATTTGCACTGAATCTAGGCTTCTAAATGAGGGTACATTTCTGCTGAGGACTGATCTCTTTTTTTATTTGTCTACATGTTGATCTTCTAAAAGGCTGAATCAATACAGAGATTGATAACAAGGAGCTTGAGAAATTTATATTTATCATCTGAAACAAATGCTGAAATATGCTGAATAACTGGAAGATTGCTGTGTGCTTCAAATTCCCCTTTTTCTCATTGCTGTGGCTGTTGCTGTTCTCTTCAGGTGCAAAAAAGTATTCCACAAAATCCTTCAAAGTATTAGTATGGAAATTTTAGTTCCTAAATTAGCATGGAAATTTGTATTTTCTTAAATAATTATTACAGAATGCTATTATATACAATAGGATGATAATAAAAAGGCGGAATATAAATAGATATAAAAATATAAAAAGCATATTTTTTAAATTAATATCTACAATTTTAATTATAGCTAAAATAAGTTTAGCATGTTTGAATTTTTTGTGTGGTATAATGATGCCAGTGCTGTAAGTTTGTAGTATAAATTATTAGAAGAAACTTTCTGATATAAATAATCGACATTGACTGTTGTATAAGCTTAATTAAACATGATTTTACTACTAAAATTTTGCTGAAATGCAGGTATAACTAAAGGCAATATGGATTTTGTGATTGACTTGAAAAGAGCTAGGATTTCATTGAAAGGGATTAGAAAGTTCTGTGACATTATGCAGTACACATATGTAATCTTGTACTATATTTTTCCTCCCAAATTAGGTTGTAAACTGTTATTTTTAACAAGATAATACACAATTGGAAATGCATATATCCAGCAATTTTGAATACTGGTTATTGATTTATTATTTACTTATTGATGCTACAGATATATGCAGAAAGAGCACAGAAATTTTGTTCTTTAGAGATTTTATTCATGTGCTAAGTATACAATTTCAGCAATGTTTAAAAATTTGGATTATTTTAAATATGGTTTTAACTATTTTCCTTAGCAGCTTATAGAGTTGAATATAAACATATCTATCTTTCTCTATCAAGCATTTTCAAACATTTTGATTTTCCCAAAACTGTAATGTTAAAACTGTAATATGCCAGAAATATCCTCAAGTTCACTGGTGCTTTAAGACTGTCAATCATATGAAGCAACCAGAAAACCTTCTTTGTTCTCTTTCTGCTATATAAAAACATATCCTAATGTGATCACTAGTCATTCTTGTATGGTGCTTTTCATTGCCTGAGAATCCAAACTAGAACAGTGGCATTTGCTTCACTTACTAGTGACATAAAATTCATTACAAGTGCAAATTTTATAGGGTAAGATGGCCCAACCATGTATTAAGCTCATTGTTTTGTATCTGAAACAGATGCTGCCACAAATATCATTGTTGTACTGCATGTCTCCTTTTTTTTCCTCTCTGATATGTGCCTGTGAGTTCCTCTATTTTTTTTATTTCTTTCTCATGTATTTTTCAAATGAAAGACATCTGTCTAATAAGAACAAAGATTTCTTAACAGCTAAATCTCCATTTGCAGTCAGTGTAGCAACTTTTCCTTTTCTGTTAACTGTGAGTGTCAACATTTCCTTCTACAGCAGCATAAATTGCTGATTTCCAGCATATGGGCATGGAATGCCAGATACATTGTGGCTTTGCTGAGGCATTAAAGAAATCTCTCAGTGTTGCCGAATGCTGCTGCTTCCTAGGGTCAAGGAAATGAAGGATGTGAATTCAGTGTTAGAGAAATAAAAGGAGAAAAATATTTGGATTTTGGTACTATTTGAGGACCAAAAAAAAAAAAAAAAAAAAAGCAAGAAGAGGAAAAGTCCTAGCTTGCCATTAGCACTTGTTATTCCTCATGCAGTGCCAGGCTGGTATGGAGTACAGCTGAGCCCTTTTAAAATGTAAGTACAATCCTCGAGAGCTGCATCGAAATAACAGAACACATCACATGTTATGAGTGAAAACAGGATCTCTAAATGAAGAAAGGACCGTAAGAAATGCAACCTAACTTTGTGAAAGGTAGAAAAAGATGAACTGTATTTTTAGGATCGTGTGTTATCAGCTTAAAAAGCCCTTCGTACTGGACAAAGTGTAAATGTGCCCTACCAAGTTTGGCTCATGTAACTATACTAAATAGGAGCCTACGACACAGAGTACATTGTTTAAAGACTACTTCAGGATGGTTTAGGGAGAGAATGATATAATCTAAATATGTGATAAAGAGAGATTACGGGTACATATAATATTCCACACTGGCAGGCATTCCTATCATGTCATATCAAAGTCTAGCAAAATGTTGAAAGTTAGAAATGTTATCTAGCATTAGCAGGCATTTAAGGAACGTCTCTTGAATATTTCTAGCATAAAAAAGTATTTCATGTGATGTAAATGAATGGTAATTTTCTGACTTTAAAAGAGAACTGTGCCAGTATATTTCAGCATTCTGGACCCAATTCTGCAAACATGGAGATGCTTTCAATTTGCTCTGCCTGCCTTCCCGCCTTAGATGGCTGTGATTGCAGCGAAATTAATCCATTTAAAAATCTGCGGCTTAAACTTAAGGATTTTCAGTTTTTTCCCCCTCTCTTTTTTTTCTTAGAATATCAATAAGTTCCAATTGAAGAGCGGATTCTTTTGCAATTCAGGCATGTGCCGGCGATAACGGGCGAGTTGGCATGAAGAGAGGCAGAGATGGATTAATTATGCAGAGAACATGGAAATTCTGCTTATCATCGGCTAGCAAAGGAGCCCAGCTCACATAATCAGCAAACGAAGGGAGAGAAAAAAATAACAATGCAATGGCACCTTCCAGCCCATCATCAGGATTTTTTCTACCCCCTTGTAATTAAAAAATAACATACACTTATAGCCCTATCTCCTGTGCAGGCAAGGAGTGGATGTCCACAAAATAATTGCAGCGGGATATTAGAGCTGGGAACAAGGGCTGTCCATTCCTAGTATCCCTTACTCTCTCCCTCCCTCTTTTCTGGCCTCTCCTAGGCACTTTCTTTCTGTCTGCATTCAGAATCAGATGAATGTCTCAGGTGACATCCTATCTCAGTGTCCATAAGTCCCAAATCTCACCCTTATCAAGATTCAAGCAAACATATATATGATAAATATTTGAAGTGCTAAAGCAGTGGGGTTTTATCCTGATCACCTATGAGCTATCTGCAGAAAATCACTTCGATGAAAACCTATCCAAATTATCTTTCTGAGTTACAAAATAGACTGATTAAGAGGATTTTTTTTGTTGCTGTAGCTATTTCACTTTTTCTCAAAGGAGATCATGCTATCTCCAAAGTTTGTTTTTTATTTCTTTTGTCTCATGCTTTTTTAAGCACAAGGTAAAAAATAAAACAACAGATTTATTGTTCAGATAAAATTACATTTTTTTAACAAGGTTCAGTAGCAATATATTTGAAGAGACTGATATAATAAAAGAGAAGAAATCTGTTTCTTGGAAAAAAACCCAGATTGTTTCTATATTTATTATTGCTCATTTCCTAATGGCATATCTCATTCAGGTTAAGGTGCAGACAGTATATTTTACAATTTTTCTCCACAGACAGCTGATTTTACAAATGTGTTTTGCTGCTTTTGTGACCATCTACTATTTTGCCCACTGCTCCCTGTAAGTCATGCTCCCAGACTTCCGGAGCTCTGGTGTCCCTCCCCCCAGACCCATTGGTCAGCAGAGGAGGCCAAACACAGAGAATGAAGCCCAGGATGATAAAAAAATTATGCAAGTAGGAAGGGAGAGCAGTAGGCCAGGATTATAAAGCTGGCTGTCTCTGGAAATTTAATTTATTCATTGAGTTCCTCCAAAGCAGGGGACCAGTGTGGGGCGCAGTTTGCACACCAGTAAATGAGCTCCTGGGGACTTTGATGATAACTGATTCTCTACTATGTTTGTAAAAATTTTTAATCCCAATTCAGAAACAGTGATGAAGCTGGAACTTAAAAATCTGATTCCATTGCAAAGTTATGCACGAAAAACCAGTAATAAATTTTCATCGGTATCCTTAAGAGAAGAAATGCATTTACAAAACTGGCATCTTAAAGACAAGACACTGTTCCAAACTCTGCTCTGAGGCTCCATAGTGTAAATCCAGAGTAAATCCACTGAGCTCATTACATTATATAATCAAAGCAGTGCTAATGTATATGTGCACACATAGTCACACATAGTTTCAGAAAAAGGTTCAACAGGGTGAAGCTTATGCTATTTGTTTCAGCAGTACAACACCCTGTCCAAAATCCTGTGTTAAAATTACTTCACTGTGATTTCTTTGTTTGTTTTAAATGAAATTGGAACAGAGCAGCTCTTAGACATCACAGCTCTTCCAGCACTGCAGGGGTGCAGCAGCAGCAGCAGCATATGCACTCCAGGAAAAATCACTTCTAGCCTGAGAACTCCCCTTGTCCAATTGTTCTGCATCCCAGCCACTTCTCCCAGTGCAGATGGCAGCTAGGGGAATATAGAGTTCAGTGTTCCCACTTGGCCGTTTTGTGAATAGGAAATTATCTGAGATCTTCAACACTTCAAGCCACAGCAGTACTTTGGGAGTAGATTGACTCAGATTCATTTCACTATCCCCATACTTGTCTCAAGCTTCATGGGAAAGTGCTCTGGTCACACTGCCTGAGCATCAGAAGGAAAAAGCTGGGACTGGGAGAATGAAGAACCACCTCACGTAGGAGAGGATTAGATTCAAGAACATCTAAGGAGCCTGAAGATGCACAAGGCCATAGGACTTGATGAGATGCATCTGTGGGTCCTGAGGGAACTGGCAGATGAAGCAGTTAAGCCACACATTGACAGGAAAAGGGGAAATGCAACTCTAATTTTCAAAAAGACAAAAAATGAAAGATCTGGGGAATGACAGGCTAGTCACCTCAGTGTCCTGGATGATCATAGAGCAGATGCTCCTGGCACATGAAAAACAAGGAGGATCAGGGAAAACAAGGAGGTGGTTGATTGATCTCAACCAGCATGGCTTCATTGTGCCTGGCAAATTTGATGTCCTTCTATGATAGAGTTACAGTAGATGAGGCAAGAGTGACTGGTATCGTCTACCTGGACTTGTGAAAAGCATTTGCCACTGTCCCACACAACATCCATGTCTTAAACTAGAGAGATATGGATTTGATGGATGGACCACTCATGGATAAGAAATTGACTGGATGATTGTGCTCAATGAATTGCTGTCAATAGCTTCATGTCCAAGTGGACAGACTCTCTTACAAGAAGGCCTTGAGGATGCCAGTTGATGAGAAGCTCAGTATGACCTGTCAACATGCACTTGCAGCCCAGAAAGCCAGCTGTGTCCTGGGCTGTGTCAAGAAGAGAGTGGCCAGAAGGCTGAGGGAGTGGGTTCTCCCCTCTGCTCTCCACTAGTGAAACCCCACTTGGAATACTGCATCCAGCTCTTGGGTGTCTACCAGAAGAAGGGCATGGACCTGCTGGAACAAGCTCAGAGAAGGGTGATGTGAGGGCTGGAGCTGCACTCCTGTGAAGATCGGCTGAGACAGCCGGAGTTTTTCAGCCTGAAGAGGAGAAGGCTCTGGAGTGATGTCAGATCAGCTTTGCAATACCTAAAGGGGGCCTACAAGAAAGCAGGACAGTCAGTGTTTACAAGGGCATGTAGTGATAGGACAAGGGGTAATTGTTTTAAACTGAGAGGATAGATTTAGATTAGATATTAAGAAAAAAACACTTTACTGTGAGGTTGCTGCGACACTGGTTGCCCAGAGAAGCTGAGGATGCCCCATACCTGGAAGTGTTCAAAACCAGGCTGGATGGAGCTCTGAGTAATCTGGAAGGTAACTGCCCATGGCAGAGAGGTTGGAACCATGATGATCATTAAGGTCCCTTCCAACCCAAACCATTCTATGAATCTATTGTATTTATAGAGGAGACACAATCAATCACAGCCTGATGGCAACCCTGTTGTAGCAGTAGCTGTTGAGTGTTGAATGATTTTTTTTTAAAAAAGCAGAAAAAGAAAGGGAAAAAAATAATTGTGATGATAGGTCCATAGTCACAGGAAAACATCAGAGGTACATCCACCAGAAAAATTAAGTTCTCTCTAGATTATTGATGTCTATCTATTAGATTGGAGCTAGTAATTTGTAACAACTTCATTGCAGAGGCAGCAGCTGGTCACCTGGCTAAGTACTGTTTGTGAGTAGAAGAAATCATGGTGAGAATCTAAACCAGCTACCCACGTTGTCCTTGAGCCTATAAATAGATCTGCATAGCCAGGCGTATGTTCATGCAGAGAGGCAGCTACAGGTTCACTTGGCAAGTTCCATCTCTAGCAGTTCCTGGTATTGAGCAGGTTTTTGTTGCTCTGCTGTGATAGAAACTTTGCATAGAGCACATACTTCTATAATCTTTTACATTTCCTGAAAACAAGTTTCAACATCTTTCACAATAGGAGGCAGATAATAGAATTCTCAGTAACCGTAACAGTAAATGGATTTGTAATCTACCCATGATTAAAATTATTTTCATCACCAAGCAGAATTCTCATTATTGCCATTTTAATATTATCAACTATAAAGTGTCTCAGTGATTGATACTATAGACAGCAAACCCCTATATTATGGTAATTAAATCTAAAATGAATCAGCCATCCTTATACATCTTAGTATAGCACCTGATTATTTAAAAACAATTATATTCTGGTGTCACCTAATGGGAGACACCACTTTAAAAAATACACTGGAATAAGGACTGCTCAGGGTCAAAAAGTTGAGTCATAGGTAAAACAAAAAGAAAAAAAAGAAAAATATATTGTTCCCACTTTTAAATAAAGGGGATTTCAACTTGTCAAGACTTTTGGTCTAATCTTTTTATAAATTCTAAAATCTTGTAGAAGTCTGATAACAGATACCCAAAATGCAGGCGTCTCTTTGTTCACAGTATTTGCACGTGTGTGCTTGCACAGGCCTGTAAGAAAGAAAAAAACAAAACCCTTTGCATTTAAATGTATTTGTTTTGTCTTGGAAGGAAACCAAGTAACTGCGAGAAAAAAATTAAACTCTCCCCTTTTCAAAAGGTGGTTGTTCCTGCCCCTCTCCAAGTTTTACAATGATGGTTTAGTGCTGTCTTAAATTCAGACTAGCTCATGGATTAGTAGCACTTCAAGACAGATGTCAATATCTGGAAATGCTAAACTTGGTAAAAATATTCTAAAAAAAATAGTTGTTCACCCTTACCATATAAGATGATTTTATTGGGACAGGAACTTTTCAACCAGAAGAGCATTTATACCTTTTATCCCCTTATTCTTCAGTTGTTTTCAGTGCATTTTACCACTGCCTGCTATTACAAGTGACTTTTTTCATTTTGGTGAAATTTTAGTACAAAAAAATTCTTTAGTGCCTCTGTTCATTTGCAGATTTCACCAGGCTTGCAAAAGCACACCTGTTGTGCTGTCTGGATTTCCTTTTCTGATCATAGGCTTCTGACAAAGAGGGGGGAAAAGAAAGATTTTTATCAAACACTCTTCACCGGACAATGAATTTTCTTCACCATTTGAATGTATCTGTGGAATGCCTGAGTGATTCATTACAGCAGATTCTGAAGTATGACAATGGGCCGCAGAAATGACTGATGGTATCTTTTTCCTGATTTCATTTCCCTGATCCTCTTCATCCCTTGGCCTGTGTACCTCGATTAATTAGAAACCAGGGATTTTCACTCATCAGCTGATGGGTTTCATGCTCCACTCTGTCACAAATCTGCTGCTTGCACTATCTCTCTTACAGCTGGTGGCTGCTTTAAAAACTTTCTTTTTTCTTTTTTCTTTTTTTTCCTCTTTTTTGAAGCAGTGCTTTGTGACTACAGGTTTAGGCCTTTTTAAGATTCAGACATATTTTTAAAAAGAGATTAAAAATTAAAGTAAAGAAGATTCAAAATCTCTGATTAAGTTAATCCCTATCCAAATGATACTTGTCCAAAAATGAACTTTTTGAAGAGATATTAATGTAAATGTTTCATAGCTCTCAGCTTTCCAAGTTCTTTTTTCAAGATATAATAATTGAAGTATTATGCAAAGGATGAAAGTATATAAAGTATATAAATATGATTTTTGTGAAAAAGGCCCATATGCTCAGTTCACATGCATTTTAGTCCTGCCTATACTATATTGTTAAGCCAATTGCATTTCAGATTTCACTTGTATGAGGCACCTTATAATAGGATCCTGCAATAAATCATTGAACCATTATTGTTTCTGGAGGAAATATTTCATAATTGAAAATATGCTGCCCCTTAGGGTATATACCAAATTAAAGTCACATGGTGATATAATCCCTAAGGAAACAAACCATAATTAAATAGTATTTAAAATGCAGAATATTTTGCAATAAAAATCCCCCTCAGAAACTTAAAATAATGTGTGAATCACAGACAACAAACATATCAATTATGTCTACCATAGAAAATGTAACCACTGCTATTTTACTTTCTTATCATTATGTATACCCTCCCAGAACTTTTCCATTTAATTTCTTTATTTAATATATTTTCAGCATTAAAACAGGGGCTTTCTTTTTCTCCCCCCCTCCTTTTTTTTTTCTCTTGTGTGAGGAAGGACCAGAAGAGTCATAGTTTTTCTGAAATGTCAGACTTTGTGGACCCCATGTGCTACTGAGGTGGGCAATGCAGAGCTGTAGATATCCATGTCTTTTGTTTCCATGGTTTTAAATAGATAACAAGTCTACAATATAGTTAAACTTAATTATAATTCTTTAAGCTCCTATACTTTTGGTTGAGGGCCTAGGTATAAAAGTATACATACAATATCCCATGATGCAACCTTTTCCTAGTCAGTAATTTGCTCAAGCAAGAATATTTTCTCTTTTTTTTCCCCTCAGTTTTCCTTTTGTCTCAAAATAAATGTCAGGTGTGTTGACTTGAAAAACCAAATAGAAAATCAACATTTCTGTCCAATTAAAAATTAACTTTAAAATGTTAATTGAATTACCTTAACCCACTATTTTTTATTGTCTGTCATTTTTTGCTTATCAGTAATAAGGTGATCTCACAAAACAGCTTCCAGGAGGTAGCCTGATGTAGAGAGGATTTTTGTTACCCTGAAGGAATCTGGACCTTGGCCACCTGCAGCAGAGGGCCAGTTGTACAGTGCCCAGCTCTTCAGCTGGAATGTTGTGTCCAGCTCTGGGGTCTCCAGTACAGGAAGGAAAGTCATCTGTTGGAGCAAGACCAGAGGAGGCCACCAAGTTGATTAGAGGGATGGAGCACCTCTCCTGTGATGAAAGGCTGAGAGAATTGGGATTGGTCAGCCTGGATAAGAGAAGACTTCAGGGTGACCTTATTGTAGCCTTCCAGCACCTGAAGGGAACCTACAAGAAAGAAGGAGAGGGACTTTTTGCAAGGGTATGTAAATAGGTATATAATTGGACAAGGGGGAATTGCTTCACACTGAAAGATGGTAGGTTTAGATTAGATATGAGGGAAAAATTCTTTAGGGTGAGGGTGGTGAGGCACTGGAACAGGCTTTCAAGAGGAGTCGTGGATACCCCATCCCCAGAAGTGCTCAAGGTGAGGTTGGATGGGGCTTTGAGGAACCTGGTCCAGTAGCAGATACCTGTGCCCATGGCAGGTGGATTGAACTAGGTGATCTTTAACATCCATTTCAGCCCAGACCATTCTATACTTCCATGATTCAGGTATACAACTGACTTTGTTGTTTCCCAGGAATAGACATTAATGGGATGTGCACAACTGTGACCTTCTCAGATTTTGCTTCTTGTTGTAATACCACATTTATGTGAAAAAAACACATCAGAAGTTGTATCTTTGGGATTTTTTTTCTTTGTTACCATGTTGAAATTAGTTATAATGAGGACTAAAAATATTCAAAGTAGTTCAACTTTGATGGGACAGATTCTGCAGTCAGATGTTTTCAGCCCTTTGACACATTGGAAATTGCATATTGTGTTTCATGGGAATTTTACCATAGACACCTCCTGCTTTTTCACAAGGAAAAAAGAATATTATTTTAATTAGCGTTTTGTAATATGTTCCTTGAAATCAAGTGTAACCTATTGTAACTAATCATCCATATAAATCTTCTGTCTTCTCTATTTTGTAGTCTCATTTATGCACTACTCCCAGTCAACCAGTTCAGACTCCTAAACCATTTGTGTGAGTCATTATTCTGAATGTCTTTAGAAGATGCCTCTGCTTGACCACATGCAGATCAAGCTTAGCTTCCTTTGATTAACCTTATTCTACACAGCTTTGCCACACACACCAGCTGCTACCCCAGCTTTCAGCTTTCTCTGCTGCTGGTGGGAGAATTGCCTTCAAGACCCATCCCTCAGGCACCTTCATGTGGTGCAGCCACTCACAGCACCTTTCTCAGTCCTCAGGGATCAATTCCCCAAAGTATTTTCATGTATAATTGAACACGATAAGATCTCATGTTCACTGAGGTCTTCAAATTTTATCTGCTGTCTAAACTCAAGATGGAAATAGAATCATGAATTGATTCCATTTTGAATGATTCCATTGAGATTGATTCCATTGAGAATATGGATTTTCCTTGTATTTTAAGTGTTAAAATGTGCAATAAATAGAAGTGCTAACTAGTCTGGACAAGCTGAATCGATGAGCTGAGGCCAAGTGTATGAGGTTCAATAAAGGAGAGTGCTGAGTCTTGCACTTTGGCCACAACAACTCCCTGCAGTGCCACAGGCTGGGGGCAGAATGGCTGGAAAGACCTGGGAGTGCTGACTGACAGTGGCTGAACATGAGCCAGCAGAGTCCAGGTGGCCAAGAACACCAGTGACACCTGGCCTGTATCAGCAACAGTGTGGCCAGCAGGAGCAGGGCAGGGATTGTCCCCCTGGGCACTGGTGAGGCTGCACATCCAGTGCTGTGTCCAGTTCTGGGCCCTTCAGTTCAGGAAGGACATTGAGGTGCTGGAGTGAGTCCAGAGAAGGGCAATGGAGAGGGGCAGGAGTATACAGAATAAATCATATGAGATGCAGCTGAGGGAGCTGGGCTGGTTAATCCTGGAGAAAAGGAGGCTGAGGGGTGACCTTATCACTCTGTACAAGTCCCTGAAAGGAGGGTGTAGCCATGTGGGGATTGGCCTCTTCTCCCAGGAAACAAGTGACAGGACAAGCAGACATTGCCTCAAACTGTGCCAGGACAGGTTAAGGTTAGATATCCTTTAAATTTTTTTCACTGAAAAGGTGCCTAGGCATTTTATGGAGACTACAAAGGGATTTGGTAGAATCACCATCCTTGGAAGTGTTTGAGAAATGCCTGGATGCCACTCTTAGTGCTATGGTTTAGTTGACAACATGGTGTTTAGTCAAAGGTTGGAGTTGATGATATTGGAGGTATTTTCCAACCTCAATGACTCTTTGCTCCTATGATTATATGATTTTGGACTTTTAGACTCTGTAGCTCTCCTGTGTTTCAGGATATGCAGCTCCAGAACTCCAGCTCTTAAAAGAGTAGGCACTGCCAGTTGATGGCTTTGTGGATCTTAAGGGATATCTTACTTTTTTCTCTGCCCAGGCATGCCATATTAGGTAAAAAATTTACATTAAGGGCTTTTATTTATTAATTTATTTTTATCAGCTTTTATGTTCCTTCAGTAAGGAACAGATCTTTGTTCATCTTTACTCTGGTGCAAATAGATTCAGTTATTGAAGTAGTCTGCTTCAGGTTTCTGTAAACATTTACATGAAGTATAGGCACTTGTATTTAGGACTCCAGTTTTCCTATATAGTCAAGTCAGGAGCCTTCAGAAGGTGATTTAGGACTCTAAAAGCAGCTGTATGGATTTAAAGGTGGTAACTATTTTTTCTCCTTGCTCCTGGTGTCTAACACAATGGGGTTCTGATCCTGATGGCACCTTTCTGGGATTGAGACAATGGTAATATTAGAAAAAAAATAATAAATTTAACTGTCATTTGAACCTTGAAAAACTGCGTGTCCAAGAAGAAAACCTTATGAAACAATCTGTGAAATTGAACATTTATTTTGTTGAATTAAACTCTGATGAACTAAAGTCCCAATTATCATTTTATTTGTACCCTGAGATTCATTTCTCTGCAGATTTCAAAAGAACAAGACTAGATCAGTATATCTCTCAGCCCAAGCTTACCAGTCATCATCAACACTATCTTTCTATTAGAAAATTAAAAAGTTAATTAAAAAGCAAGGATGGATAAGAATTTACATTTCTGATCAAAAAAAGTTTTTAAAGTTTTCTCTTGCTGTCAGACTTAGTAAGAAAAAAAAGATCATGTGAAACAATTTAACCCGTTTATTAAGAAGTCGAACCTTCTTAGGGTAGGCAACATCTATTTGCTTTCATACAGAAACATTATTGTCTGTATTTTTCTTTAAGCTTGGAAAGACATCATCAATAGCTCTTTTTCCAGGTTGCCTAATTCTGAGATTAAAGGTGAATAAAAATGCGAACAAAGGAGCTTTTTGCGCTGACACAGAGAATGTTTTGACAGGATCCCCAAAGGCAGTCAAGTGGTACCATCAAAGCACAAGACAGGAAAGTGACCTGCTGAGAGTAACACAGTAGACTCAAAATGTGGGACAGTAATAGTCTTTCTAACATGGCTTTTTAACTTTGTTTTTGATAGAGACCCATCCCTTATGCTATCATAGATTCCCTAACCAAATCTAACTGACTTGAAAATGTTCCTGAAAACATTCATTGCAGTACCAAGACATAAGCAAACTCCTCCAAAACAAACATATATGTGCATGTTTCTCTTTTGCTTGTCTATTGTAAACAAGTTGGATCGAAGCTGCTTTCCCTTTGGTATGATCTGATGTTTTAAGGGATGGAGCTCTGTTACACCCATGTCCACTGCCAAGAGGCCAAACTCATTTACTGTTTGCCTTGTTAGAGCCACAGCTGAAAGGCACACAACATCCAAATTTGCAGATTCCCAGAATATTCTGTGTGGGAAGAGACTCACGGGGACCATCAAGTCCAATTCTTAATTAAATGTCCCATACAGAGATTGAACCCACAACCTTGGGTTATTGCTTCTCCATTAACATTTCTGCTCCACGGGGAGTTCAAGCTCGTCTGTGGCACACCAATGCCAGGCAGAACCATGAAAAAAGAGGTGTTTCAAGTGCCTGTGTGTAAGAGTGACATTGGTCAGGAAACATTGGGAGGAAACAGGATTAATAACAGAGAAGACAGTAAAAAATTGTGAACATGTGAATCCACCATTTCTGGAAAAATTCAAGTTCATTATATTCTTTTTTATAAATTTGATGAAGTACACATTTTTATCCGAAACAGTAAAACCTTAGAAATTCACAACACCATCATTATTTCTCAGAAGAAAAGCATCTGGTGCAATCTTAGTTTGACTGTCTACACAGATCGTGGACACTTGAAAAAAGGAGTCCACTGTGAAACAAGACAAATCTTCCCTTGTTGTAACCTTCATCCAATGGAAGTCTTAAGGACTTTCTGAGCTGGAAGAGGAATCTGCTTCCTTGAGCTTGTCAATTCTAGTAGAATTTTCTCATTACAAAATAAGCCTAATTGCTTTCTTCAACAGACTAATACAATAGGCTTCCTCTACATTCTGCTTTCACCTGAACTGTAGAACTGACTGTGGGAACTATGTAAAGAACTTCCTTCTGTGTAAAAATTTGCATGAATTTTAATTGATAAAAATTCTTCTGTGACATGAATAGTGAATAAACATTCTCCTTTCACTTTCTATGTCTTTCATGATTTCATGGACATTAATTTATGTTTCCCTACACTCATTCCTTTCCCAACATGAAAAGTAATTTTCTATTTAGTCTTTCTCATAAAAAGTTGGTTTGTAATTTTTTCTTGTCTCTACTTTTTCTAGTTCTACTATATAATTTTTCAGTTTAATAACTCACTGTTTATTTTATTACATTTTTTTTTATTTTATTACAATTTCCAAATTACCCACTGCTTAATATGTAAGAGTTCTGTGTGTCTGTGCAATGGCATGATATTTTTTGCTTTGCACTTTATTTGTTTCCTAATGATTTCAATTTTTTTTAGTCATTGCTAAGGAAATGATGTTTTCTTATAATTTTTGTAACTACAGGATCTTTTTCTTGAATGGCAATGGCTAGTTTATAGCCTATAATATTTTTCTTATTTACATAACCTTGTGTTCATCAGTATGAATTTCATCTGCCATTTTATTTCTTGTTCACAGTGTTGTGACATCCTCCACAAGTCTTCCCAACTTTCATTTTAAGTAATCTGAATAATTTTAGACCG
This sequence comes from Muscicapa striata striata, assembly GCA_030060385.1. Taxonomy (NCBI): domain Eukaryota; kingdom Metazoa; phylum Chordata; class Aves; order Passeriformes; family Muscicapidae; genus Muscicapa; species Muscicapa striata. The sequence continues at coordinate 4,258,495 of JAREIS010000090.1, forward strand.
TAATTTCTGTACCAAACAATCTTCCACTGTATTGATAAATATATTAAATAACAAAGTCTCTGTACTGATTTTGTGATTACTGAGTTTGTAAGGAACTCCTCTGTTAAGTCCTTTGCACTGTAAAAAGTATCTATTAATTTCTGCTACTTTTAGATTACTTAAAACCATGAGAGTCCAGATTTTTATAATCTTTTGTTGGAAGATTTTTTGGTGTTCAAGGTATACTAAGAGAATTTGTCACTTTTATCTATCTATGTTCACTGACTCCACAAAAAAACTTTCCTGTAAGTTACTGACACATGATTTCTCTCTGTAAATTTCCTATTTAAATTTTCAAACTTTATCTAATAATGATAATTACCTTAATGATATCTTAAAATACAAGTGTCTTAGCCTCAAGAATATCTTTACAATAAGACATGACAATTCTTTACTATAGCGTTCCATCAACTTGCTCAGTGTGGAATAGAGATACAAGTTTGCAGTCTACCAGAACTTCTTAAGAACCTTACATTTAAATAGGCATCATGTCTAATAACTTTTTTCCTCTGATATGAATCTAGAATCTATACAGTAACCAACTAATAATATGATAAAGCTATTACAATTTATATTTGAGTTCATTCAGAAATAAGGGATAATGACTTGATAACACCAATTTTATTAATTTGTTCCAATTCCTAAGAGATTATTTTGAGTGCGTGGACAGAGCTTTTGTGAAGAACAGTCACACAATCCAAATTTTCCCTTTTGTTGAAGGGTTTGGATGACTAAGCAGAGAAACTAACTTCCCAGGGCATTAGAAGGGACTACTGAACTGACTCTTCTGGTTGAACAAAAAGTGTAGGTCATATACATCATTTCCCCTGAAGGAACTAAGATTTATAGTTGAATAGGTTCATGGTGTATGCAAACTGTGGTTCCACACACACACTTCCTGTATGAATTAGGCTGGTGCAGCTGGTTACATCTCATAAAGGCAGTGAGGGGCCAGGTTGAAAATGTTTTTCAGCTTAAAAAATGTGCATAATATATAGAATGTACACAATTTACACATTGCCATTCAAATTTAGAGACAAGAAAAGCTGGGATGAAAGAGCAGAAAATGAACTGTGGGAAAATATGATTCTGTATTATTTTATTGTTCCTTTTTGTGTGTAGTGTTAAAAGTTCCAGCCTAATTTTTTTTCTGACAGCAAAACCTGGATGATACACTAATCAGCTCATCTTCAGCTTTCCCTGTTTCATCTCCTAAGGTGAGGCTAAACTTAGCCATAAATGTGAAGGTGAGGTTTGAAACCTGACTTTATTTCTTGCATAAAGGTTCTGTGCATATAGAGCCAGAATAAAAGTTAAATTCTACCTTTGCAAAAAAATTATTTTATAACTAAAATTAAGGAAGAGCATGAGACACAAAGATTAATGTAAAATATAATTTAAAATAACACAGTTAATTTCAGTCACATGATACAACATTAGTTTTTCCACCTTTTATTAGTATAAGTAAGTCAGCATCTTGGATAACACTGTAAGGTTTTCCTAACAACTTGCAACAGTTGAAATTTATAATATTAATCCTAACATTCCAAAAAAATGTCCTGGTGTAATATACTGCAATAAATATAAAACCATACCCAAAATACTTGGGCTTAGCTACAGTTATTTTTTTTAATATCATTGCGTATCATGCTGAAAGCATTCACAGAAATCTATCTTACCAAGTGCTATTACCTCTCTTAACAATACTCCTGCCATCACACAGTTGGAGAAAAGATGGCAGAAGAGGAGCCTGATGAGCCTTGGGCACACTCTTCTAAGCCCTGAAAAGTTTTTGAAGTGAGAGAAGAGCTGACCATAGCTTTTCTTCGCTAGAAGGGCATGACATGGAGCAGATGAGAAAGGCTTTCCCTCTGTTTCCTGTGGATGCTGCAAAGGGGTAGTAAGAGATGTAGTGGCTCATAGGATAAGCCTGGCACTGTATCTAGGAGCCTGCTCCACCCATGAGAAAATAAATATGAGAGGCCTGTGTCCCACAAAACTGTGCTGGGATTTCAGTAGTGACACTATAAAGTCTTCCAACACAGAAGAAAAGCTGGAATTTCAAATCATAAAATATTGAGTGAGGTTTTTTATCTTCACCTGCCAATTTTGCATGTTTGCAAATTTGTCATGTTCAGCTATTAATTTTAAAGGGTTACAAATTATTTAGGCCCTTTGGAGACCTTATGTGATGAGCAGAATAAATCCAGGCATATCTGTTGTTTAGTTGCATCATACTGAATGAAATACAGTCTCTGTTCATGAAGTAAATGTGGCAGTAATCAATTCCATTCCAACAAAACTCTTTTTTTAAAATTCCTTAAGGCCTCTGGAACTATTTTTTAACATCTGGCCTATCTTATATCTGCTTCACCCATCTAATGGTCTCAGTTTCAAAAGAAAAGAAATTTCACTGAGATTCACTGGAAGATGACAGATGGATTCTGTCTTACTGCCTGAGACATGAAATTGCAGGTGACACCTGATATATGATAATAAAAGAGCACCCATCAAGAATTCGGGCGCTGGCCTTTATTCCAGTGACGTCATGGGAACACAGGTGGCTTACCTCTGCATCCCAGCCCTGCAGAGCAAAATGGTCTGCATTGTTAGCAGCTTACCAGGGGAGCTTTTATCTTCCCATCTGTGGGGTCTCTGTTGTGATAATTTTGGAGTGAAGCCATCTTTTCTGAGAGTCAGGAGCAGTTGGCTGCAGGGCTGTTTATCCTGCACTCTGTTGTAAAGCTGTCTTTTGGGGCTTGCAGTTGTCATTGATACTGGAACACGTCCTGGACAGTGATTAAGAGACTATAAGAGGAGAAAATTAATTGCTGTGCACTGTTCAGCTCCCAAATACAGGTCAAGCCAGTCAAACTAAAGTTTTAGTGGTTTAAAAGCACCAGAAATCCTTTTTCTCCACCAGTGCTATGTGCATCATGTTTGGTAATTTGAAGGAGTAATTAATTTTCAATATACTGGTAGACATTTACAGAGATACCAGCTCAGGTTTAAAATCCCAGAATCACAGAACATACTGAGTAGGAAGGGACCCACAAGGATCATCGAGTCGACCTCCTGGCCCTGCACAAGACCATGCCCAAAAGTCTCTCCATGTGCCTGAGTTTATTTCCCAAAGGCTGCTTGAACTCTGTCAGGCTGGTGCTGGGGAGCTTTTCCAGTGCCCAGCCATGCTCTGGGGAAAGAATCTTTATCTAATAACCAACCTAAACCTCTCCTGACACAGTTTCAGGCCACTGTCTCATGTTCTGTCACTGGTGACCACAGAGAAGAGATCAGTGTCTGCCCCTCCTCTGCCCCTCATGAGGAATTGATAGACTGTGATGAGGTCTCCCCTCAGTCTCCTTCTCTCCAGGCTGAACAGACCAAGTGACCTCAGATACTCCTCACAGAACTACCCCTTCACCATCTTTGTTGCCCTCCCTTGGACACTCTTTAATACTTTATTATATTTATTTTATTGTGGCACCCAAAGCTTCACCCAGCACTGGAGGTGAGGCTGCAGCAGAGCAGAGCAGAGCAGGACAATCCCTCCCTTGCCTGGCTGGTGATGCTGTGCCTGATGCCCCCCAGGACAGGGTTGGCCCTCCTGGCTACCAGGGCACTGCTGGCTCATGGTCAACTTGCCATTAACCATGATTCATGTTGGAAGACTAACTCTAATTTATCCTAGGACTCAGGAAGATTTTACAGAAGTATAATATCTCCCCTGGAACATTTCTAATAACAAGGTGTTTGTCATTTTGAGCCTTTTCAGTCATTTCTGGAAATGTCCATAAGAAAACCTAAATCCTAAATCAGTCTTTGCCTGAAATCATGAGGCACTGAACTCCTCTGAGAAACCTGCTGAGTCTTTGTGGCTTTTGGATATGACCAAAAAGAATCAGCCCCTAATGAAATTATATTGCAGGACAGTGCAGAGATATTCAATTCACTGAGGTGCCAAATTTTCAAGGCTGCACCCCAAAAGTGTCCTTTTGCCTCAAACACCATTTTTTGAATAAAAACCCCAGTTGAAAATAAGCAGCCATTGTTGTGAACATCACTAAGCCGCTCTCATCTCTGTGAAGGGATTAGTGGAATTGCTTTGATTACTCAGACTGAGGAAAAGGTGGGACCATGATCAGGATTGTACTGCTAGCCCACCTTTCACAACATCTTCAAAGAAACCAGAATAGCATGTCCTTTACTTAATGCAAAGTACACAATACTGCTGTGATGGACTAAAACAGGCTGTGTAAAATGAGTTTTGCAGCTAGAGTAAGCAAAGGTGCCTTTCTGATGGGATGCATGCTCTGTGAAATGAGCCTGCTTGTGACACAAAAACACATAAAGAGCTCACAAAAACAGCAGAAATCAACTGACAGCTGTGCCTCTGGTACAAACACAGTTAAACATGTCATCAAAAGTGGTCTGAAGGATGACAGTAGAGCAGCTTTGTGACAGTCCCAGTAAGAATGTGTTGTCCAGTCACCCAAAATGGTAAGTCATAACCTCATTTGCTGGCAACAGAAAGGTCTGAATATCAGGAGTTAGGGAGGAGTCACTTTGGAAAATATGCCCAAGGGGAAAATGCATTAGCAAAATCATCAGTCTGAATAAAAGGAAATAGCAAGGCTCAATGCTATGTGTGGATCAGTTCAGCAAACAGACCTTATTGCTCAATACAAAGAACAAGGCAAGACTGTTCCCAACTTTCCAAAAGCTAATACTTCATTTTATTAATCTTATTTCATTAACAAGGACTTGTTAGCTTTCTCCTTTCAAACTGTTAGTTTTTATATGTTTATGTTAGAGAATGATGTTTTTCCTTTAGCCTTCTTCTTGGTTAAGACTGTCTGCAATTCACACTTATAGCTTCAATATATAGAATATACCTTTATGGGTGTGCATCTACCATTTTGACTGTCCCTAAGACTGGTTGCTATAAAATGCAATAAGAAACTATTCTCTTCCTTTGTTCTAACACCTTGATGATCATCATCTACTTTTTCCACTGTTGTCTTGCTTTTCCATCCCATTGAGACCAAACTTCTTGTTCTATCTATGAAAAACACATATTTTTTAAAAATAAATTTCTTTCTCCCTCACACATTTCAGCAGCCCTTGGGCTGAACACAGTTTTCCCATTCACAAAAGTCTTGATACTTTGAAATATTCATGTTTTTCATCCCAGCCTCCCCAAACAGGCCAGCCAGACAGCCCTGTATCCTTCTCAAAATGGGCAGTTGACCAGTGATTCATAAAGTTTCCAGTTACCTGGAGGAATTTGATTTTGTGATGGCATCAGCTAGCTCTTCGAGGATTCCTGGATGGATCCCAAGAGGCCTTATAGATTCATAGAGATCCAGCTGCAGCAGCAGATCCTGCACAATTTCAGGTGGAATGGGAGCTGATAATTCTTGCAGACATGGTCCTCCAGCTCAGGGCGCTTTAGACCTCTTTGATCCATCCTCTGTGTTGAAAACAGAGGCAGAGAAAGTGTTAATCACCTTTGTCTCAGGTCTTCCTGTTTGTGAGGTGATCATCCTCATCCTGTAATAGGCTGATGTTATTTTTCCCTGAGCTTTCCGTATGGAAAATTCTCCTTTCAGTCTCAGCTTCCTTCAGTAAGCTTTTTACTTTTCCATCTTCTGGCAGGAGTCACTAAACTCGTGCTGTTGCTCTGTTCACAGGACACTGGGAAGATCTGCAGTCTCATTTGGGAAAATTGCCACAGTCCACACTCAGAAGAGCCAAGGTCCTGCTGTTTGTGTTACAGCTTGAGATGGGAGAGGGGAGAAAGCAGAGCAGATGGAAGAAGCCTCTCAATGATCAGAGCCAGTACACAGAGCATGAGCTACCTGTTCTGCCATCCTCCTCCTTTTGGTGACCTCCCAATAGTAGCTTTATTTTTCTAGCTATGGCAAGTCTCATTAAGAATGTGTTTGGAGTAGTATTTACAGTCTTTCTTACCAAGAATCAGGCAAAATTTTCTATTTCCAAAGTGTATGTAAGACTCTGAAAGCCATATTTTGGAGATGTTAAATGCAAGAATATGCCTACCTTTTTATTGGTGCTATTTAAATGTTCAGTCTGCATTCACAGTATGGGCTTTGACATATTTGATTGTGTCATGATAATCAGGTTTTGTCTAATTTTTGTCTCCAAATCATTGAAATGATAATATTTTTAACAAAAATATATCTTTTGAATGATTTACTTCTGCTTTATTTCTCTAGTTCCCTGAAGAGTAGGAAAAATATTGTTTGTGTAAGTTCTAGCCCACTGCAGCAAATACTATTTCCATAAATACTCACACAAAATAAAAAATGATTTGGGGATGTTTTCATACCAGGGTTTTTCTTCCCATATACTTTCTGGAAGTGTCTTTTTATTGCCATGAACATCTCATAAAGCATATTTTAATGTTGCATGCTCAACAATTGCAGGTATTTATTTTCCAGGAGATTTCACATCACAGGCACTGTATCTACAATTTCACACATCCAACTAGAGAATAAGAAACAATTATATGAGTCTCCAGTGACCCATTCTAGCTAAGAAAACAACTGAAATAAGAAATTATGGAGAAACAAAAATTCACAAAAAATTGAGTGAACAATTTCAAATACAGATTAGAAGAAAATACACTATTTTCAACAAGCAAGTAGAGAGGCAAAAATGCTGAAAAATTGATAAATAATGAAAATTATCCATTATTTATTGAAGGGATTTTTTACATGGTCTAAGGAGTTATAGTAGATATAATTTTGAAGAGGTATTGCTTAGAGAGCTTCTTTTGGACAATGCTAGACTGTTCAATGAGCCACATTTTATTAACTATAAAGGGAACAGGTTCTTTTTCATGAAGTACAGAATCAGACCCATGTCCTGGGATGCAACCTCATAATCCTCAACAGTTTTAGCTATAATACTAATTTTTCTATTTTTTTTTCCAATCTGAAAGAGTAGTCTTGATTATCATGATCCTCATTTAGGGCCCAAGCTGTAAGCAAACACTTATGATGTCTGTATACCAGCATTTGAGTGTGCAAAAACTGCACTGCATGTGCAAATTTTTGGCACTAGGCAGTTCTAGATTGTTTTATGCAGTAGTATCTAGTCATTTGTGTCTCCAAGTTTTTAATTTAATTCAGCATTACACTATCAAAGTGGCAGTGGACTATCTCAATCACTGCAGATTTTTTGGTCCTTGCTGTATAGGTATTTTATGAAAATGGTTTAGCCTGATAAAGCAATAAGGTATCCCTGAATGCTGGAGCTCTCAGCCTATGTCTTAATCACAAAGCTGCTAATTTGTGGGAAATTTTTCATATTATGGCATAGATCTATAGAAGAAGAAGACCATGTCTGATCTTATAAATGAAGTGTTAACTTTTCTAACCAATCACTGTATATTCAATCTTGCATTCACTGCCCTCTGAGGTACTTGGTAGACTAAGTCAGGATTGTAGGACAGAGAGTTGTCCCTGGGGATCACTATGACTAAGCTGAAAGCTCTTACATTTTTAAAGGGTTTATGCTGTTGCAATATTTCTCCAACTTGTTTACATTCTGCCTGTTTCTGTGAATAGAACTGGTAGTACTTCTTGTTTTGAATCTTGTATGATGCATCCTGTTTTAATATTCTGTCTTCACTTTCTGACATATTTCTCAGAATTTAAACTTGGGTTTTGAAATGTAAGTTTGTTTTCCTGTTGTGAAACTCTCTCAGACTGAATAAACTTAGGAAATGTGAGCCAAAAGGGATTCCACTGTATCTCAGAAAAAGCACATGGTATCTCTTCAAGGACTCCCAAACTCCATTAAATTGTTCTAGTGACCTTTCCTTAAGAGATCTAGTGCCCCCATCCTTGAGATGAGTCTTTCTGTCTTGCCTAAATTAATTGCCAAAGTAATTAGGATCAGGTCACAGGTGCTTGAGAGGTGCAGTTTTACAGCTGGAGCAGTGATGCCTGGGCTTAGGAGTTCTCCCTGTCTTGTGTGCCAGCAAGAGGAGCTGGACTCTGTCCCATGAGACGTTGGTTTCTACACATACTCTGTGTGCACACATGCTTTATATACAGAAGGCATGAGCTGAAAATACAAACATTGCAAATAACATCCCAACTGTATGTCGGGACCCAGCTGATCTTTGAACAAAGTCTGCTCTGAGGTGAAGGATACTAAAAAACAATCCTGTGTGGGTACCAGAAAACAGTAACACATACTTGTGTATTCAATATTTCCATGCCTTCTGCAGATATTCCCCTTTGGCAAAATGAACATAAATACTACTCCTTCTCAGAAAAGCAGCCTGAAAACCTCATGATGACATCACTGCTTTTGGAACTGTAATATCAAGTACAATAGCAAAGCTCAGGAAAAAATATGAAATTCTCTCTAAGAAATAAGGCAGTTCTTCACCAATGAAGGAACAGCAAATTGGATAGCTGCTTACCAAATACACAATGGATAAAACAGAAGATATGTAATCTAAATATATTTCCAATAAAGACATGAATTGTGGTGAAAAAGGCAATGTTAACATTTTATTAATTTCTGCTAAGGGTCAATGTGCCACCTGAATACCCTTGTATTAATAATTTCCTATATTAATTTACCCATTAATTTATTAATTTGCCCATAGAATAAGATTTCTCTGAGCATTGTATATAGTTTCATATTAGTTAGATTTGGTTTTTTTCTCTACTTATCTGTGACATTTATTTGTTTCATTATATCACAGCTTTCCTCTTAAAACAGCTATAGACAATGTGTTCCTTAAATTTTGAGTTAGTTCTACTAGACTAATTCTCTACATCACTATGAGTAAATTTGATTATATTTCACATAAAAACTGTAAAATATTTAATCTGATACCACAGTCTCACCATGTTCATCTGAGATTCATTCACTAAGGTCCCTCATCCATTGAGCCAGCTAGTTCATTCTCTCCCTATTTTCAAATTGCCAAGTCTTTTTTCTAGAAAATTCTTGCCTTTCAAATTACTGGTTAATACTGTAGCAGCAAAGATAAACTTAATAAAATAGATTAAATATGAAAAATTTAATTATGTTTTAAATTAAATGTAAATGTTTAAAAATATAAAACTTTGTAAATGTGTTTTTGCATTTTGTACTGAAACCTCCCATATATATGTATAGAGCAATTGCCCACACATAAAACTGTCTCACAAATTTCAAAGTAATAGTTTGTGTAATTATATTGAATCAGAGGGGTCCTGTTACTTTGTTCATAGCTGGGAAAAAAAGCTTATGTAATACTGAAATGAAATGTTATTACAGTCTCACTTACTCATTCTTGGAATTGGCTTAGTGATTACTTCAACATCGACATCAGTGAAAAACATTTGACATCTGGCCTAGAAAATCAGACAGCAGACCACAGAGACTTTGATTAAAAAACTTCATGTAATTTTCTCCAATCAGTAAGCTGGCCTATTCTTTTATTAGAATGAAGGCTTCTCTCATCACCTGCAAATTTCTAGGAAGACTTGAGAAAAAAAAGGGGAAAAAAAGCAGTTCTACCACTTTTATAATAAATTTTCATTCCAACAAGCAATTGCACAGACTGAAGAGAGCATTGGTTCCACTGACAAATCGCTCTCTTCTGCTTGCAAAGGGTCAAACATCTGATTTCCACAAGGGGTTTTTTGCTATTTATTCCTTTATCAGAGTTTACTATTTCATCTTTCTCTATTTAATGATTCCTTAGGGGTTTTACACAAGATGCAAACCTATTTCCTGGAGAAATACAGCAAAATGTACCAGCTTTTTCATGTTCTTTGTATGTCACTGCATAATCCAAGCTAGGAATGATATGGACTACTTATGATCATGTTTTTATACCCTTCTCCAGAGCACAACCACTCTATCATGAGAAAGAATGAACCATTAGCACAGTATTACAACATACATTCAGAAATGAGCTGCACTGCAGTATCATCATGAATTAGTGTCTCAGGCTGAGATTTCAACTCACAACATGAGAGCAAGGCATCAATTAACTCATGCAAGAAAAATACTGCAGTAATGAACCCCCCACACTGCCTTTCCTCTGTGAATCAATTTTCTTCAATGAAACTGAATAATTAACTTATTTTCAGCAAGCTAATTTCAATGTGTCTGTTTTCAGCTCCAGGAGAGTTGCTGAAGCCCTTTCAAATGCTGTACCCCTTCTGTCTCTGTTTTGGTGAGAACAAAGTCCTTGCTAATATAATGCTACAGTAGATTTGCTTACCTCTTAAGAACAATGAGGTATGCTGTAAAATGTGATACTCCTATCAAAACATTCATAATAAAATCCCAATAAAATTACAAAGCTGGAATAGAAAGAAATAATTGTGTTTCCCTAAACTGAATGTCATCCTTAAGTGTAATCCTTAAAAAGGTAATGATCAAAAAAAGCTTGAGAGAAAAACTGTAACAAGGAGACAGAATAAGCTGGCTCCTGGAAACAGAACAAGAAATCTCTACCATTGTAAACTGAGGACTGTATTTAATGATGTGCCTTACAGATTCTGATAATAATCAATTATATTCCAATGCAGATGACTTTCTCTTGCTCCTGTTGGGTTTTGTTAGAAGCAATCGTTAGTTTGTCCTGTTTAACATAGACCTTTAATTGTGCAACAGATTGATACCTCCTACTATTTGCAGTCATATTAAAGGAATAAAAAATTTCCTTTATGAAAATGTGCCTAATGGCCCAAACACAACACCTCAAAACATAAAACAATGTAACATTTACAGCATAGAGCTTTTTTTCCTCTTTGTAGGGAAAGAACAACCTGCTTGCTATCAGAACACAAATGATCACTGCAACCTGGCTGTATTCTGTAATTCCTTCTTTAAGTTTAACTACTATTGTAAAACACCATGCTTAATTTCCCACTAAAGCATTAGCATATGACTATGAATTTCACAGTATAGAAAACCTATTTTTATGATAGATATAACTAAATCTCATTCAGAGAGATATTGAATAGGATCTATTGCCCTGTTATCCAAAGTCTTGTTACTCAGTTTTACATCCTCAAAATGTTTTGCATTCATGCTATTTATTCCACAGCAGTAATTTTTTTTTTTAACAGTTAAAGTGCTGTAATCTCTCTACTAGGGGCTAGGTCAGTTATTTCTTTTGTAAAAGTAGCAAGGCAGAATAAACCCAGAATGCTATATTCTCCTCTCTGTTAGGGAAAATGGGGACAGAAGTGCACACAATGGAAGGTTTTCTCATGTGATTTGGGGAAGAAGGAGGATACACATGGGGCTATGATGAGCTGTATCTTGTGTTTGCTTTGTTCTGCTGCATGGCTGCATCCCCACAGTAAACTATTGGAGAATTGGACATTAATAACTTTACTCTCACTAATTGGTTATGGACTTTATGGTACTAATCAATAAACTAATTAAGCTGGGTCAGTTGGTCTCCTGAGCCCTTCTTAAGAACAACAAATAGACAATTGTCAAACCCATGGGTCACAGACACCACCAGAAGGGAGTGAGTGATGTACCTGGAGGATGTGGGCAAACACAGATGTCTGTGAGCCTGGGAGGGGGGGCACCAAGGCCTGTTGGGGAGCTGCTGCTGCTGCTACAGAAATACTTGAAGCATGGCCATAAGGGGAAGACAAGAAAAAAAACCTTCTGAGAAGAGCATTTGCAGGAAAGACCTCAGAAATTTCTTCTCCTTGTGCCTCAATAATTTAAAGTTTATTTTCAAAAAATATATGGAATAGCATTAAAACCAAATCTGCCTCTGTCATCGACTTCACCCTCTAAACAGATCTAGCCTATAGTATTTCAGCATCTGTTTTAAGGGATCAGGTAAAAAAGTGGTTTTCCTTCTTTTCTCTTGAGCATACACTACCATTCCTGCCTCTGTAAACACTGAATATTATTTAGATTTGCTTCTGCCTGGAACTTCAACAACAGCCATTTGTTTTTCTCCCAATGAGCATATTACAGGAATTTACTTTCATTGATTGATCCTGGCAATATATGATAAACTTGATCTTTTATGTTATATCTGCTTAATGCAATTAATCTGATAAAGGCTGAAATAAATTAAATGCAATCATATAATCTATGATTGTAGTGAACTGGAGTAAGTGATCCATACTTCTTTCAGTACTGTCTCACTATAATTCTCTTTCAAGTTACCTGAACATAAATTAAGTGACACCAAACATACTTTGTCTTCAGAGTAAGTAACATTTGTTTACTGAACTCTATATGGTATTGCTAAGGATGTAAGAATTCTTCATGTATTTGCAGTAACAGCTTGGCACACTGAGTTTCTGAACTAAGCAAGTGACATATTAAAGCTAGACTGAGAGAAAGGCCTCTGCTGTGCCATAATTCCACAGATTGGTACATGGTATCAAGCAATATGATGTTCATTTTCTTATTATAATTCTTTTTTAATAATTCCATCACTAACAAGTGATATCACAAAGAACTTGGGCTTTTATTAATTTTTCACATCAATCCTTGAGTATGGCTTGCCTGAACATCTATTGGTTTGTACTGAAAGGAAAAAAACCCATTCCCAGTAATAATTTCTATGTGTATATGAAAGGATAGTTTAAATCGTTTGTTTTTAACAAGATGGTGAATTTTTTAGGTGTTATTTAACTTCTCCCTCATAATAAAACTAACTCTTCTGTTAACAAAATAGTCATCGTATTTTTGCAATTTTTCCTTTTCTACAGAACCATACAAGTAAGAGATTTTTCTTTTAGCTTTGGATGTAATTAAAACTAAAAATTCACTTTGGTCAACCTGATCTATTTTTTTCTTACTTCAATGATTTTTTATGTTATTTTCATAATATGTATGAATAATTATATTATTCATATATATTAATGAATATATAATTATATAATTAATTTTTTCTTTAACTTCCACTTGGAGTATATTGTTATGACAGTCTCAACCATGTAAATTTTGTACTGATATTAAATTTGATGTAAATTTGAAAAAAAGGCTTGCTTTATAGCAAAATAGATTTAAGAAACAATGAAGTATTTCATTTAAAAGAATACATTATTTTTCTAAATCACATTCAAAATTCTGGCCCTAATCTCTATGGGTTTTTTTCTGATTACAGATCTTTTCTGCATACTTTAAATTTCTAGCCTTTATATTGACAAAGACAGTATGAGAGACAACATCACTAGGATGTGTTCTACCTTTAATTTATTTTCATCTGTAAGATGGAGGGAAGTCTATTGTCTGAAAGGGTAGATGTATTATGGAGACTAAGGATGAGTCCATTGGAAAATGATATATTGGAATGTTTGCTGAGAATGGGTTTGGTACATACTTGTAATGCTATGGATAGTATTTCACCATGAATCCTTTTTGGAGGGTTTATCTGTAAAAATTTCATAATCTGTCTCTAAGGGGATTGTATATACAAATGCATTAATTCTTTGTTTGAGTATCTTATGACCATCCTAAACATGGGATCCTGCAGAAGGGTCCTGCCTAATCATGTGTTTACAAAGTTTATTTTTGTTTGCATACTGTATGGTTGCCAAAATGTCTGGATTTGGGACTGTCACTGCACAGATGAGAGATGAGCTGTGCTATTTTCCATTCAGTAAAGATGATCTAAGGTTTGCTGTTTCTAGAAAAGTTTCTCTCAAGACCATGTTTTAAAGGCTGTTGTAAGATTTACTCAAGAAAAAAATGAATAAAAATATTTCTCATTACAATGAAAAGGTTTTCTCATCATAACACTTTCAAATGTTTGGAATTATCTTTAGAGCAATCTTGACTGCATTGCTTGAGTATCTACTCACTTCTTTGTTTATTTGGGTTTTTATTTATGATAGCTAGATCTTTTGAAGGCATTTTCCATATTTAGTTACTTATATGTATCCCAAAACTAAGAACAAGTATAAGAAAAAAAAATTCACAGACATAAAGTAATCTTGATCTTTATTATAGAAGTAAAGTTTGATCTGTATTACACTAAAAAAAATTGGCATAACAAAGCATTGTTTTAGGGGCATTGAGTTATACTATGATTAATAGGAATGAGAAATGAAGGGATGTGTTTTGCTGGAGAGTTACACAGTTTTCAGCTCAGACACAAAAAGATGACTTTCTTTGCCTTTATTTATCTTATAATCCAAATATATTAAAACACCACATGATTTTGTCCTCTCCTAATGATATATTTCACCTCTATTTAAATTTAGCTGGCATTTATGCAACCTTCAAGTTACCGTGCAAACAATTCTAGGTAATCCCACCACATGATTCTGTAAGAAAATAAAAGCAATTTTCATGTATTATAAATTACTTCAATCAACAACAGATTCTTTTCCTTTCAGCTCTGACATCACTGTGAATTCTGTTTACATGGCAAAAATAATTTCAGATAAACTTTACCAGAAATGGTTTCCCTCTTTTCCAGTATTGGTAAGAACTTAACTACATTGCATAGTGCATAGTGATTCTCTCACAAAATATTAATGGGATATCCTGAGCTGGAAAACACCCATGGAATTATCAAAATTCAGCTCATGACCCAGCACAGGACCATGCCCCAAGAAGCACACCATGTGTCTGAGAGCATTGTCCAAACACTTCTTGAGCTCTGTCAGGCTTGGTCCTGTGGCACCTTCCCTGGGGAGCTGTTCCAGTGCCCAACCACCCTCTGAGTGAAGAACATTTTCCTGATATCCAACCTCAACATCCCCTGGCACAACTTCAATCCATTCCTGTCACCGGGCATCAGAAAGATCAGTACCTGCTTGAAAGTATCTCACTCATGAGGAATCTCTGGACTGAGAAAACTCTCGATCTCCTCCAGGTTGAATAAACCAGATTATGTCAGCCACACCTCAAATCTTCACTGTCTTTGTTACCCTCCTTTGGACACTCTCTAATTCCTTAATATTCTTCTCATATTGTGGCACCCAAAACTTCCCCCAGGACTCGAGGTGAGACCACCCCAGAGCAGAGCAGAGCAGAGCAGAGCAGAGCAGAGCAGGACAATCCCCTCCCTGCCTGGCTGGTGATGCTGTGCCTGATGTCCCCAGGACATATTTGGCCCTCCTGGCTGCCAGGGCACTGCTGACACATACTCAACTTTCCAGTGACCAGGGTCTCCAGGGCCCTTTCCACAGTGCTGCTCTCCAGCCCTTCATTGCCCTGTCTGTCCATACACTCAGGGTTGCCCCATTCCAGATGCAGAATCCAGCACTTGTATTTCTTAAACTTCACACAGCTGGCAATCACCCATCTCTCTGATTTGTCAAGATCTCTCCACAGGACCTATTATAATGTAGGGTCTGTAATATCTCTGCAGGGCCTATATCATAGAGTCAAATTTTTCAACATCCACCTGACGCAGCCCATAAGTTCCTCCAGTAACCAATGTCTTCAAGATCATGTTGCTGAAAGAGTTTTTATTGGCTATCCAAATTGCTATTTACACCATCTGTTGTACTTGCTTAATGATCTGTCACATTTTTTTTCTTGTTCATGCTACTTCTATGTAGTGGTTTAGAGGAGTTTCTACCAACACAAGTGTAGGGAAATTATTTAAAATCACATACCTAAGAATAATTTAACTGAAAGTTCATCCCTTTATTAGCATTCTAATTCAGTGAATCTGTAGCAGAGGAGAGAATGCCACCCACTGAATTATCAATAGCAATTCTGTTCACATCCCATGTTTTCCTTACAGATTCCTTAACTTAGTACTGATAAAGCCCAATACTAGATGGTTCTGATGCTTGGGAAAACCACAAACCAAAGAAGTGTGATTCCACAATTCATATAATAGGCAACTGAATTCTAGGCTATTGAAATGAAATATTAAAAAGAAACATTAATACAGTTTGCAATACATTGCATTTGAAAAAGGATGCAATAGAGTTTAAGGAGTTTTATGAGATTAAAAATGCTGAGAATCAAAGTAGCATCAACAAAGATATTTTAAGTTTGAAAAGAAGATACTCTTGGATCATACACCACAATATTTTTAAATTTCTAAAACCTGAGGTAAGCATTGTTTATTCTGAAGTAGACCTGCAAACTTAACAGGTTTGATCTGAAACTCCTGAAATAAAATGGTATGCAAAAATATGGGCCAGCGCTATTTCCCCCATGCCAGTTTGCCTTCAAGAATGTGCATAACCCAGGGAACAATAAGGCCATGAGGAATCTTCTTACAACATTTTTTCCTGATGACAATCCCAGTTCTGTTATTCTGTTATGCCACCCAGCCTTATGCAATAGTCACATTACAGCCATCCACATTCATATGCTTTAAAAAAAAAAAGGTTATTACTTGTAAGGTCAGGCCAGCATTTTGGGTGTAACTGTAAATGACCTTTACTATACTTGATAGTATTTTTTTTATACAGCAATGACACTCAAAGGAAGAAACAGTGGAAATCAGTGCAGCTTTCAAATTAAGTAGATAATGGCATTAACATCTGCTGTGTAAAACAAAGAGAGCACAACTCCCAGTCTCAATTTTTTTGAAATTAGGTCACATCATAGGAGAATGAAAACCCTCTTCTAAATGATACATCTGACTATAACAGTACATTTTCATATCCTATAGTCATTCAAGATAATTTAGAATAAGTAGAACTTTATTTGTCATTTAAATATGCACATTAGCACTGAATACCACAAAGAAAGCTGTACTCACATTCCACTCCAGAGCTGAAATATTATTCCATAATTCATATGGAAATTTGTACCTGAAAAACAACAGCAAGAATCATTGAGTCCATACTGTTGTTTTGTGTGGCTATATTAGGCATTAAAATAAATTTCCATTTGTGCATTTAATTTTTTTTATTTACAATTCAACAAAAGATATAAATGTTTAGATGTTGTAAATAATATAAGACATGGACACAAGCAATAATAAGAAAATACCTTCTTTTTGAACAAAGCTGACATGCATTTCAAGGGTACTTAAAATAATCAATCATTCAAATAAGAAGATGTGCTTGGTAGGGTACTGAGTCTCACAGGAGAGGACACTGATCTGTTAAGCCACATGTGATGATAAGTAAAAGAGAGGAAAACTGGCTGGCAACAACTCACATATTGATACTGAGGCAATATTTCCTGGGCATGAACAGGAAGGGATGGAGGGCTGTGGACCCTGCCTTCACCATCATCCAGTGCAGCAGAGGCAGGGAGGGACCTCAGAGAGGGCAGCAGGACCATGTGCTGCTGCTGTGCTGTGGCTGGCAGGTGCAAGCCCCCTTAATCTCCCTTGCTAGGTGAGCTTGTGATGACAGTCTAGCACCTTTCAAAGCTACAAGTACTCAACAATATGCTCAGATAATAATTTAATGGCTTTAAAAGACTTTTAGAAACAGCCTGGTCTGAAGGAATGTCTATGGGCGCACAGCAACTGCTGCCAACCTTAGAAGTAATTTAATGTTGATTCATTAAAGTAACAAGCATTCCCATAGAATTTGTGTTATTTCCTGTAAGGAGATGTGCAAAGAAAATCATAGAATGATTAACACTGCTTCATGTTAATTCAAGTTTTGCTGTTGGCGCAAAAAATTTTTCTCTCTGAATTCCCCACCTCTGAAGTGGTGTAAAAATAGCTACTATTCACGGGGTTGTTGTGACTACAGATGGTTAAATTATTTCTCATTCAACAAAGAAGGCTTTGTTTA
The DNA here is from genome assembly GCA_030060385.1 of Muscicapa striata striata. Classification (NCBI taxonomy): domain Eukaryota; kingdom Metazoa; phylum Chordata; class Aves; order Passeriformes; family Muscicapidae; genus Muscicapa; species Muscicapa striata. Next base: position 4,276,236 of record JAREIS010000090.1, read on the forward strand.
TCTAGGGAAAGCCATTTGCAAACAGAGTTGCGCTTCACAAATACATTGTCTGCTTGTAATTGTTTAATGGGCAAGATTTACAAAGACCAGTGGTGGTGTTGGCTGTGACTGATTTCCTCTGCTCATTTCCACAGGGTAGTTGGTCATTTTAGCCATGCCATTTTGGTTCTGCTCTTCTCAACAACTGAAGTCATTTAAGGAGGAATTGACATCTCTTAAGTAGTGACAGTGAGACAGGTATGTTTTCCCATATGATGGATTTTTTTTTAATTCAAAGCTCATTTTATTTTTCAATTCCCTCTGAGAATAGATTCTTGATGGATATCACTGAGGGCCATCCCAAAAAAACAAAATACTTGTCAGAAAGAGCAGAAAACAAGCAGGGAACAAACAAACAGAATCACCACCTAGAATCTAAGTAACATTTTTGAGCCTGGTCTCACAGTATTTCCTGAGCTCTCACTGCTACTGTGAGGAGTAATAGAACATGTAGAAGATGCATATTACCATTACCTTCTTAATATATCATATTTTTGAGGTTTTTTTATACCTGATAATACTTGATTCTTTTACTAAGCTCATTTGTCACAACATTATGTATACTGTTAGCATGGTCTTTCTTGGAGTCCCAGCAAAACAGTGAGCACTGCTGTTTGATGATAACACATGATAACTCACAATATTTATTCAGAGTTCAGTCCCTACTACTACCATGTGCAGGCCAATCTCTGTGTTTTGGCCTTAATCCCCTCCCCTGCCACTCTTTGACGTGAAAGGAAATGTTAGGGAAAGCACAGAATGAATTAGAACTTTCAAACTTCCATCAAACAAAAAAGCAACAACCAAAAAACCCCTTCATCCTTCTCTCGTTATGGTTTGTTGAATCTTCTTTTGTCTTGTTGTATAATAGGAATAATGTTCATGGCACTGGAGTATACACACAATAAATAGCTTCTGTGGTTATCAAACACCTCAGCTTCACTTCAGTATTTAATCACCCACAAAAGCCATTTCTTTCCTTGTATACCTCTCTGCCATAAACATTATCCTGTAGCTAACATACACCCTGGAGTGCCAGACCTTCATTTTGCACTCTGAAAACTGAATTGGAAGAATGAAAAACCCAAGCCTTGCTTTTTAAAATAACAGTTGAAAAGTTAAAAAGGGGGTAATAGTAATCAAAATCCCCATGCTCCCATTATGTAGTAGAGAGAAAGGGCTGTCTTAAATGGTCTTCCAAAATTACCTGCTGGAAGGATTCCAGGAAAAAACATAGTTATGATAGACATATGCTAGAAAATTATGATAATAACTTGGTTCTGGGAGGAATTAACTTTTCTCCCATGTTGGAAATAACCCCGACAGAGCCAAAATTCTCTTCATAATACAATTTTGAGGAGTTTTGAACAATAAATATAAATGACTCTCTCGAGCTGCACAGGCAGAACCTAAATGTTAATGACCTGAAAGGCATAAAGAAACATAATATAAAATTAATATTCTCCTAGTTTGTGTTCCCTGCCTTTTCCATATACGAGTCTACACTGTTCCTCAGTTTGCCCCTTTAAGCTCCTGAGATGCTCAAAACTGGTGAGCCTCTTTTATTCTTGGGCAGTTCTGTGGTAGCAAACTGTGTGCACCTGGCCAGTCCAGCTCTACTCTTCATGTATCTCACCTATGATCACCTTGATCAACAGTATTTTGTCAAACTAAGTTACTCCAGTTCCTGCTTGGATATTTGGGGCTTTTAAGTACTCTAGTTTAAAAAAAGGACAGCTGCAGGAGAACTGAGCCTGTGGGAAAGCCAGACAACGTATAAAACTTCCTCTATTAATGTCAGAAAAGAAATATTCTGGGAGAGTATTAAGACAAAGAAAATGCTTCTGAAGAGAAAGAAGAAAAAAATGAGGAAAGAGTGGAAGGCAGGAAAAAAGAGAATGATCATGGAATCTCTACAGAGAGAAAGTAGTAACATAGTTGGTTGACCAGAGAAATTAATGCATCAGAAAAAGGAAGAGAGATCATGCTATAAAGAGAAAAATAAAAAGGACAAAAGAAGAAGGAAGAACTAAACAAGCTCCACAGTGACTGGAGTGGAACTGAAGTTTAGTAAGAAGGGAAAGGCATTACAGTACTGGAAAGAGGGACAAAGAACTGGAAATGAGTAAGAGAAGGTCAAAAGAGAAACAAAGGATGAAAGAAAAAGCTAGATAGAAGGAAGAACAAAGCAGCTAATGTTTGGCTGATGGATGTATTTTTCAGTGCTTTGGCCACTGTGAAATTATGAAAGTGAAAACCCAGGAAGTAGTGTGCTATACAGTCTGTTGTATAAGCTAGAGTTGGATGAGAAACACCACGTACCTGAAAGCAACTGGAGCTTGCACTGGAGCTTAGCTCTTTTCCTACATGCTTTTGATTTACTCTGAATTTGTTAACTTGATTTCAAGCTAAGAACTATAAGGTGAAGCTGCAGGATGAATGAGCCTGCTCTGGTGCATGTTAGCAGCCTTTCCCTGACTCTTCAGATGAAATTTAAATGCAATAATTAGTGTCTTTTGCCTGATGAAAAGGGAGGCTGCTACAGGTCCAAAACATGGCACAGGAAACACTTTAGAGACAGACATTGTTTGAGCTTTTCCTTCTAGAAACAAAGAGGTTGTGGGAATGTTACTGAAATAAACTTTTCAATGTTAATTTCCAGTATCTGTGGTTTCAGGTTTGGGCTCAATATGAGGCTCGTAGAGAAAGACTTGATTAAAAAGAAGGTTGCACATTTACTGTGTTAGATAATATGATGCATTGCAGGTTTACCAGTCTGTCTCCAGAAGACTAGAACAGATACAGGTAGTGTGAAGTCAGGAATGTGTCAATTCAGATATATTATTGAAAGGTTAATTATAATTAAAGATATCAGCCAGTGGAGAGAAGGATTTACACCAGGGAGTCACCCTGCCCCCTCTCCCACATAACACACATCCAACTACAGGAAACAAGGAAGGAAATCATCTCAAGGGGGAAGTGAACAGAGAGATTTATTTTCTGCTGTGTTGAACTTTGTCATGTTAAAGCATCCTGCCATCTGATGGAGTTCTCAGTCCTGATTTGGTCAGTTCTCAGGGGCTCCCTATACAGTGAATAGGAAGGGGTGGATATGAAGGATCACTTTCATGAAAGCAGAATGATGACCTTTTTAAGGAGAGGGTTTTATTTATATTCATCTCATTCAAGTATATAAAAAATCACATTTTCTTGCCTTTATCAATTCACTAGCCCAAATAAATATTGCATTATGTCATATAGATTCAGTGGTAGACAGAGGAGGTTCTGTTGCAGGTTACCTCACAGTCAAGTGCATTCTCTGGGGAACCAAAAGATGTGATCTTAGAGCCCAACATCAAGGGAATATTTAAAGCTGGACATTTCACAATCCAAATTAATAGAAAAGCCACAGACTCCTCAGGTAAAAATGTAGACGCAGTCACTCTCCTGTCCACTTTTTCTGTTACCCAAGCCTGATAGATCCAGTCCTACTGGTGTCATAAATAAAGACTAACCTGTGACTATTTAATGCATAGGCTCTGAGCCTAGGTGCTTTGTTTTCTCTGGATTTGGGAGTTTCTTCCTTTGTCAAGATGCCAGGGAAGCTGAGGTACCTACAGGATTAGACAAGCTGATACAATGTCATTAGACACCAGCCATACATAGCTATGTGTTGGACCCAGGTGCCAAAGGAGGCACTGCAATATTTAATAAATTGAGACTTGTGTTCTGTCAACATCCTTTTTCCTTTCATAAATGTTCATTTTGACTGAGTTTTTTTCTTTTGTATAATCTGATTTACATTCTTTGTTGTTTCTATAAACATGTAAAATTACCCTATTTTATAGAAATGTAAATGGCTTAAGTCAAGTAAAAATATTAGATCTGTTCAAGACACTCAAGATGAAACAGCTGTACAAGCTTTAACCCTTTGTGCCAGTCTCTGTTTATTATCCTTGCTTATTTAACTCACAAGCTGAAATAACTTCCTTGTACTGAGCCATGCACTTCTGACCCAGCTTTAATATCTTCAGTTTGGCATTCACATTGTTTTTTCAGCACATTATAGCTGGGACTGGAAACAAGTCCTGTCATTTACCAGACACTCTGCCGATTTCAAGGGCTTACAGCTTAGCCAAATTTTGTCTGTTTGGGATAAAATAATGTTATATGCCTTCTGTCTGACCTAGGCTGGATTCTTTGACAAAATTTCAGCAAGGGTAATTGAGTCCTGTATTGCATACTTTGAAAAATATTGGTACTATTGCTGTGAATAATGTCACCTTTTCTTTGCACTAAGGCATGGACTATGGCTTGGACTAAGTGACCTTGTATCCAGCCACAAGCAAGATAAAGCCAGGCTTCATAAGGCTGCCTGTCATCTCAGTTGGATCTGCTGTTGAAAGTCAGACCCTTTAAGTGGTAACATAGTGTAGGTGGTCAAGCAGATGGGGAAGCAGGCCAGCTAATCTTATTTTCTCCCATGGCCTTCTCTCCAGCTGGAGTCTTATAGCCACCAGGATAGGAGGGCAAGACTGCTGTAGGAATAAGTCCTCCTCCTACAAATGTGCAGCCAGTGTAAATTTGCTGGTCCCAGGTCTGCAACAGAACTGTGCAAAAAAATTCTTCTCTAACAAAATTCAGTTTTTAGCTATGACATGTATGCACTGCTGCTCACTGGGATGAATCCTTCAAGGAGCATAGCAGGGAGGCCACAAGTGGCTACTGAAAAGTCTTCATGTGATAAGCTGAAAGGAGAGGAGTCAGGGACTTGAGCACAGACTTCAGAATGAAAAAATGGCACCAAGTCAGACTCGTCACAGAAAGAATAAGAAAGGTCAGATGTCTGTATACAGAATGGATGTAAAATGACACTAGATACCAGGAAGAAATTTTTTGCTCTGGGGATGGTGAGGCACTGGAACAGGTTGTCCAGAAAAGCTGTGGCTGCCCTGGAAGTATTGGAGGCCAGGTTGGATGGAGCTTAGAGCAATCTGGGAGGTGTCCCTGCCCAAGGAGGGCAGGTTGGAACTAAGTGATCTTAAAGTCCCTTCCAACCCAAAACATTCTGTGGCTCTGTGATTCAGACGACAGAGAAAAGGGTTGGACCAAAGCAAAATGTATTGCATAAAATGTCAGGATTGAGTGATGCTGGCCCATTACTTAAACCAGATTTTTCACAAAGTTTCAGTAAGTATATTCATTTCCTGGGTTCTAATTTCAGAGTGGCATATTTGTCTTGTGGAAATGGTAAACCACTATGTCTAACCAAAATGAAAGAGGTGTTTATGTGTGCAGGGATGACAAGGAGTTCTCCTAAGATTCAAAAAAAATCAGATCCTAGGTATATCTGGGTGACAATTAGAGCAAGCTTTCTATTTTCATCCAAAATTGTTTCATCTTTAGCCTGCAAATAATAACAGCACCATAATTACCCACATGATGAGACTTTTTGAGAAACATGAATTGGTCAAGTGCTCAGATGCACTGTAGGATTTGTAGGAGACACTGCCTGGCATGCACTTGCAGGTACTGTGTTTATTATTATTGATTGCTCCATCTTATGACAATGCAGCAGTTGCATGGCTCCCTCCACTGCTGTTACAGCTACCAGTGAGCACCTGAGAGGAACCCAAAATAACTGACTGCCTTTGGGGAAGGTATGAGAAGAGTGCTATAAATACAGTCTCACAGCACACACTGAGCTATGAGGAGGCAACAAACGCAGAACAAAAGCTCATGAAGTGGGAATTGTCCATCAGGTACGATGGATGAGGAAGGGCTTTGTGCACAGTTAGATCTTAGCCATGCAGCTCAGGGCTGTACCAGAATGAATGCAAAAAATGAGCCAGATCAATGATGCCCAAGCCATATTTTCCAGCATTTGAGTGGCTGATTCTGAAAACCTTAATGAAGTTCTTCAAACCCTTTCTTTGTGTGTATGTGCATGTATTTATGAAATTAAGTACTTCACTCGGTCATTTTCATAAGCTACTTTTGTTCCTTACTTTTTGCATATATTCATTAATCTTCATTTTTATTTAAAATTAAATGAAAAAAGTATTCTGATATCAATGATAATGGTACTTTATTAAAGACTATTATCTAAAGATGACACCTGATATTTATAGTGTCTGCATTCATTGTGGTGGCATCATAATACTGCAATTATTTGATATAATAAAAGGTATTATTTCTCTGTGTAAATCTCACCCCAATCCAAGTAACCGATTTGGCTCATTGATTCTTCCTACCAGGAGTATCCATCCACCAATGATTTCCTGTAAATCTAAACCATGATAATAAGGAGACCAGGCCATGTTCATTATTTGTTACTTTCATCAAAGGCAATGTTTCAAGGATACGTTTGACCTTATTATCTTTAACTCAGTGTTAAATTTATAATAACATTCATGAAGATGTTTAACTCCAACACATGACACCAGACCCAGATTAAAACCATTAGTGAACAAAATCAACACATAATTATTTTAGGAGTTCAGGCTGTAGCAGAAAGCTTGCAAAATCAGCCTAGAAATTTTTTAAATGAAGAGAACAATAGTGAGGTTGGTGTGAAAAAAGCAGTGGTGTAAAGCTAAAGTGTGGTAGATGCAACTACCAAAATGCTTTCTTGTGTAAGACAGATAAGCAAGATTTGGTGTTTCTGTTTATTGGGATTGTGTTGATTAGTGCAAGAGAGGTTTTGGAAAAACCATGTAAGAGATACTACATTTAAACAGGAAACAGATGGCCCTTAACTGGGCATGCAGGTGAGGAAACAGTGGCTTCCTAATTTCACTGAGCCAGCAAAACAAGAAGAAACATAATGGCCTCTTTTTTCCCTTCAGACAAGTATACCCTGGATTAGATATTATTTTTTAGCTTTTTAAAATGTATTTTAGTTTTTTTAAAGACATTCATAACAAGATCACACTCCAACCATGGGCTCATTTCTGATGAGTAGCCTTCCTAATTGTGTATTTTCAGAGATGCAAACCATTCCTGCTGAATTACACTTATGGTGCTACTACAGCAAACAACAAAAATCTGTGCAAAGTCAACTATTTGCAAAGCATGATGGGCCTGGAAGAAACCACAATAATTTATAGAATGCATTAAAATTGGATTGCAAGGAAATTTATGATAGGCAGACACACAATAATGAAAAAAACCACAAAGATTAATTAACATAAAAATTCTAGCTGTCATATTTCTCTAAGTAGAAATAATTACAAGGCAATTTTATTTCACTGAATGAACCTACAAATAGGCACAGAGTAAAGTCAACATGAAAATGAAAGTCACCTTTAGACTAGTAAAAGAACAGGTCACAAACTATCTGGGTGGGCTGGTAATACTGCAATTTCTTTGTAAAATGAAACTGCACTGGTAACAGCTGAAGTTAAGGACATAAAACAATTTAAAAGATTTTTTTAAAATTTATTTTCCTTGCCCTTTTGGAAACAGAAGAAAAAAATAAAAGCAGCCTTAAAAATAAATACATGAAGAAAGGATAGGAAAACAGATCTTTTTTTTTCTTTTTAATGGCAGAGGAAGATTCAGTGTTATAATCTGTATAACAGTATATATATATGTATTTATGCAACAGTATATAAGTGCATATGTATATTTTTATATATATATATATATATATAAAATGTGTGTGTGTAACAGTACATAAGCACATACATACATATATACATACATACATACATATATATATATATTTACCCCACACAGATATACAAAAATCAAACACAAGAGTCCATATCTTAGGTACAAAATGGAAGACTTTTTCTCAGAATTATGAGTTTAGTCTCTTTTGCATTGCTTCAAATAAGGAGGTATCACACTGAAGTCAGTAACATCCCATCTCTGACACTGGGTAAGGGAAAGATGAATATAAGTCTCCAGCTCACCTGTAAAAGAAAATCTGAATATATTAAGTCATTCTTCATCTGCAACCTGTGACTACTGTTGTTGTATCAGATATGGCTGATGACACTGAAGTGGGAAGTGGAATGTTTTCTAGAGAAAAAGTCTGTGACAGAACACTGGGGAGGCTGACCTCTATGCCCTGCTTTCATCCTCTCTAATTAAGCTGGAGCAGATACATTCCTTGTCGAAATTGATAGCTGGTGGCAGATCCAAATGAATTTTCACATATTTCTGATGATGTACAATACAGTCTTGTTGTTTATGCAGCATCATGCTGTATGCCAGTATGATGCACCATACCATGTGAGACTGGCAAGCTTACAAAGGAGAGCAGAAACAATTTTAATAGCTTTCTTTCAGATTGGATTGTAGGTATCTGATCTAAATGTTAGGTGATTTCTCTTGAAGTACATATCAGTAAAGGTCGATGATTTAAACATCTCCAAATACTTTTAATCTTCAGATATTTTAGTGCCAAGTTCTTTTTAGTGAATATAATGGATTTCAATGTTGAGAGCGATGAAGAGGGTGGGGTTCTCATATACATGCAGCTCCAACCTTCTTGAATGCCCTTTGAAATGTAGTAGAACAAAGATGCTTTCTTCTCTGATTTAGCCAAATGGAAGTGTGGATTTATTTACATTTAGACTCATGTGAGGCTATATTTCTTCCTCTTCATTGTATCTATAATATTATAGTTAGGAAATCCAAATGGACTTTATCTACAGTTCAAAATCTATTTTTCAACTCACTACATTAACTATCTCATCAATTCTTAGCTGGTTTTCTACACATAAATATTTTGATTGGAATCCAGTTCCCAAAATTTTCACCCAAAATTTTTCTCTTCTATTTATATTTTTATATTTTTGACCTTTTTTTCCTTTATGTAAATTTGATTAAAATATTAATGCTTCTAATAAATGGGGAGAGGGACTGTGGTCTTGTGGCTAGACCACAAGGCCAAAAAGAGAAGTGTGTATGAAATAAGCCTCTGGTTTTGTAACTTACACCCCTCCCATATCTGTTCCGTTCGCATTGTTTCCATGTCCTATCATGGACCTCCAGCTTCCTTCTTCTGCCTTCTTATCCTGTGAGTTCTTGGACTTCATTAATGTCATTCTTAAATGTTTGCGTGGATCATCTTGTATTTCTTCTCTGCATTTAGGACTGCAAATCAGGAGTCAAAGATATTAACTCTTCATTCACAATTGGGTTCTTCAACTTTTCCAGTCTTTCAGTCTGGTGTGTTATTATCTGCTTCACAGAACTATTGTGATATTTCAGTAACTCATTTTTATTATTAAAGCATATATGAGAGGAATGATGATGTTCCCTCATTCGTGTGCATCTGAAGACTGCATCTTCAAACAGCAGATCTGCACACGAAGATCTCTGACATCTTGTATGACATTAAAGCAGCAAGGCAGCGATCTCTGTGTAAAGTGCCACATTTTCAAAATCACCTCACCAATCAGCACTTCCTAAAATTTGGCCCCAATTATACAAACTGAGCTCTTTGAAGGACCATCCTGATTTTTACTGAATGTGCACATTAATCAAACATGGAGAGTGTGGCATGCTGACAATACTTTGTTCTGTAAAAATGTATCTGTGCTGATAATGCCTGAATTTGTTTTGCTCTGAACCAGCTGTGAACTCACACTGATGAGTGTGAAGAAGGTATGAGATTATGCCAAATCAGAAGAGCCTTTTTTTTATATCCACTTTCAACCAGTGATGAACCTATGCAAGGAATAAAAATATGTGTGCTCTAACTAGTCCAAATCTTGCATATGGTTACATGTCTGCGTACTTTTTTTTTTTTGTAGGAGGATGAAGCATGGTGGGAGGCTGTGCTACACTGCTCAGTGCAGGGCTCAGCAACTGAGCAGCTGAACAAAGCCAGCCTGTTCTGAAAGAGAAGGAGCAGTGGTTACTTAAAATGAAAAAGATAAATATCATGAACAGGTTCCTTAGGGCAAGCTCGGGGTAGAGTGAAACAGCCATGTAAGTTGTAGTAAATAAAGGAAATGTCATTCGTAAGTCTTATAAATACAATACAAATTAACTTCAGTAATAAATAAAATGTGCTGTACTATCTACAATGGTTACATACATTGAGACTATTATTTTTGGTGACTAGTTGTAAAGGTTCTAGGGCTTTGCTGAAATAACAGCTGAAATAGCTGAAATAGAGGGTCTGGGTAGTGATGAGCCTTTTCCTTCTCCAGGCCTCCTTTCACTGCCTATTGTTCAGCAATTTTTATGGACCTTGTAAAAACTGGAATTCCCTATCCTACTAATGAGACATTAGTATGCAAAATGGGGTGATACAAAATGCAGTATTTTTATGAAACAAGCTATATTCCTGTAATCCTCACAACAGTAATATTCCTTGATCATATCCACTCCATGATTTTACCTTGCCTGACATTGGATTTGTGATGTGGTAAAACTAACACATTAAGACAATCATTTAGCAAAAACTGTCCAAGAATGTGTAAATCAACTAAAATTGAAATATGAATCCTCTTTTATGGTGTGTGTTATTTTACTGTATATATACATATAAACTTGTTCTAGTTGTTTGTTTTCAAAATATTATTCTAGGCTTTAATGTCAGAAATAAGGGGAGATCATAAATGTCGACAAAAACATATCCAAGAATACTCAGAAAAATTAAGAGGGAGTTAAACAAATTAAAGCTTGTCATTCGTAAATTGCAATGAGTAACTCAAGAAACACTGAAAATAGAAGCAGCAGTGGCATATGCAGTATTTGAACATCCTGTCTTTTGTGTCTGTGCTGTCAAAGTCCAATACAAACATAGTATGCTGTACCTAGAGAATCACTTGGTGCAAAAGCACTACATATTTAACAATCTAGATGTTCAGTTATGATGAATGTCAACAAAAGCAGCCACAAGAATGACCCTCCTGGCTGCACTTCAAAATCTTGCCAAGAAATGTATTCCCTACATTGTCATAAACAATCTATTTACCTTCATTGTCTACTGATAAACATTTTCTATCCATTCTTTTGAAGCACGTAATATTGACATATAATGAGATAACAATAGGTACTCTAAAATAAAACCCTTTTGGGTTAACTCTTATGCTCAGTGTCTACTTTCCTAATAAATAAAGTGATTTTTAATTGTCATAATCGCTCACCAGAGGCTGTGAAGTGTTTTGGGTGTTTCAACTTTAGAAACACAACTGTGTCTTAACAGCATTATAATTTTCCAGTGGTGACACAGCTTTCTTGCACAGAGGTGATACTCCTAAATTGGCAGCATAGGCTGAAAATAATTCCCCAAAAATAAGAATGCAGCAGTCATAAAGTGGCTTTTTGTTCTTTAGCTGAACTGTTAGAATTTGAGTCAGAGTATCCTGCCAGTTATCAGTAAACAACAGATCCATAGTCTCTAAGAGCCTTTTATCTGTAAACATATTATTTATCAATCAATTTGCCTACTTTGTATTAACACCTATACTGGCCATGTTCACAATGTCAGGAATGTTTACTGAATTAAGTTTAGTTGTCATGCAGATAATAGTATTAAACCATTGGTATTAATATTGACTCACTACAGTTCCCAATAATGCTTTTAATGCATGGTATTTTACCACAGATAAAAAAGTTGCTATAAATGTGGATTAATCATATTGTGCTATATTTAACTGATGTCTAAATAAAATGGGTGTTTCAGAAGAAAAAAGAAAGAGGTTCCACATGCACTGATGTTTCATCTTGGATTAGTGATGCGTCAACAGTCATGGAATAGTTCCTAAATAAAATTTCAAGGCTCTTTTAATGTTTTATGTTGAAGGTTTTCTGAACATGTATCACATCTTGTCCAGTCCATGAAAGAGACTTAACTTCTACCACATCCCTTTTACAGCTTGAAAGAGTTAAAAAAACTGGCACATATATATTAGTCATAACTGTAAAGGCAATTGTGCAAGCCAGGCACTGGGGCTCTGTGTCCATGCTAGAGTACTGTCAGTAACTCTGATAATACACAGAAATACAGGTGTGTTTGTGGCAATTATAATACACAGAAATGCAGATATGTTTAGAACAATTTCCAAGGAGGTAGGAGTAATAGAGTTGAGATTCATATTTTTTGCAGAGTCAGAGAAGGAAAGAAGTGCTGAGAGAAATAAACACAAATTCAGTTTCATTTTCCTTCACCAGGTAAATTAGAAAGGTTTATTTCTAAAAACATCAATTTTTTTCCAATACTGTGTACAATATTCATTTTAAGATACTACATTGCTAAGACATCTCTCTGAGTCACAATAGCTGAATTAAACAGCAGATTCCCAAATAAATACTCAGAGCCCCAGCACCTGCTGCTTGAAGTCTGTAAGGAAATGCATTTGTGAGTAAGGTAAAAATCTCTTAGGAAAACTGGCATTATCACCCAAGAATCTTCAAGATGTAGGGAAAAGTGTGTCATTTTCTCACCAATAATCTGCACTTTTATCTTACATGAAACAATTTTTCACAAAAAACTCTGCACTCCTTGTATTTGGTAAAGAAGAAGAATTAGAAATAGGTCCAATTTCCTTTTGAAAAGCAGGCTTCTTCTGCTTTTGATTGGCCTCTATACAAGAAGAGAGATAATAAATATAATGATTTGTATTGAAAAGAAAACTGTAAGGATAATGGCCCAAACAGTGTAGCTTTTTTATAATGTTACCATAGTAAATAATAGCAGCATAGTTCATATGGTTATAGTTATGGCTGCATCCGTGTTTCCATTATAAATCCTGTTTTCCACAAGTTTATAATTTCATTTTAATAAATTTTCCCTTGGATGAACTGCAACATAGAAGGTTTCAACAAGGAATGCTTTTTCTTTAATTAAAAAAATAATATTTTTTGGCTAGTCTCAAGCCATCTGTTAATCAAAAAGAACAATTTACTTGTTTATAACAATGTTTTGCACCATCTAACAGAAAAAAAACCCAACTTGAAATGAAGTAATGAAACGAAGCAATTGATTAACCTATAGCAAACTGTCATGTCTTGATTGCAAAACAAGTTTTTTTCTCATCTGCTGGATGTACTTTTTGACTACACACACTAATACCTCCTCCAAGCCCCCATTCTGCAGTTAAGCATATGCTTAAACTCCCTCTTCAATAGGAATGCTTTGCAAAGCTCAGGCCCTAGAAATATATACATATTTAATTAGGTGGTAGTGCTTGAAGATAATACAATCCTCTCCAAGTAGCATGTGGTTTTACTGACTTCTGTATGTCTAACAGCAATGTATTTTTTTGTCTGTGTGTTAATGATCAAATATTGCTTTCCTCCCTCCACACTAGTCCTGTATCCTGATGGGTGTGTTTTCTAATAAAGGAAAGGTGAAGGTACACCTGAATATCTGCTAAAATCCTACAATGTCTCTGCAGACAGCACTTACTAATTTCATTAAGTATTTTACATTGCATAGCGGGAGCAAAATGATGGCTTGTTTACCATATATTCACTTGATTGGTCTGTGTCAAAGCTGTGGAATTACTTAAATGCAAAGATGTATGTTAAGAGGGAATATTATTCATTAAACATAATGGCAATGGATCTATTCTACTACATATTAATATACCATAGTGTTTCACAGCACTACACTGATCTATTTTACTTTACATGGTTAGATATTAGTGACATAATTTATTAGTGAGAGACCTTAACACTCTAAATATAAGAATAATATTTCATCATTTAATAACAATATATAAATATCAGAGGTGCAGTGAGCTGCAATATTTTAGGCAGCCATGTTTAGTAATTTTGGAAAAGATGTCTGGAAAATATCTCCTGTAAACAAGTCAAAAACCAAACCTGGGCAAGCACCAAAGTGTCAAAGGCCCCCAACAAGTCATCGATTATTACTATGCAACAACCCTTCTAGGTTCTCCTTTATAGAAAAGGCACCTGCTGTGCTACCCAAAGACTCTCTGCAGCTGCTGAGACCATCACAGTCTTCTGCAAAGCAGGGATGGGATAATCCTGTTGAGGGAGGTAGGATAACTGTGCTGTCGTATGCAGGGGAAGCCGCATTGTGCTAAGACTTCTCAAGTGCTCCATGGATTATGAGGACTCTGTCTGTGAATATACTTTACATTCAGGGTGCTGGATGAATTCTGGGCTAAAAATAGGATTCAGCTTTTATTCTTTCATTCTGCACACCAGACTCATTCTTGGCCTTTATCCTGCACTACAGCATCTGCACTTACTCATATTCAGTGGAGCTGCTGCCTTTCCACTGCTCAAGGATGCTCCATGCCAAAAAAACATGGTTTATGCCAACTGCTGGTGTCTGTAGCTGAGGACTCAGAGTGAGTGAAAGGGACAATGCAAAGCTATGGGGCAGCAATATGGGGGCATCATTAGGCCATGGGACCCTCCTCACATGGTCACATTCCTCATCTCTTCCTCCCTGCTTGCTCTGTTGTGTGGCCCCATGTAGTGGGAATCTAGTAACTAAAGAGAGCACTGTGCTAGGGACATTACAGCTAAAAGGAGTGTACAAATAAAACATAGTTGCTTCCATATTACCACTTGTCTGCATGATAAACAGCTCTACAAATGTTAATTTCTGCAATGTTACTAGAAGTACAAACAGTACATATTGCTTCAACTCTGCTGCACACGGCTTGTGCATTCAGAGGGAATGTGTTTAGTTTCTCTGTTTATTTACTAGGGACACAAATTTTAACAACATGAAATATTTTGCTTGTATGATATGAACACCAATAGTTTAACATAAACTATGGAAGGAATCCAGGCTGTGTTGACATATTTTATGAATGTTATGGGATGCCAGATTGGAGGTGTACATCTGTGTGGGTTGGCCAGTCATCCCACTGCCGTCTGTGTATCTGTATGCTTAAATGAATTAGCTATTATAAAAACACTGCATAAACAAGTTTAATGCTGTACAGTTTCCTTTGCAGATCTAAATGTATCTGAATTGCAGCAAAGCAAGCTAACAATGATATTCAATTACTCTTTCACTGCTCTCATGTAAAAAGTTGGAAAGCTGTGCACCTTAAACTGTTTCATCTCCAGCACTGATGGGGTTCCTTTGACTCCATCTCCCCCCATGTCATTGGCAGCAATCTTCTTGCAGCCCCTCATGGCAGGAAGTGCCACTGCATAATCCTGCAGTCAAAATCATTACCCAGTGACTGCCATCCACAAGGTCATTCAAGGTCGCTGAAATCCCTTCCAACCTGCTCAGCCTGGAGCAATGACTGCCAGAAAGCAGCACCAGATTGCCCTGCTACCAGTGCCAGGATGCCAATATAGAAGTCAGGAACTGCGGGATACCTTAGGGATTCCTCATACCTGAGGCCATGGTGCTGGCTGTAAAGTCAGACATGGGAATTGTAAAGAAATGACAAAGAAATCATTTTTCTCCTGTGTATCTGGAAATGCTACAACAACTCTGTTACTACTTTCTTTTTGCACAGCACATAGCAGCAAAGGCTTTGGGTTAAATTATTGTAGCATTTACATTTGCCAGAGGATAAACATAGGAACCTTAGCGCTCAACACACTCAGTTAGAAGTGGGATACTCAGCACTGAGACAAATCACAGGGGAACAGGAAAATCAAGCAATTCTATCTTACTGTATGAATAAACATTTATAAGCTGGACTTTATGCATCTTGTTCTGAACATGCTGGTCAAATGGAATAAAAAATGGATTCGAAGAAAAGTTTCTGTGTTTACTTAGAGAATTTGATCTCTGAGTCAAATTAGAAACAATAAAACATTTTGAACTTTTTTTTTTCAGCTAACAGTTTGTGGGCTAATTTTGAATTTGAATTTGTTCCAAGCATGATAGCTTAGATTTGCCCCAGATGGACTTTCAGTTCTGTTCAAATCGCTTGACAGCACCATAACAGCCATTTGTAACTAAGTCTGCAGAAATGGGCTGGCACTTGCAGCCTACTAGTGCTGCTGATCTTTTTGTATGGGAAAAGCACCCATAAATCACAGTGCATTAAAAAGGCATACACATCTCAAGCAAACATCATGGAGAATCCATTGTCCTGTAGATAAGTATACAAATAAGTGCAAAGCATCACTTAAATTTTATATAAGGCACATATTTTTTGGAAGGCAACCAATGCAGTTTCACATGCTGTACTTTTTCTAATCTGACTGACTCACAGTCTTGTGATAGTGAGATAAGCTAGGTAGGCAAATTTTTACAGAGTTGCAATTACTGAAATTGTCATTACGCTGCTCACTGTAAAATAAATATAGATAGAAGTGAAATTATGCACAGGCTAGAAGTAGAAAGTGTTTTGCTTCTGTTTGCTAAATTAATCTCTTCCTAAATGGCTGCAGGCCAGGTAGGTTAGCATTTGTGGTTTCAAAGGTTTTCAGCGCTTGCAATGAGCCATGAAATTACTGCATGCTGCTGAAAATGGCAGCTGATGAAAGGAAAAGAGCGAATCCCAAAGGCAGAAAGACAGGAGGAAGCAAAATTACAGGCAGAAAGTCTGATTTTTGATGTTGCTCATTGTGAAATGTACACCCAAACTTTTAATAAAACATAAAACATTAATAAACCTGCTAACAATTCCTTACAATTTCTTTTGAAGTCTCAGTATAATTTCTGAATACTTATTAAAACAGGCAATGATTCAATGGTGGCTGAGCAGTTTCTGTCTGCTGGATATGGTATATTGGTATACTAGTGACTTTTGAAATTAGATTTTTATTGATGTTTTTTAATTGAATTATCCAAAGGATTGATGTTTTCTGTTAATAATGTGACCCTAAACTCTTGAATTGTTGATCAAGTTTAACTAATATTAAATTAGATATTCAATGGCAAAACACACTGTGTGATCAATGCTGCTCCACCATTCCAAATCCTCTCAACTTGGTTGGGAAAATAAATGTGGTTTCAGCTAATCATATTGCTGAAAGCTAGTTTATTATATTACATGTATATGCCACAAGAATGACAGTGTTACTGGGGAGGGATGAAACAATGATTTTAAGCACTAAGAGAAAAGAGGATTCTAGAAGAGGAATCATGCACAGCAGTATCTGGGATATTTTAGTTTAGAACCATTTTAGTTTAAAAGAAACATGCAAATGACAAGCTCTTTGGGTCAGTATTGTGATCAATTCTTTGGCAGCATTATCTACTACTTCCAAAGACTCACAATGTGGTAAGATCATCTGTAATTATTAAAACACAGTTTTTGATAGAAGAAGCTTGTTGACAAAAAAAAAAAAAAACAAAAACAAAACCATTTTCAAGGGCATAACATTAGGAAATTGTTTTTATTAAAAAAATACTGATTAATGAATTATGCTAGAATATGGTTATATTCTCAAGGGCTCTGTGCAGATAACTTGCTTTCTGTGATCAACCCCAATGTACTTTGGGGTACTTCCTTGCAGAAATAAGCCTGCATCCAGTATCTTTGGGGACTGAAGAAGTTTATACCTTTCTGATATGATTGGTTGTGTAAAGGAGTGTCTTTTTTTGAAGCTTATACCATTCTGATATGATCAATTGTGTAAAGCAGTATCTGGTTTTGTGGGCCCTTTAAATAGACATTTGAATCAGGCAAGACAAGCAGGCAAGAACTGAATTCACTCCTATGTCTACAAAGCATAGAAATTAAAATCACATCCTAGAATTTCATTGATAGGGAGTAGTGGCTTTAAAGATTTCTTTACCTTAACAGAGTATATTTCTGACCTGGATTGTCTCCAAAACTTTTTGTAAGGGTTTTTTAAGACACTGAAACTGTCTGCAGTTAAGGGTGGCCACTGGGAGTGCAGTAAAGGATGTGGAGTAGGGAGGAGGTATTTTGGCAAAGGGACCTGGTTAAAGGCACCTCTGGAGGGTCACAGGCTTCTCAGGGTCTGTTGGCTTTTAATGTATTATCCACCTAAGGAAGAAGCACACAGAAAATTGCATCCAGGCAATCTCGCTGTAATTTGAATAGAGACCTAGAAAAATCATAGCCTGCCTGAACTGCGTTGCCACTGTATCCCACACAGCAGAGCTGCTGTGGCCAAATATCTTCCAAACAGAAGAATTCAGAGGGCAGGTAAAACTGCAGGAGGAATGTCACTGGTAAGAAGAAAGCAACTGCTAAATTGGAATCACAAGCATGCACATGCACACAAATTGGGATTTTGCGTGCGTAAGTTCAGAGTGTGGTAATGCATGTGCAAAATGTCACGCCCTTATCTATTCAGGTGCTCATTCATACCACACTAATCACTGTCTCAGCACCTAATTTTGAAGACTATAAATATTTTATTATCCACACAAAAATCAGAGGTGGAAACTGAGCTCAAGCTGTGCCCTGAGGAAAATAAAGCAAATTGTGCCACATAATAAAAGATAGATATACAAAATCATTGCATGGACATAATTCATATTCATACTGAGGAGTCCTATATTAGATCTAGAGTAATCACATTATTCATTATATACTGTATACTATAGAAATAGAAATTGTGTACTACATACATATATTGTAGCATAAGAAGCATTTTTAATTATGTTTTTATTAAAACTTGAAACATAGAACATGCTTACCTCTTGGTGTGATAGGAAGAATTTACTGCTGCACTAGAGAAAAAGATAGCACAGCACATGCCCAACATTTACAACCAAATTGTGTATACTCAATCTATGTTCTCCCTAACCAGACTGAAGGAATCTTATAATCCTGTAACAGAAGACAAACAATGTCAGCATATACCAAATCCCACATGCACAAAAAATAGCACTGAGCTCAGTGGAAAAACACAGTAATTTTGAAGCTGTCTTAAAAACCCTTGGATATTTCTGATTTTTAAATCTTAACAGTCAAGCCATGGAAGGAAGGAAGGAAGGAAGGAAGGAAGGAAGGAAGGAAGGAAGGAAGGAAGGAAGGAAGGAAGGAAGGAAGGAAGGAAGGAAGGAAGGAAGGAAGGAAGGAAGGAAGGAAGGAAAGGAAAGAAAGAAAGAAAGAAAGAAAGAAAGAAAGAAAGAAAGAAAGAAAGAAAGAAAGAAAGAAAGAAAGAAAGAAAGAAAGAAAGAAAGAAAGAAAGAAAGAAAGAAAGAAAGAAAGAAAGAAAGAAAGAAAGAAAGAAAGAAAGAAAGAAAGAAAGAAAGAAAGAAAGAAAGAAAGAAAGAAAGAGAAAAAGAAAAAATTCCAGGAATAAAAGTCTATTTAAAAACACATGAGAGAAAAATTACTTGAGAATAAAAAAATATTCATGAGTTTTGGGCTGAATTCTGCTGAAGTCCCACTTAAAAAATAAAACAACTGTTAGAAATGAAGATAAAGAAATCTACAACTGAGGCAAACTAAATATTTGCAATGTGACTCTTTCTTCATAGTCATGTAGAAGAGAAATTTTGGGTGGATGCTCCAGAAGGAAACAATGCTATCTGTGATAAGTAAAGATATAGAGGTATGCATTGTTTGATGGATTATTCTGTAATGAATGCATGGGGAATACCTAAGTGAATTTGGGCAGAGAAATAAATTAATTCCATATGTAGAGCACTGCACAGAGTGGAAATATAGTGAAGGCAGGACTTGTAGAAGAAGTTACAATTTACATGCAGTTTCTGTGAGGGAGAAAAGGAGCAGAAGGAAAGAAGGCACCTAAATCACTCATCAGGCTCTGTCTCCCTGAATCAAGAGAAAATAGTTCTAGCTCCCAAAACTGCCACTTTTTGTTACAGAGAGAGCATTAGGTGAAGTTGATTATTTCATCAGATGAAGTGTGAGTTAAAATTGTGTGTGAGTTTATGTTGCATGGCTGAACTGAACAGTAGAGCTTGACCACAAGTGTTTTGTTACTGAAGATTTAAGTCTGATGCTATACATTCTTTACTAACACCAAGTAAAGAATTAAATATAATGATTACACCATGGGCATACACACTGTGCAAAAGTAAATAGGTCTATACTGCAGTGAATTAAAGCAGTCTGCAATTCTACCAAAATGATAGGAAGCATTTTCCAGCTAGATTGCCACTTTTCTTTGTGGTGCTTTGGGCTCACATGCTCCCTCAGCAGGATTCATTTTGAAGATGGAGAGGTTTGACTAAGTGATTTGATTAAAAGTGATTAAAATCAAAGCTATTTCTTCCTCTGTAGCAGGTGGAGTTTCATAGCAAATGGCTTCATAGAAACATGGGTTTATTTCATTTCACTTGACCTCCTCTCTCTCATGCACTGGATTAGAAATGAAAATGAATCTTAGAGCAAATCTCCAAAGAACTGCCATGACCTGCACAGTTTCACCTTGCAGTATGCCCAAGGAAGTTGGAAGATCTCCATTTTGCCCTACAGTAGTTATCTTTGAAAACTGATTCTTTCCTATGGGAAGCAGATTTCATTTATTCCCTGTGGGATTCAACCATCTTTCTTCATCTTTTGTTACTAACACAACTCAATTCAATTTGCTTAGTTGGAGATATTTTGCAGCAGAAATTGCCATTAAATGTAGAAACTTTTCGTAGTAGGAGACAGATTTCCCCCATATGAATAAAAAAAGTTCAGAAGATTTTGACGTCACTGAATTTGAAGCTGAACCATTGTTTTACTCTTGCACAAGATTGAAATTATTTGCCCTGATGACATCTTCATCTACCTGTGACTGTGAATATTCTTAAAACTAAGATGCTATAGGCTTGGAGCAACTATTACTGAAACACAGAACCTCAAAAGGTTGCAAGGAGTTTGGTAAAGGGCCACAGGAATGACTGATAATGTTGATCTTGCCTGGTAGAGAGATACAAAACTTTATTTCTTCAGTTTGCCAAAGAGAAGGTGAAAGAAGCAGCTTGATCAGACCCTGTAAGTGGGTGCTGAGGCAGAAGGTCTCTGCTTGCAGTGGGCTCTTTCTACCTTCAGTATGTGGCAGAAAAAGCTAGAAAAAAGTCAAGTAAATGTGGCATAATGTTCTAAACACTGGAAATAATTAACTACAAATTTTACCTAAGGAGGTGATAGACATCACTGGGAATGCTGTGCTTGATATCTTTTGAAAGACTACACTTCATCATAAATGCATTGGAAGCAGTGAAGATATAGATTCTATTTTATGAAGTCAAGCTAAATTATCATTGTGTGTCTTCTAGTTTAAAAAAAGAAAAAGCAGATCTACAGGCAAACAAAAGAACAGGTGGCAGTTATAAGAACAGACAAATCAGAGAAAAAAAATTAGGGAAGCCAAGCCAAACCATTGTGAATTCCTCTTGTTGATTATTCAGGCCACATGTTCTCTTTTCAAAATTTGCCAAATCATTTGTGCTCATATAGGAGCCCATCATACTCAAACAGATAACATTTTTCCACTCATAAAGTAGTGGCCTTTTGAACTGTTAAAGTGGTATTTAATCAACAGAAAAGACAAAATACCCCCCCAGCAGCGAAGTGCACCAGACTAAAATGAGTAATACCCCTCTGTTGCTGAAAGCAGTTGCACGCCTGGGAGTGAGATAGCCAAGGCACATCCACCTTCAGCCCAAAGAGCCAAAGCCTGCTTCCTGATCTCCTGGATGGAGCCAAACATCAGTACAAGTCACAAGCAAAGCTTCAACTCACATTCCTTAAGATATCCCTTAGTTGCATTTTTATCTCAGTCCACCAAGGCTTCATGAGGGAAGAAAGATGAAACAGGCTGGAGATGTTTCAAGTTGTCACCTTCCACACAGTTATTCTGCTCCCAGTCACCTGTACATGCTGCCACTGCTGGGGAGCTGCTTTGCAAAGTTGCTACTCTGGGAAACAGTACTAGGTACTACTGATAAAGACAGCTTCAACTAAAGGTTGAAACACAAGCATGAAGACATTCTTAAGATGCTTGAAGCAAAGAAATAACCAAAACTCATGACTCCACCAATAACGCCCCCCATGCCCACCAGTGACAATATCATGTCAAAGGAAATATATATATGGGGGGGTTTTGGTTGGTAGGTTTTTGGTCATTTTACATTTATTTATGCATTTTCTCCAAATACTAAATGGTTTTGCTCTCTCAATTCAGCTGTGTGCAGGAGCACAGCAGGTTAAAGCTGCCCCAGCTGCCTCTGGTGAGCAAGCAGGGACTCCAGGAGGCTGAGGACTGCAGCCTGCTTGCTCAGGGCTTTGCTAATTGCCAAGAAAGAGATGGTTTTGTTATCTTGATTTGTGTTTGCAAAGGCCCTCTCCTACTGAACAGACCTCACTACACATTTTGTTGCATTTATTTCTACTCAGTTATTTTACCAGCCTCTGTTTCACCACTTGCCTGGGTCATGGCCATTGGATGAGTGAGTGGAAAGTGACAGACTCATGTATGCATTCAACACGTGAGAAAAAGGGACAGAACTCAAGCAGGACTCAGGAAAAGGCATATTCAAAAAGCATTCAGAATGGTAAACAGAGGCAAATGGGGAAATCTACATTTGCTTTTGTTAAACTAAAGGAACATATGTATAAATTTCCCTAAAAACATAAATAAAAAGGTAAAGCATTTATTTATACATACCTATAAATTATATAAATATATAGATATATATCTATAAAAATCGATCTTCCTAATAGTCACCCTTCCACATGTTGCCATGTGTCCTCAGGTGTGATATTATGTCCAGGTAAATGAGATGTTTTCTATAATGGTGCAAAATTCCTGCTGGTTTGCAGAAGATGTCATCATATGTATTCTGAGCTTTAACATCTTTAGCAAATGGTTGCTTTTCATCAATACATTTCTCCAACGTGTTCAAACTAAGAAAATAACAATAATTATGTTGAAATAGAGGGAATGGAGGGAATTCAAGGAACAGAATATCTGAAAGCTCTGTAAAGGAGAGAATGTTTCCTTATGAATAGCCTCAGTAGAGATCAATTTGTCAAAACCCAAGAATGACATTCAAGGTTTTTAGAAAGACTATGAAGATGTTTTATGAAGATGGCACAGGGAAAAAAATACTCCTCTCTTATGAGCAGGGAGTTCAACTTAGAATTTCAAATTAACTTATTGTATGATGCATTATTTAATAAATGTTAGCATTAATTTTTGAAGAGTTCAATTTGCATAGTATTACTGGGCCAAATGGTTGATGAGGATCACAATTACAGAAAGATGCACCATTCTTTTGGCTAAAAAAGAAATATCAAATGAAGTCAAACCCTCATCATTACACAGAATAAAGGTGGCCTCTAACTGCCAAAAATATCAAGCTCTGTGACAGAGGTATTTAAAGTTCTGATAATATTTAAATCAAAATTCTTGTAGTTTCACCCTATACAGATCCTCTCCTAGACACAGTTAAAATATTTTAAGAACAAAAGTTTCTAGCTTAGATAAAAGGCACAATGAAAGCAAAGTAAATTAGTGCTTCTTTTAGGTCAATATCTGATGTAAGTGTTCATCACATCATCTATTACTCACTTTCTGATTTTTTCATTAAAATTATTTGAGCAAAAGTGTTAGCATTTACTTAGCCTGCCAGCTATACATATTTTACTAAATAATATTGCAGCTACAAATAAACATTGGCATTTAGAAGAAATGAACCATAAAAGATGGTCTTACAGATTCATGGATTATTATGCTAAGAGATGATTGTGACCCTCTAGTCTGACCTTCTGCATAATGCAGGCCACTGGACTTCTTTGAATTAATTCCTTATTGAACCAGGGCATCTCCAATAGACTTAAAGTTCAAAGGCTCCCATAGCCCACCACCTTTTCCATGATACACAGAGATCCTCCATGCAGATCCTAGTTTGCCACCTCAGCTTTGCTTCTGGATTCAGAGAAAAATATTAAATTAAAAATTTTCCTAAATATTTTTCATATCTCTAAAGATTCCTTTAAAAAAAAAAAAAAAAAAACAAACAAAAAAAACCCAAAAAAACCCCAGAAAAACAAACAAACAAACAAACAAACAAAAAACAACAACAACAAAAAACACACCCCTAAGTGAGAAATATTAAGAATTTCCAGTCTTTCATCAAAAACTGGAAAATGAATATTAAAATATATTTTGAGAGAGGGTGAAGGGAGGAGTTTTTGGAAAAAAGGGTCCAGTAAAAGACTTTAGCTGTTCTCTTTCAACCTCAGTACAATTGCCTTCGCGGACAAAAATTAGTTTCTTTTCTTATGTGCCATTTTGGAAAGACCCAAACCCTCAGCTGACCTGGCCTGACATCACTGCAGGGGATAGAGAGCTTCTCCCTCATCTCCATCTCTCTTGAATCCTGTCTGCTTTGTCAAAGCCATGAAAAGCCACTTCAAATGCTGTTAAGAGAAATTGATGCTGAGTACAATATTGATGAAGCATCTGGCATTTCTAGCTTTGGACCAGGACTGCATTGTAGTTGGGACTTCACAAAATGGAGCAGAAGGAAAATCATGTTGTAAAGACAATGTTTTGGAGACAAAAAGAGGATAACGTGCAGGTTCAATGTCATCTTCTCTTGTCCTGGAAGTCTAATACAGAAGAAAGCACAAAAAGTTGAAAGTTGGCCTGTTGGGAGTCAACATCCACCTTTCAGCTATTGAATCAGTGCTGAGTGCACTGACTTAGCCTTGTACAGGAAGACAAGTAGGGCTTTTTTTTCTGAGGTGATAAAGAGTAGAGAATCACTTGAAGACTTGTATACAGAGGATTCTCTTGAAAACCTGCCATTCCTGCAAGGATCTGCAAAATAGTTGTTAAAATGACCAGCATTGTCTCATTATTTTCTTGAGCTTCCCTAGCTGCCTTCACCATCTGTTATTCTTCAGAATTCCTATGCCATAATATGTAAAGCTGAGCCATGGCTTGGACATGAAAACTAAAAATCAAAGGCACGAGGCAAAGATCATGTCCATGTTAGTGATGTGAACAGCAGGCAGAATGGTGCTGATGCTTATAGCAACACAGAAATGTCTGGGGCAGAAAAGAATGAGATTTTTCTTAGTCATGTTGCATCCATGAAGAGATATAAAGGTTAGCTTTTCAACACAAAGATCAGTTTCAGGACAGAGCATTAGAGATACATGTATATGATTCATCTGCACAGACATAGTAACTGAAGTTGGGTTATTTAACTAAATTGCCAAGCTATCAGATGCTGAGGAAATTTTACAACATTAATGTCTTCCAAGAGTAGAGCTGACACACAGCATAACATTGGGGGCCAATGTCCATGGAAGCTTTATCTGGCATTGAATGTTATGGTTCATTTTATCAGAATGGTACACTGTACTCATAGTCCATGCTTTTCCCTGGCTACCCATCTACTGCCAGGTCAAAGTGTTGGTTATAATCTTTAAATCCCCACAAAGCTTTAGGGTCTGCAGTTCTGGAGACTGTCTCTCTATTTTATATTCTCACACAACACTTAATCCTAGTTATGGCTGTTTCAGGTAAATGGGAAAAAGAAGTAAAGGATGCTGTTTAATGAAGCCACAACTCAATTTATTTGAGAATTATTATCTGCACCATGAAGCCATTTGTAAATCTTTCCCAAACAGAACAAGACTGCCTCTAACTCCACCCTACTGAGCCACTGGACTTGTTTGTGTGTTAGATACTAGAAACTGTAATCTATACTACTATTTTGTAAAGAGATACCTTTCCCTGAAGCCATTTCCAATGTAGATTCATAAGGAAATATTTTCCACCAAGGACTGAATAGCGTCATTAGAGAACTCTCTAAGATAAATTTTGGTTAATAGTAAATAGTAACATCATGACTGATTAGCCAAACAAGGTAAACCAAATCCCATACTGAACAGTATAAAGTTGAGGGGAACAATATTTTGAAAGAATCTAATTGTAATATCTCCAGCTGAATATATTGATCTTGGGGTAAGGACCAGTAATCCAGGTATCTGAGCAGGATCAAACTTTGGAAAGACAACAGAGTTTTTATCTCTTTCTGTGTATAAATCTACATCCAGTAGTACATAGGAGTCAAAGGGATTTGAGCAAGTGGGGTGAGGGACCCTTAAAAAACACATCTTTCTCATTCTAGCTCAGTATACAGGACATTTTTTCTAGGAACTGTGAGCAATCCATTGTCCAAAGCTATATTAACATCAGAGTTACTACTTTGAAGAAGTCTTCTCTTCTCCTGGTATGACAATGGCCAGCAACTTGGGGTTTTTTATGCTGCTTACCCATTCATAAACTAAAGATGCTGAAGCTTTCCTTAACTACAATCCATCGTATCTGAGAAGTGTTGGAAGTCCAGTGACATTACCACTGACTGGAGAAGGGGAAGCAGTTCCCCTTTTTAAAACAGGGGAAAAAAAAGATCCAGGGAATAAAGGCCAGTCAGTCTCCTATCTCTGTAACAGGCAAGATCATGCCACTGTTTAACATCTGTCCCTGCTGGTGACATTGGGATTGGTGAGTGGGATTGAGTGGACCTTCAGCAAGTTTGCTGATGTCACCAAGCTATGTGGTGTGGTTGACATGCTGGAGGGAAGGGATGCCATCCAGAAGGACTTTGACAAGCCTGAGAGATGGGCCTGCGTGAATCTCATGAAGTTCAGGCAAGGCCAAGTGTGGGTCAGGGTTATCCAAGCTCAAACACAGGCTGGGCAGAGAATGGAGTTGAGAATGTTGATTGATAGGAAGCTCAACACAAGCCATCAATGTGCACTTGCAGCCCAGAAAAGCAAATGTATCCTGAGCTGTATGACCAGCAGAGCAATGGAGGCAATTCTCCCCCACCACTCCTCCTCCATGAAAGCCCATCTGGAGTTCTGTGTCCATTTCCTGGAGTTCTGTCTGGGGACTCTGCCATAAGGGGGACATGGACTTCCTGGAGTGAGTCCAGAGTAGGGTCATGAAGATGATTAAAGGGCTGGAGCACTTCTGCCATGAAAAGAAGCTGAGAGAAATGTGGTTTTTCAGCCTGAAGAAGAAAAGGCTTTGTGCAGACATTATTGCAGCCTTTCAGGACCTGAAGGGAACTAAAAGAGTGTTGAAGAGGAGCTGTTTATAAGAGCACGCAGTGTTAGAACAAGGCAGATGGTGGCTTCAGATTGTAAGGGTGTATGTTTTGATTAGAAATTAGGAAGAAATTCTTTATTATGAGGATGGTGAGGCACATGGTTGCCTGGAGAAGCTGGGGCTTTCCCACCCCAAGGCCAGGTTGGATGGGGCTTTGAGCAATCTGGTCCAGTGGGAGGTGTCCTGGTCCATGGAGGGGAGGTTAGAAGTAGAGGATATTTAAGGGCCCTTCCAACCCCATCCATTCCACATTTCCATGGTTCAGTGATGATTCTGTGAAGAAGCTTTGATGTGTCTCTTGAAAAGTGCTACATTAATTTGTATTAATCTATTTGTATTTTGAAAATGCAAGTTAAGATAGTAATAATCTTGCCCTAATTTGTTGTAGCTTGACTTGATGTTGCTAAACCTGCAAAATCTGATAGTTGCCTCATTTCTAGTGAAGAAAAGTTGGGGATGTATTTAGGAAGTTTTGAGCACATTTAAGCAATAGGTGCCAGAAAGTGTATTTTATGAAATAAGTACTTTTTGGCAGATTATGCTAAGAAGGAATATACCTGTGTTGAGAACCTTTTTTCCAACTAAAATGTCTTGGCAATTTGAAAAAGACCCTTATATATAGTGCTAAAAGTAATTGCAACATATTATGAACAACTTTGTTTACATTTGCCAAATTATCCAGCTTACGTGGCAACGTTTTTCATTACACAGCCACTAAAAAAAAAAAAGCTTAATAGAAAAAAAAACAAACAGCAGAGCCATTATCTTTGAAAATTTATTTTATAACTTCATATCAATCCCAAACTAAATCCTTGAAGCTCTGGATGCCAAATTTCAAACCACTGTTTATTTGGTTTTTTTTACTATTGGTCTTTAAACCTCAGAAATGAAAGTTTATAAGGCAAGTAATTATCCATGCTTATTATGGTGGTGCCCCGGATGTTGCCATAACTTGTAATGTATTCTTAGAATATGAATTAAAAAAATAAAACAAATACAAAATAAAGAAATAAAGGTAGAAAGTGAACCTTTTACATGGGTTATACCACTATGATATTAGAGACTGATTTTAACTTTTTAGATGTACTCTACTGACCCTTTATAGATCTGCTCTTCCAAGGACCCTTGTTACTTACAGTAAGATTAATCTATTCACATATCATTTCTCAAAAAAAGCCATTAACACACAACAGTGCAATGTGATCTAAGGCAATGAAGTTAAAACATCCTCTGGTCAAGTTAATTTAAGTTTTTTTTCTCTTTCACTAATAGACTAATGGAAATTATGACAGGCATTGTTAAACTGTTAAATATATGAGCCTTGATACCATCTGAAGCACTTTTTTATTTTTGCCTGAAGGTACTAGTGTTTAGTAATTTAGAGGAAAATATTATTTTGTTTTTCTTCTGTTAAAACAATGTGAAGTGGAAGTCCCATTAATAAAAGATGTCTGTTGAGAATAAATAATTCAGGTAGAGTGCTGTCAGCTGAAAGGTGTTGTCACCCAATAAATAGCATCAGTTGCATTGTCCAGTGGTGATTAAGAGAATTCTGGACTCAGAAGCCTTTGGGGGTGAACCCTTCTCAGCTCTAGTAAGAAGCATAAAATGTACCATCTCTAAGAAAAATTGAAAATATCTGGAGTTTATCTGAAAATCTTCAGAGTTTAGCTGTGTTTAGTATTTTTATCATCTCTGGTATATTTAGAATTTTCAATTATCTATGCATGGTATTGACAAATGAAGTATCAAGTGTTTAAAACACAGGCTAGTGTCAAAGCTGAACTTTTTTCAGAGAAGGTATTTAAAGATATGGCTCTTTCTGTTTGCTCCAAGATGCACTCACAGACACCAGGCCGAGTGCTTTGCTCTCTCAGGACTTGCTTCCTTCACAGGAGCTCAGCCACCTCTGTGGTGCAGAAGTCTTGGCTAAAGATGTCCCAGGGCCCCACTTGGCAGCTGGGAGTCCTGGAACTTTCTCCTTTGTGATGGGTTTTCAATGGAAAATGCCTGATGCATTGTGAGCTGTGTCAGAGCCCACTAGACAGGTTTTCAATTGCAAGACAATAAAAGCACCTTTTGCATGCCTTGGAGCACAAATGAATTTGAAGGAGATATGAACAAGAACTTTGAGGCTATTTGAGACATAAAGGATGTTCTTGTATTTCTTTTTAGATCTAGCCTGTGTTGTTCATCATAGGGGCTCTGAACTCTCTGGGATGGACCAAGGGAGGAGCACTGTCTCAGCTTGAATCACTGACAGCACAGTCATTTCCAGTAATACTGCTGGGATATAAACCTGTATCTCTATTTCTTATGTGTATCACATTATTCAAAAAGCTAATAATCAGGAAAAAAATTAAATAGCAGATGAGATTTCATTGCAAATATTGGGAAACAAAAAAGAAAGGTCAATAAGCTGAGCTCACCAAACTTCAATAGGGTTTAACAGCATATTAAGAAAGAGAAACAGTTTGGAGAAATGAACAAATCTGTTCTGCTATTGTGTTAGCAGGCCCTAACTGGAGGAAAAAAGTCACACATTTTCAATAAATTTGTTGCTTTGTCACAGACAAGGCAAAGAACCCTAGCCAATCCAAGATTCATCCAGTCTAAGTACTAACGTGTGACTTACATGAATTTGAATACCGATCTCCACTATTAGTATTACACATTACTGGTTTGATTGTATTCTATGATCCAAGTTCTGCCTTTCAGTATCTCTGCAAATCATTGCATAACTCAGAAGATCTCTGCTTCACATGTGCAGAAGGAACATTTTTCTTGTGCTGAATGGTAGAACAGAAAAATCACAACACTTTGCATGCTAATATGGTTACATGAGTGATGTCTGATATATTTTATTAAAGTAATTCCTATTTTTATCATAAATCATAATCAGAGAAAATTATTTATCATCATTTTTCAGTATCTTTATTTAAAAGATTAGTTAAAATATTTTAGTTACTTGTATTAAACCTTAATAAAAGCCAATAGAAATTAAAAACAGGGGTTGCGAGATATCAATTAACATAAGAATCAATTTAATGGTAATTTAAATAGCTAACTTTTAATTTTTGCATAATGAAGTGGCCTGTGGGCTTGAAGTCCTAATCATGACTAATTAATTTAAAGGATGTTACCTTTTATTATCATTGAAATTTCTGACAGGTGATAAAACATTTAGGGTTGCAGTCACAAACTTTTTACATCAGCTATAATATAAGGTGACAGGTTATATAAACCCTTTCCCTGAAAAATGAATATTTAAGGAAATAGTGTTAAGCAATTTGGATCAAATTCAGCTGTGGTAGAAAAAGGTGAGAGTCCCATGAAGAAATGATGATTGCCTATGTGAAGATTCAGTTTTATCCTATCTTTCAGCAGGACCAAGATTGTGAAATTCTGGGTTTCTTTGCTATGTGTACAGACTCTTATTGAAATAATTGTATGTATCATGCAAGGAAGTCTTCACCAGGAGACAGTTTTAGTCAAATATTTCTTTCATTTTCATTTCATGAATCAGGAAAAAAAAAAAAAGTTACCTAATCTTAATATGTGGTATCTTCTTTGAAAGGAAATAATGAGCCGGGGTGAAGGCAGCTCTAGTTCCCTCCCCCTAAGACAAAGCAGCTGCAACCCACAGCATGCCTGTATCTTCAGCAGTTCTACAAGAGCTCAGTGCCCTGTGGACCCAGCATCCTGGCATTCTGTGTGAGGTGTCTGCTGGAGCCTGCTCCCTCCTCCACCTCCCACCCGATTCCTGCCCTGATGGCCCTGAGGTTAAAAAGGTTCTTCACATCCTTCACTTCTTTTGCTTGTAGGTAATCCAGGCTGTAGGAATCTCTAATAGCAGGGAAGGAGGGCACGCCATAGAATACATGAGGATAACACAACTCAGGGGCCTGGAGTCAGCGCCAGGTGGGAAATGGAGTGAGCCTTCAAAGGGCTTTCTAAGAGGTGACATTCCAGGTGAATCCAGAGCCCTCTCCCTGTGGTCAAGAGTTTGTTCTTACAACCTTTTTGAATAATCTGTGAAGACAGCTTTTCCAAAGCAGGCATCAAGTCTCAACACCTAGAGCAATGGAATAAAGCTCTATGGAAATTGAGACTAGGCTATCTCCAGAACCAGCAAGAGCAGGGCTGCAAGGGCTGTAAGGAGCAGTGTAATCTGAGCAACTCATGTAACTAGACAAGCTGTCAGAAAGTTTTCAAGATTTGTCAGCTGTCACCCAGCTCACAGACCATGGAAGCAGCTTTCAGGACTTACAGTAATGCTTCCCTCCATTCTGTGAGAAACACCCTATGGGGAAAACTCTCAGGAACTTGCATGAAATATTATTGTTAGGCTAAAGAAGGAAAATTATTACTTAAGTGAAATCCAGTATTAGACTCCTTCACATAGACTAAGAATTTAGCCTGTTTTCATGTTTCACCAGGATTAGGAATGTTAACCTAGATTTTTACCTGTATCTTCCAGGTGACTGAAGAAATTATTGGTTTTTGCTGTCCTCAGTGAAGAAACTCTTGATGGCTAGACTGCCCCTCAACAAAGAATTGAAAATGCGTAATTTTAATACTGACAGCAAGATAAATGTATCTAGAAATTAGATTTTTTCAGATGCACAATTCATGTTTTGTAGAACACCTTAACTCTGGCATTCTATATTAAAATTTTTAGAAAGTTCAATAAAATGAGACTCTCATTAAGAAATATCACAAGTTCCAATAACAATAACAAAGAAGAAATTATTTGAACAGGTAAAAATCTGAGGAAAAAAAAATTGAAAAAAAAAATTGCCAATGGTAAAGGCAGGATCAGTAATGAAGTGTATTCTGAGATTATTAGAATTACACAGATAAGAGAGGAAACTTGCGTAGGAACCATGAGCACAAAACTGACTATTAGCTCAGTTTAATAGTAGACTATATGTTGACTATTAGTAGGTGTTGTGGTTTGAAGGGCAGGTGTCTACCAATAAAGGCAGAAGCTTCTCTTTGAAATGGAGAATGTAAAGCCCCTCCCTCCAAATTATTATAATTTTGAAATTAAGGGGCTCTCAGGCAAAGATAGGGGAATTAGGAATAACAGTTCTTTAGTAGGAAAATTAAAATAGAAATACAGTATTACAAAGCACAATCCCAACCCTGACAGAGTCAGAATACAACCTGACACCCTGTCAGTCAGTCAGGGTGTTGGTAGCAGTCCCATTAAATGGTGGCTGCATCCTCCTGCAGTGGCAGATGTGATTCAGCTGAAGCAGGGCTCCTGTAGAAGGTGCAGTCTTCCTCTGAAT
Source organism: Muscicapa striata striata (assembly GCA_030060385.1). Classification (NCBI taxonomy): domain Eukaryota; kingdom Metazoa; phylum Chordata; class Aves; order Passeriformes; family Muscicapidae; genus Muscicapa; species Muscicapa striata. The sequence continues at coordinate 4,308,518 of JAREIS010000090.1, forward strand.
GTCTAGGGATGATGTGGAAAGGTCCGACTTTCCTCTGGAATCCAGTGGAAAGAAAGTGACTTGCTGTCCAAAATCTCAGTTTTTATCTAGGTAGGGGTCCTGGTTTGAAGGATAGGTGTCTGCCAATAAAGGCAGAAGCTTCTCTTTGAAATAGAGAATTTAAGTCCTCTCCCTCCCAAGTATTATAATCGTTTGAATCAGGAACTCTAAGGCAGATATAAAGGGGTAGAAATAACAGCTCTTTGCTAATATATCTAACCATATGAACAGAAATCAGAACAAATAACTCAGTTCCAGTCCTTTCTTTCGCGGCAGGCACACTCTGCCTGTGCCTGTTCCCGGTGGTGCAGGCGGGGCAGAGCCCGCAGAGCTGCGGAGAGCAGACGGCAGCGGCTGGGGAAGGCAGCAGCGGCCGTGCTGTGTCTCAGGGTGGAGGTGTGGAGCTCCTTGCTCACTGTTTGAGTCCTGGTGGTCAGCTGTGGTCTCAGAGGTGGTAGGCTGGAGCAGGACAGATGCAGAACAATGTCCCACAGCAGAGAGCCTGGCCCGCAGCGTTCCGACCCTGTGGGCTGGAGACAGCAGCGCTCCTCCTCAGAGCTCGCCGGTGAGCGAGCAGGCCGCGGGAGCCAGCCCCCACCTACCCCTGTGTCTAGAGTCCTGAAAAGAGCCTGGGTGTAACCCAGCAGGCTCCCTTAGCATAATAATGGGAAGAATTCTTTAAACTGGGACAGTAAGAGAAAAACCCAACCCCAAACAGTAGGAAATCCTCCCCCTGGCTGCAGCATCTCCCAGTGGGATGATGTAATTTTATCAGTTATACAGTGGGACTTAATGGGCCATCTGCAGATTATATCTTTCTGGAGGAAGGGTGGGTTGTGGAAAAGATAAAGATGATTGTCCCACCTTGTCTTAAAAATGGCCCATTAGCAGATGAAGTGTGCCACGGAGATAAAGGTCACTGCCCCACCCGGTTTTAACAGATGGTGATAGAATACACATTTCTGGCCACATCAACGCAACACAGTAGGCATTGGTGCATCAAAAACACACAGAGAAACTACTATAAAGAGAAAAATGTATGGATGTGTAGGAGACAAGTTCTATATGAAAATCTTCACATCATCCCACATGAACTTACATGAAGTTACATTATGCTGGTTTTGGCAGGGATAATTTTTTTTTTTTCCCACAGTGAATGGTATGGAGCTGTGTTTTGGATTTGTGCTGAACATGGGGTTACTATAGAGAATTTTTTTTAATTGCTGAGCAGAGCTTACACAGAGCTAAGGCCTTTTTTGCTTTCCTTACTGCCACACTGGTGAGGAGACTAAGTGTGCATGAGAAATTGGGAGGACACCAGAAATCTGGGAGAGCCGAGCCCAGCTGAACAAAGGGATTTTCCAGACCATGTGGTGTTATGTTCAGTATATAAAGTGAGGGGAATAAGGAGGAAGGGGAGGATGTTTGGAGTGATGGCATTCGTCTTCTCTTGTAACCACTGCATGTGATGGGGCCCTGCTCTCCTGGAGATGGCTGAACACCTGCCTGCCCATAGGAAACAGTGAATCAATTCTTTGTTTTACTTTGCTTGTGTGCATGTCTTTTGCTTTCCCTGTTAAGCAGTCTTTATCTCAATCCACAAGTTTTCCAGCTTTTATCCTCAGATTCTCTCTCCTGTCTGGCTGGTAGGGAAGTGAGTGAGCAGCTGTGAGATACTTGGTGGCTGGCTGGGGTTAAATCATGACAATGTAAATAAACACTTTTAGCACAATGGATTCCAAAATACAACATGCCATACAACCCTCACAATGAAGAGGGAACATGCCAGACTCTTTGCTTTGCCCTAAATGCAGCTAATAAAAGGGAAAAATCCAAGTGAAAACCACATTTTGTTTATAGAAAGATATTCAGCTAATTGTGTTCAGTTATTATCATAGAAATTACATGTTTTCTGCTTTAGCTGTGTTCTGCCACAGTTAATAATTAAAACATAAACACATGAAACACTAATTTAATGGCAGACTTTGTAATTACAAAAGTACCGTAAACATTTGTTTTGTAAACATATGTGAAATTCTTTAGTACATATTGTGACTAGTAGATCATAAAAATCAGAGACTATCTCAAAAGGAAAAACTGGCCTATTTTTTTCTTCTGAAATAAGTGCAATTGTAAAGGAGCTGTCATCGAAACAGGTTTTTCAGAAAGCCTCAAATATCTAAGTGCAGAAGGTAGTCAACAAATACCTATTGACTATTCTACAGTTTTATTTTCAGAAAATTATAGCTCTTGGCTGAAAATGCCTATAGCTATGGGAAGAAACCCTGCACAAGTGTGGCAGTTCTTGGGTGCTCACTGAGGAAAAAGGCAGGGCTGCCAAACTTCTTTGGATGTCTGAAGATAAGTGGCAGTGATTCCAAGGGCTGAGACCTTTATTTGAGCAGTCACAGGGAAGAATGTGGATTTACATTCTGTGGTGGGTTTGTAATTAAAAATGTCAGGGGTTGGAAACCTTTGTTTGCAAAGAACTTGCCCAAATTGTGCTTTTTTGTTGTTACCTGGATCAGCGTCTCTTCTTCTGTGATTATCTCCTGGCAAAGAGTAGTTGGGGAAACAAGTAAGGCAGAAGAGAGATCTAAAAGAAAGTAACTTGAAGGGAAGAAATGTTAGAAAAATGAATGGACTCTGCCATATGAAAGCAGGACCCAGGCTAAGGAAAGTGCTGAGGTCTCAAAGGAGAATGATTCACAAAGGCAGGTGGTAAGACAGAGGACAAGGTAGAAGCATTTGAAGATTTGAGATAGAAAGGAAAAGGGCCAAGGCCTTCAGTAAGACAGAAAAAAAATGAGACAGGTTTCCAGTTTCTTGCCAGTCCCTCTTTGCCTTCGATGCACTTGTCATCCTCCTCATCTTCCTACAGAAAAGCTGGCAGCTTGGGTGACCCGACAAAGTCCCCTTCAAACACTGCAGTCACCTTCCTCCCAGGCAATTACTTTCATGTTCTTTTGCCACTCAGTTGTTTTTTTTGGTTTTGAATCTTTGTATTCTTGCAGCTGGACTTCTTTATTTTGTTTTACAACAGGGATATTGTTTGACAATACTTTTTAAAAGGAAACACAAGATGAAAAACTGGAAATCCAGCCCCTGTAATTCCTATAGTCACTGGTTCTTGTCTACAACTTCTCCGTTTCTCATCATGCTCAGTATTTTCTTTCATCTGAGAGTAAAAATCTCTGTAAAGCACAGATGCTGTTCTGATTTTTCCCTCTCACCTATTACACACCTCCCTGCTAACTCTTTTTTTGCCATCAGGACTCTCTGGGCTCTAGAAACAGCCTTCTCTGGGTGAAGAAGCAGAATATCCACCCTGGCCTCCTGTGCTCAACCATCGCCCACCCTCCAGTTATTTTAAAACATTAGCCTAGTTTTCTATTCAAAAGGGACAACTTTTGGACACTGTTCTAATACATAATTAGGCTTGAGTGAACAATTTTAGGTATTTTTCATGATTTTTTTTTCATTCAGGTCACCCTGCCTTAAACTAGAACCATCACCTCCCCTTCAAAGACTGTTTGAAAGCCAACTCTGTCAACACACTTCTCAAATCAGCATCCGAACCACCAGACAAGCTGCTTCTATTGACTTCTGCTGCTGTTTCAGCACATAAAACATCTTCTCATTTTGTATCCCATCTTCACCTGCCCTTGTATTCATGTTGCCTCATTTCAATGTTTCCTTTGAAATCCACTCCATCATCAGCAGCTGAAATCTTTTCTGAAATCCATCCATGCACAGTTCATGTATCCTGGTGAGCCTGCTCATTGATGCTTATCTTGGCACTGCTTTCATTGAACTAGGCTTTTACATTCACACCAAGGCTGCTCTGAAGGTTTACATGCATACATGCAAGCAGTCCTGCACAGTGAAAAAAACTCAAAAGGAAGTACTGCAAAAACACCCACTTCTGACTCTCTAAGGTCCAGACACTGCAACAGAGGGTATGTGTTCAGATCTACACAGATAAAAGGAGAACATCAAATGCATGCAAATTTCTCAATTCTTTTTGAGATCAGCATTCAGAACCATATAGAGGACACTTGGATTTACTGTTACACTTTGTTTGGGCCCTGGTCTTTTCCTAATAATTCCTTGAATTCTGTTTTGGTTTTGTTAACTTGTTTGTTTTCAACAGCTACTGTGTGTTATGCTAATATTTTCTTAGAATCACCTATTATGACTTTGGGATTTCTTTACTGTGTGGTAACAGCTCAGAGCCTAATACCATGTTTGTAAAATTAAGCTTGTTTTTCTCCAACTGCATTACTCTGCATTTATTAGCACTGAATTTCATCTCCCATTTTACTGCCCAATTACTCAACACTGTGAGATTCTTCCACAGCTCTTCAGAACCAGCTTTCATTTTTACTACACTGAATAATTTAACATCATCAAGCTTTATCAGTCTCTACCACCTTTTCTAGATCCTGTACAAATATGCTGAATAGAACAAGCCTGAGCACAGGGCTCTGTAGAGTGCACTATTTTGCCTCTCTTAATGACCATTTACTCCTACCTTTCTTTTGCTATCTTTTAAGAAGACATTTATCTGTGCTAGATATTTATCTGCTCCTGCTAAACTGATCACAAGCAAGGTGAAGACTGGTGAAGCCTCTGAAATGTCAGAACACTGTATCTCTTGTCTCATCCTCGTATGCCCATGCTCAATGAGTCTTTCAAATAGATTACCTGAGATATAAGTTCCCTGTGCAAAACCCGTATTAACCCTTCTGTCTATATTGGTCAAATTGTTTGCTGATTAATTTATTTTATGATAATTTCCACAAAGCTTCCCAGCTGGGACATCAGACTCACAGAGCATTCAGGAGACTGTTTTAAAAATTAACATCTTATTTGCAAACTTGTATTTCAAAGACATGGAGGAAGATCCATGTGATGTCATGCTCTGTAAACAGGTAAAAACTTTTGTGGTACAATTTCTTCATAATAGGTACATATATACATTCAATCCCCATCTGATTTTTTATTATTTTAAGAGTTATTATTATAGAATATATACATTAGAGAACACCTATATATGTAAAATATAATATCAACACATCAGCAGATTTTCTGAAATTTTGTGTTCTAGCAGACTCTCTAAGGCATTTTCCACAAAGGTTCTAGCATTGAAGCCTCTTTACAGTGAACATAAATGCAAATAAATTCTTCAATTTTCCAGCTTCAAAAAGGTTTCTTGTATGTGTTTGCTGAGCACTCGGATCAACTATTGGTCCCTAAGATCCCTGAGAACATCTGAAAAGCTTTTTGGTCCTGAAATATTCATTAAAAATCCTGGTGACTAAAATAAATAGGTTTAGCAAACCTCCCATACGTGATGCTTTACTTTTCCAGCCCTTTCTTTATCTCTCTGACGTTGTGTTATATTCTGTGTGCCCCAGACACAGTGATAATCTGTGACACTTGCAAGCATTACCTTTTGATTTATCTTTTGTTACATATGATTGAAACCAAAGGCATTGAATCATCCAGAAGAGTTAAAAGTTAAGAATGGATCTGTGATCTCATCTGGCAGGTTTCAGTATCTGCTGGATGACCAAGACTGTCCCATGGGTCTATCTGCAGAAGGCTCTACATGCTTAGCTGATGATGTGCTTCCCTCTCATCCCCTTTTCTTTCCTAAGGTGTTCCTGCTAATCCTTTACTGTTTTTTCAGTGTGTGGTTTTAACAGAGGAGCCAATAAAAATAAAGGGGTTGTCCCAACATAGAGAGGAAATAAAGCAGAAAATTTTATCTTTACAAAAATAAGTTAAGAGAGCTTATTGCTTAGGCCACCTCTGCCTCAGTGTGTGCTGCAGGCTGAGAGCACATAGGGCAGACCCTCCATGTGCACTTATACTCTGCTGACATTCTCTTCTGTGTTTACACCATATACTGTGGTCAGACCAAGCACCGTTTGCTGAATAGACAAAACACTCTGTCAAACCATTATGGGTTTAAATTCTTATTTTATTAAAATATCCCCTCAAGTATGAACTTGAGGAGCTCCCTAAAGTCTATTTCAGACACTATTGGAAAACAACACTTTTGCTAGCCACTATTCTGTGCATATGTCTTTCAGGTGTAAGGTAAAATTGCAACAGTTGTGTTTAAATTGTACTGCTATTAGTAGCTCTGTACCATCTTTTTTGGCAAGTTTTTTATACATTTATCAGAAAATCAGCAAGGGATAAAAATTTTAAAAATTGGTGAGAATATTATTGGAAAGACATGTTCCACTCTGTTTTTCATTCCTATCTTTTGCACCAAAGAACATAGCATAGCCTTGGAAATAAAACAGAAAAATTTAATAAGGGTTAAAAATATCTGCCTGCAGATGAAGAAGGAAATGAAATAAAGAATAACAATTTGCCACTTGCATTGTCAGCCTTTGATAAAAAGAAAAAGTCCTCCTATGGATATCTGGTACTAGGTCAAAGAAGCCACTAAAAATTCAACCAGAGTCAGTAAGGTTTGAGCTATTCAAAAAGAAGACACACAAATAGAAAGGAGTGTCTCCTTTCTGCATATTTCAGCTATATCACCTGGTTTTTTTCACTGGGTCTGCTGCACTTGTCCTCTACAGCTTTTATCCAGCTACCTTTCCTTCTGCTGTATACTGCTTTTGCCTTTCCATTTTCTTAGAAACTAGGCTCACTGTCCAAGTTCCAAGATGTGAGTTTCTCTTTCACTGAATATTTTGTCTCATGTATCTAACCTCCATTTTTGTACAAGATGAGTTGGTTAACACTGTCATATTTTCAGAAGCAATACTCTAGGGGGAAAAGGTATTTCTTTTGCTATCATGAGACTTTTTAACCTGTACTATATTAATGAAAATTTTCATGGGAAAAAGCCCCACAGTAATATTAGTAGAATACCTTTCAACTGAATATGCCAGGCCTCTCTGCTGGGGATTTGTTTAGAAATCAGAGCTGTCTATAACCCTTCAAGTCAGATGATACTCAGCTAAAGGTGCACTACATGAAACAGGAGTTCAGTTTTTCTCTCATCAGTAACATACACAGGAATTGATAGCTGAGGGAGTTTGTGAACATAATAGAGCCCCAAGAGTGATTTTAAGCTTGTATTCACTACATGGCCATCTGCTGTTATTTCGAATAGAAGTTTTATTAACTTTTCAATTTTAACCATAGTATTTCTACAAAGGTCACAATTAAATATTAACACTTCAACTTGCAAAAAAAATTAATCATTCCTTTTCTACTAATAACACTTGGTCTTTGTTTCTGAACATGTCATAAATGTGATGAAGAAAGTGCTAGAGTGCAAGGGAGGTTTCATCAGCAATCTGGTCAGTGAGGTTAGAAAATTTGTGTGTCGTTTCTTTCTCTCAAGTGAAGAGTAATTAGGTTGTTTTGTGATGAAAAGAAAAATCATGCACATTTTAATCTTCATACGCATATTCTATTTTGGAAATACAGAGCAGGTCTCTTTCTGAGCATATTAAAACTAGAATTAAGATGTTGGAACTACTAAAGTTGACATATTCACTTTATGCTGAAATGCTAAATAGGATAAACACCTGATTTCTTTGTTGGAATCAGTTTTGAAGCACAGATCACATCTGCAGCACTTATTAGCTAATGTAATTTGAGGTATACAATGTTTGGGAATGCAGTGTAGCAAGTAGATAACACAAATCCAGAAAGAAGCACTCATAACTTTGAAGATACCAGTCTTGAATACCAAGTTTAAGTTTTCTTGCATATGATTTAAATGTCTGAAATTACTGCCTGGGTTTTTTCCACCTGTGTTTTAGGTGGAAACCATAGAGCATTGACAATTTCAATTCTGAAAAGGCTAAGATGAATACATTATGAAACCATGGATTTTAGTGCTTCTTGAAAATAACTTCTCATTCACAAAACATAGGTTAAGAGAGCCCACAAAACAGAGAAGATACACTAAAAAAATGAAGCCAATGAAACAGTGATGGGGCTCCTGCAACAACTCTTGGATATCAGAAGACAAATTTATCAGCATAAGTTATCTGGGAATAACACAAGCAAAAAGAATTTGCAGCAATCATATCACCATGAAAGCAACATCTCTGATGTTTAAAGTCATAGTCTTGCACCACTAGCATATCTTGCAGAAATGAAGACAACAACAAACTGGCAAGAACCAGTTTCCCAAAGTTAAACTAAGTGTAAGGAGAAATAAAATACAAAATATTGAGTGGGAAACATGGGTATTGCAGTGCATCTTAGGTTCACTAAATAATACATGGAACTGTGAAAAATGTTTGAAATCCTCTTATTATTCTTATCAACAGCTTAAGCCAGTAAAGAGAAATCCATCTTCGCATACATGTCTTATTTAAAATAAAAATTAAAAAAAAAAAAAAGAAAAAAAGAAAAAAAGAAAAAAACCAACCAACAAAACCAAAAACATCCTAACTATCTTTGAAACATGTAGAAAATGTGGAGCTGGTAGAATGACAATTAAACAACATCAAACACTATATTTAATATAACATGGTGCAAGAGATATGGCTTGCCATGGAAGTAATGTCCAGAAAAAAGAATCCACTGAAGACTTTTTTGTATTTTGCAGCCACCTGGACTGTAGGATATAATGACTCACAGAGCCTTATACTGATCTCAGGTAAATCCTGGTAGGGACCTGGAGAACACAGAAAAACCCTGTGGTACTACATGAAACCTACTATTTACCACAGTAGATTATTTTACACCCAACAGAAAATCTACAAACTCCAGATATTTTCTGTGGAGTGTTTCCTTATTGGTAAAATCTTCTGCTTTCTGAAACAGAAATATCTTGTCTGGAAGATTTTGAACATCTAAAGTTTGAAAATGTTACCCACTACCTCATTATTTCATCATAACTTGGTCATCTTTCCAAGACATCATTTTTCTGAAGAGGGAATGGGTCGTATCAATATGCCAGGGAAGAGAAAAAGGTTCAGATACAGGGGACTGTACTGCTCTGCTGCTGCAAACACTACATAACTGTAGCTCTTGGCAAGCAAACACTAAAGCCAGGACAACAAATGCACCAAGTAAGTGTATTTCCTGAGCAAGAAGGGACTCCCTGTTTGCTGTCAGCACCAAGTTTGTACAAAGAGTGCCCTCAAGTACTGAGTGGGTTTCCCCACACAGGGCAGCCATAATCCCAACATGGACCTGGTTCTGTTGGGGCACGTGCCTTCCCACATTAATTGTCTCCTTGATCTGATGTTTTGAACAGGCACAGCACTGTCAAAGTGCTGATGCTGTCTCAGATAAATCTTTAGATAGAGAAGAAATCTCTCCTTTGCTCTTGCATTTCAAAAGAAAATAACAGGAAAACACAATGATTTTTCAGGCCAACATAAAAATGTAAAGAAAACTACACCTTCATGGGGAATACCTTTTGAGAACTCTTGTCTCCTGCTGACATGAATAATAAAAAAACACTTTCTACAGAAAAGTGATATTAGGAAAATAATGAAACAGACTCCAAAATGAGGACTAAGTCACAAGTTTTAACCATTGTCTTGGATACTCTGTGAGATCTACAGAAAGGCAAATAGGACTGACATCCATCCTTATTATTATACTTCATATCAAGTCGTAGAGTTTCACTAAGGCTGCAAAAGCTGGAATCACTCTAAGGTCTGTTTGCATTCACTGGAGAAATGCAGTCCTAGGTCATCCTCTGGAAACATCTAGCCTTATTCTCTGACTCCACAGAAAGTGGAGGCCCCTCATGTAGACACCACAGTCAGGTACCCAGCATTAGATAACTGAGCATGAGCCTCTGTTTGAAGCCAACAAACCACAGATTAGGCGAACCGTATGTTCAATAAAAGTATTGGGGAAAATACATGGAGCTTTACCATTTAAACATAAGTATTAAGAAGCCAGATTGATGGAAACATTATTTTGGTTTATAAAGAAAATATTCAACTCCTGTAAAGACATTCTGTTCTACATATAATGTCTTTAAGTCCCATATGCAAAACATTGTTATTTTACACACACCCCCTCGAGCATATGTGTGCATCAGCACTGCTTCTGCACCCTTCCTGCCTGGGGTCTGCTCTGCAGTGCTACCAGTATTCAATAGCACATGGTCTGTAAATCCAGATCCTCCTGAATGATTACATTCAAAATTTCCATTTATTATATGATATAATAGTAAATTAAGCAGATTTTTTCATAATTTAAAGAAATTTTGAAGAATTTTCTATGCAAGGCTTCTAATATATATAAGCTTCTAATAATATATAAATGACCATGATAGAGGTCACTTTTGTTGGCAGAGCCCTGACACTACCCTACTACTGCTTTTTTACGCTTTTCCAATTCCCCAGGCTCTTCAATCAGCTTTGCCCAGTGGTTCTACTGACCTTGACTACCGATTTTTCCCTGGGGACTACCAGTAATCTGCCTAAAATCATAGGGCCTTCAGGCTACACTATTGCTATCTTTGAAATCCTGAGGATACTGTAGCTTTGGGATTTGGGAGCATTAGGAAAAGTCTAAAAGGTCTGGTATTTTCAGGGCTTTTTTTCTCTGACCATAACTTCCTAGTCATTATAGTCTGATACAAATTTGTGTTGCCATTAATTCATGTTGTCCTTCCCTGTATCCTTAGCCTCACAGTGCTGGCAATAGCATTTACACAGCTCTTCAGAGAGCTGGATACTACTGAGAACTAATTTAAGAGATCATGTCATCATCTCTGAGTCCACTGTCCTGAACAGCCCTTTCACAGAGGGCACACATTTATGGCAGATATAAGTAACTACAACCTCTGCAAACTTATACTTCAACTAAAATGTGCTTTAAAATATCATTGCAAAAATCAAGTACTAGGGAATTCCAGCAGAGGAGGGAAAGGAGTCTTAACACCATTTAAACTCTTACCTCCCCTAATCCCTTTTCTTTCCATTTGGAAAACAGCACCAGTATTTAAATACAAATTACATAAATTGGATAGTGTCTTATAGTTGTTGTCAGACCTATTATAGAGACTAACCTGAAGCACTAAATAAGGTTCATCTTTGGATTCACACACAATTGTTCACAGCATGCAAATACAAATGTCAAAAGAAACGTAAAATGCAAACTTCTTTTGTTTATTAATTCCTGCCTTCACAACACAGACATGCATTTCCTTCACTGTTAGACATACAGGATTCATTCTATTCCTGAATCATGGATTTGAATGGTGCAACCTTTTATAATTGGGATTTCCTTAAAAATATTGAACATTTTTACTATTAACTGCTATCTTCAAAATCCTAGGGCAATGTTCCAAGAGCTTTGATTTTCCCCAAATGATTTGGTTCCTAGAATGTTTCAATTTCTGGATTTAGCAACTCTGAGCTGTGGTGCAGAAAAATATGTTTTAAAAAATCTTTGAAGCTAAGTGCAGGGAAGAGCCCAGTAGCTAGCTAGAAATTGCAGCACGCATTATTTTATTTTTTCCAGCATCAGGATTCCAGCCTGCCAGGCATACAAACATCCAGTGTGTGCCAGAAAACACAACGAATGAACTCGATATCAGGACTTAACTTTTTCTAATAATAAAAAGGCAAAAAAATGTGGCTGCTGATGTTAGTTTGGTAATTATCTGTCATTTTGTCTTTCATTTCTGATGGACACAGCCTACAGAATTCTACTTTCAAGTTTATACTCCTAGCCATAGGTAAACCTGTGCTAGTACTAGAAGAGTTAAATAAAGGTAATTTTCTTTCTATCCCCATCTCCTCATCTTCAGCAGAGGAAGTAAGCCCTTAAACTAACAGTAGCTGTGTGCCAAGGATCTCAGTTTTCAAGCCTGGCTTTGTTAGTTGATGAGCTGGCAAGAAACTCAAGGCAATGAGAGAGATTATACTTAGTCCTGGAGGAATCTGGATGACTATCCAGATACTCCCACCAAGTAAAGAGATGATGTCAAACTTTTCTGAAAAATCTTTCTGGGAAGAGAGTGACTGTGTGGAAATTGGAAACATTATCTGGTGGATTTCTAGGAAGGTACTTTAGGTCCAGTCTTATTTAACATTTTCATTAATGAGTTGGAAATTAAAGTAACTAGCCTGTAATTACATTTGCTGATACTAAATGGAAAGTAGTTTCAAACTTCACTAGGGACAGAGAAATAATGCAGGGGGACTTATGGTATAGATATAGGCAGAAAAATCACAAAATGAATGGGAAGAATGGGAGTGAAGGGAAGAAGAAAGGAAATAGAATACCATTTTAATTATTTTTTAATTGATTTGTGTTCCTATCCATTAATTTGCTTTGTATCACATACAGACAAACACTAGTTCCAGGTATTGAGTAGTCATTCAAATACTATAATTAGGTATTTGGAAGATATCTAATAGGAATATGAAGCAGTTTCAGGGTGGCACTCAGGGGTCTGTGACTACAAGGACAGTTGTGGGATCATTGTATGTGGGAAGCAGCTTCATAAGCAGCAGATTCACTCCTGATATGGTTTGACAAGCTCTTGCCTTCAGTGTCTAGACAGAGAGGTGCTTTTGTAAAAGTGCATGGACCTGTGCTGGTAAATCTGGGGACCAAGAAGTAACTGATTGTCTCTTTACAGGGAAGAGAACCCATTTTGTTCACTTGATTAATGCAGAAATTGAAGAAGGGTTTTTTAATGCTCCCTTAGTCTTTCCATAAAATGACCTTTGTTCCGTGGTGCAATGATTGGTTTTCTCTTATTAATTAGGAATTTTTGGTGACTTAAGTGTCAGAAAAATAGACACTTGTATGTGCACTTCCACACATAAAGAAATGACCAAATAAAAGGAAAAACCAAAAACCAAATAAAGGAAAAAAAAAGAAAGCAAAAGCTACAGAGAGCCTTCACCATGTTACTAAAAAAGGCACAAGATGTCAGAAGGCAGAGCAAGTACTGTATGTTAAAATATTAATGTTAGTAAACATTGATTTGTTTAGATTTAATATAGAGGATTAAGGAACGAGGAATGAAGAAATGGGCATCAGGTTGTGCCCTAAGGAAAAATGCAGCTTTGTTGTTATGAAATTTTAATTTGACTGCATTGGGAATAATTGCTCCTATTTGATAGGAGGCCTAAGCCAGCAAGATAAGAGTCACCTAAATGGACATCACCCTGTGTAGACTCATAAGAAATTGCATAATATTCTCAATTGGAGAATGATGTTGCATCCCTCTGTTACAGGAGAACCATGCACCTGAAAGAGACACTGAATCAGACTGAATAGTACTCCAGTGAAATATTATTTCCATAGTGAACCTTCCTTTTGTTGTCACATAAGTCTTCTTAAAAGCCAAAAACCTTCTGAAAGTGAAAAATCCAATCCAACATTGAAAACCCAAACACTTTTCAGTGTATTTTCAGTGAAGTTCTCTCCTCTCCTCTCCTCTCCTCTCCTCTCTCCTCTCCTCTCCCTCTCCTCTCCTCTCTCCCCTCCTCTCCTCTCCCTCCTCTCCTCTCCTCCTCTCCTCTCCCTCCTCCTCTCCTCTCCTCTCCTCTCCTCTCCTCTCCTCTCCTCTCCTCTCCTCTCCTCTCCTCTCCTCTCCTCTATAGTAATGTAAAAGCTCTTTAAAAGTGTGTTGGTTATATCTATATATTAAACACATAAATTCTATTTATGTTTAATGTAGGATATTTTGACATTTCCAGGACAGAATGCCTTGTAAAGGACCTAAGTTCTTATGCTAAATCTGTTAGATCCTGTATTTTAAATTTGCTGCTAGATCAAAAAAAAAAAAAAAAAAAAAAAAAAATGGGGTGGGGGTTGGAGAGAAAAACACAATCTAGTATTTCTTTCAGACTATTAGCCTGAAAGAACTACTCTGTTCTTTGAGTAGAACAGAAAATAAGTGAGCAAGGAACCAGCACCCCAGTTGATGATTTACAATGGCAAATACACTCATTCCCTGTCTGAATTTCCTATAGCACTTTTCCCATTCATCCTTTTCCTCTTCTGTTTTCCACAACACTTCATGAGTACTGAGAAAATGTCATTAATAACTGATACAAAGAATCACACATGAGCATATAGATAAACTGGGGATGACAAAATATCAACTTGCAGCTGCTCAATTGGAAGCCGTATCTACACAACGGGTAATTGCTTTTAATTTAATTAGGACTCCTGGTATTGTTTCTATCTCATAGATTACATTATAACATGCAATGTGTTAAAGCAGGAAGACGAACTGTGAGAAGACTGAAAATATTACCTATTTTGTCTAGAAGCACCATACTTCAATGCCTCTAAGCAATTCCTGCTCATGGGCAACGATCAGCACTTTCATGCTGCTCTGTTTTAGCACTTTGGTATATTCAAAATACTCAAGTAATATGATTTAGAAATATACAGTTCAGCGCTGTAGAAGTAACACAAATTGACATATATATATAAGGCAAAATTTTCACCAATTTTATCCTCCAAAAATTGCAAATTATTCAAAATAAACTTCAACTAATCAGCTGTGAAATATAATCATCAAGTGCCAAGAACAAAACATATGACTTACAGAAATCAATTCCAACATTAAAATCATGTTCTGTAAAATCCAATGGGGAAAACTTCCTACTGGTGTAAATGGGAACAGTTTCTTCTTTTTCAGTCATGCCACCAGAGAAAATACTAGCTCTTAGGAGGGCAGTAAACTGAATGAAAAAAAATAGTCTCTAAAACCCGATAAAATCTTGAGTTATTCATGTAAATAGACATATTTCAGTGCTGAACAGGCATTACACAGTATGATGGTCCTTCAGTCTATTATGATGCATAATTTTTTGACAGAACCTGATTCTGCACTCAGGATGCAACTCTCATTTTAGCATATAGCAGAGTCCATAACTTTTATTGATTATTCCCCTTTATGTGGCCTTTTGCTTTCTATTTATCAGCAAATCCCAATAAACATACTCAGCCAAAAGTGCAGATATTTTTGCTTTATTATTTTAAAGGGTTGGTCAAACAGTTCTGTTGAAATAACTCCTGTAGGTTTAAACTAGCATCTGGCTCATCTCTGTCTCCTCCACTCCTCACTCCTATCCACCACTATTTAAAATCCTCCTGCATTGTCAGTGCAGGACAGCCAAGGGAGAAGAAGATGTGTACATGGCACATTGTCAGACCAGAATAATGTCCACTTTGAATTATTTCTCATTTCCACTCAACCTAAGAGCATTCCACAGAAAATCCTCTCTTTTTATATTGGTCAGTGTTGGTGACATTGGCTTCCAAAGTCACTTTGTCTTTACTGCTAATGCTGGAAATTACTCTGGGGCTGATTTTAACCATATAACAACTTGAAATTTCCTTACTTTGTGCAATTAAATAAAAGTGAGCCTCAGACCAGTGTTCTAGTTGCACAACAAGTAATAAACATATTTCCTATAAAAAGGTCAAATTCTGACCTTGAAAAAACAGTTTTTCATATGACTTCAGCTGAAAATGAGGGTAACCTGCAATTTAGACATGAAGAACCATAGCCAAACCACCAGGGTTTCACTGATGGCTCTTTCAGTAAATTGTTCTGTGTATTGAGCATGTTCAGTTCTCCAAGGCTGGTGCATATGACTAATGCTAAATAAAACCCTTCATAGCAGATACAGCAAACATTACGTGCAACCTGAATAATCAAAGTATGAAGACATCAGTCTTTCATACTGAAGTGAATAATGTTCATAAATCCTCACTTCCCCTGCCCAAAAAATAAAGAAAATTACGTGGGAAACCAATGATACAAACAAAAACCCCCAGCAGTCAACTGCTGCACTTCATATGATTTCTACTAAAATGATTCATCCTCTGAGAATTCCTTTGTAAATTTTCTCTGAATTTAAGTGCATGATTCATGCACCTTGGCAATCCTATCCTGAATGTAACATTTTGTTCCTGGAGTCATTCATACCACATGCAGCATAATACTGAATAATATTCCTGGTAAAGGAGCAATATTTTTTATACACTTGGAAAAATATAAGTGATTAATTTTTTCCATTTGGACACTTTAAAAATAGCCAAATAGCAGGACACTGAGGGACATGGATTCCAGAAGAGCCTGATGAAGGATGCTATCCTTCCCTGAGATGAGTGTGTTGGAGGACTGATAAACTCCCTGCAAACAGGAGATAACTGACAAACTTAGACCTTTCAGAGCTGTGCTGGCATCACAAGACATCATAATTCTTCAGAGACTAAGACTAATTAACAGAAAGAGATGAAGACCCAGGGCCCAGGTTTAATAGAAAGTTCAGAGCCACTTCACTGAGTCTGAACCCAAATGTCATCTGTGAAAGTCTTAGAAGCTGGTCTTGGCAAGAGTTATGGCACACAGTTTTGAAGACATTTTCCTTCTCTTATAGTTTAATGTCTGTTTAAATGCTGGCTAGCCAAGGTATTCTAGAAGGTTGCAATAGGTGTATCTCTTTAGCCTGGCTGGTTTTGCTAAAACCAAGATTAACTTGAAGACAACATTGACATTTTATGAAAATCCTGACTGCTTTGCTTAAGAGGAGGAAAGTAAGCAAGATTTGAAAGGACTGATAAGGATACCTCTTGGTAAGCATTTATTTATGTCAAGGGAGAACACCATGCATGTAATAATTGTACAAAATTTCATCTCAGTATGAATGGACTGAAACAATTTTCATAGATTCATGGGAAATATTGAGTTGAAAGGATCTATAAGGACCATTGAGGCCGATTCCTCAGAGGGCTGCCTAAAACTAAACTATGTATTTTGCATAGCTAACAACATTTGCTATCCTGGTAGAAACTACAATGCTCTCTCTCCTCTTAGGGAGTTGTCTGATCTTCAGCAGAAGGTGGATCTGCTTCTCTCAACTCATCTATTTATTTCTCTCAGGTCCAAACTACATGCACTCTGAAGTGCTATTTAGCATTTTCCTGACAATTATTTCACTCTGAGGTGAAACTCAGATGTGACCCTATGTGTTTTTCCTCTAAGATGAAAGGAAACTGTGTTGAAGTCCTATGACAGTGAGCTTTATACCTACAAGTATGTGTGCCCCTGCCCATTTCATGTCTTGCCACTGCCCATAGTGTGCATCACATTTGCAGCATGACTCTATAAAACACTGTGTCATAGGTCATGACAGAACAGCCACATCTGAGTCACCTCAAACTGAAAATAAAATTATATTTTAAAGTGCACTTCAGAAGGGTGCCTGTGACTTGAAAATACCTGGAGCAAGCATTACATATCACACTTGGGCCAGTGAGCCTAGGTCAGTGTATTTTTTTCCTTTTGGTCTGTAGGTCAGGGACAGTTCCTACAGCACTGTAGATACATCCAGAAATTATGAAACACCAAAACAAATCCATCTTGTATTTTATTTTACTTGGCTGTGTTTTTAGCTTTAATGCAAGTAATCTTCAAGGAGGCCATTGGCATTGCCTACATTACCAGGGAACACTAGAGGACTGGAACTGGACAGCCAGAGGGGCTTTTGTCAGGCTCATGTCCACGTTGTGTTTCAGGATGAGTTAGTTCCAGCCTTCCCTGGCCAGAATACCCCTTAGTGGCTGGATCATACCAGGAACAGTCCTTTTAGAACTTTGTCTGGATAGTTTCCTCCAATGGAAATCCAGCCTTTATGCTTTGAGACCTCTCTGCAATGTCTACCTTGGGCCTGGTCAAGGGATTCTCTTAAAAACCACCCTCAACAAATATCAATAGAAAAATGCACCTATGGCAGGAGCCTCAGTAAAAAGGACAATAAACCAGACTATGATGAAATGGGGTCAGTTAACCTCGTTAAGCCACAGTGTGTCACAGGAAGAAAATAGGATTAAAAGGTGTGTGGGTTGAGATGAAGACAAGAAAATCATTTACCACTTATTGTCATGGACAAAACGGGACTGGACTTGACAAAAATAAATTTATTTTACTGACAATTAAATTATATTTGGGAAATAATCACTGCAGATTTTACCTTTGCTACTTGGCCATGCTAATTTTGAAAAGTAATTGTGACCCCTTTCCTGTGACATATAATTTCTTCCTGTCTGTATTTCAAGTCTTGCCAAGCAGACTATTGAATAAGAAGAGATGTATCTAGCTATAATGATAGCTAATCTTGTAGATGTGATCCTGGTGTCACAAACATTACTGATCAAAGCAGACATTAATACCTTCTTTTTTGTCACTTGCTTGTTGCTACCATGAATCACAAAATTCTGAGACTTCCCTCTCTCTGAATAAATGAACACAATACTGGCATTAGCCTAGCTCTCTGAAAGACTCCAGAGATATCAGTAGATATTTGTTTTTCATATCTGAGGTTTTAATCCTTTAACTTTTCTTATTCAATTCCTGGGTGTAAAATGGGTGACATGGCCAAACTTGCAATCTGTGGATTATACCCAAGAGCATATGTTCTTCAACAAATGGAGTCCAGGTATAGTATTTCTACAGAACAGTATCTAAAGAAAAAATGAAGAAACAAACAAATATCAAGAATAAAATCATTCAGAGATAAGTTTAGGAAAGATGAAGGGCATATATGGAGAATAAGCCAGTGAACCATGCCCTCCTCACCTGCAGACTAAAAGTTACAAAAATGTAAATGTTTTCAACTTAAAACAAAAAACTTTATTAGGAGGAATCTCTAGAAACTTTTCAAAGTCCATAAAGTTGCAAAACAAAATTCCAAACAAACTTATTAAACAGAAAAACATCAGGTGGATTAAAAATCCTGGAACAGAAGTTTGACAAAAAATAAAACCTAAATCAGGAGTAGAAGCAGTCAAGAGATCCCTTAAGCACAAAATATGGCAGGACCAGATATTGTCCATATTTTTGGCTTCAGTATCTTTTATTTTTGTACCGTGATCAGCACAAAATTCCGGTGAATTGTCTCAGGAGTAACCATTATGATGCACGTTAGAGTAGTGTTAATTATGGAAATCAAAAGCACTGGCCATCAACTAGCCCACAGCTCCTAAAAAAAATCACATCTCTCAACTAATTGCAAACTGTTAATATTGATCATATCAGAAAAAAAAAATCCACTCCAGTATGATTACCAATACAAATTTCACATGGGAACGAAAAGGATGCAAAAAGAAATAGTAGTACTTTTGGGGATTGGTTTCTGATTGACATACAGAGTATAAAGACTCTGCCAAAACCAGGAAATCTCAGGACAATATGCAAAAACTATGAGGTCTTTGATTTTGTCCCTCATACATGAATAAAGAAAGCATTAGATTGTATTGCACTACAATAACATAATTATTGAAATTTACATAAAACAGTCTTGAAGACAGAGACTTCCCCCTCTAAGATTGCAGCTTATACCCAGTCCATAACCTCTTGGGAAGTTTGGGGAACTTGTTATTATCCCAATTTTCATAATTTACAGCTTGTCATTATTCAGCATTCAAAGGAAAACTTGAATAGAAATCCAATGCATCTTGCAAAACATTACTAATAACCACCCCACATGTAAATAATCTTAGATGACTACTACAGGTAAAATTATCTTAGCCTCATGAAGATCATCGAGTCTTTCTAGAAATCACTCAGCTCAGACAAATTGCAGCAAATTATTTACTTTTAATTACAGAAGAAGCCATTGAACCATTATGCCTCAGAGAAAACTCACTCCTTAAACACAAAATTAGCAGAAACAACTTCTCTCCAAGACAACTAGTATCATGCACTATGTTGAACACATGTTGCAGGAACTCAGTTTAATAAAACTGAGGCTATTGGAAGAATAACCAAAAAAGTGACTTGCTCCATAAAGAGTATTACATCCAAGATCAGACACTCAGATATTAAATATATCTAGAAGGAAAGCTGGAAGTCTGAAAAACTTCTGTCTAGAGAGTTGTTTCTTAGACAAGCTTTAAAGTTATCAGCTAAGGGAGCAATTGTGGAAACACAGGGAAAAAATCCAATCGTGGAGAGAAAATCAGTTTTAGAGGCAGAAGGTCCTGATACAGGAAATGTGTGAAGAGACATTAAAATGTCAATAAAGACTCTTCTGGGTAAGATAACTCAGCTAAAATCATTCTCTGCAGTCCTGGCTGCATTGCACAGTGCCTCTTGACACACAAAGGGAGGAGGGATAACACACGTGAAAGGCCATAAAACATAATGCCATAATACATTTGGCACAATGTGTAAACCACAGATAGCATCAACATTGCCCTTCACTATGATCTGTGTGGCCAATACTCCTTTCCTAGACATCACAAACAATGAGATCAGAAGCCTGATCTACTGGCAGACGAAAGGAAAAAAGAGAAGAACCTTTGGGATCTTGTATCTGGATAGATCAATAAAAGGAAGAAAAACAGATTCCAGAAACTTCAAGATCATCATCACTATCAAAAACACTGCCTGGCCATCAGCTTAATATATCACAGAAAGGGAAGCACAATTCCAATATTTCATCACTTCCACTTTGAATATAAGCCTTCACGAGAGCACTGAAAAGGACAGGAAGGAGAACAATCAGAGGACTAATGATTTTTGCAACTTCTATGGCTCAGTTTAAAATCCCTGAGCAACCTCTTAACAACTTGAACAATGATACAAACAGTTTCCATCAGATACTAGAGTACCTGGAAACATGGCTGTTTCTTTCCCTGACATCTCTGACATTTTTCCTAAAGATCTTGGGGTCTAGTTGGAGGTGAAACATTGTCAATTTATAAACAATTTCACCAATACTTTAGAATGTGGTATGAAAAAATAATAACAAACAAAAAATAAATTGTAACTTTATTATTCCAAAAAGCTAGAGGATAAACAAGAGAGTATCACAAGGATAAAGTAATCACATAAACCCAGAGTGGTAATTGCAAGTTCTGCAGCATAGTGTTCAAATATAAGAACTTTTCCCTTACAAAGAAAATCATGCTAAAATTGCTATCTGTTCTCTGTTGGCAAAATCTATTGCCCTGAACCACAATCTGTGAGTTCAGAAGGATGTAAAGCTGCATGCAACTTCATACAGCACAAGAATAGCTACCATCATGTGATAGAAGAGGGTGGAGTAAGCCAGGACAAGGTGAACAGTAAGCCAGGACAATGAGCTGCTCAATGAGTTGCTCTGAATATTAGTTACTTTAAAAGAACAAAGACATTTCTGACTTTGGAACTGCTTAGAATAGTTAAAATGAAATTTTTAAAAAGTCTATGAAAAATACTGTAAATGGTCAATAAAAAGCATCAACAAACTTCTGCCCAGTCCTTTGGGTTTGACTGTTCTTTTGCTGTCACAGTGGTGAAACTCATTTGCCCACTGGGCGTATATTGTCACATGCTACATTTCTAGTAAGCAGCTAATAAAGAGCTTTCAATGAAAAGCAGTCTTAATCTTTGTTTCACAGGGTGGACAACAAACTTCTTTATAGACAGGAAAATGGGATTGACTTCAGCAGTTGGTCTGGGTTTGCACAGACAGTATCTGGCACGTGGAGCTGAGATGTGGCAATGTCAGTGTGGAACACAGGATGTGAAATCAAATGTGACCTCTTGTCCCTGTTCCTGCTTTTTCCAATTTTGTATCATAGCACTCAGATCCTTCAGTATGTATCTTCTAGAGCTGTTTCAGTGCCAGCACTCTTAGTCTATGCCATTGCCAGAGTGAATTTTGTTAACACAAGCAGTGTTCTCAACAGTACACTGTATTTGATCAATTGTGGCTCCTGTTCTCATTTCTCATCTCCAGCATCATTATCAGATGTTCCTGTCTCTTATAAAACTTGAGAAGAAATTATTTCATCTAGAAGAAAATGATACAGTTGGTCGTGGTTCTGTCTCTTCCTACATGCTGTTTAGCTCCTGCAGCTAGAGCTAAAGCTGCTCACATCCACTGAGGCACACACATACACCTGGCTGAGAGTGCAGCATGGCATAAAGCAGCTGGCTATGAGCCTTCTGTGAGAGAAATGACCCAGCAGAGTAGCATAAAATGGTATAAACTGCAGACATCCTTTCTGGGCCCTGCAGTGAGGAATCAATATGGATTCAACACTCACTGAATCATTTTATGGTTAACAAAACTTGCAGTAAAGAAAGCAGTTGCTTTATAACCACTGATATGTATGAGCTGTAATTAAAAAACTTTCTATCATCTTTTTCAATTTAAGTAATATGTAGAAGTGAGGTGCTCCAGTAAATTTTCCTTTTATTAAAATTTCATTATTTTTTACTGAACATATTCCATGCAGTGTTATTATAAATAATTAAAATTAAGTGAGGAAAAAAAAATAAAAAATAAGCCAACACATCTTGAAATATAGCTTTTTGGACTTCAAGTTGTGAATTTTTGTTTTGCTTTTTAACTCACATTCAAAATTCACTAAGTTATAATGAGTCTTCAATGTCTGTAGTGCAAATCAAAACATTTCCTCTATATTGCTGAACATTAATTCTCTTTCAATCTTACAGGTTTTACACATGACAAGTAATAGTTTATGCTTAGCATATTAAGTAGGATATACGAATATCAAACAGGATATTGATGTTATTGACTTTGGTTGTCTGAAAACTGTTGTCTACCTGGAGGGTTCTGATAGAAGAGGAACAGTGTTTAAAAACTGAACAGCAGAAGGAAAATCTGATTTGCATCTGTGATATGAATAGCCAATCTAAGGCCAGCGCACCTGATCCACACACAAACTTACTACTGATCCCCTACTCTGTCCTATGCAGATTTAGAGGCTGCAGTGCTTCAGGAGCTCATTAATATGTAGATGAGATGTTTCTTAAGGGCAGAAATGTTTTGCAGAAATTTGGGTAGATGGCTGTGGGCAGAAACAAACTCAAACATTTTAATGTTCTACAGTATTTTATCAGATCTTATGCTTGTCTTCTAGACTCCCTCTGTAGACAGTGGACTGATGCTCTCCATCACAATGAGATTAATCACACTCTGGAATTTCCTCTTTCTTTACTGACCACAGAAGTGGCTATCTTAGCTTGTGTTTCCAACTCTTACATATTCAATTTTAAGTACAATGAATCCCATTTCAAGTTCTTTATAGCTGTCATCACATTGACCTTCTTTGATTTGATACATAACTGTGTTTCTTTTCTTGATGCTTAACATTAACTGTGTTTCTTTTCTTGATGCTTAACATTAACTGTGTTTTGACTTGTACCTTTCACCCTTTTAAAATTTCCGTAAACTTGATTAGGGACATAAAAATCTAAGAAGCCTGACTACAATGCAAATTTAGTTGCTTAATTGTTAGAATTCATTAAAAGGTCTATGCCTTTCAGATTTTCTTGACTTCATTTTGAGCAGAGTTTAACATAGCAAAGGATAAAATTCCTGATTTCAAATCAGGAAACACTTTGATAAATGAAAACTAAAATGCAAGAAAATGAAGACATGCAGTTTCATAGTCCAAGAAGTACATCTTATTGAACATTTTTTCCTTTTCTGGGAAGGACTTCATCCTGGGTCTTTCTCTCACTTATATTTGGTGGGGTTTTTCTTGTTGCTGAATCCTAGCTAGAGCTTTTCTAAAATGCCTTGTATTTTCTATGTTCTCTTTTTCTTTGAAAGGTCTGAATTTGAGAATGACTTTTCTTTTTCATTTGTTTTTCATTTAAGAGAATAGAATATTCCAAACATTCTTTAAGGCTGAATCTTATAGATACACAGATAATGCAGTGAGAGTTTTGACTAATATTCTATCCCTGGCTAATTCTGCTTTCAAGTAGAAACTGGATTATTGCAGTTTCAAGTGTTTGCCACAATGGTGTGTCTTTTGAATATTTTTGTTTGTTTGTTGGGGGGTTTTGTTTGTTTTGTTTTGTTTTGTTTTTAAATAACAGTGCAAAAGCTTCTTGTGTCTCTGTGATGATTTACTGGCAACTTGATTTTCTAAAATATTTGCTGACTATGTACAGTACACTTAAATATGCTTATAATCAATTGTGGAAAATGTATGTGACTTCATTGTACCTGTGACAGACTGGGCTTTCAGAATACTTTGCTCACTCTGTTTTTAGTCTTGGCAACTTTAAGGCTTCTGCTATCACAACAGGACTTCAGTTTTTCTGAAGCATTCAGTGTCCTGGATGTTGAATTTTTAAAATATTGTCTCTCTCGAAGGCAGCAGAATCATCTGTCTTTTGAGTGGTAATGCTTTCACCATGGTTTCCACTTTTTTTTTCTATGTTGGAGTCATAGTTGAAGAGTTTTTATTCAAAGGATCTGCATAACCACCTTGTGACTCTCCCTTTTCTGGTACTAATGCTGGCATTCATGACACTATAGCAAGAGTTTGCTTGAAGTTCCTTTCATTAACCTCTGATTAGTTTCAAGTACAATAAAATGCTACTGGCTCACACTTAAAAGTTCTAATAAAAAAAAATCCTAACTCCCTTTCCCCTAGTTCTATCCCACATTCTATCTCTATTTTCGCTTTTCTCTTCCCCCTAGTCCCCTATTGTTCACCTCTGAATGAACAAGTGTATGCACAGGTGCGGTCTCCCCATAAATAATACCCTACCCCCATTTTGGATTTTGACAGATTTCTGTCTGTTTGGTGGCTCTGTCAGCATTGCAGCTCCAGTCAGACTTGCACTTCACTGGAATCCTAATGGGCAATTTTAGGTTCATGATGAAGAGTAAGACAAACAGGCAAATGGTTGTAAGCACGCAGGCTTGAAGGGGTTTCATTGCCAGCTCATTATAGCTCCACTAATGAGATTTTCATCCAATTTGTGGGATAGCAGAGCTCAACTCAAAAGAGGGACAGAGCTACCAATACAGTAGGATTAGTATGCCTTATTACAAAAAATGACCTTTGTTGAATCAGGACTCAGTGTTTAGGCCAGTGACCTTATACACTGACACAATACAAAAACAATTGCTGGATTATTTACATTACACTCATCAGCTGGGCATAATTGCTGGAGTGATGTAAAACTCATACAATTCACTTAGGCAGTAACAAATACATACTTTATGTACAATCTGGAGTAAAGTACCATTAGTAAGATTTTTGCTAGCAAGTAAAAATAGCTGTTGTTTGTGAAACCGCTTTTACAATGAATCTTGGGATACATAATGAAATTGGCAAAAACAGAGACCTGTGACACTACAATAGAAAGCTGCGAGGAAATATAAAGGCATTCCCCAATTCTGTGAAGGAAGTGAAATTCAAAAAGAAGTGAGCAGGTTCTAGAAATTTAGCAGAAGTTTCTTTTTAATTTTCCCAGTGATCTGCCATTTGCCCTCCATGGTTACTAACCTTCAAGTCTCAAATCAATTGATATTTGTAGGTTGTTTAAGTATAATGATTTCTTTTGATTAATCCAGCCACTATATAAACCCCCTTGAAACACAGACCTACCTTTTTTAATTTTTACTGAGTACCTAAACTCAATAACAAAAGGTGGTCACTTCTTTATTCAAGTGTACAGTTATACATCTCAATAGGACTTTTTAAGGACAGATCTGGCATGTAGCCTTGCTGAAAATTCTTATAAATTTGTTTAATATCTACCAGAAGTAGATCTTAGTTCCCTAAACTGTATTGCCTTTCTTATTACCACAAAGGATATGATGTAGGTCTCTGTGTTCTGAAGGCCTCACTACCCTGGACTTCAGGAAGTAGCAAAAAATATTCAAACTAAAACTAACATTTGTCCTCTCCAAACACTGCTCTGTCTCCATGGAGGCAGATATTTCTGTCTAAATCCACGTGATGTTTTTTTTTTTTAACTGCAAAGCACTGTAACAGGATTTTTTTTCACAGTAGCAAAACCTCAGTTCTGTAACCAAATGGAGTCATTCTGGTTTAATCAGGCTATCAATCACCCTGCACAAACTAGAGGGGAGGCAAATAATTTTTTCCATCTCCTGCAAGGCACAGAATACACCATCAAAATGTCTCAGTGTTGCAGTGGATCAAATTTGGCATGAACTTCCACCAGAAGCTAGAAATATCAGGCTCTGCTAACTTAGAACACCTCAAGTAATTTTAAAGCCATGCTGGGATAAAGGAAAGCTACATTTAGGGACCTTTTTAAAAATGCTAGAGGGTAGAAAGATCATTAGAAGATGCTATCAAACTGCTAATCAATCAGCCATCAGCCAATATTTATTGCTGGAGGTTCAAAGCACCTGCTGGTCTTGTAAGGCAGGTCCTCAAAGAGGCACACACATGCATCAGTCTGTCAGTTTTCACTCTGCCAGCTGAAGTGTCCTGGCAAGCAGCAGGCTCAGCAAGGAATCCTCCACGCTATGGGCTCAGGGCAGCAGGAGAGCTGAGCAGTGCTGCCTTGAGCTCTGTTCCCATGTATTCCCATTCCCATGTACAAACCATGGCCTGCTCTGCAATCACAGCTTCATCTTAGGAGGCATCAGGGTTGAGCATGCCACACCAGAGATCTACTATCCCTCATAAACAGCAGAAATGGAAGACTTTATTAAAATGTCAGTGTTCTCAAGTACTCTATTGACATAAACTGAAACAACTCAACACTGGCATCTAAAATAGTTTAACTGTAGACAAATCTGGCAGGAGCTGCTTGTGTCATTAGCCTTTTCCTCAGGGCAAACCACTACCTTGTTGTTTAACCCACAGATATAGTGGGAGATATATTGAATATCGTAACTCATCTATTTTGAAGCCTCATTAGTTGTATTTCCTCCCTGGTGTTGTGGGGGTGTAAGCTTGCCCAAGTCAGATATTGATATGTTCTGGCATAATGATACTCAAAGGAAATTGGAGAAATGTGCTGTTTCTTCAGGAGCCTGCAAGGAGCTCTAGCATTTTTGTACAGATAAATGCAACAGTTCTATAGTTTGATAAGGAAAGAAACCACCACAATCTGCTGTGGCAGCATGTTCACTGTGATTTCTGCAGTGTGTGAACACAACAAGGAGAGTGACAGGGTTTGGGGGATTTCTTAGCCAAACAGCATAAGTCAGAAACAAGTTCAACTCTTGGAAAATTTCTCAGTCTTTAATTATCATTTCCTTGTGTATTTGTAAAATCTGTTTGCTTTAGGGTAAGTTTTAATATATACCTGGGCTCTTTTAAGTTAGTTCTTTCTCATGAATTTATTAATTGTTTTTCTTCTCAACATAAATGCAATGAGAACTCTGGCATGTTCCTTGTGGAGTCTAAAGAGAAAGGAATGATTTACAGTGGCTTGGTGTACATGTTGCTTTAGAATTGCAGTCTAAATATTCTCATGGTAAAAAATATTCAGACATGTAAATCCTCCTGATTCTACAGGATTTCAGAATATTTTCCACCAAGTACTTATGCCAGTAGAAACTTCAGGAGTTCAGTTGGATTAATAGTCTCAAAATTATTTTGGATCAATGCACATCAGACACCATTGTTAACCTGTTTTTCAAAAGTACATTATGGAAGGAAGCCTTACAGAGCTCTAGGTATAGAAATGAGGAAAAACTTTGAGGAAATTCATGGTTTCTCAGGGAAATACATTAATATCCATACACCTATCAGAAAATTTAGTTCAATAACTTGCCTTAAAAATGTCCTGTAGTGAAAATGACCTTGTAGTAACAGACTGAGCTATAGCTGGTAAATATGTAGTAATTTCAGACCACAGCTTTTCTAATGGAGTCCAAAGAAAGACACTCTGTTGCAAGGCATCCCTTAGGGAACAGGTTGCAGTGACTAATGCTATCTCACCTGAAATAACTTGTTCATATCTTTTCCTGGTCTCAAACCAGAGGCAGTGCAGAATTTAGGGCACTAATTTGCTTATATGAGCTGCAATTGTTACATTAGTTGATTCATATGAAACCTAAAGGACAAACATAGCAGTGGAAATCTCTTTGGCTGAGGACATTCTGATTTATTTTTAATATAATTGTTATTGAAGAAAGAGAGTTTTCCAGTGAATGAATGCAAGGTATAGGAATTAGCTTTAAATCAAGTATCGTTCTGCTGTAAGAATTAGATTTTTAAGTGCCTTTCTGCAAACAAAGGAATTTGTTCCATGACTACAAAATTAAGGACAAAAAGTTTTATGAGTTCTAGCTCACATCCACGTGGTAAAATAAGCCTCTAAACTGCTTGTCAAGTTGTCAAGGGACTATGAAAAAAGCCTTTAAAATAAGTATAGTTTCCTTCTTTCCCTACACCTGCTTTATGAACATTTTTTACGATCAGATCTTGCACGTAAATACCTTACTTGTTTTTACATTAGTATGGATTGTGTCATGACTGATTTTGGCTCAACTAGCTGACAGCAGGGTCCCTGTGTCTTTAGATGAAGGGTTGAAAATCACTCCCCTGAGGCCCAGATCCCAGTATAGAGCTGTGGAAGTGACCTGAGGAACTTTGTCTGCTGCTCAGAGGGGCTGGGGGACTCTGCTGGGAATGGAAGGTGCCTGTGCTGGGAAGAGAAGGAGCCTTGGCTGTGCCCAGGCACCAGGGAGAAGCCTGCATGGGGGCTGCCAGAATTAAGGAGTTGGTTCCTTTTTTCTACTACAGAGTTTCTGTGTGACCATGCTAATATTACACATATTTTTTCCTGGAATAAGAACTGTTTCAAGGATATGCCACACTGCAGACAGCGGTGCATTAGAGAAATAACTGAGCTTTAACCAGGAAGAATAACTGCTGCCTGTCATACCATGAGCCTATACACAAATATCTGTAGTGCTGCTGGTAGCCAGGCTACCTTGGATATCTTTGCACTGTGCTTGGTTTACACCAAAACCCTGTCCTCTAGTATGGCAACATCTACCACAGATAAATGCCAACCAAAGATGGGGCTTGCAGTAGCGAACATTGAACAACTGCTGAGATGCACAGTGGCAGATTCTTCAGTATATTTCTAATTTAGGCACCATTGTCTGAAACAGCCAGTGACACTTCTGCTCAGTGCAGAGCCATACTTTTCTCCCTGGTGTCAGTGATCCTATTTGTTTTAGACTGAGCTACTGCGCAGTAGTTATGATGGTCACAGCTTGGTTAATTAAGGGAAACAGACAAAAACTTTTGGAAATGCAAATGAAATTTTTTATTTCCAGCTGTTTTCATTTGCTATTGGGACATCTAATGTGTCTGTCTCTAACCAGGCATCTTCATTGTGTTATAGTTTTTGGGAGGTGTGCACAGAACTGTATTTTAGAAGTTGCCTTGGGCTGAGATAGAGACAGATGATGGAATTTTGAGACCTCTGAAAAAACAAGCAAGAACACAGATAAAATATAGTAGAGTGCTAGAGTTGTGGAACAGTCACAAAAATATCCTCCCCCTTAATCAGCACTTGAATAGTTAACAATTGTTGCACTCCTATTATCTTTAAGTTTCACAATGGACAATCAAACTGAATGAAGCCGTTTGGTTACATCTCTGTTCCAGATAAAATTTCAGGCTCCCTGAAGATTCAGAAAAGAGTGGTTTTTATCTACTCGTACCTGGTGCACATTTTAAAAGATCACAGTGATGAACATACGGTAGCTGTTTCCATTTTTTATACTTTTTGATTCAACATCAAGGAGATGATTCTGCAGCCAGTGATAACTATGAAGAGAAAATCCTGGGGGTTTAGTTTTAAACATAAAACAATGCAATAATCCCTATCAGCTGGGTGACTGCAAAAATCTAGGTTAACCAGACCCACTCATCCCAACCAGCACTAATTCTGTGGTCTTAGTTTGTAGCTTTCATGGGTTTTATTTTCCAAAACCTGACATCTCTGCCTGTAGCTACCTCAAGTAGCTGACTCCTTTCAAGTGACCATGGACAAAACTTTACTGCTCTATACCATGGTTGAATCATGGCTGCAATTTTATCACTTTCATTACTGACTTTCAGGGAATGAGCAAGCCCAGAAACAGAATTGTCTCTCTTCTCATTTGTGAGATTCTTTACAGTGTTGGAGTGGCAAAGGAATCCAGAGACAAGGGTGGTCATGATGAACGTATAATAACAGCTCCATAATAACAGTGTAATAGTGATATTATACCTATGTTGTTAATCTATTCATGGCCTCTCTCTTCTTAACCTCCTCATGCAGTCATACAAAAGCTTTGTTGAGAAAGAGGATTTTTGGAGATCTTTGCCTACCTCAGCTAACAACGCATGCTTCATCCTGGCTCTTGCCATGTAACAGTAAATCTGCCCAGTCATAAGGCCAAGATAGACATCCTGGCTCATGTCAGGAAAAGGAAATGTCATTTCTTCTAAGCTCCTTCTCCTGCAAACGTCTGAACTAGATTTTTTTGAGGTACCTTCAAACCTGTATATACTTCAATACTTTTCTGCATTTCTATACCATTAAATTTCACCTAGAGTCTCTTTTCCCAAGTTTTGATGTTAGTTTTCATACTCAATTTGTGGGGAATTCAGTGTCCTCACTGAATGCTCAGTATAAGCCACTTCAGCTTCTAACTCAGATGGTTTCCTTCTTTGTGTAGCATCCACTCTCTGTTGATTGAGAATAAGAATTGATCATCAGGCCTTTTTAACATAGTGTATCAGCTAGGAATGTGCTGGTATTCCAACACTACTTTGCACAAAGTTTTACTTTCAGCTTGTCTGTGGAGCTGTGTATTCATGCAGGACTCCACCTCAGAGCTCACACAGGGCTGATGCTCACTCTACTCTTGGTGTCACTGCAGTTTTAATGCTTCATCCCTCCTTGTGCATCATGTACTGAGGAAGTCTGTGCTCTGTCACAGACATAAGGAGACCATTGTAATCCTCAGTGGATTCTATCACAAGCAAGTTTCTGAAATTTATTTGGTGTTCTATGAACAATGTGTGAAGCAGTGACTAGAGGTAATTTCAGCCTCTGAAGTCTTAGCAGCTATTGTTTTCCAAAGCATACTTCTCAGCCACAATGGAAAATCATAATTGTTCAAATATCCTGATATACTTTTAGGATAATTCACCTGGCCAATATATTTAAGATCCATGTCTGAGCCAGTCAGACTGTCTTTATATTCAGTGGAGTGCAATTGGCAACTAGCTCATGTCTAAAATAGTATTCCTAAAATCCTGTTATTTTCCACTGAATAAAAGACAGACAACTGTGGAAAAGTCAGGTATGGGGTCACTTTTACTGTGCATCCCTCAATATAAGGTGTTAAGGCAAAAAAAAAAGGCTATGGAGTGAAAAAGGCAGAGGATATTAGAGGGATAGTTTCATTCCAGCAATAGATTAAGGTAAGAGAACATAAAGAATGTAAACTGAGACTGGCAATATATAACAATGGTGGGCAGAAAGAGTGAAAAACAATACAACAAAATGTTCAGTGACATAAGGTCATTCAGAATGACAAGCACACACAAAGATAAGGAGGAGCACCATGCAAGTCTGTGTGAACAGGCATCCAAAAAACAGCCAGGTCATTGTTAACAATGGCTAAAGTCAGAAATAATGTATAAGATTGAATAAAGACCAGGACAGAAAATTACCCTGACAAGTTATATAAGGTCATAAACAATCAGCTCATTCTCAACTTGAGCACTATGATCAACTGTGGCTCTATCTTAAAGACAATAGGTAGAGAAGAGATTTACTGGCAGCTGATTTCCACCATTACAACCATGAGAGAACTAATTTAAAATAATTCTGGAAAAAAATGTGTTTGGTTGCTTGAATAAGCAAAAAAATAAGCATCAAATAATAAAAAGTACGTAGTAAGGGATAGTTGGCTTTGTTAGTTTATTCATGTTTCATTCATGCTTCTAGGTAACAAATACAAAATATCCTGACTAAGGAAATGTGCATAATGGGAAAATAAGGTTGTGAGGAAACCATCTAATATTCCCCCTGCTCCAACAGAGGGTCTCACATGCAGCACATAAGTGTTTTGTTTAATTGATATGAAAAACATCAAACTGAGATTGCGTAAGTTTCTTCATTTGGGTGCTCCATTGCTTAAATATCTCATTTATAAAGTCATGCCTAATATATAATTCAAATTTTTACAGAAAAGCAGTCCAATTATTACTGAACCTACCTATAGTCAACAAATAATTTCAGTCATTTTGTAACAAACTTTTACATATTGAGAGGCTGCTACCATGTCTGTCTCCCAGTCTGTTTTCTCCTAGACTAAACAAACCAAATTCTTTCAATCTTTCTACAGAGACTATGCTTTCTAAACCTCTAATCACTCTTGTCACTCTGCCCTGGACTCTAGCCAAACTCAGTTTTTCTTAAAACATGGTGCCCAAATCTGGATAAAACATTCCACCAATGGTAGGTAGACCAGAATAATTGCCTCCCAAATCTCACATCCTTCTGCATCTTTAACATTTTTTTTTTTGAAACACCATCACATTTCTGCCTCACATTCAGTCTGTGGTGCTGAAGATATTTTCTGCAATAATCATTCTTTCGTGTTACTGTCCACTTTGTGGTTTTGTGTTTGACTTCTTCTTAATGCATGTATCACCTCATACATTTTCCCCCCTCAGGTTCAAACTCATTAATTGCAGGTTTCAATTATATATTTTATTTTATTCTTCTAAGTGTGTGTAATTGTCCCTCTGAGTTTTGGAATTCACCAATTATGCATTTTAGTTTTTAATCCAGGCCACAATAAATATTGTGCATAGTTCCATTTGCAGTTTTATAGAATGCTACCAATGCATTTTCTTTGAGTATTGTTTTCTAAGCAGTTGTTAATCTAAAATATAATTATTTAATCAAGTTCATATATGCTTTTCTTGGGACTGTAATATGACAAGTTAAAAATCTTTACAAATAGCAAGATAAATCATCATTATCTTTTCCCAGTCTATTCCAGTCACTTTGACAAAGAAATAAAATAGATAGGGTTGAGATCATTTTGTCTGGACAAAACCATGTTTATCTTCTATCTGCTTCATAGTATTGGATAATGATTAGATCCAAGGGGTTTTTTTAATTAAAAAAAAAAATGTACTGTGTCCTAAGAAATTTTCAGTAGGATTTTTTCCCCCATTTTTATGAATTGAGTCTTTTTTTTTTTCATTCCTTAGTCTTGTGAATCTCCTCCACATTGTAGGAGTTCCTAAACATAATAATTTACTGGACTGTTTTGACTGGCTTCCCTTCCCTTCTTCCTTCCCTTCCTTCCCTTCCCTTCCCTTCCCTTCCCTTCCCTTCCCTTCCTTCCCTTCCCTTCCTTCCTTCCTTCCTTCCTTCCTTCCTTCCCTTCTTCCCTTCCCTTCCCTTCCTTCCTTCCTTCCCTTCCCTTCCTTCCCTTCCTTCCTTCCTTCCCTGCCCTGAAACTTCCCTTCCCCTTCCCCTTCCCTTCCTTCCTTCCCTTCCTTCCCTTCCTTCCTTCCCTTCCTTCCCTTCCCTTCCCTTCCCTTCCCTTCCTTCCTTCCCTTCCTTCCCTTCCCTTCCCTTCCCTTCCCTTCCTTCCCTTCCTTCCCTTCCCTTCCCTTCCCTTCCCTTCCCTTCCCCCTTCCCTTCCCTTCCTTCCCTTCCCTTCCCCTTCCCTTCCTTCCCTTCCTTCCCTTCCCCTTCCCTTCCCTTCCTTCCTTCCTGAACTTCCTTCCTTCCC
This sequence comes from Muscicapa striata striata, assembly GCA_030060385.1. Taxonomy (NCBI): domain Eukaryota; kingdom Metazoa; phylum Chordata; class Aves; order Passeriformes; family Muscicapidae; genus Muscicapa; species Muscicapa striata. The sequence goes on from JAREIS010000090.1 coordinate 4,342,075, forward strand.
TTCCTTTCCCTTCCCTGAAACTTCTCTGAAACTTCCCTGAAACTTCCCTTCCCTGAAACTTCCCTGAAACTTCCCTGAAACTTCCCTCCTTTTCTTCATTTTTAACAGCATTAAATATTTCAATATTTCATTGCTTATGTTCTACAACTTTTTACTGCCTGACTTTAGTCTTGTCTCTCTTATGAATGACCAGCTCTTCTGAACTTCATTTTTCTTCACAGAATTCTTTCCCAAGGAATTTACCTAACCATACCTTACCAACATTTTTCTTTTCAAAATTTATTGTAAATACTTTCCTATTCTTCTTCCTTTCACTAGAATCAGGACCTTTTCCTTTCATAATCTTCTGCCCACAAATTTGTCAAAGTCACTCCCAGATAAATCAAATAAATATTAACTGTATCCAATTTCTTCTCTTTTTCTCCCAAAATAAAAGGTCTTTCTCCCAAAACAGTCCAAAATGGAAAGATTTCTGTGAATAATAGGAATGGACTGATCTATTTCTTCATAGTACAAAAGAAAAAAAATTAGTGTTATTGAAATTTCTTAAGTTTCAAGGTAAAGAAAAGATGTTTTTTCCCCCACAATAAACACATTGTAGAACACACTCCTGCTAGATGTTGTGAAAGCAAGTAGTCAAATTAGCAGAAGTATTAGATTTAAAAAATATTAATGATATAAAATACTGAGCCTCAGGGAAAATTTCAACCACTGTAATATCTTAGGTAATTTGAAAACATCCTGTTCCTTTTTTTCCCTTTCCCCTCTCCTTTCTTTCCAGAAAGATCTGGGGTTAGCCACAGTCAAGATAAGAAAAGTGAACTCCTAAGCTGATCCAGCTCTTCTACTTCCACGGATAACCTTGGCATTTAGCTTGTCTGCAAATTCTTTCTAGTCTAAACACCAGTAAGTAAATTCAAACCATAAATAAAAAAACATTGGCAGGCCAAAAAAGAATTTGAGGAACAACTTTCTAACAGCATAAAAAGCTAACAATAAAACCATCTTTAGACATAAAAAAAAACCAGAAGTCTGCCAGGGAATCTGTAGAGCTGATAGATGGTAAAGGTACAAGAGGGAAGCTCAATGAAAATAAAACTTTAACAGTTAGAAAATCACATTAATTTTCACTCTTGGGGAGCATAAAGGGAGTCTAACACTTGCCTTCTTCAATGAAAAGGACAAGTTAGAACTGTCTCAAACAAGAGAAGAATTAAGTTTTAGAGCCTATGGCTGAAATGAACGAGAAGAAATCTCTCGAACCATTCACTCAAGAGCTCAGGAAGATCTCAATATGTTGCTGGACTCTGCTCTGGTACTCACTGCTGTGCTCCAGTTCAGTCTCAGCACAGAACATGAGAACAGGAAAAGGTGACTTCAGTTTCTAAAAAGAGCTCCAGGAGACACTCTTGACACCATGGGTCAGTAAGACTCATTTCTGTACTACAAGAGCTGGTAGCAACAGACATGAGTTAATCTTTGAGTATAAAGGAAGGGAAACAAAGAATGGGGTTACACTGACAGTGGACAAAGACGACAAGAAGGTACTCATGCATCTTTGTGCTAGTACAATTGAGTTTCAATGAATCTAAAGTAAGGTACATTGGGAAAATAATCCTAAAGGTAAATGAAACAGCAGTAATAGAAAAACAGATAGCTGTTACTCAACAAAAGGAGATTCTGAAGATGGTCTGATTTTTTTTTTTTTTTTTGCAAAAGTCAGGCCAGTGCTGTACTGCAACCCATAAGTGCTGACAGCATATGAAGGAGCTGTCACACGGGCAGCCTCTGTCTCCGGAAATCCCTAATCCATGATGAGAGTAACACGATATACCAGGAAAAATACTGTTCTCTTCTTGCCCTGGGTTTATTTGCTTGGTTTGGGGTTTTTTTGAATCTGCTACTGGCAACTGTTGGACACCAGACAACAGTCTAAATGGATGTTTCATCATCTCCAGTACAAACATTCTAATGTTCACATTAATTATTGTTAGATTTGCAATCTAGCCCTGAATTCACACTGAAGAAGCAGCCACCAAATTCCCCACTTCATACAGTGATATATTCCCCCCTGGAACCTTTTCTGGTTTTGGCTGAATATTTCTTGGGTTACCTGAAAATTTATGGCCAGATTTTTAAAACTGCACATAAACACATTTTTAATCAGCTAATGCAGCAGATAAATTCATGTTTAGACACCTAAAACTAGAGATAAAAACATGCTTAGGTGCCTAAATACCTTTAAAATATGGCCCTACACATCTTTGAAGATGATGCCAAGACTTCTGTGGACATCATTAACATAGGGCTGAACTTCAAACATATTCAGCAGGATTCAGATAATGCACAGAGCCCATCTTGGCATGAGCTCCTCTTAGAGGTTAAGAACTAAAAAAGGAAATTCTCCTACTGAGATGGATTATACAAAGAAACTTTTGGGAAATAGACAGTTTTGAGGGCCTCTTTTATCTTGATGAATAACATAAGAGCAATGAAAAACAAGGAAAGATAGATAAAGAAACAGAGATAAGAAAATAGATAAGAAAAGAATGCCAAAGTTTTTAATATTTACTGCCAATAGAAAGCAAAATGCCAACTGAGGAAGTGAAAAGATTATAAATTTCAAAAACAACATTTTGGATTTTTTTTTTTTTAACATGATAGAAGCACCTGAAGAATTTCCCACTTATATGAAAGATCTTTCACCTACACAGGACGGACTCTACAGACAAAAACTTAGAAGTCTACTCCTTTTCAGGAAAAAATAATACAGTAGATATGAAATAAAATGTAATTAATACTGTCTCTCAGATCTGAATTGAAACAATCTTTGAGAAAAAAAATTGGCATGACCAAATTCTATCTTTTTTTTTCAAAGATACACACCTTTTTAGAATAGAACATCAATACTAAGCCATATTTCAATTAATTTGTTTGCAGTGAATACTAATTTATGACAAAAAAATCCATTGTCTTCCCAGGATACAGTTTCATTCTGCATTATGAAAAAGCATTACATCTCTTACTGATGACTGTAGTTTTCTGGCACTAATTTTACTAATTAGTTGACTTCGGTCTTTGGTCAAGATGATTGGTGACCAAATGACTTTTAGGAATCCTTCACTGCTCATGTCTTGCAGTGAAATTGCTGTGATTATTGCCTCCATGCCAACGGCCTTGAAATTTGCAGCAAATTTACTTTTCAAAGATTTCAACAACAGCTTTTTACAAATATTAATGCTTTTCTGGTGGACTAAGTCTGGTCTGTGATTGTGCTCTTTCACTTTTGCAGTTTTTGTTGCTATTTATGACAAAGAAAACTGTATTCTATCGTCCTGACTTAAAAACATTCCTCACGTAAACTATGGAGATGTAAATGAATTCAAATGGGGTTTAGACTATAAAATACGTTGAGCATGTATTGTTCCAGATGATGGGCATTTTTCTTACGTTAAAAGTCAAAAAATATACTTCTCCAGAGATTCCTCTGGTGATGGAGAATATCCTGATAAAATGGAATAAAACAACACCAAGAGGAACAAAGGTATCTCCCTGTAAATCAGAATTTGCTAACAAACCGTGAAAAAACTTGAAAGATTTGTACAAGAGAAATCAAGTGCAATCACAATATGCAGTGGTAGTTAATGTAGTCAATCAGTTCCACAGCTACACCTCTGTATATATTTGACTGACTAACAGCAATTCTGCTGCTATGACTTTCTTGATATTGAAACTGAGTTTTATTTTGCATTTTATTAGTCTTAAAGAAGCTACGTAGTTGCAGCTAAATAATGATTATCAGTTCCATGTTATTATACCGAGCAAAATATATTGTGATAATTGTAATGGACTTTTGATGTTATTTTGCTTATCAGCTGCACCATTTTAGTAGTTTTCCACATCTGTATATGTGATACTAGTTATGTTCAGGAAATGTTAAATAAAGATAATTTAAAATAATATACAATCTCCATAGCATGTGCAGCAACAAAATATGTGAACTATCTTCACATTTCTTTACTTAGTGATGACCTCAGTTATATATTCAAATAAAATTTAGTTCATATTAATTTTAAATTTCTGATAAAAGACTTAATTCCTTTGTCTCTTTGTCAATGTTGATTTTATTAACCTCAATTTTCAAACATGCTTGTTAAATAGTCAGTAGTTATCATGAGGTTATGTAAATTAAAAACAAACACAATGCTTCCTTATATTCCAGACTGGAAAATAGTACAGTATCTCAGAGCCCACCACTGGTAAATGCTTTCCCTGAGTTCCTGACATAAATTTTTTACCTAATTTTTTAGATAATGTAATTAAAAGGAGTGCTGAACTTAAAATATAGTGTTAATTTAATAAGGCTGATTTGCCTCAGGAGAGTATCTAAACAGATTTGGTACTTTAATACTTGGGGCAAATTCATTCTTGGCTTAACTCTTGATAGATACACCCAGAGATATATTTTGTCCTTTTATTTTGCAGAAATAGATTGCACTGATTTATCCCTTTATGCAGTTTGGCATCATCCAAGACTTAGAACGATGTAGGAATATTATGGACTATTGCTTTAAATCCCATTCCACTCAAAAATCCTTTGAGTAAAGTAAGGCAACTAAATTTAAAGTTTAAAATAAGACAATCCTTGCAGTAAAAATCAGCCACTTATCAGTATACTTCCATGCAGCTCATTTGGAATTCAGAATTTGGAACACAAATTTAGAATATTGAACATGGCATTATTCATTACCTGGCACACAGTCATTCAAGGCAGTTAGCCAAACAAGCTATCTCTCTACTTACAGGTGAAACAACATTTTTGAGAATCTTAAAAATTTGAAAACATTCATAAATCAAAATATGAGGATTTCTAAGAGGGAAGCTAACATCATGCCAATTTTAAGAATACTGGATATGGAAACAAGTCAGCAGTTTAAAAGGATTCTCTGACAGGCACTTCCACTTATTCAGACAATATCAATTAGTGTCTGCGGAGCGGACTTACCCACGATGATATTTCAATCCGTGTGTTTTCCACTTGCAGAAACTCTATTAAGAGAGACTGCTTTTCCTCTCTTTGTTTTATACTGCTTCAAAAGGAACAATTAATAGTGAAGGTTAGGACATGAATTGGGGTATAGAATTGGTGTTTAAACATAAGTTTGAAAACCTGTCAGGTCCAGAAACTTTTCCTGTGATCATTGCCACTCTTCACAATGACTTTTCTCTAACACCAAGTTATTTTACTCTTTTTTTTCCATGGCTGTACACAGTGAAGTGTGTGGCAGGATTGCAGTGGTGGGAAGGGCTGGTGGAAACTGGTCCAGGAAGGGACAGAGGCCTCAGCCACACAACCTGTTCCAGGGACAAGGGCTGCCTGCCTGTGCCTCAGCTGCACTGCTTCCAGCCCCTTCAACATTGCCATCCTGGAAAAGGAGCAGCATTTGCAGGATGGTGGGTGGGATGGTGTGGTGGTTTGCATAAATTTCCTGAAATAGCTCCCTGAATATCTTGCACGTATCCAGGAGGAGCAGCCCCACCCCACCAAGGTGCTGTGTACCCAGGACCTTCTTCCCTTCCCATCAGCTTCTCCCAGAACCACAGAGCTCCAGTAAGTGAAGGGAACTTGAGAATTTGAGGTGGACATTTACTTAGCCACTAGACTGGTGACTGAGCAATAGGAATAAAGCCCAAATGGACTTAGAGCCTGTAAGTTGTGATTTCCAGGGTGGCCTCATGTCCATGCAGACAAGGAGACTCAGAAATAAACTGGCTCTGAGGCATTCTCCTGTTATGGTGCCAGTGCTCCCCTTCATCATTTTACCAGCAGCTTGCCTGGCTGGGAGTGAAGAGAGACCTCCAGGACAATTTGGACATTTGCAGTAGTTGAATGAATACAAGAATTGATTAATTTCAAAAAGTAAATGGTTAACACTGTTCAACTCTTTATTTCTGCACTGTATCTGTTTTAGACATGCTGAAAATTTCCACTTCACTTATGATGTTGTGATTTCAAACTTTGAATATTTTCAGCATTAATAGTTATATTAATAAATATATTTTGGCATAAATAAATAAATATATGTTTTGGCATTCATTTGTCATCCTTTGCTATTCCATTCAATAAAGGAGGCGTGGGGTCTTAAAGTGTAACCTTCCATCAGGAATACAGAGCAATAGCATAAGGTTTAGATGATCAGCTATGCCCTATGGAGAATATGTATTAATTATGATAAGACCTCATCAGTGCTTAAAAAACACTTTGATAGTAATATCCTTATGAGAAAGTCAAAAGCAAAGACTGCTGAATAAAGTATATCTGCATTAATATGACCCTTAGTGTATGACAGTTCATGATACAACAAGATTCAGAAAAATAGTCCTAAATTCAGGACTAAATGGGGGGAAAAAAACCATTCACAAGAAGTAATTTAATCACATCTGAAAATGTCGTTCTGTCTCTTGGAACCCCTTGGAATTTCAGATGGATTAGTTCTCCTTCACTTCCTGTCCTAAACATTTGTTTTGTGTTTCTGTCTCCTGTTAAACAGAAATTGTCTTTCACCTGCATCCATGCCAGCATTTCAGTGATGCAGGAAGAGTTTCACATGCATAATCTACAGAAAGCTAGAAAGAAACATAAAGATATATAAATGGGTGGGTGTGTGTTATGCTCATTAGTAAAAAATAAAAGTCAACATGTCTGTGCAATACTTGTAACCTGAGTTAGATTTATATCAGTAGAAAGCGGTATCGTTGCTGTAATTTCTATAGAGCTAGAACTCATGTAAACCCTTTTATCCATAGAAATCAATATTTATGTAGGTCCTTCAATTCAAAAGGATCCTAAAGTGCCTGGTGTTTTAGTAAAAATCTCTTATCTGTATTATAGCTGGATGAATAGTACTTAAGGAATACATTACCTGAGAAATTTACCATTTTTCATGAAATAATGTGTTCAACAAGTAATTTTATGAGGTGTTAGAGTAATTCTGAGTAGTTGAATACCATACTATGCAATACTATATTATGCTTGAATAAAGAATTCAGTAAACAATAGTAATATTTACCAAAAAAATGTGTTCAATTATTTCATTCCTTTAAAATTGTCAGCTAATTTCTATGCTAAGAAATACTAATGAAACTCTAATGCTGACCACCTTTAATATTCTATCAGCATTTCCCTACCCTTGCCCTCCAAAGGAATAAACATCTGAATTAAGTCTTCTATTCTCATCTCAAAGAACAGAGATCCAGGGATGTGAAATACAGACTCCGATTTTTTTTCATGTACGAAACCAGAAAGTTAGTTCCAGGAACTTCTGCTTGTTTGCAGTCAATAAATGATTAATGAATAAATAGGATCCACATCTACCTCTTACTCACTGGTTCAGTCGAGGTGCTGACAAAGGGTGGGTGTTTCATATCCTGCTGATCCTTCCCCCACTCAGAGATCCTCTGGTGCACCTTTGTCCACCCAGGGTGCACAGCCTGGCTCTCTTCCTTTCCAACAGCTCATCTCACCTTTTCTTTCCAAACACTGTAACCTCCGCTGATGCAACCTACCTTTTGTAAAATATCATACTGATTATCCCTTCAAACAACAAAATATCAGACTTCTTTTAACATCCAGCTCACTCTGAAGGGTTTAAACAATCATCCAGCTGGCCAGAGGGGCAGAGTGGTTGATTTAGAAAAGGTGGAGGGAGTTTTTAGACACGACTTAAGAAAAAACTCTGTACTTAATAGAGGAAATACAGAAATAATTCTTGAATCAGGTCTTGGGAGGCAACCCTCCCACTTCTGTGCTCACCCTCCATTCTTGTCTTCTCTCTTTCTCTCTCTGTCCCTCTCACCAGAGAAGTCATGTTGTATTTTGTTCATCTGCTACATCCTCATCAACAGACTAGATCAAATCCAAGCCTACAGTTATGTACTGATTTCTGCCTCAGCCTTGTTCCCTACTGACTGATACAGACAGTGCAGAATATCAAAATAAAAATGTACCTCTGATATAGACATAGCTCTTTTATTAAAAGCATAGTTCTTTAATGAAGAAGCAGCAGACATAGTTGCTAACCTCTTTAGGATCCTACACAATGAAAGGAGCCTTGTATGTTGCTATTAGGGGCACCATGATTGGTACAAAAGCCTTTGTAGTGTATTATCCTGGACAGATTCTTACAGCTCAAAAGACAAGGATATATTCCGTGCTTAAAAAATTGTAATCTACCACGATCATACCTAATTTTATCTCATTGGGAGTCTTCTGCATGCATTTAAATAATGATCAGATCTTCCTTCATCTTTATCTTTTCAGAGTGCTCATGCAGCCAGAATGATATCAAGGTATTAAAATTCAAGTGTTATTCTTTTAAAAACCATTTTTTCTTTTTCTGTAAGTGTATGGCTTAATTCCATCTAAATTAATTTTACTCAGGCAAGTATTTTTTCACTTCAAATATCTTTTAAATGCTTCTTTTTACACCCAACCTGCAGGCAAAAAAAATTAGAAAGCAAACAAATGAGACGATTTGCAACAAAAAGACGGGATGCCTAAAGAGCACAGTATATAATTGGAAGAGCACAGGAGAATGTTTAAAATAAGTTCAAGAACAGCGATAAGGTTAAAGATGATGTTATCTGTTGGACAGAAGAAGCCATTAACATACACCAGAGTGTTTTCAATCACTTAATCAGAAAACCCTTCTCTTGAGCACTGTTTCTTGTCCGCGTGCCATGAACAAACATAAATATTTTGGATTTCCTGCATCCTTCACTCTGATAATGGGCTCTTAACTATAAGCCCTTCCCACCTCAAAGAAAGAGCTAAAAACAAATGATAAAACATGAACCCTTGAGATGATTTCTAGACCAGAGGAGCTGCAGAATTCAACTGCGTGTTCAAAACAGCTTTTTCATTGCACTGTTAGTCCTAGTTTAGTATGAATGTAATTTAATACCAGACAAAAGGAGAATGGATGGGTATGAGGATGAAAATGAGCTGAAATGACTAAATTATCACTGACTGCAGTGGTATATGTTCAACAACACATAAACAAAAGCTTAACTGTTCTACTTTTACAGAAATAGAAACAAATACAAAATTCTACTTTTCCATGAAATAGCATTTAATTATTTCATAGAAGTAAAATTGGAGTAAGACAATCTTGTGGGGTTTTTTTTCCTCTTCATATACATTTTATGTGTGTGGGAAAAGTTCAGGAGCTCAGATAAGTACTTGTTCTGAAGGGGCTCTTTGAGAGAGCTTGAGGATGTCATTGTTTCAGCTTCTGGAGATTTTTCCACTAGTTTCTGATGATTAAAGGAAAAAATTTAGATGATGTTAACTCTTCTATATAAAAACAACGACTGGCTAATTTCTGTTGCTGCACAACTCCATCAAAGCTTCATTCACACAGAATTGCAGTCAAGTCTTTACAGCATTGCAAATCCAAATATTGCATCAGGAAAGGGCAAAACAGCATTCACTCTATATCACACTATATTATCAAAACTATCCCAACTTTGGCAACAGCAATAAGGCTTCAGGGGCTATTTTCAGATCATTCCGACGCTGCTGATGCAATGCTTTCCTCGGTCCAAATGAGCTGTATCAGTCATTTGAATTATAATGAACCAGAAACTGCAGAGTGTGTTTCAACAAATAAATCAATGTGGAATACTTGGGCATCAGGTGAAACAAACTTTAAGTAATCATTACATGGAAAAAAAGTAGATGCACTTTTAAATGGTTTTGTAATGCTTCAAATGACCAGGAGACAAATTTGTTTGCTATGTTACAACACGTAACAGGAAAAACACACCACATAGTAGATTGATCACTAGTCAAGATTCAACTTCTCAAAAGTTATGTAAAAATAAATAAATAGTGCCAAATAGTCAGCTGGTGTAAGCAGCAACTGTGCACTGAACAACACCAGCCTGCATCTGGTAAGGATCTAGCTGTTGCACTAGTTCAGGTACTCAAAAGTGTAATTTTCATGTCTTTAAAGTAAACATTTTAAAGTTTTAAATTTTGAATTGGACTACAGGAATATAAAATACATATAAATACATAAACAAACAAAAAAAAGGTATTCTGGCACTGAAAGTCATAGGAAATAACTTTTCAGTTCCATTAAAATATTATACTATTGAATAAATGTGCAAAATCCACATTTTTCCAGATGGCATGTAATATTTATCAGTTTTATACTTGGGAATATAAGGTCTTTTTTGCCATCATAGAATGTGTTTATGGGCTCACACTTGTATTCTACATAAAAACAAACAAAATCTTGCATACATGCAGAATACTGAAAGCAGAATTGAGTTGATTCAGTGTTTTTGTTGTATATTCCCTTTGTGTATGCGAAGTAGCAACAGGAAAATGTTTATGACATTTTCCACTTGTTTTTCTTATGGGTGAAATGCAGTTTTTATAATAAAAAGGTGAATTTTTTTCTGTGGTAACTGCTAAGGAAATCTGATGGCTCATTAGAGGCACTGTTTTCCCATCATAAACATTTCCTCTCATTAGTGAGAAAACTGCCACTAATCAAATGCATTTCTGAAGCACTACAAAAGGATTTGGCATTAAATTTCAAGATAATGGTTGTTAAGTGTGGCTTGTTTCCTTCTTAGGCTTCATTTTAGTCTGTTACTGCTTTATTCTTTTTCAGGAAAATGTGCAGTATTGTTTGTTGTAGAGTGTGGGACACAAATACGAATCAAACCTGTTTACATATGATTCTGATTTTGGGGGGGAGGAATTACTTCTCAAACAATCAGACTTAATAACTGCTACAGAAACAGAATGCAAAGTTGGTTTGTCTCTCGTTTTAAAAATGTTGGTTGAATCACATCAGAATCTCAAGACAATTCCAAGATGAACTGACTCTCAGAGTAAATGACCTCTTCATCTCAGTGATAAAGTTCCAGCCAAAATATTCTCTCGGCCTGAGACGTGATTCATTAGAAATATGTGCATGGTGTGGAGCTCTACTTTCTATCTGGCAGAGTCCAGCCTGCAGACTGATAAGAAGCAAATGCAAATGTCCTGATAAGAACTGAATGCAAATATTTATGATATGATATTCCCTGGGAATTATGTGCAGATAAAACAAAGTGTATTATTTTCCCGCTTCTCTTTCAGGTTTGCCAAAATGCCCTTTTTCGCTTTCGGAATTTGCATTTCTTCAAAATTGATTCGGCTTGCGTATTATGTTAAGCTATTTGTTTGCTAAGGATGGTAATTAGTTACTGTAATTACAGCAATGACAGTTGCTAAATTGTTTTTAAAGCATTACAGTGAGCCTGTGCCAGAAGATTGCAGTATTTTTTTGGATTTAAGCAGAGGCTGGAAAAACTCCCACTCTAAGGCCAGCATGGGATTTTCAACTACAAAGCTGCTTTTCCTGATTGAAATATTTTTTTAAAGAAATCATTAATTTGCATTGATTGTAAGTACTAACTTTAAATTTTGGTTTATTCACAGATCACAGAAATATTAGTGATAGTAGGCCCTGTGGGAAAGGAGATACAAGGGGGACTCCCATCGTAAATAAAAGTGAAAGCTGATAGCAGAGGAAAAATGGTATAACTATTACTCTGAGCCTGTTAATTAAACTCTTTAGCTTAGTTTTTCGATAAATTAAAAACAATTTTAAAATGCCTGATTGAAAGTCACTCCTGAACTTTTCTGAGGTGCTCAGAGCTAAGCAAGAAACTCAAAAACAACTACATTCACCAAGTCCTTATTGCATAGCATGCTCTGCATCAAGACAGAGCAGAAAAAGGAAATGGACAGCTCTTACAAATAAATTCACAGTCACAAAGTCAAATAAAGGTTTTTTCCTGTGGTGTCTTGACATTGTAGTCATTGCTTTTCATTTTTATTTACAGGCTAACACTGGACACTTGCATCCTGAGAATGTCCAGGGTGACTATTTGATGATAGTCCCAGAAAGCTCCAAGTTTCATCCTTTCCTCCTTCCCTCTAGCATTTCCTCCAAAGGAGTTATTGTCACAGCAGGAAGAGTGTGCAGCTCAGCAGTGGAAGAGCCCCAGGCATCATAGCATGAGCTCTTCCTCTTCCAAGACATGTGGTCTCAGGAGATTAGCTGGTGTGTGTGTGTGGGAACCCTAAGGCTTTCACCCATCTCTTCATTCTGTTCCTCCTTCCACTCCACCCCCGTATAATCTCATTCCCCACAGTTTATAGGAATAGACATAATTACTGCACTTTTCTTCCTTCAGAGAAAAGGCAGCCTCCTTTGAGGCTACAGTTCAGCTCTGTAACTAGGGAGAACACCTGTAACCCACCTTCCATATGCTTCATCCCTCTCTTGGATGCCAATTCACCTAAAGCCCTGATGCCTGAAGTCCTGGGATTTACTTTGAGATTCCTCCAACCTTCAAAACCAGCCTTTCCTGGCTGTTTCTTTCCATACACTGATTCCTCTCCTGCCCATGCCGTGGTTCCTGCCCATGTGCTGCAGGTGGGATGGTGGTGCAGTGCCCACAGGCAGCACACCCCACTGAACCCACCTGGGTGCAGTGCACACATCCACCAAGCCTGCTGACACGGGGTTTAAGCACACAGCAGTGTTTGCTTCATGGTTTGCAGGTCTATGCTTTCATTTTGGCATTAGAGTCAGTCTTTCAAAGGTGCATTGTGCAGCATCATTTATCTAGTTACCATTTAATAGCCAGTTGAAGGCAATTAACTGAATATCCAGTCCTTGCCCCAGAACACCAGCTTGAATCAGCTACTGTCCCCTTGCTTACACAAAATTCCATTATTCTGATAATATAGAGGTTTTACATTTATTTGGAGAAAAAAAAGTCTGTTCTGTATTGTCTTTATGAAGTAGCTAAAGATCCAGAGAAATGTCTCATGATATCATCAGATCATTCAACACAGGGGAATCTTGCAGTTTCTAATCATGAGGGAATAGCATGCTAACAGCTCATGAGAAACACATGGTGTGACATTTTGAGGTCACTTTTCTATCCCATATATAAACTTACAATAGTGGATTTTGACTGAGCAGTGTTGGATCAAAGAACAACTTCAGGAAACATAAGTTAAGATTCAAATATCAGCTAAGTGATTGCTTAGCTACAGAAAGAAAAACATTTCTCCTGAAGTGAGAGAGTTTTCTTGTCCTGAGTTTCAAAGGCTTATTCCTTACAAAGTTTATTAGCTTATATTTGGATTATACTCTTCACTTTGAAACTCCAACAAAGGATTCACTTCCAAGGCCCTCCACTAGCTACATAGACAATACATCAGGACATAACAGCCCCATCTGCTGCTAAGCAGATTTGTATCTCATTTATACTTGTATTTGGATGATAGTGTTTTAGAGATGGATGAGAGATATCTTTAAGCATTAATTTTGATCAAACTTTATTTGTCATTTTCATCTTAAAATGGAAAATTAATTGATAGTGTGATCATGTATGGTGTGTCATAAACTATTCTCAGAATCTTTATTAAAGGCACTATGAGAGATTAATACGAAAATCTTAATTACCATTAGGCTTTGCAAAAACTTGTAAGTAGTGATAATTCAGTGGGTAACAAATCTAGTAAACATTTAGTACCATCTATTGACCTCTTAAAATCATCATATAAGATCTAATCAAGCAAATGAGAAATGTTCATATATTGTGTCTCTTACGGAAAGTGAGATGCTGCTTACTTTGGGGTTCTGAGAGCAACACAATGGCAGAATATATTTATATTTAACTTACATAATAAACTAGCTAATATGTTTGATTACTGAAAGAGTAGGCATGACTAGAATTACCTTCTACCTCCATAATGACTTTCTTTTGTTTTGTGTATATATACATATATATGCAAAGCTATCATTTGCATTATGCATGCAGAGCCTCAAACTGTACTATTTGTGAGTTCAGCAGATATCATAGAGCTAGATGCATAGTGAGATGCATGTGAAAATATGCAACGTAAAGCACAGAACAGTGATATACATATTTGCATAAACACACAAAACATAGCAATCTACCTCTTGAAATCAGGACCAAGGCCATGGAAACAGGCATTGGTCCAACTCAGAGGTTAACACAGCAGGTTACAAAGGACATATGCAGAGTATACATTGCCAGCTTGATTTTAGAGTAAAATCAGTCTTGCAGAACACAGATTGATGTCTGCTTTGATTTTTCCTGGGTTACAGGACAGTGACTTTGTCAGGGGAGAGTCCTGGAGGAAGGAGGATGTTGCACTGTCTCAGCATCTGAGGGGCTCTTGGAGAAAACTGCATCTGAAATACATCCTGGGTGGGAATGAAAAGTACAGGGACTCAGAGCTGATTTTGGGATTCTCAGGAGAGAGTACTGGGAAGGGAAGGGGAGAAATGCACAGCTAGATGTTTGAGGTGATGGACAAAGCTCAAGGACAAAAGAGGAGTGCAGAATGGGTGCAATCCAGCTGACAGTTTCTGAGTTACCTGAACCAACCAAGCAGGGAAGGAGAGATAGATCTGGGAGAATTCGGATGGTTGTGGCAAATGTTTTTCCTGCTTGTGACTCCTCTGCACTTTGACCCAATTATTTCATTTTTTCTCTGTATGAGAATTTATTAATTACCCTATTTTGGACTACAGTAAAAACTGGCATTTTGTATTAAAAGCCCTTATTTTGAGAGGGGCTTGTCACTTGCAGTGAATAAAATCCAGACAGAATGCCTGACTACATTAGGATTCTATTATACTCCTTTTTTGGTTTTTTGTTTTATTTTGTTTGGTGTGTTTTGGGTTGGCTTTGGATTTTTGTTTTGAGGTTTTCTTTTTTAGTTTTTTTCCCAAAAATTCTCATCTCTGGGAATAATGAAGTAACAGAAATTAACAGAAATATATTCATTAAAACACAGTCCCAGACCATGCAGAGACTAAGGAAATATCTTGGCATTCATCCAAATGAAAAAAAAAAAAAAAAAGAAAAAAACCTCAAAAAAACCCCAACAAAAAAACACCTCAGAACACAAAAAATTCACAATAAGGGAAAAAAGCCCTAAACTCTATCCTTTTAAAAATCTTGTTGTTTTTAAATTATTCTCAGGCTTTTTACAAACTTGAGGTTGCTAATGTTTTAACTTTTTTAGTCTGTACTGTCTAGGGACTGTGAATACAGAATATCATAATACCTTGTGAAGAAGTTTTACACTCTCAGAATAATAAAGCAAATGATTAAATAGATTTCTCTCATGTGATGCATTGTATAAGGTGCTGCCTTCCTGTGTGAATCCTGGCAAATGATAGGGATTAAAATCCACACAGCTTCTAATTAATACCAGTGCTCTGGCTATAATAAAAGTTCAACCAATAGATACAATGCCTAGAAATGAGTGTTTGCTTTCTAGCTTGAAATACATGAAAAGGATGAAGTTAATAAATGATTGCAACTCTCTCACTTGACCAAGGCCACTAGACTCTGATTATTGTAACAACTGTTGATTTTATTCCAAATCAAAGATAGAAAAAGAGAATATCAACACTTAAGTGTGAATTTCTGTGCTATTATTTTATTCTAACATAAGAAAATACGGATGTCTTGCCTCTGCCTAGGTGTCTGGAGTTGACTCTGCTTTTGCTAATAATGTCTCTTCCTGCAGTTCTGTCACTGCCTTGCACAGGTTTGCTGGAACTGATGATATATCAGGAATGGCTGAAAAAAAAGAGTTATGAAGTGTGGGTCATTATCAGTGAACAACCTATCGTCAGTCCCCTGGTGAGCCAGTGACTGGATGCAGCTGTGATGGGGACAGGGTGAGGAGCAGAGTGGAGAGTCACTCTGGGATCATTTCCCCAACTAGGACAGGTCACACTAATGGGATCTGAATGGGGAGGAAGGAGTACATGTCCCTTTGCACTTTTTCATGCACCCACTGTAAATCCACCACTGACCTTGCTATAACTCAGTGTTTTTACATTGCCTAAGGTGTCGTAACTCCTCAGCCCTTAAAATCTGTCCTGTGTGCTGCATGCTGTCCATTTCAGCCTTCTGCACAAAATTTGAACTACAAATAATTTGACAGGAATTTCCCACCTGAAGGCTTTTTTTTCCCTATCATAGAATCTTCCAAATGATCAGTTCAGGTGCTTTTCTCACACCACAAAGTCAAACTCAGCTTTGGTAGGATTGTACTGCCACTCCTCATCCTGTGACATGGAATGATGATGCTGCACTGGAAGAGGTAAAGAGGGAACAGTTACAGCCTCTAATCTAAGAAATTCCTAAGAGCTTTTTCTTATGCTAAGTGTTTTGAAGGAGTATGTTGAATCTGATGAGTTCTCACCAATACACAAAAAGAATTTCAGTGGAATGGACCACATTGTTAGGACACACAGGTCTGTGAGATTTGGATAGTTCTGCCTTGGGTACAGGACTGGAGAGCTTTCAGATTCCCTGCCAGCTGAGCACGATTTAGAGCAGCCCACAGCTCTGTGAATCTTGGATCCCTGTCAAAACCAGGAGAATGGAACTTCTGCAGTACTCAGTATGAATTATTACTTTCTAGACTTCTGTCCTTCCAGCTTTGAGACAAAGGACTTTCCCAAATCAGGGGACTTCCCCAGAATAATACAGATCTTTCAGACAGGTTCCCCCAGTTAAGTCCCTTTAATGAGAGACAGCTTCTGTGTCCTTTGAGTGAGGACAATGTGGTGAGTTTCCAGGAATTAGGATACTTGCTTTCTCTTTTTTTTTCTTGTGAAATATAATAAAATGTAACAACTTACAAAAAACCCAAGTGATCATTTTCTAAACACATGGTAGATCTCCGTTTAAGATGAGCATAGTCATTCTTCAGCCTCTATTAATTAGATTCTATATTAACTATAAGAGAAGCTTAGGAACATGATGGCCCATGTGGACATCTGCTTGTAGAGTCCTGACTTTAGGTGTTATATCTTATCATATAGCTGACACCCCCAAGACTAAGTTATATCAGCAGTGTGTAGATATTTGCCACCAGTCCCCCTTAGTGCAACACTATTTCAAATCACATAAAGGAGAATTGACAATTAACCCAGACTTCACAGCTTCATCTAAGAATTTGATAGATGTCCAATTTGCTTATTTGAGAAAATTTCAGTCGTTAATGTAAAGAAAAAAGCAGCAGTAAAATAAAGTAACTTATGAATGAATTGTCTAAAGAAAACTTGTGATAAATTTTTTGGTGGTTGTATACAGGTGTGAGGAAGGTACATTTATAACTTTAAGAATGTTAATTGTACACTGTAGATTGTCTTAATGTGCAATGAGGACATATCTAAATAGGATAAACCAAATGAATTTATATATGTGTAACAATTCATCTGTGGAAGAGTAGGGATCAGAATTTTCTGTGATACTTCTACAGTGTATTATGTGACTATATCCTTACCCTTTTATAATGACTTATGTTTAGAAGTATGCTGAAAATACAAATAACATTTGTATGTGTATAAAACACATCACAGTTTAGGAAGTAAAACAATCTTTGTAATCAAATTACTAACAAATGAATGTATCCAAACCTAATATTTGAGGAACTCTGAAATATGTATGATGTGTTGACACAAAGCAAGTTCTTGCTAGCACCAGTTAGAAGATGGCTCTGTTGTGTTCCATTAAGAGGATGAATGTGTCCTAACCACAAGTCCTAAAATAGTCTCAAACTCCATCAAAAGAAATTAATTCAGTCCAGGTGCACCTCTTTTCCAATAAAGTCTTGATGGTAGATGATAGCTGGTAAATATGAATTAGCTGTAGTGGATCAAAGACCAGCTGTAATGATGGGGAGAGAAGAATGGCTGCATTCATCACACCATAAAGCAGAGAGAGACATGAAATGGTACTGGCGTAGCAGAGCTGAGCAAATACAAAGAGAAAAACGAAAGGAAAACTAAGATACAGAAGAGAGATTATGAACCATCATGCACAATCAGTGTCCATATCTTATAAAAAATTATTATAGAAAAGTAAAAAGGCTATTATTTCCCAAAGCACTCCCCAGGTCATTTTAGATCACTTTAGTTTCCTTGTGCTGAAGCCTCTCAAAATATTGTGAAAAGAGACTTTAATCCTAGTTTGGTTTTGAATTCTTGAATGTTTTAATATTAACACAAACTTTTTATCAAAATATAAAATCCATGTAGAAGCTATCAATAATCTTAAGGTTTTTCTAAGTAACAAATCCACTTGCAGATGAGAGCAATACAATTTTTACACAATGAGGAAAACACATGGACTGTGGAAATTCAAGCTTTCTTTATTTTCCCAGACCAAACTCTTCTGATCTGTGATTTTATACTGGAAGGGAAAAAAAAATCAAAAGGAGGATTTTCTAATTGAGAAATTATTTAGCACAGCTAAACAACCCCTTTCCCACACAGCTCAAGATGAAGTTGTAAATAGGACATTAATTGTTTCTGGCTCTTCTCACAAACTTCATTAATCTTTTATCAGTAATTCACTTTTTTCAAGAATCTATCCCTTTGGACAGAAGCTTACTTCCTCCTGAAGAGCTTGGTGACTCAAATGTATTGTTCAGAATTATCAGCATCAAGATCCAGCCTCTGGATTCCATTAAGTCCATAAGTCCACAGGCCTCAGAAGTTGAAGAACATTGAGCATGTAAAGGGGAATCAAAATTGCTCAAGGCCAATGCTTGGCCCCTTGTTGATTACCAAAGGCTGAAAAGAACACGATGTTTCTCTGTAGTGGTCAGAACTAAGCAGAGAAAACTGCTTTGTATGGTTAGGACTTGCTTATATTTGCACTGTCTAGTCACAAAATATGCACCAAATATATCTTATCCTAACTACAATAAATACATATACTAGGCAACTCTGATTAATGCAGAAAGTCACCATCTCCTTTCTCCTTTTTCTGCACACATGAATGTTGCTAGGATTTCTGTGTTGACTGAGGCAGAGGTAGGGAAGCTTTTACTAAGTTTGTGCTTCATCAACCTTTGCAGAAGGGACCGTCTGTGTTTATACACCACTTACAGAAGTGAGGTCCTGTTTTATCCTAAAATTAGATCAAATAATTAAAATAGCAATAATACTCATGACACTGGTAATAGCAGGCCATCATGCTCACCTGAAAGCTGTATTTTAGAGCACCTGGTGATATTTCAATTACTGTTTCAAATGCTCCTTGAAGCATTTGAAAGCTTCAGTGGTTTAATGCAGTATTTATTTGATTTTTCTTTACGAGCTATGTTGAATAAAGACACAATGAATCCAAAACTAATAGATAACACGTTTTCTCACTGAGGCAAAGCAGTCTAACTTTAACCCAGAGTAAAGTCATTGAAGGTTTTACTAGCAGATTTCTTTGTGTTTATGCCTATGTTATGACAATGCTCTGTTGATGACTTACCAGTACTGAAGAACAGACTGGTTCTACACAAGACCTTGGACCTGTAAGCTGCCTCATAGACCATCCAATAACAATTTGCATTTTAAACAAGCCATAAGTGTTTTACATTCCTTAATATGAGCAAGTGTGAAAAAGACAAAATAGATCTGTTAATTAGAAACCTCCCTTTTGACAGCAGAGAAGTACTTAAAGGGTTATGTATTTCTGACTACCTAGTAAATAAAGAAATGTATTGCTTCTTCTGATTAACTATTCAAATCTACTTGGGAACAGTGCAGGACTATGGTTATGGTTTAACATATTTATGAGGTGACTCTGTTTTCCAGTTTTATGAAAGATTTCTACTATTCAATAGCTGTTGCAAGACTTTACTTGAGTTTCCTTAAAAAATTATGCTGGGAATTTTGCTGCATACCAAGTATTTTGTTATATTAATGTGTTTTACTGCAGTATGGCTGAGGTATTGCTATAAATAATTTCCCAGTACCAAAGTGCTAGAGTATTAGATATACTCTAACACAACAGAGATAAACTTCATTTGCATAATATGATGTGAATTATTTTCTCTGTCAAGTAATTTTTGACCAAAGTTAAATCAGTAACAACATCATTTTGATGGTAGCAGACTCAAACAGAAGAGTAATAGCATCCCTAGACTTCGTGGCTTATGCTCTACATGCCCTGTAAGACAATTTCAGTTGTTCATGTCCTGCCTCATAAAATGAACCAAGCTGTACTTATCTGGTGGTATTTCCTTTCTTTTAACCAATGCTTTTGACAACACTGATGAAACAGCTTTCTTTGAAAACAAATGTTCATAATACCTTGGCACTTGGGTATTTCAATTGCTTATAGCCATGATGGTTTAAAAGTGTAACTGAAACAAAATTCATGAATTAATCAAAGAAAGGCTGTGCAACTATAAGTATGCCTGTTTTAACAGGTACATATTACCTTTTCTTGTAAGTTCTCTCTCTCAAAGAGTCTTTATGCACACAGACATTGGTTGTGCTTTCTGTTGACACTCTCTCAGGAACTCTGACTGTATTTTCCCATAAACTTTCATACTGATGTAAGGCCTTCATTCTAATTGTCTTTCACAGCTTTTCCCATAGGAGCATGGATGAGGAAAGGATAGATTTCTTTTTTCTCTGTTTGGCAGTGCTTTGCTTATAATGAAGCATCTTGGAACTCCAGGTAATTGGATGAAATTTAGAGCCAGTTTAAAGCAATCCTAAATTATGCTGTCAGGGCTTCATTGGGCTGAGGTATGAGTGTTGGCTAAGAATTTTCTCCCTGCTTCTAGACCATATGAGACCTAACTTAATCACCTAGTTATAAATTAAAATATATTTAAAGCAATGAAAAACCCCACATTTTTATCTAAGAAAATACTAAACCAAGTGCATGTAAATGAGAGATGTGATTTTCACATAATGACTAATTCCAGAAGGCTCAATGAGCAAGAAATTCTAAAAATGTAATGACCACCTTGGATCTGATCAAATATATATTTAAAAGGTTGTGGTTTCTATTGAGAACACTTTAATTACCTTGGATAAAACAGTAGTTCAACAGAGGGAAATCTGCCTATACTTCTTTCTTAAAATGGCCAACATTTGCACAGTTGTCTTACCAGGCTACTGCCTTTCTATTGAAGTGAAATGCACAGCTTGGGGAACATAAGTAATTCTCTTTTTTGCTGAGAAAAACATCATTCTGGTGGTTAATAGTAATCAGAAGTCATTGAAGTGTTTACTAGATGGCTAAGCAATGAGACTTACTAATAGCTCTTCCTTCAGAAAGGGTTATCAGCCTCTGCTTCACTTTCATGTTTTGTATCTTTTATCTGAAAAGCACTTTTTAGGCCTACAATTCATGACAAACATAATGAAGGTCCATGCAGATTTCAGATTTCTAATCAACTCACTTAATTTGTCACTGAATGCCAACCTATCATATCTACTTAATGTATAGCATGATTAAAACAAGCAGAACTGCAGTGTATATTAACACAAAGGGGGTATTTCACTGCCAAAAAAAATGACTGTTGTACACAAGTTTTTAACAACGTGTTACTGATTCCCAAATGGTGTGTTACTGATAGTAAAACTGCCCTGTATAATGGTCCCTAGAATGTGCAATGCACAGCTCTCTTGCATTTGTGGAGCATTACTTAATTGTTTGCCTCATAAAAAACAATTCCAGACCAGGATTCAAAATATTTGGTAGCTAAAGCCTTTTGTTGCTAAGTTAGTAGGAGCTAAATCATTTACCAAAGGATGCACAACTAAAGGAATTGCAGACCTCCCAGTGCTGTAAAGACCTGCAGTTATCATAAATGAGGTTGAAACTATGCCATTTTTATAAAAAATATTTGGGGCACATGCAAATGTCCTGCTTTTGCTTTGGAAATACCACATTGGTTATTACTAATAATCCAATATTTGCAATGTTTCTAAAGAATATGAAGGGCTGTTACCAAGTTGAATGTATGTTTCTAAATTTCAGAATGCTGCTATCTGAGCTAACTTCCTGAATATTTGTATCAAACACACACTTAAAATTTTAAAACAAAATCTGGACAGTCATGTAATATCTTTGAACATTTGTGAAACTAAACAGAATTACTGCAGGATTATACTGGTAAAGGAAGTATAAAAAATCTCCATATGGCATTTTCTGCATGTTTTAAATGTGAACACTGCTTCATACATATGCTGCTCTTGTCAAATTGTTATGTAGTTCTGCAGTTAGTCTGAATTCTGCAATATCATTGTGTATTGACAAATCCATACATCCTATGTATCTGGTCAGAAATATTGAAATGGGTTACACTTTAAGAACACTTTTCAGGTAAATATTGTTATAGTTCTTCCCTTGGCAATGAAGGTTTGAAAATCAAGATGGTTTAGACACAAGTTTTAAACTATGGTTTCAAAATTATTTAACAAAGTAATTCAAAATACTTGTTCATTTAGGAAATTTCCTGTTACATGAACTGCCTTACTGATTTGGACAGGGGTGCTCACATAAGAAAAATTAGTAAAAAATAGTAGGACACAGGCCTGATTAAGCATTCAGGATCATTATGGATAAGCAAAGAGCTTACATCAGACTCTTCCTACTCCAGGCAATTTAGGCCAAGAAGCTGAACTGCCCTCTTTCAAAACACAAGAGCCACAAAAGACACAAGGATGTGAAGGACTATGTCAGTGAAGGCTCTATCTGAAGTCCATACATTTTGGCATTAAACTTAGTTTTTCTATTGTCTGTGACTTGGAAGAAATTGTGCAGTGCCTTAGTACCTGAGCTTCGCTTCCTGTAAATGCAAAAATAACTCTTTTTCTGCTGTGTATTGGGATGGATGATACTAATCCTTGCAGAGCAATGTCAACGTCTTAGACAAAAACAAATTTGAAAGTGCAAAATATTATTTCAAGGGCAAAAGCTTTAAATAAATTATTCAATAGAAATCTTATATTCAGACCACCCACATACACAAATAATTAATGTATTGATACTTATAATAACTACTCCTTTATCATGGTTTAATATCCGAAACGAGTTGAATTTGGAGCTTTTTAGGAAGCTATGGTAAGCCCCACCATGCACTAAAACTTTTATTCCCAGCACCTGTCCTTGTGCAGCTAGTGTTCTTCTTGGAGTTTGTGGCTGGCCAATAAATAATTTTTTTTAAAAAAGAAATAAAGCAAAAAAAAAGAACAAAAGATAGGAAAACTGGGGAAATTAACAGAAATGCAAACCAAGAATATTAAGCTGATATTAGAATTATCTTCAAAGTTTGCCTGTTGGTATTACTGGCCTTTAAGCATACATTTGCAAGTTACATAAAGAAAAAAAACTCTCAAATGGCTGTTCCAAACCCTAATTGTTGTAACTTATCCATGCATTCCAGCAAAAATTTTCAGTGCTCTGCAGAAATGTTTGTTCACTTGCTGCAAACCATGTCACAAATCTTCACTGCAACAGCTAATATTTTACAATTGATCAAATAAACTGGGATATGTATTCTAAATATGTGACTTAATGAAAACAACTAAAAGATTTATGCTTCATTTAATGTACTTAGCTGAAGTCTCAAGGGATTGCCAAAGAAGATAAAAACTGCAACATGGGTTAATGCTTAGTTATCTTTAGTTAACTTATATAGCTTAGTAATCAAAGGACATGAAAGTAAAACCTTTGATAAAAAATAGCCTATTTTAAAATTCCACAAAAGACAGCTGCCTTTAAATATGGTACAATGTAAACTTCTATACTTCCACACAAGAGCTCATAGCTAAACTTAATTTGCAATTTATAGACAAGAACGGTATTCTTAGTTGTTTGATATTCCATTAAATGCAAAAATCAGTTTGGGTAGAAAAAATAAGAATGTGAAATGATAGTTTCACATCAATGGTAGTAGTGAGAAATATACACATTTTCTTCTAGTTTTTTCTGGCTTTTGCAAGACAACAGTGGAAAGCAGGAAGGTGCAATGTAGAATGTTACTAAAGAAAGAGAAATAAATAAATTATGAGTAAATAGTCATCTAGATCTCTGTCAAATTCCCAACATTTTGCAAAATAGAAGTAAAAAATGTCATGTCTTTGTTTAATCCACTGAAGAAGAGTGTTACTGGATTTAAAATTACATCCCCTTGTGGGTGAATATTGCTGTTGATGTCAAGTGGTATAACACTGCTGTTAGAAATGTTGAAACAAAAAGTACTTAGTAAATAAGAATTACACCAGGCTGCTCCTGTGCTTGAAAGCAATGTGCAAGCTCTCTGGTCCAAGGCAGACAATCTCTTCTAAATCTGCTTTCAGTCTTCTTAAGTGCAGTGTTTGTGCTCAAACAGGACATCCAAACACATGTTACTAAGTACCAGCAACTGAAAGACAGCCTGAGATTGGAAATTTTAGACACTAAGCAGCAGAGAATCTTATATTGCAAGAAGAAAATAACTAACTGGGACAAGACACTTAAGGTCAGAAAAAAAGAAGGGAAACCATTTTTTAATGGGTGTTTTTGCTCTACTGGAGAAAGGATGGGCAGGTTGGCATGCCACCTCTGTGTGCATCTATTTGATGTCTCTTTACTGCCCGTTCACACATACCTATGGATCCTACCCCATCTTCGTTTTTGCATCTTACTTTCACAAAAATGGCAGAAAATGATTATTCTGTTATGATTCCACAGTTTATTTGCCCTTGTGTTTATGAGCCTGAACTTGCTTCTTAATAGTAATATGTTACTTCAAATCACATTAGTGACTGCTGAAATTTAGTGTTTGCAGCCTAATACAACTTCTGTAATTGAGAGATTTGGGAAATTCAAGAGGAAAAAAAAACTTTGTAAGAGCTCTAGGACAGTGTATCTCACAGTACTTACTACTGAACTCCATAGCTGTGAATATAAAAGGATGGAGTGGAGGAAAAAATTCTTTCTGTCTGTCCAAGCAGACAAGGAGAGACGAGAGGGCATGCTGAGAGGCTGTATGAGTAACACTAGGCTTCCCCCTTGATGGCTTAATGTCAGCAGGGCTGGTCTTGTTGAAATTAATCCAGTCACAATAATGGCATAAAGGCATGCATTTATACCTCTATTGACTTTTCACGTTCACAGGATAATTGTTGTAACATTTCCTTAAAGGCCAAAGACCTTTTGATGATAAATATATCTCATTACATGGAATTTTATATGTAATCATCATATGAATCTCAGTGAAATTCAATGGATGTATTTACCATATGTTAATCCTAGCATAACAAGCCTTTAACCTATGTGACTTAATTATAGGCATATCATCAGACTTACTGTAAAAAATGCTTTTTTTTCCCACTCACATTTGCTTTTAAAAATCCTTTCACTTCTTTAACTCTTTTGTGAATAGCCTATCAAAGAGTTCATCTTCTCTGCTCCTGACCTTGCTTGAAGGCAAACCCAGGGATGTATGATACCACTATTTGCTCAACTAATGTGCAGATAGGTACAGCTAGAGAAGCTTCTTAATGGAACTTTTGAATAAACCTAGACCTGCCAAAGACTCCTACTGTGTTTCATTTGAGATACCTCCCAATTTGCCAAAGTATAGTTGATCACTTCTGATGAGATTTTTCAGCCAGCAGTGAGTGGCAAATACATTTTAATTGTACATGAACTTGACATATAGAACAATGTTTAAGCATTCCTGAAAAGGAGAAATATGGATACCAAGCTCTCTTAGTAGCCCAAATCTACACCTGGTATGAAATGAGTAAGAAAAAAGTGAAGAAAATGGGTCTATTTAGATTAGGAAAAACTCAGTTGCAGGAGATTAAACATTGGATACATGTGAAAATATTCAAATGTTTTCCTGACTTCTGGAAGAAGGATGGGATCATAGAATCACAGAATGGTTCTGCTAGGAAGGAAAGTCTGCAGGTCTTCTGGTTTAAACCAGTTTGTCAAGTAGGGACACCTAGAGCCAGTTGTATAGGACCATGGCTAAGTGTTTTCTTACTGTCTCTAGGGAGGGAGACTCCACAATCACCCTGCACAATCTGTAATGGTGTTCAGATATCCTCACAGAAAATAAGTGTTTTCTTATGTTCAGACAGATCCTGCTGTGTTTCAGTTTTTGTGCATTACCTCTTGTCCTGTCACTGGGCATTATTGAAAAGAGCCTGAGTCCATGTTTGCACCCTCCTTTCAGGTATTTATATGCATGAAGAAATTGCCTTAATATGCAAGAGGAAAAATAGAGTGTTGCTAGCAAAATCATTCAATAATCAGAATTCTAAGTTACTGTGTTTTGATGAAAACCACACAACTAGAGATATTAAAAGCTGGGTATAAACTATCAGCTGGAGCTTGTCTAGTCCCCTGTGACCTTCATTCTGTGAAAGTTGTTATACTGCACAATCTCTTGAGGTGTCTTTCAACCTGGCAGCTCAGTAATTCCATTACTTTTCTCTTTTTAACTTTTCCATTCTATTTCTTTTGACTAATTTCAGTTCACTATGCCACTTGATTATAGACATACTCCTAGGAGCAAAAACTTTTTAAAACTAGCTCTTGTACCATACGGACTTTTAAAAATGTAAACAGATTTTAAAGATTCTTTCAAACATATATTTCAATATGGCAGAAAATAAATCCCATAAAAGCAATGTTTCTTTCATGAAAATTCATATGATAGTTTGAGCAATATATTGAGAATAGATCCAACAATGTCTTAATTGAATCAGGTTAAAGACCTGATATGTACTTAATTTAAATGTATTCAAGTTTATAGTGCCAAATGGTGTTATTCACTGAGCTGTAATGATCTATATGAAGTAATTTCTGGACTATCAGTCATTGTGTCCAAATTTTTTTCAAGTATGGGAGAAGTTCCAAAAGACTGAGAATGGCAAATACAGTAACTGTTTGGGGTTTGAAAAAAAAAAAAAAACACAAAAAACCCAAAAATAACCCCCCAAACAAACAGAAGAAGAGACTCTTCAAATTATAGTCTAGTTAATGACAACCAGAAAAACACACCAACAAATCATTAAACAATCCAGCTGAAAGCACCAAGAAGATAACAAGGTGAAAAGAAACAGCCAGAATAGATTTGTCAATAGCAGATCACATGAATCTAATTTCTTTCTTTGACAGGATGACTGGATAAGCAGAAGGCAGATTTGATAAATCCTGACTTCAACAGGTCTTTCAACACGACTCTGCATACTGTTCTCATAAGCAAGAGAAATGTGATCTGGATGATTCAGTGAAAAGAGTGTGATGAAGTGTTTGGAAAACAGCACCCACCACGACGATTAGTCCAAACTGGAGGATATTTCAAAGAGAATCCTCTAAGAATCCCTACCAGTGCCTCTGTTCTGCTATGATTTCCACTGACAATCTCAATGGTGGAATGAAGGACACAGTTGAGTTTTTTATACTTGGCATTTGTTCCAAGAGTACGTGGAACAAGAGCTGCAAAGCATTTTGGCAGTTCAATCAGAATACAAGCCATTTGTCAAATCCTGGGAAAAGCGTTCACAAGTGAACGTGAAATGCAGTCAATATACATTCAGAACACTAAACTTAGAGAAGTTATGTGAGCAATTTTTAAATTAAGAATAAATAGGCAAGATTAATGTAAAACAAACACAGGAGGCCATGAACTGAATTGTTTCTTGCTATTGCAAAAATCTCTTTAAGTGAAGAGGAGGTCAGCAGTGTTGTGTATAAGCTATTGGAGGTGCTGGTCTTGATGCTCTGTTCTCCTTGGTATTGCTCAGACCTCAGCTGGAGTAATGTTTCCCATTTTGGTCACCACACTTCAGAACAGATACAGACAATTTAGAGAGAATCCAGAGGAAAGCAAAAAGAATGATAAGAGCTTTGGAAAATGTGACCTACAAGGAAAGGTTGAAAGAGTTGGATTTGTTTAGTCTGGAAAAGGGAAGACTGAAGGCAGGCATGATAATGTCTTCAAATATATAGAGCTTGTTAGAAAGAGTGTGACGATCAATTATTCTTAGGGCCTGAGTGGGATTTGTAGGAGAAGAAAGCCAAATAATTTGAAGCTAAGGAGATTCAGGTTACAAGGTTTTCAATTGGAAGGGCAGTTAAGGGTTGAAACAGTTCTCTGAGGCAGGTTGCAGAATCTCTTTCACTGAAGGTTTTTAAGAACAAGTGAGATATGTCATGCTTGTTTTATGTACAGTCAGGATAGGGAATGAATTATCCTATGTCTGTAGATACCTTCCAGCCCTATATATCTCTGATTCCCATGACAATGAAACATTGATTCCACAGACACAAAAAAGGATATTGTGGGATGTATCT
The DNA here is from genome assembly GCA_030060385.1 of Muscicapa striata striata. Lineage (NCBI taxonomy): Eukaryota > Metazoa > Chordata > Aves > Passeriformes > Muscicapidae > Muscicapa > Muscicapa striata. Next base: position 4,370,311 of record JAREIS010000090.1, read on the forward strand.
ATAGACTGCTTCTTGACAGTAATTTGTATGACTGCATTGTAGACTGTACTGTGTGTTCCAGAAATTAAAGAGCTAAAATGTCCCTAGTAAAGATCTCTACCAAGCTGGTTCTTCAAACAATAAATTATGTGGGTTTATACACATGGATAAAGTGAGAAAGATGTCCTATTTACTCTTCACATAAGTGAAATAAACACATTTCCCTTGGAAATACAAAAACGGAAATGTTTTTTTTCTTAGAAGAAAAATGACTACTTGTCAAACCATGAACCAGTAAGTGGCTAAAATGAACATAAAGACAATGCCCACTGGATTGTTAGCTTCCTATCTCATTATAGTGAATGAGATATCTGTAAAATTCTGTGATTTTGTAGCTGATAACAAACACCACATAAACCGAGACCATTATCACAGTATTTTATCAATGGCAGGAATTCACTGCAGCATCTGAACCTTGGAGACTAGCAAAACTGTGCTACCCATGTCCAGATGAGTATCTAAGCGTAAACAAAGTCAGAGTGAAGTGAGCCAGAATATAAACTAAGTACTGCATTGCTCTAAGTATGAATAAGTGGGTTTTTTGCATTATCATGTGAAATTTGTTAATGGCAATGAGAGCTGAACTGCTCCCATGGGATTGCAGTGGAAGAATAGCCCTACTTTGGTAAATCAGTGCACAGGGATGTCAAATACTTAACACTCATAAGTCAGGCCCCTCAAACCATGCAATTGGCTCTAAACTATGCCATTACAGTGTCTTACAATGTTTGTTTCATTTGCCTTCTAGGTTTTGAGCCTGCAGTGTGGACTCAGATCACATTTTCAGCCTTTTTTCAACAACTATTATAGTCATTAGCTTTCTAACTTTTTTAGGAAGGAGGAAAAGAAGTAAGGAAAAAAGTACACTTGCAATCAAATCTCTAGCCAATACCAGTTCCTGTGATGGTTTGTCTTCCAGATAAAGGTGAACTGCTTTACCTTGGTCAGCATGGTGATAGCCTGGATCTGAGCACTAGGACAAAGGAAACTACATTGCTTTATTGTTACTGCACTGCCTCACAAAATTTTCACTCATGCTGTGCAGTTTTCTTTGTGACAACACCCGGACACGACTTATGTTACAGAGCAAGTCGGAATAAGCAGAAGTGAAGCTGCAATTCTTACGTATGACCAATAGAGCACTTTTTTCTAAGTTTTACTTCCATTTACCTAAGAAAGAGAAAAGCACACAACATATGTGCATCTCCAAACAAAATTAAGTGACCAGCATCCTTCATAATCTGGGTGCCCAGTGTTTCATTTAAATTGCATGTAAATAAACTAGAAGGAAGTCCTGCTGCCACTAAACTCCTGACAGTATTTCACCTCTGGATTTTCACAAGAAGCTTTATTAAACAGGAGGACTACTGCTGGGAGAAAGAAGAGCAGTTAGTCCAAAAAGGAAGGAAAAATCACTTTTGGCTTCTTCCATACTATGCCATGCTACATCTAACTGTGATGGAAAACAGGGCAAGCTGGATGCAAGAGCCTTCACACAGAAAATAAGAAAAGGCAGTGAATAAATACAGGAAGACATTTACATCACATATAACTATATACAATATGCAATATTTGCATATGTAGATCTAGATAGGTGCCCCATTTAGATATATATTCTAAGATAGGTAGATATAGAGGTACAGATATAGATACACACACAAAAAGACAAATATGGGATGTATTTATACTCCTTCCTAATATCCAGGTCACCTCTCACAACAACGGCACAGTGGAAGCCTTTCTTGAAACCTGTTTGAACTTTCCCTTTACTGTGAGGACAATAAAGTAACTTTAAACTAACCTCTAATTTAGGATTTCATCTCATACAAAGTAAAGCCAAAAGCCGGCAGGTTACCAGTGCAGCATTAGAGAACATGGTATCTCCACTGATCCAGTGGGTGGGGAGAGGAAGCTATTAACATGTCTGTAACACTTTGCTTTATACACAACTACCCTGCTTTTAACTCCAGCCTTGGTCACTGGGGTCAGGAAGGCAGAGCTGACTAATAGTGTCGCTTTGCACTGCCTTCAGCGCTCACCCCGCACAGCCAGTGCTGCAGGGGTGGGGAAACACCTCAGCAGGGACATGGAGAGCCCCTCATTGCAGCTCTTCATTCATGGGGGATGCTAGGGAAAGGAGTGTCACACTGCCACAGCCACAAAGCTGCTGAAAAGAGAGCTGCTTAGCCATTCATGAAAACGCTGTTATGTTAACACAATAATGAATAGGACAAGGTCTCTCATTGTCGAGCAGGTGGTGGACTTTTACTCAGCATGAAGGGACCTGAGTGCCCAAATTGCTCTAACCAAGTGTAAAGAAGCTCACAAAACATAGCTGTCAACTCATTATTTCAAATTTAAAATATAAGTATATGTGATGAAATACTCCAACCAAAATTGAATCTTCAGAAGTTTCAGTTCATAATGCGTCCTCCAGACTGATGTATGCAGAGGGGCATTCATATGAAGCTATAAGCTAGTGGAGCATGAAGCATTCATTCAGTCATGTCATTTTTTAATATGAAATAACAGCAGATTTTTTTCAGAAAAAATCTGAAAATCAGTCTAAGCTTTCCCCATCACTGTGGTTGTATTTGTACCTGTCATTCAGCAGAAAAATCCACCCCAGAGTAAGGGGCTCTTCTCAAGACCAGTCCACAGCTCACCAGCAAAGAATGGTGCAGAGCAGTGAGGGCTGCAGGCAATGCCTGCCACTGCCACTTGTCTCCACCTTCACAACTTTCATGCTCAGCACATAAGCATGGTTAAGAATCCAGCACTTTCAACTAAAAATTTCCAACAGGGAGACAATAGGAATTTTGCCCCTAATGTTGAGAGTTTTGGCCATAGGTACTGCAGGAATACAGATTAGAGAAATCTGGGCCAATATTGCACCACAAAACTGAGTCCATCTCTTAGCCTCAGGAAAATACCTAGACCAAGAAGAAGGCTATCCTTCTTCTCCAGCAGAAGAGCTTGAATCCTGAATTCATGATGCTTTTTCCTTGCATCCTGAATCCAAAATACTTTTTCACCACTTTTCTACGGTAATTCAGATATCAAGAATTGGAAGGTAAGCAGCGTTAATTTTATAGGTGATCTTTCTGATTCATCTTATTGTAAATCTTTTCAAGATTTCAAGCAACTCAAGATCCAATTTTCTCTTCCTAATACAGTTGGGGTTTTTTATCAAATATAGCATTGGGTCATTTTCATTCATAGAGGTCTGAATACACCACCCTTAACCAATGGGATAGAATACTTGATGCTAAATCCACTTGATATAACTAAATTTGTTACTCTTGTTTATAATGTAATTATTGATGTAATGGATTAAAAAAAAACTAGAACCACAAGAAATTTTGTAGAAAATGTTGCTGGGATTTCAATGGCATTCTGAAATGGGAGAATTGATGCACATTTGCATAAAATATAACAACTATTGCAGAACCTGAATATATCTTTTACAATTAAAGTTTTTTACTGGAAAATAGAACATACATTTCCTCATGCTATATGTGGAATCACTTTATTTATAGAGAAAGTTAAGACAATTGAATTATAGAATCAAACTATTCAAAATATGACAAACACTTCTAAAATGCAAAAAAACTGAGAAAAATGAATTAATAAAACAGCTCAAAAATAATCTACCAAATCCAAAATGTTTCACTCATGCATTTTTCCCGAAACCAGAACTTTTTCTTCCATCACTCCTGCTATTTTATTTTCTCTACAAAAATAATCCAGTATAGAATAGAAACGGTAAAAAAAATCACTATGACAGTAATAGAATTTCAGGGGTGCCACGGGGTGCCGCAGTCTGCCCTGTGCAAGGAACTGCCTTTAAAAAACAGGAAGGAGTATTAAACTGGGGGATTGAGCCTCCAAACAAAACAGATTCTTTCCTGTAGACAGGAACAGGTAATTCCTCTAACATACCCATGTGGAGCAGATTTTCCAGTTCCTTACTCCTACAGTTTCCTAGCAATTCAGTTCAGTTTGGTGAGCTCACAAATAAACCAGAAAGGGTGTAACAACTGGAGTGTTTGCTTAGCCTTTTTTAATTAGAAATGTATTTTGAACAATGATTCCTAGGTTTAAAATCAGGCAAGAGACTTGACTATAATACCACATGATTCATTTTACTTTCTATGGATTCAGACAGACATTTGTCAAAGATGATACACTGCGAAGCAATTCCACATTCAGTAAGGACCTCATTCAAAACACATAAGCAGAGCTGAAGCTTACCCAAACGTCTGAAACATTACATCTGCTTTTGATAATCCAGTGTGAGGACACATAAACTTGGGCTAGTTCAGCTTAGAACCCCCAGCTGGACAGGGTGGAGAACTTGCTCTTTAAGGAGGGACTGATGAAGCTGAGCTGCTCCAACCTGAAGGGACAATTCCTGGCATCTAAGAGCATCCTGCCAGTACCTGCTGGGAGGCTAGGCAGTTTCCATCTTTTTTTTGTTTTTCAAGAGCAATCCAGATAAACCCCTATGCCCTAACATCATAAGGACAATATTATTGTTGTGTACTCCAACTATCATTGTTTATACTGATGATCATATTTTCTTGGCTGAATCAATAGAAATTTAAGTCAGTGTAAGCCTGAGGAAATGTTAAAAATTTGTCCCCACTTCATCCACAATCAATAAAGAGTTACAGGCTATGTTAGAGAGTGATGCAGTGCATCACTGTCCGATTTGACCCATTGTTTCTCTCTGTGGCTAGACAGAGGACAACAAAACAGGAAGACCGATCTTCCTTAGATTGTCTCGTATTCCTTCTTCTATATCTTATATAGTCACCCTATACAGGAGGATTCTGAATTAGTTGATCCTGAATTTCGCTGTGATACTTCTTTTTCTTTAACCAGCAGCATTCTCAAAGCACAGCACACAAATTCTTGGGAGATGCTTAACTACTTCAGTGTTGCAGTGGGATTTGTGTGGAAGGACAGGGAAGCGCGCGGAAGATCTCGGGCTGTAACGGGCAGTTAGAAACCCATCCCCCTCTCCCTGTCTGACCTCTGCTCTGTACCTGGACCACCCACCTGGACATGAGCCGCAGGAAATGACCACAGACCAGCCTAAGCTATATAAACCCTTGTAACCTTTCAATAAACGTCATTTTGCTGTCCACCACATTGGTGTCCTGGAGCTGGTGGCCCGAGTGGCCCTGAGTTTGGGCTGCCGTGCTGGGTAATTGAACCAGGTCGCCCTGCAACAGATTTGGGAAGCTTGGAAGGTCCTGCATAATATCTTGTTGTGCACTTTCCCTTCACAGACAAGAATTACTGAATTAGGTCCAAAAACTCCTATTAGTTCTGTGACTTAACTCTATATATTCAATGTGTCTGAAGTTCCCAGCAAAGGAGAGGAATCAGTCCTGAGTTTGAATGTATGAAGAATTTAATAATTTGTATAAATGTTTAAAAACTAAATTTTCATTTTCTTTGCGAACATTTAATTTTCAAAGTTGTCTTTGATACTTACACTTCAGAAATCAATTAATGGGAAGAGTGTGTCTGTTAATGAAAACTAGAGAATCAGTGCAATGCACATCTGAATTCACTCAAATGGGGTCAGTCACAGTTTACAGCTATGAAGATTAGTACAGAAAATGGCCTATATTTTCTTTTTCACAGTTTTCAGCTAAGGAATGGAAGCATGGTCATCTTCATGATTTTAATTGAAATATTTTATTGCTTGTATCTCACCTCTGTACACAGTATTAGAGGCTTGAGTATCAGGTGGGTTCTTGCAAGAAATCAAAGCTGCACTTCTGACTGCAGATCTGGGCTATGGATATGAAGTGCAGAAATACAGGCTGCACACATTTAGAAACACCTGGGCTTCAAACAGCCCCCTGTCAAGGGATTTATCTTTCTAATAAGCACTCTTTAAATACCAGTTATTAGAATGAGAGAAATAAGAGACCCTTTGTTCCATCATTGAAAATACTGTTGATACTCGGTGAATCCTTTCTGTGGTGGAACAATTACTTGGAAAGCAATTGATTGTATTTGGTCACTATTTCAGAATGCAAAAAACTACATTTTTTTCAACTCCAAGGATGTTTTTAATGTGGAAAAAAAAAAGCCACAAAACATAATTTTTAAAATATAATTGTGAACATGACAGCAACATGTTCTTGTATTCCTACTGGTAACAAAACAAGGCATTTCTACAATATGGATAAAGTAAGTGCTAACTATCAATAAAATATAGGCCTCACAGGGACATGACAAGATTAATATTTTTACAAGACTAAGCTGCTATACACCTTAAATATCGCAAGCCTTGTAAGAGAAAAGTCATTATAAAGAGTGATAGAGACTTCTCCATACAGAAATGTTTTAAGAAGCTTGAAACATATTTCAGAGTAGCTTGCATCAGCAATATATCCTCACTTCATAAATGGCTGTCTGTACTTGGGAGCACATGAACATATTCTGCTGGTTTAGGTTTTTTGAGTCATGTTGTCAGAACTTTGTTCCAGGCATCATATTGAGTTGGGGAAGAATCTTACTCACAGACTGGCCTAGATAACATTATTTTCATTTCAGGTTTCTCTCCCACCCCTTGCCTCTAAGGCCAGCACCTTTTTAATGATTTAGGTGTCAATAAGCAGTCCACTGAGGTTTGCTTTGCTGAGAAATCAAAACTCAAAGCAGGAGCAGGACAAGGCGGGAATAAAACTGGAGGGTGGGTAATGATGTAAGACATTGTACTATAAGAAAGCAATCCCTTTTTCCTCCTTGTCTCATGCAGTTTAGAGGGTCCTGTAGAGCCTCAGCACTACTTGTTGGTCATAGGTTAGCAAGATGCATGTGGCTGAAGAGGAGGAAAACTGGGTAGGCAGGGAAATGATAGTATAGAAGGAAGAGTTTTGGTGTTTATAGTTGCCCTTGACTAGCTGAAATGGGTAATAATGGAAAAGATGTATTGGATAATCTACTGCCACAGAGTCCCACACACATTAGTACAATTATGACCAAGTTACAGCATACCTGTCATACCCAGTCCTTTCTTTTCATGATAATGTATTACAAGATTTTGTGGTAATAGCTAAAAAATAGAAAGTAATTTTCTAAACCATTATGATTTTGAATACATTACCCCATCTCAAACTCATTCCAACATCACTGCAGATTTAAAGGAAAATAGGAATTTTAACTGCACACTGAGGGCTGAAATGGAGAAAAATAAAAATAAGGCAACTGGCCACTGTCATGAGTGTCACAGATAGAAACCCTTCCCCTTAACTTTTGTTATGTAAATTTCCTGCAATAGATCATGGCTTAAATTTCTTGCTCAACTACTCAGAGTAAATCAGTGGGCATCGTTAGGCATCATTTAGGCATATACACATTGGATACAGAACTGTGTCCTAGATTTTTCTAGAATGACAGTAGAGTCTTCCTGGGCATAAGATATAAAAAAATATTTTTATTAATTTTTTTTTAATTTATTAATATTTTTTATTTTTTTAATTTTATTAACTCATGCCTTACAAGTCAGAAAGTATATCATACAAAATATATGTGAGTCACGATAAAAGGTCCAGTGAAATAGATTGCATTTTGGTATAGCAGTTCTGTGAAAAACTATTTTGAAACTTAGTTTAGAAAATAATTAAATGTAAAGTCATGTTAATATACAAATGTCTGACAGGAACTTGAAGTCCAACCCTTAACCCTGAAAAAAAAAGATAAAATAAATTTAGATTAAAAAAGGATTTGAATTTCTCTAAAACCCACAGAAAATGTTACCATTTAGTAATGACATTCCCTCTCCATTTGACCCCAGCTTGACATGCTGAATTGCTCTGAACATCCACCACCATGTACAGAGTCTTACTTCTTAACTCTTGCTATTCTAATTTGCACACAAAAGTACATTAAAAGGGATGTTAAAGCTGTGACATAGAACAATAAAAGCAGAAAATTCATAAGTAATTAGGAAATATACTATACAAAATGTTCTCCAGTGCAAAAGGGCTGCTAATACATCACAGGAGATAGAGTTCATTAGAAAACAATGGGGTTTTCTGATACATAATGCCATGTTTCCATTTCACAGGGAAAAAGAGTAACTGCAGCTAGTACAGAGAAACTGGAATAACTATGTATGTTTATGAAATATTACGGCAGATTCAAAGTCAGCACCATTCTTTCAAAGGTGCAGATATCCAAAGGAGTGCCTAAAAACGTTTTAGACCTCTATTCTCCTATGTAAACTATGTCCATGAAAACATCAAAGGCACCTTCAGTACTTTCCTTCATCTTTTCTCTTTGTTTGCTCCAAATCCTACTGAGATCAGGTGGAGAGAAACAGAACCCAAACAGCACAAAGGTGAAAGCTCTTGATTCTTCCTGTGCATGAGCACCTGTCTGCTCTCCTTCAAGGCTGAAGACACTAGACTGATGTGAACAAAGACTTAGACACCTACTTTACTGAGATGAAGAATTCCAGATTCCCACAGGTTTCAGGCAAGGACAGAGTTAAGCACTAGAATGTTGGCAGAAGGATGGCTCTGGAAGTCGGATGGGATTTGTTATTTACCCATTGATGTCAGTGAGACATAGAGCTACATCATGTGCCTCTGGAAGATGACATAGCAAACTCTTTGGGAACCTGCTCTGAAGAAGGGGAGCAGGAATTGTTTTAAATATCTGAAACACCCAGAACAATTGTACCTGCTAAATAATATAGCAAACTCTGCTGAAAGGGGAATAAGTTGATAACACTATTAGATACTTCTAGTATTATCTATCAAGAAAGTATGAGTCAAATTTCCCTGAAAGTTTTAAGGAACACTTTAAGGCAGTGTTTTTTTGTTTTTATCTCCAAGCTTCATTTTGCTAGCTCCTTTTCCAAAGGTCTTTCACAGATATTCTCTCAATACCAAGCTGTCAGTGTTTCTGCAGACATAGCCCTGCTACAGCCTAAGACTCTCCAAGTCACGTCTGCCATAATTAGGCTCCAAGTCTCCTCCAGAATCACCTATTTGTCCTCCATTCACAATGGCGACCTAGTAAAGGGACCAGAGACATGAATGGTAACAAAACAATGACATATTTTTTAACAGATTAGTTCAGAATCAGCACTAGGAGCAAGCAGTCAAAAGCTGGTGAAGGGAAGACAGATCCCACCTAGATAGAATTATGAGACTGCAGAACTGGGCTCTGAGTCTCCTCTTTTCTTGCATTCCAGCTGTTTCTTGCCCTTGCACAAAAATTTCAGTATAAAAAAGGTGTTAGTATTTTTTTGTACGTATATTTTGTTAATATATTCTCGTTAGAAGTATGTCTCTAATTGGAAGGAAGAATTCTAACTATACAAAGAATGCTGTGTTACTGCATGTTATTAAGGATGGTGGATACACACTCCTTTTTCAGAGGAATCTGGCCCAATCTAAAGCAGAGTTGTCAGCATTTCTCGATGGTATTTTTTTACTTTTTATAGAAATTGAACAATGCAAAACATACTCTTTTTTTTTTCCCCTTTTTTCTTCCTAAATGAACAAATCAAACTTATGCTGATTCATACATGGTGCTCAATTCTTCCAAGTATTCAGATTATAACCCAATATTTGTTAAAATGTTTTCAGTTCTGAAATTATTGTAGAAGAAGTTTTCTGGGAATCAAAATTAGAACTGTATTGTTTTTATTTACTCCTTCTAAAATTACATTTTTCATTCACTCTTTTTAATATATAATTTTTGTATTTCAAAAATGTCTTCCAATAAAAGAGCAGAAAAAGATCATATTAAGTCAAGTGAAAAAATTCAGTACTTCTACCAGCTGGAAAAAGCAAACAGCCATCTGCCTCAAAATGGAAGCCCAGTGAAGATACTACTAGTACTTGCAAGAGGATTTGATGTCAGGTGCCAGCAAGCATGAGGGTGTTCTAACAGGGAAGACAAGCCCAGAGATGATGATACCAGCACAGGCAGAGACAGGCAGTGAGATTCCAACAATTCTCTTAAGAGAATAAGAGAGGTAAGAGGAATCATTTCCCTCTAGATGTTAATAAAACAAATGTTTTCCTGCAATTTTAATATTTTAAGTTGTAAGATGCTCTGTAAATACTGACTGCCCTAAATTTGGGAGTAGAAATTTCCTTTATAGTTCCTTCACATTATACAAAGATTTCTTCTTCCCAGTAGTCTCTCTAAATTACTTCTTAGAATTTTGACTAAACCCACTAAAGCAATGAAAACCTAATTTAGCCACCAGCAATGAAATATACATACTTAGCTCTAGGAATAAATGCTTCTAGAGTCTTTTCTGTGACCCATATGCCTGTGTGCATCTCACTTATCATCCAGTTTGCTTTCTTCTATCACTCCTACATCTCCTATAAACATAAGGTCTCTGATGCTATCACTCTGATATCTCTTGTTCTTTCACTTTAAGGTCTCTTGTTCTCTCACCCCCATCTCCTGGTATAGCAGGTTTCTCCGAGTTTCACCCACTCCTTAAGTCTGTTGTTGTCTGTTGTCTGTTGTCTGCTGTCTGTTGTGAACTGTTGTTACAAGTGTGAAACAACTAGAAAATTATGTATTTTGTCTTAAAGATAAAGCAATTTTGTTATTTCTTTGCCCACATTTCTAACCTTTCTATGACCCTTTGTGTAATTTCTTGTTTATTGCAATATCTTTCATCCAGTTTAGTACACAATAATATTGTTAACATACTGGCTGCTGCTTCATCTTGAAATCATTAATTACAGTATTAAAGCCTGGAGCTACTATTTAAGAGTACCACTGCCCTCCACAGGAGAGAATGACAGACATACTGGATTGTGTCCAAAATACCATCTCTGTAGAGCCACACCTTACAGAAAGTCTTTATTTCATCTGGAAGAAATCTCAATTGTCAGTGGTCTGGAAGTACAGTAGCATGACAGGGATATGTTCCATGTACTGGTGAGATCACCTAGGGAATGAAGATTCCAGCAGCCCTGCCCATTTATTCTCATTAGCCAGTGTCAACTAGGAGTTATTTCCTTTTCTGCTTCTAGGTAAAAGACAACGTATGAATACTCTCTCCTAAATTTTGCCACTTGATCAACAGTAGAAAAGTTAATCCTTTGCTCTTTGTCTTGTGAAGGCATTATCCAGATACTTTCTATGTGTTACCTCCAGCTCTGTTAATCCATATCTCCCATAGCAAATATTCCTTCTTTCTATGGAAGCCTTCCATTTTGGAACCTCTTCACTTGTAGACTTTCCATACTCTCTAGTCAAAATACTTGAGTCTTAAAGTCAATGAAGTAATTTAGTGCATCATTTGTCCTGTAAATCTAATCCAGTAATTATCTTACATTGAGAGACCTACATCTTCTTCCTCTCAGATTTACCTTTACCACTGACTATGAAATGTCCCAGTCTTCTGCAAAACTTACTTTCACAGGGTCAATAGCTGCTACTGGCCCAGATCAAACAGAAGAAGAAAGCCCTCAATACCTTCCACTTAGTCTACTGAACTGCATCCATACTTTGCTGGTATATGGCTCTGATTCACCACTACTCCCAGTCAATTATACCTGAGTATGGTAAATACTGAAAAACTGAATTTGAAAATAACAAGTATTTTGCACAATGCAACATTTATTTGGGTACCTGAATGTGTTTCTCTTTGTCTAGAGACGACTGATTAACTGCATTACAAAAGATCAGTTCCCAACACAGAGAATTAGGACTGGCCACATCACTCTCATCAACATTAACAGATGTGCTCATCTATAAACTCAGTCCTTTACCTTTACATGTGGTGAAGTATTCTGAGATAAGACAATCCCAGAGGAAAAGTGAGTAATATTCACTCCTTCACTTCTGGTTTTGCCTGGAGTGATTCCAACATCAGCAGTAAGTTGTCTCTTTTTTTTGTTTCCCTATAAATAAACACAAGAGTGGCCAGTTTTGCTTCTCATTATTTATAAATAACAATGTGAAGTGCTATCTCAAAAGGGAATTTTGGTAGTGAAGTTACATATCCTTTACAAGACGGATTTATAATGGGAACATATATAGAAAGAAACTATACCCTTGGTATTGTAATTAAGCTTTAAAAACACCAGATAATTCAATGTTATTTATTTTTCCTTTCTTTGATGAACCGATAAATGTCACTTGAATATTTGCATGAGCACTCAGTAGAGAAGCTAGTTTTCTTCAAAAGAAAATAGCATGCACTCTTATTCCTCCTCTGCTGTACATAAATTCTAAATAGTACCTTGGCAGAATTATGAAATAAAAATGGATGTTTTTAAAGGCATTTGTGCAGTCTGGGGAATAAATGATAGAATTTTCTTATATTTCTCATATATGCAGATAACAGATACATTTAATGCAAGAAGGAAATAGAATTTTAATAGAATTTTTAACTAAAGATCTTGAAACAAAACTAGACATACATTTTAATTGAATTTCTGGCTCAAATTACAGCAAACCATTATAAATCATTAGGAATCAGTTTTAAAACTGCTTTCACTTTTACCCGTATTACAAACACAGAGGTAAGCTTTTACAGCTACAGATAAGTGTTAATAAATTACCCGAATTTCAAAATTAATGGCTGCCCGGCTGCTTTGGGGAGATATCATTGTGTTTCATGAATATTTTGATTTTGTGATTAGATCAAAATGCACTGAATTCCTAAACAGTCATAACTAAGGTCTGCTGATCATAAACTGTTCTTTTTTAATAAATTATATTCCTCACAAATCTGCTGATATGGAATAATTAGAAATTGGTTGCCTGCATTTACTGTAATATTTGCATGACTTTAGATCTCCACCTACTGATCTAGTGGCTGGCAGGAAATGTACATTTTGTACATTTCTAAATATACCTTGCCTGCAGAGATAATGGTTTATATTGTGATGTTAAGAAGGTTTTTATTTGCAAAAAACAAAGAGGTGTCACTTGCCAGTTCTGGAAGACATTGATTAGGCTGTTTATGTCATTCCTATTCAGAACTTATTATTTACAGCTTTCCTGTTTCCTTTCCTTTGTAGGAGATAATGATCTGTCTCCTGTAAACTGCTTAAAGTGTGCCTATTTTCTCTCTTTTTTTTAGGGAGTCTTGAAATACATTTCATAGAAGGCAAGCATATTGAAATGGAAAGTAAACTGTGTAAAATACAGCATATTAATCGAAAATGATATCTTTCAGTATAATCTTTAAATTAAGTGGCATACAAATATTTATAGTTAGGGAAAATGAAAATTGCAAATCCATTTTTCATTGTGGAAGGCACATGCATCTGAATGTGATCCTGTAAGACATATACATTCCACAATTAAATACACTTACATTTTGGGAACTATTCATTTTAACAGTACTGTACATGGGCATATCTGTTTTCTTGCTACAGATCTTTATTGAGGGAAGGGAGTGCTCATTGCTGTCTAGCATTCAGGTCTCAGAATGGCCTAAGCACACAGGGTCCCTATGGATGCTTTATAACCATGTGCTTTAGGGCACATTTCAAATATAGAAAAGTGGCTTCACTTTTTTGCCACATACAGTAGAGATTTAACATAATTGTTAATATTTATTGTATTATCATCATCCAGTTTTAAAATCAATGCATCAAAGGGGCAGGCTGCAGCCTACTATATAACATACTTGGATGACAGGACAAGTGTACTTGGGATAGCCACATGTTAAAATAATCCTCCATTTCAAAAAAAGCAAAAACTGCCATAACTTTGTAATGTGAGTGATAGATCAAGGAAAACATATTGATGACAGGCAAAATATCCAGCCAGTTTACAAACTTATAATTTATTCTTGTGATTTCTGAAGCAAATTCTACTTCATTTGGAAAAAAGATTGACCCCACTCTCTGTTTTGTCCCCATCGCTTCTGCAGTTGTTTCTGCAGCCCAGTGAACAGCTCTTATTCCCACACTGGACAACCAGTCTTGTAAACCAAAAGATATGTAAAGCAATCAAGAGCAAAGCTGTTAATTACTCACAATCGTGCTCTTTTATCATTTCAGTCAAGTCTTTGTGCTGCTTATTTTATGGGCATTTATCCCATTCTCCCTGGTAGCGTGGCATACTTGCATTAAAACTTAATACTGAGTTTCATTAACAAGGTATCCTATATCAATTTCAACTCTCTCCCAAATAAAATCTGTTTTCTTTTTTAAGACAACTAAATAAGTGTAGAACAACTCCAGTGCCTCCACTTGTTCAATCATGTATCGATTGATTGATGCTTCATCATTAGCCGTTAAAACCACTGCAGAAATATTAATGTCTAAAGAAAGTGCTCCTGCAATTGTGAAAAAAACTGATAATTTGGCCAAACACAGGTTAACAAATATAGTGCCCAGGAAGGGAATCATATGTGCTACTCCCTTTCTATGGGTTGTACTGGAAACCACATTCCTGGTTTCCATGTTGGAAACCTGGCACTCTGGCTCAAGTCCATGGTTCAGAGCCTGGTGAAGTGTTGGCCCTTCTTCAACACATTGCTTTAGCCCATGAGTAATTTCTGGTCAGAAGCAAACCCAGATGGGAGGGTATGGCATGTGGAGGGTGTTCGCTGTCTCCACAGGCTGGGCGCATTGCCTGGGCAAGGGGGAATGTGACCCACAGGAAGCAGAAAAGAACAAGCTCTCCTAGCACCAAACAAGGTACTTTAGGTGCCTAAACTAGGCATCTTTAGTTCTACTAAAGGTTTCTTTAGCAAATTTTCAGACAGGAAAACAACTTAGGCAGCCTACAGTTTGCTCTAGAAGAGAAAATGTCCTCATTAGCTATATTGGAAACTGAGAAAAACCAATCTCATTACTTTGGTGGGCAAATTAGGCATCTGAAGTTGGCCAAGAAACATACTAGTAAAAAGTAAAAAAAAAAACAAATAACTGTAGAAAGACAATACACCATGCAAAATATTAATAATTGAACTGATGTAGGGTGCCATTTCTTTGTTTTGGTTTGTTTTGGTTTGTTTTAAATTTTTAAGTTAGAATCTGCAAAATAATCTGGAAAACAAGACTGAAATTGAAACCAATAAATAAGCAGAACTCCTGACATTTGAGGAATATTTGTTGCTCTGTAGAACAGAGACCCATAGAGAAAAAATTGCATGGCCTAAAGAGAGAGAGAAAAAAAATGTTTTTCTTTGAAAGCTATGTTTGACCAGGATATCCTTAAAAACTACTATGTAGGACATGAGAGCTGCTATGGTTACAGCAGTGAAGATTGTTTTATTTGAACCTGAAGATTTCTGTGAGAATCCTAATTCTACCCTTAGCGGATATAGCTAACTCCCATTGATGTTAGTTCTTCATGGGACAAAGTTTGGGCTGGAGGATTGTTAACTGCTATAATTCTTATGAAAAGAGAATATACATTTCTTCTTGCAAAGAAATAACAAGGGATAATCTGAAGTGCTCTAAGCCACCATCAGGAGGAAGAATTATTATCTTTTCTTTTCACAAGGAAAAAAAGAACCCACATTTAAGCTAATATTGACAGATCTCTGCAGACCAGAAGAGAAACAATCCCACAGCCTAAGCAAAGCAAAGAGATCAGTCTCCGACATCCATTCAGAGACCAGCTGCTGGTGAAAGAGAACAGAGGAGCCAGGGGCTGGAGGAACAGATGTGTCTGATGAGATGTGTGCAGGGCATATTCCTGGGACCCAGTAAGTAGGCCCAGCTATTTAGCAGATTTTATAAAGTACCTTTTGTGTGGAGAATAAATAGACTAAAATATGATCCTGAAGATTTCAGGATCATACATGGCATAAGAAACTTGGGGAGCATCAGTGTTCTGCTGCTGAATTATTTGTACCTGCACATGTTTGCCTTAGCGATAGTGACTTCAAAGCACTGTGGTGACAGTCATTCTGCATAATGCCAAACAGCCAAGCCTGTTTTAACAAGGGGGCAGGATTACATTTTCAACAGTTCTGGTACTATTTGCTTTGTGAAAGTGCTTAATTGTATGTTAAATTGACTGTAGACATGATCTATTAAGGCTGGGTTTTTCAAGGGTACCTCAGGGACTTAGCGCCCACCTCCCTGTGACACGCCATGTGATTTGGGCAGGGAGCTCCCCCAGGCTCATGTGAATATCCCAGCCTCATTGAACATTTCTGAGCAGACGTGGTGAGCATTGTCCTCATTCATGTGGGCTAATTAGTCAATATTTATTTTGTGTTCTGGAGGCTGGAAAGTAGGAGAGAAGTGCTAACTGCTGTTGTTTTCATTATTGACTTACAACATGAGGAAGTTGTGGAAACACTCCTGGAGCCCTCAAGTGACAGCTATGAGCCACAGTCATGTTCACACAGTTTGTGTTAAAATAACCAGTCCCACACCCAGGACTACCCAGGCAATTTTTGAACATCGTGCATTTACATGCGCCCATGGCTCCTGCCCCTGAGGTACAGAAACTGCACATGTATGACAAGCAGGCAGCATCATACCCCTGACTCAGGGGAGAAAGGGCCCAATGTGTTTGCCTGGGTTAAGGTGAAACACAGTGTAAAAGACCAAGTACCACAATCTCTAGTGTTCCCTACCAGTACCTAAACTGCAGGACTAGTTCAGTATATAGCCAAAACTAGAGTTAGTCTGTGTCATGCAGACTTTGGGGAGCTGGGATTTTGCTTTAACTTACCTAAAGCCATCCTCAAGAAGATGACTTATTCTCTTGTTGTCTTCCATTCCTATCTGATCATCCAGAATCTTCTTTCTTCCATCACTGGTGTGACATACATGTCTTCACAGCAGAACTCCCTGGATATGGATGTGATCATGACAAATGATGTGGTCAAGAGACTGGAAAGATTGCTTTCCACTTTTGGGTCTATTTGGTAAGGGCCATAAGAGAAGGAGCAGTCAGGATTCAGGATTATATGAATAGGAAGTGATTGTTAGGAGACCTGGAATTATTGAGCATGTTGCTACTGCAGTCCTCTGCACATAAAGAAAAAAGAGACCAATTATGAGACATAAACTGTGGGATAGGTAACATTTGGCATGTCAGAAATCCGCCTTGGTTTGAAAGAAGTCCCTCTTTCTTTGCCTCTATTCCATCAGAGCAGAGGATGGCAATGTTCAGAAATTAACAATATATTTGGGACAGACTGAAAAAAGGCAATCTCCACTTAACACCACTTATGTGGTACTAAGACTTTCCAGTTCTCACTGGAACCAATTTAGTTCCTGATGTGTGTGGGAATGTTCCTGTCATTATCACTTGAAATAGAATGCCTTCTATTCAAATCCATCCTTGTGCCTGATTTTCTGCTTATTAGTGCACATATTACTACTATGACACAGAAAACAAAATTATTCTGCAGTGTAAACCAACATGAATTTGGGAAATGAAACCCTAGCCTCTACATATTTGGAGACTTTTTAAACAATTAAGAGCATTCCATGAAACACAATATTGAATCACACATTATCTAACTGTCTTTTGAGTAGGCACTGATGATGGTTTCTTAAAAGACACATAAATTATAGTTTTGCTGAAAAGAAACAGATGTGCAAAATACCGGTTCCTTACCTGGGTTCTGGCTCACCAGAATGGCAACTGGATATGGCCAAGTTGGCTAAGGGGAACATTACCTATGAATATTCATTCATATTCATATATGTGGTAAATTTCTCCAAGCTGCATCTGGAATTATGACTGACATGTGAAAAAGAGCTTACATATCTGAAACAGGCTGAAGTTAGGTGGAAAAAATCAAGAGAAGAGAGATATTTTTAAATATATGCAAGTCAAGAGAGCAGGAAAGCCCAAGCATAGGCTCCCAAGGCACAACAGATTTCATCCTCCAGACACCTGTGTTATGTATGAGCTGGGATGTGTGCCCACACAGCAAAGAAAGGTGCTGTGAAAAACATACTTTGGAACTCAGAGGCAATATAGATGCTTTTGAAGATCATTCCTCCTGATGTCAGGGGTAGTTCCCAGCTCCTGTGTGTTACTGTGCAGTGTTTGCAGGTGTCCATTAAGATCCAATGGATAATACTGGACAGAGATGCAAGGGCATTCCCACTAATTGTTGCTCTTGCTGCTGTCCTCCCTATGGTGTTTTTCTGCCTGCAATATGGAAGTGGGAAATCACTGTCCCTCTGACAGGATTCTTTCTCTTTGATTAACTGCTTAGCCTGTTTGGAGGCAAGCACTATAGACCAACATTTTCAAAATTAAGCACATCAACCAGATACTTCAACCCATTAAGTCACTTCAAAGAGTGGACAAATTCCACATCATGTAAGAGCTACAGCTTTCACAAGATTGATTTGGAGGTATCTGTGCTCAGTAGCTCGAAAAAACTAGGCCATTTTTATTTAGACTCCTAAAACCAAAATCAAATACTTAGCTTTAGGCAACTTCATGCTGAACCTTGGTCCTAATCTCTTTTTTAATACTCTGCTAAGCAGAAAGATGCAAATAGTTACTGTGTACATAAAGCAGTGTTGTTTCAAAGATTAGTTAGGGCTAATGTTATGCGTTAGGGCAAACGTTATGCAACACAAAGCATTTCTGTTTTTATTCTGTATAGACAGTGCAAATAAAACACCATCACCTTCAACTTTTTCTGTAACTCAAATTACAGTATTATTCAAGTTGTACATTAAATTTATGTTTTCCACATGGCTTGATTCTCTCTAGAGTGAGAATGAAATTGTTGTAGGATGGCTTTGGACTGTGGTAATTTCGTTTTAAATTTACAAGTTTCTTTGGATTCCTGTTAGATAGTTCAATGAAGAAGTTTTCCACTAAGAAGGAAATTTAGTAAAGTTGCTGTGGATATGATCAAGAAAACTTTTACTTGTACTGAGAAACATTGCCATGTACTTCATGAATGAATGATAGGAAGGCCAAATAAAATAATTATAAGTATTTCATTTATAGTTGTAGCTAGACAAATTATGGATAGATCTTTATTACATTGGACTGGTGGGAATGTATTTAAAGATTTTTTCATATCTCCAAGGAGTTAAGAATTAGAGATATGATGAGAGTTTTTCCAAAAATTTGGATTATGGAGCTTACTCTAAAAATCCTGGAATTTTTCCAATTAAAAAATGAGTAGATTTTGGTGGTAAGAGCACAAAATAATTTAGGATCTTGGAGAATCTCTACATGTAATAATCCATTCTTAAGTTGTACCAAGAAAAGTCAGAGATTCACTGGACAGGCTCACACATAAATTCTGTCTGAATTTGCTGAATTTACTTCAAGAATAACTGCACATCCACAACTGTGGTGATCCATATGGAAGTACTTTTAGGAGTAACTACTTGCCAGCAAGGAGCACATAATCAGGCTCACAGTCTTCTTGTAACAGTGATTGCCTCTGATTCTGCAAACCACCAGCAGCTCAAAATTGGAAACTCCCTGTACATGAAGGCTATACTAATGTAAAACCTCGCCATAATGCTTGTGTGAAGTAAACAAGGTGGATGCAGCTTTCTCTCTAGTCATTGTTGCTCATGCACATTAATTAACCATTTCAAAGGCAGACTGATTTAAAGAAAGTAGAGAAAGGTATAGATTTCACAGAAGCATTCAAAGAAACATAGTCCAAGAGAGGGTCAGGCATTAACTTTTGCTCAAGCTGTTTTCCAGTTAATTTTTGATCTTAAAAACTGTATTAAATGCAGAACTGTCCATTTGTCCTAAAGGATAAAAAGCCTACAGCATCTCCAGGATATAATCATAACCTTTCAGAGTTCTGTGGAATGATTGCTGGATGGTGTGAGGTCTCGGCAGAGCTGGGCATCTCTGACAGTTGGAGACACCTCTTTCACTTAAATGTTTCTCAAGGTCATATGTTTTAGTCCATGAATTCAGAATAATAATAACAAAAAAAATTTTAGAAAAAAAGGAAGTTTTATCACATAACTTTATTAACCATAATGGAAAAAAAATTTGTCATAAGGGAAACTTGTGTTTGAAAGTTTACCTACCAGTTTTACATTTTGAAAGGAAAAAACGGTGGTGTACATCTCAGTTTCTCAACAGGACAATCACTTTCAAAGCATGCAATATCCAATTAGAAAAGAGTATACCTACACTTTGCCAAGTACTAAGAAATGCATCTTATGCCTGAGAGCACAGGTCTCTTCAAATATATACCGATAAAATTGGTTTCAAAGCCCTTCCTGTTGTAACAGAAACACTATAGAGCAATATTTATTGACTCAAATTAAACACTGAAATAAATTACATATTGAGATAATCTAAATCAAAGAAGTTATTCAAATTTGCTAGCTAATTCATGCATTATCAAGATATAATGCTGGAAAATATAATTTGATAACATCACCTGACCTTCCACATAAGGCAGATATATGGAAGCTAATATTCTTTACAATTAGGCAGAATTGTAACAAATAATATCCACACTGTTTATTTTCTCTTCATTGGAGATTCCTGCAAGACCCCCAACTTTAGGCAAAGTCACATGAGATAGTAATTAATAATTTTTCTATTGCACCATGAAAGAAATCAATCCTTGTAGAAATTCTCCATACTAAGACAAGGCTAGTCATATCAATTTTGATTTTAAAAACTGTAAAATTTCTGCCAGGGGGATTGAAGAACCAAAATTACATCTTGAAAGACATATCTGGTCAAATAGTCTTCATGCACCTGAAGAGGAGGAACACTAAGTGATTTCAGCAGAGTTACACAAGCAGATGTCCTGCCCCTGTTAGAAACCTTTTGGGTTTTTGGACTGCACGTGAAAATTCATATCAGGATATCACTTTTGGAACAGAAAACTACTCTGTCCCTGCTCCATATTGTTATCATTCCCTCCATGCCTCAACAAACAGCTATGGGATAATCCTGAAAAGAAACTGCACATTCCAACCCAAAATCCCTCTATTATAGAGAAATCCCCAACGATTATTATGGTAGTACCACACCTATCACAGCAACATCATTCTCCTGCACTTTTAGCTTCCCAGTTGGTGAGCACTTAGTGGGGAGATATTTCTATTAAAAGCCTTGTAAAGTGAAAAGAATTAATTTTGAATAGGCAAGAGTGTCTCAAGATGGGACTGGGATGGAGTACCTTTTCTGAGCATTTAAAATCATCCCTCTGTCATAATAATGTATGTCTCTACCCCACAGAAAAAAAATGGAAGAGTGAACAGTCTTCAGAGCAGGACGTATTTAGAGTTTATTAAATTTCTTTCTTTTTTTTTTTTTTTGCAAATGATGAAGATGCCAAAACAACCCAGTAGCTGTTTGCATTTGAAGTAATGCATCAAAAGGAAATTATAGTGTTGAGATGCTGATAAGTACAAGCAGAGCATGGGGCTGACTGGGGAAACCACTGGACAGATTGTACTGCAGAATGTTGTATCCCAGGTAGGTATCACTACACTGACCTTGAAAGTAGACACAAAATTATGAAGCAAAATTTATTTTGAAGGACGTTATGGTCCAGTCATTCTCTAGTATTGAAACTGTTCTGAACATCTTGCTTCTAGGTCTCTGCAATGAGAATTTCAATGTGAATTAAAGCCTGTCAAATGATCAGACTTTAAAAATTCTCCTCTCTAAAGCTATTTAGAAGTATGTATTTTAAAATACATATCTTAAGGGCAGCAGAAAAACATTTTAATAAATGCTAACATGTTTGTAAACACAATGAAAATGGTATTTCCTACTGAGCAGTATAGGATCATTTAAATAAAATATCTGCCTTTGGACATCAGACCCTGCTGGTCATCCCAACAGGATTTGTGCTTCATTTTTCTGTTGGAAAACACATCATATATGGACATGTTTTATGAGGACTGATAAAAAGGAGAAATCTCTGACACATGCCATCTGTACAGATTTTTCCTTTTTAAATCTGTATATCTTAATAAAGCTCCAAAATTCATCCCTCAAACTGTGTTGACTTGTTCCAAATGCCTCATGCTAAGAGGTGAATATCAGCATAAGAATTCATTATTTTAACAGAACTAAAGTCTGTCAAAGGTAGGAGAGCAGAATGCAAATGTCAACATTGCTGGAGGTACCAGCAAACTGATAAAGCCTATTTATTTATATGACTATATTTCCAGTAGAACAGTGTCTCTTGAATATCTTCAGTCACTTTATGTTTATCCTACTTTCTTTATAAAGTGACTTCCGTCTAACACCATAACCTCATGTCCTTATTCAGCAAATATTTTTTGGGCCAAATCCTGAAAAACCAATTCAAACAGTGAATAGAGACAGGTTTTCATGGTGCTGTAACCTTCTGCAAGGTTTGCAGACCTTTCACTCTGAGTAAGTGAGAGCTACAAGTAAGAGAGCATGAGTATGTGAAGGTGACCAGAGAACCTCCCAAGGCTCAAACTCCTTGTTTTGGTGGGAACCAAAGCCTGAGGACCCTGATGGGTGACCAAGACCCACTGCCTGCTGCCATCTGTGTTTTCACCCACCTGCTCTTAAAGACCTGCTTGTTCTTGTGCAGTCAGTGGTTGTTAGGTTGAACAGCATCTCTCTCTGACCCATATAGGTAGCAGTCATAACTTCCCTAAACACAGTAGACACAGCAAAAGGAAGATTTTTCTCCTCTGAGTTTCTTTTCCCCACATCCTACTGCTAGTCCTTGTACAGGACTTCCAGTTTGGATGATTTCTTTTTAGACAGCAGTGTCAGATTCTGGTACAGGGCAACAAAGGGGACCTTATTAGTACAGTGTGTGGTGGCCCTAATACCTTTGTTCCTCGTAAGTTCTCTTCTGGATTTGTCTTCTTCATCACTGCAGATCCCCAGCAGCCTTCAGCCATCCACCTGGCACACCAGGCCCTCTTCACTACAGGCTTTTCCAGATGGTAACTTCTCAGGACAAGTTTCTGAACCTATGTTTTTCCCAA
This sequence comes from Muscicapa striata striata, assembly GCA_030060385.1. NCBI lineage: Eukaryota > Metazoa > Chordata > Aves > Passeriformes > Muscicapidae > Muscicapa > Muscicapa striata. The sequence continues at coordinate 4,393,248 of JAREIS010000090.1, forward strand.
TAAAGACCAAGCCAAAACTGACACATCACTTTCAAAATGGTCCTGTGGGATGTGAGCTGTACGTAGCTATCAAACAGCTGTGTTTCAAACCACTGTAAGTTCATGTGCTATAAACTGCCCAATCTATTCAACTCACTATGTATTTTGATTTATCTTTCTTAAAGAAAACATGCAGAATTAATGTTTTTCTTTCATTTCAAAGCATTATTTTTATTTCCTATTGAGAATAGAAAAAAGATTTAAGTATATGTACTCACAGCAACCATATATACCAGTATTTCTACAGCTCATTACTGAATCTAACGAAGGACTATTCACATCCACATCAGTGATATATATTCAGTAGCATAATTTAGGACATTTGCAACTGGATGGATACTGACTGGGAAATTCTAGCTATGTGCGATACAGCACTGAAAAAAATCTGAAGGAACACATTTTTAAACGCAAGGTCTGAGTGCTGATTGACATGCTTTGTACGATAGTAAAATCTGGCAGGTGCATTAACTTGCATTCCTCTGATCTGTACACATCCACACTTGTCTTCTTAGGGTACTTGGTAATAAGCTTCTTTAAAGATCCCTGAGTAAGCACTGAAGATAATATCTGGAGTATGTAGCACTCAGTCCTTTTAGAATGGCTTTTTCCTGCTCCTTTCGTTTTCTTAAGAAAATGTCAGTTTAATCATATCTTAATGCTTTGATAATGCGTTTCTTTACATAGCTGTAGAACACTCACTTCAGTGTTTTAAAAGAATTAATGTAGATGTAAAAATGCCAGTTAAATGAGATTTCTTCCAACAGGCTAACAAAACTGTAGTGCAAGGCTTCAAAACTTGCAAGACACTCACACAGCAACTCAAACGTGCCATAGCAGAGGCTACTCTGTGTTTATCATTGCTGAAGAAATTCTGTCCCTATTTGGCAGCTTCAAAGAATCTATATACAAACTAACCGACTGTCAAATGCTATAGTCAACATTTTTGGAAAAAGTTAATTTCTGATTTCTACCTAGCAGACCACAAACTTCACCAACTCAGGAACCCCTATAGCAGTCCTTCAGTAATAAATATTTGTTTCCAGAACTAGCCAAACTCATTATAGCATACCCTGCTGCTGCTGAACAAAGTAAAGAATTGTACCATGTTTCCACTGACTTGCTCCATACCAATAAACATGCTGCAATCCAGTAATACATTCTTTAGAGAACTACACACCAAATTCCCTGTGCAGGTTGTCATGAAAGAGTGGGTGCACCACAGATGGGGTTGAGGAAGAGCCTTCAGAGGCAGGCATACATTCCTCAGCTGAGTTCTGCTTGGTTCACAGCCTCCATCAGATACATCTCAATCTGCTTGTGTCTCTTAGCAAAAGTAGCCATGACTTTACCTTTCAATTAATTTCTTCTTACAGCACATTCTCAAATACTAAATATAAAATTAAATGTGTTGCAATGGCAAAGCTAAAAATGGCCCAGGGAGTATTTGTGTTTGACATTTAACTTAGGGAATCTACGTTCTTAGGAGATTCTACAAAATTCTTTTGTCACAGTAACATTTGACTGTGAAGAGACATCTACTTTTTATTATTGATTTCTAGACTCAGCTGTTCCTCAAATAGGTGTAATGGAATGGTTTTGTGATTCTTTTACGTTAGTTGCTAAGATTAAAAGAGCCTTTTTCCTCCAAGAAGAGCATAATTTATGATGTACTGCAATACACATTGCATGAGATAAATTGACAGCTTGCATGTCTTTAGCTGTAATCACTTTTATAAGTAGAAAATGCTTCTTATTCCCTGTATGTCTTGCAAAAATTAAATATCTACTCTGAAATCCAAATGCAATTTGGCAGAATAGAGCATCAAGTAAGATGATCCTACCTTCAGGTGTTTTGCTCGAAATGTCAACCAACACTTTTCAGTGTTTCAATAGGCATAGAATAAATCCAAGGAAAATCTTCATCCACACCCATGTGATTTTAATGACATTAATTTAATGGATGAATGAATACATTTGTAGTCTGATATTATTTTTAAAATACTTTTACACAAATTGGTTTTATATGAATAAATGTTTGGAGGATGTGTCCTTTTTATGCCCTATGTCAGAAGAAGTATGACCAAGACTAAAATTGTTGCAGAAATAATGAAGCACAATGATTCAGAGAGTCCATCTTTCACTTATGCCCTTGTCTAAAGCATGTGTAAGTTAATCAATTTTTTTCCAATGATACAGTAGTCTTTGGATGAAGCCTTTACAGAGGCACAAAATCTACAAAGTTACATAGTTATATAATAAGTGAAAATGTGAGAGAAACAAGCCTTTCTTACCTTATAAACCTTCATCCAGGAGATTTTGAAAAATTCATGTATCATTAAAAAAAAAGTTCAGTATCATTGCTCCAGATTATTTGAGCAAATTGTAGTTTTTGGTTTTACTCCAAGAGGATGTTTCACTCCTGTACTGATGACACCTTCAGCCATTTTATTTTGAGATAAATTGGCTTGATTCCAGCCCTATTGTTTGATATCTCTTTTTTTTGGTCTGTTTCTTGTAACTGTACAGACAAGTCTGTTCTTGTTGCTCCCCCATCATACCCAAGACAATGCAGGATAGATCCATTTTTGCTTTGCTTGGTTAATACAAGGGATAGGCAGGGACATCTAACATCAAGAAGAGCCACTAAAGCTATTACCTCGTGGTGACACGGCAGACTGTTTTGAGGATTAAGAACTGGCTTCTCTAAGTAAAAAGTCAAGATGCACAAATATTTTTAAAACTGGAAATGGTAAAATTATTTCAGAATTCAGAATAGAAATTGCATTAACAAGGCTTTTGTCTTTGAACTCCAAAACAGATATTCCAACAACAAATTTTTGCCTGGAGATGACATGCTCTATTGGCATACCCAGAAATACAACTTCACTTAGATGAGAAAGAACAAAACTGAGAAGTGTAATGGAGAGTAGTAGAAGAAAGGAAGTAGAAAAAATTGCTGCTGTTGAAACAAAGCACAGAATTTGACACAGAGATAAAGTCTTTCTAATAAGTAACTTACAGCTCTTAAAGCTAAATTTTAGCTGCTCTCCTCATCCTTCTCATGCCTTTAAAACTCTGTGAGACAGAGCCTGTGATTTTGCTATAAACAGTTGTGGGTAAAATACATGAGAATTAGATACTTAGATTTAGATACTTAGATTTAGAGTTCTTGTTTTGTTCTGCAACTAACATTATGGTTAATTCTCATCTAAACAGCAAGATGTGTTAGGACTGCAGACTTTAAAAGCAGGTCTCAACAAGTCTGTGGGACATAAGATGCTTAGAATTAGACTTTAAATATTAACATATCCTTCTCCCAAATTATTATCTAGGGCTATATTTGATAGGTATATCTCAAAGTAGGCTCACTATGTTCAAATAAAATGAACTCAAACTACCTAATAGAAAATAAGTCATCTGCTGTTGAAAGGTTCCACAGTTTTGACAAAAAAGAGAAACTGCTTTTTCATAAAGTCTAATGAATGCAAAGTCTAGACTTCCAAACTTTATTTGTACCTTCCTCTCAATCTCTTTTTGTCCTCCAGTGAGCCATAAATCATCAATAATTGTGAAGTAGCAAACAATGCATCAGCTAAAGGATGTGACCTTTTTATCATTATGCACCTTTAACATCCATTTTCTTCTACTGTATATTGCATTGGTCTTACAATGAACAGGAAGTTTGCAGGGCATGGACATCAGCATTTGGACTGTGTGTTCTCCCAATGAATGTCCAGTCTTGACTGGACTTATTATTGCAAATGTCAAGCAATCAAAACTCACTAAATAACTATGGATGTTAGTTCATCTGATGAGCGAAGATTGCCTCCAACTGTTTAAGCTTGTACTATTTCATGATGCATAAAGCTGTCATTATATATGAATTCTGGGTGTGGATTTGTCACTGCAAAAGTATCAAAAATGAATAAAGATACCAGATAATTTAATTAACTCAGTTTTCTTGAGTTTCAATTGGAGGTCCTGGATCCTCTAAGCAACATTTCTTAAGAACTCCACAGAGGGGAAATATGTTTCTCATGGTGAAAATTGGGGGAAACCACTTCCTACTGGTAATTTTTTCTTAAGAAAAGGCGGACTGACAGAAGCTTTCAAGCATGCATTTATTTGTTCCTTACTCAATAAATCCTCTTCTGTTACTAATTTTCTTGTAAAGAAATTATTGTCTGATTGCTAAACCTCCCATTCCTGGGCAAGATTATTGAAGAGATGTTAAATAGCAAATAGTGTCTAACAGCATCTGCTCTTAATTTTTAGATGCCTATCAGTGAGGTTTCAGATTTTGACCTGGCATCTGAAGGGCATCAGTTTCAGTGACCAAAAAGCTCCCTATGGCACTAGGACAATCAATGTTTAGTATCCTCACTAATAAATCCAGGTCTCAGTGACCTTCTGTCTTCAATTCCAGAGACTGCCATGTACTGTTTATTTGACTGTGGAACCTAACGAGTGCTAAAAAAAAAAATTAGTTTATCCTTTCTTATGCTGGAGAGGATCCAGAGGATGGGTTATGATCATTCACTTTTCTTCTTTAGGGGCTTTGCTGGGGCTGCCTCTGAAGTACAGCCCTGACAGCCTTAATCCTCTTTTTTTCTGTGCTGAGGGGAAGACAAACTAGGAAACAGGAAAGTCAATTAAACAAAACTGGGCAAATTTGCAAATGTAGAGCTGATGATATTCGACTTGGCCTCCTTGTTTTTCAAGATCCTGGCCCTGAATTAAATATTGTCAGGTAAAGGCCTTGCTGGCATGGAGGCAAGGCTGGCAAAGGAAAGCCTAGTAGCAAACAAATAAAACTTACAAGCACTCCATTGAGGAATAGTATCTTACTTTACATTTATAAGGGGATATGTAGATATGTGGCCATGCCAAATTAAACCTGGGTCTGGCTTCCCAAATGAAAAGGATCCTGGTACTTGTTTCTGTTCTGCAGTTAGGACATAGAGAGGTCTCAACACTCTCAGCATATTTCTTTCTTCCCAGGGTTACACCAGAACATGCATCACATATGACTTGCTGTGAAATGTTTGTGACATTAACATGCAAAATTCAATGGTCAAAGCCCACATGATTGGAAGAAATTTCTTTCTTTCTCTCCTTCAAACCCACCCATCTACTGCTGTGCTGAGTGGAGCCAACCAAGGTGTGATCTGGACAGTTCAGAGGGCTTGTTCTCTTATTGTTTTATTTGCAATCCAGGACGCAATGAAGTAAATACAGGAGCAAAGGGCTGTGTCCAGATGGTGATGTCTATGTCATTTTGGTTTTGAGGCTTTCTCCCTCCTGCTTGGGAGAAAGCAGAACTATCTGTGCCTTCTCCTGGAAAATGGTTGTTTTTTTACTCAGATGAAGTAGTGTTAGATGCCTTGTTTTGAGGGCTGCCCCTTCCCCCCTCCCTGAGAAAATCTAAAACAGCAATAAGGTAAAATAAGGATTAAATCAACCAATAAGATCAAAGTTAGATTGGATTTAAAATGGATTTAAAATCTTAATGAAAAAAAACAGGTTCTGAAATAAGCTCTTAAAAGAACCTTGCATCAAAACAATAGATTGCTGCTGTTTCTACAGTGTATTTGATGGACATAAAACATTTGAATAATATTGTGGACGCTGAATCCTGGTTTTCAAATGGCTTTTCACCTTCCCCCTTTTCCTACTGAGGGTGTCCTGTGTGATGAACATTGCCCACTTCTAGGTAATTATGTAATATAGCATTCAGCCATTCACCAGTCTGGCTAGAGTCCCCCTCCTTTCACATCTGGTACACATTAGGATTTTGGAAATCTGAATCCCACTGGAATCAGTGAATACTGCAGCCTTCACCTTCCAGCTTCACAAATTCAAATACTTACAGGAGATAGTTTATATGTAATCAGAGGGTGATCTAATAATATGTGTTTAAATGCAATTATAAGCCAATGCCATACATTCTTCAGAGTCTGCATAAGGCATTTTTTGAAGTACCTCAGTCTCTGCGTTGCACTACCCTGAGAGATTTAAGGCATATCATATAAGAAGAAACCAGGGTGATAAATGAATTTGCAAATAAATATGCGAGAGGCTTCATATAGAGTTACAGATACTGAAAAATTATAGATTATTAAAAACATAAACAAAATTTTTATTAATTTGAATCTTGCTTTCCTTTATTGATACCTCTGTTTTTCACCATATTGCAAAATGATCAGGAATTTATCATAAGATAAATCTGAGAACTCAAAAACGCAGCACAGAAAAGCAGACCAAATACCACAGGGTCACACAACCTGCAAATTCGCATAAGGCATTTGTATTTATAATTCAACTTGAGCCAAATGCTAAATTCATCTCCAGACAGAATAAAGCAAAAATACTCTCCTCATATATTTTGACAAAAATGTTGCTTTTCAGACATATTTTCCTAGCATTAAATTGTTCTGAAATCAATGGAAACATATGTCAGTAAGAATACTTAAAGGAGGCTAGCATAACTGGCTGGAAATATTAATTGCATATATTTTTCCAGAATAATGAGGGGTTTTTGCAAACAAAAGATTGCATATCAGATTTACAGAATTCACATAAAAAGCTAAATCTAACCATGATTTCATGAAAAATATTGAGCATTGTTGCATATTATTCTTTGCAATGTTCTCTGAAGGGAAGTCTAGGAAGCTTCATCACTTCAATCTCTTAAGGCTGCATTAAGGAAAACACTTTGGCAGAAAAAAATTGCAACTGGTAGGTATGGAAGACTAAACATTTCTAGAAACAGATCTTTTCTATTTCCCATTCATTTTTGGTTTATTAATGTGAGGAATACAGAGATGTAAAATTATCATCACAGAACAGTGTTACTTTCCACAGATAGAATTTATCTGATGAGATTTTAAAAACCCTGGTCCTGCACCAGGGAAAGCCGAAGCTGTCAGAAACCAGGCAGGAACCTGAACAGTATGTACACAACTTCCAGTCTGATTACTCAGATCCACACAGTTGTTAGAAACTGAATAAGGACTTGTCTGTTGAAAGTCCTTGATTACTGCAAACAACTGCAGGGCCACAGACTCATTTAGCTGCTTCTCTTAAAAATATTTTTGAGCTTTTGAACTGCTATTATTACCATGTATTTTTTTTTTGCCCTCTGCAGCAATTATCCAGTGAGTACTTCTCTTGTGGAGAATGCATAATAAATACTTCCACAAACTGAAAAGCTATAGTTTCAAGCCAGTAGTCAGTAATAGCCTTTTTACTGTAAATAAAATTTTGTATGTATTATTGTCAGATACAGCTTTCTTTTAACATGCTACTGATGAAACAAATTATTTTACGAGAGACTTCATTACAGCATACTTTTTCTCTGTTGTCACAGATGTTGTTATTTGGTGAAAAAAAATCAATCCAAATGGTTAAACTGTAAGTGGAATACGTATCTTTATTCACAAATCCAATATTTAATAATCTTTTGTACCCAACAAATCATACAATCACTTTTCCCTTCATTCCTCAACAGAATGGGTGATGTCCTCTGCCCTGCCTCATATAGCTCAGCATCAAGCCTTGAGACTTAATTAGCTAGAATCCATTAAGTGTTTTAAAATTCTCAGACAAAATATGTAGAGACAATCTGAAATCACACCTGCTTTTTGCAGGTGTCTTCAATTGCCCTAAATATATATAGAACATGCATTTGGTTCTTTTTATTAGTTTCTTATTCTGGCAAGGTTTGTTCTTTCTGCTGTTCAAATATCTCAGGTTTAGGATGGGAAGAATAAAAAGCCCCTGTGCACGTATATTGCATGTAGCAGCTGCTAAGATACCACAAAATAAAGGTAAAGTCAAAGAAACACATTTACCTAAATAAAGAGGTGCTGGCAAGGAAAGTCAGGAAAAACCTTTACCCATCTCTTCATAGAAATAATAAGAAAGGTATCAAAAGATTTCAACATTTCAGGATTTCAAAATAACTGGAATTCATAAGTCTTGAGAAAAAGGACTTTGCTGAAGTGAAGTAAGTTCAGTCTTTGCAATGTAATTCAAATTGTACTTGTAATTCAGTTCCTGGAATTAACCCACTGAAGCAAAGCTTGAAAAGATTTAGATTTACTCAGGCTACCAACAATACAATAATATCTTACAATTTCACAACTCCCTGTCTATTGGTGATACTGCCAAATGGCGGTAATCTGTCAGTTTGAGGCTCAGACTTGCTAATTGTTGAAAAATTAACCTGGACATCATTCCTGAGTTTCTCTGGCTGAAAACTTGTAGAATCTCAAGCACTTTTTAATCAGGATAAGATAACAACTGAGCTCTTAATTGAGATACTTAAGGAATGATTTCTACTTTAGTGCTGCAGCCCCATTTTTTAAGGTAGGAATGTTCAGAAGAGAATTCTTGCATTGTCCAACCATTGACCTTGGTGAAAAAAGACTCTCTCAGACCATTGTTCTTGAGTTAAAATTCATGTCACCTCAGCTATTAATATATTTTCAGAGGATGAACTGCTTGGGTATTGAGCACAAGAAGATTATTTCATATCGATATTTAAATACTTTGCTTATTTATTACATTATTTACTTTTTTTAAATTAATAATATTATTGTTTATTAATATCGGATGGAAATAAGTGGGAACCTGGGGGGAGAAGAGAAAGAAAGAGGGAGAGAGGGAGGAAGGGAGAGAGGGAAGAGGGGTGGGCTGGGAGAGGGGCTTGGTTGAGGGTGTCAGCACATGGGACCAGTGGCACATGGGGCTGTCTGTTGGCCTTCTATGCAAGCAATTTTGGCTAACTCTGCCATTACATCGCTATCAAATTTGGCAACAGTTCAGACAGTAAATTTGGTTTAAAGCTTCATTTTTAATAGCTATTATCTTTGAGACCCCACCCAAATAATGCTACAAAATTAGCAACATTATTGTGATGTAGAATATAAAATTTCATCAACATACCCAGCTATTTTTAAAAGTGTTCATGATTATTTGGAAAACATGCCTGAACCTCCAGGGAACACTGAATACAACTCTTCTTTGTCTTGATCTCCATCCCCAGCTCACAGGGCCCCTCCAATGATTTCGGTGAGTGTTGGATCCAGCTCACTCAGAGTAACAGAAAGCTGCAGTAATGCACTAAAATTGGTGCTATGTAAACAGCTAAAATAATAGGAAAACATAACGAGTTCAAAATTGCACACACACAGAGATAACAAACAAAATGCTTCATGTAGATGCTGCTCCTACATGAAAAAAAAAGAATTATTGGGACTAGCATAAGGGAAGTATTGGTGGTGAAATCAGAATTCTTTCCAGCATTTTATATGATACCCTTACATGAAAGATATTTGTTATCACAAAATATATATACTTTTTGTCTCATAAATAAGATACAATTTGGTATTAAAATACTGTATTTTCTGCTAAAAGCATCATATGCAAAGCAGTGCAGTTTTACATATATTTAGCTTCCTGCTTTCTCTCTTTTAAAACATTTATTAACCAGAAAGACCTCGCTGACATGTAAATTTCATTTTCTATGCCCAGCAGATTAAAATACATCTGTTTCAGACATCATTCAGTAAAGAAAAAATTTGAATAGTTCATTTTATTAGAAAAAGATTTATGTCAGCATTCAACTACAACAAGAGAGGGGATAGTGGCATGTGCACAATACTGGAAACAGATTTTCCATGAAAAGTATCTGTATTGAACAGAATTGTTCCAGAAATAACGTGGGCTTTTTGTGAACAGGTTAACCTAGTAGGTTGTGGACAGCACCTGTCTTTCCAGGTAGAGTTATTTTGTTCCTTCACTGTACAATTTACTCATGCTCCTGAATTAGCAGCTGTGTCAATGTACATTTAATGCACACTGGGAGAATGTGTATGATGAAGTAGATGGGAGTCAGTTCTGTCTCATTATATGGAGCTCCAGGAGTTGAGGAGACAAATTTCATTCTCTTGAGGATTTAATTGTACTGTCTCAGGAAAAGTTCATTTTATTTTATTTTTACTTTTCTTAGAGTTTGCAGAAAGATCAATAGGCTAAACATCTCTTTCATAAAGGCACAGTGAATATAAAGCATAATTAATATCACACAGCATCCTGGGCTATATGACCTAGCAGCATATTATAACACACTGGCATATGAAAGGTGATAAAGTGCCATGCATGACTAGGTAGTTCAGGGAGTGAGAATAAAACACAGATCCCATTTTATTTAGGTCAATACTCTAACAACAAGCTGGTTTTTGTGATGGAAAGTCATTTTTATCCAATGTATTTTTAGCACTCCACATGGTTAAGATCATCATAACTTCATGTTTTAAGAGAAAGTATTCCCTCCTCACATTGCCTGAACTCTGGTTTCTTCCAGGATTGAACAAAAATGGCTACTGTGTTTTTAAATACTTGATTCTTTTAAATGCCAGCATAGTATGCATACTATCGTGCATTCATAATGTAAATATCAAATAATTCATTTCCTTGGAATATTCACACTAGCCCAAGAAAAATGTTTGATCCTGTCAAAGTTAAAATATGCCTTTCAAAACATGCTTAAATGAAGAAGGTGGGAAGCTTTCTTGAACTGGAACATACAAGGAAAATCTGAAGTGGAAGAAAGGATATCTCTATTAAATAACTCCTTTGGGGAAGATTATTCAAGTTAGGATTGTTATTAAAATATACTGACAGGTGGATTCAGAAGAAATTGATGTCTCTGCACCTCTAATGCAGTCATACCATGCTGGTAAATCTCAGCTGGTCTAGGGACTAAATTACTACAAAACTTCAGATGCAAAACACAAAAGAAAAAAAAAGAAAACAAAGAAAAAAGAAAAAAGAAAAAAAAAAAGGTCACACTGGTTGAGCACCTTGGAGCATTGTAATGTGTTCCTGTTCATACAAATATTTTATAATGCCAAACATCCAATGCAGGGGTATGCAGAAAAACAGAGTATCAAAACAGAAGCAGAAAGAAAAGATCTTCAATACATCCATTTTTGTTGTATTATCAAGTTAAATCTTGATAAAAAAATCACACTAATATTTTTTTATGAAGTTCCAATCCTTGCTTATGAATGATACCTTTTAAAATAGGATTTTAAAGCACTTGTTTTATGTATCTGTAAGACACTGAAATAAATCTTGAGACATTAAAAATATATGCAACTCTGTTTGAGATAAAATATTGATAAAATAGAAACAAATTTACAGGAGAATGGTAAGATTTTTTTTTTTTTAATACTAGGTATAGTATTCATTAATCAACATTTGTGTTCTTCACTGGCAAAAGTATATATAAATTGACCTCATGAAATCTGGTAAACCTTTCAAATGTCTGCATTGCTCTGGTTCTACTCTGCTAAAAATGGCTGGTAAGAAACTGAAAAACTGGTTTACTTGAAAACCCTCAGACCCATTTTTGAATTTGACTAGCTATAACTAGAGATTTAGAAAACAGTTTCTCACATTGCAATACAGTTATAAATATAACTTAGTAAGGAAATCTTGATTTTGTATTAAAATTAATATCTAAATGCATTGAAATTGTCTCTTAAGTCTGTTCTATCCTTTACATATTTGCACAATATATTTTCAACGTGTATCAGAATTCAATTCTGTGTAATTATCTCAGTATATGTACAAGCTAGAGTGCATAGTGGCTTATGTTAACATATATGTTATGTTCAGCATACAAATAAACACAAATCAAAAAGTTTTACAGACTGATATTACTTTTACACTGATTTTATGTTCCCATTTGGAAGCCATTACAATATGTTTCTGAGATATATGAGTATTAGCCTACTTTCACTTTAAAAAATAGAGTAATAAATGAGGTTTTGAACACCTTTTCCTGTCTGCAGTGTACTGCAACTCTCAGTTAGATTTCTCCTGAGAAGGACATTTATGATGAGAAGGTACTGTATGTCTCAATTTAAGGATCATCTCCTGGTTAAATAAACCAAATTAAACTATCCATACCAAAATAACAGGAAAGTCTTTTGTATGATACCAAACATCTCCATTCCTCTTGTTGCAGATGTGATTTCCAACAATTTGTACCTCCTGAAGGATTAACAATAAATGAGAAGTAGAGGAGATTGCCAGTTTGTGGTGTGGGCTTGAACCAGGCTTGAACCCATATACCATTTATTTTTTATTAATGAAATCAGGTATGGCAAGCCTTGTTTAACCCATTCCTGCTTCATGCAATTCCTGCTTATTCCATGTAAAATAGCCTTAAAAAAATAAAATTAAAAAACAGGTTAAAGAAAATCTTTCTGAGAACTGTGTTGAAAGCCGTTTCCTTTAATTAAATTCTTGGCAATAAAAAAAATATTTATTATTATATCTCTCCACCAGATGCAGTGACATCCTCATAAAAGAGCACAAGCTATCTCACAAAAAAGCATGAGCATGTTTGTCAAGCCCACAGTTTCACAAGGAGGTGAAATTTTTCAGAACAAACAGGACAGTTGCTTTTTAATATTGGAATGGAAAAAGGTGCAAAAGCAGCAAAGATGCTGCTTGGCATGATTACATTTTTTTTTTCATAGGAAGAAAATTCAGAGAGCTCTCATTGACTGGAGTTTGGAAGGAAAAGCCCAGATCCAAACTGCTGGTGCAGGAGGTGAAGCACCACAGCTGAGTTTGCAGGATTGGGCCCCGTGCGCTGCTTGGGCGCCGCTGCTCTTGCTGAGCCGGGGGAGAAACTGGCTACAAGGGTTTCATCACCCACACTCCAAGTTAAATATCCTTTCATTATTAAGGCTTTTAAAAGCAAGAAAGACTACAAAAAGAAGAGATCTTGGAAAGATCTGAAGGGAAAATGGCATTTTTTATTAGTATAGAGATTATTTAACTTTGGAGCTCTGTTAATGATAATTTCTGTGACCAAAAATGTCCCCTTATGATTAATCAATTATGCAAACCATCCCCATTTCAAGGCTAGTAAAGACTTATTTAATGACATTTTTCATGCATCTCATGTCTTTAATATATTATTTTTTCCTTTTGCTCTTGCAGAGCAGTCGGCTCTGCAGAAGCAGAACTGTGTGTCATCAAATAAAATCATTCTCCATATCGAGAAACAATTGTTTATTTATAATACATTCTAAAAATTGATCCTTTTAAAAGAATTGATTTGGTGTTCAGCTTGTTTCTCTGCAGCACGAATTATTCCTCCACCGGCATGCTTCAGTTCAGAGTGTTCCAACAATAATGGCATGAGGCACTGAGAACAACAGGCCACTGCCAGGGTTGGTTGTTTTATTTTCCCTCCTTTCTGCTGCCCGAGGAACAATCCCATTTCACCTTGGATATACCCCGACTCCACAGATGCTGCAAGAAGTCATTCAGTCCTTTCACTAATTCCTTTCTAAGTATTTTCTGGGAAGAAACTGGCGATAATCCCAAACTGCATGTTACATGGTGTGGGCTAGTGTGTCCCTACAAAATGAGCTGAGACAGCCAAACTCACTTTAGTTAAGACCAGTCCACAGCAGTGTCTGAAGGCCTGAGATTGGTGCCATTGCATTGTTTTACAATGCAATTTGCAAAGCCCAGTTTACTGAAGGAAGAAGAAAGAAACCTTTGAGAAAGGAACTATTTGAGACAATGGCTCAAAATATGATTCATATTTTAAGGCTGAGCTTGACATCACATGAAAGAAAGAGGTACTCACTAAACAAACAACAACATGGTAACAAGAGAGATTAATTTATTATCATGTATACAAGTCATATGGAGATTTGGGGAAGATTGAAGGAAAGCAGCTTTCACAATTGTATTGCTCAGGTTTAGTTAGCACACAAAGATCCCATTTATGGAAATAACAATGCTTGGGTCATTAGTACTGCTGCAAGTGAGCGACTCCCCTTGTCATAATCTGTGCTGCACAGCAGTGAAACAATTGTCACTGTAAACTGCATCCCGCACTGAAAAGTGAGAAAACAATTGCAATGTGCCATTGGAATTAAACAAATAATTAGGAGGAAGAAGAGCATGTGCTCTACAGTTCCAGATGCATTCCCTTCTGTTTTGAAAGATGCAATGTAACCTTAATTAAACTTCCGTTTTTAAAAGTAAATATTTATTTACTGTAGATTACCCTTCCCCCAAAAAAACCCTAGTATAAATATAAATGCCTGAAGAGTAAACTTGCATTGCATGTACTCTGTCCATGATAAAACAGATTAAAATAAAGAAAAAGCAGGATAAAGGAGTCTCTGGCATGACTGACTCAAGATCCCCATCTAGCGTCCAGATGAAGATTAACGGAACCTTTTAAAAACTAGGGTATTAAACTGAAAAAAACAAAATAAACCGAGAAAAAAAACAAAAATCAAAACCTGAAACCACACACAAACAAACAAACAAACAAACAAACAAACAAAAACAAAACAAAACAAAAAAAAAAAAAAAGCACCAAAAAAGCAAACCAATCCAAAATTTAAGTTTTTGGCCACTGTTTGGCTTTTTATCATTTCCCAAATCATGTCTAGTCTAGTCTATTCATGTCCTTATAGTGCCCTCTTAACCATTTATTAGTATCTTTAAGGGGTACAATAAGTAGGTAGATATCATAGACACTTCATCTATTTTTCTTCTATCTTTTTTTCAGTAACAATTATGTTTAGGGGTATGTTTAACTAGGGTATAGCATGGAGAAGAGTGGTTTGAGTTCAACTGGTTCCTGTTAATCGCTTTTTGTTGTTGTCACTGCACATGCACTTATTTGTCAGAATAGTTGCAATAAAAAGCAAGATAGAATAAATTTCTGAGTGTTCACAGCAGCAAGTTTGATAGCTTGAGAACCTGGGTTCTGTTGCTACCACTTGGGCCTAACACATTCCCTTCCCATAGAAATAACCACAGTGAAATAGGGTGTTATAGTCACACACCTGATCCTGCAATGGACAGCAACACAGTAACAAAAACCAGGGAAATAAAGATTCCTATATTTATTTTAAACCCATCATGCTCACTAAAAGCAGTCTTTTAAAAGACCATTTAAAGTTGAAGGGAGGTATTCCCCCTTTTTTCCTCATTCTTGTAGCACTCCTCTATGCTTGCCACCGTTTGAGTAAGAAAAACGGATGGGATTTTAATTTTTCTTTGTTTTGCTTACAGTATGCAGGATATATATCTCAGCCAGCAATCCTTTAGCTAGCAATGTGGGAAGAAACAGCTGCATGGACTCAGCAGTGCCCAGGAAAGATGCACACTCCTCTTGGCTGCTCAAGCCTGGCTCTAATTCAGCTACACCCAAAAGTGCTGGCCCTGAGTGCCAGGTAGAGCCCTGCAGAGGTTTGTTTATCCAGGGACACACAGGCTGTCACTCTTTCATACTGTGGCCCTGAAAGGCATCTTAGGGCACAGGGCCTTGATGGTTACCTGGATCAGAGCCTCTCTCAGGTGCAAAGTTTTGGATGCATTTTCAGTGCTGGCCACAGTCAACTCAGGAGAAGAAGGAAGACCATTATGGGATGCCTGTTGTACTTAAAACCAAACCACAAAAAGCTGAGATGCTGAACAATGTTGGTGTTTAATATTGTTTGTAACAGGTTTGTAACAAGGTTACAAAAATTTGTAAGAAAATGTCTTCTGACATGTTCCTGGGCTAGAGCAGTCTGGGTGAAATGAGCCTTCAACTTCCTAAGGCTTGTGCTCCTTCTCTTCCTGTGAACTGAAACTCTTGATGGGCACATTTATAAAGCTGCCCATGGTTTTCACAATTTCATAAAATCATAGAAATATTTAGGTTGAAAAGGACATTTAAGATCATTGAGGTTTCCAGGCTTTTGCAATAGCCCTTATATTTACAGTGGTGAATGCCCCTAGAATTGGTAATATTTCTGAAAGTGGAATCAATTTTTCAAGATCAGGACTGTAACTAAGCACATTACAGCCGTGCTGAACTCAGCGAGTGAACAAGGCTCTCTGAGCTGGCTCCTAAACCCAAGTGGATATTCTGCATGGCAAGGATAAGACAGTCTGTCTTTTCTATATCTAAGCTTTCAGAGCAGGAGTGGGCTTTCTAACACATGAAGACCACATATGCCTGCTGCATATAGACACTGAGGTGGTGCCTCCCAGCTTTGCTCATAGGCTTGTCACAGGAGCTGCACAAATGCAAAAGAATGACCAGGAGTGAACCCTCATGCCCTAATAGTCAGATGGATATAGACAGGCTTGAAAGAACAAGACAGTTCATGTAAGTGATGAACAATTATCCACAGTCATCTCAACAATGGCAGATTATCTTGCAGACACCAAGGCAAAGGTGTTTTAACTATGAAGGCTAAGGAGACCATTCTCTTAGATATTTTAGAGATGGAGATTAAAGAATCCAATCTTTTAGACATCTCCCAAGCCTGGGACCAGCATGGGAGAAAGAAGTAAGACGCTTCTGGGAAAAGGTAAAAACAGGAAACAACAGCTGGCACTCACAAAGCAAAAGGAGGTTGGAATCAATATGCAAAAACAAGATATTGAGGATGAGAGAATGAATATCTGAACAATGAAGTGGCAAAAACAGAAGCAAAAGGAGGTGAGAGGGGTAAAACGCTTTATGGGGCAGAGCAGTGTCTTTCTTCCTCAAGACACGAAGACGTGAGGATCAGAGACAGGTTTTGGCTATTATTAATGCTGTTATTTCTTTCTCAAAGTAAGAACTAACTACACTTTTCAAAGAATAACTGGAAAATTATAAATCCATATATAATTATATACTATATGCCAACATTCTTGGATTGGTAGAAGCAAAAATATCTCCTGTCTTTTTCTTTTTTCTTTAATTTTTTAAAGCCAAATCTGCTGACTTTTTTCCATTGTTCTGGGTAAAACAGTGTAATTGCATATAAATATATACAGTACATGTGTGCTTCCTTTAATTCACTAATAGCTGATCTTCTTCTGCACCTATATAAACTGTTAAATATTTTGTTTAACATTAATGATGAAAAAACTGACGAATAAAATTAATTTTAATGAATTTCTCATGATCTTTTATGTACCAGTGAAATAATCAGTGCTCACTGCATCTTTTCCACCCATATTCATCAAGGTTTATTATTCATATTCCTCTTGCTTTTAAGAGGAGCCTTTGTATCCAAAATTCTTTCCTCTTCAGATCAGTTCTGGAATTCCTTCTCCACCACACTTTGATGCCCTCATTTTCTATGATTACCCAAAAACAGATTGTATGGCTACCTGTCTGGTATGTAAACACCTTTCCATTAGTAGTTTAGTGGGGATACTTTTTTTGTAGGACTACGTGCTGCTGCTTGATAAGATAGCAGGAATGAAGCTATTTTCTGATTTAAAGATAAGGTGTCTCTCCTGAATGCTTGTGTGGCAGTTAAAAAGTTCTAAAACCACTTGGATTCTCATTAGTACTCTGATGGTAGGGCACAGATAAAACATGTCAAATTTTATCAACACACAGAAATTTCCTCAGTTTTTAAGGTGTAAATGACATCCTAATATACGGAGCATTATTTCTTTAGGTAAACCAAAAGTCACAGAACTTAAGAGACCTGTAGGGTAAAGACTGTACAAAAAACCCCAGCCTCATTTGCAAAGTTTTTATGCAAGAAAGGGCAGCTTTTTTGGTGAAGAAGTTTTCAGTTTGTGGTTATAAATCAGTTCTCCAGTATCATCAGTATCTGACCACCAAGTATGCTGTCTCACTTAGACTTTTTTTGTGAAATGTACTGAGTTTTACTGACAGCAGTTTTGTCAACAGTAACTTCCTAGGTTTGTGGGCTTGACACACAAAAGAAGTATTTGTTTTCTACTCAAATTAATTATTTTTATTAGTAAATATGTCTTCAGAGTGGTGCAGTAACTTTGCAAAAGCATCAGTGAATTTGAGGAGCAGTCTCCCATTGCAACTGTGGGAATGGCTTTGGTAATGTTTCCTCATAGCCCATGAGTGCTCTCTTTCTTGGGCATGATGGTAGTACTTAATAGTAGGCTCACTGCCTTTTCTGGGGCTGTCCACACAGATTTTAAAAATTCAGTAGTTTTTCCTAGCATATAGTCTTTTCCTCCTATCTCACCAGTCTTCTTTTGATGATTTGGTATCATTAAGGTTGTATTTCAGTAGCCCTTAAGCACTGTGCTGTCACCTGCTACCAATGCAATGACAGACAATTTGGGGAAAAAAGCTGTCTCAGACTCCAAAAGAACCCAGAGAACAATATGTCCAGGAATGCACACTGCCAATCTAAATCTAGCTGGGGTGCAATCACCAAAGCACCAAATCACTCTGAGCTTTGGACTGGTAAACTGTTCCTTTGTGCTCTTTGTATTCCAGGGAAATCAACACTCGTCTCCGGCCATGAGTAGTCACAAACTGAAACACAGTTTAATATTTAAACCAGACATTGTTTATTCCGAGTTGGAGAGATAAAAGATACTGACAAAGCCAAGAAATAAAATACAAGCCTGACCAGAACCTTCCTAGAGGAATCTAAATATCAAATATCATTGTGAAATAGTGATAGCATTAAACTTCCATGGTGCTGACTCCCTCTCACATATCAGCAATCCCTTTACAGGTCACCAAAAACTTTTCTTCATCTTCCAAAATGTTTAGTATTCACTTCCAAGAAGAGACTGTGGCAATACCACCCTGGTTCCCCTACAGGCTCCAGACAAGGAAACATCTCTGAACTGTGCTCATCTCAGCCACAGCAGCGGCTGCTGCTTGAGAACCACTTTAAATCAACACATTTACCAGATGCTCAGCCCCACCAGCTTTGGCAGCTGCACCATCTGTCTCAGTCCCCGTGATGGAGTAGACTTGGTGGGCTGCTTGTAACTCCCATGGGACCCTCTGCACAGACCATACACTGCTTGGAATGGCAATGTACCAGGGTTCTGCCAGCAAAACACTAAGAATTAATCCATCTGAATGCCCTGGGGCGAAAAACGAGGGTAGTATCTGCCACAAACTGTTTCCCTCAATCTGCATCCCAGAGGAGGCAATCTTTATTTTCATGTAGAACTCCCAGTTTCAGCAGAGATGACAGCCTTGGATTTTAAATCTACAAAGGCTTTTTAAAGTTCTACCAACTCCTTCTTTCTTGTATCTTTTGGCTGAAGTCTGGAGAAATTGTTATCACTTGCCCTTGGAATTCAATGCTTCTCTCTTTCCTGGCTGCCTGAAGGATCTTCTCCTTATCTCTCATTTCCACTAAAGTCAGAAGCATTGTGTTCTTGGAAGGAGTACCCTTGAGTTGATTGTGGGTGAGTATTTTACAGCATCAATCAATGCAGGAAACATCCTCATCCTCTGGCAGCTCACAAATAGCAGACTGTAATTTTTCTAGGAAATCCACTAGATCTTTTCTGTCATTTCCAGCTAAAGATACTGAGATTTATTCACAACAAGGTCTCGTTTAAATACTAGCTTTTTTTTCTGAGCATGTCAGCACTCTGACCATAGATTACAAGGCTCATTTTAACAGATCTCTGTTTAGTCTGCATGCAGAAGGCTTTTGTGTCAAGCCATTGATCTGTGCAGTCAATCTGATTTCCTCTTTATCCATGTAGAGCAGTAGTACTCACTAACTTTGCTAGAAGCTAAACATCATCTGTGAGACAAATCCAAAATCTGCATTGGTAATTAGGCTCTGAAGAAGCAATGTTACCATTCCCTCTTCATTCTTTTCCTCTCCCTTACTTTGGAAATCAGTCATTGGCAGGGGTATAGAAAAGAATGTTGGCACAAAAGACCTCAGATGAAATGTCATTTAATAAAATTGATTCAACCCTCTGAAGTACTTTTATGATCCAGAGTAAAAGCCCAGAGCTGTAATGGCTTAACAATACATAGGACTGTAAACTTTGCTTTACTGGGGGACAGACAATCTCAGCAAGAAGACAGAGGAGGGCAGGAGAACTGCATTCTGCTTCTGCCTCCTCCACTGAGCTGTGCTGGGTAAATCACCCCAGCTGTTGCAGCTTTGCTGCCTCCTGGCCCCCTCCACATTTTGCACATTTAGATTGAGTGGAAGGGTATAGCACATGGCTAAAAAGAGGTTTCAATCTCTCAAGATTACTTACAGTACGAATCACTGTTAATCATAAAATCCAAGGCAAAGAGTGTGTGTGACAGGCTGCAGTGGCTCCTGGATAGGCACCAGAGGGATGCTCATGATTTCCCAGTATAAGGGGTGTGGTAGGAGCACTGTGTGCCTGATGGTTTTCCCCACCCTTGCCTCTGAAAGCATTACAGCCAACAGGGAGAACTGCAGCAGATGGAAGAGGGTTCCTCCTTCAGCAGCTGGTTTGTGCACAATTGGGGGGTGAGGAGGGTGCTTCAGCCATCCTCCTGTTCTCAGCATCACCTCTGAGTAACATAGAGGCAACACTGCTGGCTGCAGGAGGCCTGGCTGGGCAAGCTCTGCCCCTATAGCACAAGCCACAGCCATGGTGAAAGAAGCAGAAAAGGAGCTGTGAGGGTGTAGCAGAGAAGAGGAGAGGAGACAAAAGCCCCACAGAACTGAATGACAGCATGGTCGAGGTCTTCAAGGATGAGAAACAAGATGATGCAAGGGAAAAACAAGAGCAGTCATTTGATGATAAATTACTTTCCAGGAGATTTTAATCACAAAAGCTGACATCCTCTACTGAATGCTATTGTCTTGTGCTGATGACCACAGTGTCATCACTTAACATCTTTGTCATACTGAATTATAGGTACTAATTGTCTCCTTTTCCTCTTTTATTATCCTCCTAGATTTCATTTCTTCATTTCTCTTTCTGATTTTGCTTCTTGTTGTTCACTTTCCCATCTCTTTAAATTTTTATTAATTGTCTGAGACTGCAAAGATTTTATTGAAAAGTTTATCTAAGCATCCCTCACTGAGTGCCTGATCAAATGAAATCACATATTAGTCCATATTAGATGCATTACAGGAATTATCTTGACTGTAAAGTTCCAGATCTCACTGTGCTGAAGGGCTGAAGTGAGGAGAAATCCACAGATCCCAATTCAGTGACCATCAGATACTCAAAAAAAAAAAAAAAAAAAAAAAAAAGATGGGTACAATTAAATTTTACTGCATCACCTCCGTGCCATGTTGCAATTACACCCACTCTTCTTTCACTGGATGTGCTGAGGAGCAGCAACCTAGGGTGTGATGGAAATAACTGCACTAGTTCTCTACCAGCCACAGCTCCTCCATCCCAGGCACCTCCACCTCTGGATACTTTCTGAGCAAGCTGTTTCTTGCTCCTTGTTTCAGGTTAGATCTTCATGAGGACTAAATCAGATTAGCTCCACTGACTGCAGGGAAATCATATCAATATAAATCAATTCAGATTGTGATAAAATCTTGAAACTAATTGAAGTGATCTTCATTAGGAAACTTTCAAGAGCCTAAATGGATTAAAATTAGGAGGTTATATTTGACATAAACTGCAAGAAGCATATATATGGTAATTTTCACCTTTTTCCTTTTAAAAATTAACAAAAAATGAGTTATAAATTTGTCATATACACTTATTATTTGAAGTCAGTGGAAACTATGAATAATTTAATCCTTAAACTGTGTATCTCCAGGACTTATTAAGAATTTAGTATTCACAGTCTCCGATATTTATTTTTGTTTTGACTGAACACACAGATCAGTGATGGATTTCTGCTCATTAGTATGAATTTTATGTTGTTGCACATAAGATTTACTATCCCATAAATAATATCAGCAAACTCATTTGTTAGTATAGCCTGACAAAATGAACACAAAACGAGTATAAGCACAGCTGCATATAATGTAGCTAGAAACTGAATATTCACAGAATTTGACCTTTTCAAAGCCTCTTTGTATGAGTCCAGTTTTAGTATGCTGCAAAGCAGTCAAATCTCTAATGTACTTGGGAGAAAACTGAATTTATGTTCCCTTACACCTTTATAAATAGCCTCAAAGGGAATTGAAAGTATATGCTGATGAGATGCTGCAAAGGTAACAGCTGGGGGAAAGGTAGAGACAAAGAGCTGGGCAGAAGGTGGACCTTGGGCACATGATGAAAAAATAATAAAGTAAATTCAATCTGCAAATATGCTGGGAGCTGAGGGAGGCAGCACCTGCTCTGGGGCCACATGGTGAGCCAAGAGTCAAGACAGCCACGGCTGGTTAGAAAGACAATTACAGAGGTTAGAGAGGTTAGGCTTTGTCCTTTTTTTTCCCATCCTCACCCCCAAGCTCTGCCTATTTCTTGCCATGGCTCCTTTTCCTTGAGGGAATTTGTAGCAACCATATGATCTTTCTGCTATTTTTTCAGAGCTGAAGCAGCTCTGGGGTACCCCTGCTGTCAAGCCTCACCCCCAGTCTCAGGGTGGTGGCCTGAACCTCCCCAGAGGGTCCATGGGGCTTAGTGGCTCTCTACAGGAGGCCTGTGAAACTCTGCCAACAGGAGTATTTCACTTCTTCTGGGTCAATTTGCTTTGTTTGAAGCCTGTTATGTTTGCCCTTGAAATAACTTCTCCTGCAGTGGAAATCTCTATTTGCTCTCATTTGATATTGTTTTTCTCAGGCAGTGGCTTTTTGGTACAGTTTTATGCTGGCATACAGAACAGCTGTCTTGAAAGCAGAGAGTTTCTGTCCAAATACTTCCAGAATTTGCTGGAAGCCCACTTGCCTGAGCAAAGCAAGACAATATAAATGTTTATGTTTTTTAATATGCAACTATGAATTGTCACATTTTTTTAGAATTAAATTAGTAAAAATCCTTCTGTGGTTTTTCATAGGATTTTTTTCTTTGCTTGTGGGTTCTAGTTTGGGGGATTTTTTTGTCTTTTGGTTGGTGAATGCTTTGACATTAAGTGTTTAATCAAAGACTCATAGAATAGTTTGCATTAGAAGGAACCTTTGCAGGTTATCTAGTCCAATGCTCCTTGCACTGAGCAGGGACATCATCAGTGAGATCAGATTGCTTAGAGCCCCAGTTCAGCCTGACCTTGGATGTTTCCAGGAATGGGGAATCTGCCTCCTCTCCTGGCAACCTGTGCTGGTGTTACAGCACTCTCATAATAAAACATGTATGCCATATACCTAACCAAAATTGACTCTTCTTCAGTTACCTATTCATTACCTATGCAATGTCCTATTGCAGCAGGCCCTGCTAAAAAGTCTGTCCCCATCTTTCTTGTAAACCCCTTTAAGCATGGAGAGGCTGCTAAAAGATCTACCTGGAGACTTCCTTTCTTTAGCTTGAATAACTCCAATTGTCTCAAGCTTGTCTTCTTGGGAGAGGTGCTCCAGCCCTCTGATCAACTTCAAATTTCTTTTCTGAACTTGCTGCAGGAGGTCCACAACCTCCCTCCCCAGAGCTGAACAAGTACTCCAGGGAGATCTTACACGAGTGGAGTAGAGGGGGAAAATCACGTCCTTGATCTGCCAGTCACACTTCATTTGATGCAGCCCAGGATATGTTGGCTTTCTGGGCTGCAAGTGCACAATGCTGGGTCAGGTCCAGCTTTTCATCCACTTGGTATGTCTGCCTGTTCTCTAAAACACAAGTGCCATAAAACACCATTAAGGCAAATGTAACAAATGTATGTGACCTGTCATATATGCTCAATTTACTTTCAGG
Source organism: Muscicapa striata striata (assembly GCA_030060385.1). Lineage (NCBI taxonomy): Eukaryota > Metazoa > Chordata > Aves > Passeriformes > Muscicapidae > Muscicapa > Muscicapa striata. The sequence goes on from JAREIS010000090.1 coordinate 4,416,894, forward strand.
GTTTCTGTTGTTCCTCCTTTCTTGATGCCTCAGACTGTTTCTTTTCCTAGATTATTTTTACTGAAAAATGAGAAAAATGCAAAGCCCCAGCTTAGAATCTCAGCTGAGAAATGAGTCACACCACCATGGACGCTTCCCAATAATGTGCAAGATTTGTGTGCATGATTTGTAGTCATAGTTTGCAGGAGAAAGGAGAAACTAATTATAACTATGTGTCATGGCAATGTTTCTTAGTGAAAAAAGAAGAAATGTTGTCAGGGAAAAATGAGGCCTTAAAGGCCCTTTAGGAGGGAGACCATAGCTGACAAAAATAAAAATGGGGGAGGTAGGGATGCCCTGGAGAAGCTGCATCCTCTTGGACTGAGCCTGTATTTGGAATCCCTCCGAGAGGAGGCTGTTTGTGCAGCCTGCTGTCGATAAATAAAACATTCACAAACTAGGTCAAGATTAGAGCTATGAGACACTAACAAAACTGGATGATGAGAGGCTCTTTTATGTTGTTGAATAAATACACCAAGACCCATGAGCTGAAACTACTAAAAATTACTTGTTACTAACTTAAAAAGTCCAGGGGAAAAATGACACCCATATGAAAGAATTCTCTAGGAAAAAATCTTTGGGCAGAATAAGTATCCAGGGTATGGCTGCACAACTTCAGTTAAAACTTTTCAGCTTCAAGAACTTGAACTCTGAAGAATTTTTATAAATAATAAATATTTGTCAGAGACCTGTTTGGCATATCCAGCCTTTACAGTAGAAACAAAATTGGAAATTAAATAGGAAATAATTCAAATAAACATCTTTTGTTTATTGTATTTGTTTACAGTCTTTATGATTCAGCCTACACAGTGTACAAGATTGTCAGGAATGGCTTGGCAGAACTACTGGAAGCAAAAAAAAAAGATTACTATCAGTCAACTTGTGACAGGCAAAGCAGATGTCAGCATGCCGAAGCCATATTATTGAACAACACCTTCTAGTGGCCACTCTTCTAATTTCCACCAAGTTTCACAGCCATGTTTACAAAATCAGAGGATCAAAGAATCGTTTAGGTTAGAAAAGCCCTCTGAGATCATCAAGTTCAACCTCTGATCAAACAAGACCATGTCAATCAGACCACGACACTAAATGCCATGAGTCATTTCTCAAAAACCTCCAGGGATGGTGACTCCACCACCTCCCTGGGTAGCCCATTCTAATGTTTAATAATCCCTTCTGTAAAGAAATTCCTCTTGATATCCAACCTGAATCTTCCCTGGTGCACATTCAGCTGGCTGCTGACCAGCACCCCCAGGTGCTTTTTCCCTGGACAGATTTCCAGCCACCCTTCCCCAGGTCTGTAGCACTGTCTGGTGTTATTGTGGCTGAAGGGTGGGAGTGGGAAGCATGCTTTGTACAACCTCTGCCTCTGAGGCTGGGAGCTGAGATGGTGCAAAAGAGATAACAAATAGAGCATCTCTCACAACAGTTTAGTCCCACCAGTTGGGACTCCCAACTGGGATAAAAATTTGGCTGTGGTCTATTTCCAGATCTTGACAGTGCAGGTCTGATTGTTATGGTAGTTCAGTATTTCTACAGTCTGTGTGCCACTGGCATTATTTTCACATATTTCTCACACTTTGATTTCAATTTCTCTACATTTTAACAACAAAAGTAACATTCTTATTGAAAGGTTTTTCAACATCCAGTATACGCAACCCTGTTTCCAGCTCAAATGCCACTGGATGCATGCTAATATAGATGACCAAAGGACTATTTTTGTAAAGTATACTTCAAGATCTTGATCCAGAACTTGTCAGTCCATGGATTTTCATTCAGATTGATAGTGTTGCTATGCTGCAGGTTGTGCCCTGTCAACTAAAGGATCCACTTCCAAGTTTACTTCTAAAGGACCACTCCTGCAGCTTGAGTTGCTCCAGAATGTGTAAATAATATTTGCTGAATAGGCTAATAAATTGTAAATTAATAAATTAAAGTGTTAATTAAACACAGGGGATTCAGAGATCTACATATCAGCATTTGGTCATACATTCTGAAATTGGTCAGATATATGTAAACTGTGTGAAAGAGAAAACAGTTTTTCATGATTTCTGCCAGAACGCATACAATATGTTTCCTTGTTTATCTGTTCATTCATGTGGACATACCTGTTTGGCATTAGTGAAAGGACACTAATCTGAGCCACGAGATTAACTGTTGGCAGATTAGTAGCTGATTGGTGATGCTACCCTCCTTGGCAAGTTTTCTCATTTTCACAGCTCTTGTTTCCCTTTCTCCTGTTTTTACCTGCTCAGTGAGCTCGCCCTAGCCAGACCTGCCTCAGGACCTGCACACGGCCAAGCTCTGGATGGGGAATGCTGAGTAGTTACAGAAGATTGTTGCCTGCAACAGCAAGCTAGTAGCAGGCTGGCATGAGTAACCTGAACAGAGATAGACTGCTGAACTGGCCCAAAACAGTGAGACCTTTACATCTGATGGAGACAAGTCTCTTAAGGAAGAACCCTAGCTGGGCTGTAGGCACCTGCGTCCCCAGCCTGCTTCCTTCAGCTTGATTTGCAAGCTGAGCATGCAGCACTCGCCAAGATGCGGAGTCCACAGTCAATGGTGAGGGTTGCAATCCTTCACCAGCTGGTTGTAATCACCTGTGTCAGGAAACAAGCACAGGGCAGTGGCTACGGAACCTTCAGCTGTGCCCAGCAGAGGGCGCTGTGGCTCCAGCAGAGGGCGCTGTGCCCAGCAGAGGGGGCTGTGCTCCAGCAGAGGGCGCTGTGAGCCCAGCAGAGGGCGCTGTGAGCCCAGCAGAGGGCACTGTGTGCTCCAGCAGAGGGCGCTGTGCCCAGCAGAGGGCACTGTGGCTCCAGCAGAGGGCCCTGTGAGCCCAGCAGAGGGGGCTGTGCTCGAGCAGAGGGCACTGTGTGCTCCAGCAGAGGGCTGTGCCCAGCAGAGGGCACTGTGGCTCCAGCAGAGGGTGCTGTGCCCAGCAGAGGGCGCTGTGGCTCCAGCAGAGGGTGCTGTGCCCAGCAGAGGGTGCTGTGCCCAGCAGAGGGGGCTGTGCCCAGCAGAGGGTGCTGTGCCCAGCAGAGGGTGCTGTGGCTCCAGAAGAGGGTGCTGTCCCCAGCAGAGGGTGCTGTGCCCAGCAGAGGGCACTGTGGCTCCAGCAGAGGGTGCTGTCCCCAGCAGAGGGGGCTCTGCCCAGCAGAGGGCGCTGTGCTCCAGCAGAGGGTGCTGTGCCCAGCAGAGGGCGCTGTGGCTCCAGCAGAGGGCCCTGTGAGCCCAGCAGAGGGCGCTGTGGCTCCAGCAGAGGGCCCTGTGAGCCCAGCAGAGGGCGCTGTGTGCCCAGCAGAGGGCACTGTGCTCCTGCAGAGGGCGCTGTGGCTCCTGCAGAGGGCGCTGTGCTCCAGCAGAGGGCGCTGTGTGCCCAGCAGAGGGCCCTGTGAGCCCAGCAGAGGGCGCTGTGCTCCAGCAGAGGGCGCTGTGCTCCAGCAGAGGGCGCACTGTGCCCAGCAGAGGGCCCTGTGAGCCCAGCAGAGGGCGCTGTGGCTCCAGCAGAGGGCACTGTGCTCCAGCAGAGGGCGCTGTGCCCAGCAGAGGGCGCTGTGGCTCTGGCACTGAGGCCCCTGGGCCTTGCTCTGCTGCTGGAGCAGTCACTGAGGCCGTCACAGGCCAGCGACGTCCTCGAGAGCTCCAGCAAACTCTGGCCCTGTTCTTTACAGCATGAGGCACAAACTCTGGTAGGATAAAAAGGGTATGGAGTGTGGGTATAATCTTTGGAACAGTTCTAACCAGCGGTGTTATTTAGGCAATGTGTTTTTTTTAATCAGGCCAGTGTAGGATTTATGACATAATGATTTAAAACTGAGGGAGGGTCAATTTCGTTTGGGTATAGGTGAGAAGCTTTTTGCAATGAGGGTGGTGAAACCCTGGAATAAGTTGCCCAGAGACTACCCAGGCCTGGAAACATTCAAGGTCATGTTTGACGGGGCTCTGGGCAAGCTGGTATCCCTGCCCATGGCAGGGCAGCTGGGACTAGATGACTTTTAAAGGTTCCTTCCAACCAAAACAATTCTGTGGTTCTATGATCTATTATTATGTACAGATCATAGGCCTTGTGTACTGATATTTTTCTTCCCCTGCAGTGGCCCAAGAATCAGTGACTCGTGTTACACAGGCACAGTTCCATATGTGGATATCTGCACATCTCTTGTGGACACTTCTGTTGTGAACACTTGCTGTAGGCTGATCAAGCAGAGGCCTTCCCTCTGCACATACACACCTGGCTGATAGTCCCTATGCGTTTTTCCTTAAAGTGGTCAATTTGAGCTCTAATATATGAACCTTCCCAGCTCTACATTTGTACTGTCATGAAAACTGATTTTCAGACTAAAATTCTCTCGGCACCAATTTTTCCAAGATTATTTACGCACTTTGAGTGAACTCTACACTACAGACCACATTAACGCTTCTGTGCAGCAATGCTCCAAAATTACATTTTCTAATTTTAAAAAGCTGGAGAACCCCCTTTTCTTTTTTTTTTTTTTTTCATTAAAAGTCCATAAATTATTTCTGTGACACTGAATACACACACATATATATGTATATAAATCCATTAATTTTCAGAATTTTAGTTTGCAATTACATAAGTCTGTTCAGTAAATAATAATGTGGGTCATAATCTTAGCATAATGATATCAGAATTGGTAGAAAAGGATTGTTGACTGTAACTTTCAGCTGTTTCTGTTGTTCAGCCTGTTTCTTTCTGGGGTCAGGCTCTGATCATGACACAGTTTGCCCACTGGGATACCTCCTGCTGCTGCTGCTGAGGGATATTTATTACTTCTAAAATTATCTCACTTCACAACTGCTTTGAAAACTGCTTCTGCTTTGCAGTTTGAAAACTATTGTTGCTAACAGTATCTGGATGCTACACAGCACATTTAGTCCTTTGTAGGTGTTTGGATGTGTGTGCATATTTTTCTGTTTGTATGTTAATACTAAGAATAACTAAATCACACTGGAAAAAAGTCTTCAAAATACTGCAAGCTGCTGTATTCTCTGTCTGCTCTCAAGTTTGTTAAAAAGAGGGGTCACATGCATGTCAGCATTTGGTTTTGGAAGTCTGTAAGTTCCCTGATCCATGAAGCTTACCTAACTATGCCCTACCTGTTCTTTCCAGTATCTGTAATCATTTATCTCACTGACAATTCTGGTTTCTAGGAGGGAGAGGCAAACAGAATTTTGTCTCTGCATTGCTCTACATTCATTCAAACTGATGGGGACCATGGCCATGGTTCCTCCTCTCTCTTTCCACATTGCAAATACTTCTGAGGGACTTTCGCATTTTATTCTTCATGGAATCATAGAATATCCTGAGTTGGAAGGGACCCACAAAGATCATCTAGTTCAGCTCTTGGCTGTGCACCTGACAACCCCAAATATCACAGCATGTGTCTGAGAGCGTTGTCCAAACATTTCTTGACAAACTCTAGCTGACATGGTACCATGATCACTTCTCTAGGGAGCCTGTTTTAATGTTTTCTCTTACAAATGTTGCATCTTTAAGTAACTTCAATATTCCACACAGGCCTAAAAGACTTTCTAAATTAAGTCAGAAAGCAGAAAAAATGGAATTAACCCTAGCATGGACTTGTGTGAGAAATAAAATAATGTTTTGCTTCAACCACTGTTTCAGCCATAAGAATGTGTACATATGTCATGTAGACAAAGATGTAGCCAGCAGGAGGCCAGGCCTCCTAAACATGGAAGGGAGAAAAAGAGGAGTGAAATGATGGTTGTTACTTGGAGTCCTTAGTTCTGAGAGGGATAGAAAGGGGAGGGGAAAGGAGGCGTCAGTTTGAGCGTGGTAGGCACTCAGAAAGAATGTGAATTCCTGAGTACTCACAGGAAGGGAAAAGGGGACAGGGACCCCACCAGTTGAGGAAGTGTCTAAAAGTTTGTGCATTTTAGAGAGAGGTATGCCTCCTCAGTGAGATGTGCCTGACTCAGCTTACTTGTTTATAACAAGTTTTGCTTTGATGACATTGTCCTCTTTCAGTTTTGTGGGCAAATTACTATTTCTCACGGCTGGAAGGATCATTATCACAGACAAAGTAAATTGAAGGGATCAGATTCCAGAATTCCATTCTTTCAAAGATGCTGTCTTTAATCCTGAGAGTGAAGGAAAAAGAATCCTGTCCTGCAGGTGATTAATCTTGGTTTTCTGACTAGCCCAAGCTCAAAGATTCATCTGCAAAACCACAGGGGAATGTTATAGTGAAGCACTATAAGAAGGAGGGTGATAAGAAAGAAATTTGTGTGTGTGAGAATACTAGATCTGAGCTGCCAGCTCTGGACTACTTTTGAGATAGAGAACATTTGGTGGGGATGGAATAAAATATTTCCTTTCAGATTTCAATTGAAGGTGATATTGATAAATGCTCTGATTTTTGTTGAATTCAGAACTGCTGTCTTGAAAGTATCAAAATAAAACAGGGATGAAATTTAGCAAAAATATCTCAATTTTTTTCCCTCTGTACAACACCAAGTTGAGATGCAGTGTTGATCTGCTGAGGAAATGAAGGCTCTTCAGAGAGGTTAGGACAGGCTGGATCAGTGGGCTGAGGCCAACTGTGTGAGGTTCCACAAGGCTAGGTGCTGGTCCTGCACTGGGGTCACAACCACAGTGCTATGGGCTGGGGGCAGAGTGGCTGAAAAGCTGCCCAGTGGAAAACGACCTGGTTGACAGCAGCTGAATGTGAGGCATTGTGTCCCCAGGTGGCCAAGAAGGCCAACAACACCCTGGCCTGTATCAGCAATAGTGTGGCCAGCAGGAGCAGAGCAGGGATTGTCCCCCTGGGCACTGGTGAGGCTGCACCTCCAGTGCTGTGTCCAGTTCTGGGCCCTTCAGTTCAGGAAGGACATTGAGGTGCTGGAGTGAGTCCAGAGAAGGGCAAAGCAGATGGGGAAGGGTCTGGAGCACAAGTCCCATGGGGAGCAACTGAGGGAGCTGGGGGTGTTTAACCTGGAGAAAAGGAGGCTCAAGGGTGACCTTATCATTGTCTACAACTACCTGAGAAGAGGTGATAGGGAGGTGGAAGTCAGTCTCTTTTCCCAGGTAACTAGTGGTAGTTTGAGAGCAGCTGACCTCCTTGGTTTAGATTGGATATTTAGAAACATTTCTTCACCAAAAGGGCTGTTATGCTCTGGAACAGGCTGCCAGGGAATACCCTGAAGGTATTTAAAAGACATGTGGTTGTGACACTTAAGGGTATGGTTTAGTGATTAACTTAGCAGTGCTGGCTTTATGCTTGAACTCGATCTTAGAGGTCTTTTCAAACTTAGCTGGTTCTGTAACTCTGAAAATCTACCAGAAACAAACTAAATTGTTTCAATCAATCTCTATTTCTTTAAAGGAATTAGGAAATTTATCCAAAACAGTACATCACTTACATATATATATGTGTATATATAAAAAATTTATAAATTAGGAAGGCAGGAGAGATAGCAAGCCTAGCATCTGAAAGGAGGGCACAATACAACCCTGCCAGAAGGCACAGAGGAAGTCAGGAATATGACACTAGTCTCAGAGAATTTGAATTGTAAAGAAAAAAAAGAAAAAATATTGAACTGCTGATTATTCTGCAGAATGGCCAGCTTTCTGTAGCATTAGGTTCTCAACTAGATTAGATGGGAAATGTTCTCTTATCTGCTTTGTTTTTTTAACAGGGCACTTTGGTGAGAAATTGGACTTACTCTTGCTCTTAGGCATCTTAGCTTAGAGCAACACCAGTGTATAACTGAAGACTGGGTTCTGTCAAACTGTGTTTTAGGTACTGTAGGCACAAAATAACCTGTCCTGCCTATAAAGATATCAATAGGGGCCCTTTTGATCCTGAACACACAATGCTTCTTACTTCATCTTGTCTCCTCTTTGCCTGCTTTCTAACTATTTGTATATCTTCACTATGCATTAAGTGAACTCACTGAGATTTGTCACGTGTTCTTTCCACTTTTCTCTCATCCCTTACTCCAGGAAAAAGTATTTATCCAACTTGTTGATGCATGTAGTTATGAAAGGTAAGCAGCATTTGAAGCAGGGCATGCATAGTTTTGCCTTTCATCCACAAAGCCTTTTATGAACAGGAGGGTAGGGATTGAAGGATGAGAAATGCATTCCAAAATACAAAAATAAAAAATACAATCTCCCAGATTTCTTAACATCCACAAAACCAGAATAGGGATTAAGCCATTGTAGCCATTCTATTGTTTTTCTGTTATATCAGCATATAACAAGAATCAAAGCATATTAAGCAGAACTGTATTTCTGTATTGACAAAAAAAATAGGACAGAAAAAATCTTCAGAAGGGTAAAGATGTATGCGGAGAAAGGACATATGCAGAAGGAGACTACAAAACTCTTTTAGAAACAATGCTAAAAAGAGTTACTCTTATGTTGCCCCAAAGTTACATCAAATCATCTGCTCATTCTGCCCCAGCAGAATCATTAGCTTCTTGACCAAGGCTCTGCTGTGTGCTCTGCTTAGCATGGAGGAAAAGGACCTGTCCTTAATGCTTACACGCTGACAGCAGTTTAAAAACACACTGGCAGGAAAGTGTCCAACTAAGAGTGATTTTCTGAAGAAACAGTGGTTTTAACGAAAGCAAATCACTTGGGATCCCATCTGGCAAGGTGGATCTCAAGACACCTATTAGCTGGCTGCTCTCCCTACCTGGTTGGTGAGCCACTTCCCTCCCAACAGAACACTGCATTGGTTTACTTAAAATGTGTGGGTAGTGAAAGCTGGCACACCAGCATGGGGCTGCTCTAAGCCTCCTCCCACTTAGATCTAGCTGGGCATTTTCTGCTGAAGGTGAGAATATGCCTCAGGGGAATTTGAAGTTCATCACCGTCTTGGCCTGAAAAAAGTGTGCACCTTACATGACCTGGAAAAATACCATAACCATGGGATGAACTTAAGCTTTAGGAAACATATTTCTCCTCCTACTGCTGAAGAACTTTCTCTGTGGGTAATGCAAATGAAACCCATGCGGTGAAAAAATGGGAATGGCATTAAGTGTAACTATGTAACTGTCTGTGCATTTTATGCTAAACATTCATTAGATTAAAAGAATAGAAGTAACCCGGGAAACAAATCCTCAGTTCCTTTCTTGTTGAGCTGACAAGTTTTTATCACTGCTGATGCTTATTTTGGAATTTGAGAAATAAAAACCCCATGTTCTTAGGCATGGAAAAATCCAAGTGAGAAGTTACAGGAAACTTTAATGGTCATAAAATATGCAGCTTCTCAGATTTGGCTGACAAAATCACTTCAGCTGACAGTTTCCATTGTTAGGGATGTAATGGGTTTAAAAAGAGATAGGAAGCAAATTATAGGCTCTCTACAAATCAAATCCACCCAGCACATTTCTGTGGTATGCAGCAGTCATTTCTGCAAGTCTCTGCCAGGCAGAGCCCAGGGTGGAAGGCATGGTATACCTGCAAGAGGCTATTGTGCAGTGTTGGTGAGGTGAATACACTGAATTGCAGAAATACTTTGCAGGGATGTGATATTAAACTTGTAAACTTTTATCCTTGACTCACAGTGTTTTAAATGTATTGTTTTGGACTGCATCACCTGACACATATTTTTGAAGGCCTGTTCCACATCCTTCCCTGTTAGCCTTCTGTAGCTTTCCTGGGATCTAGCTTCAGAGACTCCCAGTTACCTTGGCTAGCTAAGATGGGTTTTGTGTCACCTTCTCCCTTCATCCCCTCTGAAAACCCCTTACTGGTAGAGCACACTTGTTGCTGGGGCCAGCAGGACGAGACCAGCGAGTAGCGAGAGGAGACAACAGGGCAGAGTCGAAGGAGATTCCAGAGGGGAGGCCTTGGCTGCTTTCCTCTGTGCCTGCTCCCATCCCTCCAGGAACACTGGGGATGGCAAGGGGTGGAAAGTGTGTTGGCATCTGCTGCACAGATGTGAGAATGTGAGTCCCCTCCTGACCTCTTTCCTCACTCAGTAGTGGCAAAAAGGTTGTGGCTGTCTTTGTGGCAATCATTTGCCATCACAACCTGATTTAAAGCTGCTATTACAAGTGGCACACAGGACACATTCCCTGTGCAGCTCTACTCAAAATGGCACTTAACTGTGCTGAGTGAATGCTGATGAATGATCTTTAATTAAAGTGCTATAATAAAAAACATAGAACATCTGTGCCAAGGTGCTAAGTAATCTGTCTAAACAGATGTCTAATTTTAAGTTCAGTCATATAATTCAAAAATTTAATAAAATTTTCAAATGGGAAATAGGGTGGCCAGTTTTCATATGTGCATTGTATTTCTCTTCACTCAATGCAGTTCTGAGTCAGCATTTGGTTTTATTTGAAGTTCAGGAGCTTTTCTCCTCCTTTGGGTTTCCAGTTAAGCAGCAGACATGCTCTATTTGGAAGACTAAAAAAAATTCACCTCTTTTTAAAATTTGTTGAACATCCTAATATTTATTGCATCTAAACTACTGGAAAGAAATAGATGTGCAGACATGAACTTCTATAATAAATTTGGTGTGCAGAAAGCATTTGGGATTGCTTGTGTTGCAAACAATCCTTTTGATAAAGAGACCTTTACTTGAACAAGCTGACCTTGTTAATGAGCTCTGCAGTGCACCACAAGCCTCTCTTTTTAGTAGGGAGCCAACAGGCTCCAGCATAGCCTGACTGCTGACCTTGAACACACCAAGCTTCACATAATCCTAAACTCTGCATGGGAGAGGCAAGAGACAGCAGCCTGAGCTTTTCTAACAGGTATCTTCTACAAAACACAAAGTGAGATTTGATTCTATAAGAAGTTATCTAAAAAAACCCCCAACATTTATTTCCAAGAATGATCAAGCTGATATTCACAAGCTATTTTCACATACTTGCATCCTTTCACTCTGTTTATTTTATATCCTCTCTGTAGAATGGAAGTTATAAATCGGTATAACTTCTACTTCTGTTACTAGCAGTCACTAAAAATGATATTACAGCTTTCACCTTCTCTTTACGTTTAAGGCTCGCTCTGCCCTTCTGTTCCAGCCTTGGTATCACAACTTGTCTTGGGATGAAGTGGCAGCACCAGGAGACTTTTGCTGAATGTCAGAGCTCTGGAAACAGTCGACAACCACCGAGCACCTCAGGCAGCAAGGCACACTTGGTGCAGTTTCAGTAAAAGGTTTCTTGGAAAAAGCCCATTTCTAAAAATAGCTTTAATTAGGGTTAGTCACATTCTGTCAAGGTTTTCCTGAAATTCAGAGAAATACAAACATATTTTCATTGTCCTTCCTGATGACTGAAGTTTACTCCAACTAAAGCATGTAACTTACTATCCTAGAGGAAGAAAAGCGTGAACAAGATTATGTATGAAAAAAAGAAAAAGGAAAAAAAAAAAGGAAAAATAGACGAGGAAAGTCCTCTAAGCAGGGGACTGTTAGCTTGCAGATCCAATCTGTATTGAGAGGTAGAAGGGCCAAAAGACCTTTTGCCTGCCAGTTTTTATGTGAGAGGGGTAGCTTTTTCAAAGGCAAGTGTGAATGGCCCTGACACACTCCCCCTAAGCCAGTGGCCATTGGAGACATAATCAGGAAAAAAAAAAAAAAAAAAAAAAAAAAGGGAAAAGACACAGGGAGACAGAATAAAGCTTCTTATGTTTTTTGGGAAAAGTGATTTTACTCCAAAGGGAGGTGGAAGATGGGGATATAAAAAGTATTGCAGTCTGTGTGGAGTGAAAAATTCAGAAAATGTTCAGTTGTCAAAAAAGACAGAGAAGATGATGTAGAAGATATATGCAGAGTCCTATGTACATCAGGAAGGTAAATAAATGCAGATGTGGGGAGACAAAGAAATTCAGGCAAGTGATTCTTAGGGAGAAGCTTGGTGTGGGGAGAGGGGCAGGAATGAAATTAGTGGGAACAGGAAATGTAGACAAGTCTAGAAGCTGGAAGGATTTGCACTCTCCGTTCCCTATAGGTTGAGTGACCCTTGGGTCCTCTGCACGGGTTGTAAGGTTGTCTTCTAGATTACAGCTACTACATAGTAAGGTTATCTCAGAAAAATTCTTCTGTCTGAAAACTTTACTTAGTTTTTTTTTTTCCAACTAAGAAAAAGTTTTTCTTTTTTCCTGGTGTATTTCAGGAAAAATTTTCCTGGCATGCAGCAACCTGGCAAATTTTAATTTCTCAGGTATTCCAGCCTATGTGCTGTATGTTCCAAATCCTAAGCAACACCACTGTGAAGTGAATGCCAGCACTTTTGGGAAGAAGCAGCTGTGCTGTACATGAACTTTTCTGCATGTGCAGGAGATGCAGGCTCTCACAGGTGCACACTGTGAAAAGTGGGGGTCGGTATGAAGTTACTGTGGAACCACCACACAGCCTGTGCCAGGCAGTCTTTACATGCCAGCCTTTAAAAAGGGCCAGCATTTCCTTGTTTCACTAAGATTTTCCAATTAATTTTGTTGAGAGCTATAGAATTTACTCATACTTCTGGCTGCCAGTCAAGTAAAGTCCCTATCACTTCCTGGGAAAGCACTGGTGAGGCACACAGCAAAAGCAGTGTTTCCAACTGAATTATCTTCTCCTTTGGATAGTCCTAAGATATTTTCTTGTCTTGCCTGCATATGGGGATTGGTTATGCCTTATTTCATGCCCTTTCTATAGTCATTCTCTGTGACCTGCTGCAAAATAGCAAAAAAACCCAGCTCCTCCAAGGAAATAACTGTTGCTCCAAGGAAGTAGCAGCTGAGAAGTTCTCTGCATTTGGTAGCAATAAAAGGTGGGAGGCAGAGACTGGAGGAGCAGATGATCCAGCAGGATGGGAAGACAGAGCCTGGCAGTCAGCTGGGTGGGAAGTCCTGGGGGACATCTGCTTTGCTGTCCTGGCTGGGCTGACAGAGCCCTGGAGCATGAGATCTGAGTGTACTAGCTGGCTCTGATTTATGTCTTCAGTAGCAAAAGTGCTGGGCAGCAAGGAGCAAGTCTTCCTGCGTGAATGGTTTCTAGAAGGCAAATGCCTTGATGGAATGAGGGGAGAGGAGATGAGCTGGAAAACCTGTCATTTGATTTAATTTCGCCACTGACCCTGTCAGGATGTGGGGGTGGGCAACCTGATGTATTGTGTTACAGTTCTACAGAGAGCAGCTTGAAATTTCCTTAATCAGTCCTGATGTAGATGGAAACCCGGGTTCTTGGGTATTGGGGTTGCAGGCAGTTATACAAATGGGCAGCCATCCTCTCCTTCCATTACCATGTCCTAATGCTAAATGCTTATGGGACCTGTAGGTCTGAATGGATCTCTGTAAATATTTGTCACCTGGTCTTTAAGCTAGGTCAGTCTTTATCATCTGAAGACTAATTTACAGTAATTGCGTGCAATTCCTGCAAATATACTTACGCATATTCTATGGTCTCCACAGACTTTCATACAGCCTTGAAAGATTTACCTCAGCTGTGACTCCCTACTCCCTGCTCCCTGATTACAGCTTGGCTGCTAGTGAAGTGAGCCTATTCCTTATTTATCAGAAGGGCTGAAGCAAAGGAAAATACAGCAAATGCCATATTGATCAAGTCCATTAGTGTTGCAGCTTACCATATCTAATTCTCAGAACAGCGAGCTTTCTAGAGCAAGGATTTTTTTATCCTTGTTTGTGTCATTTCTAACACAGTGGAGTCCAAGTCCTTAATGTGTGCTGTATTAAAGACCAACATATTAACCTTTTTTTTTTTTTTTTTTTCCAGTGGTAAAGAGAATGAGGCAAACAAGAAAGAGATGAAACTCTGTTTCCAAGGGCAATGCAGAGGAAATGGCTCAGAGGAACATTCCGTGGTCCAGTGCATCTGAGTTTGTAGGTAGTATAAATGATCACTTACAGGCTTCTTTGTCTTCATGCACACAAGTGCAGGACCAGCATCCAAGAAAAAGAAACTATAGGCTTAGGTTAAGAAATGGTGAGCACAAAAAAGTATAGGTCTCCTGTCCCAGCAAAAATACACTTCACACTGCTGCAAAGATTTGTGCTTGCATATCTGTCATTTCTAACCTAGGTGAAAGCATCCAGACAAATGCTCCAATGTGAACTGGTTAAAATATTCAAACTAAAGTATTTTGAAAGCAGGATAAGCTCTGTGTTTATTAGCTGGAGAGAAGGCGATATCTGGAACAAATGGATTTTCTGAAAATATTTTCTGGGAATATGATGTAATGGAGTACCAGGAAGGAAGCAGATACCTTATTTAATTAGACACTCTTTGTCTCCTTTGTTATTTTTTTCCTTTCCTATTGGTTATTTTTCTCATAAAGTGATGCAGGAATTAACTAGAACAGTGTAGGGGAAAAGTGACACTCATGGAAATCAAATGCTGATTGTATTTACATAAATACATGGGCAGAAAGGTCTATACACAAATATATGTTAACTGCTTTGTAATATCTCTGTTTTTCCTCTTGTTTTTGAAAAAGTTATAATTTAAGCAGTGAAATGGCATGACTTCTTACATGCAATTCTGCTGCCTTTTTTTTTTTTTTAAGTGGAGGCAGTTCACCATGTGGTTTATGTTTTGCAGGAATGTGGTAGGTATTTATGCAGCTCAAAGACTTTCCTGGTAACTGAAAGTCATGTTTGTGCAACTGACAAGTCATAACACACTCATGTTTTATACTTATTGGATCCTGAGGATGTTTAATCAACAGTGTAGTCTGAACAAGTTTAGAAAATGAGTGTTGTTAATTAATAACTATTTCTGTTACAAAGATTGTTTCCAGTCAACATGAGTAGAAGACAAGTATATTGTGTGAATATTTTCCTATTTCAAAAATATAAATATTTTATTTAAAATGTTAGAAATAAACATTTTCCTGCTGATCTGGTAAAGAAATTCAATCAAGCCATTCATCATAAAAATTTGTTTCAGTCTGCAGTTGTTTCTGTTTGCAAACTATTAATAAAACATATTTAGGTCTCAGAAATTTTGGTCATGTTGTCAGCCCAAGGCTTCTTCCTCTGCTTTGGCTATTTGTCCCTCACTCTTGTTAATAGGGTTTCATCAAGTCCTGACAAATCAGATTGCTTCTCATCTCTGGTCAGCTGAAATTTAAAAAGGGGAAGGGAATCTAAATATCATTAATGATAGCTGAGTAAGCGGGACTAACTCATATATTTTTTAATTTAGCAGGTTAGCTGCCCAAATACCTCAGTTAACAAACTTTGTGTAACTCCACTTCTGAAACCCTTCATGATTAGTTCTATAGGCCATTTGACAACAGAGAACCAGGCATTCTCATTAAGCTATTTTAGAAAGCAAATATAACTATGAGTGAGCAAATTCAAGGAAATTGAATTTGGCAATAAATGTGGAAATTGGAAAAACCCTAAAATCAGCTAAATTATGTTTATTTTCCTAGCTGTAGTATTCATACTGTGCTTGCTGCTACCAATGGCTTCTTTTTTGTATAGAATATACGCCTGACAAGTTGATACTAAACCATGTTCTTGGTGTTACATAACTTCATCATCCACCTTGTCTTGTCTTCATCTTGCTCTCATTTTGGTTGGTCTCATCCAGTATTTACACACTCTCTGTATGAGTTGTAGCCAGATGGGTGCTGTCTGTTGACTTCTGTAATATGGCTCCCACTAGCTCCAGACACCTGTATACACCACAAACAAAACAACTACAGCTACTGTACTCTGCTATGTGATTTGTTTGAAAATGAAAATTTTCACAGATCTGTGAATTTCAAATGAATTTTGAATGTCTGTACCATGTAGCAATTTGTTGTAATTGAGTATCTGTCCTTATTACTTGAAACAAGTTTCTTCTTTGGCAAGCAACAAAGGATTATCCTTTGGAGGATGATTCTATGTTGCATATTCATGATCCTAACTTTTCACTATGCTCACGTATTATGATTCAAAAATATCCATTTATCCATTGAGAAAGAGTTGCCATGCTCTTAGGCACTGGACCTTGTCTGCCATGGGGTGTTGGTGTTTGCTTTGGATGACACTGCAGATGGCTGTGCCCCTCCTGCTTACATTGCCTGTGGCAAAACTGGGAAGGTCACTGTTGGGAGCAGAACTACAATGTGAGGATGAGGGCACATGTGGGCAGTGCCCAGTCCTTCTCTCTGGGAGCAGCAAACCCAACAAACTGTGTACCTTCACAAGATTCCCGTTGTGATTCTGCCCTTTCCCATGGTCAAAGCCCTGACTCTTCATCCTTGGAGAAGCAAATTTAAATTTTACTAATGCCCCTGGGGAGCCTTAACCTGTGTCTCTATACTCCAACTCCATGCTTCATTATTAAAATCTCTTTTTTATCCTTCACCTACATGAAACCTTTCCTTTTGAGGACCTCAGAAAATATTCTGCATGGCTTCTTTGGCCTGAAAAGTAGCATTTAAGGGATTACTACATTGCACTGTCTTCAGATTTCATCTAGTATTAAAGATAATAAAAAATCTTGGCAATTATGATCTTTATGGCTAAAAACAAGTGGTGTTAGAAATAAAATATATATACATAGTGTCTTTTGATTAATATTAACAGGTAGGTTATAAATTGCATAATGTAACAAGTAGAAAAGCTAACACAGTACTTGATCTGAAAATGAGAACTAGCCAACATTATTAGATTATTAAACTATTCATTTTAGCTCCTTTCACATGTTGGTTCAGTTCACCCTTGTATAAATAATGTTAGACTGCATATACAACCACCTTCTCACTTACCTGTTAAGGCTAGTGGGGAAAAAATATATTTAACTCCTAATTTGTAAATGACTGCATGATTCTGACCAGTTATTAATAGAGGTAGACTTGATGTAAGCTTCAAAGTTGAGATATGGAGCCAGATCTGGGCACACTTAAAGGCCCACACTTGCTCAGAGTCATGTCAGGGATTAATTTGCTTACTAATTATTTCTCCAAGATCAAGTGGGCTAAGTAAATATATTAATCTTTAACACATTGTTCTCTAAAGGATATATGCAACCCTTCAACATTAATTTTAAATTTTCAAATTCTCCTCTTAGAATAGATATATGGCTTGGCCCCAGAAAGCTGCTAATGTAACATTTTATTATGCAGGTTTGGAAAACATTTTCACAACTGAGTATTGAAGATTTGTATATATGCTTCATATTTTCATGCTGAAATGTATGCAAAAAATATTCCATAATCACTGGAATGCTAAACATCTGCATGAGGAGAATCCAATCTCTTGCAAAATTCAAGTAGATGTCAGAAATAGAAACCTGGCTGAGCTGTGCCTCCCTTTGATCCTTGTCAGACTTCCACAGAAAGGAATTTGGTGTCTCTGTTTGGAAGATAATGATAAGCTCCTCCTGGTCTTAGGGGCCAGGAAGCTGCTCTTCAGCACAGGCAGCTGCCCCTGGCAAAGGTGTGTCACCGAGCCAGGGCAGGGAAGGGATAGCCCAGCACCTTGGGTCATTGATGACTCCTTGATAAGAGGACAGGTATTGAAATACCTTTGAGGGATCCAGGATTTGTACTGTCATTGTTTGTAACTGGGTGTCAGTTAAGCCAGTAATTAGTCAGCAAACTATATCGGGCTTTTAAGACCCATCTGTAGCAAAAACATGTAAATGGAAAAGAGGGAAGCACATTTAACCTTAAAATTATCACCAAGTTTACTACCATCAGTGCTGCATCTCATCTTCTTTATAGCTTTTGCAGTCTAGGAAAGAATAACTACCTGACTCCAGCTAGATGTATTTTAAATGTAATTACTTTGGTTGTTCAGCCCGTCAGGCCAAAACCAGATTTAAGATGACAGAGCATGGCATAGAGTAGAGTTGTTTTCCATGGCAACTGTAAATATGTGCTGTCTATTGTAACTGTTCTCGGAATATACAGTTTTGAAGTGTTTATCCAATCATATCCAGGATTTGTTACCTGGAAAGGGTAGAATAAGAGGGTGCACAAGCTATAAATAAGGCAGAACAAGCCTTGAGGGGTGTAATTGTGTAAAACTTTTCACTGCACAGCTTCTTTTATGTCCACCTGCTTTTATGTGCTCTGTAGTTCAGTGTTCAGTGTATCCTATCCATATGTACTACAAAGGGGGATGCAGTTCATCTTTAATGAGGTGCTATGGCAATCCTGAGGGAATCTGATGCAGAAGATGCTCTTTCCCTGGGGAAGACTTTGGCTGCCAGGACTCTTCCAGAGCAAAGCAGGAGAATGGGAATAGCAATAGGAAATTTTGGAGAGTGGCTGCAGGTCCTGCAGTTGAAGAGAACTTGAAAGAGTTGGTCTCAGTTTGGATTGTTGGGTTGAAGAAGGCAGATGGCAGCTGGGAGAGCCAGATGCACAAGGACACAGCTCAAATGCCATGCAGCTGTCTCAGGGCTGTGTTCTTCCCACACTAAATGAGGGTTTAGAGAAGACTTTGGAAACCATCCTTTAATACTTTTTTGATGGAGACGTTTCTCTGTGTGACTTTGATGTGACAGAAAAAGCTAACAGCCGACTTGTTTCCCAACTATAGCTTGTGATGGAGAACTGATGAATGTCTGGGTTTCAGGGCTGTAGATGAAGATGTGCCTGGTACTCAGTAGTACATGCTTTACAAAATCCAGTCTAGAAATTGAAACCCAGAGACTTACTTTCCTTCATTATTTCTTTATTATTGTTTGAGTTGTGAGAACAAACAATTAACCAACAAATGCTGCAGGTGGTCTACTATCTTTATTTTTTTTAATAAATTTGAACTACTTTGATAGATATACATGGTTTTAAGTGGTTGCTTATTCAAGGATATTTTATAGCCTTGTCCATCAGAAAAAGATTATGGTCATGGTTCACTCTAGTCTTTTAATGTGGAAGATTTTGTTGCTACTTAAAATACAAAACCAAAGTGAATATGTTTCAAACAAGAATTGAATTTCCCACAGTGCTTGCCCTCAGTCTGGTGGGAAGAAGAGGAGACAGGAAAAAATATAAACAAATACTGAGTGAACTTAAAATAGGATGTGCATAATGATTTTCAACTGGTAGAGAAGGGACTTGATGAATTCTCACAGAATTGGCAAATAACATACATCACCCATCCTCACAAGGTCAGTAGTCATGGGATGTTTCATCCATATTCCTCACTCCTGAAATCCATCCAGGGAAAAAAAAGCATACGGGGGGAAAAAACTAACAGAAAAAGTTTGCTTTTTCTTGCTGCCTGGTGAGATTTGAAGTAATTTCCTGCTCTTGAACTTCCTCTACACAGCCGATCCTTTCCCCTCTGTGTGACTGGAAGATGCACATTCAGTCTAAAATGAAAAACTAAACAGTCAGGATGACTAGCTTAAAAATGGTACCTGTACAATGATTTGAGAACTTCCTTGTACTTCATCCTGTAACCTTAAACATTGTCCCTTATGGTTGTTTAGCTAGGTCATTTTCATTTAGCTAGGTCATTTTTGCTATGAAGAACCCCAACCCTCTACCTGCTCAGAAATCTTAAAGTCTGTATAAATATTTCTGTGAGGGTTTTAATATGTGCCACTATGGTGCCATGTCCAGTTGCATTGGGATGTTGTTGTGTTGGAACAATAAAGAAACATGGGGAGAAACAGTCCCTTTCCAACACAGTAGCTGCTTAAGTAGGTTCATTTCATCTGACAAATGAAAAGTTATGAATAGAAACATGAATTGCATTGGAAAATACAAGAATTGACTCTAGGTTTTCCGACTGTAAACCCAAGTTTTTAATCACA
Organism: Muscicapa striata striata; assembly: GCA_030060385.1. Classification (NCBI taxonomy): domain Eukaryota; kingdom Metazoa; phylum Chordata; class Aves; order Passeriformes; family Muscicapidae; genus Muscicapa; species Muscicapa striata. Next base: position 4,436,654 of record JAREIS010000090.1, read on the forward strand.
CAACAGTCCAGCCAATCTCTCTTCTAGAAGTGGGTTGTTCTTTCTTTAAAGTCTTTATTGTTTACTTTTTAATTTTTAGGCAGGTATTTTGTACAGTGGTTGCTGCAGAGACTACCAGATTGCACTTCCTTTGATGTGATCAATTGGTTTACCATATATCTCCTGGTGTGACTGGGGAATGGGTCAATTACAAAGCTCAATAATGATAAGCATATGCAAAAGGACACTTATAAACCAAAATTTGTTACAGTCTGATCTTTCTAAAATGTATACACATAAAAAATTTCTGAAATCAATGTTGTTGATCTAATGATTAAGACCAGGTTATCTCCAATATATGAGATGAATTGATACTTCTAGTATGGGAAGAGTGCGAATGTTCTTTTTAGCAATCATATTAAAAGACCACTTAGCACAGTTATAAACTATTGCTTTGTAGGATTGAAAAGTAGTTTGGAACTCTTAAGGACCATGCTATATATAGCTAATCTTTTCTGTATGACTAGAGAATGTGCTTCTATTGAAATGTATGTAAATTCAACACATCAGGTCAGTTCTAAAAAGGTAAAGAAAAAAGATTAGCAGTAACTAAATTGAATGAATTATGTACTTACTGACAAAGAACACTGGTATTTTCTAATCCCTTCTAAGACTTTTTCTCTCTGTGCAAGATTATGGATAGTTTTCCTGAATATAATAATGTTTTCAAAGGTCCCCTAAGGCTGACACATGAATCTTCTTACCTTTTAGAAAGAAGAATTATTTCTTAAAATTATGGGGTATTATTAACACTTTCAAACTGCTTCAGAAAGAGATTAGAAAGTTATACCCTTCCAGATGACAGTCAACATTTCTGAGAAAAAAACTTGCCTCCAAAGAAAACTAAGAATTTTGTGTGGGGTCAGTGTCTTTGTAAATCACCCCAGAATGGTCTTAGGTTGCCAACATCTTGGCTGGTAATTATAGCTAACTTCCTATAGAAATTTACTTTACATTTACTTTCATATGGGTCAAACAGTGATGAAAAGTCCCTCTCCAGCTCTCTTGTAGTTTTCTTTGGGCACTGGAAGGCTGCTCTAAGGGCAACCCTGCTCTTCCTCTGGCTGAACAACTCCAACTCTCTGAGCCTGTCTTTATAGGAGAGCTGACCCAACCCTCTGATCATCTTTGTGGCTCTCCTTTGGACTCACTCAAAGCTGTTCCACACTCAAAAATTTCTATCAAAATAATGAAACTATGATTATAACTTCTTTAATACATATTTTTAAATTATTGTTCTTTTTATTTCAAGGAGAAAACTAAAGAAAGGACCTCCTCTTGAGTATATTTGATCCAAATTAAAATCTTTTGAACTGCTCTAAAACTCTGTCTCTGAAATCAGTTCAACCTTTATGTATTATGGATGGTTTCGCAGATTTGTGCAAATGTTTTGTTACCCTCCCTTACTCTATGGTCTGAACTTCTGTTTGCCTATACATCTCTCATGATGCATTTTGGCATACTGTCATGGCAATCATGCACTGCAAAAAAGGCTGCCTAACTCTTAGGCAGGAGGGAGGGCTCTAGAATGACAGGTCCCACGAAGCACTTCGACCTCACAGACTGCTGGATCTTCATGTGGCCTTTAATCAACTTTTCTTCAGTTGGTTGTAGTGCAAGAAAATTAAATATGCTGATATGAAAATGCTGAAATTAATCTTTTTGATTTGGAGGGGGAAAAAAGACCTTTCCAGTGTTTTTTTCCAAAACATTTAAAACCATTTCTCAGAATGTTTTGGTATTCAGTCTGGTCCTGGAACAAAATAACATCAAAATATTTGAGCCTAGAAAACATTTGAGTGAATGTTCGTGGGTGTCTCAATTGATCCCTAAAATGAAGAAAAGGTGCTATTGAAGACAAGTAGAAAGATGATAGTGGCACAATGAAATGTTGGGTACATACAGTAGATCAGGCTTTTATGTGAATGTCAGGGCACTGCTTGTCATGTATGCAGTGGCATTTATAGAATCATGGAATAAGCTGAGTCAGAAGATACCTACAAGGATCATCAAAGTCTAACTCCTGGCCCTGCACAGAATCACCCCACGTGCCTGAGTGTATTTTCCAAATGCTTCTTGGACTCTGTCAGGCTTGAGGCCATGATTGCTTCCCTGGGGAGCCTGTTCCAGGGCCCAACCATCCTCTGGGTGAAGAACAATTTCCTAATATCCAATCTCCTGTGACACAACTTCATGCCTTTCCCTAGAATTGTAGTTGGTCACAAAATAGGAGGAACCTCTCCACCTCACCTTGTGAAGAAGCTGCAGACCACTGTGAGGTCTCCCCTCAGTCTCCTCTTCTCCAGAATAAACAGACCAAATGATTTCAGACACTCCTGATACATCTCCCCCTCAAGACTCTTCTCCATCCTCATCGTGCTCCTTTGGGTGCTCTCTAAGACCTTTATATCCTTTTTAAATTGTGGCACCCAAAACTGCATACAGGACTTGAGTTGAGGCTGCACTAGCACAGAGTAGAGTGGGATGGGAGTTGATGAGGCTGAATGACCCAAAATGCTCTTTTCATAGCCTTATGTCTAGCTTATGTGCTACTATTTGTTTCCTATTCCTCTGCATGGACCTCCATAGATCCTCCTTTGATTCCTAAACTAAGCTATTATTTTATTTAGTTGAGTTTCTTGATAATTTTTTTTTCTATTTTATTTGGTATTTTATTTGACCAGAGTGGTCAATTAAAAATAACTGGCTAATGTTTCTTGTGAACTTTGACTATGGGAAACTCCATAGATGGACCAATATTTAAAAAGCACTTTGGTTTATGGCTTATTATGGAAATGAAATCATGATATCTTTGTGCAAGCATATGCAGACGTGGGTACCCTTCTTAATCACTTTTAAGCTCATTGACCTTGCAGAAATCAGCCCTCAGAGATAATTGCACTCTGTGACAACATGATTGTTCATAAGAAGATATCATACATGCCCTCAGGAAAAGCTGTTGAATGAACTCATACTTTTTTAAGAACTAGGTAATCAACAGCAGATAAACAAATGAGCTGGCATTAAAAGTTTCAGGGGAGCTTGCACCTTTCTAGAGAAGTACAACAGAAGTGACTTAAAAGTTGTATAAACCAGGCAAAGTTCATTTCAGTATTTGTAATGTTTGAAGATAAAATATCTGTGTGATGCTCCCATGGTAGTCATGCATTCATTCAAAGTGGAAAGTTTCTGAACCCCAATTAAGGAGCAGACAGAGAAAAGTTTTTTCAGTGAGTTATGTTCCCGCAGTTCTCCAAGTGGTTCCTGTCTGGAAAGTGTCAAGGGAAGAAAAGAAACTAAAAATACAAGTTAAGTAGAGCTAATGTATTTCTCTCTGTTCTGTCATAGCTATTTCAGTATGTGATCAAGGGATGCTCTGGTCTCTCTACACCACAGTGCTATGCTTGGTGCAGGGTTGCTACAGAAAGATGTTGGATAGAAAGAGGCTTATCAACTGTACTTTATTCCCTTTTTGTTTTGACATCCTGCTATCAAGAAGATCTTCTGAGGAAAAAGAGATTGTTAGATAATTCATCTAGGTCAGACTGGTATCGAATAGAAACAAGTAAAATTCTTGCATTTCATAAAGTATGGAGTTAATATTCTGGGACATTTTGATTTAAAACTTTGCTTTGTTTCAGAACTGGGAGTCATTTTAGTTCATTTCTAATACAGAGACCAGGGAGGGGAAGTTCCAGAAGGACCAAAATACCTTCTTTAGGAACAATGCTATGCCATAAAAACTGCTCTAATTAAATTTGCATATTCTGCAAAGAGACCTGAAATGATGGATGTTGCTTAGTCAAATGCCACTTTGACTTTAGTGTAAATGTACAGCAGAAAGCTTTTGCATGAGATTTAGATCTCTTTCTAAAAGTCATGCTTCATCTATCTTCTGTGGAGGGAGGGGGATTCAGCCTAAATATGTGAGATTGGTAGAGCTGACTTGTTTTTATCTCAGTCCAAGAGCCGCTAATATTAAAAGTTGGTCTCCCTCTAAACTGACTCTAAAACCCAGCCAAAGTAAACACTGAATCTCTGAGGAGGTCCCAGTCAAAATTTGGATGCCACAGCTTATGTGTAATGCCTAAACTTTTCCTTCTATAGTTGACAGTGTCTTAGATTTATCTCTATTATACTGCTGTCAGTGCTCATCGATTTTGCACACTCCAGCTTGACGGACCATTTAATTAACATTAATCTGTTTTGAATATACAGCCTGCATAGGTAAGATGTGTACTCTCTTCCTTGTTAAGTGCTATCTTTATAGAATTAACTGTTGATAGCCAATACCTCATTTACAGATAAGCTGCTTATAAATTTCCTGTAGTGTGACAATTCTTATTTTAGTTTGGGGTTTTTGGGGGTTTTTTTTGGTTTTTTTTTAATACAAGGTCATTGGCAAAGTTGTTGGTGTAATTTCTTACTGTAAAGCCTAACTTCTAACACCATACTTGTAACTCGACTATACAGCTGGTTCTTGAAAATAGGCTTTGAATCATTTGCCATCTGGTTACTTAGAAGTTTATGGAAAATAAATTTGGTGTCATTCCCCAGATGTCCAGCCTCTTTTGCCATTTATGTTAATTGACCCACTTTGTTGGCCAAGTTCAAAGAAGAAACAAAAAGTTAATACATTATGGACATCAAATTTCTCTGTCTTTCACAGAAATAACTGAAAGGCTGGCAGGATGGGTCAGGAGAGATGGCACTCTAATTTGCTTTCCAAGAGGAAATTTAGAGAAAATCAGGAAATTTACAGAAAATCTGAATGAGACTTCTTGTTTTATTTGAAGAAAAGCTTTCATGCCCAGTGGGTATGGTGTTTATCAGAACAGTGAAAATATACATTCAAGAGGAGCAACCAACACTAGCCAAGCTGAAAATTATTATAAGAGGTCACTTAGGAGTAGCTTGTTGCAATTTTTTTTGTCCTATAGTCAAGGTTAGGAGAGAAGAACTAAAGATTCATTTCAAGTATTTCATGTACATCTGAAATAAAAAATTGTCTATCCTTCTCAATGTAGGTATCACACTACAGATCCGTAATTTCAATAATTCTTTAGGAAGAGGGGAATATAATGACTAAGAATGTTACAAGGTGAACTTACTGACTGTAAAGAACAGTAATATTAGAAATATTATAAGATTTGTGGTATGCCTTCCTCTTACAAAGGCTAATCTCTCAAGTAACTGAAGCAAAAAAATTATTCCAAGTTGTGATTTTTTGATTCTAAGATTAACCAGGATCCAATAATTTTTCTAAGAGAACTTCAGACATGGGAATTTCTGGGAATTTCTCCCAGTGTATCTGGGATGCTACTTACACCATGGGCCTATGCAGGCCATGTCTTTACAGAGGCAGTCATGGGAATCAGTAATGAGATCAGTAATGAAAAACCACCACATCAATGCTGGAACTTCAAGTAAGCAAGCACCAGATTTACCTTACTCCAAAGGTAAATCATTAGCTTTGCCGCAGAACCTGATTTCTGGTTTTTGAAAGGACTCTCTAGGCAGACCTGTGATACACGTCTTAATCACTGCTTTTTTGAAAGACTGGTTATTACATGAAGACATGTGATCCATATGGTAATGGTATGGTTTCAAAATTTTGAATGCTGTTTAAGGCAAAGATGTAATGTCAGGTCTAGATCTAAAATCTCTTGGTATTTCACTGTCATTTTTTGGTTTCTACAGGCAAAGACTTCACTGAGAGTTGAAGTTAAAAAGATAAAACAGAAAGCAAATGAACAAGTGCTACGTGCATTAATTCTGTCCTGGGAATTGGTAACAGCCATGTCAGCAAAAATACTATTTTGCTGGTGTGAGGCTGAGGACAGCCCTCATTGTCCAAGCTGGCTGTACTGACGAGATATTATTGTACCCCAGCTTCTCATTGTAATCTTGTCCTCATCCACAGCTTTTTGAATGAAAATAATCATGCCACCACTTCTGGGCCATCTGGGTGAACTGAAACCAGACACCTGGGTGGACTGAATCCACTGGCCATGCTGACAGCAAGTGTAAAAGGGAAGTATCCTCCTGATATTCTCAGCTGCAAAATTGAGATGGCAACAGCTCCCAACAAAGAGTGGGCAACTAAGAACTGAGAATGCAGTAGCACACTCAGCCCATAGGGCTATCAAAAAGCTTATTTTAGGATGGTGTGCTGTTATGGTTCTTAGAGAACAGGAAGGTTTTTCTAGTGAAAACGGATTTAAAGTATTCTATAGACAATAGTGCGAAAGAATATGTTAAAAAAACCTGCATATAGAATGTGCAAGAGGTTGAGCCAACACATTTAACTTTGGCTGGTTTGCAGTCTCTATGTATCCTGAAGAGAGCTTTTATATGGAATATATGTGTGTGTGTGTGTGTGTGTATATATATATGTGTATAATATATATATATATACACACACATTGTATTTTACATAATCCAATTCTTTTTTCTGTATGAAAGACCATAAAAAATCTTGGCTTCTTCTGATGACAATTAGCAAAAAAACTCCCAGAACTAATGCATTTAAATTGACTGATATAAAATGGAGGCTTTTTTTTTAAAAGGCTCTGAACATTTTCAGCAGTACGGACACTCTAATTCATGTTCTGCACTTAACTAATGGCAGCTGCATTCTCCAAAATTGTACATTTGGTCCTGTCTTCCCACATGCTCTAACACTTAACCAACAAAAGCTCTCAGGAGCTAAAAAAAATTCTTTCTGAGCTCAGGGCAAAAAAAGTTTTTGCACTGATACTATGTTACAGGCCTTTTATAAATCTAACAAAGCAAAGACGCAAATCTAAATTTTCAATTCTAATTATGCATGTGATAATTATTAATAAACAGATGGACAACAGTTGGGTGTTCATGATGTACTGAGTATTAGTTCTGCAGATGTCTCATTTACATTACTTTCAACATTCAGATATCAAAATAAGTCATTAAAACAACCATTTTTAATTAATGATAGATTATTTTATTGGAGTCTTAATTTTCTACAGAACTTATACTTAACATTACTGATGGTAACAGACAGACTAGTCAGAAGTTTCACTGACCACAGTTTTATTTATACAATTAAGATTTAAGTAGCCAGGTTTGAAAATAATGTGCCTAATTTAAGCGTTTTTTGGAGTGTCATGTTTGGTGAGCATACTAAAGACAGATGTTTTTAAAACAATGATAACAATTGCCAGAAGTGCCCATACCAAAGGGAGAGGAAGAAATGCCCCTCTTTTTCCAGAGGCAACAATTAGTAGGAATTATATTTATTGCAGTACTTACTGCATAAGGATGTGTATTGGCAAGTTATTTTACTCTCATGGTACTAAAAAATTCTAAGAAACTAGCTTGCAATGCAAACAGAAAAATTATGTCAATAAGTAAAAAAACAAACAAACAAAAAAAAAACTCCCCAGCAAAGCAAAACAAATAAACCAATGCATTTGGCTGGCTGTATTTTAGATTTACAAGAGATTTCCCTCCACATCAATGTATAGTCTCCAGCTATGGAGCAACCCCTTGCCACTGTGTGACCTTTTGTGCCAGAAAAAGATAGTCACTGTCTCATAGGCAGACTCTGTGTTCAGTGTGGCTGTCTCATCCTTCCTTGAAGTTCATAGGAGTTCTGTAACTGTGCAGAGCATGTGCAGTGGTTTTAATGCTTTTATCACTTGAACCATCCATAAAAATGTTAGATCAGACTGACCAGTCTTTGACCACCAATCTGCATTTAGTTTTAGAAGAGTTTGAGGGTTGTCCTTGCACCAGGGCCATCGGTTGTGGCACTGCCTGATGTTGTGGATAATCCAAATACTAGACTATGCTCTTTTGGCCAAGGGAAAATTTTGATAGATGGTCTTTAGGGTCAGGATTAGGATCTGTGCTGGCAAATGCAGAGGGTATGATCTTTTTGTTGTGTAAGAGCACTGAGAGAAGCATCAGCCCAACATCACTTTGGGAAAATAAAGTATAGTATGGATGATTTTGTCATCAAAGGGTTTTCATGTGTCAGCTGTTCACCCAGAAAGATTTTGAGAACTGGAGAAAAGATCAAGTCTGTGCAAACCCTAGATATTTGGTAGCCTTGGTCACACTCAAAGGTGTCCTGATTTGCCCCCAAACTCTACTGCAGTGCCAGATGTTGTAGGATGCAGTCAGTCTTTCTAGAAGAGATGTCTCTTGGTCTGTCATCCCCACTTTGAACTGCAGCTGTCCTCCAGCACCTTGACCCCATATGCTGGAGGTGTAGCAGAGAGGGGAAACAACTCTGCATGTGCAAAGGCATGATGCAGAACTAACTGCAGAGTTTCAACTTCTTTTGAGCCTTTTGGACTGGGAGACTGAAATGTTAAGGGTTAATGAGTCAATCAATCAGCCATTTGCAAAAACAACAGGGTGTTTTGGTGAGGCCAGATTTGCACACCAAACAAAAGGGGGAGGGGAGGTTTCCTGTGTGGTGGAGAAATCTCTGATCTGCGTAAGACAGAGTGGGTGAGCACCCATCAGCAGAAGATGACCACAAAAACCCACCTCTGTTTAGTAACAAGCTGGGGTTTTGAGCAAGGGAGAGGGCCAATAAGAAACAGATGCTGCTAAGTGGGATAATTCTTTTTATCAAGCCAATTTCCTCCCTTACACAACTGTCTCAGTTGTAAAACTTCCCCCCTCCAGGAAAGTACCAAGGTATTCTCATATAGGCCTGAAGGTATTCATCCCTTCTGATGGAGCATAACAGGCTCAGCTATGCTGGCAGGTGTGAGGGACAGCTGTCACATCTTAGAAGGTGTCATGTGCCATCAAAGGTGCCCAAAGTGCCCCCAGACACATTGCTGAGGCCTTCCACCTCAGAAGACTGTGCATGATCCACACTGCTGCAACAGGTCTGCAGGGTTACATAAGGCAGTGTAAAACTGCCCCAACTGGGCATTCCCATATAAACCTAAATTTATATCAACCCATTGAAGTCTGTGCTTCGTGGGCCTCCCCTACTCTGATGGATCAAGATTGTAATGACCATTAATTAAAATGATCAAGTCTCATTTCTGGATCCATAGGTGGTGATATTTTCCTCTCCACAATCTACTCCTATCATTTATTTTTCTTTCTTTTCCTTACATATTTTCTTAAGTGTTATCTTTATACTTTTATACTGTTTCATTACTATAGAGAATAATAACCAAAATGGCTGCATATTTCTTTTCTATTGCAACCAAATTATTCCAAAATAAACCACATATGCGTATTAAAACACTAATCATTCGCTGTTGTTTCACTCTAATCCACCCCAAGGGAATCTATTAAAAAGAACTTCAGTTACCCTCACCTTCAGGGACAGGTCATAACACTGAGTCTGTAATTTTAACAACTGTAAATATTGGGAGACCAATTCCCTTTTCCCACCTGTGTCATTATTCTAGCATGATGCCAATGAAAGGCTTCTGGATGCTGAAATCGGGAGTTGCATTTAAAAACAGCAGTCAGTGATGAATATAACATATGTTTTTTATCTGCAGGCATTCACTAGGAGTGAGCTGGTAAAGAGGGACATGGGACTAAGCAAGGCAAGAGGGGAAATACATAGAAATTAATGGCAGGGAGCTAGGAAAAAGCAAAAGGACAAAAAGAGCCTGGGAGGAGGCAAGATGATGGAAACAAAAGAATCATTGCTGAAACAAAAGGGTGCTTCCAAAACGTACTCACAGACATGGTAGCACACTGGGGAAAGAAGATGTACAGAAAAGGAGGGAAATTAATAATGTATTGCTCCATTGAACTCCAGTTCTGAAGTGGATGCTGGAATTATTACTGCAATTTTAAACTTTTCCAACTGAATTGGAATCAAGCTCTCACTTCACCCTTCACATCCTATTAGGCAGTTCTTAGATCATAGCTTATTTATAGGTGCTTGTAATCTTCCATCCTGACTATGGTGTCTTTGCTGCAGCTTGACCTCCTTGAGCCTTGCCGTCCCTCTTGGACAGACTAAATGCAGCCAGCTCTGCATCCATCTGCAGCTGGCCTCCCTTTTCATCCTTTGGAAAAAAACCTCCTTTCAGATTTTTCCCTTATAGAACCTTTCTAACAATTTCTGTGTTTACCTTATATCTTTTTGCATCATCCCATTCATGGCATTGGCAATGAAGGCTTCCATGTACAATGCCTGTCACATTTTAAACCATACTTCCCTCTATAACTTGACTCTCAATTAAGTCCAGAAAATGATTTAATGAAAAAGTGTTTCATGAACCAGAAGCCACTACTTAACAGAAGTAAATTTTCCTGCCAAGCTCAGGCACCAAGATGCAGACTATTGTAAACTGCATCCTTTCAATTACTATTCATGAATTTTATGCTTTTTGTGACAAGTTTTGCATTTTCTCTGCTGGTTGGAAAATACATGGGTGTTATGATCCAGTTCTTTAAATTATTAGAAATGTCTCTGCCTGAACTGAGGTGCAAACAAGTCCACATGCCAAAGTCAATAATATGGATTTTATTTAAAAGTAAATGAGAGAGAGAGAGAGAGAGAGAGAAACAAAGAGGAAAGAGGTGGGGAGCATAGAAAGAGGGTGACAGAGACAGATTAAGTAGAAAATATCACCACTCCGTGGATCCCAACAATGTCCCATTGATTCTCTCCATCCAGTCTTCTTGGTGGAGAGGATCCCCCCAAAAAACATAGAGTTTGATGGATTAATATACATTTAAGCCAGGTGGGAATGCTCAGGTACCACCCTGAAAGGGGACAGGCAATTTTGACACTGTCTCTTGTAAGAGACTTTGGATCTGTTGAATGTCTTTGCATCACGTGCAGTGCTCTGGTGCAAGGCCTCAGGAATAAGTTTGGGGAGCACTTTGGGGGTGTTTGATGGGTTATGACACCCCCTCAGCTGCTCCTCACACGAATGTCCTGTGGATATGGCCTTCCTGTGCTAGGGGGTTTTACAAGTGAGCCTATTTGTGTAAGGGACGATGCCTGTCTCTGAGCTGAGGTTATGCCATACACCCAAAACTCTTCTCCTTCCCCCTTGGTTGGGGGAGGGGGGAAGTCTGTGCAAACCTGCCCTCAACAGAGAGCCTGAGGGCTCTGGCTTCCCCCCCTCCATGGAACCTATACACAGATGATTTTCGGACAGCTTTGGCTTTCTTGTGGATTCTTTCTTCTCCCTCAGCCTTGTTTGTTCTTTAATAGACCTCAGGTGATTGAATAGTGTCACCTCTACCTTATGTCAAGCTGCCTTACATGGCTTAACTCAGCCCAAAGTTCCCCTTAGGAGGCATCTTCAGGGATGGGAGGGCTTCAGTCACCACACCTTCTTTATACAGTTTTGTAATCATGGGCAAAAGGTCCTTCATAACAATGTTTAAGCCATGAAACATAACATTTCAGTCTCTGACAATTGGTAAGAGATAACCATTTCAGAATGTGAAGACAGTCTTCATGAGTAAAGGTCATTATAAGCAAGCCTTGACTTGCAGCCTGCCTTGCTAAGGTTTTGCTTTAGGCTACTGGGTTTTCTGAATCTCTCCATGAAAAGTAAATTGAAAAGCAGCACAAAGGTCATCTGATTTACAACTGAATGAGTTTTGAGACTGAGACAGCTTAACTGCCCATCTCTTATGCACCTCTTGCCCACCTTTAGCCCTTCCACTACCTTTACCCCTCCCTCCATCACCAAGGGATTTAAATTGTTGTAGTTCCAATTATTTCATAGCTTGAGGTAAAGGAAATGCTTTGCTGCCTTCATCTGCATGTATTGTATAATGCAGGGAATTAGCAAGAGGTGGTGACACTGACACCCTCTCTAACACTGGAAGAAGGACTGCCAGTGCTCCAATTCACCATTTATGTAATTAGAAAATTTCTGAATCTGAGTATCTTTGGTGAGCCAAAGCAGACATCACCAGAAACAATTTGCCCCACCAGCCCTTCATCTGTTCACAGAGCAAAGGGCAGGTCCTATCTATCACAGTCCTCACCAAGAGAGGAAGACACGATCACACTCAGTGAGAAATTGAATTACAGTCAAAGCAGAAGCCCTGCTGTAATTTCATTTGTTTCTTATTGCATTCTTAAAATTATTCTGTTGTTGCTTAAAAGCTATTGTTTGGCTTCAGTGATCTAACACTCCAAGATATGCAAAGCAGGCATTTTAAATGTAATAATCAGATTAAAATGTAACATGTGAAATATGATCATTATATAATTTCAGCCTTCACTGGACTGTTAGGCATCAGCATGACCATGCTGCCTAGTGCTCCCATAGCTGCCAGCAAGCCCCATGAGACCTGTGACTGGAAGGCCACATGATACCTGCTCCCAACTCACCAATACTTACCTTTCCTCAATAGCAAATGGACTAAATGCAGGTTATGCCACCTGATAACCTGCTTATGCCTTCTCTACACAGTCAGCAGCTGTGGAGAAACTCCTCTGGGTAATGAGGCACTGCCAGCCACTACTACGACCATGTACTTGACTGCTCATACCTCTACATCAGGAACAACCATCATTATGTATTCACTTTTTTATTTGTTTGTTTCTGAGTGCACAAATAGCAGAACCAAATGCATACCATCAACTCATAAAGAATATTTCCCCCTCTTCATATAAATGTCTGCACCTGTATCTCTTTTTTTTAGCTATTGCCACAATTTTATTGGCCACTTAGCTCAATGGGTAGATAGGCACTGAAGTGATTTGATTTTGGTACAGTTCTAAGGTACTTTACAGTTCTGAAAAAACAGTTTGAGAAATATTTGGCCAAAACTTCCAGTCAAGGATGGACTCATCTGTTCTTTGCAGTTTTAAAATAGGAAAACCAAAATGCGCTAGTGAGATCACTTACCCTGCCACATCTAACACAGCCTATAATGTGCACAAAACCTCAAGAGGAGAAAAGCATCCTCTCCTTCTGCCAGGAGCTGACTCCCAAGCAAAACCAAAGAGCAGATAAATTCAATTCAGCAAAACAGTTGCTCTATGACAACTCTACTAGAGAGCAGCAAAACAAAACAAAACAAAACAAAACAAAACAAAACAAAACAAAAAAACTCGGTCTTTTACATCACAGAAAAGATGCATCTGTCCCTCTTGGGGGAATAGCCCTATCCACAGGGATCACTGCTTTTTACTTTTCTTTTTGAGGTATCTGCACCCCAAAGACATAAATCTCATTATCCTTCTCTGTCTGTCTTGGCCTGGAAATATTTTTAAATATTCCCTCTGGGAATCAGGTCTGTGCTCTCCAGAACATATGCTTAGTGTGCCCTGTTACTCTTTCAGATCTTAACAAGTCCAAATGCTGCATTCCTCCCCATGCTCTGGGTTTGCATGCTCTCCCTGACAGAGACTGCTGCATGGCTGTGGCAGCTGGGTGCTACAGAACCCGCAGACATGCTGTAACACCTCTGATTATGGGCAGTTTAACAGGAACAGGAAAAAATCAGGCACAGAAACTTAGTGCAGATGCTCATTTTTTTTTTGTGTGTCCCATTTCTCATTTCTTCATCATGTCATTATAGCCACAAAGTCTCCCAGGAAAAATACTTCACTCTACTCTGCTTCACAATATATTGAAAAAGAAAAGTGCACAGACTCTACATTAGAAGTCTGGTTCCTGCTAGGTCACTACTCATTCCTTTGTTGAGGCTGGCAATCATTTCTCTGCAAGCCTTGATCCAGGAGAATTGCCTGGAAAACATCTGTGGCCCCAGGTTGCAACATCTGGTTTCCTGGCAGATTAAGCTGTATCCATGAAGGCACCATGCTAACAGTACTACCCTACTGTCTGTCTGTCTGTCTGTCAGTCAGTCTGTCTGTCTTAATGCTTGACCTACATCTAGAGATGTGGTTAGAGAACCTATGACTCCTTCATGAGTCCTTGGAAAGCAAAATGGACATTTGTGATTAGAGAAGTGGTTGTGTGTTCTGATTATAGTGCCTTTTCTTAATGCCACACCCACATTGGACAAAAATGTGATCTAGTCTGGAGTGTTATAACCACTACAGGCTGTTAACCACAACCTGCAACTAACAAGGCTTGAAATTTGGCTAATTATATGGCTGATAGATGAGGATTAGATTTGCATAGCCTGAGGAGCTGTAAGTTAGACTAGTAGAGTATAGAACCCCTTCACAGTGCTTGCTTTACTGCTGGGTGGACAAAGGAAGAGCAGCAAAAATGCATATGTGGATGAAACTGGGAGAGGGAGTAGTCCTTTGGAGAGTCCTCCTAGTCCCAGGCACTCAGCTCTGGCCACTGGCTGTCAGTATACTCTCCATAAGCCAGTGTGTGCAGAGCATGTCCTCCCTCTAAAGATGGCATTGTCTGCCCTGCAGTGTTGCTCCCCTCACCAACAGCAAGCATACCTGCACCAGGTTGCTTGCAGAGTAATGCCATAACGCTGGCTAGGTCAGGCAGCTTAGCTTTGACTTACCTTGGACTGCAGGAAAAGTGTCACTGCCATGGTCACAGACTGGGCTCAGGAAGAAACTTCTTCTGTGTCTTGGAAGCTAATATAGACAAGATGGATGATCTGATTTGGTCCTGGACACTTTGTAAAGGATGAGGACCAGCTTAGTAGCAAGGGTAATCTGGTGAGCTACCCAAGACTGAAGACTTGTTTCAGGGGATCAAGGATGTTCCACTCTGCGGTTTTATCTCTAAGTGGAATGGTTTCCTGATCTATGTGTACCAGGCCTGGGGCAGATTGGTGCAACCAAACCATTACTTGTGAGAAAACAATGCTCACCCTCCCCACCTTTGCTGCTGTTACAGTGGAAGTGAGCAGGTGAGAGCTGCTCACTGCAGTACTGCATGTCACAGCATTGGACACAATTATGGTGCCTTGTGCTTGGTGGCACAGAGCAAGGAGGGGGCAGAGTACATGGGCAAACTGGAATCCCAACTGGAATCTTGTCAGCTGTGACCACTTGCTGTTGCTTTGAAACCATCTGCCTGCCTCCAAAGTTTTCCTTGCAGACAGAACAACGCATAGGCATTATGGATGACTGTGGACTAGAACTCCTGTGAGAAATTCAGTCCAACAGGATAAACACATCCTCTCGTTACACATTGCTGCTGACAGTGTTAAAAGAACTAAAGTAATATTTTGTTTTTCAGAAGTCAGGCTATAGATATCTGTGATTAGGAATTTAGCCACAAAACACTGGAATATTACTAACAGGATTATATGAAAAAGCTATGCAATTCTGTTGTATGGGTTTCATGCCCTAAAGAATGAAAGTTTTTTCCCTCTCATGGAAGAAGTTTTGTGAGCAGAATCTTTGCTGAAAAAAATCCCAAATACTTTTCCATCAACGACACATGGTGTCAGTGTATATGTTCTTGTCTGAAATAGAGAAAATGGAAAGCAAAGCAGCTGTGATAAGGTTATTAGCAATTTCCCACTGAAGTGTCTAGATGGAGGTGAGAAGCATTGTTAATTCTCAATTTCCCCCAGGGAATGAAAGCTGTGGTCAGTTAACCACACATTGTTTCTGCTGGTGTTTCTTCCTCAGGGAAGGTCTCCTCATTCCTCTGTGCCAGTGTGGGGTGGCTCCTGTGGCAGACAGTCCTCCATGGACTCCTCCAAAGTGGGTCCTTCCCACAGCGTCCAGCATGAGTCATTTCCATGGAGTGCAGTTCTTCAGGAAAAGGCTGCTCCATTGTGGGCTCCCCCCAAGGACACAAGTCCTGTCAGAAGGCTGCTCCAGCAAAAGTGTCTCACAGGGTCACAGTCTCCTTCAGGCTCCATCCATAGCTGCACAGGTCTTTTCCCCTTCTGTTATTCCTGAGGTGCTGCCACTGTCACTGATGGGCTCAGCCTTGGCCAGTTGCAGGTCCATCTTGGACCTGTTTGGCATTGGACATAGAGAAAGCTTCTAACAGCTTCTCACAGAAGCTAACCCTATAGTCTTCCCACTTCCAAAATCTTGCCATGGAAGCCCAATACAAAGACTTAAGAAAACTATTCAGTTATCTTGCAACTTAACACTTTGCAATGCTGCTTAACATTCAGCTACAGTAAGTGAAAGCCAGCACTGGCTACTGTGCTTTACTTCTTATTAAAGTTAACAGAGCAGTACAGAGAAAGATTTATGGTTACTAGCAAGGAGGGAGGGAAGGAATATTTCCAACAACAGGGAAAAGAAAACCATTCACAGTGCAAATATTACTTTCATTTAGTTTGTGTACACAGTAATTTATCTATGGCTCCAAACTCAAAATACGTGATTCTAAATAAGAGGAAGCCTTTCATTAATGAAATGTACTTTCATGTAGTCAAATAAACAACATTCATTAAAAATGAAGTTTCATACAATTGTTTCAAGATTGAAGACATATCCATGGATTTAAACACTAAAAGACATAAACTGTCTAAATTACACAAATTTCACTGCACTTGGTGAAGTTGCTTAGTGTTCACACCTGTATGTGGCAGATTCTTTTTTTCTTATTAAATCTCTGTGTGCTGTTGCACTCTTTTGATTGTTATATGATAGTCAGCTTAATTTTAGCATAAAGCATAAGGACACATTGGTTTATTTAACAATAATACTTCTTCAAGAAGTATTTATCAAAAAGGCATATGCACATTTCTGCACATCGCATCTTCTAATTCCCCCAGCCTAATTGTGTATTGGGGTATTGCAAAAGTCTTTTGCTTTTGCATAATGAGGTCAGATACAGAGGGACAAATTTGGGGTTTGTGAGCTGGAGGAAGCAACTTGATAATGAATCCAGCCACTGCTTAGCTGGAATCTCTCCTGATTCTTCACCCTTCTGTGCCAACACAGGCTTGTGAATACCTCTCCTTTAAAAACAGCGAGGACTGGTATATGCCTTACACACTGAAGCAAAGATAAATAAAGTTTAGTAAGAGATAAGCTTTTCTTTTATGCCTCCACCTATTTATTTGCCATCAATTTCCCGTTTGGTAGAGGTGATTTTCCCACATCATCTGTATTTGGACTTTGCTTTGAAACCTGAAGAGGCGTGAAAGAAATCTGTAGAAAGGCAGACTATTTCTAGTGTTTATGCTTTTCAGTACTGGTAGTAAGAAAGAACCTCTGAGAACAGTGACAGTGAGCTTTGGGGATAAGGCTGAAAAAGAAATAAGTTGTGTAATGTTCCAGAATAGGCTTGAAAAGATTCTTTTAGTAACTTCCCTACTACGCTCAAAGATTTATCTTGTTGCTTTTTGACTCAAGTGTTTAGCCAGTATTCAAAGCTGTGCTCAATTAGTCTGCTGGTAAGGAAAATTGATTTTTACAATAAGGTCTTTCTTTAGAGAAATTCAGTTTATTTACAAAAGAATCTACACAGTATCCTGCTTCTGTGGACTTACTGAGACCAAATATCCAGTTCACCTCCTAACATTTTCCAAGCTGTTTTTTCCAGTGACTTTCGCCTTGGGAGCTCAGCATTTTCCTTCCCCACAAAACTGCAGACATGGGTCTTTGAGTTGATGGCTCTGCTCTCCTGTCCTTCTCTATGGACTTGGATAAAAGATGTACATATCTGCTGTCAGTCCATCTGCTGGTCCATGAGGCTTAGCTATGCTCTGGCCCTGCCATCCTGCCATCTGGCCCCATGAACATTTGTTTCATTTTGTGCATATTATGGCTAGCATCTGCAGAAACCATAAGAAAAGTATGATACTGCCTGTTCCAGTTAATACGTTTATGGAATTTCTTCATATATGTTCATGCTCACATTACACTAGGCATCCCTTCAAAATGAATAGGGAGACCCTTTTCATATGTGAATTTAGAAAGGAATATGAATACCATGTTTGGGAAGAAATGTGCATATCCCAGTGTCACAGATGAAGTTTTTGTATGGACCATCATTGCTAGTAGTTCTGAGTTCCCCAGCATTCAATATATACCAGTGGGGGCTATTTAATTTTATGCAAAAGTACCGTAGATCCAGATTTTTTTAAAACACTTATTGGATCATTTAAGAGAAAATATTGAAGAGTTTAAAGCAAGGGTGAATGTGAAATTCCTAGGGAAGCAAGAGATTTCTGCTGGTCAGTACATGGGAAAACTTCAACAAGAGAATTGAAGTAAATATCTTGCTTGGTAATAGCACTGATGACCTATAGTTACAAAAATTTTCTTTTATTATTTTTAAGTGGTAGCATCTAACATTTTACTGTTTATAGAAAGAAGTTAAAGAATTTGAGTTAAAATCCTAACTGGTGTTACTTTGATGCTGTTTTAGTTCTGAGACTGTTGTCATTATGTACATTTATAGTGAATAGAAAATTTTGCAATTTGAAGAGCTATCCAAAGAAACCCAGACCTTATTTCACAACTAAAATATCAATATTTTGTAGTAGTCAAAAGACTGAGTTATAGTTTTGATACTGAAGTTATTTATTATTCTAATATAGTAACTAAGATTTAACTGTATCTGCCAGTTTTAAAAATGCTGACTTTTAAAATACAGTGTATGACTGGAGGGAAGGAGACAACTTCAACAGCTCCTTTACATTGAAAATTTCCATGGTATGAATTTCCCTGCTTTCCCACACGTAAGGACATTGTTGTTTACATAATGCTGAACTGTTCTTTTCCTGCAGGGAGTGCATGATACACGAGCTGAATGTTTTCATAATTGTAACAACAAAATATGATGGTGTTTAATTTTCTTGCATTTGTAATGGACTTTGTTGATTGTTCAGCCTTGAATTCTTTTATAAAATGTTGCCTGTTACACTTGAAAAAATCACATCTGTTTTATTTGTTTTCAGATCAAGGAAGAAAAGCATTTGAGGAAATGCTACATCAGATGTATAATCAGTACTCTTCAAATAAAATAGCAGACAATTGATCTGTTATTTCGGTGTTCCCTAGAGTTAGCAATATAATCTCTAAGTGCACTATTTAAACTCAATATTAATTGGAACGATGTAATTTCAGACATTGTCATTTGGATACCATTAAACTCTACTTAAATTAAGAAATGGGTATTTTAATTTTTTTCCATAATTTTGTATCATTTGATTAGTGAAATTCTGTTTTCTGTATTCCACCAGTGACCAGCTACAGCAGCATTTTGAGTTTGTTGTTTTGTTTAGTTGTTGTTATTTTTTTTACTTAAAAATTGTGACAGTAGACCAAACGGTAAATGGGTTATCTAACAGATGTTTTAATTTTTCAATTTACCAGTCTTTGATGACATTTTGTTTCAAACAGTATTTTTCTGATTAAGACACTCTGAATGATCCCTTTGTACCCTGAAGCAGTTGACTTGACTTCTTTAATTTGTCAATAATTACTCTTAAAGGACTATTTGCTGAGCAAGCTAAATAAATGTACATAGTATTCCACCTCCACCTTGAGGTCCTGCATGATAATCAGTACAAGCTACTCTTCTGAATTAAAAATGTACAAAGATGAGGATTCTTGGAAATTAAGATACTTTTCACCGGATGAAATATAGGTCAGATAACTCAGCAGAAGAAAGACTGGCAGTATAATGCCATGAAAGTGAAATGTCATTGCAAATTCCCTTACCCCTGCAGCTCCTCATTGCTAGTGCTGTTCAGACCTTGGTCTAAGAGCCATACAACCAGGCTGGTGAGAAGATTACAGACATGGGTTTAGACCTTCAGCCTGGCAGCCTCTCTGGCATTAAAGAGCTCCTTTCAGTGGCCAAATCCATGTGGTAGCCACAGAGCATATGTGCCTGATACTTCACCTCCTGCATCCATATCCATTGCAGTTTTCTCATACTTGCACTGGAGTAATCTAGCAGGGTCTGTCCATTTCACCTCTGGAGAAAAGCGCATCACCGAGCACACCTTCACTTCTGCCCCAAGGGAGCAGCTCAGTGGCAGATAGATGGCAGTCATCACCCCAATGCCCTGCAAAATACTCAGAGACCATGGCAGTAAATGGAGTGTAAAATCTTTGTGTTTAATAAAATAGTACAAAATATGGTCTGCCTCCCACAGGAGTTCATGGGTCTTTTGTTGTTGACTTCAAATTCATGTTTTTTCCCCAAAAACCCATGTTTTTTCAAGCTAACTGGAAAGTTTTCTTGAAAATTAATGTCAAATTTGGAATATGATATTTTTTCTTTTTTTTTTTTAATGAAGGCTTTCTCTGTATTTAACAGGCTCAGCTTGTTAGAGTATGGTGGTAGAGCAAGGTGGTAAGTTCAATCCCATACAAATAATTTACTTAAGAGCTGGACTTGATCCTTGTGGGTCCCTTCCAACGCAGAATATTCCATGAATCTGTAATCTCAAACTCATCTTATTGTTGACTATGGAATTTCTCTTCTTTCCATAACTCCTAAAGTTCAATCAGATTTTATAGTTGTATCTAATAATCTAATGAAATCTAAAACATTAAGGTGCCATATGCCCTTGCATCTGTATCCTTTGAACTGTTATTAGTCCTCACTGGTGTAGATACTTATAGATATTCTTATTTATGATCTTAATTGAATTTATGATAGTTCAAGGTATGTTTAGCAAATTGTAATTACAACTATTCCTTTCTATATAACAAAAAAAATTAATCAGTCTATCTTTTCATTTCCAATCCCTTAGATATAATTCTGGTTCTCCTTTAACTTACAAAATATAATTACAAGTCATAGAGTAATTTTATTAGTGAATACCCTGAAGACTACAGGATGCATATCTTCTAGACTGGCTCATCCTTATATATTCTGTTTCTTCATGTATTCCCTTACCTGTCAAATCACCAGATATAGTGGCATAATCTTCATTACTTAATTATAATTATTAGTCAAGGGGTTTCTACCCCAGACATGCAGCTTTTGAGCAGTCTGTTGAACAGATTAGCAACAGGTTTAAAAAATAAACCATCTGATGATAGGAATATCATCTGCTAGCCACCTAAGAACATTAGGAGAATAAATACTCCTTTAATATTTGCAGAGTTCTATATAAAAAGCAAGCAGAAATACAGAATAAAGGCTGTTTGTGCATCCATTGCTAAAATTTATTCACTTTTGAATACATGAAGTTTAAAGTACTTTTTCATATAACATATAAATTATGCATGTATATATATACATATATCAAAAATGTTTGTATATTCCTTATATGGGCTAGGACATTTCTTGGAGGAATTAAAATAAGAAAGGAGGGACATTTGATATTCCAGCAAGCAATTTGCAAGCAATTCACAACTATTTCGCCCAAGAGATTTCCAGGCGTTTGGTGCACATCTACACATAGGAAGAATTTCCCAATAAATGAACCTTAATGGCTGCAGCAAAATGGATCAGAGGCTTTACCTTTGCATCTCTACTCTCAGTGAATTTCTACTTTATGGACCTGTCTTTTGCTTTTGTACTGTCCTTGTTTTTTTTTAAAGAAGGCAGATGAATAGCTTTTTACTAATGAGTTATACTAAGAGGCTGCTGGATTTCCAGACATATATGTCACGAATTATAGTTATATTTTACAAATACAGTTTTTTCAATTCAGTTTCCTAAACACACTGTAGCACGCTTTAAATCAGAATCCTTGAATTATGGGCACTGTACATTTTTGCAGTGAGACATCCACCATCAGAATTTTCCCAGTTTAAAGAAAAGTGTGGGTAAAAAAGGATTACCTCATTCTTTGCCTTGGAAACTCAGAAAAATCTTGGTTTTCACAAGGTCAATGAGGATAACTGAAGCAGAGGCAAGAAGTTATGTCTAGATTTAGTGCCAGTTTGTGCCAGCTTCCATGGATGTCCTGTCAGCAGCACTCCAATCTTCTATTACTCTTGGCCTTCCTTTTTTTCTTTTCTGGCAAAGCTTAAATGTCACAAGTTGTCACAGAGCTTAGTAGATCTTACAGGTAGGCTGGATTATCCTGTGCAGAACTGTCTGTACTGAAAGTGATACTTTAGTCTAGGACTATTTAATTGGCAGTTGAAGGAATCGGCAAACTGAAATATGAAAGCTCCACTTCTCTGTACTACTAGTTAGAAGAGCAAGAAATGAGTAACTAAAAGTCTACAGAAAAATTGCAGCAATATGTGGAACTTTCAGTGACCTTTGCTTTGTCAAGAACACTTCAATCCTTAGAGTAACAAGTAACAAGTCTGTACTGGGCCTGGTCAGGAAAAGCCAGAATGTTGCCTGCAAACAGCCCAGCAGCAGCTAAATGGGAGGTTATCTTGATTAATTTCTTGATGCCTCAGATTGCTGGAGTGAAGTTTTATAGTTCTGACCCTCTTTTCATCAGATTTTATCTAATCCTACTGAAAGAAATTGCCAGGATTTGTTCCTTCATTTTATGTCCACATTCAAGCCAGTTGCAGTTGATGTCCTCCAAGGAAGCAACCAAGGAAGTTTTATGTTCTCCTTGGTGTCTACAGCAACTTCTCTAGAAAGCTGTATCTGTTCAGTGCACTTGGAGATTAACAGCATGGCCAGAGTGTACACTGTCTCTGGACACACAGATTTAGAGTGAGGAAATACTGGCTTCCCCTCAATGTTTATCCTTCCATCTCTAGATCTGCGATGAATAAGGAGGGGGAGAAGGGCACACAGGGGAGTAAAATGAGAGATGAGTGCAGCAGTGTCAGCTAGCTGGCTTTCTGTGACACAGGCCAGTCATCACGGACAGAGATAGAGGGTTCAGTGCTGACAGAGCCTGTGTCTTTACCCTTTGGCCCTGGACAGTCATGAATAAACAAGTAATTGTGAAAAATAACAAAACATCTTTCTGAATTTTAAGAGCCTCACGTGCTAGTTCTCATGAAAACGATCCCTGCTGCCAGCATTTCCAGGAGTCCCAGATATCTCCTGCAATGCAATTGTGCAGGCTCAGTAGTAAACTGTTCTGCACATTTAGAGCTAAAAGACAATGTAACAAATGACTGCAGTGAACTACATTGATACTGCATCAAATTGCATCTGAATCCACTACTAGTGGATTTTCTGGTGTTGAAAATCTGCCCTTCAGGATCTCATTGTCCTCTTGTTTGTCTGCTTACATCCTCCTTGATACTGCAATACCAGTGTGAGTCCGAGGTAGATTAGGAGCAGCTGTTCTGTAGCAAACAAACAAAAGCCTTTGTCTATTAACCACTATAACTTTTTTCCAGTGGAGAAAAAAAGCCAGATGTCTGTTTGCAGACAAGTGAAACTTCATCAAATGCTTGAACTTTTCACAAACAGAAAATCTGTAGTTTGATCCAAGAGTGATTTCAAGCAAAACTGGTATTAGTGGAGTTTCATTCACTTTGAGGAGCAATGCTAATTCCTGCAGCTCATGATACAGCCTCTAACTCAAAAGTTTCTGAATCCTGCCATGAAAATATTTCAGTGTTATTGCGGTACTGCTCACTTGGAGTGTGTCAAAGGCCTAACAGGAATATATTAAAATATACTCCTAACAGGAATATATTAAAAAAATCATGTCAATAAATAAGCAGCATAACATAGCCAAATTGCCTGGCACAGTGTTTTACATTTACTAAAATGTAAAACAACTGAGTCTAGTCCTAAATGTATTTTTGGTATATTGAAATGCTCCTCCAAATCATCATTCTAATTGTAACCCACTGATATCTGTAGCTACAGGGAAACAGGGAATATAAGGACATCTCTTATGCTGTGAATGTCCCACTGTCACTCATGGGAGACGCATTGAAAGATGCAAATGGGATTTAGGCACTCAGACTTTAACACACTCCTGTAGCCCTAATGACTAGATGTTAAATGTACTGTTGATATGAACTCTGAAGAATAGGTGACAGAATGTGAATGCCATAATTTTAATCTTCCTTTCACATTTTCTTGTATTTTAGTTAAAAGATGAAATGCTAAATGCTAAAATGAAAATGTAATACATCTTTCTTCACCACAGGATATCACCCTACCACAAGGTCCAATTAAAATAATGAATTATTACATTTAAGACGTATTATTTGAATTTATATTACTTGAATATACTAAGGTACATCTTTAGGAATATGCACAAAGTCTTGAAATGCACTTGCTCCATCTTACGAGTGGTTTAATACAGGTTTGCTTTTACAAATAAGGAAAAGTTTCTGCATAGGATTTCAAGCAAAGGTGTTTTTTTCAGAGTAGACTAGAATAGTCTACAAAATACCTTTGTAAATGGAAACAAGCTACAAAATTAAATTTGTTTTGAGCTCTAATTTACGTGCATATTTTGTGCACGCTTCAGATCTAAAAAGTTTGTGTTCATCTTGGGGACATCCAGAGCTTTGTAAATCCCTGGCACTTTTCACATATTAGCATATGGTTCATGTCTTAGCCTTACTGCATTGCCAAGTTTTATGAGTCAAGTCATATGCAAAGTCTTATTGAGAGCCTTACCATTTTTTAATAGCCATGTAATTTGAGGCGTGGGAAGATGAGAACTAGAATGACTCCTAGGATTTTTTGAAATAGGTACTATTAAGATTAAAGTACCTAAGTAAGAATGGAAGGTGTAACGGTATATTTTAATGTAACACACACACACACACATACATATATATATATATACATGCAGACACAGAGGTATGTATGTGTCTGCTATAAATTTGGACCTTTACCAGAATAACTGTCATGTTCAGAAGTTTAGGCAGAAAAGTTTGGTACTCTTTGGAATGCTTTTGCTCCAGCCAGTAGCTGTCAATTGCTCCATCTGTATTTAACAGCTTGAGAGAAGCTCTTAGAAGACCCTCTAAGCTAACCCTGGCTATCCTGTTGCTTATCTTAAGGTTTTACTATAGTTAGATTATGTGACTCACAGTTCTCATGAACCTAAGAGATACCATTGCTTTTGGATTTAAGAACTGTAGTTCCTCTTGCCAAATCCATTTCAGTCATGCCTTAAGACCCAAATTATTACTTTGAAGGATAGTTTCCACTGGTTGGAACAATGGAAAGGATAAATAAGACTGCACTAATGTAATCCTACTCTGACCATCTGGCTCCTCTAGGAGTTCCTCTCTTTGAAGTTAGCAGTTATCCTACAGAGTGCTCATAACCACCTCTACAAGTTTAGACCCCATGGTTTTCTCCAAATTGCAAATCACATCAATGAAAGGGCATTAAATATGGCTAAGCCAAACAAAATATGATAAGGATTTGAAAACAGCATCATTTAAACTGCCATCATGCAAGAAAAACAAACCACTTCATTCTTGGTCCTAGAGAATTGCAAGACATCAGTTCTGGTATCCACTAAGGAAGGAGTCTGGATTAAGTCCCTGAATCATCATAGAATTGGGGGTTAGAAGGGACCTGAAGGATCATCAAGTCCCAAGTCCCCTGCCTTGGGCAAGGACACCTTCCACCAGGTTGCTCAATAGACCATCCAATCTGGCCTTGAACAAGACCTTGGCCTTGGCCCTTGAATGGGCCTCTGTCCCATTTCCAGGGATGGGACAACTATAACTTCTCTGGGCAAATGGTTCCAATGCCTCATTATCTTCACAGTAAAGAATTTCCTTCTCATACCTTATCTAAACCTGCTCTCTTTCAGGTTAAATAAATTCTTCCTTATCCTATCAATATCCACCTATGTAAAAAGGCTCTCCCTCTTTTTTATAAGCCCCCTTTAGCTACTGAAAGGTTACTCTAAGGTCTCCCCGGACCCTTCTCTTTTCCAGGCTGCACACCCTTAATTCTGTCAGCCTGTCTTCAAAGGAGAGGTGCTCCAGCCCTTGGATCATATTCATGGTCATCCTCTGGACTCACTCTAACAGGTACACAGCTTTCTTTTGATGAGTGTCTGAGATCCTTCCCTCTGTGTTCGGGATCCTTCCCTCTGACTCAAAGTCTTCCACTTGCAGGTTATGAGTGCACAGAAGAAACAGATGATCTGGAACTGTGACTAAATACAAGCTGCACTCAACAAGATTAAAAAATCTATTTGGGCAAAATATTATCATATTAAACTTGTTGCCTTTTCTTTCAGATCTATCAACATGGAGAACAAGATTACTGCTATAAAACTACAACTTACTGTGCTTCTTCAAAATGTAATAAATTCAGTAAATTTTAAACTGCTGTACTTTAGAAGTAGTTCACTACTTCAGACTTTGTGCTGTTTCTGCTTTAATGACCAGTGGACACATTATGTGCATGTGCAGGCCAGATAAAGGAGGCTCTAATTTAACCTAATTAAAAATCAAGAATATTAGCAGGGTCAGTATGAAGCTTGAAAAGATAATTGCTTCAAAAATTGTATGTAAGAAAAAATAAATTTAATTTAGAAAATGAGAAAATGCACCAAAAAAAACCCAAACTGTGTGTTTTTTAATAGTTCTTTCTATACTAACTAATTAGCCTCTTAGGTTTTGAAAACTGTTTGTGAAATGTTCTGTTAGTACTGAAGAGATTTTTGGGGGTTTTTTTCAATCATGAAGTCTTTTGTCTTGACTTTTTCTTTCTTTCTTTCTTTTTTTTTTTTTTTCATATTCAGGATTTTTTGCCTTTTTTCCCTTCTGTCTTTTGTCTTGCTCTAAAATTAAAATAATAATTTAGTTCTTAATTTTATCCATGAATCAGCTGAACAGTTGTGCTCTTTCTATGACTGGATAATTATTAAAAGATATTTGAAAGCTTTATACAAATATCTTCAGCTATAAAAAACATTGTTTTAACTAGATTTAAACTCAGACCTTCCTTATGGCTTTATTATGTTTTATACAGTAATGTGTAAAAATCAAACAGAGATTTCAGTGATAGAAGTTTCTTCCAGGTATCAACAAGCAGATCTGATTCCTTAATCCTGAGAAAATAAATCCAAAGGTAAGAGAATGGCTGCAAAGAGCAGCCTTAGGTCTCAAATAACTGGAGTCAAAGACTAAATCTTCTGAGATGCAATGTAACTATACACTCTGATTATCTCCTATCTTCTGATACTATTCAATCACTTGAGATAACCACTGCTGTTTATCTAATGCACTGGACATCTTGTAGTAAAATAATGCTAATATAATGGTTCTTAAACCACTTCTGGGGTTGTTATTAAAGAAGCAGGCAAAAGAATGAAGATATCACCACACTTGTTGATCTTTGCCTGTCATCTAGGTCCACATTGCCTAAGTTAGTTAAGCTGCTTTACTTAACAGTAAGGAATGAACAAAAGCAGTTTTAATATTGGTGGTGTTACCACATTGTACTTATCTAAGCAATAAGTTATGCAGTGTAACTGCAGGCTGAACTAGGTCACACTTTGTCACATGGCTTATTCCAAATTGATGTTACTTCTGTTTGATTGTCCTTTCAGGAGCAGCAAAGTATTTCAATAAATGAATAAGCTTCGGCAACATTTCCAGAACTGTTTAAAACTACAAAATTAGGCAATTGCTATTCATGCAGCATATGACAGAAGTGCTATTACTGTCACAGAAACTACAGACTTATGACCACAACTCATGATTTATTCTGCAGAGTCAGTTGAACATAAATCAGTTGTAAAAATATTTAAAGCATAATATCTGATACATATAAGAGAGGCAGTCCAGATTTGGATGACAAGCAAAGGAAACCCCAACTACTATCACTTTAGGGACATGGAGTACTTTTAACTGAAGTAAGAAATTTTGCAGACAGTTCTTAAAATTTGTTTGTACGCAAATCCCCTTCTCCTGAAAGGGATAATACAGTTACTTTGTTTAGAGTCTAGGAAAAGACTTTACAAACTATCCACAAATAGGTCCTCAGTCCAGAAAGCAGGGAAAAAGAGCAGTGACTTACTCCAAGTGCTCTGCAGTGGTTAGAAGAAACGAACGTGAATCCCACAAGCAGCTAGTGGAGTATAATGCTTAAACTAACGGGCCCTGCAAAATTAGTTTGGGTGGGTGCAAGCTACAAGGATGCAGCTACACTGTCACTGTCTCCAGGCACACTTCATTCGTTAGCTGAACTATATTTGGACTATTTTCACTGCTAAACGTACAGCATGTCCTATGTTTGTACAGTCCTTAGCAAAATGGGACCCTGCTCTTGACTGACCTCTAGACTGTACAATGATGCTAATAATAAATACCAGGGAAATAAATGATGACTTAACACATTTGATATACTTTCTCCAGTATGGAAGAGCAATATGAATACGTACACCAGAACACTGTAAGCAGACTCTGATGTATGCTATATATTTTTAGTGCAATGGCCTTCATCCAGACATTTCTGACAACATCTTCTACTGTCTTTCATCATTTTGCAGTGAAGTTATGTAGGGTACTCTAGATTCGAGGTAGCTGTGGACTAGTGTTAAAATTAACGTTGTTTAAAAATGTAGTTTAGTAACATCCTTTAGACAACTGCTTTGCAAAAAACCATTTGTTAGAAAAAATAAAAGATGCCACAAATAACTTTTGTCCCAGTGTTCATATGTTGTGCTGCAAAATAAACATAAGTCTAGAAGAGAAAATCACTATCTCTCCTGCCTATTTGCTATGCTTTACTGTTTATAAATAATTATTTTTGAAAAAACTAATGAGAATATTTAGAATTCCATTTCTGTCCTTCACGATAAACTTCTTCAAAAAACAGCTCAAGTAAATTCAGATGTTGTAGAGGGCTCACCAAAAAGTTAAATACTGGCACTGATTACAGCAATATTCCTTATTACTTCATGTAAAGGGAAGTTATGGGACAGAAAATAATGAGTTTGGTAAAGGAAGAATACTAATACTTTATTTAGCTGAGATTTTAGTCAACATCTTCAATTTTCCTCATTCTCACTGTGTATTAAAATGATGCTGAGAGGTTCCAACGAGGACTTGGCATTAGAGAGACACTGTAAGATTTTCTACAATTTTACACACAGTCTCCAGTATGCTCCTACACACAGAGCAGGAATAGAGAGAATTAAATGTGGAGCAGTTTTACAACTGGCCATAAAACTGCTGTTAAATCTGTGGGTGGCATTTGCATGGCATTTGCTAACACCATAGTCTGAACTGGGAGAACTAATGAGGGAAAAGGAAAAAAAAAGAAGAGCAAGGATGCTTAAAGGAAGTCCATTTAGCAGGAAGTGAAGTGAAACTGAAGTGACTATATCCAATTGATCATTAAAAACATATTAATGTTGCAAAAAGAAGTACAGGAGGAAAAAAAATCATATGCTGATATTGTCAGTGAGTGCCTGATAATTCTTGCTGAAGCTGTCTCAGTAGCTTCATGTGCCAACCTAAAGCATCAGACAGAATAATAACTGCCTGTAACAGCAATCTTGATTTGGTTCAAGGTGAAGCATGTGTGCTTTGAGGATATTTTATCTTCACCTGCCTTCAAATACAAAAGAAAGATGCTGTCAACATCTGTGCCAGTAGTCATCTTCAGATAAGAGCAGAAAAAAAGTCCAAACAAATAATGCAGTCATGATTAGAATTTCATGTGCATAAAGTTATGACTGTGATTTACAACATACTTTTCAGGCATAGGAGTAAAGATATTCTCCCAAAACATCAAAGACATTAAGAAAGTTCTCAACAGAGACCAAAAGGAGTAGCAAAAAATGCCAAAAATGAGTAAGACTTTTTACTCAGGCAATTTGACTAGGAAAGAAGTTCCTAGATCTGGTGGACTTGTTAAGGATGTTATATGAGTATATGTTGCTTGACATCCTGAGTGTTTTATCTGGACTGCTAATACATTTTCTTCCCTGGACTTACAAGATCTGGCTCAGCTCATATGCAGGCAAACTGCTCCTGTAGGTTTTTTTTTGTAGATCGTCACTTTGGTATCTCACCTCTAGTTTGCCAAGCTCATTTAGTACTGAGGCAAGACTCTTTTGCATACCAATCTTCACTCTGCATCTTTAAGAAGGATGTTGGAATAAAGCCCCTGATACCAGGGGTTGATGCTCTGCTCTGTCATGAACGATCAACCTGGGTACAAGAGCAGCCACTTGTTTGTGCAGTAGGTTGAAAGTAGTTTTGCCAACAGAGATATTTGAGTTGCTTGGAATTGCACTTAATCTTAAAAGATAATTAGTGTTGTCTTCTTTGTTATGCAACAAAAATCTATTGAAAGAGAATCATATCACACCTCTCAGTTTCAGCTGTAATTACTGTGGGAGGGTTAGAAGTTCTTGTGTGTTCATAGGCTTTGTGTGGTGTCTGTTCATAAAAGCAGTAATGCCTCTCTCAGTAGCTACAGACCAGACTTCCTGAGCATTCCTTCAGTACCCTATTGATAATTAAAAATAAAAAAGAAATGGGATAGTGTGTATGAAAAAAGGCCACCTGAGGTTTCACTGAAGAAGTTAAACTTGTGACTAGAAGGAAACCTAAAAACTGTTGGCCAAGCTGCTGTGAATGCTTTAGTTATTTGTATAAAACTATAGGCTATGTATTCTTCTTCCATGAAATGTAATTCTGTGTGCAACCTCATAGCTTTGGAGAGATGATCACTCAACCATGATTGGACAAATGTACTGAAGACCAATCCGTTGAGTAGTTAAACTCAATGATGCCATCTCAGGGTGTTTCTTGGACCACAACTTGGAAAGCATTCATGCTTGGTTGGTTTATCCTCCTTCTTTCATGACAATTATTAATACTGAATCTTCATCCTGATGGTGACCCTTAAATAAGCATCTCCCCCCTTTTAAATAAGACATCCTCCCAATATATTTCTTTTCCTTCCCAAACAGATGGGGATTTGGAAACAAATGCAAGAGAAATCACAGAACAATAAATGAAAGGACGCAACATCAAGTTGTGACAGAAAAAGTTATTGGATATTAGGAAACATTACTTCACAGAAACGGTTGTCAAGCATTTTAACAGGCAAGTATTGACTCACCATTCCTGGAGGTATTTAAAGGATATGTAGATGTGGCACGTGGGGACATGATTTAGTAGTGGACTTAGCAACAGTTGGACTCAATGAGTTTAAGGGTGTTTTCCAACCAAAATGATTTCATGATTCTGTAAGAAAATTACATGAATGAGAAGAAATAGCATAGAATGCTCTCCATAGCAATGACCATTTGTGGAGGAAAAACTCTGGTCTGATTAAACACGTGTGCTTTGAACATGCAGCTATAAAAGCCTTACCAACATAAGTAAACTTTTGCTTTTCTTGGGAATGGCAATACTCTGTTATTCCAAACAAATGATGGCTCTAGTGAAACAGGGTCAATAAACACTTGTCATGGTCTGCAACAGGCACTGAAAAATTAAAGCTAAATATAAAAATTGCATAGCGAATC
The DNA here is from genome assembly GCA_030060385.1 of Muscicapa striata striata. NCBI lineage: Eukaryota > Metazoa > Chordata > Aves > Passeriformes > Muscicapidae > Muscicapa > Muscicapa striata. Next base: position 4,467,890 of record JAREIS010000090.1, read on the forward strand.
CCACTTGCTTTTGACAACAGATAAGTATGTAGCAGGAAAATGGGCAACAGGAAGTGTCACACGGAATTTCTATGGGGTCCATAATTTAACATCTACAGCAGTTGCGCTTTTTGTGCTCCCACGGTAATTTTTCGGTCTCACTGTTGAAATGCAAATTTGGAGGTGAAAAGCAGAGCAGCCGCCAGCGGCCAGAGTAGCCCTATGCTTTATAGACTGGGTTTGGATTCAGGTAGTTTTACTCAGGGCGGAGAGCCAGGGCACTTAAACACCCACTGGGTTATCCTGCGTGGGCCGGGGATTTGGGCTGCTCAGCCGCCGGGACTTTCACCAAACTCCCTCGCCGGATGCAGCCCCAGCCTCCACGGGCGGCGGCGGCCGCCTCCTCGGGACGGGGCGGGCCGAAACCCAGCGGCGGCGGAGTGGGAGGGAAGGGAGGAGTGAGGAAGGAGGAGCCGGAGGAGCCGGCAAGGCCCGGCCCGCCCCCGCCGTCTGGGGGCCGCCGCTCCGCTCCGCGCCCGCCCCGCCCCGCTCGCCCGGCCCGCGGCTGCCGGGAGCGGCTCCATGCGCTCGTGCCGGCAGTGCGCAGCCGCGGCGGAGCGCAGCCGGGAGGAGGAAGCGGCGCGCGGGGAGGGAGGCCGAGGCCGGCGGCGGTGGCGGCTCATGGCTCGGCGGGCGGACGGGCGGCCGAGGCGTGCGGGCCGCTAGCGCTCCCCGAGGCGGCGGCTCCGGCGGGCGAGGGGCGACGCGCCGCCGGCCCCTCCTGCGGCGGCGGCAGCTCCGGCTCCGTGTCGGGGGCGCGGCGGTGGCAGCCCGGCTCCGCGCCGCCTCCCCGCGGGCGGGTGTTATGGCCCCTTGGGGGAGCGTAGAGGGCTCCCCGGCTTGGAGGTCAGCGCAGCTCCTGCTCCTCGTCGTCTCCTGCTGCGGTAGGTACCGGGCAGTGACGCCGCCCGTCCGCCTCCGTGTCGCGGGCCGGGAGGCGGCCGCGGGGAGGGGGAACAAAGCGGCCTTTCTCCCGGCCGGCCTCGCCGGGGTCCCTGGAGCCTCCCGGACCGTCGCCAGGCCCGGCTGCTGTCCCCGTACTTACCTTCTCTGCCCCCAGCCCCGTCTCCTCCTTCGAACTCGACTGCTCCAGCATTCGCTCCGGGGTTTTTTGTTTGTTTGTTTTGTTTGGGGTTTTTGTGGGTTGTTAAGTTATTTGTTTATTTATTTATTTATTTATTATTTGTGGGGGTGGACGGAAGTCTCCTCTGGGAAGTGCTTAAAACTGCGGCCGGGATTCTGGGATTTGGCCCAGCTGCCCTGGGCTTGCTCTCCCGCAGATGTGCGTTGTCGGGAACTCCGGAGTTGGCGCGGGGCCGCACAAACAAGCCAGCCCCAAATCGTCTGAGTCACGAGTAATCGCTGCTTGTGGATAATAGGGATGGATGCTTGGGAGATGTTCCACGTCCGGCCGGGACGAACGAGGCCTGGTGTCGGGGGCAGGGCGGCCCTTGTGGGCCGCGGGGTCGGAGGCTGGCACTGGTGATGAGTTGGTGACACATCAGCACAGGCCTGGAAGACCTTCCAGGGACCTTTGCTTCTACTCAGCCTATCTGCAGTTCATACCCGAGTAGATTTTATCCCTGGGTATAAACACATCTTTAAAACAGAACTGCTAATGAAAAATATTTGTATAAATGTACTGAGGTTGAATTTTACAGTATGAAGGTGGCCCAGTAACACATGACAGATCAAAACAGATACTTAACAAAGAGAGTCGTGTCGTGTTTTCTCAGGGAGTTGTGTTTGTTTTATGTAGTCGAGCATCGGTTGTGTTCGTGGGCCTCAAGCAGGAGAAGCAGCCTTTGGCACGGAGCTGGGCATGTGCTTGCCCTGAGGAGGACAGCGGCAGGGGCCCTGCTTCAGCAGTTTCTGAAGTAGATGCCTTTGCTCTAAACACGCGATTGAATGTATGAAAACGCAAGCTTGTGTCTGGGACATCCAGATATTTCAGCTTTGCCTTTGCAAAGTGTTTTGTCCAGCACATGCCTGTGCCACAACAATCAGTCCAAACTCTAAAAATGCAGATGTATTTCATAAACATGTAGGAGCATTTCCCATTTCATATTTACATGAGCAGAAAAGTAAGGAAGGCCTCTTCAAACAGAGCTGCAACTATGCCAGTACCTGTAACCAAATAGTTATACTGGTAAAGTTTAATTTTTGTGTGGGTATATTTGCATGAAGAAAGTAGGGTACTGACCAGTCTTTTAAATGCATATTATGTAAAGCAAAAGTTTCATGTCAAAAGGTAAACTACAGGCAGAACTGAAAAGGAGTTAGGTAATGGTGGAGCAGGAAGTGATAGCACAAATCTTAAGTTTGGATATATTAAGCTGTTCTTCTGTCTGCATACTTATGTTTTGCATACTTGATGTACTTAAACTAATTTCTTTGTAGAGGTTTTTTAACAGACTCCGTGTGCTGGTTTTATTATACTCATCACAGAATTGAAATTAAAAGTCAAAATTATTGTTGTGGTATTCCTCATCAACCTGACCTAAGTAAAACGTTTTGAATTGTGATACTGTAACTTAGGTGTTACCGTCAGCATTTCCCTTAAAAAAGCTTAAATCACAAGCATAATCTTTGGTTAGAGAAAAACCAACCAAATTAAATTCTTTCTGAATAACATTTTCCACAGACCTTTAATCAAGACTTCTGAAAGTTCAGCCAAGAAGGCTTCATAAGTTTCTTCTGCCTTGCTGAGAAACACATCAGCATCTGTTAGTGCCACTGCCAGGAAGGAGAAGGTGCTTCTGATTTTGATCAGCACGCTGTGTCACCTCATCCTTGTGAGGAATTAGTTTCTCTTAACAGTTTTTGTTAAAAATGTCTGAAGTTCTGACCAGTTTCACTACTCAAAGGAAAGGAACTTTATCCTCGCCCAGCTGTAGTATCTAAAACAAAAGCAAGCATTTAGTGTGTAGCATAGCCCTTTCTCTAGCTTTCACTTTGATTTCTCTCATTTTTTTGGGGGGAAGAAAGTGAGTCTGGGAACCATGTCTTGTTAAAGCATTTTAACTTCCTGTATGACTGCTTTTAGCTCTTCCATACTAAACTTATTTAGTATAGACATGAATTGGATCAGGACACTGCTGTCACATAGCTCTGGACTGTAATGTTGATCCTGAGCAGAGCCTTGCTCTACCATTATGTTAAGTCTTTGAATGCAGTAGGCAGTACTCAAGGTAAATGCATGCTTGGAAAAACGATGGTGCCTCACTTCAGTTGCCTTCCATTATGCATTGCACAGCTAAACGTCTAGAATTTTCTGCTAGTTAAAATACTAAATTCACCAAGGTTGTTATGTGGGCATTGAGTTCTCCAGAGAATGTTTCTCCGTTTCCCTGTAGTTGGTGAATTTTTCAAACCTTATTTCTGATGATGACTATAATTATAAACATTTGAGAAGGAGGAATACTGATGAGTGAAATATTGGAATAGCACTGACTAACAAGAATTATGGCTTGGTAGGGCATTGGGCAATGGTATTTTTTGGTTTATATTTCCAGCCTTCCTGTTGGCTTAAGCGTTTTATATCCAAGAAGTAATTGGTTTTATTTGTCTCTATATAATCATGGCCTAGCTTTTACTGGGACAAATATTAAGACATTTCTGCTTATCTCAAAGGCCATAACAGTTATTTGAATTTAAAACAGAACCATATGTTGTACAAGTAATTTTTTTAGGGGAAAAAATGTTGTTTGAGAAATCAGTCCTGTTCTTGAGGGAGATACTTTTCAAACCAAAGTTCTGTGATTGATCGTCTGGAAATTAAGTAAATCTTGGAATCATAGAATCACGTAGGTTAAAAAAGGTCTTCAAGATCATAGAGTCCAACCGCAAGTCCAGTCCTGCCAACTCCGTCATTAAGCCACGTCCCTGAATGACATATCTAAACATGTTTAAAGTACCTCCAGGGATGCTGATCTTACTTCTTTTCTTGCTAAAATATGAGCTTAGGTTAGAGAACTGAATTTCTGATGTTACTATTTTGTTTGTCTCAAGGATGATGGTTGTGGTATAATGAAACAAAAACTAGGACATGAGAAGCTGTGGTGGTATAATTCTAGAACATTTCATTTGGAATGGAGTCTGAAGCACGGATATTTGGCTTCTTCAGATTTCTGGAAATTAGAACTTTATGTAGTCTTAATTATATTTGTCACCCAGATATATTAATTTGAATTTCCATCGCACTGAGCAGAAAACTATAGGCAATTTCTACAATGTTTTGTACAGTTGATAGCAGTCAGTGCAGTGGTACAGTAGATGAATCTCCCTGCTTCTGACTTCTAGATGTAAATGTATGTCAAAGAAAAATATTTACAGTAGTACGACAGGGGCATTTAAAGAGTTCCAAGGTAGAAGTGGTGGCAGAAGAGGTTAGTCTTAATTATCCTTACCTCTGGATTGGTTTTTGGTTTGGTGAGTACCCTTGGAAGCATTAATGACTGGGAAACATTAGTGGAGATCAGAAAAGGATTCCCAAAATTGTGATTGAAACAGTGTTCTGCATAAGACTGCTGAGACTACAGTGCTACTGATATTATTTTGTCCTGTTAAAGAAAAACATTGTACACTTATATACACTTTAAAAGATTTAATTTTTTATTAAAACCATTCCAGGTTTCTGTGGTACAGATGTTGCTTGAAGTTATAACAGTACTGTATGGATAATTAATTATTCATTTGGTTATAAGGGAAGACAAGTAAAACTGTCATAAAAGTTCAGTTGTCCAGACCTGAACTTTCCTTGCATGTCAGTTTGTTAATGATGGTGTGAGATGAGCAAGAATAAATAGTTCTTTGGGTTCATTCACCTTGTTTGATATAATAGCCTGAATCATGTAAGCAAATAAAGTCTGCCAGGTGGTGTATTCTATTTTCTAGAGAAGTTGAACTCTAAAGCCAGAACAGACTGTCCTAAAGGAATCACTTGACTTAATAAGTTACTGTATCTTAAACTCTTGAATGTCAGTCTTTAGTGATATTTTGTGATATATTGAACAGATATATTTTGCTAAGCTGTAAATCATTTTATTGGCAAAACCACTGTATTTGATTTATTGGAACAGTTTTGTAGTTCTTTAAGAGAACATGTCCTAATTTTAACACCATGGAAATTTATGTTGTTTAGTAAGTTAATCATATGTCAACTTGCCCAAGTATGTTTACATTCAACTGACTGTTCAGAGCTAATATTGCATCTGTAGTCAAAATGTCTGTGAGGTCATGTGGACAATATTTAAAGCAACATTCATTCGGGGGGAGAAGCAAAAACCCCATATTCTAAACAACCTCATAGCAAAAATTTGAAAACTGAACATGGGGTAGTCGATGTGATTTATTATGCACTAAATGAGAATACTGTCAGCCAGAGAAAGAGCAGAGGTGTACTTGTAACCAGAATCATGACAGAAGCCATCTGACTCCATTCCTGTCATCAGAGCAAAGCGTGTAATTAGCGTGGCTTTTTCATCTGTTCTGTCATTGCTAGGAGAGGAAGAGCTCTACTGCATTAGTGTTGGAAGGACCCTATATGTTTGATTCCTTTACTTCTGTCACTCCTGATTTAATATCAAATAGATGTAAACTGTGTAAGTATTATTTTCAACTAAGCACTAAATATTTATTGTTCTGTGTGACAAAAACTTCCTTTTATTATCAGTCTTGTGTTTTGTTAACAGATCTCAAATTTTTAAACTTTATGCATTTGGTATGTTAGGTATATTCCTTCACACATTATGTACCTTTTATGGATGCCTCAAGTTTCCCAAGGTGTAGATATTATTTCCATACTTATTAAGTATAATTCATTAATTTCCTTACAGGTTTTTTAAAAATTCATGAGTACTGTTTGTACCATGTAAATAGGGTGGTTTTGCTGTCTTAGATGTCTCTGCATTTTCTAGTTTTAGTGTTCCATTTCTACTGCCCCAGATAGTTAATGATTATGTTAAAATACTGGAGCAGCTGAGATATCTAGCTAGGCAGTAATTGAGAGAGTATGATTTGTTGACACCCTGGGATGTTTTTAGTTTGTATGCATTTCAGAATTACTAGCTGTGTTGTTTTTGCAGTACCAGTTATTACTTGAAGTGTGTGTTGGTTGGCAAAATTGAGCCTCCATAGTTTACATGTTTTTAAGAAAATACTGGATGCCAGTGCATTGGACGCTAAAAATTCGGTTGTAGATTTGAGTTCCTGTGTTTATGCCCTCAGTAGAAATAAATGCTCAGAGTGGTTTATAGCAGGCTGTATGATGCCATACTCTGTGTTGTTCTGACTATCTTCTTTTATGGTTCCCTGCACTTGATTTTTTGCTGCAGTTCTTACTTCACTGATGATTCATTATGCAAAGCTTTACAATTGCTTTGAGATATATACTACAGATTCTTGTATCTAAGTTAAAACTACAAAATTCAGCATAATTGACAGATTAGTGCAAACACTTCAAAAAAGCCCTAATCTAAGTTGTGGTTCGGACTTGTTTATCTGAACAAATGCATTAAATTTGGATGTACTGTAACTTTTAAGTACCTTGATATCATGGTGGTGATGTCTTCATGTAAAGGCTAGCATATTTAATAGCTGTATACAAGATTTTTTTTTTTCCCCACTGTACTATTTGACACTGAATTTTAGATTATGAGGGAATTTCTGTATATCTTTCTCAGCTATTTTGTGAGGACCAACTTTTTGGAACTAGTCAGGAATTTAGCAAGCAAAAATAAGAGCAGCCCCAGAATTAAGAAAGCTTAAAAGCAGAGCTGTTTTGAAGGGGGGAAAGGGAGTCACACAAAACCATTTTGTTTAGTATCCTGAGTCAGGGTGGTCTCTCCTTAAGCATCTTGTTGATTTTAGTTCTTAAAGGACTTTTCCAGATACATTTACTTGGTTGTGGAATTTTTTGTTGTGCAAGAAAGCTCAATGTGCTCACACTTAGTAAATGATAAATTCCACAAAGCAATGAAAGTGAAGTAGGTGGGTTTCTCTGTGAGTGGAAGGTATGTTTGAACTATATATTGGGATGGGAGCTGCATGTTTCACCCATGTTGTTGTGTGTAATTCATGACTACCCTTTGCTTAACCTTGGAGATGTTGCCTTTGCTAAGTGGAAGCCCTTGGGATTGACTGTGGGTAAGTAGAGCAGACATTCAAAGTCAGTCGTAGCCGTAAAACAGTAGAGTGATCCTCTAACAAGCAGTGTGAGCACACCTTGGCAGGTGGTGGAAGTCTGTAATGAAGTTGCTTGTATTTAAAAGTTAAGAAAAAATTAGTCTGCTAGAGGGTCCTGTAACTTGGTTTTATTACTCCAGCTTCATATGCACCTGTTTGGAGATACAGATAAGTGCCTCTCTAAGTACAGAAGGATTGTGAGAATAGTTATTTTGTGGAAAAAATAAGATTTTCTTCTAATTTATATCTAGTGCTACTAGAAATAAGTTTGTTCTAGTCAATGGTATCTCTTAAAAATTTAATGATCCTACTAATTTAAGGAGCTGCTCCTTTAGAAAAAGCTTTTCAATAACTAAAGGTAAGCAGTTTGGAGCAGAAAAATTAAGTCTTGTTTGATGTGCCTTGTAGTGGGAAGGCACACACATTCATATGCTCTGACGTCTAGATTTTAGCTGTATATGAATTTTCATGAGACTTTGCTTAATGCCTTTTTTCCTATGCTTCGCAAAGGGTATTATTATAATCCAATGAATTAGTATACCCTGGCAGGGTATTTTCCTTCTGTGAAATTGTATGGAGTAGTTCAAATGAAAGCCTCCCTTAAGAGTATTGTAGTAACTGGGGCTGAGATAATGAATACATCACATGCAGTAAACAAATCTGTATATATCTGCTTCTCTTATCACATAGATTAAAGTGGAGACTTTAACCTTCCATTTCTTTATTTCCTGCACAGAGTCCAGCAGAGTAATTTTCAGAGATTCATTCTAGAGTCCTAGTTAAGGTGGTTTTCTTGTTTGTAATATTGTTGTATTTACTTCAGCCCGTTCTTCATATTACTAAAGAATTACACTTTTCCATTTGCTCTCTTCTAAAGATGTCCTCATGGAGAGTGCACAGGGATTAAACTCACAATGTGTGTTTAAACCACACTGAAATATTTGTAACTGGACTTGAGAGAATAAATATTTCATTTTTTCCAATTTGTAATTTTTTAAAAGTATGGAGAAAGAACATATGTCTTTTCCATGATGTAAACATCAGTTAATCTGAGAGATGTCTATTCTTAAGTCAGGAAGATGAATGACATCAGACACAAGACTTTTGATCACAGCAACTTACAGCTGGAAGCACTGACAGGGATGGATTTGGGTGATTGGGTAATTAGTAGAAATAGCTTCCCTTGTCAGGACACCTCCCATTTGTTGTGTTTTCTATCTAAAGGTACTGAATGAGCAGTCAGTTCCATGGCTAAAGTTCAGCTGGTGTCTGGTTGGAGAGATTCATGAAGAGAGGAGAGCTGGGATGGCAAGGGAGGGAAAGATTGGGTTGTCTTGTTAAGGCACATTCACAGCTAAAGATGGCAGAACTTCACTCTGGCCTTCAGAGTGGAATAGGAGGCCAAGATGTCTGCAAGAACAGCTGTTTTTTAAGAGGCTGGGCTAATAGAAGGGAGGAAAGAAATCAGCCTTTTATTTTGAGGGCATTGTGGTGGCTGATTGAGCATCAAATCAGTCTAAGAGGTTACTCTTACAGGCAAACAAAAAAAAAAAAGGGTTTGAATGCAGGAAGAGCTTGGAAATTGCTTGAGGTCTTGATCTCTGGCCTTCCAAGTATTTGCAGGCAGAGGGGTGTTAAAGGAACATTGGATTCCTGCATTTGACCTGTACCTTAGCAAGTAAGTGAATAAACATGTAGAGATCTTTGAACATTTTGCAATTCAGTGAATGGCTTTTGTCAATATTTTTAAGTATCCTTTTTTTGTGATCCCTTTTCTGGCTGATACTGTCATTTGGCATTTCTGCACTCCAGCAGCTTTGCTGCAGGATGTGCCTGGGAGCTGCGTGTTTATAGAGTCAAGTTTCTAATGACCTACCTCACTGTTGTTGCTGATCCAGCTAATACTGTTTCCAGTGCCTGTTGCCTAGATGTCCTCCGGTTTGTCTCACTTCAGTTCTAGATTTTAAATTATCTGTTGTGTCCGTCATCTATGCACACTGTAACAAAGCCTCAGTAGTATCACCGTTCTCATGCAAATGACAATCCAGTATACCACAGCTGAGTGATAATGTTACTAACCTCTTTTTAGGTCCACAGTACAATACTTTTTAGGTCCACAAAGCTTTCCAGTTTTCCTCATCCATTTTGGAAATGTGGGACAGTACACAGGCCTTTTGCCTTTACACTGTAGATGAGTAAGGCTTGGGGGAAAGACTCATACCTTTATCCTCTGACTTTAGTGAGGAGCACGGTCTGCTTTCCCCATCAGTTGGAATTGCAAAGCTTGTGTGTGGTGCTGTAGTGGGCTGATCCTGACTGAACACCAGGCACCCACCAAAGCCACTCCTTACTCTCTTCTGCAACTGGACAGGGTAGAGAATGTATACCAAAGGGTTAATGGGTTGAGATAAGGTCCTTGAGAGAGATCACTCACCAAATACTGTCATAAACCAAGCACACTCGAGTTAGTGATACTGACTGAATTTAACAAAATTGGAACAGGAAAATGAGAAGTAAAAACAGACCTTAAAACACCATCCCCCACCCTTCCCTCTTTCTCAGCTTTACCTTCTCCCCACAGGGAGACAGGGAATGGGAGTTAGGTCAGTTCATCCCAGTTCATGTCTGCTGCTGCTCAGGGAGAGGAGTCCTTCCCCTGCTCCAGCGTGGGGTCACTTGCATGAGAGACAGTTCTCCATGAACTTCTCCAGTGTGAGTCCTTCCCATGGGCAGCAGATCTCTGTGAACTGCTGCATCATAGGCCCTTCTTCCTTAGGGTGCAGTCCTTAAAGATAAGTCTACTCCAGCCTGGATTCCCCACAGGGTGACAAGTCCTAGCAGGAAACTTTCTGCAGTGTAAGCTTCTCTCCCTGGAGTTGCAGATTCCTGTCAGGAGCCAGCATGCGCCTCCCATGGTGTCACAGCCTTCTCTCAACATCCACGTGCTCTGATGTGCATCTCCTCCATAGGTGCAGGTGGATCTCTGCATCCCCGTAGTCCTCCATGGGCTGCAGGGGCACAGATGCCTGTGTACACACATGTGTGTACACAGATGTGTGCAGCATGGACTGGCTGCACCATGGTCTGCTGAGGAATGTCAGCTCCAGTGCCTGGAGTAGCTATTCCCCCTCCTGCACTGACCTTAGTGTCTTCAGAGTTGTTCTTTCACATATACTCACTCTGCTCTTCTCTGGCTGCAGTTACATGTGTACAATAGCTTCTTTCTTCTTGAATAAGTTACCACAGAGGCTTTGCCATCATTTCTGATGGGCTCAGCCTTGGCCTGCAGCACATCTGTCTTGAAGCTGGCTGGCATTGGCTCTCCTGGACACAGTGGAAGCTTCCAGCAGCTTCTCACAGAAAGCCACTCCTGTAACCCCCCTGCTACCAAAGCCTGGCCATGCAAACCCAATATAGGTGTTTTTAGAGTCCATGAGAGGTTTTCCTGGAATAAGAGCTCCTGTTTTCTAAGTGTGCAGATTAGGAGGAGCAGCAGCACAACTGTCCTACACAGTGATGACATCCTTCAAGTCAGATCTGCCCAGAGAGTAAAGTTAAGGTCATGGCTGGGGAATTGAGAGACATCCCACACTCTAACTAACAGAAAGTTTTATTAGTGCATGATAGTGACTTTTAAAAAATTAATATGTTGAAATATTCAGCTGTACATCAGTCTTAAAATGTTAAGTAAAAGCATAGAAGCTTTTACTTAAGTGAGAATTAAGTGAATAGGTTTGTGTTTCTTTTACCAGTTCTCTGAAACAATCAGTATTTTGCAGGTTTATAAAGGAAGTGGAACTGAAGTTTGAGATAGCAGTTTTGAGTGCTGGTTGTGAAGGAACTTGGCATAAAATGCAAAAGCTTTCAGAAATGATTGATGTTTGAAATAAAGCTGAATTTAAATTTTTAATCTGAGGTCTTGCTTACTGACCATACTGCGCATTTGAGAGCCAATAAAGTGCTCAAAGCACCTAATTTGAAATAAACACTCAGTTTCTTAGGCATGTGTGTTGCTCAACTAAAACAATCACATCGAACAAATTTTTTGAGGGAGATGAGTTACTGTTTTGCAAAGAGATCTGAACTAGCTTTAAACGTGAATTGTTGAATGTGGTGTATAAATTACTGCTATGAACTTAAGGATCACGATGTTAGATTTTTACTAAGCAACTCCTTCATGCCTGTACTGAAATACATTGTACTTTGATGTATTTTTAAGGTGTCTTGATGATATTTTTATTTATTTAGACAGGTAATCAGAGTTTGGTTTATGGGGTTTATGGGGTTCCATTGTCCTGGGAGTGCTTTTCTCCCTATATCTGGAAATCTGCTCTTAAACAGGAAGAATGTGTACTTAAATTAGCAATATACTTCGTTATATAAAGGCAGATAAATAGGAATTTGAACATGTAGGCATTATGTCTGACATTGATCTTGTACTTGTCACCATGCTGTGTCACATTTTTTGCTATTTTGAAATTCAGTGCCTCCCTTTAAAAAGGCTGTAGGAGCAAGTGCTGAATTTTGTTATCGGGTTGGCTTTTAATAGAGTGAAATCTATGCAAAATGAAAGTATTTTTTACTCTATTTTAGAGCTGAATTAATGCATTGAAACCTAATATACCTGTTTTCCTCTTCCAGCTACATTTCCTAAAAGGGAAAGTCATAGCTATTGAAGCCTTAGAACCTTTTAAAAGCAGAATAAAGTATCACCTGTTGTAGCATGATCCATGGTTATTTAAAAAATCCAAACCACTCATTTGTGACACCTGTACAGTGGTGAGGACAAAGGCCAACCAAAAGGCCATCTGTGCTGCCCTTAGCCACAGCCACCTTTCGGTTGACTGAACCAGCTAAAATACTCTGAACGAATACACAAATGTCTTGAGAAATCATGTTGTCTTGGTGCCTTAACACTGACAATGACAGATTCCATCTAAAAGTTGCCATGTAATGTCAGTGCTGAGCCTCTGAGTACTTCTGCAGATGATCCAGAAAGGAAAAGCAAGTAAATATTAAAGTGGATAACAATCAGTATGAAGTATAAACAGTGTAAGAATTTGCAGGTATGCTGTCTTGACAATCTGCTTTATCACAAATCAGCCTTGCTGTTCAGTTTTGTAATCTCTATCAACTTGAAAATTCTCCCTCACTTTAGAAAGTTGTATATGTATCTATCTATGTATCATCAATAACAGATGAGGAAGGGAAAACTCTGGTACAATGAAATATTCCAGGTTTCCTTTATACTTCTTTCCCAGAATTGGACCTCTTCTAGAGAGATAGCCTTTTCATTTCTCAAAGAGCCAACACACAGCAAAGCCAAGGCCCTTAAACTGTGACTTACTATTATTGTTCATTAGACAAAGTTACCGGTAAGGAACTGTAAGGGATGTAATCTGTTTTCTTCAGTGCAAAAATGTAACACTGCTTTTCATGTGCATTGGAAAGAAGCTACATCCAAAAGAATACAACTGCCTGTCAAGTTTGGTAAATGGTGTTAACATAAGAAAGTAATATATTTTTCACTTAGCTCTTTTTCCACAGCATTCTTCATCCCTTTCTTCAAAAAACCATTTTTTTTTTCAGTCATACAGAGGTTGAATCTGAGTGTCCCAACAAATGCCTGTTGTTTCTTTCCCTAATTGGCTGTGATATCTCTGCATGTATATATCTAGTGGTGACTTGCTGCTACTGGGCTTTCTTTTTAAAAATTGGCTTGCAAAAGCATTTTATAAACCTGACTTGCATCTGAATTTACTGTGCTCCAAGATGTGACATGGTTAGTCAAACCTTCAATTAATATTTTTATTTCAATATATTCTTTGCATAGTCTCCTTAAAGCTCTTTATTATGTGAGGTTTAATTATTAAGATAGACTGATTCTGACAGTGTTTCTGTAAAGTATGTTGAGCAAGGTAGAAGCTGAAGCACAGAAAGTAAGTAGCTGTTTCATGGTTGTGCATGCATAGTTTGTTACTCCACATTTCTGTTCCTATACTGATTATGCGTGAGTGAAGTGGGTAGTCTTGGTTTGGTGTAATTTAAGGCAGTCAGTGTAGGAAAAGGCAGGCTTATTAAAGGAATTTGAGGCAACAGGAGCATGACTTAATGATCTGAACTCCTCTTCAGAGAAGTCTCAATTCTCAGTGTAGGCAGATTAGTCTGGCCTTCAGAGGGAAGATAGAGAATGAAGAGTCGTCCTAAATTATTTAAATGCCAACAGGACCTTCTGGGAAATACCCAGTTGCTGAGTTTTTGTTGTGGAACTGTAAATAGGCTACTTTCAGAGCAGTGTCTGTTCTACTTTATTTAAAACTCCAGCACCTATCCTTGTCTGGTTTTACAGATGTTACTGCCAACTGATTTCCTCTCATCTGCTCCTTAGAAACACAATCTATTGTGTATTTCAGCTGTGTTTAAGTGAGTGGATGCAGAGTGCTTTAAGAGGTTTAGTGATGATCTGCTGCTGCTGCCACTTAAAGAGCACCTTCAATCAGACCAGATGAATTTTCTTGGAAGCAGAGGTAGAGCATTCTTTATCATGGATTACTGTATTCTGTGTGGAATCTGTTACACTTAGTAGCAAATCTACAATGAAACCTCTGTATTGGAGTACATACAAAAATGTAAGGATTTTTTCTTTAAATTTTTATTAACTGGATTTTTGGTACTGTTACTCTTTTGCCAAATGTAGAAATAGTCCAAAGCATTTGGAAGTTGTGGGGAGTGTGCAGATGTGCACAGCTGAGTGATCCACAGGAAGTGAAGCTGAATTGATAGTTACATTGTTGAGTAACAGTGAATATGCTCAAATTAAACAACCCAAGTGGCTTTTGGAGGATGAGGTTGAACTGGATGGACAAAGGAGCGGGCGTCAGTCATCTGATGTTAATCAAAATTATTCTTGTCAGGGTTTTCCACAGAGAAAGGAATTTTTTTATATATATTATCCCATATATTTTAATAAATATTTTTAGGAAGCAAGATTGCAGAAAGAAAAAGTTGTTTAAAAATATCTTAGGAACTCAATGATTTGTGTAAACAAGTAGTGAGGATCAGAAGAGCTTGTGTCAAAGAAATGAGATGTACTAGGTGTAGGGGTAGCATACTGGAAGGTAATTATAAGTATGAATATAAGGATATACAGTGATAAGGATTATGGAAATACCTGTTAGATGGCATTCTCTTCTCCAAGGTGTTCATTCCTCTTACTGTGTTGAAACCTCTCTTCCTATATGTGCTTTTGTCATTTGGAAGCCTGTCCTAGAGCAAATGCTTGTGTGTGTGTGTGTGTGTGTTTGTTTGTTTACTTGTGGCTGCCTGCTTTTCCCACCCTGGGGAGCTGATGGTTTGGTACGTTTCTCAGAGCACTGCAGTGTGATGCTCTTCAGTTTTTTCAGTGCACATCCCCAGGATGCAAATATCTTTGAACCTCCTTTCCTGGTTCTGCTGGTGGGACTGGCATGTGGGCCAGTCTGAGAACAGGAGTATTAAAAATGGGCAGCCTGATGCTGGCTGTGTTGGAACTGAGAGAGATGGTATGGTTGCAAGTATGGCTGTGTTTCAGTGCATGGAGGGAGCTTATTTCTTTGTCATTCATCTCCATGGGCTTTTTTGTTCAGTTGGTAACATTAAGGGGGAGCAGGCCAATTTACACCTCTGAAAATGCACCTATTTCAACCACCTAACTTCCTGGAAACCTCTTTGCTCTTTTGAATTGCAGTGAAATTGCATCTAAAACATGATGATTCAGAGTGCAAGATACCACCGCATTTGAGTTAATTTCACCCTGAAATAAACATGTATCATGAATTTTATAGATGTTTCCAACTCCTTGCAAAGCACTTTGATAGAAATTGTGGTTCTGCCCAGGACTACATGGATGTAGTTGACAGACAGACAGGAATATCTGTGCAGATTTAAGAAGGAAATTGGATGTAGTTCAATTTTCATGTTGCATAAAAGAACTAAAGATTCTTGAATACTTAGAGCTACTGTAATATCATTAAATTTGGGACTTTGTGACCCATAAAATGTGAGATTAGTTCTTACCAACTACTGAGAGTAGGCACAGAAAGTAGATTTGGGGTCATACGAACAAGCCTTCATTTGTAAACTATGGCATCTCTGGGTAATTGTGATGCTTTAGTTTCTGTGACATACTTGCTATGTAAAAAGCCAAAATCAGAATCCATATAGCAAATTACTTCCATCTACTTTAACACATTTAAAGTTTTTCAGGGGTAATTTGTGAATCTCAGGGATGTAGTTTAAAAGTGGGAAATTACATACTTAAGTGTTTTGAAACAGACTTTGTTGTATTCTCTTCAACCAGTGTTACATATACTGTGGCTGTCTTGAGGTTGTGCTGTACTCTGCTGAACTGCAGCTGCCTAAACTGTCTATCTAGTCAAATGCTTATCTAGCTCTACAGAAAGGATTTATTTTTTCTTTATTTTGCAATTATGGAGTCATAGTACTATTCAACACTCAAATTTGTAGTCCCTGATAATAGAAGTTTTTGTTTATCTTTTCTAACTACTGGGAACCCCCATGGCAAGAGGCTGTAGTACCCTACAGTCCTGTGCAATATGAGAAACCGTATTCTGGCTGTCAGCAGTGCACTTGTTTCCAGTGCATATAGAGGTGGTAATGTTAACTGTCCTTACCTTACAATTACTGTATTAAAAGTGTTTTCACATAATCTCTCTTGCCTTTTTTACTACCTCCAGGACAATCAGTGTAATTCAGGGTTTCTAAATGTTTCATGAAAGTGACAAGCCTTTCCCTTTGGTGCTCAGAATTGTGTACTTTTTTCTCAGTGACTTGGGGGAGAGAGGGAAGGTGAAGCAGAAGGAGGAGATAGTTGTTAGCGCAGGATAGCTGTATGTCAGAGTTCTGTTTCACTCAGTTTTACTCTCCTGTTCTGCTGTGTTTCTTTAGTACTGATAGCTTTATCACTTAGGAACGTTACTAGCCATTCTTTCCTTTGTGCTTCCCACCACCTGGGTAGTTCTGTCCATGGGAAAACAAAGTCATCATATGTGCTCTTTCTTCAACCCCTCCTGTCTCTGCTGTGCTTGCTGTAAAGCACTGCCATTTGATTTATGCTTTGGAATATGGTGGGCTGAAATTGCCAGTTGTTTTATATATTATGCGTTGTTTTTGTTGTCCTTTATCTGATAAAAATGTATCATACCCAGTTTTACAAAGCAAGGAGTTGTGTGGGGTAAGAGGTTTTTTTCTTGTTTGTACGGTTCCTGATACAATAAAGCTATAATAACAAGAAGAGCTTATTGCTACAAGAAAAAGAGCCATGCAATGGTAGGTTACTGTATCATGAGCCAAGTAAAGAAGACTCCAAATTTATCACAAATTTATTTCGAAAGTTTATTTCTAAGATACTCCATGGCATTTGAAATAAAACAGTTGTACTCATGCTAATGTGTGAGGTACAGCACCAGCATTATTCTTGCAGGACAAGACTCATGAGATTTATTGCGGATAATGCGAAAGGGAAGGTGGAAAAAAGGAAAAAAGATCTTTTCAAAGAGAGGGAGAAAATTTGGCTCTTGGCAATATGCACCTATTTGTCTATTGATTTTGAAATTTTTTAAATACATATAGATGGCTTCTAGACTTTTTAAAAATATCCATGAGGCTCTCTGGAGGTCCCTGTTTGGAATCAATTACTTGAATCAATGCAGTAGCTGTAGTGGAGTTTTCTCAAGGAGGAATATAGGTCTTACATAAAACACTGGAGACAAAATAACTTCGACTAAGTTATAAATTATTGGCTATTTCCCTTATCATTTGTTTGCTTTGATGAATCAAGTCTATTGAACAAAAGAATCTAAAAATACCAAGGCTGCCATGCACAGAATTCTTTCATGGGTGCTGAGCATACCCATGCAAATATGTGCATACATGTTAATATTAGGAGCATGCTTTAGCAATTTCAAATCTGATACTTGTTTTAAGAAGTTCCTAATATGGGTAAAATAATTTTCATGTCTTGCAGGCAGTCTGTCTTTATTAATGTCTTGTCTTTTTTGACTTGTTGCGATTCACAGTACATTTTGAGGAATGCAGTATGTTATGACCAGCAAGTTACAGCAAATTCATTTCTTACTCTTCCTAAGTCCTGAGGATATTTAATAATCAGCATTGTTTAGACAACTCTAGAAAGTTAGTGTAGCTAATTGATAGCATTTCCTATCATAGCAATTCAAATTTCCCAGTTGACAATGTTAGAGCAAGAACTGTGTCTGTCAATTCCATGTCTTTTCACAGCGAGAAGCACCTACATGTTGTGGTTGCCTTGAAACTTGGTGACATGTCCACTTCTGTCTGCTGTAACTAGAGTAGATCAAATAGCTCGTAATAAATAATGAAATTAATTTTGCACAAGGTTTTTTCATGAGATTAACAAAAAGCATTGTTTCGCACATGTTGAAGGGATAGGCAAAAAAGGTGCATTGCCTCTTTCTCCCTTTGGCTGTGCTTTTCACTATGTTGCAATCCTTGTGAATGGGTGCAGGGTTACACCATGCAAGGTTACTTCTATACTTTAATTAGTTCAGTGAAGCATTAACAATGGACCAAGACTGTGTCTTTTGTTATTGGAAGGTAGCTGGGCAGACAGCATGACATTTGGTTTAAGTTCAGTTTCAGTGTGAATAGGTGCGTGGGGTCTAAAAATTCCAGTTGCCACACTATGCATAAACAAGTCTGCACAAGTCTTGGCAAGGTCTGTAATTTCTGTGAACTTTTCTCATACATTAAAGGAAACAAGTTTTCTGTGTGTTTCTACAGTGCTTTTTAATTATATCAGAAAGAAAATGAAACACATTAAAAAGTATAAAAAGTTGTCAAAATCAAAGTTTTATTTCTAGTAATAGATAGCAAGAAGGAAAGAAAACAGAGTTTTATCTTTCAAATGAGGATATTTTTTCCTAGATGCAATAAACATGCAGTGTTTTTATGATTTTTATTTTTGATATATGTGCAAAATGTGCTGTAAATGTACTGTTGCTTCACTGCCCTACGCAGTAAACTGCTTGCTTTCAAGTCACTTATGTCACTACAGTGAATTCAGTTGGGATATGTTGCTGTTAATTCTAATTTATTGTTGCTGTCATAAAGGTAGCAGCTCAGCAGCACTATACCACTCACTCCAGTATTGCCTGGTTTGCTCAGGCTGATGTTCCAAAAAGAATATAGCAGATCTGGAAATTACAGTTTCATTTGTCAATCCCCTATTTTTGCTTCAATCAGAACCATGAAATTGCCTCTTTGATCTCTGTCTGGATTGTGACATTTTAGCCCTTCTGCTGAATAAAGACTTAAATAAATGTTGTAACTTTACCTTCAAATCCAGCTAGCTTTCTGGATTTTGCAACCATTATTCTCTGGATGTATCTTTGGCCTTTTTTTTTTTTTTTTTTGCCACATGAGATGTAGTGAGATGTAGGCTCACTAATAAAGGTGCTGCAGTAGAGCAGTGTTTTCCTTCTTTTCAAAAACCCTCGTGATTCTCCCCCACCCTCCAATATCAAATACTCCTACACTATTTCAGTCTTTTTTGAAAAAAAAATCAGTTGTAAATCTGAGTCATACTGTAATCTGGAACCAGAAGCTTGGATGTTTTTGGGTTCCTGGAAGAGATTAATGGAGTAATAGCAGATTATATTTTCATTTCTTCAACCTTATAATAAGTTTTTGATGGTTGCAGTTATTATTTATGAATAGTGATTTAGTTTCTTCTCTTAGAACTTTTTCAGGATGGCACAGGCACAAATCATGAGAGGAAGAGGGGAAAACCAGCAGTATTATATTTTAAGAATATACGACCTGATGAAGTCCTGCTGTTAACATCTTAACTTTTGACAGAGTAGTAAAATCTTCTGCTGGTCTGCAGATGGTTATGGGGTTTTAATTTTAATTTTTTAAAATACAATACACCAGCTCTACTCAGATTGTTGTGTGCTAACATTTGTTCCTGTACTTACAAAGAATTAGGATGAGACATAATTTAGCATGATGAAAAAACAAAACCAGTTTTTTTACTGCAACTGTAATTTAAGGAAACCAGTAGGTAAAAGTACGAGGCATGTGAGGAGTATGAATCAAATTTGCCATGCTCTTTCCTCTACTGTATAAGCACTGTGCAGCCCACACATCAAAATTTTCCCCTAGTCTGGCACTTCTCAAATGTGATGTAGTTTAAATTCTGAAATGGGGTTTCAGAAAAGGATAGTGACTGCAGTCAAACATGTACAAATGGGCTAAGCAGTTCTTTCGTAAAAAAACCTGAGTTTTAGTAATTTTAAACAGCTGTTTAAAATAGCTAGAAATTTGGGGTTTTTCTAGTTTTTTAAGTAATGTAGCAGTGGAAGTTTCCAAATAGGAGGGCAAAGTGTTAGGTTCAAATTAATGGTAGGGTCTAATCAGTTAAGTACAGGCTTCTAAGCCTCATAATGGACATAGCTCATTTAAGGATGGGTATGCAGTGTAGTGTCTCTTTCCCTGCTAGTTTTGGATCTACTCCTTTTTCCTCTGATTTCCTCACTTATCTTGTTGAGGTTTAGTTGTAATTTAGATGGCTGAACTCACTGTTTGAATTGTTTAATTTTGGTTAAATAATCTGTTTTGTTTTTTTTTTTCTTTTCTACTCTCTGTCTAATGCGAAATGCTGCATTAGATAACCACCTGAGAAGATGTACAACCTCAGGCATTGGTCAGTCAGGTAACCTCCTTTACACCTGACAGGGCAGAAGTCGGGTAGGGTAGGGTGTGACATGAATAGAACTACTTATGTGCTTAAAATCAGGAATCTTGTTGAAGCTGATCCAATGTCTCTGCTAGATTTCCAATTTCCACTGCTTGCTGCCAAGTATATTAGAGCTGTCTATAAATAGTTTGTGGAATTTTTGACTGAGAATAAAAAAAAAAAAAAGTCAGGTTAGTTTCTGTCCCTGCCTTTTAAAACAACTGGGAAGCTTTAACTTTTTTTTTTTGTTCAGAAACTTTCACACAAAAATCCTTAAGTCACACTAGTTTAGCTGCTACTTTAAAATTTTGTGTTTTAATGACAGCAGACTCAAAATACAAGGAAGATTGGAAAGTGACTGGGAAGCCACGCTTACAGTGCAGGAATATGAATCATTTGTAGACTGCAGCATCTTCCAAACATTTGCTTGATGTTTTCTGATGGTGCTATGGGCTCTATTTTA
Organism: Muscicapa striata striata; assembly: GCA_030060385.1. Classification (NCBI taxonomy): domain Eukaryota; kingdom Metazoa; phylum Chordata; class Aves; order Passeriformes; family Muscicapidae; genus Muscicapa; species Muscicapa striata. The sequence continues at coordinate 4,488,352 of JAREIS010000090.1, forward strand.
AGACTCCAGCAGCATCTGGCTGGCAGCATCTATGTCGAATCTGTATTATGCTAACATCTCAGATGATAGGGAATTTTATACGTTTTCTTATATGTGTTGTAATGGCATTCACGATTGGTGTAATATTAGAGAATAATGTATGCCTAATGAATCCAGAATGAGAACTTTTATGGTTTACACTGAATGGCTGCAGAGGCTGAGCTTATTCCTGAAGTTGAGGTGGAGCCTCCCTGGAGCTGTAGTGAGTAGAGGACATGCTTGGGATGTGTGTTGGTACATCCCACAGCCTGGCAGGAGGGGATTTTTGAAGCAAAACAAGTTATGCTGAAGACGTAGCTTTGTGCTGTATATGTTTCTAAAGGATTTTTCTTGGAAGAGATCTAGTGTGGCCCAGAAAACTCAGTACCCATTACAAGTGGGAGCATATCCTCTAAAAGAAATCCAGTTTGTTGGTTCCAAGGCCGCAGTGTAATGTGTGAGAGCACAGGAAGTGGAGCAGATCAGGAGACTCAGAAGCATGCCCCTTACCTGAAATAAAATCCTAATGTAGACAAATCCCAAGTTCACACTATACAACTATCAGGAATAAGGATTGTATTATGTTTTGGTAGAGAAGCTAATAGATTTGTAACTTGTAAATTCAAAGCATTCACTGATGTAGTGATCTTAGATTTTTAGAGTATGGGTTGTAATAGTCAATTTTTGAAGAAAAAATTGAGACATTTTTAGGTGTTAGTGGTGTTTTAGGAAGTAATTAAAATGCTAAGAAACATAAAAGTAGTAGGATATTTGGAGATTTTTTAATTCAGTGTTACAAGATTATAAAATCATATCATCATAGAATGGCCTGTGCTATTAAAGGACCGTCTGCTTCACCTGCTGTAGGCAGGGGACCTTCCACTAAACCAGGTTGCTCTAAGCCCCGTCCAGCATGACCCTGAACACTTCCAGAGATGGGACATTTCTACGGAGAGAAAATTTCACAGTTTCTCACAGTAAAGAATTTTCCTCACAGTAAAGAATTTCCTCCTTGTATCCAAACTAAACCTTCTGTCTTTCAGCGTAGCCTTTACCTCGTGTCCTGGCACTACAGGCCCTGTCCAGCTCTCCTGTAAGTCCCCTTTAAGCACTGAAATAACCACAGCTGAATAACCACAGCTCTTAGCCTTTCCTCATGGCAGAGTTGCCGCAGCCCTCTGATCGCCTTTGTGGCCATGCTTACGGCAATAAAGGTAGGTGTGATGTTCATTCAAGTATTGATTAACTTTTGAATTTAGGCTTTTTAGAGCAAATGTGGATTTGGAAGCTTCATGACTGTTTTATTCAGCAAGAAGTGAGTAAAGACCTGTTTTTCAAAAGTGTAATGCAACTACATGTTGTACCAAAGTCCCTCTGAGAGAAGGAGAAGACAGTGTGAGAGAGTGATTAAAAGAAAACAATGTTAGACAAGTTTTGAGTATACAGTGCAGGCTTTCAGCTGCACCATATTTTATACCTAAGAATAATTGTCTAAGCACAAAATGGTAGATGCTGGTTGTTGTAAAAGGTAAAAATAAAAATCTAAAACCTGCATAAAATTATTCCATTGCAGAATCAGTTCTTTAGTTTTTGTCTTAGTTTACTAAATAAAGTTACATCACATCAAATAAAAATGGTACCACATAAAATAACAGCATTGAGTACTGTAAACAAATCATGTGCTTTATTTGCTTTTACAGTGAAATGTATGTGGTTATTTCTAGCTCTTGTATTGTTAAATATTTAAATAAGCCACTATTTCAGTATAGTTTCATCTGTTAGTCATTTTTATTCTGAATTTAAAAAATTGTCTATGCCATTGTAGTGTTTGCATATAAAACACTTTCTCATTTCTTCTGAACATTGGCTTTCACTGCTTGAAATTTTAGATATATTAACTGTATCCTCTTTGTAGCAGATGTTGTTCTGTTATTGGAATTTGGAATAAGAGTTGTCACTGTAGCTCTTTAGAAGAAAATTCTGACTACTGCCTGTATGGCAGGAAGGCTTTCTCTCAGAGTTTGGTGTATCACATGTGTAATTTTCTATTAAAATAAATAGTTCTTTAATCCATCCCTCACATAAAGGATACTCTGCATCTTGTTGCACATTTTAGATCGGATTTACAAATGATTACCTAAAATTCTGATTACGCCAGTACTTAACACTAAGGAAATAAGAAAAAAAAAGTGAATTTAACTAGTTAATGCCAAACTGTTGATTTAAAAATAAATAATGCAAAATTTGTCAATAATTCTTCCAGAGATTCTGCAGCTACACTGGAGATTATTGATCAGTTAATGCCTAAAAGTCAGTGTCATCCCTTCTGTGATGCTTTTTAAATTGCTTTTTGTCATTAATTGCTCTTTGTCAAGGAAGTAAGCAGCAGCTGGGTGTAGGACAAAAACCTAGTGGTCAAAGTGCAATACATAATGTAAAAAAAGTCAGTGAAGATAGGAAAATATGAGATTACTGTGGTGTGTGAATCTTAGTCTGAGTAGTTGATATAAATGCTTATTGGAGTACAAATTAACTTTATTTCATTCATATCTCCAATAGAAGGGATGTAGTGGCTGCAAACTAAGCTGTCAAAAGGCAGAAAATAGTAAAATGGTGGTACCTGTAAAGACGGGGGCTGGTATGGTAGAAATCCAGGAATGATACTGCTGCTTTGCTTTTTTACTGGATATGGAGATACTACAAATGGCTGCCTGGCTTCAGTGCACTGTATGTTCTGAGCTCTGCTGCACCTTAGTTAGAAGCATTCCCTGTGGTAATAACTCCCTATTTCATGGACTGTTCTGGGAGGGTAAGTTTCAAACTGCTGTAATTTTTTTTTCTTTTTGCTCCACTGTTTGCTTCACTTTCAGTTCCTTCACTCATGTAATTTGAAGTGCACATTCAGCTCTTCCTGTCTTCTGAGGAAGAGAACATTTGAATTTCTGTAGTTCAATTTAGCAGTGGTTGGAGAACACATGGTGCACAGATAGAAAAGAAACTACAGGAGAAATCATAATTTTAGAGACTGAGTTATAAACGAGGAAAAACCATGTCCTTTTTGCATGCTCATGTCCATCTGAGATTACAGAAAGTGTTTCTTTCAGTTGGTACTCTCAGTATACTGAATACTGATCCTTCTGCAGTGCAGGAGAGCTTGGCAGCCGTATGGCCATAGAGCTATGCCTGTGTTGCTCTTGGCTGTGGTTACAGCTTTAAATTCCTGCAGCTAATGCATTTTATTCTAAATGCACATTAGTTTGACAAATATAAGGAAAGAGTTCAAGAGATGAGATTGTAAATTATGAGTGAAAAGGCTGAGAAGGCTCCTGACTTTCTTTTGGCTCATTAACTGCAGGTGGCCCACAAATAAGTAATTCAATACAGTATTTTGGGTTACATACTGAACTAATGTTTTTGTCATAAAATGGTTTGTGTTGGAAGGAACCTTTATAGATCGTCTATTTTATCTGAGCAAGAGTAGTAGTACTTGTTTTTCTGTTGGTCTCCCACATGCCCTGCTCTGGGCTGCCCCATAGGCGTGGTAGGCAGGCAGTGGCTTTCTCCCACAGGCTTGGCAGAGGAGCCTGACTGTGGTTCAGCAGGACACAGGGCATCTTCAATGGAAACTTGTTTGTGCACAGCTGTGCTTAGGTGTTTGCTGGAAGTGGGCCTCTGGCTGAGACTGTGGTATCAAAAAGGGTCATTTCCAAGAAGTCTGATGGAATATTGCAGAGTCATAATAGATTTTTCCAGCTCCCATATCTGTAGATGAAGAAGGTTATTTTTATTTTTGAACTCAGTAGACAAAGTACTATGGCTAAGTGGCTTTTTAACGAGGTAATACAGAAAGCAGCACCAATTCATGAAAGCACATGGTACCCTTATTTTGGTCAGTTAGAAGCGAGACTCAGTGGAGAGTAATGCAAGGTAACTTCAGGACAAGAGGCAGCTTTGTGAGGTACAGGGTGTGAAGGAATTTTGGGAGTAGGATGAGGAAAGGACTTTTGGTCCTGAAATACATTGTCTAAAGTAAAGCAAGTTGAACATGTATCACAATAAAGGGTGTTTAGAAACATATTATAGTATAGGAACTGTTGTTGATTTCTTGCCCTTGACAATTGTGGTTCAAGGAAAATATCCTGTCCAGTCTGCTTATGTAGCATTAATTATGCACCACAGTACCTTTTAGCTCAAGGTAGTTTAGAAAAAGCTCTCTCATCATAGCCATTGAGTTACAGCACTTCTTCAGTTTATACAGTTTTATTTATAGGGGATTGTAATTTGGCTGTTGAGGATAATGGCACAGGCTTAATCTTGATACAGAAGAATTTAGCTTCAGAGGAGATAGGTGTGTGTGTGAGATTTTTCTTTGTGGACATTAACTACTTAGCGTAACAGCAGAAATAAAGGTGACTTAAATAGCCTTTGCTACTATGTTTTTTTTTTCCTTTTAATTTTTTTCATTTCAGCAATCAATTTTTCTTTAAAACACAGTTTGGATTTAACTTAGTTTCAAGATACATGATGTTCTTTCAAACTGAAGTTACAGAGTTTGATTTTACAATCATAGTGGATGAAATTGCATGTCTTCGTGTGTGCTTTTGCACTATTTGTCATTTCAGCGTATTACATTATTATTACTAATTTTAGTCAATTTGAAATCAAAATGGCTTCATTTAAGAGTCAGTATTTGCTACCTCAAATATATCAGCATTTAGGGAAACTTGTTCTTTGTCTGATGCCTTTAAGTTCGTATGTGTGTATATATATGTGTGTGTGTATGTATCTGGAGAGCAGAAGATTATCTTGTTTAATCTGAGTATTTTGACTAAGGGACACTTAATTATAGGAGGATAGAGGTAAGTGGGGGGTCTGTTTGGTTATTTTGTAAATGCATGAATTTGGGTAAAAAATCAAAGGAGTGGCTCATATCAGGACCATAGGCTTAGTTTTATGCTCTGAAGTTATATGCACATAATCCTTTGTGTCTGATACTTATCCCATTTTGAGAGAGCTGTTGCTGTCTAGGCTGTGGGGAAGGACAGATGTGGGGGTGTAACATCCTAAAATGAAGGCTGCTGCATTGTGGTTAGCCTCCACAGTGAGGCTCAGCATCACTGCTGCTATCTGAGTTTCAAATATATAGAATTTGGCAGGTAATTTTTCCAAACATGTCATGTTTTTCAGGTGTGAAACCATTTTTTTCCTTCACTCTTTAGTTGAAATGCTTGCTGCTGCCACATTTTCTTTGTTGCCAGCCCCACTCCCCTGGCCTGTATTTAATCTCCCATATATGATGAAACTCAGAAGTAGTTTGTGAGTCAAACACCTTCCAATGATACGGGTTTTATCTTTTGCCTGGTTCTGTTCACCTTTCCATACTATGTATTGGAGTCTTGGACCAGAATATTGGGAACTGATGATGTGACAGTGTCAGGGTTTTCTGGGTGGGGTGTAGGATGTTTACCATAGTTTCATATGGATTTGTAGGGGAGAAATTCTCCAACTGCTGGAAAACCTGAAGGCAGACCTAGTGTCATCCTGCTTGCTTCTGGCAAGCTGTGAGGCATGAATCAAAAGGATTCAAAAGTGTCTGTGGAACTACCTGTCTCTCTCTGCCTGCTCCTTAGATGAGATGGCATTGCAGCCCAGAGGATTTGAGTGGAACAGAAAAAAGTGGTGGAGGTCAAAAGGTCTGGCTTTGTGCTGTGAAAGTAAAATAAAATTGTATGGATACATCTGTAAGAATGGGTGAACAACTTTGAACATAATCATTCTTCCTTTGAACATTTGGGAGATCTTTAAATTTGTTGAAGACAGAAAGGCACCTCAAAAGTTGGAGGTTGTTCCATGCTGTAAAACATTCTATCAAGAGTGTAACTCGTTTAGTAACCATTTCAGCAAGTTTTTTTATATTGCAGTCAAGCAGTCTTTAGAGATATTACCATGAATGGTGACAACAAACTCACATGCACCTCAGTAGAAAGTCATTACAAAGCACTTTCCATACTTTCACTTAACCTATAGGTTGCCAGTAGTTTAAAATCTCATATTCTGTTTATTACTTCATTTTTTTGTTGTTTGTTTAGGAAAAGCATATTAAATGCTTTATTTTATCTTGATCCTTGTCCATTTGAATTTTTTAACTTACATGCAGTTGCTGACCATATCTTAAGCTGCAGGGCTAAAGCTGACATACATTTCTGTTCTGTATTTGTGCTAAGTGTTTATAAAAGGACATGAAGGACGTGGGTATAGTCCTGGTTACACAAGTGATTTCTTTTAAGAAGTCACCAGAAAAAAAATAACGATGGAAGATTTTGGTTTAAAAAAAAAGGCAACAGTCCTGTTTTCCACAGGCAGCACAGAAGGCAGGAGCTTCTTGGTGTTTAGTTTCCAGTGCTGTGCTGTCACAGTCCTGTAACAAACCTAGTGCTAAGCTTTATTGAGTGACACCTGTTTCAGTTTAAAACTTCAGGTGGAAATTGATATAAATAGTAAATATTTATTTAGGATGTAAAGAAATGTAAAAAACTTACTGGTGATCTAAGAGATTTTATTTTACATTTTCATATTCTGCTGTGTTAAACAGACTAGCAGGAGTTTCAAAGGTAATTATGTTCCCATATCTTAATGGAAATTACTGATCTGTTATCCAATATTTTGGTCTTCTGGTAGGCTGACTTTATATGTGATTATTTGTTGAGATCATATAAGGATCATTGCCTAAAATTTTCATGAAGGTGTTAGCAGTTAATAACATTTAAATGGCATCTGAAAACACTCTGTTTCAACGACAGTTTTCAATAAAAAAGGAAGTAATAATCTGAGAGATTTCTCACCTTTAATGTAATGAAAGTTTATTGGGTGTTTATTTAAAAAAAAAAAAAACTTATTTTGATATTGTAATACTTGGATCTGAATTTAGGCTTCATCATCACACATTAATGCCATTTCTGACTAATCACTGAAGTTAGTTTGACAATAAATCTGACATCACTTTATCTCAAGAGATTAATTGTTAGATCGTAAAGCATATTTAGATGGAAAAGATTCAAGTGTTCTCTCTTCAGGTATTGGCTCAACTTTTCTTAATCCATTAATTCTGAGTCAACACATGGGATTTGGATGCAAGTTCCCATTTTAGTATTCTTCTCATTATTACTGATTTATAGTTTTTGTCAGTCTTTGATGTATATGTATATATACACTTTGTTTTCCATCACTTAAGTGTTATGTCAGTCTTTTAATGTTTTATTGTAGTTTTATCAGACCTGATTTCATTAATATTCTGGGTTTTTTGTTTTACTGGTCTGTATGTACAGAGAGCTTGTCAGGAATTCAGATTCTGGGAGCATCAATGGAGTGCTCAGATACTGACTGTCTTCAATGTAATTACTTCTGGGTTGTTCATATTTCTAGATGTTTGTGAGTTCCTTTGTTACACATCCTCATGATGTTCGTTTTCAGTGTTCAACCGCAACTACAGATACAGCTGTATGTGCTAATACCCCTTTTTACAAGCAAAAAGGTGAATAATCCATGGTGTATTTGAAAGATGAAATGTCAGTAAGTTATTTTTAGGTTAGACAAGAGGTCTTGATTTGCGTTAATGTTTTCTTTATGCTGATGGAAATAATGGAAAACAAGACGATCAGAAATGTGCTTCTGTGGAATTAGCTACAAGTAAAATCATTTTCCAGCAAAGATGTTTATTTTGTAAATTGAGAGCTAGGTGTTACTGTACACACTGAATTAAGAGTGACAACATCCCTTGGCATGTCAGTGATATGCAAAGTGGAGAAATTATTTAGAGAACAGTTTTTTAAAACCTAGATGTGTATTTTACTTTGAAAATAGTTTAATTGAAAAATAGTTGCTCAGTAACACAGTATTTGAAATAGCTTTTGTTTTAAAAATACTTCAGTGTTTTGAACATTGAGGAGAATTGTTACAGTGTGGATTTTTTTTAACAACTGAGACAAAGCAACTTGGTATGTAAATATATGCAGTGAAATTAGTACTTTGAAAAAGGGGTGGGAAGCATGTCACTTTGAAGAGCCAAGGAATTTAGTTCTAAAAAAATAAATAAATTAAACTTGTTTTTTTTCCTACAAATTCTGATCATCTGGTTTCTAACTGTATTGTATCTTCAAAAAGCTAAAAATTATGGCTTTCTGTATTTGGTGTCAGTCCTAGGAGCAATTTCTGTAACATTTTATGTGTAATCATTGTACCAGAGGAGCACTGAGGTGCTGACTTAGGTATACTATGTTCTTGGTCAACTTGTGACAGTCTTTATATTGGTATAAAAGGAATTTGTGTTTTCTTCGTATATTTAAGGTTCTTGTTACCTGGACATAGTACACTGACATTGCAGTGCTGGTAGAACAAATGATATCACACGCATGAAGATCTGTGTGACATGGTAAATCTTCAATATTAAAAAACTTCGAAGAATTAAGAGTTGTGGTTTCAACATTTGCTTAGTGAAAGTCTTACTTTACATTTTACATTCACTGTCTGTGTTCAAAGGCACTTATGTATCAAAATACCTCTTTCCTCCTGAGATTTCTGAAAGATTTTACTAAAAATTTGTTGTAGAGGTTAAAGTAAAAGATGGATAAAGGAGCAGAGAAATGCACACAAATACAATTTGATGTGTCACATCATATACCAGGACTGCCACCTGGCAGCAAGTATGTTCACTTTAGCAGACTTCTTTTACTTTGGAGAGTACAAACAGGGGGTTTTGAGGGATAACTTTTTTGGTCTCTTACTCTTGATGGCCACAGGGGCCTTGTTCATCTTTGCAAGTCTACTTTGTTTTGATGAACATTTGGTGGGGTGTTACTCTGGAAGGTAGCTGGCTCCATGCTGTATCTGCGCCATCTTTCTGGATAAAGGGTATAAGCTGCAATTTTTATGAAATAGGTGGGTATAGTCGCCTGGATGTCCTTATTTGCATAGCATTTACTTACAAATCTTTCTCCAGAAGGAGATGGGGAAGATGCATTGAAACAGACCTTTCTTGAAAATAAAATAGCACTTGATGCAAAATGCAAAGTCTACCCTCTAACATGAGTAAAGTTTCTCAAAACTGACAATATCAGTGTCTGCTTGCTCCTGGACTTTCTAGTATATTGAATTGTTCCTAGTAAACTAACAATGCTTGGGTAGGGCTATTTTTATTGTATGGTAGCTTTCTCTCTAATTTTTCTCTTTAATTTATGATAAAACTTATGTTGGACCTTTCATGTTTAATATTAATTAAAATAACTTCAGGTTTGTTCGTTCTGTTCTGTAAAAAGGTATCTGAAGAATTTTTACAAATTTTATCTTGGAAATTAGCTTATTCATTATGTTTAATTTTAGGAAATGGTGCTCTTGCAGAACATTCTGAAAATGTGCATATTTCAGGAGTGTCAACGGGTAAGTCATTTTTTGTAATGTTTAAATTTCATGCATGACTTAAATAGTAAATATTGAAAGCCACCTGGTATCTTATGAAGAGATATTTGGCTATAAAAATTATTACTGCCTTTTGCAGCATGTAATAAGGAATGAAGCAACTGGAACATGGAAAAATTCTCATAAGATAAAACTGATACCTGCATGCTCATGAACAGATTATGCCTTTCTAAGTGGACTGCTTAATTATTTTTCCATACAAACATTGAACTAAGAGAAAAGTTGGTTTAAGTTGAATTGATATTTTCTTTCCACAGTAAAGTTTTTGTGAAATGAAATTTATTGAAAGGTAATTTTGGACACTGCTACTATCAAATAACATAAATCCAGGAGTTATGTGTTTCACCTGATTAGATTTAACTAAAATGACTGTACACTTGACTGCTCAGTTTCCTTAATACAAGAAAAAAAATTTAGAACTCAAGAAACTGAGAAACTAGTGAGATGCTGGGAGAATATGGGGTATAACAACAGCACACACTGCTCAAAGGTTTGTTTTCTCTTCCAGTAAGTTAGTTTTAGACCTCTTCTGGGCAGCAGCCAGAGTGGGGTCTGTTGTGTGTTAATGATGGGACTGTGTGGCCATTGAGGCATTGGTGTGCAGTTTTTGTTCTTCAGATGCTGTGTAGTGTCAGCAACTGCTGGGCATGGTTTATCATACAGATACCCAGGGTATGTGCAAACGGGGAGATAAAGGCTCCTCAGCAGGTAGCAGTATACAAGCCTGATTCTCTCCCTAGGAAAGCTGCCTCTAATCCCTGGAATTCAAACTGATTTTCACACCCCCTTCTCCTAAAATAAGAGTCAAAATCGTCCTTTGAGTTGTCCTTTCTGAGAAGGGTTTGTAAGTCTCACTGTAGGTATCCTTGCAGTTTTGCTTTCAACATTACATTACTACTTGTATGGTTGAGGTTTTGAATAAAGTGCATGGTCTCTGTGACACCTACTGCTTTCTATTTCCCTTTTATTGTTTGCTACTCAAAGACTGTTAAAAGTCTATATATAGAAGATCTTTCTTACCCATTCTTGTGCTGCATGAAGAATGCTGTTACTTTTTAACAGTACTGGTACACCAAGTATCATGTACATTACATTTATGGCACACTGTAAATAATAAATATTAACGTAGCAATTTGCCCCTCTTGGAACAATTATTGCTGGAATTGGAATGGATGAGAGACACTGAGTCAACCTAAAATCTCACTATGCAGCTTTCAGAGTATGTTATAACAGCCCTTCATGCCTTTGTTTATTTCAATGGTTGTGTCACAGGTCACAATACAGGCAGAAAAGCATCTGCTGGGCAAGAGGTGAATGGAATTTTTGACTCTGCTTCCAGTACTTTGGCCAGCATGCTTGAATAGGCAGTGCCAAGAAGAGCAGAACAGAATGTACTTTGTACACAAGATGACAGCAGCTGGTAGATAGAACTTTAACTACTTAGAAGGAAGATCCATTTAGAAATAAATAATAATAACAACCACCAAAAGAAGAGGTATCTCTGATGTTCTTATGTTTTTAAATAGCTTTCCAGATCAGAAAAAAATAAATACTGTACTCCTAAGTTTCTTTTTTAATCCAAAGTGCAAGTTCTTCACTGGGGAATTTCAAGGTAATGGGGAAGCTGTGCTCTGTTAAAGACACCCTGAAGAAAGCATATAGACTGATCCAGTAGCATTTTCCTTACTGTTCTTTGTATGTGCATCTTAAACTCTATATACATAGCCCAAGTATAGCCAAGTAGTTAAGATGATGATGAATGAAATTATTTTTTAGTTCCTTTTAAATAAATTCAGTCTCCCAAATGTATTCTCTAACTTGGAGGTTATATGGTTCATCAAGCATACCTGGACAGCTTTATATTTAGCAGAACAATTTTAAGCAGAGTTTCTGTGAAATAGAGCCAAAGACATCTGGCCTGTAATCTTTCTAAATCCAACTTTCACTTAGTATTGAAACCAAACAAGTGATTTTCTTGGACTTTGTAAAGAGACAGGATTTTAAATGAAATTTTTGTCTTGATGGTAGATTTCCTGTCATGCTGCTGCTGTAAGACTTGCGTGACCTACCTTACTAAATTATGTTTTAATAGCACAGACCTCTGTGGCCTTTGGTATTTATGCTTCTGCTGTATACTATATTGCCAAGTTACAGGTACTCCTCTAATACGTGAACATGCTTTTTCTGCCAGCAGCAATTAATGGAATGTTGTCTCTTTGCATATAAGCCATCACTACAGAAAAGTGTTTATACCTTTAAAATTTGAAGAGTTCAGAAATATTTTCAGGTCTGTCTTTGAGGTATGTTGAACCATAATTGTCACAGTTGCAAAACCAATTCCCCATCTTCCCAACCCCTCATTCTGCATTTTAAAGAACTGCAGAACTAATATATATATAAAATGATTTATTTTTACTGAATGTGTCTCTGTATTGCAGAGCAAAGGGCATTTTAAATTAAAGCCTTTTGGCTTGACCTGGAGGCAAAGATTCCTATGCCTTCTTCCCCTGTAGCTCTCCACACAAGACTTTCAGTTGCTCCTGAGAGTTACAATGCAATAATTATCCTCCCTGTTCACGGTTTAGACTTTATCACAACATTATTCTCTTTTTACTCTAAGCTGTTTTAAACACCTTCAGATCATTTATCCAGCTGCATTCATGTCCTTACCATGTCCAATATAATGCATACCTTATCATCCTGTGGTTCACATTGAAAGCTAATTCTTTTATCTTTCCAACTAATCTCCTGGCATTACTGTGAAGATAAATCCCTAATCTCCCTCTCCCTGCTTTTCTGAAGTGACTTTTTTGCTTGACATGTTGTTCACTCTTACTACAGGTACTTTACTTTTCTAGATGTTGCTACAGAATTTTTGCATAGATTTCTTAATTATTTTCTTGTTCTAACTTGCTAGTTGAATTTGGTACAGTAAACTTTTAATTGGCTCTCTTCTCTTTACCAATCAACATCCTGTAGTTTACCATAATGCTCTGTGATGTGGGATGGTAAACAAATTTCAGGGAGAAGGAAATAAGAAAAACTGTTGTGTCTGTTTTAAAAAGTCTAATACACACCAGAAAATTATGTGCAAGCCTTTTTGACCATTATTTTACTCTGTAATATGTGAAACATCCTCAGTCCTAATTGCATTATTGCAGTTTACTGAATTGTTGTATCACAATAACAAACAGAATTACAAAGAGATTAATGCAGGAAAGGTTATCAAGGGAAAGAGTTTGAAACAGGTAGGAGATGGAAGAGCAGAATTGTGCCATAGAATACAAGAGCATTGAAGGGAGTGTAAGCAGATGCAACATTGATGTAGAAATGGTTGTGCAAGAGGAATTTGTCCCCCCCTTCAAATATTACAGCCACGAGCATGAGATTAGAGAACATCTTGGGCACGCATCACTGGGTGTCTTTGCTTCTCTACAATGCAACCTTCTCAATTTCTTTCATGCTTCTGTCTTGGTTGCAGACTCATTTCCTTTTATCCTGACTCGACTAATTTTCATTCTGCTGTTCTCTTATGTATTTTTAATACTTTAAATAAATTATTCTAAACCTAATCAGTTTTCTTGTAATTTTAAGTTGTCATGGACACAACTGACCTGTATGACAATACTTGTAGGGCTACTAGTAATTGAGGTTAAAAGTCCAAATTTTCCTCAAGTGAAAGTAAGGATGTTTGCCTTTATTGATGCATTTCTGTTTTACATGCTGATAGTTGGATTTTCTTTTATCCCGTATCTTTTATGATGTTGTTTATGTTGTGCATGTTTACAAATACATGAATAAAATGTTTGTTATATTATAGTCTATAAAGGTGTAGGGGAAACATCCTAGTTAGGTAGAGGATCAGGAACTGATTTTAAGGGCTTGCTATTGTCTTGATAAAGTATATTCCTTTTAAAACGGTTCTATTTCAAAAGGTTATCCTTGATTTTTAAAATCTCTGAGAAATTATTCTCTCTCAGAAAGGCAGCACTTCTGAAGTGAAGCTTCTGCACATTGATCCTGGCCTTTTTACATTTTTTAAGCAAACAGGATATTTCTGTTGTCTCCTGAGTTATAAGTTTAGTGCATGAATATTTATCAAGTATGCAAGTGTGTTTAACTTGTCTAGCCAACTTGAAGTTAAGAAAGCTGTAATCTGCTTTTCAAATCCATTCCCTTTTTTTTGAACCCCCACTTTGTCACATGAATACTTTCTTCAGTGTTTTCTACATCACTTGTACAGTTTTGTTCACTCTGTATTATTGTGCCTGTGGTTATTCTTGCTTCCTCCTGCCCTCCATAGTCTGCTTCTCTCTCCTCATATTGGATGCTGTTGCAAATGATCTTTTGCTCTCAGCTCTGTCGTGTGACCTTTACTGGAAACAGAGAAAAGGACATCTAAATAAAAGAATGTAGAAATTACAGGCATAAGATTGATTCTGCAAAGGATAAAACAGTCCTGAATTTGAGTAAAACCAGAAGCTTTCATGTTCTCTGAAAGCACTACCTATGTTATACAGGATTTTTGTGTGTAATTTCTTCCATTCATGCTTGTGTACAAATACATTACTGTTTGTACTGCTGTATGGTTTAGCACGTTAATGTTTTTGGTGGTGAACTCTGTAAAACTGAATGAACCCATGTTGAATGATTGTTTTTTATGTATTTTAGTGCAAAGTTTCCTTTGTCAGGCAAACTTAATAGCTTCTTTAGAGGTTCTCAGTGCCAAAATTTTGTCTGTCAGTTTGGTAATATCTGATAGCAGGTGTATGTTGTAGTGTAAATTTCACGGCAACTTTGAAGCTGGGAACTATTTCAGTAGTAACCAAGTAGTATGTGGAATTGTTGCCAGCATTTGCAAGCTAGGTACAAAATGTCATATACATTCTAATATTTTTTGCATGTTTTTATTCTGTATGTTTTTTGTTTTTTTTTAAACTGCTATTTTACTTTAACAACTGAATAACCCACTTTTCTTTCAAGTCCTTACATTTATTGCCTGAACAAATGTTAAGTATCAAAAGATCACATACACAGGAGCTGTGTTCCACATTATCATGGTGTTAGAGCACCACCTATAGGGTTTGCTCAAAAATTAAAGTGAATGATTGAATAGTCAAATGAAATATCTTTCTGTATTGTGTGACTTTCGTCCTGAGATATTAGGGCAGCTCCTGTGTCCTGCAGTTGAGGTATGTTAATACTTGAATGTGAAGCTTGAATAAAGCTCCAAAAAAGGAGCATGTGAAAAACTATTTAAAGCATTATTCTCTTACATATATACAGGAAAATAGATAATTTACTGAGTTTTACTTTTGCTGTGGTTTTTAAGTTAATATAGAAAATTCAGACATATGTCAGCATTTCTGTCTTTTAGTCCTTCTAAAATATATTTTAAAGTGTATTTATTATGCCATACAGAAATACCTTAAAGTAATAATAATTCAAGATTATAACTTTTTTTAAATTTCAGATAGTATTGCAAAATTATTTTTAAGCTTGTGTATAAAAATAGAAAAAAATAACCTGTCCACAAATTACATTATTGCAACTTTTCCACTGTTATAAATGCAGTTCATTCTTCTTGTTTCCTTATTCATCAGTTCTGATTGACTATTTTAATCAAATAGGAATTTTAAAAACTTCTGATGATCAGACAATAATGGAAATGCTTCCTTATTTGTAGTAGTTCTTGTGTTCAAACTACAGTGTGAACTTACTGGGCTACCAGTAACTTTGACAGCTTGGCAGATTTTTTATCAGTGATTCTCGCCACTGAGACTTCCTCATAATTTGAAGGTCTGCAGTGGGTGTAGTCCAGCCTTTCTGTTTATGTGAAGGTTGTGTATATACTATATAACAGGAGTTGGATATAAGGCTGCTCGGAGGGGGAAAAACAGGAAAGCAAAATGCACAAAGTTAAGTGTAAGTACATTACTTCAAATAAAATCAGAATAATTGAGAACACTCGAGCTGTGGAAGGAACAGCAGCTGAGTTAAGGCCAATGCAGAAAGCTACACCTATAATAAAGTTAGAGTACAAATGACTGAGTTACTTCAGTTGCATATAATTAGACCTATAAATATCAGCTTTCTAGTCCATTATCAGAAATGTAGTTATGCAGGTCTCTGCTGCAGTAAGTGCTCTTTTCCTTTCAAGCATTTGAATCATGTATGGAGATCATTTCCATGCTAAGAACTGGAAGGGGGAAGGTATTTAAATGATGGTCAAACACTGGGTCTACCTAAGACAGGAAATTTTAGCTGCTTGATGATTTAGCTTTGTTTTTCACCTTCTAATGCACTTGTCAGTATAAAGTGTTAATGCATGGTTAAATTGAACTGAATCTTTGTAAAGACTAAAAATAAAATTTTAAAATAGAAAGTGTTTAATGTAATAAAGTTGTCAAAGTCCACATAGAATATTCTTTTTTAATCTGTAATAGTAGTTGGCATAAGTAAAAGCTGCTGCACTGGCAGTGTTGGAAAACATCTTTTGGTTGACATGTTCCATGACAAAGTTCTAACTCCTTTAGAAGTTGTGGACTTTTAATGGTATGTCATCTAACTCACTGATACTCTCCCTGATCAGGTGCTGATTGATTGGGTGGGGGTTTTTTGTCCTTTTGGCTTTTTTAAAAATTTAATTAATCAAGTCACTTTCAATATATATGTATTTTTTAGCTTGCGGAGATATTCCAGAACAAATTCGATCATCGAGCGGGACAATCACAAGTCCAGGGTGGCCCTCTGAGTATCCTGCCCGAATTAACTGTAGCTGGTACATCCATGCAAACCCAGGGGAGATCATTACTATAAGGTAACAGTGGTCCTGTATTATCCATGGGGGTTGAAGAAGTACCAGATATTTTTACCTGCCGGTTGTGCAGATACCAGTTTTCTCTTCCTTCCTGTAAATGAAGGATTTCAGTGCTGTCTGGTTTTCGCCTTTTCTTTTATCTGATTTACTTGCATATGTAGTATTTGTTTTTAGCTGGAGAATCGTGAAAAAATCTATGTGCTCCTTTATTTGAATTTTTTCAATGTGTTTGAAATATAGGATTTTTTCATTAAAAAGTGTGTAGACTAAATTCTGTAATGCTTCATTGCTATGAGGTCTCTTGGTGTGCTTAAAAATGTCAGGAACAAATAAGGAGTCAATAGATATGACTGCAGTTTAGGAAAGGCTGAGTTCTTGCCAGGAGCTTCTCACAGTTTCACATATCTTGTAACTTTTCTAAAGTAATAATGTATAAAACCTGTGGATTCAAGTTCTCATCAGTTCATTTCTAATTACTAATTTCTTTTAGCATCAACGTACAAGTTAGTACTGCTTCATAGACTTGACTATGAAATTGCATTATGTGCAAGTTTTCTTTGGTTTCCAGTTGAGACTTGCTGACCCAAGAAACTGCTCTTCATTATGAAGTATTTGCTTTGACATCAGTTACTTGTTTAAATTCTGCTTCTTAATTTAACAATCTTTCTACTAAATATTTAACTGGCATTAATGCAATGTAAAGTAGGTAAAACTGTTCAGCTACTAGAATGCTTTCTAAACTTTTCATACTGTTAATTTTTAATAAAACTCCTTTTTTCTTTCATGTTGTTTTCTTCCACTTATACATATCACATTTCAGTTCTGACAGTGCTCTCTTGTCTGTACAGACCTGTTTTGCACAGTCTTCCCCTCACACGTCATTAGCATTGTCTTGACTGAGTACAGTCCATGACATAATGCTTGGGTAGCCAAGCAGTGCAACTGGGAGAAGGTCTTATCTGAAAACATAATTTTGAACAATTTAGATGTGTTTGTAATGTCAAATCATAATATTGCTCTAAGTGTAACATTAGCTAAAATTGTGGTGAAATTTGAGTTGTAATCACTTAGTAGTGTATGAAAGTCATTAAATAATACACATAAGAACAATTTCATTACCAGAATTATAGATTAAGACAGTTCCACAAAATTGCGTTTCTTGCAGTTCCACAAAAGTGGTGAATGCCATATTTTGTTTGACAGAATGGATCCTTGCTGTCCTCATAATATAAAAATATCAGCATAAAGTTATACCCTTCTCTATCTTGCATGGGTAGAGAAGCTACTATTTTTATTTCAGAAGAAGAAGTATTTCTTTATTTCAAAAAAAGAACTTCAGGCTAATTTTCGTGTGTAGTAATTCAGCAGCTTGACTGTGTAATATTCAGTTCAGTAGCAATTTTGACCTTTTCTCTTTTTCAGCTTTCAAGATTTTGATGTTCAGGGATCGCGACGATGCAGCTCAGATTGGTTAACAATTGGAAGCTACAAGAACATTGAAGGCTATAGAGCATGTGGCTCTTCCATTCCCTCACCATACATCTCTTCACAGGATCATGTTTGGATAAGGTTTCATTCAGATGATAGCATCTCCAGAAAAGGCTTCAGATTAGCCTACTTTGCTGGTATGTTTCAAATGATACCTAGTAAAATTCTATGGTTTCACTTTTTGTTCCCTGTTTCCAGAATTACTTCATTCTAACAGGATGCAGTACTTGACTACGGGTCTTTCCTGTAGTCACCTCAAGGTCTATTGAAATCAGAGAAAATACAGGTTAGGTAATGTATTTTGATCCCATGCACAATTTTTATATTCTAAGTGGGAATAACAATCAGCAGATTGCATGATACTTGGAAAGAAAAGGTTAGCCAGTAGTAATAGGCAACTGGAAGTTCTTTTAATATAGTAAGATTTGAAATGTTTTCATCAGACTAAAATAAATTTGTTAAAGTAGTTGGGTAAGCTTCTGAGTATTTTAAGTACCGTGAGAGAGGAAAGAAATGGCAGGATTTTTTTTTTTATATTTCTCACAGAATTTGCATCATTTTTCCCATCTCCAGAAGGCATACTGTATTTTAAAAAAATAAATCTTAAAAATCCCTGCCACATTAATATGATAGATTAATCCAGCCGAATGCAGACATGGTTCTGTACATGCAAATTTTTTCTTCTGTAAATACAGGATATGATAAAAAGCTAGTTACCAGTAGTAATAGTTTGAGACTGTTTTGTGAGCCATTCTTGTTCTATTAGAGGTTGCCAGGACAGAGGAGGAAGCCAGTCATGGGTCAAGACCAGTTCCAAACTTTTCCTGCCTTTAAGAGGTATTACAGTTTTATGTAATAGCATGATTATGGTGTTCTACGTCATGCTCATCCCAAATACTGGATTAGATTTTTCTTGGTTTTCACAATGATTTCATGTTACCTTGCTCCCTCCAAGTGTGCCTGTATCCACTCACTGGCCTGCTCCAGATCTGTATGCACGCCAATTTTTGACTCCCCCATAAAACAATTCATACTTGTAAACATATCCAATGCTACCCACCTTCAAAACTGTTCCAACAAGATTCAGTAAATATACCCCTGATCTCCTTTAGTCTGAACTATATTTACTCCTGGTTTGTACTCTGCACTCTTCTTACCTAGTAGCTTCCTCCTCTGTGTCAGTCTCTCAAAAACAGGTTTCCAAGCAGGTTTATCCCTCTCTATCATGTGTTCTCCAGTCTACAAAAAAATCTCCTTCTCTGGTTCAGCTCCTTGCACTTTAGCAGTCTTGGGGAAATAATACATCCTTGCATTTAATGCTGGCCCAGCTTTCAGGGCAGTGATCGACTTGGGTTTTGTTCACTGTCTCCCCAAAAAATGTCAGGGGGCAGGGAAGAAGCCACTGGCTAATCAGTCATGCTGCTGTTTCTTCCAGTGGACCAGATAAACTCTGTTACCCTGTGTCAGGCATCAGTTTCTGTCCTTTTCACCTACTTCTCGAAGTAGATGCAGAGGAAAGGCAGCATTCCTTCCTGAGGGATTTTGAGAAGGAAGGATACCTTGGATAAAAGTGTGGAAAGGGTAGGGGAGGTAAACCATGGGCTGTGTAGAATTATTCTGAAAACCCTTTCCTCTCTTTTTCTCTGATCTTGAGACAATTTCATTATCTAACCCCTCTTGGAAGAAGCTGGAACATTTTCAGTAATAAGCAGTTTTTCTGCAATTTGATTTCTTCTATTTTTTGTTGTTGATTAGAGTGCTTAAGACTTTAATCATATGTTATAAATGTATTTTTAAAAATAAATAAATAAATATTATTTTGGGGAGGTTTGTTTGTGTTTTAACAAACAAGCCTTACTGAAACTTTGGCTTGAGTTTGCTCCCATGTTTGATACAATACTTAGGAAGTATTTCACAATTAAGGTGAAAGTCTAGTGTTTCAGGGAACAGAGTGGTCTTTTCATGTTTTAAACTAAAACTGTACTGCTCTATATAGGAAAAGAGTTGACAGTTGCTTTAATAATCATCTGGTCATTTCTGCCTTTGAGTATCAAAATAGGCTCCTGAAATGCTAACACTTGCTGTGCATTCACCTGTGCCATTATGTTTGGTTTCTTCTCATCAGCATCATGTAGTGGCACTCAGATTAACAACTCAATAGACTATTTAATTCAGTGTTTTTAAGGCTACTCTCAAAGCTGGAAAGTCATCATTGAAGAAGGGGAAAAAACAGTAATACATTAGTTACTTGGATGCAAGTTAGGCTTATCTGTGCTGGAATGATAGAAACACTGCAGATTCCAAGTGCAAAAGTGACTTTCAGGGAGCCCCATGTTTAATATCTGATGTTAAAGATAGGTCATAGGAATTATTTGGATTAATACTTGTTTAAAGAAAATAATACGTAGATATTTAACTTAAATAGGAAAGAAAAAAGCATTATAGGTAAGAAGGGTACTGGACTAGAAAGTAAATTTTGTCCTTTTATTTGTCTTTCTTCCCTCTGTCTTCCTCCCGCTACTTAGCATTTATCAGCCTTTTTAATTATGGGACTTGAAATGGGACAGAGTTTACAAATGGTGATGTAGAGTGGAAAATACAGTTATCAAAAGTGGTCAATAGCCACTGCAAATGCAGGGAAGACTTGTGTTAGTCCTTTGTCTACAACTTTGTATGGATGCCACTAATGATCTTATGCTATCCTGAAGTCTTTTGTGGTACAACTTCCATATCTAGTCTTATTTAAGACGTCTCTTATCATTTTAAGACTCTGATTTTTGATTCATAGGTAAATTTTCTTCATGTAAGGATTGCAGGATTGGTGCTTTAAAATGCTAAATCAGGATCAAGTATCCCAGCTCTTTTCTGGGATGTTTAGAAGCTTGTACAAGGAAGAGCTTGGGTTGAAATTGCATCCTGTTTTGTTACTGAAATATTCCCATCCAGATTTATAGCTCCATGTTACAGCTTCCTTCTCAACCTCTTCCAGAATGCAATGCAGAAGGACTGAGCTAGATTATAATCAGTACTTGAACAGATTCAATGATGCATATTCTACTGCCTCCTACCTACTATTCTATTACCTCCACTTATGGAGCACAGTCATTCAATTTAGGTAGGACTAGTCTAGCAGTTCAGTTTTACAGTTTTTAGATTCAAGGCCAAGGTTCCAACTTTGCTGTACTAATACTGTAATCCTTATGTATGTGTGTGAGTGTACTATGTATATAAATACTTATATATCTGTAACAGAACAAGAAGATAGTATCATTTATACTGCATCTGTTTTTCAGATTTCTTTTAGTGAAATGAATGTGTTCTGAAAATTAGTCACTGGCAGCACATACATTTTGCTCTCCTTTCATTCTTCAGTCTCTGAAAGTAAATTTGTAGACTTAAACATTCTTCAGCAGTGCTTATAACATTTATCGATCTTGATGATTTCATTTTTTCCTGCATTCACTTTTTAAAAGCTTTAGAATTTGTGAAATGTAAAAATTGTGTTACACTTTCCTAAAGAAAAATTACTATTTTAAGTGAGAATATTTAGTCTTAATGCTAAGAGGTATTAAAGGAGAAAAAGAAGTATGATATGACTTGACCTATCACAGCAGATTAGTTCTTGCAAGAAAAATTCAAGCTAGCTGTGCAAACTTCTATCATGTTGTATAGTAAAGCACTGGAACTTTAAAAATCCTTGGTTGGAGAAGGCCCTGAAGAGCCTAATCAGACACCAGTTGGCCTTGTTTCGAGCAGATGATTTTATTAGATGCACTCCATTCCAATCTGAATTGTTCTCTTGTAAAAATATAAAACATACTTCTCCTGGAAACACTAGAATTTCAGTGAGTTCATCATGCTCTTTCCTGTTTTCTTATTAAAACCTTAGGTATAGGGCTTCTTAGAAAGAATTTATATTTGTCTGGTTTTTTTCTGAATTAGTGCCTGTAGGACCATCTGCATTGCAAACGTGTTTTAAATATTTAGACAACGACAGTTTGTTTTATAGCAAATTTTGCAGTCTGTACTGTTGTTTGTAGAAACAACTGATTAAAAAATGATACAGCAGTGTTTGACTCAGCTAAATTGTTGTAGAGCTGAAATATTTTAGATCCCAGGTATGCTTCTGTGTTCAGGCTGGAACTTTAATATGTAAATGCAAGCGTGCATTTTTGCAGTTGCTGCACTCCCATCTTAGTTGCTGCAGGAGAGGCAGGAGCAAACAGTGGGAAGAGGAGAGGACAAGAGGTTTCTTTCTTTGGTTGGTGGCAATATGTAATCTTCAGCTGTCAGCTTCTCTCTTGCCTTAGATCCTTTGGTTCAAAGTAGGAACCTCCAAAAGCAGAAGAGTGTCTTGACTGCTTTTGTGGGAAAGAATCTGAGGACATAACTGGTACTGCAGCAGATAGATGAGTGTTTTTCTGACTTGTTTTTAGCATATTACAAGTCAGATTTCTCAATAGGTATAAATGAGCATTGTTTTCTTGCTTGGGTTAAAGTTATTTGACTGAAATTGGCTAAGGATAAGGTTCATGCAGATGTGTTGATGAAATTTTGACTTGAAAAAACTGTTTTGTCTTGAAATTTGCTGAAAGTTGCCATGGTTTAAAGACACTTTTTGCTTTGCCCTTCTGAAGTATCTGGTGCAGCAAATAAATATGCAACACAAACCACAAAATGCTAAACTTTAAGAAAATTATCTTTTTTACTTTCAGGGAAATCTGATGAACCAAGTTGTGATTGTGACCAGTTTCATTGTGCTAATGGGAAGTGTATTCCAGAAAGTTGGAAATGTAACAATATGGATGAATGTGGGGACAACTCGGATGAAGAAATCTGTGCCAAAGCTAATCCTCCGACAGCTTCTTCCTTTCAGCCTTGTGCAAGCAATCAGTTCCAGTGTCTTTCCCGCTTTACCAAGCTTTACACTTGCCTTCCAGAATCTTTAAAATGTGATGGTAACATTGACTGTCTTGACCTGGGAGACGAAATAGACTGTGATGTGCCAACATGTGGGCAGTGGTTGAAATACTTTTATGGTACTTTCAGTTCTCCCAACTATCCTGACTTCTATCCACCTGGCAGCAACTGCACCTGGCTGATAGACACTGGTGATCATCGCAAAGTAATCTTGCGATTCACCGATTTTAAACTTGATGGTACAGGTTATGGAGACTATGTCAAAATATATGATGGATTAGAGGAGAATCCACGGAGGCTGTTGCGTGTACTGACAGCGTTTGACTCGCATGCTCCCCTCACAGTTGTTTCATCCTCAGGACAGATAAGAGTGCATTTTTGTGCTGACAAAGTGAATGCTGCAAGAGGGTTCAATGCAACCTATCAAGTTGATGGCTTCTGTTTGCCCTGGGAAATCCCATGTGGTGGAAATTGGGGGTGCTACACAGAGCAGCAACGCTGTGATGGCTACTGGCACTGTCCAAATGGAAGGGATGAAACCAACTGCACCATGTGCCAAAGAGATGAGTTTCCCTGCTCTCGAAATGGTGTTTGCTACCCTCGTTCAGATCGCTGCAACTACCAGAACCATTGCCCTAATGGTTCGGATGAAAAGAATTGTTTCTTCTGTCAGCCAGGCAATTTTCACTGTAAAAACAACCGCTGTGTGTTTGAGAGCTGGGTTTGTGATTCTCAAGATGACTGTGGCGATGGCAGTGACGAAGAGAATTGCCCAGTCATTGTGCCCACTAGAGTGATAACTGCAGCTGTCATTGGGAGTCTTATTTGCGGATTGCTGCTTGTCATTGCACTGGGATGTACTTGCAAATTGTACTCACTCAGGATGTTTGAGAGAAGGTAAGTAGAACTCAACTCTATTAAATGTTTTAGTGTTTTCTTCTGTTTGTACTTGAAGTAGTTTTATTGCCATACAGATATTGTTGCACGTGTTTTATAAAGACATTGCTCCTTTTTCTTTTCTTTGATAGTGAAAAGATATTAGTTACTCATAGAGTTTATCAGGTTGGCAGGGACCCATAAGGAATATCAAGTCTAACTCCCTGCTTCTTGCAGGACTTCTAAAGCTAAACCTTGTTATGACCTATGGCTGAACGTTGTCCAGATGTACCTTGAATTCTGAAGGCTGAGTGCCATGACCCAGTTTCTTGGGAGCCTGTTCCAGGGACTGACTACTCTCCCAGTGAAGAAAAGAGGATAGAAGTATTCTGATCACTTTACTATAGAGGGTTAAAACTTTCAGATGATGTTACCAAAAAGGAAGTGTGGGGAAACTGCTGTTAATTAATTTGCAATTTATATCACAGTTCTGTATATAACAGCATGTTTGATCTCTTGTAGGCTAGTTCATACCAGGATTGCGTTACTCATGGTGCTTTTTATATTTAGCCCATGGGTTTCGGCCGGTTTGTTTATTTGTTATGATGAAATTTATTTTTAGATCAGATTTTTTTGCTCTCATTTCAGCTGGACAGACTCACAGGAATGACTTTATATTCTTTGCCAATTAAATTAACAAAACTTCATCTTCTGAAGTTTTTTATTTCAGATTACAATAGTCTGATGTACTTTCATTCATATATATATATAGATACATATATATACATATATAAATCAGTGTCTTACTTATTCTGAAATTTCTTTTCTCTTTGAAAGATCATTTGAAACTCATTTGTCAAGGGTTGAGGCTGAACTGTTAAGAAGAGAAGCTCCTCCATCCTATGGACAATTAATTGCCCAGGGTTTAATTCCACCAGTTGAAGATTTCCCTGTTTGTTCTCCAAATCAGGTAAGATTTCAAAATAGCAGGCAGATATTTTAATTTTCATTTGCTTTCTTTTTCTCTACAGGATTTCTTTTTTCTCCTTTCAAGTCAATAGTGTTATACAACTTACTAGCCCTTGAACGAAATCATGATGTAGTAACACCACACTTTCTTTTGCAGGCTTTCTTTTGTTGATAATGCCAGTAATGCACACTATAGAACCTCCTTTTGCATGAAAAGTAATAGATTGGTAGATCTAATTGTATGTTCCATATTACTGTTGTGAAAGTAAAGATTGCAAGATGGCACTTTCCAATTTGGGAAAGAAGACCTAAACTTCTAATGCAGAATGGTAGTTCATGCACAGTGTGTAGGTGTGTTCATGCCTGCTGTGCATAATAAGATGATGGAGAAGGGCAGCGTGTAATACCATATAAAATTATTGTCACTGAGTAACAAAGCAAAGCTAGTAAATGGCAATTTATAGTTTCTAGTCATCCAGATTCAGAGGTGGATGATGGGGGCATTTCTTACTTGGTTGATAAATAAATTTCTGTCCAAAAAATTTTTAAGTAGTTAAAAATGGCTTTTGGTTATAAAGGTCTTGCAAGAAATAGAAAAAAGTAGAGCTGTGCTCTATTAGAGTTGGCATTAATTATATTGTGTTGCAGTTAATACAGCGAAGTTATTGTAAGAAAATTACATGACTATCACATGTTCTTTCATGTTCACATGTTCACCAGCAGCTGGGAGCTATCACAAAAGATTTTGCAGAGGAAAAGAGAAAAATAAATTGCAGTTTGCATGAGAGGCTTTAAAAAAACACTGTAAAGATTTTTTGGATGGCTAAATTAGCACTGAACTTCATCAGTGAATTTGATAAATGTCTGTAGTGAACCCTGTAGAATCCCTTGTCCTTTTTCATTACTGTGGTTATAATAAAGATCAGTATGTTTCTGTTTCAAATCAATTCTGTACTTCTACAAATTTGGCTTGTTGTCCTCTTTTCCAAAAAAATTAACCTTCACCAGTTTATGATGAATCTATGTTCACAAGTCTCTTGAGGTAGGGTTAGCTCAAAACAGTCTCTGGAGACAATGCGGTTGTCATGATGTGCAAGTCCTCTAGTACAGGTAACTTGGAACAAACCAGTGTTTCCTGCAGATGCCTACCTTGTGTGGAACATTTCGGGTTTGGTGTTCATGAATATGTGTAGGAACAATCACGAATTTTAGAAAAACCTAGAAAAACCTCAGACCCCTTTTTCATCTTGAAATCCCATAAAGGTGATGTAAAGATCTTGGCTTTTACTAAAATGAAATCTCCTCAGAGAGGGGACAGTTCTGAAAAACCCAACCATGTAGTGACTGCAATCAGAGACTGGTACTGGAGTTTTTAAAAATCTGTATAATTACTGAAATTTTCTTTACTCTTCAGTTTGACTTAAATTGAATTAAGCACTGTTTCTTTGGATACATTTTAAGGCCATTTCAGAATATATTGGAATTATATGGCAAACTTTTGTAATTAAACATAATGAAATGTAGTTGCTTCATAGTTTTTTCTGTAATCATGGTTTTACACTCCATAAAATATCAATGCATGTACAATAGTTTTGAACAATGAGAGTATTACTGAATTCCCATTATGAATACCAGTATATCAAATAAAACTTGTGGCCTTGAAAACTGAAGTAACTATACTGAGCAATTAACTAGCATAGAAATAAGAGATAGTAGTGAGCAGGCCATCAAAAGTAATGAAAATGTCATTCTAGATCATTGATGCTTCCATGATAAAATCTTTACTCATATTTAACCAATGAAGTTGCATTGGTTAAAACCTTTGTTCTTCAGAGGAGACATTAGTAAAAACTCAAGACAATGTAAATTGAATTCTATAAATTACAAAACTCGATTTTTAATATGGTAAAGTGCTGGGACAAGAGAGTCAGTATTAAGTCAAGGTATGTTAAAATTTGTTTTCAGCGAAATACTCATTTTAAGATTGCAAATCTGTGTAGGACTGGAGTTAGTTATTCAAGATTTGCTGGAAGTCTCAAGCTATAGGAATGTTGAATGCTCTTAATTTCAGTGTAGTGCTTTCTGCCTAAAACTGATAAATGCTTTTAGAGCTGGATTTTCAAGAGACTGAGTAGCAGTCTCTTCAGTAGCTTTTAAAAGCAAGGCTGCCATAAACACATACTGCATGCTTGAATTCACTCATCCTGTGTACTAAGGGAAGGGAAGAAGTAGGTTGTGCATGGAGTATTTGGGTATTCTTCTGTGTTGTTTGAAGGACGGTGGAAGGGAGATGAAGGTGACAGCATGAGAACACTAAATTTCAGGTTTTATAAATGAGGGGAAATGCATATATGTTAAGGGTTTAATCGGGAAATGACTCTTCTGAAGAATATTTTACTTTTTTGCCATAATCTTCATGAAAAGTTGTGAATATGGGCTTTATCCTCTAATTAAACACATTTGTGAATATTGTTAGAATGATGGGCATCTGGAAGATCTGCCCTATTTTAGAATAGAGCTACTTAGCTGAAGGAATGCTTTCTCTAAGTTTGAGTTCAGGATCCCTAAGAAAAAGGAATTTGTGTTATTATGTTTGTGCTACCTAACAGTTGAAAAGTTATACTGGATTTTAAACAGGAAAATTCAGGCATACATTCTTCTGTAGCTATATGACTGGAAAATGTGTACTGAATTTGGGAAATTTACAGTTTAGAACACATAAGATAATTTTATTGGAACAGAAGCATTCAAGCATTTTGAAACTGGAATTAACTGATTTTACCAGAAAGGGGAAAAAAACCCAAAATATGAGCCTGTGCTGGAGAAGTTACTTAATTTAGTCCCTTTGAGGCAGCCCTATGATAGTGGGTAAAGAAGGCGGCCACCTTTCGTTAAATATTTTTCAGAAAGACATTGTTTGCAAATCCTAAACTTTTTGAGACACATTTCTGTGTGCTGTACTCTTAAAATCCACAGTGACTACCTTTTTGATAAGACTGTTAGTAGTAGATTTCGTATGCCTGCTCTACTGGCTCTGTAGTTGTACTTTGCTTTAATCAGTGTTCCATATCTAGACTATGGTGCCTATAGTGCTTTTCATTGTCTGTATTTAGAGATCCCTGATTAGGGCAGAAATATACCTTGTATAGAAGTCATTGCTCTTTTATTGCCTTTACATATGTATTTCCACTTGCCTGTTCATAATTTATTTTCCTTTAGAGCATCCAGACTTCTGTCATGTCCACTTTTTTTTTAAATAGCCTATTGCTACATATACCAGATCCTTATTAAGAAAGATGCAATATTTTCTAATATTTATGATTCTACATTTAACTTTGCTAAATGCTGTTTTGCACAATAGTTATCATTCTTTCTTTGCTAGAACAGTACTAGCAGACTGTCAGTGCTTAATTGCTGCTTGTCTTCTCATTTAGGCTTCAGTTCTTGAAAACCTGAGGCTGGCAGTACGATCTCAGCTTGGATTTACCTCAATCAGACTTCCTATTGCTGGCAGATCAAGTAACTTTTGGAATCGAATTTTTAATTTTGCGAGGTCACGTCATTCTGGATCGTTGGCATTGGTCTCAGCAGATGGAGATGATGTTGCCAGCCAAAGTACTAGTAGAGAAGCTGAAAGAAATAATACTCACAGAGGTTTGTTTTCAGTTGAATCTGATGATACAGACACAGAAAATGAAAGAAGAGACACAGCAGGAGCAGTTGGTGGTGTTGCTGCCACCTTGCCTCAAAAAGTCCCTCCTGCAACAGCAATAGAAGCAGCAGTGGGAGCATGTGGGAGTTCCTCTGCTCAGAGCAGCAGCTGCAGTACCACGGATGGTGGAAGAGAAGTGACAAGTGTAGAGCCCCCAAGCACAAGTCCTGCACGCCACCAGCTCTCGAGCGCACTAAGCCGTATGACTCAAGGCTTACGCTGGGTACGCTTTACTTTAGGGAGATCAAGCTCAGTGAATCAGAACCAAAGTCCTTTGAGACAGCTTGATAATGGGGTAAGTGGAAGAGAAGAGGATGATGATGTTGAAATGTTAATTCCAGTCTCTGATGTAGCATCAGACTTTGACATGAATGACTGTTCAAGACCTCTACTTGATCTCAGCTCAGATCAAGGACCAGGGCTTAGACAGCCTTACAGTGCAACACATCACAGTGTAAGGTCATGCAGTCGAGATGGCCCCTGTGAGAGCTGTGGCATCGTACACACTGCCCAGATACCTGACACTTGCCTAGAGGCAACAGTGAAAAATGAAACTAGTGACGATGAGGCATTATTACTCTGCTAGGTACGGATTGTTTAGGAAAGATTGTGTACAAGTTGGAGCAATATCTGTCATTGTTTTGTACTTCACAGTTAAAATTAGTTTTAGTTTTAAAAAATCCAGGACAACATTATGTTAAAGCTATTTTAGCCTGTGTGGTTGATTAAATTTGTTATACTGGACGACATTATGGAACTATAAGAGTGAACATTTTAATGGCTCTGAATACACAATGTGTGTATCCAGTATAATCGGATTACTCTTTAAACTGAAGTTTTCCCCATTAGTTTCAAATTTAGTTTATCCTGGTACTATAGTTCAAACCTGAAACATGGCTGCTCAAGACTTACTGGCTGCCTGTTTAACCCCCTATTAACAGGTGAATTTGTACAGAATTATTTTCCTTTAGGAATTGACTCTGTTGTATTATTGCCAACATACTTGTAACTTAATATACTAAATACTGGTAAGAATTGTTAATGTAAAATATGTACTTTTCTTTGAGTTTATTCAACATTTGTCTAAATATTCTTGAATTTCATCATAATGTGAACTTACTTAAAGGGAGGAGAAACTTTCTCCGGGAGCATTCTTTTTCTTTCAGAAGTACAAAATGCAATGATACATGAAATTTAGGCATAATAGATAAACTGATGGCAAAAGCTTTTTTAGCACTGACTTTCCTAAACTGCAATCTAATATGGTACAAGCCAAATAGTATGTAAAATCCCCAGTCATTAGTCTTTTTGGTTTGAAGTAAAAAAGGGCCGAAGATATTACAATATGTGTTAGTTCTTTAAATATCAGATATGTACAAATACACTACAGAATAAGTTCCAACTGGTAATAGATCTTTCCCTAATACTGTAGGGTATAAAGCTTGTTTGGACTCAAGGGATTTGCACTAAAATCATATTAAGGTCTCTAATGAGCTTAGTGCACAAGCACTATCACTTTAAGTACTATTATTGTCTAATATTGCAATGGCTATATATTTCCATGGCTCTTTTCTTGGGGTGTTGCGTTTTTGTTGCAATTGAATTTGCTTTACTAATTCCCTATTTATTCATTGTATTTAAAAACTGGTTTACTCGGTCGCAGACTGGTTGTTTAAAAGAAACCAAAAGAAAACCCTTTTAGTGTATTTTTTTATGATATTACATGTTGGAGCAAAACAGATCAGTGAGAAAAAAAGCTCATAACTTCCAATTTTGTGATAAGCAGGTTAATATGTGGCTACTAGTGTAACAACAAGAAATTACACCTTTTAAAAACAAAACTGTCAACTACTGTTTTATTTATTCTTTGCCAGTCTGTTTTTAGTAGGCTTAAAGATCCAGTATGAAATGTATTTGTGTGTGATTGTATGCTATTTATTAAATTTTAAATACTTTGTTGAATGTCATTTTAAAGCATGTTTAAAGTCTTGTGCATTTCTGTCGTGTTATGCTGTCGGGCAGAACTGACTAAAATTTTAATATGTATCAAAATTAAATTGAATTTTTGTTATGTTTTTGAGGTACTTTTAAAGATAAATCCAAGGTCTGTCTGGCTTTTTATTTTTTTAAAATCCTCATCTCTGAAGTACAAATCACATGCAGAAGAAACAAACAATTGAATGGATTCCAAAGTGTATATATCTTCTCCCTCTTCTCTTCATTCACAGACACTGGGATAAGAAAAATAAATTATTTTACCATCTGGTTGATTTTTTTCATGAGAATTAGCAGGTAAATTCTGAATTCAGGATGCAAAAATATAGATTTGTGCTTTTGAGGAACCTTATGTGCAATACAGTTGTAAAAGATTTTATTATAACCCATGCGGTTTCAAGTTTCAGAACAGATCAAATCACACTGGTACCAGATCAGGTACAAGTTGGCCCATAATTACACATACTTAAGTAAAAATCATCAATGGCCATTTTTATTCACATTGAATAATATCTAAATCTGTGGGTAATCTTTAGTCTGATTTCAGTAGCATTGCTTATAGAGCAGGCAGCTTTGCAATAGGAACATGGTAACACACCCTGAAGTATATGTGAACAGTATGTCCTGGTATAAAATACTGGGTTTTTAAACCTTCCTAATTAATTGTCATTAACAAGTGGTTGTAGAAATACTTGTCCCTGAGGCAGATAAATTTTACAGGAAGAGTCTTCACAGAATACCTTCGGTGTTTAACACACATAGTGATCAAAATTTGTTCCATTAGATGCCCCAAATAGCATGTACCTATGGACTCCATATTGCAGATGTAAAAAGAACACAATGTTCAATTTATTTTAAAGGACAAATGCTACACATTTAACTGAGAAGTTGGATTTGATTGATAATTTGGAAAATTGTAAATAAAATTCATATTTGTATGAGGTGAATTTGTTGCAGTGATTTTCTTTTCTTAGTGATAATAAAATGAGTGATTGATTTTTCTTTTGAGTAATGTGTGAGTGATTGGTTGCATTTGTTTAGTTTGGGTTTTTTGAGTTTTCTGATAAGACGTTACTACCCTGTTTCTTTTTATGCTGGAGAGCTTGAATTAGTGTTCTGTTTAATTATTTATTGATTTAGCTGTGCTACAATATTAGGGAAGTTTGAAAAAAGTCAATTATTTACTGTGGAATTATCTTGTTTTCTGTAATAAATCACTTTTATCTGCCAGCTTTGAAGAATCTAGGTTATTGTGAGGCAAGTTTTTTTCTTACGTAAATTATTTAAACATGGAAAGAGTTTGTCACCATTCTTTTTCACATACTACACTTTTTTTGTCATTTTATTTGCACTGAAACTTCAGGGCAGGCTGACTGAGCTTCAGATGGTGCAAGGGCTTGTTTTGTTTCCAAAGTAAAGTTCATTTTCAGTACAAGTTCAGCAAGTGTTGCAGATAACTCTTCTTTCAAAACAGGTTGCTGGAGCGGATGCTGGAATTAGTTACTGTATTATGTGTTCCACTTTTTATCTGAATGCCAAAAAATGAACTTGTGCCAAAGCTTGGATTCAGTCCAGGGAAATCAAGTTCAGATTGGCACACAAATAGTGTTTTGGTGAAGTTTATATATTAAATACTCACTGCAGATCAAATCACGGCTTTTCCTGTTGGGATGAGTTTTGCTTCCTTTCTGAAAAGTGAGTTTTATTCTCCTACATACATCTCCAGATATTCAACTGTGACAGTTGTCCTGAGGAAGTGCTGCACGTTTCCCTTAAATCTTGGTTTAAGTCAAATGTTTTAATCTTCTTCCAGTTGTGGTGAAGCTTTTTGTGAAGTGTTTTGTCAATTTGTGGGTTTTTTGTTTTTTTTTTTTTTTTTTTTCACTTTTGTTTTTTTTTTTACTCTTCCTGCAACTCCATTGACCAAAGTGGGGTGTGTTCTGACCAAAAGTACTTAGAGGTAAGCAGATTGATAGTTAAAACTCTTCCCCTTCTGTCCTCCACTGGGATTTCATTGTTGTAGTTAGTTTTTCCTTCATCCGAGTAAATGAAGGTCCATAATTATCGGACTTGATACAGAGAAGTTTTGTAGCACAACAATCATGTCAGTGTGTCTATTTGAGGTTTCTGTTCATATGCAGTACCCACTATTTGGTGAGTAGTAAGTTGGGGGAAGAGAATGTAGTATTCTCTAAACTGAAATATTATCTAAGAATTCAGATGGACAAGACTCCCCATGTCATTGATGGAGGAAATAAAAGACGTGACTCTGAGCAGTGTCAGTTAATGATTCCTAATCACATTTTGAGATAAGGCATCTACAGTAAACAAAATTTAGCTAATCTTTGTGAATATCCAGGGACAAATTAGTGTTTGTGATATTTTTTACATGCACACTGAAATCTAGCAGAAGAGTTTAGCTTCCAGCATTTGTTTCTCCTTATGACCAAGTTGCATCCTGTTATCAAAGAAAAGACTCAAATGCAAGTGAAGTTTTTCAGATTGAGATTTTTTTCAGATCACAGTTACCCTGTTTGCTGCTTGTGCAGGAAAGAAATGGGTGGAAAACACAGGAAGAAAAAAAATAATTTTGGAAAGGTAATCAAAAAGACTAGAAACTTTAAAGGAATATAATTGTATTACATGGTAATTGCACAAGGGATTTTTTTTTTTTTTGAGACAAACAATTGCAGGAGACCTTCCCAAAAATAAATCATAATGGGTAGGATATGTCAAATCAGGAATATATAAGAGAAAGAAAGAAGGGAGTTATGGTTCAGTGTGGACTTTGTAACAAATAATGTAAAGGACAAAGAAATAAACTTGTTTTAAGGAATGATGACATGATCACTGAAATAAGCATACTTTGTGCATATTATCTAACAAAGGCAGGTGCCTGAATTCAGAGCAGAAATCTCAGATGTCATCACTGCATTGTTAACTTGTGGTGTTAAAGAGGTTTAGTAGAATTGCATTTGTACCTTTGCAACGAAATAATCATGCATCTGAAGATATGCCAACAGAAATGAAGAAATAGGTTTATCTTCTTCTCCAGGTGTATAAAATTGAGGAAAAACAACTGGTAAAGTTTACTGGTTTAAATCTGTCATCTTTCCTATGGTTAGTTAAGAACCACCTTGAACAGCCACAGTTGAAGGAAGAAGTTCTGGTGCTCCAGAGTAAAAACAAGCAATATACAGTATATACATTATATAATATACAGTATACAGAGGAATGTCATGAACTGACATTGTGTTTCTGCAGTGGCATGGCAAGGAGCAAAGATACTCAGTTTTGCTTTCTCTCTCCTACTCTGTTGACCAGCAGTTATAGTTCTGACTTTGTGTTCCTTCAATAGATGTTGAGCTTGAGAGTCAGAGAAAATACAACTAATATTTTGCACTGTTTTCGCATTATTTTTGCATATTTTGCAGTGTTTGCATTAGTAAAAATAACAGTTTCCAAAGATAGCTAATCCCTGTGCTTTTGTGGTTTTGTTTCTTGGAGTCTGAAAAAATCCCACCTAAGAACTTAATTTATTTGACTGAGATTTACACTGGGAAGTAACTGACAGGTATGAGGAGTTGGTTTTTTTCGCAGAGCATTGTGAGACTTAGAATGTCAGTGCTTGAGTTGAACTGTCTCACATATTTAGAAAGTGGACATTTTATTGGACCCTTATTGAGCCAATGAATTGAGCCAAAAGAGCAAAGAGCACAGTATGAGGGTTTCTTAGTTGCTCCTCTGCTGGATTCCTGGTCATTCTTTTTTCTTTATTGGTTGTACTGTGTGTGCTTCACCATTTGTGTTGATCAAAGAGGAGAGGGCGCTTGGCTTTACGGAAATGAGAGAACGGTCACTACTTATTGTTGCTCTAAAAAGTAGAATGGTCTTCAGCACACACACACCTTTGGCTGCCTTCCTTTGTGTCACAGGTGGGACCTGAGGCTGGGTGCTAATGGGCTTCATCACTGCTAATGTATTTGGAGAAAAACTAGCACTAGGATCTTACTTAGGAGAGCATATTTATAATAGTTCAGGTGATGTGGAACTAGAGTATTCAACTAATTTCTTAATGTTCTTTAGCCTTGTTTTATTGTAGAAAACCATGGGGCATGCTTACTAGTTTGGAAAGCTTTTACAGCTGAAGAAGGCTTTAGAGATTAGGTTTTGAAACCGCATCACTTATTTATGTCTGAAAACGCATCTCATGAAGGTACCCAGCAGACTCTTCCAAAAACTTGTGAGGTTGTGACAAGGGCACCTGACTTGTCTCACAATTTTGAGGACTTTACAGGTACAATTATGTTTAGACCATTTGGTTTTATTGAATGAGTAATCAATTCCCATTGCAGAGAAGAGGAGTGTGAAAGTAAATCCCAGGTGAATAGACATTACGGATTTTTAATGAGTTGCAAAGAAATGCCTACTGAGTATTCAGTCCTTCTGACTTTCTGAATATGGGAAAAGATAACCATTCTTTCCTTTCTGAAAATTCAGAGTGCACCTCAAACTCACCATTTCTCCAAAACCTAGTGCTTTATCCATCATTACTGAAAGTTGTTGGTACCATTTTTGTTAATATTTTCATGTTGCAAATGTGGTTCATGATCCAGTCTTTCTTCCTTGGAGGAAAGTTGTCAAAAATAAATAATATTATTAATCACACATCTTCATTAGCTGAGCTTTCTTCCTGCTGCTTATTATCTACCTCTAGCGTCCTTCACAAAATGTTTCTGTTTGTTTAAAAGCCTGTTTATCTGCTGCTCCTGCCTTTTGAGATATATTTCAGCTTCACCAGCTTTAATTTGAAGGTTAATTCCAGTAAGAGTCCTGGAGTTAAGAAAAAGCTGAAGGCTGTGTGATAGTAGAAGAGCTTTATAGCACTAGGATATGGTAAGAAGAATGTGAAAATGGAAGCAAAGGGAGGATAAGGGTACAATGTGATAATTAAAGGAGAAGTTAAAAATAATAGTATTTTATGTGGGGACATAGCAGTCAAAGGTTCTAGGATGAAGTGGGTGAGAGTATGTATGTCTCAGAAGACTTTAAAATGATGATGTCTGCATTATAATTCCTTAGAAGATGTCCTCAAGGTCTGCTGGATGTTCCAAACTTCAGTCCTCATTTTCATATGTTAAATCATAGGTATGAATTGTATTTCCTTTCAGGGTTGTTCAAATGGAATCAGTTAATCATTAGGCTACTGAGAAACCTGCTATGATTGCACTTCTCTGATAGCTGTGCTAAACAGGACATTACGTTTAGATTTCTAGGATTATTTCCTTTGCTAGACATAACAAGAACATTACCATATGATTCAACTTCAGATTTGTGAGCTTGGGAAGAATTTCTGCCATGGCTCTCAAGTTGTTGAGCTGCTGTGTAACATTTTAGGATCAGTAAATGTTTCATAACAGGAGACTTCTCTGCAGGGTTGTGGTTTAAACCCAGCTGGTATTTGATCACTGCACAGCCATACTCACTCAATCGATTTGAAAGTGTGAAAACTCTTCTGTGGGTTTGAGATAATGACAGTTTAATAGGTAAAGCAAAAGCTGCACTTGTGGGTGAAGCAAAACAAAGGAATTCATTCCTCACTTCTCAGGGGCAGGCAGATGTTCTGCCATCTCCAGGAAAGCAGGGCTCCACCATCCACTAACCATGGCTTGAGAAGACAAATTCTATATATGCCAAATGTCACTCCCCTTCTTTCTTTCCCTAGCCTTAGTGTGCTGGGCATGACACCACATGGCCTGGGATATCCTTGTGGTCAGCTGGGGTCAGCTATCCTGGCATTGTCCCTTTCCAGCTTCTTGTGCACCCCCAGCCTCCTCTCTGCTTGGGCAGTATGAGATGTAGAAAAGCCCTTGACGTGGTGCAAGTACTGCTCAGAAGGAATGAGAACGAACTTTCCTCTGTTACCAGCGCTGCTTTCAACATAGATGCAAAACACAGAGCAACACCAGGTACTCTGACAGAGTTTAACTCTCTTCCAGCCCAGACCACTACAACAGTGCAGAGTCAAACATTGACTACGGAGCAAAGATTTGTTTTAAACTCTGCAAAGAGGAGGATAAGAAAGTAAAAGTTTTGTGGGTGAGTAAATACTATGAAGTCAATGAGGAGCCAGAAGCCCTGTTGGAGCAGCAGTAGATATTCAGTGATCACTAAGAATATAGGGCCAGTTGTCTTCTCTCAGTATTTTAAGTATTATTTCTGTTCCACCAGTGGTATTTCAGGCTTTTTCTAGGGACAGCTGAGCTGTGAAATATTATTTACCAAGTATACATAAATGCAACTGATGAGAGATTATCTTTTTGGTACACATGGTTTAAATAAAAGGGCTGCTTAGACAGAATCTTGTTATATACCAATAGGTTATTTAATGTGTTCAAAACCACCTATGGGATAAATTCAGTTTTCCTAGGTGCAGCATTGTAAGATGTTAGGTTGCTGGTTTGTGGGCAGCTCTGCAATTCTGAGCTGAGCATGAAATTACAGATAGGAAGGTTTGGGCATTTGAAACTAGGAGCCACAAAGTCTAAATTAGCCAGGAGGAAATCAGAGGAGGGGAAACAGACTTCAAGCTTGTTCTTGTTCAGAAACAGACATAAATAGGATTTTGAACTGTGCTACTCTTCATGCATTTTTATGTATCAAAGTTGTATCAGCTCTTTTCTGTGCAACACACGCAAATAGGGAGCTGGATATCCCAGTGTGCGCTACAATCTGCTGTGATGTGGCTGATCTGCCTTCAGATCTCCCTCTCCCCAGTTTGGTGGAAGGATTTAAGCAGAAACTGTTTACCACTGCCACTAGCCCAAGAGTGTACTCTGAGATGACTATCTAGGTCTGTCATGTCAAAATTCCTTTCCTAGAAAATACTAAGTAGTCATTGGCCAGGGAGAATTTACAATAAAGTGACTACTTTAGGTTGGCAGTTTAGGTACTGAAGTGGTACTGAAACTTCAGGGTGAAGTCTCTGTCAATAAATACTGCAAAATCTGTTGATGCTGTTCTACATCAAATTGTTAAATATTCATAGAGGGGGCATATATCTGCTATACCTCGCATGACTGCCCATGATCAAATGAACCTCTGGCTTTGCTAGCCCCTCTCCTCACTTAACAAGGTCACTTAATTTATACAAAGTGAAACTGGTTTTCCAAATAAGTTTTGACCCGTTCTGTTGCTGTGTCCAGTGATAAATCCCAGTGGGTCTGTTCCATTGTACGAAGGTGAGGTGTGAGAC
The DNA here is from genome assembly GCA_030060385.1 of Muscicapa striata striata. NCBI lineage: Eukaryota > Metazoa > Chordata > Aves > Passeriformes > Muscicapidae > Muscicapa > Muscicapa striata. Next base: position 4,525,876 of record JAREIS010000090.1, read on the forward strand.
AAGATACTTTGGGATGACCAGATAGAAAGGCAAATGTGTGGTAAAGCCCTCCTACCCATCATGAGGGAAGGAACAAAGGTGACATGCTGAAGTGAGTTATTTCCAAATCTTACATCCTTTGTCTGAATGGCTTTTTGGTATCCTATGTGTGCACCCTCTCACAGCCCTCAGAGACAGTGTTCTATCTTGCTAAATCATCACCACTGAACTGGAAAGGAGAAGGGATGAAGATGGTGATCAGCAGTTTTAGGGACACACTTGAGCAGTGTCACTGCTGAGTATGCAAATCCAGGGTTATGGGAGAAGTGGGAAAATGGCATAGAAACTAGTGCCTCTGAGATGGTACAGAGCAGATTTTTCCTCTTCTGCTCCAGTCTTTAGCTCATTTTCCAGTCGTCTTTGTTTTACTTTCCCAACCCTTTTTCCAGGTCTATATTCTGAAAGACAAAAGCCACATCATGCCAAGGTCACACCAGCCTTGTGTGAAGAGAAGATGAATGTCCTGACTTTCCCCTGGCCCTCGGGAAGGACTCCCCTGGAGCAGGGAGATTTGAGGGGCCAGCACAGCCCAGGCTGCCCTGGGGCCAGCCATGGTTGTGTGGGCAGTGTGGGAGCACAGGCTGGGGATGCCCTGGGGTCAGCCATGGTTGTGTGGGCAGTGTGGGGAGCACAGGCTGGGGATGCCCTGGGGTCAGCCATGGTTGTGTGGGCAGTGTGGGAGCACAGGCTGGGGATGCCCTGGGGTCAGCCATGGTTGTGTGGGCAGTGTGGGGAGCACAGCCCAGGCTGCCCTGGGGCCAGCCATGGTTGTGTGGGCAGTGTGGGGAGCACAGGCTGGGGATGCCCTGGGGTCAGCCATGGTTGTGTGGGCAGTGCGGGGAGCACAGGTCAAGGCTGTCCTGGGGCTGGCCATGGTTGTGTGGGCAGCACAGGCTGGAGATGCCCTTGGCTTCTTCTCTGAAGAGCTCAGGTCACCCTTGGTTTCCTCAAATGCCACTGCAAAGAACTTAGTTTGCTTTTGGGCATCACAAGGTGATAGGATAGCCACATTTTCAGAGCAGCTCAGCAAGCTGCAAACCCCCAGGTACCCAGGGCAGGCTGCAGCGAGTGCTGAGAGCAGCCCAGAGCTCCCAAAGCCTGGCTCACTTTGTCCAGGCAGAGTCCAGAGCAGAAGGGGCCCAGTGCCAGCACTCTGCTCCCATCCGTGTCACTGGGCTGCAGGGAGGTGGGAGGTGGAGCTGCCGGGGGCAGAGGGGCAGTTCCTCCAGCGTCTGTTTAAAGAGCATGGTGTGGTGTGTGTTTAGGGCCATTTGGAGAGAGCTACTGCTCTGGGAGGAGGGGACACTGCAGTACTCTGAGGCAAGAGCAACTTCCTGAGCTGAGGCCTCTCTCACCTGCTGGCATGCCACCCCAAACCCAGGCTTGGCAGAGACTTTTGATCAAAGGAGGAAAAGTTGTGAATGATGACCTGTCTGTGGTGGCTGATGTGTACGTGGAAGACGGAGTGGTGCAGCAGGTGGGACCAAACCTAAACCCAGGGCCTTCAACTGGACTTGTTGTGCTGGATGCTACCAACAAGCTGGTGATCCCTGGGGGCATTGATACTCACACACATATGGAGTTCCCTTTTATGGGTAGCAGGTCAAAAGATGACTTCTACACTGGAACCAAGGTAGGTACACATGGGCACATCTGTGTGTGCATCTGGGCTTTGTCAGAGGGGGATGTCTGCTGGGCCATCCAGTATTACTTCTAAAAGAAAAACAGAGTGTGAATCAAGCATGGCCAATTGTTCCAATTGTTGTCATAAAGCAGCTGGGGTACCCAGAGGTCCACCCTCAACCAGAAAGTTATTTGGGCTCTTTCAGAAGCCCAAATAACATTGTGATTGCGGGGATAAAGTGGGACAGGCATTTGCCCTGGCTGTCAGCATGCAGACTACAACCTGCTTTGGGACATGCATCAAGCTTCATACTTTTCTGAGCAAAGGTTAACTAAAGTAAGTTTAATTCCCCAATGCTGTTTGAGCACTTCTCTAGTAATCTGATCTTTCTCCTCTGTTAGCACGAGGGAATGCAGGCTTTTCTTCTGTCATTCACTTTGGTGCATACTGTGTCTCTCAATGCAAGTCCACTTCAAATGCACTTTATCAAAGTACCTAATTTCTCCCAGTTTTACATTTGGAGTGAGGGTTTTTTCATCTTTTTAGCTGATCTTATTATATTCCCTATGTATGAATAGTGTATCAGTTACTCATATTAACAGTATTATGCATCATCTCCATCAGTTTCCATAACCAAAATTTTCAAGGCACTTTTCTAAGAGCCTTGTTATGCAGACTGAAGTCTTTTGTTCACAGAACGGACCACATTGCCCTCCTTGGCTTGTCTGCTAGCCCTCACCCTCACAGAGACTGCTTTACCCAGTTCCTCTCACAGGAGAACTGGGGTTTACTAAAAAGCAGAAAATTAGTTTTTTAAGGTTTTCTGAGTAACTCTGAGGTACTTATATGACAGGGAAGCTGCAAAACAGAGGCTGTGTACATAAAACAGGATGTTGAGATAGTCACTTCAGGACCTACAAGAAGATTCTAGATCCAGCTTAGCAATCAGATGTCAAAAAGTTGGATCTTGTGAATATTCTTAACCCAGGTCAAAGTGTGGAAACTGTTCAGACCAATTCACTGAAGTTCATCATCTGACAAATATTTTGGCAAGAAATTCAGAGAGACAGAGTTGTATTCCAACTATTGTGAAATATGCTACAATGATTAGCTAAGATTTGCCCATTCAGCTGAATAAGTAAAGTCATCTCTCTTTACAGATGGGGGGCGGGGGAGGAAGATGTAGGGAATAAAAAGAGACTTCAAGTGGAGTTGCGGAACCCATGACTTTTTTTCTTGAAATCCATAAATTTTCTTCAAATCCTGGGCCTGGAACACAGGGAGTGTGAGGAGGAGCTGAGGGAGCTGGGGCTGTTCAGCCTGAAAGAGGCTCAGGGGAGACCTCATCTCTCTCTACAGCTCCCTGAAAGGAGGGAGCAGCCGGATGGGGCTTGGTCTCCCAGGCAAGCAGCCAAAGGACAAGTGGACACAGCCTTAATCTGTGCCAGGGGAAGCATAGGCTGGGCATTAGGAAAGAGTTCTTCACAGAAAGAATGATTGGGCATTGGAATGGGCTGCCCAGGGAGATGATGGAGTCACCATCTCTGGAGGTGTTTAAAAAAAGACTGGATGTGTCACTTAGTGCCATGGTTTAGTTGATAAGGTGGTGTTAGGTCACAGGTTGGACTTGATCTCAAAGGTCTTTTCCAACCTAGCTAATTCTGTGATTCTCTGATCCGGTGAATTTGAACTGTGCATATTTTGATCTGAACTGGTTGTTACTGTTTTGCAAAGGGATGTTGTTCAGAGCAATAGATAGGAATTCTTTTGCTAATCTGGAAGAAAGCAACAGTTTCAACAAAGGAATTTCTGTATTGGGTCAATTTCTTTTAGTCAAGGATCCAGCATCTGAGTGACTTTTTCCCCCTCCAAAGGCAAGAAAAGTAATAATTCAGTTGTCCAAAAAGGAGAGTGGTTAAAAAGCAAATTCTGATCACCATTCATCATTAAGTAAGGTTGTAGTTTATTTATTTACTTGGCAACAGTTATGTAGAGGATGTAAATTCCTCATTCAATTAAAACCCTCTATGCAGTTTTATTAAATGATATTCTATTATTAATAAAAATACGCTTTTAAATAGTTTTAAAGTATTTTGGTGTTAGACCAGAGTTTTGGCGTTTTTATATTTTATTTTCAAACTCAATGGGGCTTTTGTTGTTGTTGTGTATTTGCCCCTTAATACTTGCTGTCACTCAGGCTTGTTTTTTCTATATAGACTCTGAGGAAGCATGTCTCAAGTTGACTGTGCTCTAGTGCTCTTCTTCCTTAGTGATTCCACATACTTGAGGAAACTCACTGATGCATGAACACTACAGATCTTTGATAAGTTTTTTGTACACAAAAAGAAGCTTCTCCTTCAGCATTGAGAATTTCACTTGGATTCTCCTGAACACACTTTTGAGAACATTTTTCTCAAAGTAAATGAAATTATTCTTCATATTAATTTTTCCAGTCTGAACTTTACTCATGGGAACTCCTCAGTGGCTTTTGACTTTTCATTGTATCCAGATTAATTTATTTAAGGAAGATGGAGAGGGTGGGAGAAAATTTGCATTGTTTCTGATTGCTAAATATTAATTTTTTTATTTTTAGGCAGCTATAGCAGGAGGAACTACTATGATCATCGACTTTGCCATCCCTCAGAAAGGTTGTTCTCTTACTGAAGCTTTTGATACATGGAAAAGCTGGGCAGACCCTAAAGTCTGCTGTGATTATTCATTGCACGTGGCAGTTACATGGTGGAACAACAAGGTAGACACAAGAGCTGATTTAAATTCCCTAAATTTGTACCACATCTGCTTTGAATTAGTCTTCATGTGCTAAATACAGCTTGCTGGTTAGTGGTTTTGTGATTAAAAATAATATTTTAAATATCCCACACCCTTCTGAGAGTATATGTATTTGAAAAAGGTCTGCAGATAGCCTATATCTCCAAATAATACTGCACAAAGTTAAAGGTAAGGATTATGCAAGACCAGACCAGGCAGATTCAGAGAGGGAAGGCAGTGTTTACAATAATTGTGTCTTTTGATGCTTGAGCACTTAGTATTTTATGCTTCTGATCAGTTTTGGTGGTTTTGGTTGGTTTGGGCTTTTTTTTTTTTTTTTGTTTTGTTTTGTTTTTTTTTTTAATAAGGATAGACATGAAAAATATGGTGCTTGATTTCATTTGAAGAGGAAGACTTCTTTTTCTGGGTGACTGCAGTAATAGCCCCTTAAAGTAAAGCAGGGCAGTAGACAATAGTATATTGAATGTGAAATATTGTAAAAAACCTTTTTGAGTTTATGTATGGGACAATCACCTTTGCTATGTGAATGTTTGCTGATAGCCTGAAAGCTTTACTGCTAAATTAATTTTTCAGGTGCTTGATATCTATTGGAATGAGACCCGTGTTTTACAAGATGACTTTGGGTTCTCAGAGAACTATGCATCAGTACACAGATATATTAAGTAAATTCCTTTTTTATAAATGAGTACTTCTTCTAATTTCTAAATTCTAAAATATATTCATGAAAGCTTTCACTCTGCAAACAACACATCTTTGGTATTCTGTGTACTGAGTGCTAAAATAGGCTGACCACAACTTCTAACTTAAGGCAGACATGAAATAAATTCTCCAATGAAATTTGAGTAATGTGCATTTGAAACAGCCTTAGCAGACAATAGTGGAATTGTACTGACAAATTCAATAAAACTAGGGAGGTATAAATCAATTAAATGTTCTAGTTTTTATTAAGAATGTAACTATTTTTAATGACCAAGATGAAAAGAAATAGAAAGGTTGGGCATTTTAGTTGTAAAAGGCCTGAGTAAGAAGACTGATATTTCATGCCCATCTGATCAGCCCTCACCTCATCAGGATTTGAAGTATTAATTAAAAGCATACATTCTTTACAATGCCTTCTGTTAGTTGTAGTAAGTAGGGAAGAGAATAAATGACATGCCTCTATATTTGTGCCAGAGCAGAGCCTTTTGTCAGGTATTTATTGGATAATTTCCACTCAAGATGTTCTCCCATCCCTCCTCTGCAAAATGAAAAACAATTCCTTGAGTTTTTAATATATCTTATCCTTCTTGGGCAGACCCAACCAGATTATTAGAGAGAAGATAAAAAAAAAAATTTACTTTTTTGAAGTAATTAATCCCATGGAAATTGTAATATCATTACAGATACATGTCAATTACTGTAACCATCATTTTATTGGGAAGGGAGAACCAAGACTGTAGCTTAACAGTCAGAAGCTTTGAGACTAGAATGTGTCTTTCTTTCTTTGTGATGTAATGTTTTGCTGGGCTTCATAGGCTCTAGCAGAAGCAAGGAATCCTATCAAGTAGTGAATAAAGGAAAAAAAAAAAAAAAGAAGAAAAAAAGCAGTCTTGCACTTAGCATTTTGGAGCTGTTTTCTTTGACAACAAAGTGTTTCAAAAGGCTGTGTGTGTTGTTTAGAGTGAGGAAAAAGCTCTAAAAAATGAAATCCTTCTGTCACTGTGTTGTTTGTTAGACACTGCAACCCACTGCAATCCAGTTTTGAAAATCAGTTTTGCACAAATGTCCATGTTATGTGAGTTGGACACATTGACTGTAACATTAGAATGGGTGTTTTCAACATCAGGAGGTTTATTTGAAATTAAATTCTGCCTCATTGCCTTTCGTAAAAAGTATTTCTTCCTGCAATTAGCTTGTACTTCCAATATTTGCACTGCAGTGCTACTCTTTTATATACTTTGAGAATTAATTTGATACAAGAAGAATAGTCTAAGTCAGTCTTTAAATCTGTGACTTGGGCTATTTGTACTGAATATATGTTTGATGGTGAGTAAAGGCTCACTCTTCATACGTACAATTTCTTTATACAAAATTATTAACATGTAAAATATAAATGCTGTATTTTTCAGGTGAAGCAAGAAATGGAAAGTCTTGTTCAAAACAAAGGTGTCAACTCCTTCAAGATGTTTATGGCCTATAAAGATATATACATGGTCAATGATGAGGAGCTATATGAAGCCTTTTCCTGCTGTAAGGAACTTGGGGCAGTTGCTCAAGTCCATGCGGAGAATGGGGAACTAATTGCACAGGTGCACGTTTGACATTTTGTCCATCAAAGTGAGGAATATAGATGTTTCCTAACCCTAGGTCTCTCCAGACATAGTCAGCTCGTGTAACAGAAGCAAATCCAGAAGTATGGATGGGCACTGACTGGGCACAGAAATCTCAACATCCCTCTGCATAATTAGCTTCCCTTCATACTTGCTACTGCCACCTTAGTGCTGTGTGGAGGCACTGAGAGTTCTGAGGCCCTGAGGGTACAACTACACTGGTTATACTCACCACCAGTGATAACTCGAGTGGCTGTAATAGAACAGTTTCTCCAACTACTCCAGTCAACAGCGCTTTGACTCTGCCCCAGGTCCTGTAACTGAAATTAATTCATTGCTAAATAATCTCAAATCAGCAAATCTTCCATTCCTGGAACAGAGTAGGGACAAAACCTTTTGCCTCTTAAAACCTTGAAATTTTCAGAGGCTCTGGGTATGCGTCTTTGTGCTTAGTGAGGATTTTTCCTTTTTTTCTGTCCAAAGAGGGTTAGTAGCATCATTGGACATCATTAGCCATGATATTTAAGTATACATATTGAGAGAGGGATAGGGTTTTCAAGAACAGTGATTTAATCCTGCAAGTCAGTGAAGTGTATTCTCTGAATTTACTTAGGTATTCTGAGACTTGAGTTTATTGAGAGATATATTCGATTTCAGACAAAACTACAGTAACTTATTTTGGAAAAAAAATAACTGCCTAGTTATTTTTTCCCTTGAACTGGCTGCAATGGCTGGTTCAGAATCCATTTGATTGACAGCATGCTCATGACAGCACAGATACACTTTAAGTGACTTTTGCATGCTTTTGTGTGGTCTTCAGGGTGCAAAGAAGATGCTGGCAATGGGGATAACTGGCCCTGAGGGTCATGAATTATGTCGTCCTGAAGAAGTGGAAGCTGAAGCTACACAAAGAGCAATTACCATTGCAAATGCTGTAAACTGCCCCCTTTATGTAGTCCATGTAATGAGCAAATCTTCAGCAAAGGTGATAAGTAATGCACGAAGAGAAGGTAAAAGTCCTAATTCTTTTAAGCTTGGACAATGGCATTGGGGGAAGGGTCATGGAAAACCAAGCATTAGTGTCTTACTTTTCATGGGTGTCATAAGCCTCAGATCATGGGTGAATTTCCTGGAGTGTCTAAATTGTGTGTGTGTTGTTGGGCCCCAGGGGAGCAGTGTGGAAGAAAAGCAACCAGAATTGGGACTTTCCCTTTTCCCTAGAGCAAATTTTATCTCTTTGTACTGTACCTGCAAGGTCAAAGTGATGGCCAGGACAGCATTATTGCATTAAAAATTTTGTGACCAGTTCAAGACAATAAATACTCTATTGGTTGCCTCTCTTGAGTTTGTCTGCAAGACTTTACCAGATATCTTGATGAGAAATTCTGCAACAGAGACCACACCATATTTTTACAGACAGTGCCATGATGTGACCATGACTCCTATTCAGTGGGCACTTAAAAGTCATGGTGTAGATAACAGTGTCTAAAAGCCTTGATTTCCACCAGTTCAGGGTTGCTCAGGTTTGCACTGCAGTGTTCACAAATAACTCTGGTCAGCCAAGGGGGTCTGACTTTCATGACCATGTGTTAGGTAGACTAGAAGCAGCATGAAGGCTGTAGGTATTCAGGGTGTTTTTTCTCCTCATCTATAAGTTCATCCAGAGCAGCACATGGAACAACAGCACTTTGAGGAGACATTATCAAGGTGGAAAGAGCAGGACAGGAGCCCAAGATTTGGAGGACCTAAAATTATCTATCCTCATTATCTTTTCACATGTTTTTTACTATGTTTTTACATCTTTTGCTCTTACAGATTGTTTTTACCTGACTTGGTATGAATTTCATATACACCTCAGTTTCCCTATTTCTTGTCTTTAGATAATGCCTACACAGGGAGCATAGATTATTAACATTAAAACGCAGAGTATGAGATGATGTTAAATCAAATCAGTGTGATGTTATTGTGCTAATATAGATGGATATGTTTATGCACAATATGTATGACCATGACTTCTAGTAAGACTTAGCAATAATTCAAGTTTGTAAAAGAATTTATCAGAATATATTTTATTGGCACATCTTTTTGTACAGTGCTATATTGGATTCCTCCACTAGATGCCAGTGCTGCCAGGAATGTGGATTATATCCATTGGTTGTTTGTACATTCACAGGCATTGTGTGAACAGTAACTACAAGAAGCTATGACAACAGTTGAAACACCCAGATTAAAGATGAAACACTAGCTGCAAACACAAAAGAGCTAACATAGTGTTTTATAATGCACTGTTCAAGTAAAGAATTTTATGCTGACAGTAAATACTCTCAATATTGATTAGGCGTGTGCTGTAAGAATACTCTGCAGTGCCAGTTTGATTACTGAGGATACATGTGTGCTTTTTCAATATGTACTAAGACAAAAATTAGGACAATTAATGCACATTGTGGTGCAAATTGTATTTTATAGCTTCCTGGCTGATGCAGTCAGATTCACCAATGCTTGCCTTTGTGCACAACAATATTTAACATATCTTCATAATTCCTATTGATCTGAATAGAAGTACACTGATTAGAAAAACGAAATCTAAGATTGATTAAGAAATTTCAAAAGATAGCTACAATACCACAAATGTAGTTGCAAGAATTGGAGCTTTTAATGAGATGATCTGTATTATAAATTTTATATTTAATTATATTTAATAAATTTATTATATTTAATTACTTATATATATATATATGTTTATATAAATATTATAAATTTTGATGATTGTAAATTCACTATTGTTGGTTTCAGTAGCAGTTATTTTCCATTTTTTAGTAAAGAGTGGCAATAAAAAGCAAGGAGTTCCAGACAAAAAACAAAATTCTTGAACTACTGTATAAATTATATAAATGAAACTCAAATATTTTGATGAAAGACTTTCAATTTGGACAGGTTAAAAACCACTCTAATGTGAAAGCGGTGTAAACTCTTGAATACTGGAAGCCCCTCAAGCATTTGAAACATTCACTCTAAACCAGTTTATTCATGTTTTTAAGATCATTTCTCCATGTCTTGATACTAACTTCATGCTATTCACAGTTGTGAAATTTTTTCATGTTCCTTTCCGCACACTTAGCATGAAATGCAAAGTGTGTGTTCATATTAATTCCTGCCCATGTCAGAGGAAGACTGATATCCCTTCCAACTCCATCACTGACCTCAGAATGGGAAAAACAGATCTTCAGTGAGTGAAATCTATTTTCGGGTTGACAGTGTGATACCAGAACTTAATTGCAATTGTACTGCTTCTCAAATTCCATGGGATAGTGATTTTCCTAGTCAAAAATGTAAGTCAGAGCCAAATTCTTCCTTGTTCCTCATTTAGCTATACTAGGTGAGAGTTAATATTAGAGGCTGAGGGCCTGATAGAGCTTGCTCAAGACAGTAGGCATAATTCTGTTGACTTCAGTGAGCTCAGACCTTGAATGTTAAAATCAGTCATACACACTGTAAAGGAACAGAAGTTCTTATCCTAGATTAAGCAAACTTTAAGAGAATGAGGTGAGCAAAAGCCTTTTCTTCTATCTTTCATACCAGAGATCATCATCTATATCTGCTCTATTCTCCAGCAACACCACTCAAGGAGGGAGACCTCCAGATTATAGCAGCATGTCATCTGTAATAGCTGCTGAATATTCAACAGGGAATCCAAAATTCCACATTATGATCATGTTGGAGTGGGACAGGCTAACTCATGCCCCCATCCTGTTCTTTTTGAGGGGCCCTACTAACCTGTTTGTCAAAAGCAATGGTTCATCTGTTCTCCACTGAGAGAGTCAAAGACAGCACCTCTCTGTGAGAACTGTCCTTGCTTGTCTTGGTGGGCTGTTTCTTCATCCCTGTGCAAAACATGACCTTGAACCTTGACAGAGCAGGTAGAGGAACTGCATTCTCCTACAGAAGAACATTCTGATATATTTGAGTGCATGACACTCATTCCCTTAAGTGGGAAGACAGAAGGTATTCTCTTCCAGCTATTGTGTAAAATCTTCCCTCCAGTGATAATACAAAGCTGTAGAGCTCTGGTGTCAGGCAGTGCAGCTCCTTCTCCTTGTTAGGATTAGCTGATGTGAACTTACTGGGGAAAATTAACATGGCCTTGTCACTCATTCCTGCCACCAGAAATGCTTGTGGAGAGAGCAAGGCTAATAAAATGTGATTTAGGGGTACATGATTTATACTATATTCCCCTAAAAAATGCTTTCAATCTAAGCTAAATCTCAGCTAAAGCTGGGGACCATAGAGGCATAGAATGGTTTGGGTTGGAGGAGACCTTAAAGATAATCCAGTGTGATGATTAAAGATCATGTCCCTTTCCTCATTTAATGTGCTGCTACAGCCAGGAAAAGGGAACTTTCTAGTGGAGACCTGGAGAGCACAGGCTTACTGAATTACTGAAAAAGCAATTTTTCACAAACAAATTTCTCCTTTTTTAAAAAGTGCTTACAAAAACATGTCCTTGACCAGATTCTAAGAAGCTTACTTAGCCTTATGAGATTGGTTCCTACCAACAGTCAAGGGTTATGTCTCTTCTTAGTGAGAGGAAAAGGCATGTCCATTGCTGAGGGAATACAAATTCTCCAGCTAATTCTGAGCACAGGAATGTACCTAAAAATGTCAACTTTTTAGCTGTCTCATGCAGGACAGCTCAGGTCCAGACTGCATATAGCCTAATGGATATAATGTTATCCCTGATTCAATAAACCCTGCCTTGCAGTTCTTTCAGAGCATACATCTTTGCCCCATATGACCTTATCTCAAGTGCTTCTAAAACTTCTGCTAGAATAAGAACATATGGACTAGTTTTTCAAATCTGTAAATGTTAGTTGGGGTTTATGCAACTCTTTTCGAGCTCTGGTAGGTGGAAAAAGAAATTGCAATTGAATGCTCTTCTTTTTGATAAAGTAATCTGTTTAAAAATAGCTCTGACTAGCCAGTTTGGGCACCTGATAAAAAAGTTACCAAATTCACAGCTATTTACCAGCTGTTCAGAGGTGTCAGGAAGATCAAACAGCAGAACACTTGGTGGTGTCTTGGTTTTATTGAATGCTGGAAAACATAACAATTTGAAGGACATGATTTATTACTGCATTACTTCACTTTTATGCCTATAGGCAGAAGCCAATCAAGCTGAAAGAACTTTAATGCGGAATTTCCTTGTTGCCAGTTGAGCTAAAAGAGCCTTAGTGCAGAATTTCCTTTTTACTAGGTTTAAAGCAGAATCCTGATATTATTGTATCCTTCAGCCTGGCTAGTCATGGCCCAAATGAAATGCAAGAAATTGCACATTCAGCAGAACTGTCCAGAGGTAGTCTGTTGAAACTGCAGTGTTCAGACTCAAAATCACTGGAGGGAATAACTTCTACTCCTCTCCACTCATAGGAACAAAGGGAGCTGGTTAGCTCAAATTCTGACTGCAGAAATACTGTCATCAACTATGGTACATGAGTTAGAATCAGTTCAGCATATCCAACTGGGATCTTGGAAACTTATTTTCATGTTGCGAAACTATGATGAGAAAATTATTTTCTTTTTGTTCTCTGAAGTATTTTTTAAGCAAAAAATTTATTCTTTTCCTGCAATTTTAACTTTAATAATTTTTAGCTCTGTCCTAATGATTCATAGCTCAGGTTTGCTTTGAATGAAAGCTTCTTTAGCTTGTTTAAGTGCAGCAGGAGAGACACAAACCACACTTCCCTCTCCCAGAAAGGGGAGGTGGATTTGGTAATGAAAAATCTGTCTAAAGACTAATAGGTTAATATGACAGATTGGTTGTGTGCACCAGACTTCCTCTATATACATCTAGATTGGTGGCAGTCTACCCTCAAATACAGTGTTTGGAGCTGGCAAAAAACAGTAAATAACTGCCAAAGTCATGTTTCCAAGTCTAAAATATGGTGGTCTCCCTCTGAGCTCAAGTATTCATCTATAACATATGCAGATAAATGGGACTGAGAACTTAGAATGCTCCAAGCCAAAGCATCAATATGGGACAAGCACATTGAGCATGTCAGAGCACACTGAAGTGGTTGTAGGAAATTAGTAATGCTAATAGGGAGTCTTTAGGCTCTGAACAAAGTTGTACCAGGTAGTGCTTGGAATAAATGTACAATACAGTAACACCAAAGCAGACCTTGACAACATGTAGAAATAAAATTGTATAAGGCCTTTTTGCAAATCTAGCACCAAAGATTTTAAGAATGGCACTAGTGCAATGATGAACATATTTTGAAAATAATTGAACTCCTCAGTAACTACATGCCAGCACAGGAGTTACAATCTAGTAGCTCACAGAAGTAGTGGTCTAATGTACCATGAGAAATCTGCAAAGCTTTGCTTTTTGTTGTTCAGCAGTTACCATGACTGTTCTTGCGCACAGAAAGTCAGAGAAAGGTCGCAGTCTTGTATCACCCAGCAATCTCCAGCTGTGGCCTTGCTGGGGCAATGCAGTGATGGTTCTAATAAAAAACTGTGCCTGAAGTGAAATCTGGCATCCAAAGCAAAATGCCCACTGTTTGTAGGGGAGGGAGAAGGCTCTTGCTGGAACCCAGAAGAGCCTTTAACCAGCACCAAATGGCCTCTGAGTGGGTGTGGAATGTCTCAGCTCATTCTGGTTCTTTAGTGGCCACTGCAGTTGGAGGCATTACCAGCTGTCAGCTACACAACTGCAAAGTGTCTGGACCACTCAGGGAGTGAAACACCTTGTTCGGATGAGTTTCAAACCCATGTTTCCCCGGAGAAAAAAAAGAGTTAAAATATGCAAGCCGTATCCAAAGGCTAACAGCTAGTCTAGGTTGGTGTCCTCTTCTGTGGAAAATAGGATACTGTGCAGCAAAAGATAAAAGATTCAAATTTCAGAGATAACTTTTAAAATCAAGTTGTTTATAGTTTTTGATTTGGGAAATCTTTCTATACTTTCTGGTTTATGTCTCCTGCCATATTGTTCTTCCTGGCATAATTATACCCCGAAAATTAAAAGTGCCACCTTGCAAAGTCTGTATGGTGTATATAGTAACTTACACTGTTTTGTAGTCAGTAATTTCAGAGCACTAAACAGGTGCTACCAAGTATATAAATCTTAAATATAATTAATGCAACTGAGGACTGCATTCCTTTTGAAATCTCAATCACATTCCTAGTAAACAATGTGTAAAACCCATTATAGTATATCTGTCAACAATTTAATTAAAAAACTTGCCCAAGCAATGTCCTTAGGAGGAAATATATTGGGAAATCACTAGCAGAATATTCAGAACAAAGATGCTGTGTTATAGCTTAATTTATTATGTCATTCCACATGTTGGTGTTTAATTTGAAACACTCATTCAAATTTAAATGTATTCCCACCAAAAAGATCCTCAACAGAGAAAATACAAGTTATGCGTGTTTATGTTGTTTGATTATGGTATCTTTGCTTTACATTTTTCAGGAAAGGTGGTTTATGGAGAGCCTATTGCTGCAAGTCTTGGCACTGATGGCACCAACTACTGGAATAAAGACTGGGCTCATGCTGCAGCATATGTGATGGGACCCCCACTGAGACCAGATCCATCTACTCCTGGTTTCCTCATGAATTTACTGGCCAAGTAAGCAGATGAACCAACAGTGACCACTGATACCCAAACGCACAGTTAATTTTGTCATGAGTACATAATAGAAGGCTGATGCTCTGGAGATTTTCTAAGTACAGGATGTTACACTATCAGAAAGAAGTAATGGAGGGTGAAATCGCAGATGAAAAAATTCAATTTTCCTATCTCTGAACTCTTGTGGTCTTCTGTCCACATATGATTTTACTCAATCAGCCTTGCCTTGCTCATACCACAGCAAAAATTGCAACATGACCAGGAAGACAGTAAGGCTGTAAGTCAGTGGGAAATGTGTGAAAGGTAAGGTCACAGCTGGATTTTCTGGGGTTTGTTGTCAGCTGCCTTTTTCACCTGAAATTCAAATACTGCATAAAAACTAAACCTGCTAATTTCTGAAGGTACTTATAAGGTACCCACTTCATAACATCTACTTCAGAAGGAAGTGGAAAAAGAAGTATTTTTACGATATCTGCACTTAACAAGATGAGTGGTTTGCTGGTATTTCATTACCAGTAAAGGTTAACTCCACAAGAAGGTTTAATTTGGCCAAAGAGCCTGCAAAGGTATGCCTGAACACAGGCTAACTGTTGTGCAGATCCATAATAATTTCAGAGGTGTTGGTTCTTGTTTTCTTCTGAGAGGTTTCTGAAGAGGAAACTGCTTCATAGGGCAACTGGCTGTTACTGTGGAGTCAGTCTTGGAGGATGGGACTGAAGGCAGGCTGGCAGGGCTTATCAGTTTTTGTCCTGAAGGATGGATGTCTTGATCTACCCAGTCTTACAACAGATTTTCCTCTGTGGTACTGTCTGGTACCTGCTCTGATTCATAATGAACTTTGTTTCACTGCAGTGGTGACCTATCTGTGACAGGAACTGACAATTGCACCTTTGACATATGCCAGAAAGCTCTGGGCAAAGATGACTTCACAAAAATCCCTAATGGAGTGAATGGTGTGGAGGATAGGATGTCAGTCATATGGGAAAAGGGCGTTGTAAGTATATCAAAATGTCCAAACATAGAGGTAATTTATTTCTCCAACAAAACATAATCTCTCAGCAGGTATTAACTCATAAGTTTTATCAAGTGTATTTATCATATGATAGCTCATTCAATTAAAAACTGTAACACTCCTTATTAGCTCTCACTTTATATACCTGGAAGATGGAAGAAGATCCTTGGTGCTTAAAATATTCCACTAAAGAATCATTTCTATTGTTTTGCAGTAAGGGATTGCTACTTTTTCAGTGGTACTGCAAGTATATTTCCTTGAAGCATTTCTTTCAACTAATGAAATTAAAATAAAAGGAAAGAGGCGCTTACAGTTTCAACTCTATCAGCTGTGTATTTTTTCCTCTTTTATCTCTCTTCAACTTACCCATAGGAGGAGTTTGCATGGTGGTGTGCCTGTCAACTTTTATGTTTTAAGAAATGCTTCTCTAATGTGTGGTTCAGTCATGTGATAAGATGAAATGAGTACCTTCAAGTCCCACTGACTTCAGAGTCTCAGTACCAGCACAAGAATAGTCAGTACTTCTTAGATAATGTCAGATGAGGGGGGAGGTAAGGAAATCTCTCAAGGAATCTGCTGCATGCAAGGTGTTAATGATTGTTCTGGCTAATGCAAAACTGTTACATTCTGGAAGCTCTAGTTCTATTTAAGTTCTTTTGCAGTAGTGAAGTCACATGTTGATAATGTTCTGTGAAACATATTCATTTGTTACAGTATAATTGCCTACCTCATACACTTGGTAAGAATGTGGTTCAGGTTGTCTCTTGTTTGTCTGTGTTTGGGATTCAGCTCCAGTTGCTATGTACAAAACACACTTGTGCCTATACTCACCTGTGGCACAGCTCTATGTGTAAACAACTCTTTATGGTGTAAACAGAAATCTGACTTGTTGTTCATATGGAACTGAGACATGGATGTGTTCAGCAGTGCTGCTTTTGAACAGTGCATCCTATTGGGCAAGTTAATTTCTTAAAAGTTCTTCTATTGATAATATCCTCCCTTTTTTCACTCGTAAAATATTACCCAGCTGTGTGAGTTTGCCTGAACAGCTTCCCTCCCTTCCCACACACCATTACTTAGAAGAGCAGTGTTCACCATTTTCATTATACTTTTCTTCTCAGATGACTGCTCACAGGCCACCATAAACATGTTTTTATGACATTCTGATTCCTAAACTGACCTATGCATAATATTACTGCCAGTGTAGGTGGCTTTCCATACAAACAACACTCATGGAACCTGGATTAAATTAGTTACACAGCAGTGGACAGTCCCAAGACACATGTATATCCATTGTTATTTGCTTTTTTTGCTGAAATATCATGTCAGCAAAACTGGCTTTTATACTACTTGATTGCAGCATTCACTGATCACTGCTATATTTTGTGTCATTGCTAAAGAAATTTGCAAATCAGTTTTCCTATATTACACATTGTACCTTGCCTTGCCATTATCACCTTCTAGGCTTCCCTTAATATTGTGTCATCATTTTCAAAAACCAAAATACCTGAGAGATGCTTCGTTTCCTGAGGAAACTGCTGAGCAGGACTAAGACAGCTAAAACATTTGATTTCAGCTGACTTGAGGCTGGATCCACAGAGTGTTTGGTTTAAAGTTGTCTTTTTTTCACTTTGCTGTGGGATAAAGTAAGATAAAGTTACTGTATTTAATGAAAGTACATTGCATTATGGGCATCTGAGACAAATATTTACTTTTACTTCTAAACTCTTCAGTATGACATTTTCAAAAATTGATGTGATGTCACTCATCCTAGTTTTTCAACCAGAAAAGCTGTTTTTCTTTCCTTATTTTAAAAAATAATGGGTTTGCATTTGTGTACTCCTTTGCAGCACAGTGGAAAAATGGATGAAAATAGATTTGTAGCTGTTACTAGCACAAATGCAGCAAAAATCTTTAACCTTTACCCAAAGAAGGGCAGAATTGCTGTGGGCTCTGATGCTGACATTGTAATTTGGGATCCTAATGCTACAAGGTATGTATGAGAAGTTATTTCCCTGCCCCTCTCTTCATCCAGTCTTTCTGCAGGGAAAAAAAAGCATCACAAAGCCTTTGTACAACAATAAGCCTCTGGGTGAGGTTATGGTGGTTTTAAATAGCACTTCATGTGCATTAATTAACGGGTTTTGTCTCCCACAATAGTGTATGTAAAAAGAGATCTTTGATCTCTAGATGGATTAAAAAGCATTCTCTCTGATTGCTGACAGAGTGCAAAAATTAAAAAGTCTGTACATTATGCAACCAGTGCTTGGTATCCTAAGAGTAAAAGTAACTCCTCTGGGATTTTATAGCAACTCTTTTTAGTGCTGGAGTATGTTTGAATTTCTCCACTGCAAAGGGCAAGGAGAAGAGCCTGCTGCAGCATGACCCATTACAAACTTGTGTTTTGAACTTAGAGCCACTTAAAACATGTTCAAAGGTTCATGGAACTTACTTCTGAAGCTCAATCTGCTCATGATTATGCTTTTATTAAGGAGTTTTCTGATTCTGTGCACAGTAATTCTGCTAGAGTAGAGCTTGTCACACTGACAGATGAACAAACAGTGTCCTGATGTCTCACCCTGCCTGATTTGAAACCATGGTACATTTTTGCTAGAAAGGGCATGAAGTGTCTTTCTAGGAGCCTCAACTCACACACTGCACTGTGCATTACAGCTGATTCCTGTCTTCAGGTGTATTCACACCATCAGACAACTCCATAGTCAGGACTCTATAAATATTTCAGGAATTATGTCTTGAGTCTTGCTCTGGCTCTTGTGCCCATCCTGGTCTTGTTTAAACAGCCTGGAAATGATCTGGCAGCTGTCTGTCACAGAGCCAGATCACTGGGGAGTTGTCTCTCAGCTGAGATGCCTTCGAGCTCTGTGAGTGCATCTCCACTGTCCCAGTGTTGCACAGGGTAACTTAAGTCTGCAGGAACTTCCACAGCCAAGCCCTACCTCTGGCCCCCTGTGCACACAGCAGCAGCAGCAGCAGGTCAGGAGGTGTTCTGGGGTGGTTTTCTTCATGGGCTCAGCTCTAGTGAGCAGTGTGACCATTTAACTGTTCTTTCAGCCTTTGATTTTAGAAAAGAAAAAAGTCGAATACTCTGCTCATAGTGTAGGAAAATTCTGAAATGTAACTGGACATGTCTGATTTTCGTAGCCAAAAAGGTAACATGCTCTACCCCCTCTGCCCAATCCTAGATTTACCTTACACAAACAGAGGTCTTTTGACCAATATTCTGTGTGTTTTTGTATTTTTGATATGTAATTCTCACTCATTTCAGTATATTAATGAGCACCAAAAACTTGCGGAAGTGCAAAGTCTTCTGTGTTTTAAGCTACAACATTTGAGGATAGGGAGGCTGCTATTCAGAAGTGCCACAAATGACTGACAGCACCAGCAAAAGAAGTTTCAGGAGTGTCAACAACCCAAATAAATATAGAGGCCTGCCCAGTGCTGGGTCAGGGAGATTTTCATGTGCATTATGCCTTCTGGCATGTTGAGGAAGCATATTTAGAGATACCAGCACTGAGCTATTTCAGGACAGTGAAGCTATGAACTCTGATTTTAAAAAACCCTGAAGGATTGTTTTCTGAACTCTCTTCTGCTTTGCCTGGGGACAAATGAACCCAGAAGGACAGCAGAGTTCTGACAATGCTCTCAAGGTGCTTTGCAGCTCCTGAAATTATCTTTTTGCCTCTCAAACATTCCTTCTGCTTCCCTTCACTCTCTCCTGAGTGCTCTAATTGCCTTTTCATCCACTGCAGCTGTGAAGGTGCAGTTTTTCTTTAAGCATTTTTAAGCTTTTAAACTGTATTTTCTTACTGAACAAGCTTATTTTAAGTTTAGCCAATATTTTTCTTCCTCATCTGGTACTGTTCCCACTGTGTATCCATTTGGGTTTGCTGGGAATAATCTCTCTGCAGGTAGAAGTTTGTGAACTATATGAGAAAGTATAAATCTCACTAGAACATGCCTATTAATTCCACTACAAATCCTGAAGAGGGCATAAACAGCCCAGAAGAAAAAAGGGATCTAGCTAATGGATTTCAGCCATTTAAGATGTTACACAAGGCACAGCCACATATGCTTTGTTAATTCCAGGGAGTGATTTTCAGTTTCACAATAGGCTTGTTCCTGTTTCTTTCTAAGTTCTTCCTCTTTTATGCATGAGTTTTTTTCTTTTTTTGCAACCTTAAGTCTTGCAAGAGGAAAATGCAATTTTCCAGTTCTGGTTTGAGGTTGTTTTGCTGTAATCTTGAAATTCTGATTGATACCAGCTTAACGAGTTAGTTGCTGAAGTATCGCTGTGAGGAATTGATCTTATCACAATCTGTCAGAGGAAGTCTATACTAAAGATTTAGAAAGGTAGTGCAGCTCTTTAATACAAAAACTTGTATCCCTACAAAATCAGCTGCATTTCCCCACCCACATCATTGCACAATAGCATGTTGGGTGCTATCTGAGCATACAGGATTTTCTCTTTCTAGGTTACAAAACCCTAGTCAATTCAACGTGATGGCTGTGCAAGCTGGGAGCAATTGCAATTTAAAGTTCTGCTTCCAGCACACTGCTGCTCTAGCTGAGGCTTTCTTTTTAAGTGTCAGTTTAATTGACTGGCCTATTTCTGTAGCATTTTCTGCAGAATATGTCAACAATTATCTCATTTTCTGCTGTGTTTAAAAGCATCTGAATATTGGTTTTAGCAGGTCTGAATGACAGCAAGCATTATTGGGAGGAAATATTAAATGTACAAATTGGTTAGAAACTGCATTACAAAAAATGGGTTGTGAGTCCTGCCAAAGCAGATCTTTTTGTTAGCTTCCTTACACTTATCCCATTCATTAAAGGGCACAAAAATACAAAAGGGATCTGTTGGTTTGTTCCAAGCCATGTGCTACCAAATATCATATTGCAGACCTCAACACCCTCAGCATCCCAAGTACAGTCTGTGCAAATAGGATTGTTCTGTGAAAACTCCTTGGGAAAATTCATGTAGGCAGCAAATATATACTCACTGTACCATTTTATTTTAATTTGTGCTTTGATCAAGACTGTTCACTGACTTCTTTCAGCTGCACACAAATAATGTAAAAGCCCTAAGTCTGCGAAACAAAAGCAACTGTAAAGGCTTATTCAGGAGGAGAAAGCAGAATAGGAAAGGGAAAGGGAATTTCACCTGTCAGCAAGTCAGTGTCCTCTATAGCTGATGCCTTTAGCTATTTGAAAGCAAGCAAGAGTATAAGATCTCTAGGGTTTGTTTCAGAAATGCTCAGCAAGGAATTTAAATACTGCAGTACCCAATTCAGGCAGTGAAAATAACTGAGCATCCCTTGTAAAGTAGGTGCAGAAGGTCCTAAGGATCTCATAAAGAGGCATCCTGTTCCCAGCAGACATTAGCTCAATTTATTCACTGTAGCCCGTCGGAGCCTTGCAAGTAAACTCTGGATCACATCCCAAAGGCATATTCAAACACCCATAAGGATATAAAACCTGTCTAGAATAGAGTTTAACTTTCTAAGTCCAACCACCTCTTTATAACAACATGCAAATTGGGAAGACAGACTCCCCAGGGTTTTCCCTCATTAAATGTAGCTGAGAAGTTAGATAATTCTGATTGCAAAGGCAGAGCTGTCTGTGCAGGTAGCACCATCATCTTTGGGCTTTGCTGGAGGGCCCACTTTGGCAGGCCCAGTGTGTGCCCTACAGGTGCTAGTGGAGCTGGGCTCAAGCCCTGAGCAGGGCAGTGGTGGCTACAGCCCCAGTATAGCTGCCAGAGTGGGGCCCCTGACCAGCAGGAGATGTGGGATGCCTGAGGTGGGGACAGGAGGGAGGAAAAGGACAGGTCACACTGCAATCTACCTGCCTGACATGACAGAGGAAGATGTGTTTTCTAGTTTGATTCTAGTATTTTTGCATTTTAAGGGAAACAGTCATTGGATGTGAATCAGAGAAATGTCAGAGTTCCCCTGTCTGCTGGCATATGTTCTCTCAATGCCTTTGCTTGCATGTAGATATGTTCATGGCTAAATCTTTTGCATTTGTCAGAACCAAAATCCATAGCCTGTCTCATTTGTAGTCAAGTCTTCAGCCTCAGAGACTTAAGTGGGGAGGATACAACGTTTAAGCACTCTGCCAAATAACTGCCTGTAATTTTTAGTAACATAAGAGGAAGAAATGAAGATGTTAGCAGAAGATTAGAATAAATGATGCTGCAACTGTCTTACTGTTTTGATGAATAGCGTAATTTTGAATACTGAATATATGGATGACTGCATCTAGTCAAAATGAGACAAAATTAAATAATGTGGCGTACAAATATCTATGCATAGGACAAGTATGTTCTAGCATTTTCAATAGTTCCATGTTTGTTTGCACAACTGAAAGTAGTGTGCATACATGGATGTGTACTAATCCACCAGAACCCTGCCAAAGACGTCTTATCTCAAATTAAGAAAATGGGGAGAAGGAAACAACAGGCACAAATTAAAATATAGGAAATTCCATTTCAACACTATAAATAATATTGTTTTTCTGTGATGGTGATCAAACACTGGCACAGGTTGCCCATGGAGATTGTGGATCTCCCTCTTTGGAGGCACTTAAAACCTGATTTAACATGGCCCTGAGAAGCCTAGTTTGACTGGCCCTAATCAGAGCAGAGGGCTTGGAATAGATGATCTTCAGAGATGCTTTCCAACCTCAGTGACACTCTGGTTCTATGAACTGTAACAAGATAAGCCTCTCTGAGAGTGCATGATGTAAGTTTCCCTAGTAACTTGCTGTCTCCAAAATGTCAGTCTCTTTAGAGAAGTGAATCTCAGAAATGCTACCCAAAAAATTAAATCATTCTTTATTGTCCCCTTACATAATTTTGACTTTTTTCCCCTTGTAAGCACTTCAAGGTCTTCTCTAGTCATCGAATAGACTAATCTGTGTTCTTCTCTTTTATATGCTTTTTTGCAAGCTAATTTTTCATTACTGTTTCTCTTCTGCCCATATTCACTTCCATCCTGTATCCGCTTGGAACAATTGGTAGGACCAGAGTGGATTATACTGTTGACAAATGAGCTACTTGCCATAATAACAAAAATTATTTTGTTGTCATTCTCTACACCCCTCAAAATCATGAATTTTAGGAGATATGATTGCCTGAAATAAAGTTCCTATTACTTCAGATAAGTCACTTTGATCTGAAGCTCCCAAACATAACTGCCTGCCTCTTCTTGCATCTGTTTTTATCTACAAATCTTCTCAATTCATATGACTACTCAAAAATAATGTTTATTGAAGGTGTTTTTTAAGAGGCTAGAAGCACTATTTTACAAATAGTTGCCTGCATATATTTGCATATGCAGTTATTGCAATTCCTTAATATAAAGTAGGCCATGAGGTTTTTAATCCACATTATAGGCTTATAGCTAGCATTTTTACACACAGATTTTAAGACTTTCTTATTTTCCTCTCTTTTATTTTTCCTGTCCTTTGCTTTTCTTTTAAACAAATCTCTTAATCATCATTATAAATGAGTGGTGACTCAGAAAACACAGAAAGGTGAAAGATTTATTTTTTCTAGTTTTTAGAAAAGTGGGTTAACAATATGTAGAGTTCAAAGGCATCTGAAAGTGATGAGAGGAGGTAACTCACAAAGGCTGATACTGTCCTCAGCAAAGTGTCATTTCCCACCTACCCCCAGCTCTGAAAAGCTCAGAGATACTGCACTATAAGCATTGAGAGAAGTTACTTACAGCTCAAATACTCACTCCTACATAATCTGGTTTTCATTGGCAGCTGTCAACAAAGCAGCTGTTTTCAATGACAGACTTTATTACTATGTTTTAAATGAGGTAAATTGATTATGAAATAGGTTTCCTCCCTTGACTGAGATGTTGAACAGCTATTCTTGCCTAAGGGCTGTTGTTTACATTGTATGCATTCCTTCATATTCCCCTATCTGAAATTTTTAAATAAATCTGGGTGAGGTATGCAGTAATTTCCATTGAATGTAGTTAAATTGTTAATTTGCTTGCTTATGTGACCTTGAAAATTAAAGTAACAATCCTTATGGTAGTCAAAATTTTGGTTCTGGAGCTGATGTGGCTATATGTCCTATGCACTACCAAAGGTATAAGATCACTCTAATGCCTAATAGTTTCCCTTCATCCAAGTCCCCCTCCTGCCCAACAGTAACTCACTGTTTACTGTTTCAACCTCTAACTGAAGCATAGACATGTTTGTTGAGATGAAAACTGATTCCTCTCACTCCTTAACAAAGTTTTAGGTTATAACTTGAGCTGACTGCCTATACAGTTTTGAATTTCACCTTTAGGACATAGGTTGGACTCGAAGATCTTGGAGGTCTCTTCCAACCTCAGTATTCTGTGATTCTGTGATTCTGTGATTCTGTGATCTGTTGCTGCATTAGTCTAAGCTGCTGCTCTTTCCCAAGTTTCTAGCTGCAGTCTGCAGTTTATTTAGTTACAATACTCTAGGAGTGGATGTAAAGTCCTTTCTCACATATAGCATAAATAAATACAGTACTACTAGTCACTGAACCACTGAATTCACACAGTAACAGCTAATCTGTCAGTTGTTCTTCGACTAAATTACTCTGAATCTCAGTTAGTTGGATGGAAGTATGGTGGTGAACAAAGACAATTTCAGGAGCATGTCTTCCTCTTTGGTACAAGAAGAATGGCAATGTATGCATTAATAGCTTCAAACCACTTTGCAAGCCAGGTGTATCAAAAGCAGCTGAAGTCAACTGCATGGAAACACTAATGTGAGTAAGAACAATATAGGACCTGATATCTTTAGAATATAATCTTCGTAGAGGAGAATGTTCTTTTAAATGTTGAAGTGATTGTTCTGATCTTAGTCTCCATTTGAGAAAGGGTTGTTTGAAACAAGAGCTGCTGCAATTTATAACTAGAATTAGAGAATTTTGCAAGTTTTATTTAAAAATTACAATACACATTTTGAAACCTGGACTAAGAATATGTTCTCATGATGAGTAACCCCTTATGTCAGGCATCACTTAGGATGCTGGAGACAGCTGTTAAATTGCGTTCTTCTATGGTGGCAGTCTTGGTTTCTTGGATAATTAGTAGATTATAACTGTTTTTGCCATTAGCTGAGAGCAAACATCAGAACTTCTCTAAGCTGCCTGCTACTGAAATTGGTGATACAGCTGAAAGCAGTCTGTTGCATCAGGTTGCTGAATTGTGAGCTTCAGACCCAAACACACTATCAAGTTTTATTTGGTTACTTGTTTGCTACCTGAAACTTACACTGACATTGATAATGTCAAACAGTTAAATCACAGGCAAATTTTGGCAATTTCTGTCAGGGAAAATTAACTTCACCTTCAGAAAGGGTAGAGTGATCTACAGCTTGTTTCAATACAAGAGTTATAAATTAATTCTGTTGAGATTTGTTGTTGAGGCAAGATCTGGAAATGTGTTTTGTCCTATTGCAAGGTTTCGCTGTACAAACAGATATTACTTTTAAATGTGCCAACTTCCAATCATTTTGTATCTTTAAATAAAGGACGTACTTACCTCTGAGGCATGGTTACCTCTAGTGATCCCATTCTAGCAAATTTAAACAGCTCACATGTTGATGAAGGATCTTACTTGTTTTTCTGTTTCCTCAAACTACCGTCTCCATTTTTTCTTTTCATGTCCCGATGCTATTGTGCAAGTAGATAGGATACATACACAGAGAATGCTAAAGATTATTATATTACAGTTGTTCTTACTTACTGTTCTAGCAAGTGGACCCACAGGAATAATGCAATAAGCTAGAGGAACATGTTCACAAACTCCTTATAGGGCCGTTACAACAACCATGTATAAATTTGTTTGACAGCATTCAATAGGACCAGAGAAAACAAGAGAGGTTTGATTTTTTCCCAAAGAGAACCTACAAGGTGATGCTGATATTGGTGACCAGGCATGCGTAAGTTTTCTGTCCAAGGTGTGTTGTATAAGGAAAAGTTTTTATTCCTGTGGGTAGACTGGTCATAGATGGTATTTACATTTATATGTAAATATAAATATAAAGCCTTGGAAGTGTCAGTTACCACCAAAATTTAAATGTAGCCCTTAGCAAAACCAATCACTCTTAGTTCAACAGAATGATATGAAAGGAACCTAAGTATCATTCCATTTTTTTTTTCCTTTTTATAAGTAATCATTTAGAATATTTAATATAATTGGTTTTGAAAATGGCTATACTTCAAGATACAGATTTTTTGTGGCTTTCTCATTTTGATAAGGATATTGACTGAAGTTTAAAAAAATTCTCCAAACTGATATTTTCATCTATTAATATTTCACATTGCTTTTGATTTTGATAATTCCTTTGCAAAAAGATGTAGTCTCTGGGATAATATGAATGCATGTATATACATTATAATACATGCATGGTAAATTTTTGATTCTGTGAGCACTCATCCTGAAAAAGCCCAACTGGTAGCCAAAAGCATGAAGCTTCTTTCTTTTCCAAAACTATGAATGACAATAAAAATATAAACTCACTAAATAATAGATATAATCTGTAGCTTTGAAATTCAAAGTCTGTAGTTACAGTATATAGTAAGTAGCTTAGTAGGAAAATAGACAATAAAGGAAGTACACACAGCCTGGATTTCCAGGTATTAATCTGGAAGCATTGGTTCTGCCTTTAAAGTAGCCAGTTAGGGTTGGAAAAGTTGTCTAGAAAAATGGAAATCATACAGAATGAGTTCTATATACACACAAAAGCAATAATACCATCATTCAAATGGGTACTGTTGAAGTCTGAAATTATCATTTACTTAATACCCTTGAGGAAAGGTGTGTAGAAGTGTGATGTCATTATTATTTAGCAGCATTAAGATACTTGAGCTGTCAGTCATTTAATCAATCGAGCTCACACCATGCATTACCAAAAATCATTACCATCCACTGACTTTTCAATGAAATGGTCTTTGTGTTATTTGTGAGACTCAGTCTTTGAAACATTGCAGCCATGCTTTTCAAACTTGAAATTGCAAGTCATTCCAGCTAAAAGGTCAGAGCTTTTTCTGATCAAATTGTGCATAGATATTTGCTTGACAAGGCAAAATGAAATAATGTTATCCAAAGAAAATATTACAACCTGATCTTTTTTCCACTAATCTCTTTTGTAGTGGAAAATTTTGCATTTAAAGGCTGCTGAGTTCTGTCCTTTTGACTCTCTCTTCTTTCTTTTGAAATGCAATTACTATTCAATGAAATGTTATTGTGCTATCCTATTTTTACAGCTGCTCTATGATGTACTGTACAGTGTCGTAGTTGAATAATGTTGCTACATTTTCTTCCTATATCAATTTATCAAAAATTTTTAATGAAGTCAAATACAAGAATCATAGTAATTTTGTGTGTTGTTTTGCAAACACAGGACAATATCTGCAAAGACACATCACCAGGCAAATAACTTCAATATATTTGAAGGAATGGTCTGCCATGGGGTTCCAGTTGTGACAGTTTCAAGAGGCAAAGTGGTTTATGAAGGTGGAGTTTTCAATGTCACAGCAGGAGAAGGCAAATATGTCTCCCGTCCACCATTCCCTCCATATGTCTACAAACGAGTCAGGCAGCGGGAACAGGTTAATTAAACTAATAAATCTCTGTAATGCCTTGTACAACATGAGGATAACTAGCTCTTGGGAAGAGAAGTTTGGGGATTCAGTGGTAATTTTCCTTACTAATCAAAATATGCCAGGGTAGGAGGAAAGGAAACGAAGGACTCAAATTTTATTGCTCCTTATCTTACAGAAAAATATAGACTAGTTCCTGCTCTTACAGTAATCTGTACAGTTCATGAGCTAAGCCTCAGTACTTTTAAAAATAAACATGTCCTACTGCAATAAAAGTGGACAAAGTTTTGCTTCTGAGTAATCTATCTACACAATGTAATGTATCTAGCTACATTTCATCACTGCCTTCACTGAAAATCAGAGAGCCTAAATTTCATATGCAGGAAGAAATATTGCACCAAGAAAGAAATTAAAAAAAAAAAATTCTTTCATGGATCAGATATTTTAAGCTAAACCCTGCAAAGTGTTGAACATTTTGCTGTGTTCCAGCAAGAATGTGTTAAAAACTGAACATGTGCAAAGGGCACTTCTGGGCCAAGCAAGATAGCTCTGTTCAAGCTTTTGTTCTCTTCTATTTTTTAAAGAGAAATATTTCGAATACATAAAGGTTTGATTTTCAGTGCTTATTTACTGTGCAAGCATTCATAATGCTTCATTAGTGTGCTGTGAATAGGATTTTCAAAAGCACACTGAGTAAATAAATTTAAAAATCATTACCTGAATCAGTGGGATTAACTGCAGGACCTAAAAGCTGAATCAGACTAGCATCCTTGTGAAATAAGGCCCAGTGAAATGCCCCCAGATAATTCTGTGTATTTCTGCTGTTGTTTTGATAGACTGAGAAGGGCATGTAAAAGTGGCTGAATGATGCTTTCCTTTCTGCCAAATTTCACAGGATGTAGTGAGCTGCCTGCATGTTCATGCACATAATACAATATCAAAACTAAACTAAACTGAAATTTATAAGAAATTTGATAATTACACAATTCTGAAACACTTCCATGAACATAGTGGTTTCCATTTCCCATCAAAGCTAGAGAGAATTTCCCTTAACCCAAATATCAATTGCAGCATGTCTTCAGAAGTGATTTTTCAACCACCTCAGCCTCTTGTAGCCAGCAGCTGGAACAGTAAGTGATAGATATCCACACAGGGCAGAATTTGCTTTGTTTCATTGATATTTATTTACCTCTCTTACCTGATGTATGAAAAACATCACTGAAAAATGTGAATACTCTAAAAAATAGAAGAATCTATAAAATGAGGTGGAACATTGTTGTTTCTTTAAAAATTTTATTTAGGATTGGCTTGTTACAGTGTTGAACAGATTTAGCCACCCAGCTCCTGATGAAAGCTGAGAACTGAACATTTTAATCCCAGTGCAAGGGATCTTTTCCAGAAAAAAGTTAGATGAAAGTATTGGGAGGCAATTCATAGAAAGATGGATTATCATAGGACTTCTATTTCGATTTTGTCCAATTAGCAATTGCAAGAGAAGACAAAACAGTGAAACATTTAAAACATTTTATTGCAGGTATGTCAACCTGTTCCTGTCAAGAGGGCACCATATAGAGGCACGGTCTCAGGAACATCCATCATGCAAAAATAATAGGCTCCTTTCCCAGTTTTGGCTATTGCAGGTAACCATCTCTTTTGCTTAGTAAAAACTACCTAATGCTTTTCTGAAACTTCAGGAAAACAAAAGGGGAGCAGGCTGTCTATCTGGTGACAGGCTTGTCTGAAATAAGCCCTCTGAGAAGCTGAGTTGTCTTGGTATCTGTAAATTCAACCACAAATTTGGCAGCCCTGGCATGGAGAACCTCATTTTAATTTGAACTTTATTTTAAAAGCTCAGTTAAAGAAACTGATGAAGTTTAGCTGCTAGACTGAAACATGGGTTTGAAGGTCAATAATAAACCTGAGTTCAGTTAGCAACAGGAGAACAAAATGAAGCATGACTGTTTGACTTGCAAATTTACAGAAAAAAACCAAAATCATGAACAAAACCAGCCTGATGGGGAAAATTAAATTTTTTAGTGTCCCTGTGTTACAGACAATAGCCCCCCACAAAAATGTGCTGTTTGGGTTAAGCTGACAGATTTGTTTTGCAAAAACAAAAGCTGTCTTCATGAAAAGAGAAAGCTCCAGGGAGACCTTAGAGCAGCCTTTCAGTACCTAAAGGAAGCCCATAAGAGAGCTGGAGAGGGATTTTTTACAAGGGCATGGAGTAGTAGGATGAGGTAGAATGGCTTTAGCCTGAAACAGAGTTTAGATTTATAAATTAGGAAGAAATTCTTCACTGTGAAGTTGTAAGGAACTGGAACAGGTTACCTAGAGAATTTTTGGATGCCCCATCCCCGGAAGTGTTCAAGGCCAGAGTTCAAGTTGGATGGGGATCTGAGCAGCCTGGTCTAATGGAAGGCATCCCAACCCACGGCAAAGGGGTTGGACCTAGATGATCTTAAATGTCTAGATGTCCTTCCAACCCATGCCATTCTGTGATTTCACAAATAAAGGTGCTGCAGGCAGTGCTAGCAGTGCTTGAATTAGTATGAGCTCATCACTGCTAACAAGACTAACACCCAGCATCTCCCCTTCCCTCCTCTCCAGTGTTCACAGTGTGTAACTTGGTTATTGGCAGTCCTTGTACATGCCCTGCTGCTTGGCAGATCTATCTGTAAGCAGAAATCAATTAGCTTTGTTTTCTACGTTAGTTTTCTGTTGCCTTGGTGAGTTGAAGTGTCTCTTGGAAGAACCAAGCAAAGATCAATGCAATGCAGCATATGAGTGGGGTGAGGCAGCTGGGGACAAGGACTAGTGACAGCACTTCACTCTGTTTAACAGGCAGAGGAAATGCTTCAGGAAAAGGTAAAAAGGAGGCAAGTCCTTCAGCAATCACAGTGGAGCCATGATGCTGCTGTGTGCCAACTGCAGCTGAAATACTGTGTGCTGCAGCAGAGCTGATTAATATGGGTTGGGGGAACAGAGAGTGACAGGAAGCATGCCAAAATCCAAGCTGAAGTTTTGGGTGCATATGTGTACCAAAAACGAGATCAGCTGGTTTGAGAAATGATTTCCCAATAGATGAACAGAAAACTACAGTTTGCACCTCACATAAAATGAATTCTTATTGCTAATTAATATGGGACAGGAACAAACCTGCTATGGTAGGAGGGTAAAAATTATGTTTTCCACATTACATGGTATCATTCCTTTAAAGCTACCTTAGATTGAACCTCATCCAGGGCATCAGTAGCAGCAACAGAGTGCAGTATCTTATTTGTTTTTCTCCGTCCTAAGGGAAAAGCTTTTCTAATAGAGAGGACTAAGGGCTAAAGCTTCAGTGGAGTGGGGGAGCAATAATCATTCTTCCTAGTTCCTAGCACTCCTTCTCCATTATTACCTCTGAGTGACAAATTGCAAAGAAGAGGTTTTCTTTTGAAAGATGATATCGTATTGTCTTTTTCTTCTCTGTAGATAAAAGCAAATGAAAATGACCTTGCTGCCCCCACCAGCAGTTCCTTCTGGTCCCAGCAATCAATCCACAATCAACTTCTCAAGAACCAACATGAAACAACAGTAACCAATAAGCATTATACTCAGCTTCCTACATAAAATTGTCATTGAAATTTATCTTTGAAAAGACTTTTGCTGTAAGAACTGGAAAATTCTTTCTAGAAAATGGAGTAATAATAAAAAAACTCTAAAATTCTAATGTGGCAACAGCTCTGTAAATTCTTAAAAGTATGTAAGTTTTGGGATGGTATTTCTTAATGTTTATCTTTAGAAGATATCAGCTACCCAATAAAGTAAAAGCAATGAACAATGGTGTTTAAGAGCATTTTTAAAATCCCTGCTCTGTTAGGTCCCAGGAGATGAATCCTAATTTTCTTATTTTATATGTTAGGAAGATCTCTGTTGTGCTTGGCAATGCAGAGAATTCTGAGAGCAGATGCTGAATTTTATTTTTTAGTTTTCCCTATCTGGAAGGGGTCAGTACAGAAATATGACGATTCAGGAGAACACTCACTATATCAGAGCTGCTGCCACATCTCCATGTCACTGTCTATAAAGAATTTTATATATTGGTCCCTGCCTACTGCATCACCAGGCTCTTTTTGGTGATGTTGTACTTCAGGCAAACCTATGCCAGCCATACTCATGAACTTGCCTATAGTAATCGTTTGTGTTCTGGCTTTAATGGAGAGGCACACATCCATCACCTGAAAGTTTATGAAGTGAGATCACCAGAGTAAAATCATAATCTATTAATGTCAAAAAACCTTTTTAACTGAAGATGTGAGGTTTTTCCCGATGTAACTAATACTTTGTTTTTGGTAGGTAGGATTCCAAGTTTTTAAAAAATCTTTTTCTCAATTTATCTAATTTCTATTTTCAGAGGTTGTTGTACTTTCAGAATGTTGCACAAAGAAAAGCAAAACAAGGATTTCACCCCCCATTGTCAGGCAGGTGTTCATGCATCCCCAGGAAAGCACTCTGAATGTTCCCCCTGCTTCTCCCCCAGTTTTACATGCTGATCATGAGCATATGGTCTAGGGTGTTCCTGGGGTCAGCTGAGGTCATCTGTCCTGGCTGTGTCCCATCCCATCTCCTAGTGCATGCCCAGCCCTATTGCTGGTGGGATGGAGTGAGAAACAGAAAAAGTCTTGATGCTATGCAAGCACTGCTCATTGATAATGAAAATATCCTTGAATTATCAATTCTGTTCCCAGCACAAATCCAAACAAACCCCACACTGGCCACTGTGAAGAAAATTAACTCTGCTCCAGCCAAAAACATCACAGAGAGAAATGAGGCCAACACAAAATCACCTGTGTACAGCAAGTTGGCTGTCCTATGTACAGGAACAATGTAACCTGTACTGTGCAACTCACAGGCCAAACAGGCACAGAAAGTGCTGTGTATTTTAAGACATACACATTTAACATTTGATAATTACTATTATTGTTGACACTGAAAGCAGACTTGCAGTTCCTGCTGTACTCACAGGCATACAGTGTGTATGAGCTTGTATGAAAAACAAACTCCGATTAGGTCAGTAGTTCTTGTGTCTCTAAACACAAAATGAGGGTTATCCTTGCACAATGGTGGAGGATTATCATGGGTATGATTGAGAAGGTCTAGCACCAGTCCCCATTTCTCAGGTTTGTCTTTGGGGTGGCAGAATAGCAGAACAAACAGTCCAGCACTATTACAAGTACTATTACAAGGAAACTGAGTTCGCTGTTCAGTACAGATTTCTGTACTGTCCTGCTCTATATCTCACTTTGTTGTCCAGTCTCTCTTTATAATCAACAGAGAAAGAGATGCTTCTGCAACTTTTTCTTGTGTCTGCATCTAGATTTCACACAGGTTAGATGAATCTGTCTGGAGCTTTCTTTCAGATGAGATGGGCAATTTTCCTGCAATGCAAGTTTGTCTCCATTGGCTACAAAATTATATAGGCTGTGTAACTATGGTGCAGATTTCTACTCTGCCTTCCACTCAGCCCATCTTTGCCTCTCAGAACTGCAACTTTCTTGTATGAAGGATGTCTGTCTTTTCTTATATTTTGTCTCATCAACAGTGCAGGTCAACTATGAATCCATTCTTCCTAATCTTTTGCTACATTGGAAGGGGAGCAGAAGTTCAATAAGAGTAATCTCCAAAATATGAGCATGTATTATCTATGGAAAAACATGTTATATTTTTAGAAGTCCTACTAATTTTTATTAGATTGGAAATGAGTGAGCTTCCTTCTATACAATTAGCAAAGAATTCCTGTTCCCTATGTTGGTACTTACTGCTCTCTATCATGGAACATTCTTCTCATAGGGCTATACTATTTTTGGTTAAGAAATACCTACTTTTAAATTCCAGTGAGTCTTAACTATTGTGCAAATGGAAGAAATTACCTAAATATTGTGAACTGGGATTCATACCAAATCATCTGCTATATTTTTACATTCTTGGGTGCAACAAGCTATTGAGCCTGTCAGATTTGTTATATTTATTTGTTATATATTTGTTTTGCCATGAGACATGCTGGCCCTAGTACCTGAACCATGCCTCAAGCCACAAGGTGCCAAGTAATAGCCCTTGAGGAACTGTGTGACATCAAAAGAATTTCAACTGTGTCATTCAGGCACACCTACTAAAGTTGAAACTGTCAGACTGCAAATCTCTGTCATCCTTGTTATTTTTCCACTTACAGGGGCTAGCTATAATGGTGGGATCCTCATAGGGATGTACTTTGGGGACTACCCAGATCTCCATCACCAGTAAGGAGTGACAGCAGAGCCAAAAACAGTAGCATGGGATTATTTAGTAGGCATATAGTTTGGGATTCAATGGGATTACAATTATGTCAGCACAGTTTCTGAACTGGAACTTCTGAATTTGTTCCACAATCTTACCCCTGAGCTATCACTTGCTCATTACATCAAATTGTTGCTCTCTCTGTTCTAACTGTCGTGCTAAGACAACAGATGCCACACACCAGGTTGGAAAGGCTGTTTAGAGATGACTTCTGCTGCCCACACAGTTGTCTTGAGCTTTTCATGGGAAAATAAGACAATAATTGCTTTCTCAGATGTTTGAATCCTATATTGTTTAGCCATAATCCTCAGGATTTTCCACTGAGAAAAAAAGTTTGCTTGCTTTGATTCTTTGTTCAGTCTGTTGGTCACTCTGATTGCTTTGAGAGATGATACTGCTTCATTAAAACCCTTTTTTTCTGGAGCAGTGTCTGTGCAGAGGAGCCAAGGAACTGTTCTGTCAAGACTAAAAACACAGAACATCCTTTGCTTAGCACTTCTCCTTGGAATGCTACTGTTTTCTACCTCTTTCTTGTCTGGAAAGGTTAAAGATTCAAACACTTGGTTAAAGTAAGGGGAAAAAATTCTGTTAACCATATTTTCATCTCTCTCCCCACCCAGACAGAAATTTGGGATCTTTAGTACTCCATTCTCTCTGGTCATGTGGATTCCAGAGGCAGGAGCAGAAAAGCAATTTGGGAGATCTGATCCCTGCATGCTTTCATTCCCACCATTTGCCAGAGAAAGGCTCGTGTAGCCAGTAGGTGTTTATTGTTGGCACTCAGCTCACCACCCGTGAAACTCATGACTGCGGTGCAAACACCCGCACCTGCAGCGGTTCCCTCTTCGGTCTGAAGCATCAGCGGGTGAATCTCTACAGAGCAGCAATCCTGGGCCCTGTGGCTCTGCTGGGCCACTGGAGGGCAGGGCAGGTTTAATGTATCAGCAGCCAAACGAGGAGGAAGCACCCGTGAATCATGCTCATGGTTTGAAATCTGTGCCTCTAAAGTCCACAGCAACACTCCTGTTTTCAGGCTTTACTTCATCAGCAGCAGAGAGTGATCCTTTGATCGTTACTTTCCACTTTTGCAATGTAAAACAGAATTAGAGGAAAAGCTTTGATTATTCATTTCTTTTTTAACTGCATCTCTGGGCTATTTAAACTGCGATGAAAACACTGAGTCAATGTGATAATATTGACAGAGCAGAGGTCACAGTGGCAGCAGTTATAAACCAAACATCCTCTGACTTTGCACACCCAGCTGCTCTCATGAAATGCTGCAACAAAGCTAGCACAGAAGAAAAGAAGCCTTTAGCTTGGCTTGGCTTTAGAAGCCAGCCAGGCTCAGGGGTATGGAGTGGTGATAAGGAGAGGTCCACAAACACAGTTGCTGAAAGGAAATGTCCTTGCTTGTATTCCACTCCAGGAGGGTCAAGAGCACCAGCGTGTCTCTCTGAATTACCTTCACAAGACAATCAGGTCAGCCTTTCATTAATTTTACAAACCAGATTTGATCCAATTGGAGGATTTTTCACAGTAAATCAAACAGCTCCTACACTAGTGAAGGACGTTTAAAAAGGAAGTGGAGTTCTGCTGTGAGCTGAGAGAAGGACAGAGATGACTGAGTCAAAAGCCAAATCTGGACTTCTCAGACTCTTGTTCTTAGTGCTGAATGTGTTTCTGACAAGCCCTAGAGAGTCATTTGAGACAAAGCCCGGTAACATGATATTAATAGATATAAAAATTTCTATTACACCAACAAATTAATAAAAATCCAAAATTTCAACTGCACCTATAGTTCCCTTGTATTCAGCAATAATAAAAGTATTGCATGCTTTTATGGACGAGAAAGAAAGATCTGTTGGAGATGAAGAAAACATACTAAAAGAGGAAAGAAGACTATGAATGACAGAAGAAAAGAGCCAAAATAAAATGTAGGAAATCTGAGGAGAGGGTAGGCAAGAGGAGGAACAGAAATAATTGTGGGTGAAATGCTGGGTTTTTATAGTAACTTGTAGACTTTTTTTTTTTTTTAAGAAAAAACTGAATCCTGTGGTTGAGGGTTATGGTAAACAGAGAGGCCAAGAAATAGCTGAACAACTTGCAGAGGAGACAGCTGAAGATAAACAAACCCCTACAGAAACAAATGGAAGAAAACAAAAAGAAAAAAGATCTTTAGAGAATGAGAAGTATGTCTCTTTGTAATTTCAGGGAACAACAGGCCTGCCTTTTCATCTGTACTAGCTAAAGAAAGACAGTGGGCAGCTGAAGGAATAGGTCTAGTACTGCAGGTCAGGGTAAGAATTGTATTACCACTGAGATAAAACTCAATGTCTTTGAGGCATAGAAGGTGGTCTCCATTCAGGGGGGAAAAAAAAAGGTTGAGAATGTGCTATTTTCCCTGATAAACCAGGTTTAAGGAGGTGAGGGAGAGCAAACTGATCTCCTTTGCCTGCCATTCAGCTCATATTCAGCATACAGGTATACATGTGCATGAACACATAAACAAAGTGTGCATTAGTCCACTCAAGTATGTGACTCTTGTAAGAGTGTAACAGTAACAATATTTGTCAGGTGCCCTCTACGCTAGCACAGCATATTCACAAATTAAAACAAGCTTTTGCTGTGCATATCTAGTATTTTTCCTGCAATGTGCTGTGTTGAAGTCAATAATCACAGAATGGCTGAGGCTGTCAGGCAGCTCTAGATATATCTGCTCCAGCCCTGCTGCTCTGAAGTGCTCAGAGCCACATCTACTGGCTTTTGAGTACCTCTAAGGATGGAGATTCTGTGACCTCTCTGGATATCCCATGCCAGTGCTTGACCACCCTTACAGTAAAAATGTTTTTCTTGTGTTTCAGTGATATACCAGTCAACTTCCTGGTCTTTATGTTTGGAAGCAGCTACCAGGTGAAATTATTCCATCACCTTCCTACAGATTGAGATGAGTGTGACAAATCATTAGTTGCTCAGGTTTTCCTTCTCACCCTGCTTGAAAATGGGAGTGACACATGCTTTCTTCCAGTCCTCAATAATCCCTCCTGATCACCATGACCTTTTACAAAAAATCAAGACACCTTTCAGTGACATCAACCAGCACCCTCAATACCCATGGATTCTTCCCATCATGTCTTATGGTGTTTGAGTGCTCTCTAACTACAAGGGGTAAATCTTCCTTGCTCCAGCCTTTCCTTCAGGTCTGAGAGGTCTGCTATGGCTAAAGATTAGTCCTACCTGCAAAATACCTTGGGCTTTTCCACATCTTCTGTCACTAGTACTGGAGTCAAGCTTCTAGGTGAAATATTTATCAGAACTAGTTACCCAAGAAGGTAGTTACCTTCAATTAGTTACCCAAGAAGGGTTGGTTTTTACCAGTTTGAAGGGCAAACTAAGCAATATTTATTTGTCCTGACAGAAGGGGGGGTGGGGGGGAAGGGGTGTGTCCACATTCAACATTGGCTGAATTTTCTTAAGGAAATTAAAAACATAGACATGGCATTGTCCTCAGAGTGTACTACAGAACATAAAATCCTAACAGACTTAGGCATCTCTACCAATGATTGACCAACATCTGAGTCATTTTGACTAACCATTCCCTGCAAAGCTTTTGCTTGCTCCTTACAGAGCAACAGAGTGAAAAGTTATTCTGAGTGACACCACCACCTAACAGGAAAGCCAAGAAACTCCAAACCAAAGTTTTCCTCCTGATGGTAAATGCATGCTGTTTTGTGGTCACCCCCACATTTGGGATTCTCACCAGCTTGTCCTTTGGGATTGAGAGGAGCACATCCAACTCTTGCTAGCAATTAGTCAGAACTCTGTAAAAAATATTCAGCTCTTATTGACATGTAACTCTTGCCCTTTCATCTGCAATGATAACAAGAGTGTAATCTTCGTATCAATAGTATCTGGATAGCTATTCTGTTCTGAGTCCAAATTTAGAGCAACCTTCTAAATGCTTCTCTCTCATCAGAATGCTTCTTGCTACTGGTGCTTGACAGTAGAACCTAAAATACAAGCTGACATCCTGCTACTATTCAGGGCTGTCCCACTTTAGCAAAAAGGACATAGTCAGGCCTTTCAGAGACATTTAGCACAACCCTCAATAATGCATAGCTTTAATCCAGCACTATTTCCCAGAAACAAATTTGTTGTCCCACCAGCAACCTGAACCACCTGCATGCATGGAGAAGTGACACTTTGGAAGCCAAAAGAAAAACAGTCTTTGTGTTTTTCAGTGGCTTAAGTGAAAAATAACTTCTGACACTTGTGACTGGAGAGTTTTAAGTCTTAATTCATTCAGATAACAGAGACATTGATCAATGGCTGTCCTGAAACTATGCATTTATTATAGAGGAAGAGAGCAGAATTTCCTATTATCCAGACTAAAAAAAGAAGTTGGCTGTGGCTGAAAATCAGAAATACACTGCCTGTTGGGTACATTTTTTAGCTCTGCATTAAATCTCTAAAGCTACATAAGTCATTCCTACGTCTTTAGGCATTTTGTGTTTGTTCTCGTATCATATGGAGGTCACATCACTGATGTTGGTTGCATGGGTGAAGTATTTCAGTATTGGCTTTTTTTTATTTCACTGAAGTCAATTGTGCTTTTGCAACATAATTAAGCCCATTTTTGTCCCTTCTGCAAGCTCCCCCAGCCTGCAAGATTTGAAACATTGTTCACCTCTACTTACATGCCCCACCCTTTAAAGACATCTTGTTTGTACCCACAGCACCTGATTCCTCTCCATTCTAGTTCTTGCCACCATTCCCACTTCTACCTTTTACATGACCTCTCTTGTGATTATCAAAGGCATCATACAATCTGCACTAGTGATATAGTCTATGG
The DNA here is from genome assembly GCA_030060385.1 of Muscicapa striata striata. NCBI lineage: Eukaryota > Metazoa > Chordata > Aves > Passeriformes > Muscicapidae > Muscicapa > Muscicapa striata. The sequence continues at coordinate 4,564,071 of JAREIS010000090.1, forward strand.
ATATGTGGAAGGGAGAGACTAAGGCCAAGTAAGGAATTCTGGGTGGAAGACTAGGTAGGAGACTAGAAGCTAGGGATGGCAAAGATCCAGGCTGAAGGGCTTGAGAAATAGATAAAAATGTCTAGAAACATGTAAGTCCCAGTTCTTGGCCATTCTAGAAGGCAATGGACAGCCTCTGCTGTATCTTCTATCTTCAGTGTCTGGCAAACATGAAGAAGACAAACCTGCTGCCATGTCCTCTGTTAGTTCAGTCCAAAGAGCTTTCTGCTGTAGTCCTAAAAGCTCCAAACTGTTTTATGGCTTTCAGACAGAAGAACAGATCATCCATGATTTTCTCAAGTACCAGACAGTGCAAATCTCAAGTTGAAAAACAACTGCTAATGAAATCCAGAGCAATCTGTGATGAACTGCACACTATCCATTATGGCATCTTTTCGAAAATACTGCTGCTCAGCCTCTGAGTGTGAGATATTTACATTTTAGAATTGACATTCCATAGGAAAGGTGGTGCAAAACACAGGTGGAGCTAAAGCATCTCAGCCATATCCAAAGATTTACTTGGTCTTCACATCATCCTGTCATTCTGCTACACTCCTTCCTTTCTTCCTCACTGCCTCTCTTGCCTTAAGTATTGGAAACCAAAAGTTGATCTGAAAAGACAGAAATATTATCTACATGATAGTATTACTGAGTTAAGATCACCCAGACACTAATACCCTGTATAGTCAGTATTGAAGGCTGTCAAAAAACCCAACTTAAACAAACTGCATATGTCTGCAGCTTTCTATCTGGATATACCATAGGTATATGCACGTGTGTTAGTTATTTCCATTAGTGTGTCTGTGTGTGTATATAAATATACATATATATATATGTGTGTGTGTGCACAGGATAAATGTTTTTGCAAGCAAAAAGTTCTATATCCTAATGATATTTGCAGTCACACTGTGTTTTAAAACAGAAATCTATCACCTTCCATTTTGATAAGCAACACCAGAACATCTTTCTCTACATTTAGGGCTGCTCTTACTCCCCAGCACTTGCTGTCTAGATTGCAGGAATACTCTAAATGCTTTTCATATGTTAATGAAAACAAAGTTTCTTCTCTGGAGGACTCTGAATCTGAGAAGTATTTTCTTGCCAGCACGTAGTCATTTAAGCATACCAATGTCATGTCTGAGGCATGTGTGCTGAAGTACAGAACAAAACAATTAGATGATCTAATCTTACCATTAGGCAATGTGTCTCTGGCTCCTGAGCATTGGGGAAAGTCTATTAGCACATAATTGAAGTTAACAAGTGTTTAAGTATTTCCTGGATCTGGCTACCACCCAGTGCAGTAAGAAGATCTATTTTTTTCCCCAGAGCTCGTGGCTTACCGTTCTTGCAAACATGTTCTTCCCAGTTTTCTCTCGTAGCTTTGCTCTTTTTTTGAGTAATTTTGCATGTAAATAATGTATCCGTTTCATCTCGGTATCAGGATAAAAGGAAGTTGACACGAGTATTTTAAGTTGGGTCAGGAAGCCAGAGAATAACCCAAAAATTATTAAGAAGAAGATGATGACTCCAAGCTGAATCCATGTTGTGGAGAGAGCGAGCTCTGGATGAGGGATGCAGTTATGCTTAAACAAAGGGATCTTGAAAGTATCAGTCTTTGCAATACTCTCTTTCATATAAATTATATAGCTTTTCTCATTCTTCTGCACAAGAAAAGGGGAAAAAAGCATTGGTTATATATTGGTTATATTGATTATCTAGACCATCTGTTGTCTCTATGCAGTATGCTCAAACCAATATATTTATTGGCTATTCATAAAAAAAAATGTTTTGGACTCTATTTTCATGATTTCTCTTGGGACAACATCCAGCATTTTGGAACATTAAAAACTTACCTTTTCAGTTGTTCTTATAGGGAAATATTTAGCTAATTTGGTTATAATGGTTTAATATTTTTTCAACTCCTAAGACTCTGCTCAGATGCCCTGCTGGGGAGAGTAAAACTGCAAAGCAGAGTGTCTGTCCCTTTGGTTTTGTCTCAGCACACGATCAGCAATGCTTCCACACCATGGCAGTTTAACACCAGCCAGAAATTAAACTCCAATTAAGCCTCTCCTCTTCCAGTAAGAGAGGGACAGAGACTGTGGGTTGAGATAGCAAGTTACTGAAAACAGCAAGCAATGGCATAAGAGATACACACTAACAGCAGTAATATTATTTGAAAAAGTATATAAAAAGAGAAGGTGGTTTACCTACAAAAGGCATTTACCATGTGGACTTCGTTCCACGTGGCCCTGGGACAAAGCCAAGATGGTGACTCTTCCTCTGCCTGGCACCACATGGCTGTCCCCAGACAAAGACAGGGTGGCAGGTGCTCACCACAGCACTTTCTCTGTCCCTGAGCCCGAGACAGCAGAAAACAATGACAGACAAACCCCTGAAAGCAAGATTGTCCCTGCCACACCGCGCCACCCCTCTGGAGGCTGGACTCAAATCTGTGCATCTGCTTCCAGTACCTGCCCTGATGCTATTGACTGCTTTCAGCTCAGCTCAGCTCAGCTCAGCTCAGCTCAGACTTGGCTGGGCTCGGGCTCACCTCTGCCACTCTGCTCCCTGCAGCTGCCTCCAGCACCAGTGCAGCTTTTCAGCACTGCGTGCCTGAGTCAAGTCTTGGATGAACAGGAAGGCAATGGGCAGCAGAGGATGGGGGAGGCAGGGGCAGGGCTGATCCTGACAACTTTCCTCATGGAAAGAGGGAGGCAAAAATGTTGCACATTCAGGGGCGTTCACCCTTTCTTCCCCCTGAAACCACACCTGCAGTGATGTTGTGGGTGGTATAGAACAGTAACCCAGCCATGCCCACATGGCACTAAGCCCTGTCCCCTCTCTGCAGCCACACACTGGCCCAGGCAGTGCCCTGACCAAAGGCCATCACACAAACAAGGCTGCCTGACCCCCCCTTGGAGCTGCCTTTCCTTAGCTGATGTCTTTCACTGCTTGTGGACTGAAATGCTGAATAAGAAGAGTAAACTAGACATGTACTGGGACGATACTGGCAGGCAACTTTCTGTTCTGAGTGTAAGAACACTGTAGGGACACTGAATAACCCAGCCTCTTTGATCATGTCAGAGGAATAATAAGGTCTTCCTTGTGGCTTTTCTAATTACCCTACAGAGGCCACTTCTGTTAGATGTTCATTGGAGAAATCAAGTTCTCAAAGCATGCTACCCATCTTCAGTCTGTTAACCTTTCCTTGACATTATCCTGTTCCAAACTGAATCAGGACATTTTATTTCTAAACTGAACCGATGTATAAGCAAGGAACATCTTCATTAGGAAGATTCAATATGAAACAGGGGTACTAGTGCATGAAGAACTTTATTCATGCTAATTAATAAACATCTCAAGTCTCTGAGTCTTTCCTGCTCACCCAGCTTCCTGGACTCCCTGAGATCAGCAGCCCTGAGGCTTGATATAACAAATCTGTTGAGATTAAATTTTACATTTTAATGTAATTAGCTTTCCTTGGGGAACTAGAAACAATCTGATGATGGCATTAGTCTTCTGTTCTGAAGAAGTCAACCAGCTTTCCACAAGAGTGAATAGTGCACATAAAGAGAGCAAATTCATAGTACAGGACCCCTGAATGAGCCAGACATGGTCAGGCTCAGGACTTCTCTCCATGGGTAGTGGGACTAAGCTCCATTGCCCTGACTTGGGTCACACCCAAGGCCATGTCAAGTAGGTCATGACAACAGGATACTGTTTTGTGTGGTTTTGCCTGTGTTTCTATCCTTTGTCAAGCTACAAATAGTGAGGCTACAAGATTGTAGCCTGCAAGTCTACAAGGTTGATTAGAGCTGTGATCAGTTGGAGGTCCCACAGGAATGGAGAATCCCACAACCTATCTCAGAAACTTTTTCTATTGTTCAATCACTTGAAGAGTAAACAAAAAAAAAGTATTTCCTTCAATTTGTCCTAATTTTCTCTTCTCCACTGAAATCACAGAATCATAAAACAATTAAGGTTGGAAATGACCTCTAATTTCATTGAGTCCAATCTTTGATCAAACAACACCATAAAAACTAAACTATTGAGTAGCTTCTTGAACACTTCTAGGGATGGTTACTCCATTACTTCCTTGGGCAGCCCATTCCAATTCTTGACAGCCCTTTCACTGAAGAAATATTTCCTGTGTTCTGGTTCCTCTTTCTTATACCCACCCCCCATCACTTATTTACACACACTTATAAGATCCCCCTGAACCATCTCTCCTTCAGCCTGAGCAACCCACACCTCTTCTCATGTGACACAAGCTTTAGTCTCTTAATAATCTTTCTGACCCTTTCCTTGACTCCTCATTCCATTACATGTCCTTCTTGTACGGAGTCTCAGCCGTGCTAGGCAGCATGGAAGGATCACATCCTATAGCTTGCTGGCAATGCTCTGCCTAATGCAGCCCAAATTAGCACTTTCTTTGCCATAAGGGCACATTGCAGGCTTGTGGTCAACTTGGTATCCAACTTTCAGGGCCTTTTTGTGCAAAGCCATGTCCCAGTCAGTTAGCCCCCAACATGTAAGTGCATGGAGTTATTTCTCTTCAAGGACTGCAAGATATGGCATGTTCCTTTGCTGAACATTTTGAGGTTCCTCTGCATCCAGTTCTCTTCTTAATGGCAGCACAACCCACTGGTGTTTCAGACAGTCTGCCCAGTTCTATAGTGTCTGCAGACTTGTGTGGCTACAATCTGATTGTCTCTGCAGGTTATTAGTGAAGAGGCTAAATAGTGTGAGTTTTAATATCTACTCCTGGGGGACATCAGAAAGGCTGTATACCACAAGTCAGAGCTTTTTGAGTCCAAGAGTTCAGTCAATTTTCAGTTCACATCATTCTCCTTTTATCTAGCCTATGCTTCATCAGATTGTCATTGAAGATGCTGTGTTTCAGTGTCCCAGCAATGGAAGCCTTAATAAATCATAATCATCATCCTCTGTTCTCCCTTCATTCCAGCAACCCAGTGTTTTTATCACAGAAAACTGTTAGATTGGTCAAGTATGATCTAGCCTTTATAAATCCATGCTTAATACTCCTAACAGATTTCCTGAGTTTTGCATGTGTGAAAGTGGCTTCCATGATTATATCTTTTGTCACCTTCCCAAGGATAAAGGTGAGTGTGACCAGACTGTAGTTGCCTGGATCCTCCTCCTTCCCTTCTTGAAGATGGAAGTAACATCTGCTTTCTTCCCCTCTTCAGGAACCTCTCCCAGGCCCCATGATGTTTCAAAGACAATCAGAAGTGGCCTTGCAGTGACATCAGCCAGCACCCTCAGTACACGTGTGCCTCCCATCAAGTCCCATGGTTGCACATTTGCTCAACAGTGCCTAACTTGATTCTCATCCACCAAGGGTAAGTCTTCCTTGCTCCATTTGCTCTTGTCTCAAAGGCCTGGGATTCCTAAAGGCTGGTTTTCCTAGTAAAGGCACAGCTTGAAGATACCATTCAGTACCTTGGACTTTCTGTGTCCTTTGCTGCCACCAAGACCCCTCTGCTCTTCATAGCAGACCTACATTTCCTTGTCTTTCTTTTGCTGTTTATGGACCTTTGTTCTGCCTTCTACCTGCCTCACCTCATTCAGCTCCAGGGGGCTTTGGCTTTCCTGCCCCCATCCTTATATAGTCAGACAGCATATCTCATTCCTCCTGGGACTGCTCTCCCTTCTTTCACCTATTCTGTGCTTTTTCAGGAGCTCCTTGTTCTCCCATGCTGGCATCCTGCTGCCTTTGCTTGATTTGGTTGGGAAAAATAATTCCTGAGCTATCAAACCAGGTAGCTTTACTTTGCACTAAAGGCATCACTCCAGTGGTGAAATCTCCACCTTTAAGAAGATTCAGACAATATCCTGAGCAATCTGATCTGTCTTTGAAGTTTGACACAGAATCACTGAACATTCTGAGTTGGAAGGGACCCACAAGAATTATCAAGTCCAACTGATAAGTGAATGGCCCATATGAGGCTCAAACTCACAACCTGGGTGTCCTTGTTTTGAGCATGAGGCTGGTCTTGATGCCTCCAGACTTATCTTCCAGCCTAGTCAATCTATGGTTCTCTATGCTGCTGCTGCTCCTGCTAGAGGAACCTGGAGATTCTGGCAACAAGCCATTATTTTGTGTGTATGTGCCTGTGTATATAAGTGATGAGCTCCTCACATCACTCAGTTAAAGAAAGGCAGGCATCAGTGTCACAGTGACTTTTGACTATAAAAGTGTTTCACAAATGTCAGTTTTGTGAGTTTCCAATTTTAAGATTCTGGTTTTTTTTTATATAAATAAATGGAAGAATGAAGGTTCTTCTTCTAAAATTTACCATTCTCTAGAAATATGACAATGCTCTAGAAAGAACTGCGTAGTTCTAGCCAACATATTTATCTGTAGAGGCCCTTTTTGAAATGAATGATATTCCAGGAAAGAATTGATGGCTCATTGCTATATGTCTGTTCTTGCAGCTGCTGAAGATGAAGGGAAATTTTTCAACACTAAACTAAGAAATATATGGTACTGATAAGTACTTACATTCTGAAGGAGACTGAGTTGAACGTCTAGATCTGGTACTTCTTGGAGATATTTGTTCACAGAAATAATTAACAAATAAAACAAAGAGTCTACTGCAGTAAACAGAAGCCAGATGCAAAGATGAATAATTACAGGGAGAAAAGAATACAACATTTTTTTCCTGTCCTTTCTTGTGAAGAAGAAGGATGGAATTGTCACATAATCTTTTCTCTCTTTTCTGTTAAGTGGCAGAACACAAGGTCTTTGCTGTTGCTTTTGGCGCTCATCAAATGCAATGAACCGTTTTGTGATATAAGTATTCTTAAATTTGGTACTATGAGAGCCCAAAAATTTTTTGATAAAGAGGCCAGTTCCAAAAGAAACTAGAAAAACCCCAAATATAGGCAATACTTTCTGACCTATATAGGGCAGTATAGTCAACATAAAAGATATCTGGTTAGCAGTTCTCTGGATTTCTTGCTCAGTGTCATTTAGCTCTTGTTTTAATACATCATCTGAAATTGAATAGGATGGTGTGAATTTGTGCTTTAGGTCCATTATATCTTCAGGTATCTCAGCAGGAAGCTTGGCCATCTCATAGATCCATTTTACTGCCTCAACATAGTATTTTATCAAAGCAAATTGTTCATGCTTTAAATGACAGGTTATACTGTCTGCCAGAACCTTTAGATTATGAAAAATATTTTGAATGTTGCTGGCCACCACAACACCTGTGCCAGCAGTAATAAGAGCATCCCTGCCATTTTTCAGTCCACAAGAAAGGAGGAACAGAACACTAAAACAGCGCAGGTGCTTGAAACAGAAGAGCATTATAGAAAGTAAAATCCAGATTACTCCAGAAATCACTAAGGGCCCTAAAGAGTAGTGTGCCAAGGAGAAATGCATGCTAAGGAAAAATAGAAAGCTGGAGAGAAAGCCAACTGCAGAGCAAACTGCAAAAAGCTGCATCTGATACTTCCAGCCAGGCCTCCTTTCAGATATAAAAATTTCCCATGCGTTCCAAGCGATTGAGATGAATTTTTGCATTTTCTTCTGATTGTTGCTGACACTGCAATGGCTCAAACTAAAAGGAAAGATAAAGAAAAAACTGTTATTTACAGGGTCACACTACTGAAAATGATGTGCTTTAAACTGGCTGTCTGATACTTCTTCACACTGCAAAATATGCAGGTCTGACTCACATGGGGCTGAACTACCACATATGAGACCAAAATTTTTGTCCCCAATGTCACAGATACAAATATTGAAGAGATGACTCTAAAAAGGTTCTTATCTTTTATCCTTTTATATTTTGCACACTTTTATTTCTCATTAGCTATGTAGAGATAATGGCTCACATGCACAGGTATGTGTGTGTGTGTGAGTGTATGTATGAGAGACACCACCCCCTGTAGCACCCACTGCTCCCCACAGATGCTAGCTTTGCCTTCTAGGCACCAAGAAGGGAAGGAGAGGAGCACAGAAACTTCCTGTTGGTAGCCTCATGAAGGGGAGTATGGCTCAGTCTGTGAGGAGCAGCCAGAGAGGCTGCCAGGAAGAAGGAGCTTTTACATGGTAAAGCAGCATGTGCACACTGCCCAGGGATGGGGAATGAAGCACACATTCTTCAGGTGGAGGTAGGTTAGTACAGATCAAAGAAAGTGTGTCTCAGAGGCACCATTCCTTCTTTGGTCTCTCCTGTGATAGCACACCTACAAATTGGTCCCTATACAACAAGCTGCCCATGAGCCAGCAGTGTGCCTCATGGCCAAGAAGGCCAATAGTATCCTGGGGTGCATTAAGAAGAACATTCACAGCAGGTTGAGGTTAATCCTGCCCTGTGGAAGATCAGGCAGCTACAGAAGCTGGGCTGGGAAGCACTGCCAACCTCTTGGCCCTGGTACAGCGGCAGCTGTGGGAGAGATAAACTCAAGGAAAGAACAAAGGTGAAGACATCATGTATGGTCACTCTGGCTGCTCTGACAAGAGAAGATGTAACAAGGACATTGCTGGTGCAAGAATGTAACAGGGACTTGATAACTGAAAAGATTGTGTTGCTACGGGAACAGAGACAAAGTGGTCAGAGTGGAAAACTTTGTATGGAAATTAGAGAGCTATAAATACTGGCAGATAGCATAATAAACTCTTTGCTTGCATAGCATGGTCTATGTCTCTCAGTCCCTGCACTGCCCCTCTGCTCACCCCTGGTGAGGCACATCTGGAGTTCTGTGTCCAGTTCTGGGCTCCTGAGTGCAGGAGAGACGTGGAGCTCCTGAAACAGGCTCAGTGAAGGGCTATGAAGATGATGAGGGAACTGGAGCATCTCTCCTAGGAGGACAGGCTGAGGGAGCTGAGCCTGTTCAGCCTTGAGAAGAGATGACTGAGAGGGGAACCTCATCAGTGTATACAACTATCTGAAGGGAAGGTATCAAGAGGATGAAGCCAGGCTCTTCTCAGGTTCTTGTAAGCTCTGAGTTAGACACACGAGACAATATAGGAAAGATAATCTCAAGAGGTCAAAACAACTAAAAAACTTTACTGGCAACTTTAGAAAAACAGAGAAATCTTTGGCAAATGATTTAGTGCAACATTCAATCAATAAAAAACACTTCTCAAAGCATTAACCTCTAAGCCTGTTTGATGTTGTTACACAAAAATTCTGAGAAGAAAGAATTAGAAACAGAAAGACAGAAAAATGGAAAATACATATAAGAGGAGCCACATAACTACCATTCCTGGATACCAATGGTGTGCAGCTGATAGAAATTCCAAGAGGAGGTAGAGTCAAGACATGCTTGCCTCATGTTCCCCTTTAAAAACCCCTTGGCCCTTCCCCCAGGTGGGACTTGTAGTCATTTGGCCACTTAGGAGCTGGGTAAGGGGCTCCAGGGGTGGGGTGTGCAGCACTCCCAGGGACTGGCACTGCCAGGCTGGGATACAGGCTCTGGGGCTGGGGGTGCAGGGCAGGGCACTGCCTCACCAGGGCAAGGCTTGACTGCTCCTTCCCCCACACACATGCACCCCAAAATATTTCGAGACAACAATCATTCCAGCCTCTCATAACTGGGAGAGTGACCAGGCACTGGACATGATGCTAGAGAGGCTGGGGAATCTCCCTGACTGGCCATACTCAAGAACCACCTGGATGCAATCCTCTGCCATGTACCCTGGGCTGATCCTGCCCGAGAACAGATGACTCTGGTCCCTTCAACCTCACCGTTCAGCGATTTTGTGTTTAACCCTTTTAAAGCCTAATACCTTGTGCTTGTCACCATCTCTCCTGCTTAGCCAGTATGCCTGTTATGTAAATTACAGAATATTTGTGTGATTCAATTCAGTTTGATGGGAGACAGTTCAGTGCACATATCTTTCTTTGATTTTTTGTAATATAATGTTTACAGTGTAATTTGTCCAAAGATGCAAGGTTCAATTCATATGCACACTAGCATTTTAACATTCCAGAACAAATGAGATACTAATTAAATAAAATAAACAGTGGTAAATTTATCTTAAATAGGGAACAGTTGTCTTTTTAAAATCCATCCTGAAGATCATACTTTGTCTTTTGCTTAGCTTGAACACAGCAGGTAGCCAGGAACTAAACTATAATTTTGTACACATACTGTATTTTATCATCATTAGACTTTATGAATCCTGCTAGCATTCACTGCACCATTTACCCCTTCTTCTCACTGCAATTAGTTATTAGTTGTGTCATTATCTCCTTTGTGTGCAACAGGAGCTGAATATTACAGGAGCAAGCATCCATCACGAGCTGGGACCTTCGTGTACTGATATGCTGCTTTTTCTTGGCCTTACTTCAGCCTGATCCTTTATAGTCCTGAGGACTATCCTGAAAAATGCTGAGTGTTTTCCATGTTTAACCACTTCAACGCAGGTAAGCAGTGGGCAGTAAGGTCTCAAGGTGAACTTAATTTCTGGCACTATCACAGGTCCTGGCAAAGGATGAGAAAATTGCTTCCCTCCAGGGCCTAAGTGAACTCAGCTGTAAATTAAGTACAAGAGCAATTAACAGCTCCTTCACAGGAGCAAAATTAGCTAATCAATGCCCCAGAAATAAGAAGATGTCACCATGTTTGGGGAGGGGGTTCAAGTGGAATGGAGAGGAGAGTTAGACAACAAACAACCTGGCTCCAGCTCTGCTATGGGCAGAGCTGCCCTTCTGCTTATGTGGATGGTCTGCTTTGTCCTCTTTCTACTGAAAGACAATTTTTAGGAAGCATAATCAAAAAAACAGATGTTTGTGATCCTGAAATCAAGCAGAACCAGACCTAACAGCCAGCAAACCTTGTCAGCAAATCCTGTACCCCTGTGATCAGATCGTTAAACAGTATGTGCTGCCACAACTTCTTTGTAAATCAAAGAAAAATTGCCTTGTACAGTGAAAACTTCTGGCATTCCGTTCTTGATTTAAGAAACCTTAACCAAATAAAATGCAAAAAGGCTAGCATTTATCTAATACTGTCCAAAACATCTGTGTTAGAAAATAACACATTTTGAGTTTTCTTCAGCAGCACCAATTTCACAGCTGTTCTCAGACACAGTTTTTACATGGTTCTGTACGTATAGGTATGGTGAATTTGGGTTAATGCTTTTAAGCATTCAGTAAATGGCTGCAATATGTGACTGGGATTTTGGCATGACTGCACCCTTAGATTTAATAAAAGTATTTCTGGACTGGGAGGCTGGAGACTTGCAAAATATGGGCAGAACTTGAAAAGAATCAAAAAGTCTGCTTTTTGAGCAGATTCAATGCTGTTATGTGAGACCCCTGCAATACTCAGAACATACATGGTAGGTTTGTCCCTACCCTGCATGAGCCCAGAGCTTTAAGGCAGGAAAGGCATTGTAAGAACACAGTGAATTTTGGAGCCTGTGGCATGGATGCTCAGCTGTCTCTCCATGGTCACTGAAGGTCATGGAGGGAGCATTCTCATCCCCTCAAGACCCCATCTCTAAGCTTAAATTTTCCAGAGTCAGGCTCACTGTGCGCATTTCTGTGGCTTGTCTGACACCTCAGTTTTCTCCACATAAGGCATCAGCAACAGGCATAGATATTCAGCATTGAGTACTGAAGAATCACTCAAAGGATGAAAACTCTAAACCTAAAAAGAATGTCTAAAAAACTCTAAACCAAAAAAGGCTGAATATTCTATCACCAGGTGCTTAACAGCTGTGAATGCTTTGGAAAGGAAAATAACTCTGGCTTAAAGGTAGAAATAAATTTTTGCCATCACTAAAGAGGTTAATTCAAAACTTAAAGAAATAGTAAACTTTGAGAGCTTTCTGGGATGATTCCTCTAAAAAACATAAATCACAAAAGCTTTCCTGAAGCTGTTCAGTGCAGTTAGGAATACTAACAGGAGGCTAACAAGAACAAAACCTTCATTTCAATTGCAGTCTGAAGCAAAGTACTTTTTCTTCCATCCTGTAACAGGAACTAAGGTGAGAGCTGCTACCATTATTTATGTAGCATAAGGAAAGAATTATTCTTGGAAAGCTGTTTCTTGCTCTGAACTGCCAATTTCCTTCCACCATAGCTTCTAGTGATGAAAAACTCCCACTCCCACAGAGGGGAGCTGGAAACTCTTGTGCTCTAGTTCTGCTTCTGTAGCTGATTTTTTGGTTGGGTCCAAGAGGAACCTCTCTATGCTTTAGTTTCCCCCTCTAGGAAATATTTACTCAGCTCTGGATGCATGATATTCTTCTACCATATGGCATGCTGGCAGGAATAATTATAAAAACAAATTTTCCAAATGAGCTTCTCTGGCAAGGAGGTTGGGCCACAGTTTTTAAGATTTGTGCTGTACTGAATTTAATGCAACATATTTAAAAGGTGTTTTTCTAGTTTCCTTTTAAAATAAACAAGAAAAAATTAAAAACATTTTAAGATCCTACTTGTGGTACTTCAGATATGGCTACAGATTTGAGGAAGCAGAAGATAAGTACATAGCAACAGAAAATGTCCTTCCAGCCCAGCCATGAGCCCTGTGCTAGAGCTATGTAATTTTTTTACAGTATGTGTTTATGCTATGTATGATTTCTTCTCTGGTTTCTATGGACACTACTCCATATTCATCCTCCAAATAGTTGTGGCTGCCTCTGCTACTAGTTTGATCCTGTCCTTGATCCTTGCTCACCCTGCAGCTGATGATAGCTTGCTACAGATAGAATGGAATAGAAGAGGACAATTGAGTTTAAAGGGGCAAATTATCTAGTTCAACTGCAATAGATTGAAACTCTAATTATTTGCAGAGTATTTGTGAAATGTTTTCTGCCTAGGCTATTGCTTGCTTAGAGGTGAACAACAAGTCTACATGTATAGTATATGGATTAGTCACCCATGCAAAAATATAACAAATTATATATTTAATATAATGGAAGAAGCAGGTATCTCCTACAAATATATAGTGAGTAAAAGAATGGGATTTACCAAATAATTAGGGGTTTTTTAAGAGAAACACAGCTATCTTGGCAAAGCATGACAAAAGGAGTCAGATCTCTAAGTCTATTTTCTATTTTGATACAGAACAAACTCAGACAAAGCCTGGGGACTACAAGTGCCATTGGGTAAGGACTGAATAATACCACCCAGTTTTTGCACCTTCACACCAAGTCTGATATAACTTTCTCTGCACAGCACTGTTGTTTGGGCTGATCTCAGGAGGAATATGGAATTTTGGTAGACCCATTGCCCAGAATAGTGTGCAGGACCCTTATACATAAAAACAAAGTCTTATTAAAAGAAACATTAGGTTAAATGGAAAACAGATCCCATTGATGCCCAGCTTCACAGTGATCTTTGCCTCATAAATCCTGTCAGGATTTATACAGGAATTAAAGAAGAGAAAGCACACAATAAGAATAAAAAAACAAGTATTTCCTTTTTTGGCAGTTTCAAGAGCCTTCTTTTCTAGCCTGAATCAGTTGCATTGAAATGTAAGAAAATTACTTCCCTTTTTTGGATACCATCAAAAAATCCAGTGCTGAACTATGGCATAAGAAAAGCAAAAATACAGGAAGGGGTCCCACATTATTTCCTTTGGTCAATGCAGGGTACTCAACAGAAAATAAAAGCCCCATTAAAAATCCAGCAACATTACTGCAGCTATCCCTAGGGTTTCACTGACACCCTCATAATTTCTCAAGTTCATATTATTTGCTTTTAACTGCATGAGGAAGGAAAGTAAATGGTACTAAACACATTAAACAGAAGGGGTGACTAAAATATCTAATCATGTATGTGCTCATAGGAACTTGAAATACTAAACAACACAGCAATGCAAATATAATTTATACACAAGGAAAAACAAAAAAGCAAAAATAGCAACTGAATGAGATCTTCATCATGTATTGAAAATAGATAGCTTGGGATAATTCTGAACACTGCAAGATATTACAAGTTTTTTAGGAAGCCACAAATTGATTTAATGTCATCTAATATGAGATGTCTATGGCACTGGAGGTTGGACTCAATGATCTTTTAAAAGGGTTCTTCCAACCCAAGTGTTTGTAATTCTGTGATGCCCACATCTGAGCAGTCCATATTTCAATGAAGAGAAAAGGGCAGTTCCCCAGAACCACCACTTCAGACCTGTTTTAAAAGTACACCCTCCCAGAAGATGGATTGCATTCTATGAGAACTTTAGCTCAGCAGTGAAAAGTGTCTGGGTTACTCAGACAGAGCTGTCCAATGCCTGGGAAGATGAACCTCTCCCTGTGTTTCCTAATTACCAGCACAGGTTGTATTGGACTAAGCTGGGCAGTCAGAAAAGGACACAGAGAACATATTGTGTGCAGCCAAAGAATATAGGCAGCTATGGAAGGGCATAGAACAAAAAATAATATTTTCTCACAACTGTATGAGCTATGTTAGGAAGCTGTGATGCAACAAACTCACAGATATATTCTTCCCTTAAAACATAGGAAGGAATGTAGGCACAGTTTGGGAAACTCAAATGGCAATTTTCCTATTGCCAAAAACAACTCTACAAAACACAGGAAATTCCAGTGTGAGGAAAGGAAGGGGACATATGAGATTACACAGTCCCTCTCCTACATCTGTACATACTTTTGGGAGAGTTTAGGAGAAAATTGTTTCACGAACTTTAGGAATAAAGTTCCAATCAGTATGGTGACAGCAGTTAACTTAAAGCAAGTCCTTTTACCTTAGAACAGCTAGCTCAGTCCATGATTACTATCCAAAATTCCTTGATATTAACATTAAAGTGTTACTTACAGGCACTCCTGTAAAAAGCTTGAAGGTTCTTCACAGCTCTGCGTGTCTCTTGACCTCGGTGGGGAACCGAGACAGACAGTAGTAAAAAATCTCACATGAGTAATGTTTTTTCCTATATCGTCCCTCAATGAGTCAGACACACTACAATTTTGAAATTGTTCTGGTTTTGACAAAGATTCATGAGGAAGTAACTTATGCACAAGACCAGAATAGTACATAATTTGCAAGTGCCACTTTCCACCTTTTTTTCTGGCAGAGTAATAGATATCAGCAAATGAGTTCAGGGCCCAAATTTCAACGATTTAATATTATGTTGAGTAATGCCTTAGGTCTAGAACATTTTAGCTATTTTGGTACTTCCTTTGAAACTAGCAGCAATTCAGTACCCAAATAAATTTAAAGCTTTAATAATTTTCACCCCAAAAATGTTCCTACTGAGATCTGTGCAAATACTTCTGTAGACAGTCTGTCAGAATATGGTCCTTAGAATAAGATATACCTTAAATATACAATAAAGACACAAGTTATATACAATAAAGATAATTTATATACAGGAGGGTAGAACTACTATGCAGAGGAACTTCTGCTTTAACTCTGGCACTTAAACTCTTATTTTAAATCTACTATTGGTTTCTGCAGACACAGTTTGCATGTGCATTTGTGTTATTGAGAAGAAAGGTAATTCTGAACACCCATACTCCCCACTTGACTTAAATTACACATGTCCTACCAATCATTGATCTATTTAACAAGTCAGTCCTTTCATTCAGTTGTCATTGGGACCATCTGATAAAGAGGACAACAAATTTAAAGCAAATCCAAGGCTGATACACAGCTTCACAAGGACAACAGCAACAAAAAAAGAGGATTGTTTCATACCTATGATACCTTTTCAATAACATCCTTCATACTCTGTGTTTTTCGGCCATTTTCAGAACTAACCTGCAATTATGGTTTTACTGTTTATGTTTAACCCTTCAGATTCATTTTTCTCAGAAATATCATAGGTGGTTTGGTCCATTGCAGAGATGTTACCTGCTACATGTAAGGAATTCTAAATTGGAGACTGACTTTCATTTAGACTCTGATTTCAAAGATCCAGAGTTGTACGCTAGTCTTGGTTCTGTCCTTGGCTCTTTGCAGAATCCAATCAGCAACTACTGTAGTGCTGGCATGCACATTATCTATTTGCCCTTGGTTGAAATGTCTCTGTGTGTAATTTTCCAGACAGCTGGTTTTCCAGCAGATGCTGATAGCACTGAAGTAGCAGGCTGAGCCCAGCTTACCCCTCCACAGAGCAGCCATAGTCCTGCTTTTCCAAAATCAGCAACTGAACAAGTTCAGAAAGCTGGCAGACAGAAAGGTGAACATAGCACAATGTTCATAGCATCTAAATTATACATAATACAGGGCTATAATTAGATACAGTGGACCATCTGTAACTGGAGAAAGTCTCTGATTATTATAGGATGAATGGATGAAATGATCTTTTAGCAGAACATATCATTCATATTATGAAATAAGGGAATATTCTGTCAAGGGATGCACATAAGAGCATATTAAGACAGACCAAGCCTCCATTGAACCCAGAATCTCAGCCTTGATAGCAGCATATAGCAGATGTTCACAGAATCACACAGTGGGGAATATGGACCATTTGGACATGGTCTAGGTGACCTTGCATGGGGGGGAGGGAGGGGTGGAGATGACCTCCAGAGGTCCCTTCCAACCTCAACTATTCTTTGAGTCCATGACCATTGAGATTCCTCTTTTCATTTTTCCAGCCTCTGAGGCCAATCCAAATTGCAGCACAACCATCTAGAATATCAGGCACTCCTCTTAGGTTATTATCATCTGCAAACTCCAGGGGGTGCACCCCTTCCAGGTCAGTAATGAAGATATTATACTGTATTGGCCCCAGTGTCAACCCATGGGAAACACCACTAGTGAACTTTGTGTAACTGAAGTCATTGCTGATCCCTGGGCCCAGTAGTTTATCCAGTTTCCAATCCAACTCATTGTCCATTTATCTACCCATTACTTTGTCAGCTTGTTTATGAGAATATTATGGGAGACACTGTGGAAAGCCTTTCTGAAGGCGAGTTAAACAGCATCCACTGCTCTCCCCTCCCCCACTTAGTTAGTCACCCCATTGCAGTCTGTCACATTGGGTAACCATGAATTCCCCTTTGTAAATACAGGCTGAATACTCACTGCAAATGGTTTACAAGATTAGTTGCTTTGTAACCTTTCCAGAGACCAAAATGAGGCTGACCAGTTCCCTGGATCATCCTACTTCCTTCTCAAAGACAGGAGTAACTTTCTTCCCCTCTTCAGGAACCTTTCCCAGGCCCCATGATGTTTCAAAGACAATCAGAAGTGGCCTCACAGTGGCATCAGCCAGCATCCTCAGCACCCATGCATGCCTCCCATCAAGTCCCATGGCTGCACATTTGCTTAATGGTGCTCTAATTTGACTGTCCTCCACCAAGGGTAAGTCTTCTGTGCTCCACGCTTGCTCTTGTCTCAAAGGCCTGGGATTCCTAAAGACTGGTCTTCCTAGTAAAGGCACAGTTGAAGAAAGGGATTTTTGCATTCCCTTGGGCTTTATATGAGAAAGAAAGTAGTTTATGGTCATCTGGATGAACTATTTCCACCCCTTACATTTTCAGGAACAAGGAGGCAGGCTTTACCCATATCCACCAATTTGGACCAAGTGCTGGCAGTATTTCTAGTGTCTCCTAGAGAATCAAATATGCTGTCAAGTATATACAGATAATGTGGAAATCAACCCCACAGTCTGAAAGCTACCTAAGGCCATAGCTCTCTTCAGAGATGCAGCATTTTCATAAAGAGCTTCAGCTGGTCTTTCTTAACCCAGATGTCACTGCATATTTTTTTTGGCAGGTTTTTTAACACAGAATATTTTAATGACCCACTCACAGCACATCCTCACAAACTCTTCACAGTACCACATTTTCTGGGATCAAGGTGGATGCCTGCTGGCTGGTGGTGGCTGAAGGGGGAAAATATTCCCTCTCTTGGGGAAATACTATCTCTAGCAAACATCAGTTGCTGGGGCTGTCTGGTTCCTGGAACTTCCCCACTGACGTTGTCGACTACTGGCCACTGTAAAATGGGAGGAAGTGACAGTTTATAACTTTGAACAACAGTACAATAATGGCTGCTGTTTTTTCTTCTGCTCTGTCTGCCAGTGCAGTGTAGATGTTTCTGCACTCAAAAAAGTGAGGATCATTTCAAAATTAGCGCATTTATGACCTTTTTCCTAATCTTCTTCTTAATCCCTGTGAAATGACTAGCAAACCTTGCACATAAAAAGCATTTAAAATGTCACTGCTCAAGATCCTACTGTTCTGGCAGTTGCTCAATGCATTTCAACAGATAATGATGTGAGTAACACAGTACGTGTGTTAATTTCAACCATGATTAGCATAGTTTGGATAACACTGGGCTTCAACCATTGTAACATGCAGGCTGGATTAGTGGTTTTTTGGGGTTTTCTTTAGGATGCTGAAGATTGCTTCCTTTTGTGGCAGCTGTGTGTGGCAAAAACAAAGCAAGTTCAGAGCTCTGAACACTATGTCTCATTAAAAGCACTCCCTATTCTGCTTTCCTCCTACCTAAGAAAGATCAGCCAGCAACTAATAGTCCTTCCTTGTGGCTGACTTCCAGAGAGCAAGAAAAGAAACAAACATATGCATTTGTAAATATTTGCACCCTTGTTTTTGAGTCATGGCTCTAATTGTTTCTGTTTTACTGCTACAGCAGAAATTTAGATTAAAAAAAGACAATTGCATTTTATTTTCTAAATATCCAAGGAAATGAAATAATGACAGTGGATTGTTATTCCCAATGAGCAGAGCTCCACCGGATGAGCAGTATGTCTGGAGCCAGCAACAAATCATGAGTAAATGGTTCTTGGATTGAATCAGGATTGTGGAAACTCACTTCTGAGGGGCCTCAGTGAGAAACCCAATTCAAATACTGCCAAGCTTCAGTAAAGCTTGTATTTTATGCTGGTAGCTGAAACTAATCTTTATATGATATAGAGGTATTTTTTTGAATCTTTGAAAACACTGACTGGATGTTTGCTATAAAGAACTATTCGTTTAGGCAGAGCTGAGGAAAGTTCCTAAAAGTCTCCAGGAAAGTAGTTGAGTGGGGAGTTTTCAGCTGACTAATTGTCATTGGTAGCCACATAAATGCTTCTGACTTGTCCCAGGAAAATGAGATCTTGATATCTCTCTATGGAGTCTTGATTGAGTGTCCAATAGATATCACAAAGTGGCTGCCCAAGGCACAGATTTATCACATCCTCTTTTTTTTTTTTTGTGAAATCTGGAAGTGCCTCTCTTTGCTGTTACAAGTTACTTTACTTTGTTTATATTTCATAACCTCTTCTATGTAGGAGATGCCACTTCCAACAAATTACAGAGCCAGCTACAGCTGCTACCTCCAAATGCAGAGAGAATAGGCATTTCAAATGAACATAAAATCAAAGTTTAAAAAAGCACTTTTAGCAGTTTCACAGTTATAATGAGGAGCTGCACCTGCCAAACTAGCTCTTCCAAAAAAACAGGATACAGCATCTGTGAGATCCTGGATTAAGGGGTCTGTAACCAACCTTATTTGGAAATAAATGCTGGTTGGTTCATGGCTGCCTGTAGGATTCCTGCCCCTCACTCCACAGACTGAACTGTTGAACAGATCCATGGGCACATACTTTTGGGCTGGAGTTTTGCCTGGTACAGTCATGCACCAAAACAAGGTAGTTTTGGACTCATTTGTGTCCCTGGCCTGAGCATCCCCACCCTCCTTAGCACTACGTACCCAGCTGCTCATCTATTCCTGCTTTAACTCATTACAAAATCACACTGCTTAGAAAAAATATAAAATATATAAATTATAAAAAAATATAGAATATAACCCCTTAAAATATGTGGTATCACTTTCACTTAGTTCGACTGAACAAAAGATTATTCCAGAAAATTTGAAAGGGGAAGTATTCTCTGCTGAGCCACAATAATGGGAATGGACTGGGAAGAGTGCAGAAAGTTCTCAGGCTGAAGATGTTGTATGCACTCCTGCTTGATGGGGGTACACCTGGGGAGACTCACAAAGCACATTTCTGAGAAGTGTCTCCCAGATTATTTCCTCAAACTATTCATACACTGATAGCTGATTTCTCATTCCTTTTTTTCTCCTTTGTGTTTTCATCCAAATCTTTATTTCATATCCTATTAGCTTTTATACCAAAGCAAAAATACACCGGACAGAAGAATTGAATCTTTTAAAAGACTCAAAGGAAATTAAAAACAAATAGGATGTGCCACAAAAAGTTTTTACCCCAGACAGTTAAACTGTAATGAAATACCAAACAATTCCAATCTCATTTTTCTATAATATATGCTATTCCAGATAACTGAAGCCAGCATTGCTCCAGTGGAGATGCTCAAACAGCAAAGACTGACAAAATTATAAAGGAAAAAGGTTATATGGAAAAAAGAGAAAAATATAATAACAGCATTTGTTGGACCATATCTTACCAGGAAATCTGATACATTGCTAATAAATTTCTTACTATATGCTATGAAAAGAGTCAGTGAGATAAGGAAAGAAATAATATACCCAAGGAACAGCAACTAGATAGCAATCTTAGCTTAGAATAATGTAAGTTGAATTCATAAAGGAGCTATCAAAACATCTGGCAATGTTGCTATAAAATAGGTCTGGCATTTCCATTTTTACCCCTCAGTTACTTTGAAGGCATTTATAACTTTGCTAACCTGCTTGAAACTTGCAGTAAAGTGTTATTTTTCAGTCCTGCTTGGATGTTTGGGTATTGTTAGTGACTAATAAGAAAGTGCCTTCTGAAAAAAAAAAAAAAAAAAAAAAAAAAAAAAAAGAAAAGAAAAGAAAAAAGAAAAGAAAAAAAAATAAGAAGAAAGCCTGAGGCTTACAAGACAATACTTGCCTTCTCCAAAGCCTTTCCTTGTGTTGCCTACTTCTGACCAAAGACTGAAATTTCTGTCTTCTGTTTTCTGTCTTTCACGTGGTTGTGCTAAAGAATGGCTTTTTTATATTAAAAAGAAATGATGAGGGAGGAAGTGGTGGATGCAATGAAGTTAGTTCTTGTGCACAATGAATATATGATACTAAAATCAGCAGTGAAATAGAGTGTTTTGAGAAAGAAGAAGTGGTAAAACAAAGGGGAAGAGACAGAATGAAACCCACAGAGCATTGTAAAGCAAACCTCAACACATATGAGTTTGCAGATTTATGGAAACAGTTAGACTTTAATGAGATATTAATTTATGGGTTTCCATCTGCCCTGTAACTTTACAGGACATGCTATCTCCCAGGATAATTATTGCTTTGGGCTGGAAGGGACCTTAAAGACCCATTTAAAGACCTTAAACACCCCCATGGGCAGGGGCATCTCCCATTGGACCAGGCTGCTCATCCAGCCTGGCCTTGAACACTTCCAAGGAGGAGGCATCCACAGCCTCTCTGAGCAGCCTACACCTCAGCACACTCATAGTGAAGATTTTCTTCCTAATATCTAATCTAAATCTATGCCCTGACAGTTAAAATATATTATTCCTTATGGAAGCAAGCAAAGAAAGGTGGCACACAGCCTACCAACTGGAAGTTTCAGTTTGTGACAGTTCTGGTCAGGAGGAAGATAACTCAAATATGAAGAAATTAATACTTATTTATAAATTATGCTATAACACTAGTAAAAATGAGCTCCCAGTGTGAGAAACTGAAAAGTGGGAATCTACTTTCCTTCTGACCTCTGCAGAAAATTTTTCTTCCCGATATTTAGTAATAAAATCAGAGGATTAGCTGTATGACACCTTAAAAGAAATTTGGTGTAGTGAAAAAGTAAAAGAAAAGCATTTTTTATATAAATACTGCTAGTTGTCTGCAAAGAGTGGAAAATGGAAGAAATTTCCTGCAGTTATACATTTTTTTTTAAATCTTAAACTGATTCATTATAAGTTTTGAAGTAAGTCTGGTACAGTGATGGCAGAAATTAATTATTTAAGTTATTACAGGTAAACAGCATACATCAAATGAAGCAAAATATAAAACCCAACATTAAATGGTAAAATATATTATTTATAAGAAACAGAGTTTCTATTCTTGCAGATGTACTTCCTTCTGCCTTTTTATGAAAAGCAACATTCAGGCTTCCCATAAATTATCCTTTCCTCAGTAATCAAAACTTCAATTAGCATTTGTCAACATTTGTACTTTGTTAGGAAGAAAACAGCTTATGAGCCATTTCCTTTCCTGCAATCAGGCAAAGATTGTGTTCAGGATGAGACAAGCCAATTTGGAGCTACAAAACTTTCTGTACAGGGGAGTAAGGAGGCTTTTAGGAAGACAGCTTTCCAGATGAAGCTAGCCAGTCAGAGCCTGAGTTTTCTACCACTACTGAAACAACACCAGGCAAACATAGTTAAAAACTGATTTTAACAAAAAGATTTATAGGAAAGGTAGCTGCCTTGAAGACACTTTTGTGTTGAACTGTAATTGCTAATGGGATGAATTACACTGTGCTGAAAGAGCTCAACAATAGCCATGAGACTATTAAGGATTGTTTTGAGACAGCAGCCAAACCTCCTGGAAGCAGGACAGGGAGCGAGCCTGGGGCTGGTTCCTCCCTCCCAGTATAGAATGGAGTTTGCAAAGAGAGTTAGCCTGGGATGTGCTCAAAACCTGAAGTGTAGATTATGTTATATTTTGAAAGCTCTACCATAGGATAATTAAAGTCAATAATTCTTGCTGAAAAACTTGCTCCTAGCTGGCAAATGCCTTATTTTGTACTTTTCAGTGTTCCAAAGAAAATATCAGTGCCATGACATAATTATTGCATTTTCTTTGCTTTTGGCATGCTGTAAAATGTTTTACTCAATTGGATGAGAATAAAGGAAGATGCTCAATACACTGTAATTACTTTTACTATTTCTTGATTAACCAGTTTTCAATGGATCTTCTCTCTTCATCACAATTCCACTGAAAGCTCTTTATTCTATATCTTTTTCATAGAGATTGTTTAAATATGAATGAGATTAAATGACTGTAAAAGGAAGTGCAACCAAGCCTTTTCAGTAACAGTCAGTAAATTCTCTCCTTGTTTCACTTAAGTTTCATAACAAGATTTATATCTTAGTTACTGGGAAGAAAAAACTCCTTGTCATATCTTTACTCAAATTGATTTGTTACCATCTGTTCAGAATACCAGTGCCATGGAGAGTTTAATTTTGTTCTAGGATAATGAGTAACTATTGAAGTCTGTTAGGTATGAACCCTATATTTCCTGTAGTTTGCTAAAGATTAATTAAAAAACAATAAGCTTGTTTCATTTTTTTTCATGGAAAAAACATTTTTTTAATAAGTGCTACTGCTCCAGTGTCCCTAGAAGGGAAAGACCTAATCCACATTAATGGAATTTATGTAGGTGGCAGTCAATTGGTTTGCCCTCCTTTTTGGCAAAACCCCCCACCTTGGACAGTTTCTTACAGCTGTAGTCCTCTATCAAGGAGAAAATCTGGGTTTTGATTTAGGTACATGATGTCTCATAGCCACACAAACTATGTTAACATTTCCAATACACTCATGATTCCTCTCTTCATGCAACCAAAACAAACCATAATGCAGACAAAAACAATATAATACACCTTTCCATGCCTCATGCTTTCCCACTCCTGACTGCTCTTTGGGCTTTAATCTTTCTCACTGGGAAGCAAACCTCATGTTCTACACCACTCATTTTCTTCAAACTTCCTTTCTGTTGAGTTTATAATCCATATCAGGATGGAGCCATTAAAAAAACCCTTTTCAGGTTGTTACTGACCCTACCAGACCTTTGGCTTAGCTACCAGCTAACCTAGATGCCTTCTTGGTCTGTCCATGCCCTTGTCCAGAGATTCAAGCAGAAGTGTTTTAGAGCTTCACAGAAGTCTGGATTTAGTCCTGTGACATCACTACCAAAATTTTCAGTCAAAGGTGAAGGCAAAAGTTACAGATTTAGCTACTTCAGTAATCAACATAGCAGTGGGAGTTCATGACTTCAGCTGAAAATATCAGCATGAATTAGCCAGAGATCACAAAACTGCAATCCAGAGCTGGTGGTTGTATTCTTCAGCCCAGATACATTAGAAATTGACTGAAAATGGGCTTGACTCCACAGCTCATGTGGAATGATCTAGGCCAGATCTTCCATGGTGGACAGATTTCCTTAAACCCTGCTACAGAGTCAGAGCTGTGACATGCATCAAAGGACCACCCAGTGCTTCAGATCCATCACAGACACTGCCCTCTCCACCTCCAGCCACAAACCCAGTTAGCAGCACTCTTGCACCACTCAGCACTAGGAGCTCCCTGCAGCTCCTCAGTACCAGCCCAGCATGCCCAATGCTCTCATGTGCTCCTCCCACACAGTGGGAGAGCAGATAATTGCAGGGAAGATGGCAGGAGAGAGGGAAAACTAAATTAAATTATTTTAAGAACTTTCTGGGGACATGGGAGGAAGGAGAACTTTAACCTTGGCTGCTAGTCTTGGTCCACTTTCATATCATAGTCAATCACCTACACAGTTTCCACTTTAGACAGGACTAGAGGCTCTCCCAGTCCTACAGGTGGGCATCAGTTTGTTTGGGGATTTTTTGATTGTTTGGGAGGTTTTTGTGTTGATTTTTTTGTTGTTGTTTTTGTTTGGTTTGCTTTGGTTTTGTTTTGGTTGGTTGGTTTTCTTTGCTTTTTCCCTGTCCAGGATACATATCTCCTTTTTCATATAATATAAAGAAAATTCTCAAGCTGCCTTGACTATCAACAGCTGGGCTTGCTGTGGGAGTGTGGAGCTGGGTTCCCAAAGATCATTTGAAGGATTTTGCCCCCACATGTGTAAAGCTGTGTAACAACTCTAGGCACATTTGACGTTTCCTTGACCTTCTGTCAATAAAATCCTTACCCAGCCTCCAGGGCTATTCTTTGAAGGCCCTTTCTCATATGTCTTTGCATTTAACAGGTTGCTTTTCAGTTTGAGAGTGGCAGGGTGTGCCTGTGTGTGGGTGCGTGTCAGAAGAAACATAAGACTCTTTTAGAGCCTAACTAAAATGTCTTGTTTCCACTAAGAAAGAGTTGTCTAAGAGCTGTTAGGAATAAGAAGAGCAAAGCATTTCTTCAGCTGACCACACCTGGTGGATGCTAGTGGGATACACATTACTGACAGTGCCATAGGGTACATTTGAGTGGGCAGACAGGGTCTTCCTGGGGTATGCAGTGGCAAAAGAGTCCACTGCACTTCCTATCCAAAATCAGGGTTACTCAGAATGTACCACAGAGCTTGTTGCTGATCCTTCACCTCAATGTGATTGCAAAACATGTTCCTGAACTACACTAAACCGATTTTAAAACTCTGTGCAGGCACAGCTCCATGCAGCTGGCCAGGGTATGTTCTGTCCACAACCTAGAGTTAAATAATATTTTCAGTATAACTGTAAAGTTGTATTTTTTTGCAGAATATTGTGATTTTATTTATGAAGTGAATGAAATTATGACATAAAATACTTAGTTTATATATTTATCTCCCTTTTAACTGCAAAGCAATATTGAAAGACCATGTAAAGTGGCCTGTGGATGTTTTTCCCTCAAAATTAAAGTTCTTCACTTAAAACAGGTTATGATAAATGGCTTTGGTGGCACAAATGCAGCATATTAAAACTGGTTATTAGCCCATGTGGCAAAGAAGAATGGAACTTGTTTTTGTTTCCCAAACTCAGAATGATTGTGTATTTTTTGCTTTGTTTTTGTTTTTAATTAAAACTCTAGTACAGCATCTTTTGTGTTTGTGGTAATTATGCTGAACTTCATATCCCAAAGGATAAATGTGTAAATGATTCACGCTTTTGTGGCTATTTGTTCATCCCATTAGCTCAGGAAATACATTTTCCAAGATCTGCATTAGTTTAGCCAGCTGGTGACTAAAGTAGTCATTTGTGTTAACACAAACAGAGCAGAGTTAAACAACAGAATAGACTACATTTCTAAGTAGTATAATATGACCATCTGAGGAAGCAGCAATTGTACAGAATGATTTGAGTTTATTCTTTATTATTCATGTTCTAGTTGTTAATGTGGATGGAGAATGGCTCATAAATCATTTACAGCTGTTACTGGAAATGTTTATGTTTTGACAATTTTTCAAGCTGTCCTACTGTCCTCGAAACCAAAGTGGATACTACTCTCAACTTGCATTTTAACAGGGAAGTTAGGCTTTATCAACCATACATATCTGCCTTGGATTTGAAGGATCCACTAAAGACTCAGCCTGGATAGGTGGCTGAAGCTCTGCCCTGAGCCAGCAATGCTGCAGCACACGAGCAGAGATGCTGAGGGCCACTTACCAGCTATCAGAGGGAAAATAACTGAGTGATCCTTCACCAGCACAAATATAAGTGGTAGAGCAGCATGGTACAGGCACCCATGAGCTACCAAACCAAAGATCTTGGAGAAAAAGGGGTGTGGATTGCAAAACAAAAGCGTTGAAGTCAGTGCAAGTCCATCGACTTACAGCGAGTTCCCGTGGAGGTAAATGTTACAGTACAGACAGTTTGCACTCTTGGGTTCCATGGAGAATGCAGGACAGATCTGAATTCCAGTGGTACAATGGAATTCAGGACAGTGGTACCTGCCCAGCGGGGGTGAGCCACATCCAGAGCTGCACACACTTGCTGGAGGGCCCCCCGTGCTCCTTGATCCCCATAAACTCACTGGGACAGTGAATGACATGGCCCTTACACTGTGTTTTCAAACTCCCACAGGGCTCTGGAATTGCAGACACTCTCCAAGCTCACCTCCTGGCCATCCTCTAGCTCCATGCCCTGAAAGTCCCTGCTCCCTCCCCAAGTCCTTTCCATCTCCTGGTTTCCCCTCTGGGGATCCCAGGGCTGCCACTTCTACCACCTCCACTGCCAGCCTTCATTCTTGGTCAATCCTGAAAAGCCAGCCTGAATCTGGGCTGGCAGCACCCTGCAGACAGCCTGTCACCACCCTGAGCTCCCTGAGCTCCCAGCCCCAGGCTGTGCCAGCCCACACCTGGCACAGTCTGTGCCTTATGCCAGAGAGCTGCCTGCTTCTGCAGAAATGCCCTGGAAATACCTTTCCAAAGAGCTTCTCCACTTAATATCAAGAGTCAGCATGGAATAGTGCCAACAGATTATTTAGACTGCCTGGCATGCACAACACCACTAAACCCCTTCTGCTCTATAATGTTTCAAATACTCACTCCTGTTTCATACTAAAACCAGGAGGTATTCCTGTAGCAAACTATTATATGTAATAAATCCCGATGAACAGACTTTTGCAGTAATCCTGTAAGTTTAAATTTCACTACAGTTTGCACTTCAGAACTTGAATCTCATAAGAGGTGTGTGTTTTCTCAAACATGTGCCATGTCAAACTGAGAACCCTTCCATGCCAGCCGACTCCACCAGGTCACATCAACTGTACAATGATGTCCATACCCCCAGAAGTCTTTTCTCTAGTAGGAGACTGGACTAAAGTCCTACTGAGGTCCCATCCAGCCTGAATTATCCTACTATGATTCCACTATTCCTTCCCAGGTACAGGACTTTGCATTTGCCTTTGTTGAATTTGTGGTTTTGGCCCAATGGCACAGAGCCCTCGAGCATGTTGTCTGATTCTTGCCCCCAGTTTGGTGTTGAATGCAAACTTGCTGAGAGCAAACTCCACCAGGTCATCAGTAAAGATGTTTAAGTTGACTGGTCCAAGGACAGACCCCTGAACTCTACTCCTGCAGCATCCAGAATTCTATGGATTATATCCCTTTAACCACTGTCCTTTAATCCTGACTGCACAATCAGCTTTTTACCCATTTAGCTGTCTACCCATTTAGACTGTCACATCCTAGCTCTGATACTTGATGGACTTTCTGTTTGCAAAACAGAGCACATGTTCTGTCAGCTCTTACTTCTTGAGCTTTTGAAGAACTGCCATGAGGGTCTATTGATCCATTTTTCATGTCAACTCTACAGTCTTTAAAAGCCTCATTGCATGTCCTTTGCTTGTCTTGGATCTGTCTCAAATGAGTCTGAATCACTGATTATCCAAACTTTAACAGGACTTTAAAGTCAGAGTAATCCTATGTGGCAACTAGCTTTAGAAAACCATTACATTGTAAACACTCTAAACAATAGCTGTTTCAATGATTATTTTCTGTGAGCTGTAGTTGACAGCTGAGAGCTTTCTCCTATCTGACTGTTAGCACTGACCTGCAATACTTGTACTTTCTGTAATGACTCATGGACAGGTGAACAAGAGGCTATTCTGCACCTCACAAAATACTGGTCTTTATAACAGTGTGCTAAAGAAATCAGATATTTGAAAACTAGACACAAGTAATGCTTGGCTGGTTTTCTGCTGCTCTGACATGGTTTTGCTGGCTAGTGAACTCTGCCTGCTATGGACTGTTCTGAATCTTTCCTTAAAAGTTGAAAAAATTTGAATGATTTTACCACCAGGCTCCATAACAGAAAACATTAAAAATAGCAAGGGATGTTTTTCAGTGTTTATTTATAGACTCAATGCTAATTGTTAAAGCCCAAAGACATTTCTAGACAAAAATGGAGATAAAGTTGCTCGTCAGCAAGGTAGGGGTAAGAAACAAATACTCCAAATTATCTAGTCTGAACCCAGATAATTCAAAGTCAAGCTAACTATGAACTATGAACAGAACTATGCTAACTACTAGTGATGCACCACTGAGACATCCACAAAAGCTTAACGTTTCCCAGCAGTGATAATGTGAAAGCAAGATCTTTTAAAAGCAGGTCTTTAAAAAAAATCACAAAGTCAAAGAATACTTGAGGCTGACAGACATTTCTGGAAACCATCTAGTCCAGCCTCCTATTCAGAGCAGGTATGGCTACAGCAGGTTCCTGGGGACCATGCCAGTCAGGATTTGATTATCCCCAAGGATTGTCAGTCCACCACCTCCCTGGATAATATGCACCACTGTTTGACCAACTGAACAGTAAACATACTATTTTCCTTATGTGAGTGGGAGTGGAATTTCCCCTTTCAATGTATCCCTTTGCCCCTTGTCCCCACACTGGGCACCACTGAGAAGAGTTGAGCTTTGAGAAGAGGTTGGACTGAGAAGTAAGTTGGACTCAATGATGTCAGAGGTCTTTTTCAATCTAAGATTCTTTGATCCTGTGATTCTAAGTCTGAATCCTCTTCTTTACACCCACTCCCCATCAAATATCTACATACACTATGAGATCTTCCTGAGCCATTTCTCTCCAGCCTCTCATATCACAGAGGCTCCTGTCCTTTTGTCAGCTTGGCAAACCTTCACTGGGCTTGTTCCAGTCTGTCCTTGTCTCTCTTGTACTGGGAAGCTCAGCAGAGGTACAGCTTTCCAGATGGGCCTCACCAGTACTGAGCAGAGGGGAATGTTGCTGTGTGTTTCTTGTTAATGATATGTTTTGTTACTGCCCAAGTTAATGGTTTGGTCCAAATTATACCCTCCCACCCACCTTGTCAATCTACCCTGAATTCCCTGTCAGTCCTACCTAGTGCCTGCTGGAATTCCCCTTCAGAAATCCCCTAAAACTGGAGTAAAGATACACACGGTGGCTTCCTTCTAGTTCAGTTTTTAGGGAAGGGAATGCAAGCCAGTCATTTCCATTCAAAGAATATGACTGTGCAAAATCCAGTCGCACAAAATCACCTCAAGGTTGCAGGTAAGCAGTTCTGCCCAGGAAAGAAAGAGAGAAAGAGAAAAAAAAAAAAAAAAAAGCATCAGTTGCTTCTTAAGATTCACAATTCCTTTTTCCTCCCTCTCTGTGCTTTTCCTCCCTCTCTTGTACTGTTGTCATCTCCCTCTCAAGACAAATAGGATGACTATGGGATTTCATCTGTGCAGGGCAGAGGCAAAGATGCTTGAATGTTCTAAGGATATTGCAAGTTACTTAATTTTAAGTTATAATCCGAATATCATTTTCCAGGTTTGTAATGAACTGTTTTAATAAAGTTATAACTTTCTGATGCACTGTGCTTCCTTTGCTTTCCTGTTCTTTCAATGCCATCTTAATGTACCTGGGAATATAAAAAAAAACTTATTCCAGTTTTTCTGTTGCTTTGCATCTCACTCTACAAGCACTTCTAGAGATGTATGTTCTATATGACTAAGAAAACTGCCCAAATTCTGACTATTCTTGTCATAAAGTATTTGTGTTATTGAACCTGTATGTTCAGGAATGTTTAAACTTACTGAAGCAAGGACAAAAGGTTGGAGGCTTTTTTGCCTGGAATATGTGTGAGCCACCAAGCATTGCAAAACCTGAGGGTCAGGGTGTTGTACCCCCTCAGAAAGCAGAAGTTTCTTGCACAGAAAAAGCTGCAATGACTCAGCTGCAGGGTGCACAGTGACTGCAGGTTTCAGGAGCAGCTGGGTAGGAGTGATCCAAAAATATCTTCTGAATCACCAAAGGATCCAAAACTGCATTCTCTGTGATGCCATGACAAAGCTGTTTCTGTTTCAGGTCTTTTCTGAGAGTGGGTGAAATTCCTGGTGTGCTCTTGACATGTTGCCTGAGCATGTAAAGACAGTTTTTTTCCTCTCTTCAACCACAAGCAGAGAACACACTACAGTCAATCAGAGCAAATATCACCAAAATCAATGGACCATGCTGATGGATTTCTAAATTCTGTGTGGATGTCGCTTCCATAGTACTTGATCCTAAGTCTGTTACAATCAATGAATTTCATGTAAGGACTAGGTATAGAAAACAATATATGAAAAAATTCATTACATACTATAATGAAATAATTGGTTAATATATTTCATAAGCAATATATTATATTAATAGTATATTATAAAATAATATATTAGTGATGTATGAGAAATATATAATAATGATAATAATACAGAAAAATATGAATTGTGAAATTATAGAAATGTCAGATCAGATACTGCAACTGAATTTTTAACAGAGAGTACTAAAGTCCTTGTACTCATGCTTTTTATGTGTGAGGCACAACATAGTGACATAAATCAGCCACGTACCAGTGAGGCTGCTCAGTAGGAGCAATAAGTGACTCTTTAATCACATCAGCTACTTCTCATGGAGAATGGGCAATGCAATGCAAAGTTCTCTTCCCAATTGAACCTGCAGAGAGCTCTCTGTCAGAGAGATACAATTGCCTGGGACAGTGTCCTGGTTTGGCAATAAAGATACCAATGGAAGTGATTTTTTCTGAGAGAAGCAGCTAGAACTTCCTCTGTTTCTGACAAACGCCAATCAGTGATTGGCTTTGAGAACTGACAACCTGTTAAACCACTGAAAGAGATGGCCACGCCTCTGTGAAATTCACATTTTAAAACAGACAAACAAACCTTGCAAATCTCTGTCTTTCATTTCTGGCCTCTCAGAAGGTAACTAGTTCTAATCTCCTGGCCCAGCCCCCAGTGCAGCTGCTGCCTGGGCAAGATATTAACTCTTTCAGTACACACATGAGATCTACAGACTTTCCATCCCCTCTTGAATGAAAGAAAAGGACAGTGATAGACACGCAGAGAAACAATCTGAAGACATCAAGGTCAGTGAAGTAGAAGTCAGGTCCCATATGGAAGGGATTGATGGAGGTACCTCACTCTTGGGCTGAAATCCTCTTGTGAGGCTATGGAGAAGATATGATTGATATATCAGACTCTTTATTTTCCCTGTAACTTATAGAAATGCATTATGGGGTTG
This sequence comes from Muscicapa striata striata, assembly GCA_030060385.1. Lineage (NCBI taxonomy): Eukaryota > Metazoa > Chordata > Aves > Passeriformes > Muscicapidae > Muscicapa > Muscicapa striata. The sequence continues at coordinate 4,595,692 of JAREIS010000090.1, forward strand.
ATGAAATGTTCTAGCTTTAGACATGAGCAAAGGCATTTGTGCTAAAGTAAGCAGATGTTGAAGTAGCTGTGATCCCATGAGAAGTTTGGAGAGAGAGATGAAGATCCCTGTTGCTCCCCAGGGAAGAAGAAGAAAAAAGACCTCTGTTTTCAAAGATGGAGAGAGCTTTTATTTGAACTGTTATAATCCTTAAAGTGTGTGCTATAAGTTGACATGGTCCTCAATAATAATTGTGGGAAAACTGGCAGTTGAGGGAGGAATTTCTACACAGTGATCAGATTTCCATTCTCCCAGACAGCTGATTCACTATGACATTGAGGCCAAGAGAAAACTGTTTCTTGTGGAGAAATCTCCATGGACTGAAGTCTCCTGTCCCTATGTAAATTGTTGAAAGACTATTTTTAGAGATGGTAAACTGACTGATTTGTTTCTGTGCCTCGTCAATGTGAAAGAAAGGAAGTTGTGGGGGGGAGAAGAAGTGTTATGAAAGTTTTATTCTGATTCTTATTATTTTTTCTTATAGTTTCTAGTAATAGTGTTTTTCATTGTACCCTTGATGTTTGCCTTCCTCCTAATCCTTTCTCACAACAGGAAATGAGTAAACAACAGACAGCAGAGTTCCCATCATATTTCTTATATATCCTAGTGGCCAGAATGGCTCACCTTCAAACCCATAACCAAATCCACTCCTTTAGGAGAATGCTGTGCATAAATTCATGCACAGCATCGGTGCAGCAGTTCTCAGTGGGAAAAGGCCACATCCTACATTGACAGTGCTGCTTTTCAGCTCTGTTGCTCAGAGCTTTCCTGCCAGCCTCCTGCTGACCCTGAGATATCCCAATTGAACAGACACAGCTCAGCTCCAGAAAGATGGATGAAACCAGAGCACACAACTAGACAGATGGAGACCATCTGCTCTCTGGACTTAACTCTAGGCAAGAGGACCCACAGATGTGTGAGTGAGTGTTACTACAAAGCACAGAACAAGAAATTGTGTGTGTAGTGAGGATGAAGATGTGAATGGGAACAATTAAGTGCAGAGGCAGAAGGAACTGCAGGATTTGTGGAAGGAGTGCCTAAAGCATGGATCTTAACAGTTGTGTGGCAGTGCCATGGTCAGGCGCTTCTCCCTGGCAAGTGAATATTTGATTCTTACACACCAAAATGAGAACACTTAATACTATGAGTAGTGTATTCTGAAAATTCTTCTTAGTTTGTGTCCCCTGCCAATGCATACACAGAATCCAGTTGCAGAATGGGGATCCAGTGTTAACAGAAGCACTTAGGAAAGACTAAAGGTACATGTGCACCAAGACTCTGTTGCTCAGGGGGTACATGCAAGCTGCACCAGGATGTTGCCTGAAGCCAGGTCCCAGGAGCAGCACTGAAGTCCCTTAATGGACTCAAGGAGTTGTTCAAACCCAATGTCAATCTCAATATAAAGTGGACAAAGATGACCTGTTAGCATTCCAAAGGATCACATGATAACTGTGTGAATAATAACTGAACTCATCTTGTCCCACTACCAAAATAATTACCAAGGAAATTTGCAGATTTCTGCAAATTCTGAGTTCTCTCTGCCAGTCCCTTTCTCAGATTTCTGCTCAGGTTTTTTTAAGGCCTCTTCTGGGTTTATTTTCCTCACTTTAACTTATAAGAAAAACTTAGCTTTAAGTTTAAAGGAAACGGAATAAGGTTTGTATGGCACATTTCCTCAGGTAAACACAAAATTACAATGCAAAGGGTAAGAAATTGCAGTAAGCCCTTCTGGAACATTTATCTAGCAATGATACCTTAATGGTTATGTTTGACAAATAACACAATGACAGGAACTTTAAAAATGTCTCTGCTGCTAGTTATGACTTCTGTGGTGAGAGATACAGATCTGTCTCTGGTGAGTCAAAGGTAGGGTATGGGAAACATTACAGTGACAAGTACTTGGTTTCAGATGATTTTCATAGCCTATGGAGAAACACCAGTTATGGAAGTGTTTTATTACATCTGAGCCTGTAGGAAGACAAACTTTCATAGATCATGGTGGAGTTTGTGAATCTTTGTCCCTTTGCTTTAAAACACAATAGCTGGCTTAGGCAATCTTCACATTTTTGGTCTGGCTGCAGAACATGTTCAGCTGCACAACATAGCTGTGGTTTTCCTTCCTATTAAAACCAGGATATTTTGAATTCAACTATTACATTCCTTTATTTTTGTTATGTAAATGTGTAATACCAGGTATTACAAGATGCTGTCCCCATCCTATAACATGAAACTCCATGCTATTCAAAAACCTTCTCACCACCACGAAGAAGTGTTAACAGCCCTGCAAGTTACCTCCTGTATGCCACTGTCTGTCTGTCACCACCACGGTGCTCTCACAGCCCTGGAGGAGGCAGATAAAAGTAATTCCTTAAGCCAGAAATACATAAATACATAAAACATGTCTGCAAGATAAATCATGGCTTTAGGCTGCTCAGAGCTATATTTTGGAGGAACCTTTTTCTAATCTTTCTCCAGTTTGTTTTATAGCATTTCTGTTTTCATGGCTGACTTAGCAAAGCAGGAAATTATGATTTATAAACATGGGAGGAAAGACTAGGAGCAAACATATGTAAATATAAATAAATATAAATAAACATAAATAAATAAAAGTAACAAAATATAAATATAAGGAAGAATCATCTGGATACAATCCTGTGTAATGCATCCTAGGTCAACCCTGACTGAACAGGAGATTGGACCAGATGCCCCCCTGTGGTCCCTTCCAACCTTACCCAATCTGTGATTCTGTAAATGGAAGACCTGGTACATCAGGGCTTTGTAGGCTATGGTACTTCAGATGAGTTCCCAAGCTATTTCCCCCATCTAGGTTATAGAGGCATTTACCTATGGACAATTGTTAAGCATAATATTGGTCACACATGTCTTACCTGGAAAAAAAATCACGACTACTTCTGCAATTGCTTTTGGTTTTGCTTAGTTTTCACTAACACAGGCAGCACATCCTTAGAGCACCACACTTGGACATCAGGGGACTGTGTAAGTACACAGCCCTGGACTGTCCTATTGCTATCCTTAGTAAGGGACCATAAGCTGTGATACAAGTTTGAAAGCCCTTAGGACTGAGGATGGTCAGGCTTGCCTTGCCTGAACTCTCACTCACATCACTCCAGCTCTGGCTTATTTGGTTGAGAGAGCAACTTCTCTGCCTGCTCAGATGTCTGTGGCTAATGCCTTTTACTTTGTGTGACACGGTCAGAGTAACAAGCAGTTAGTGTGCACTGGTTGAGATGCACCACTTCAGCACTAGAGGTAGGGCAGAGAAATAGAGACCTGGTGCAACAGCAGAGCTCTTGAGAAGCAGAGACATAGGATGTAATGAAGAAAAGCACAGGCAAGGCATGAGAAGAGATGAGGTGTAGGCTGTCACCAGAGATACTGTAGCTATAAACAGTGCCCTAATGGTCAGTTAAAGAAATACAGAGACAAATCTGAAAAACTGGGTTTAGGGGTAACAAAGAGAATAAAAAGTAGTATCTAACCTATATAAAAGGTAGAATTTACAGTAAATGTGGACACAACATGATGACAGAACAAAGGTGCAAGAGCATGTTAGCAGAGGATTACCTGGGTGGATCTTGGAGGGAGGAAGAGGAAACCATAACTGTTGGAGAATATGAGCTAGGAAAACCTTGCAAATATGAATGCTCACTAAGGGACCCTAAGAATATAGAAACCACAAGCGACATAGAAATGAAAGCCGTCTTTGAGATACCAAACCTCAATTACTAAATAACCAAAAGACAATGGACGGCCGGCAGAAGGTAATCTTCTTTTGATTGAACAATGCCTGGTGCTAGAAGAGCAGCTCCAAAGGTCACAGAAGACCCTTCCAGGGTCCAAAGAGTAGTTTTTAGAGTTTAAAGTGTAACACAGTATGGTAATAGAATGATTCCTGTAGGCTGTATGTAAATGCTATAGAATTTGTATCTTGTGTTAGATTGGTTACTGGAAATTAGAATATGCAACATGGTAGAAGATTTATTGTATAGTAAACGGGAAATCGCTCTCTTCACTACTCTTTCTTTGCTCTCTTCTCTCCATTCTCTTCCCCTATCCCTCTCACCATCCCCCATCACTTCACCCCCCAACTTTCTTTCTGTCCTGCTTAGAGCCGTGGCTGGCGGCTCCTGGCAGGACTCTTTTCACCCACGCCCTAATAATAAACCTCAATTTAGTAACTAGCTTATACAGAGTGCCTGAGTTTGTCCTGGACTTCGTTCAGCGACACAAAGTAACCCACACATAACCATGAACATTATATTCTTTCGGAGATGCACTCCAGGTGCTGAAATCTCCCCCACGAACATCAGAATGCAGACACCAGCCTTAAGATCCATTGGAGAAGTGGAGGAGTGGCAGGGAAAAGGGATAAAAAATAATGTGTGTGTATGTGTATAATTTTTAATTGGATTCTTGTTTTGGGAAGCACCCTCTAAGCACAAAAACAAGGCACACAGAAATCCTCTGTGTTCTGTGTGGCGTTATTGTTATTGTTATTTTCTTCTAAACTGGGAACAGCTGCACAGGAATGTTTAATGTACTTACATACGGCTTCAATCACTACTTCATGACTGCACAAGAACTCTGTGAAATGCAGGTGTCTCAGAAAGGTCACTGACTATGGTGCTTCCAGTTGAAGGCCCCACATCCATACTATTAGATAGCTCTGAAACTGCTCATGGTCTAGCCATACAGAATTACTTCTCCATTCACAGGAAATTGAACTAGTTATTCCTCCTTCTTGACATAGAGCTTCAGTTCCTTCAGTGTATATTTGTACTTTCTGACTTAATATTATTAACACTATAAAATATACTCTTGACACTGAGGAAATATGGGGACAATATTTTTTATGCTTACTGTATAGCATCCAGAAATCTTATGTTTTGTGTCTCAGCCTTAACAATTCATGAATGCATTCAGTTGCTAAAAGAGTCCCAATAGGCACAAACAGTCCTATTGATTTCTGTTGCATTTGGGAGGTCTGGAGCCAAGGTTTTAGTGCAAGACTGCTCATGAGATGTTTTCTGGAAATAGCTTAAGTGGTTTAAAGTCTATAGCACTTAGAGGCTATGTGGGGATATTTGTATTACTACTGCTTTAGTAGGTAAAAGGAAAACTTCAATGTCCAAGGCAATCGAGCTGGCTCTAAGTATGCCTCCATCAGCTTCAGTTCAGCACTGGCCAGAGAAGAATTTGTGAAATTGGTTTTCATTATCCAAGGTGATCCAACAAGATGATGCAGGGGCAAACCCCTCTTGCATTATGAGTAGAAATACTCATGCAATTTTCAGTGATGAAAGTTGTGATTTGGCATTTGCCTTCTGAGCAAAGCTTTCAGGCAATTTCAACCAAGTAGCCACTGATACAGCCCAGATATTTATGAGTCTGGAATATGTAAAACATTGAATGCCCATACTATGACTGCATTTTTGAGATTTTTGATACCCAAACACTTGGAAGTTACAAAAAAGATTTGAAATCCAGTCCAGTACTGCACATGTGTTGCACACAATCACCATTGCCTCATAGGTCAGGGAGACACATCTGAGAAGTGAAACTGGTTGCTGCAATTAGCAGAGAGTAGTGATTGAAAAATCAAGTGCACCATCTTAAGATCAGGGGTTTGCAGATCTTAGGATTTAGCTTGCTCTGTGTGTGAGATGAATAACTGAGCAGAAAGTGATGCAATGTGCACAGACTGCAAGAGTTTATCTTGTCTTCCCTCCTTCTTTTATCTAATTATTTCATGGCCCTTATTTGTAAGTATTGATTTTTTAGTAAATGTTAATATGGGATTCTCCTCCAAGAAAAAGATCAGAATATTAAACCATGTACTTTAGGGTCACATAACAGGGTTAAGTGGTACAGTGATGCATCTTAAATCTACCAAAGGGAAAAATACCATCAGAGCTAGAGGATGGGAAAGATGTCAGGACCCCATTGAACAGATTCTCACTGCACAGCCTACACTGGTGTCTTTATTGTCCCTGTGTGTGCCTGGCTGGCTTCTGTCTGCCAAATGCAGTACATGCAAAAGATAATGCTGAACAACAGGGAAGAGTAGAACAGAAAAAACACAGAGAAATACATAAAAGCCAAAGGCTAAATAATGCTCTTTTCTAGCTGGAAAACAGCATGCATGTGGTACAGTTCAGCAAAAGGCTTTTCAGAGACGTGCTGTGGTGGCTGAGCATCTCATGGCAGCCACACCTTCCATGGAGCCTTGCACTTGAAGAGTGAGATAATCTAACCTGAAATTCATCTCTGTCCTGCACATCACGTGCCAGCAGTGTGACTGCAGAGCCTGGCACACACAGGCAGCCAGGCAGGCAAGGGCTGTGTGTGTGCTGGCAGGAGAGTCTGCTGCCAGCCCGTGGCTCTGCTGTCATCTGCCAGTAACACTTAGCACAAACACCTAATGCAGAACTATTTTTTTTCTATAATTTGAGTATGCTGTGATCTGTAGTGGTATAAATGAATCCTCCAGTAGAAAGATGAGAAAGAAAACCTCTTTCTCCACAGGTGGGGTAAAGCTCTCACAACTAATTCACAAACTAATGATAGATAATTATCCATTTTTCCTTTCTTGGGCCAGGGAAGGCAAAAATGTTGAGACCACCATTAAAATTGAAATTTTTTTAGAGATCAAACCTTTTGATATAGAAAATGAGAGGCTTTAGTGAAGATAAAACGTTTTCCATTTTGATTTCCTGCCACTTTTCAGTGCACAAGGCAAGCCTGTTATCTCCCACCAGTTTCCTGGGACTCTGCAGGGCCCCTAGTGAGTCAGAGCAGAGGCTGCAGATCTTTCTCCAATCAGTCACCCTCAGCTGACTGCTTCTCTCCATGGCTTTGTCCTCATCCATCCTGGAACTTGTCCCCCCATCAGTGTAATGTTTTATTTACCTTTGTTATATTTTGGAGAAACATTCGAGAAAGTATCTTTTTGTGTTGCTCATCTTAATAGTCACCATATTAAAAAAACCCCAAACATTGCATACTTTTCTCCACTCCTAAGCTCCAAAGTCCTTAAAAGTCAATAGACAGATGTCCAATAGATACAGTTTTAACCACAACAGTCAACAGAAATTTTATTGTTGACATTGATGAAAGAAGGATCTGAGACAGATATCTCCAGGGTGGGCTCCTCAAGTTTAAACAGTAAATTGTTTTAAAACAGAGACTACAATTCTTGCACTGTTTATCTGTGTTCTCAGCTTGTACTGAAAACTCAGACTGACTTGCAAGTTCCAGTATCTTCCTCTATACACCTTTTCTAGCAGCTTGAGTTCAAAGTAAGGGGCAAGTTAAATAGTAGCCAGTTCAATCCAAGGTTAATAACAGAGCCAGAGGATGGCCAGAGAGAGTGGCATAGGCAGAAATATGGCATTCAGCTTAATTTCATCTGCTTTAGAGATAATATCTAATAATAAAAGTAAACCTGCACAAATCTGCTCTCCAAGGTAACAGTTATGTTTGTTTGCCAACATGCTTTCATAAATCTGATTTCAAAGAGATGATAATTTCCTCATCCTCTAAATGCAGAGGAAAACTGATGAATGGGAGAATGGATGAGTATATTTAGGCCACAGAACCTCTCTCTGAAATTCCTGCATAAAGTCACTGGTCTCTCCTCATGCTGAAGGCAATCTTTTAGTACAAAACCAGACCTTGAAAACTAACAGTAATACTGAAAGCTGCAGGTTAGCAACATATTAACCAATAATATCCCAGTGGAAAAAAAGAAGAGAAAATAAAAGAGAAAAGAAAAGAGAAAAGAGAAAAGAGAAAAGAGAAAAGAGAAAAAAGAGAAAAGAGAAAAGAGAAAAGAGAAAATAAAAAAGAAAATAAAAGAGAAAAGAAAAGAGAAAAGAGAAAATAAAAGAAAAGTTACCATTTAATTATTGGAAAGTGTCAAATGCCTTACCACTTCATCCTTGGTCTTGCTGAACTTTTCCTGTGGGGCTGGAGACCTGTCAAATATCGAAAGTTTTATTACTGAGTAGACCAGGTCTGAAAATATGGAAGAGAAGCCAGGAGCAGCATACAAAGAGAACTTTAAGAAATACAAATAATATGTTTCCTGCCGTGTGTTCTGTCTTGCTTTCTTCCAGTGCCTATTTGGTTGCATGGCTCTGGAGCAGCCTCAGGAGGCAGCACTCATCCTCTGACTGCTGTGAGCATGGTGCTGTCACCTTCCTGAGCTGGCCTCTTGTTGTCCATAAGACTCAAAGAAACCTTACATGTTTGTGGGTTTTTTTAACCAATGTCATGTGTTTATTTTTGGCTAAGCTGTGTCTTACAAAAATGGTTCACTAAAATCAGTCTTAGCCTGCAAGTGTAGCAGTGATTTCTGCAGCTCATACACTAACCAGACTCCCTCTAGCACAACACCATGAGACCCTCACAGCACTGAAGTGTCAGTCTGGACAATAACAGCACCTTCCTCCAGGTCACAGGTTATTTCAGCTGCTGTAGTGTCCTACAGCACTCAATATGTATCTCCAGAGGCTTCAGAGAGGATGCCACAGTGGGCTTTCTTCAATACCTGAGCAACAATAGCAGGCTTCAGTCAAAAGCCCATTAGAGTCAATAGCAAGACTCACTTTATGGGTTCCAGTGGACTAGATGTGCATCTGAGCTATTCCCTTTATAGTCAGTGACAAGAATAGGCATAGCCAACCTAAGACTAATTTTCTTCTTAAAGGAGTGTGCTGGTTTGAATATAAACCAGTGGGAGAAATGAACCCTACACAATTACCTTAAGAGAGATTTCAGGTTGGAGTAACAATTCAATAGAAAGATCACAAGAAATGCAATGATATCCAGAAAACTGGCTTAAAGCCACAAAGTCACCCTGTTGGTCAGGGTGTTGGTTACAGTCCTGGTGAAGTGATGGTTGCAGTCAAAAGCAGTGGTCCTGTGGAAGTTCTGGTCCTCCTCTGGATCCATTGAGTGGTAGTCATGTCCCAAGTTCCCAGTTATATATGGTCAGGTTCAGGTGGGAATGCTCAGTACCACCCAGGATGGGATTTTCACAATGGAATGATGCAATCCTGTGAATCATCTGTCCATTCTGCTGGTGCCATTGAGTCCATGATGGCCCACTAGCAGGCATGACCCCTCAGGAAGGGTGTGACTGCTGGTGCTTCCCAGGAGGGAGTTATCACAGCTGAGTCATTTGGGAAGAAAAAGAAACACTGCCCTACTTCAAAGGGTTGGCTCTTCTCCTTTAGCTCATTTAACACCCAGCTGTTAGCCTGAAGTGTTGGATGTGAACCGGGCAGAGACTGCAGAAGACCCTCATTAACAGTTTGTCAGAAATTATTTAGAGGGGAGTAGAAAACACGGTTTGGGTTTCACCCACATAGTGCAAAACTTTTCTGTAACCAGGACAAGGAGACGTCTAAAATATATTTCATGTTTCCACTGCCTATACAGAGAGACCAGAGGACATGTGTCCCTCTGGCTGACCACTGAAATTAGGTAAGATGAGTCATATTCATATAGAGTTACCAGACAGAAAAGGACCCTTAAGCTTCAGTATCTGGGTGAAGGCACTGTAAAACACAGGGGAGGTGTTGATACAGTTAAGGGGCATGCATAGCCCCAGGCTAAGCATTTATGAAACCCATATAGAACCTGATTCAGGGCAGGCTAGAGAGCCCAAACTGTGACAGGGATCAACCACCACAAAATCTGTCCCATGGCATTCGATGGAAAAGCTGGAAGAGTCCTTTCTCACAGGGATACCTGACAGAGAGAGGTAATGCAATACCAGTGTGTAATTTATTTACCTGTTGTGGGGAGTCCAAGCCTTCTGGGGTAGTGGAGCACTTTGCAGAGGGCACTCCTCAGACCATGCACTGAAAGGGTTTGGTGACACAATATCGTAACTCAGTGCTGGCCAGAGCGGGGATTAGAGGGCAGGTCTTGTCTCAAAGCTACACGCTGATCAGCATCTAAATCAGCCATGCCATCACCCCTGAAGATCTCAAGGGATCTCTGTGGTTTCACAACCCCCACATGTGGTTCCTCTGAGGCTGACTTGAGCTCTTCTCCCAACAAAGGAAAGTTCCAGAGAAAGCTCAGTGGGAGATGACTGCATCACAGCTTCTTCCAGCTTATTCTTCCCCTGCAGAGTTTTGGGTAATAGATTTTCACTTCCAGGGAAGATGATGTATGTGATTTGGCATCGACTGACAATGGCCCATTGTGGAGCCTTGCAAGGCAGGCACTTATTCCTTAACTTTCCTTTTCTGCATGAATTGTGAGCTCTTTCCATCCAATTTGCCATGTTCTTCTTCTTGGCCCTTACTCAAGAAACCACTTTTTTTTTTTTTTTTAAGAAGAATTTTTTTTAAACAATTCAAACTGTATTAACAGTTATGACCTGGATAATAGCATAGTAAAATTTAAAACAAAATCCCATTTGGGTGTAAGGATACTTGAGAAAGAAAGCAGTGTCAATTGATGACTTATAAACAAGTCATCTCATCTTTGTGCCATTTCATTTCACTGTTATTTGGCATCCTTAAAGACAGACCAGCAGCAAGATTAAAGCTGGTCTTAAAAAACATGGGAGTCACCATCCTGGATCCCAGCCTCCTGTTTCACTTTGGTTTGACAAGTATCCCTGCTAAATGCTTCAGAACAAAGTACATTATATTCTTTGGATAGAAGCAGGGTAATCTGACCTAACAAAAGAATTTATCTTCTCTTGTGCTTAGAAACAATTTTCAGCCCTGAAACTTGAGTAACTGCATCACTTCCAGAAATTTGTTAGGAGTGGTTGTAATACTGAGATCAATGATGGCTCTTTATGAGAAAATCCACCAGCATGCTGTTTGGTCTCTTAGCTGTTGAAACAATAATGGGATAGTATCACAGGTGCTGAACTAGACAAGCCAACATCCTGCTTGTAGCCAAGGGATGAAGAAGAAAAAATTAATATCTTGGCAGGTGTTTTTGTATTTTTGCCTTTTCCTCAGGCTTTAATTACTTTGCTTGGTTTATTCCTGTTATCCTTATTAATTATGATTAATTGACTGAAAAAGAGTCTGTTCTCCTTTTGCAAACTAGTACAAGTAGGACCAACCTGAACAAGGTTAATATTCAGCCAGGACAGCAGACTTCTGGAAAAGTGGAGAATGAATCCTGTAATTTACTTTTCCTGCAGCATCTCCTCAGGAAGCTTGTTGGCTCTTACCCTTCCTGCTGATGGGATGCAGGGTATGTGCTCTAGTGCTTTTTTGTACCTTCTTCCCCTTCCATCTCTCCTGTGGTGGCAGCAGCACTGTGATCCTTAAACACCACCCAGATGTTTCACAATCACAGAATTGTTGGGGTTGGAAGGGACCTCTGGATATCATTCAGTTCAATACTCTGCCAAGGCAAGGTCACCTACAGCAGGTGACACAGGAATGTGTCCAGAGAGTTTTTTAATGTCTCCAGAGACGGAGACCATGACCTCACTGGGCAGCCTGTCCCAGTGCTTTGTCACCCTCAAGGTAAAGAAGTTTTTCCTCATGCTGAGGTGGTATTTCTTGTGTTTTAGTTTGTGTCTATTGCTCCTCATCCTGTCTCTGAGCATCACCAAAAAAAAAAGCCTGGCAGCATCCTCTTAGCACCTGCCTTTGAAATATTTATGTATTGGTGAGATTCCCACTCAGTCTTCTCCAGACTAAACAGGCCCAGCTCCCACAGTTTCTCCTCATAAGAGAGATTCTGCATCCCCTCACCATCTCTGGGGCCTCTGCTGGACCCTCTGCAGTAGCTCCTTGTCTGCATCAGACCAAAAAATTCCAATTTTGATCACGGTGCCCAGGAGCCTGGATATCTTACAACAGCTTTTAATTTCAAATTTCTTGTTGATTTCAGTCTTTCTTCCTTAACAGGTGTGCATTTATTTACAGATTTATTTAAGACCACATGGAGTGAAAGAACAGGCTTCGGATTTGGCAAAAAAGTGCTGTGTTCCCAGTTTGTAAAGGACTGATTTACCCTTTGCCCATCCACTTGGGCTCCCAGCTGGCTCTGCCTGCCCACATGCAAAGGTGGCCAGGCTGCCTCTGCAAGCAGGGACAGGCCATGCCCTAAGGCCTGGCTTGTGCCACACTCACTGTGCCATCACTGGCACAGCCCCTGCCATGGCTTTAACCCACAGGACACAGCACTCCCAGAAAATGCTGTATGGATGCATTGGCAGCCCTTGTTCCCAGAAATCTGGGAGAGGAAAGCTTACTAGAGGCAAGGAAGAGAGGTATTATTATATAATAATATAATAATAATAAAATAAATATATAAATATAAAATATATTAAATATAATAATAATAGTATGTTATATATTATAACATATTCCTGTTTGAGAGCAGGACTATGACCAAATCTCATGCCATGGGCTCTCACTGAGCCCAAGGTCAGCCACAGCGTTAGTCTGAAGGGCTGAGGCTGGCATGAGTGGATGGAGAAGCTTCAGTGGGTCCATTTTTCTCTTCCCCACATTTTTGTTTTCACAATGTTCATTTTCAATGTCATTCAGTTCTCAGAGGGAGATTTTTTCTGGGAGCAAAAAGTACTGAAGGGAATAAGGACCTGATATTCTTCTATGTCTTATCCAGAGAATGGCATGCTCATTTTAGGAGCTATTTGCATTACCTGCCTTGGAAGCTGAACTGCCTTAGACCTCATAAGTATTCAAAATGGTTTTCCAGAAGATCCTAAATTACAGCCATGGAGGTCCTCCTGTCTCTATTCATTGAGTGCAATTAAATAGATTCGTAATTTTGGGCCTCCAAGTTTCACCTAAATCAGATGTCTGAACACAGCCTGGTATCCATCTTGGTCTGTAACTGTGGCTTGATGTTGACATCCAGCTGTCAGAACTAAGTTTTTAACTCAACACTGGTTAGGAAAGCAAAGCTGCTGAGGGTGTAAGAAAACTATATTCTGAATCTGTTGCCTAAGGTACCTGCTCATATTTTAAGTATCAGACATGCATGAGCTGTGGAAAAGTCACAAGGAAGCATCTTGGTTCTGGATATTCTTTTAAAAAAAGGAAATAAAAACTGTGCTTAAGCAGGTAAAGAAAACAATATGAAAATATGTTTGTAGCTAAACATGCATAACTAAAGAAACTAGTCCTACAGCTGCACAGATACTGTGATTTTTACTGATACCATGCTAATTGAAAATAAGAAATCCTAGGTGAGAAATGAGAGGAATTTGCAGCAATCCAAAATGATTCTTATGTTAATTTTCTTAAGTTTTTCACCTTAATGAAACTTTCAGAGCTGGGAACTGTGCCAACATTGTTTTGCTTTGTTTTGTTCTGTTTAATATTCTTTAAGATGCTGACAGGAATATGTCACCTCTGTATCTCCATTCAACATATCTTTGTCTATCACCTGACTCGTGTTTAGGAGACAACTTAGAAATGCAGGTGCATTTTAAGTCATTTAAGTGGCCTTGTTCCCTTCATGTTACCCAAATGCTTCTTGGCTGACTCTGAGACCTACCCTTCTTACTTTATTTCAATGGCCAAAGTGCATCAGGATATATAAAAAATGTCAATTCTCCAAGTTATATTTTTGCTAGTGAAGAATGAATTTGTTGGTGAAGTGCCATCCTACCCCAGGGGTGTTCCTAGAGAGCCAGAGCTGCTGGCTTCCAGACTGTTGAGCCAAAACACAGTGCTTGTACAGCCAAAACATAGGGAAGGACAGGACTCATTTGTTGGTGCATGAGGTAGTGTGACTGTGTGCACTGACACCTCAGGCATGTGGCAGATGGTTACTAAGGCATCTGGAAGGCCAGGTTAGCAGATCTGAGAGCCTTGAGTACAAATTCCAAAACACAAAGTCACAGCTCAGAATTTGGTAGGGAATCAGATTATGGGCTGAGAAACTGTTAGATAAAGAAAATCTTTGTGTTCTTTCTGGTGAAAGAAGAAATTTCAAAAGTCTTCAAGCTTCTTAACTCAGTTTCTTCCCAAGCAGCAGAACTCTCAGTGTTCTGGTCCCTGAGAGATAGTGACTGATAAAAATGACTCTTCCTCATCCTCTGGGATCTGTCTTGCCAGTATTCAAGAATGTTGCAGCTAAAATCCTAATTAACCAGGAACAAAAGGGGGGCTCATAATGGATATCAATAAAATATCTGCTACTTTGATAATTGCACATTACTATTTAATCCCTCAGCATTACCTAAATCTCTTTTAGTTCTCATCAAGGGGATAATAATTTTGGCTGCTATTGGCATTCAAACTAGGCTAACATGCACTAGCAAAGGAAGTACTGGCCCTTTTCTTCATGAGTCATTTGCACTATCAGCATAGCAGGACCTATAGGTTGAGTTTTGGCCTAGCAAGCGTTGGTGTTTTGGTCTGTTTTCATTTCAGTGAATGGTGTCACCTTAATCTAAATATCATCTTTAAAACACTGATCATTCCTTTACCAAAACCATGACTAGACAGGACTTCAACTAACAACTCTTAAATTAGCCCTAACAGCTGTCCAAAGAAATCATGGAGTATCTCAAGTTGAAGGGATCCACAAGGAGCATCGAGTCCACTCCCTGCTTCTCACAGGACTACCTAAACCAGGTGACTAAGAGCATCATCCAGACACTCCTGGAACTCATGACTGCTTCCCTGGAGAGCCTGTTCCAGTGAGTGACCACTCGGTTAAAAAGCCTTTCCCTAATATTCAATCTGAACTTTGACCAATGCAGCTCCATTCCATTTCCCTGTGTCCTATCAGTGCTCCCCAAAGAGGAGATCAGCAATTCCCCCTCCACTGGCCCCTGGGAGGCTTGTCACAGAGGACAAGCACTTATGACAAATTTTTCCTTAGTCCTGTGCCCTGCACTCTCTGCAGATCTGGGATGCTGTTTCCTTTCCATGTGACCTCAAGTCATATTTTAGGGCATCAGTGCCCTGTGGTTTAGTTAGTATGGCTGTTCTCTTTCTCCCTGGGGCTGGGCTGAGGAGTGACCTGACATGGCAGTGTCAGATCTGGGAAATTAATTCACATCCATTTCCTCCTTCATCAGTTATTGGGTGCCTGCTGCCCTCAGTCCTGATAATCGTACAGGCAGTTCAGATAGGTCTTGCTACTGAAGGACTATGGAATCCTCATTCTTATTTCTGGCTACTATTCCTGAATCTGCTTCTCCTAAGCACAGGTGCTGTGAAGGTAGAAATTCAACACAAGCCAGTCATCACTGTTTGCCTCTGTGACCAATGGAGAGAGAAGGAGAGAGTCTGATGTCCCCAGGATGACTCATCTCACCCTAAACAAGACATCAAAAATAGGCAGGTATTAAGCAAATAATTCCAGGAGTTAATTTATCTTTTGTATTAGTAGCAGATATCTGTATTTTTTTTTTTCTTGCCAACTAAGCTAGGTTCCATAAACCTGTCCTTTGAAGGTGAACCATTCTTTGCTGGGCACATGTGCATCTTCTTTCTTGCACTGCTGCTTGCTCCTGGTGAAGCGTTGCTGTAAATACTTACCAAGGAAGAGACAGAGAGGACATTCACAACTGGCAGCTGATTATGATATCTGCAGCTGTGGTGCCTGCTCTTTGCTGTTTGGGTATCAGAGGGGTGAGAATCACACAGATATGAGCCAAGGGAAGAGTACAAACTGTTCTAGACTCCCAGACATTATTTAACTTTGTGAGGAAGCTATGAAATCTATTGCTTTGTTACCTTTTATGCCATATTAAAACTCTATATAATAGCTATTAAATTTTAATTATTATACAGTTTTGAACAGATATTTTATAGTAGTGGGAAACTGTGAGAATGCAATGGTTTGCTGGGTAGGATGTGCTGACCCATGCTCACCCTCAACATGGCAAACATAATGCTGCTTCAGCCTTGTAAAACTGAAGGCATGGAAGCAGAAAAGCCCCACAGTTAGGGCACCGTGGTGTTTTACTGCCTTTTTATTGGCACAAACTCTTCCCAGCATAACCAGATGAATCAGCCATCTGAGGCAATGTTTACTAGCCATGAGCAAAGCAGTTTTGTTTGAAATTAAGTGGACAGAGACAAGAAGAAATTGGAGAGGGGAAGCAGCAAGCAAACTTGAGAAATTGTCTGAGAGAGTAGGACCCTTTAGAAAAGTGTATGTTATAGCTTTCTTGGTCTGTACAAAGGTTCTTTTCAAGGATTGAGTGTAATTGTGTATATTTCTAACAAGTGCCAAAGACAAACAAGGTCTTATATTTATATCTGTGGGAGGAGGTGTTTTGCTGCCCACCCTGGAGTGATGTGCAATCTCACCTGCCCCTATAGTCCAGTCAGTTCCCATCCAGAGGCTTGCCTGCTCTGACACCCTTGCAACAGAAATGTCAGCAGCAGCAGAAGAGGGATCTGCTGGGGTTTTAGTGGTTTAACACACCAGAAATCTGGGTCTCTTTCTCCAGCAACCCACTTGCAGATGCAGAAAAACAAACCGAGTTCCCATCTTCACAATTCCCACAACTGCTCAGCCCAAAATACATTTGCTTGCTTTTTTTGGTGGTTTTGTCTCATGACAGAACTGCAGTGCTTTTCTTTCACCTCTTATCTGGAAATACATGTATTTTGCTGTGCAAACTGCCAGCCAGCGTCTCACTCTTCCATAAATTTCCAAGTCATAAGTGCTCAAGTTTTGCCCAGTCACCACTGCCTGTGCTGATGTTGTCTCTGAGGGGTCAGGTAGAGATAAATTCTCCACTCTCCCATCTCCACACACCCCTCATTGCTGTAGAGGTGTTGGACCACTGCTCCCTTCTGCAGAGGCTGCACATGAGCCCTTGCAGCCACCACTGGCAGGTGGGCATTCTGTCCTCATTTGTACCCTGCTCATGAAAAAAAAGGGCAGCTAATATTAATCAGATGGTATGTAGGAATAGGGTGGAAGTCTAACTGGATGGGACCACTCCACAGCAGGTGATGGGAGCACTTCATGGTGTCAGCACATGTAGTGTGGTTATATTGGAGCTGGAGCATGCCCTGGAGCCAGAGCTGGCAGCTTGGAGCCAGCTCCATCCTGGGAGCCAGGCACTGGTGATGGGCACACCTGACCTCCCCAGCCTGCCAGTGAACCTGGCTGCTTCTCACTGGCATTTCCCCTGCAGCCCTGCTGGGAGAAGAAAGGATGCTGGCTCTCCAGCTGCGTGAGCTGCCACCAGCCCCACTGAAGGGTGTGGAAGGATGCTGCTGACCACCTCAGAGAAAAGCAACAAAATTCTGCACACAAATTCTGTAAAGAAAATGTTTTATTTAAAGTGTTAAATACCATCACCAGAATGAGTTTGATTTACATTAGTTGGTGTTCATTACAGGCCTAATCTGCCCTTTTTTTTTTCCCCAACTGTAATTCCTTTTAACTTTTTAAAACGTACTATTTACAAGACAGCAGTGATCACTGGAATAGTACTATTTACATGACTAAACCATAAGTAGAATTGCAGACGTGTGAAAATTAAAAAAAATACAATATATTTTTTTAAAATAAATACTGCATAATGACAATTATGTACAAACCTTCCATGCGTCATGTCCTTGATTTTAAAATTTGAAATCATTTATAGAGGACTATGCATACAAGAATGTGTGAGCACATCTCACAGTGTCAGGAAAATGGTTATGTATTTTTGTTTAATATCCTAGGGGATATTGTAGACTGCATGTTAGTAGTATTTATTTGCTGCTGGTAGACAGGTGTCTAAATTATTTCAGTAAATACAATTTTACCACTCTGTCTATTAACTTAACAATAATCCATTATATAAACTCTGCAGACAAGACACAATCTCATTTTCTATGATATTGCACAAAGTAAAAGGCATTATAAGTGATACTGTTATTACTTTTTCCCTCTTAAGAGGCATGTACAATTTGTTAATGGGAAACTTCAGTAGATTTTCAAATAAAATCAGAGTAATTCTTTGTGGCCATAAAGGTAAATGTAACATACTTCAAAAATTATTGCAAGATTTCAATATTAAACCTTAAGTAGGTATTAAAGGCATACAAAGACCCAGGAAAAAAAAAAAAAAAAGATATTTTGTTATTAAAAATTAGCCAGTTACATTCCCTTTAAATAACGTAACTTAATGAGAAGCTTGAACTTGCAGCACCACCCAACGGTAGTTACTGCCTGCTACAAAACCCAGGGTTTTGAAGATCCATTAACTGCAGTGAGGTTCTGGTAATGGTGTCAAGTAGCTGACACACTGATAAGCTTTCTTTAAGGCTGTTTTACAAACCAAAGACTGATACTTTCCAGACTGATATTACCTAATTATGCCTTTTGCAACGCAAATGTAATTTATGAAAATTGAACTTTACAGCAGAAGAACTGTATAGATTTGTAACCCTTGTTGCTTTTATTTCAAAAATATAGCAATTTGGTTTAGTGCAAATAAAAGTGCTTAAATTTGTTTCCAAAAAATCAATCAGGTACTTAATTTTAACCTCTTTCCAAAAACCTTCAAGAAATAATAGTTCAGTCTTTGAATGAAAGATGCTGGTGCTGAAAACAAATTTATTGAAGACATCTTACAATGGCCACATGATTCCAGTATTTTGCTGTAGAATTCAATTTGAAGGTGAGAAAAAATGAAAACAAGTTACCATGCACTGTACAATAAATTGAAAAAGTTCAAATATCTTCTTTATCAAATACATGCTGAATTACATTAATGTACTCCCAAGCCATGTTGCAAAATCCTTTTCAACATGCTTGAAAAAAAGTAAGCTCTTAAACAATATTTTTCTCAAATAATTCAGAAATGCAGAACAATCTGCAACCCTGAACCAAACATGGGGCATATGACAGTAATAAGTCAAAAGGTAGCCATTTTAGAATATGCTGATCATCCTGGGAGGTAGAGGGGAAAAAGAGCAAAAGGAAGAAGGGAGATTGGGAGGAGAGATAGAGAAAGAAGGAGGTAAAAGAAGTGTACAATTTGCACATTATGTTGAACTTTACAAGGCTTGTACCTTTTACATTTAAATAAATTTAATATATTACACTTATTTCTTGTCACATAAACAGAATTTTAAATATTTGCTAGAAATTATTTTTTATTTTTAATATAAGTCTGCAAAAACACAGACCATGACTGGTTTAAAGAATGATAAACGTGGTGTGTCTTTGTATCACCCTGTTGCATTCTCTTCCCTTTAAAACCATGCACTAGTGAAATTTATTTTTAAAAATAATATAAACTGTTGAAAATGGCTGATTTATTCTTTTTCCTTTTTTTTGCAAGTTGCAGCCCCAAGAAAATAATTTAAGTGTTCAGCTAAATCTGTGTCCATGCAAAAAAGTTTAGTAATTTCATACAGTACAGTATATCCACAGAATTTTATTTTTCAGAGAGTCCATCATGTCTGGGGTTCACTGTGTGAACAACTGGAGGTATGAAGCCTGCCACTTTAAGTCTTGAACCTTTTCAATATGAAGAGTTTTCAGATCTCAAGCAACTGCTGCAAGTGTCAGTTGACTTTTCCAGCATCCTTAGATTCTTCTTTTCTTCCAACGTCTGCTAATCCACTGACTTGTAATGTGGCTTCATGGGAGGGTAACTCCGTTTCTGTGGCATAACCAAACTTTAGGAGGGGAGGGCAGATAAATAAAGAAATGGGAGCAACAAAACAGATATGCCATTGAAAAGGACTTTTGTTGCATGAAACAGATTGATTTCTTTAGTTTAGTCCATGGCTTCAGATTGGACCAAAACTGAGTCCCTGAACTCCAAACCTATCAGTTCTTCATGATTTCAGTCCATCACCTGAGGGCCTTCCGTAGGGCACAATGTGTGCAACTTCCTTGAGAACACAGGATCGCGTTGCAGCCCTAGAAACAGGCTCAGAAGACACAACATTAAGCATGCAGTGTTACCAGGGTTTGCGACCTGTAATTTTATTTTTTTGTAACGCTGGTTGCTATGACAACAGTTTCACAGCTGCTATGAGCGAGCATACGAAGGTCCCGTTGAACTTTCAAGAGATGATTGGGAAGCTCTTCTAGTGAGAGGAGCTAAGGTTGGGTCTACTAGGGAAGAAGGAGGGAAAAGTTTGAACCACCCAATCACCATGTTGGACAGGTCCAGTTCATCTAAAAGTATCTGTGCCACTCCCATAAAGGATTTGTGATCCATACGTCCATAGTCTCCCCAAACAATTATCTGTTAGGAAAAGAAACACAAGAAAATAGAAAAATTTCAGCAAAAATGTCAAAAGTTTTAATCTGATTTGTCAAAAATCTCTGCTTATTTAATTACAGTAAGGAATGAAACATCCAACTGACATAGTTTAGTTCTGTGTATACTAATCATGATGCAGTGACAGAAATGATCTGAGCACAAACTGCAGTTATCCACAGTACCAGAGAAAACCCAGTGAGAGGAGCCCACACATACAGAAGAAGCAAAATAATCTATAACTCACTTTTGCTCACTTCTACTTGTAGTTTCTACTTGCATAAATAGCTACTGTTGTGTTTATCTGCTCAGCAAGTATGTAAAAGATAAGAATTTTTGCCAAATGAAGCCTGAAACAAGTTTGAAACTCATTCAGTGAAACTGTACAGGTGACATTTTCAGGTTCAGAGGAATATTTATGCAAATTACCTGTAAAACTTTCCCTTGGGGACTTTCTTCAAATGATAGAAGTTGCTGATAAAGTGGTTCCAGCGTTTTTCTTGCTACCTTTGTTTTCTTTTTGGCTATGCAGACTCCATTTTCTAATAGATACACCTTTACATATGGTGCTTAGAAGAATGAAAATAAAGAACAGTAGGTAAAGAAGAAGTGCAGATTTTTTTTGTGTAACACATACACTTTCTATCATCATATAAAATTCTGCTTTTAAAAAATATGACTTATAAGAACAGATCTCCACAAGCAATATTAACAATTATTCCCATACAAAGCATCCATGCATTTTCTTTACTCTTCTCCTTGGGTGTGTTTTTTTCTTGACTTCTTTTTGTATGTCTCTTTTACCATGAAACAATTCAGATTTTGACCTGAAAAAAATCAAGTATTCCTATATATAGCATCCCTATGCTGTACAATATGCAAAATAGGCCTATTAAGTAAATGCACAACTTGCACTGACTTTGGTGAGATTTGGATCAATGCTCCAAATTGTTAATAATTTAGAATTACCTACAAGGTGAAAATCAGTGAAGAAAAGAATGACACAATTTCTATTTCGGCAGAAGAGCTTGCTAAAAATATCATTATATTGTCCTTTTCACATAGTGTTACAGGACATCAGATTATAAAATAAGGAGTAAGTATCAAATATTGGTCTACTTTTCAAGTGGATACCTATTCTACATCTCTTGATTCCCTCTTCATTCCTAAGACTCCTATATAAAATCTTCAGTATATACCTTTCTTTCTACCTCATAACTATATAACTAAAGAATACCTTTGCTATTACCAAAAACTACTTTTGGGTCTTCTGGCAGCCTGATTTTTAATTTCCTCCTGAAGCAGGGCTGATTGTTGGTGTATCGTTTCAATACAGTATGCATTTCAGTATACAACATTGTAATCTACGGAGATTTGAATTTGTTAAGAGTTGAAAAAGCTGAACAGAAAAGCCACAGACTTTTCTGGTAGAATACTATTCTTAGAGCAATAGAATATACTGAGTTGGAAGGGACCCATCAGGATCATCAAGTCCAACCCCTGGCCCTCTGCTAAGATTATTATTAAGGTTTTTCTTTCTTACCTGGCAGTGTCTTTGAACCTGGTTTTACAACAAGGCCACGGGCTCGGATTATTTCTACTTCCAGTTGTCCTTTCTTGTCCATCATTCCCACCTGAATATCTCCTAGACAACAAAGAGAAATCCCAGCATTGTAATTCAGAACTACTTTAATATATGAAATGTTGACAAAATGTCTAGAATGAGTATGTGGTGACTTGTATCAGCTGTTTTCCATCAATAAGTATGATCTGGATTTTAACACTGCTAGACCATTTAATATTTACCCTCTTCACTGCTGTTTATCTCATAAGCAATTTAAAACCTCTGTGATAACACTTTGTCTCCCATCTTCCATACCTCTATTACTTCAAATTAATTTCTATTTCTTAAGACTTCATATAAAAAAAGTGGCAGTAAGGGAATTAACACAAAGCAACTCTGTAAAACTGCTTGAAATCTCTTCACTGTGCCTCTAGTTTAAGACAAGCTATGAAAAAATAACTTGTGAATATAAAAGCCTGTAAACACAATAATAACAAATATTTTGCACTTAAATTAATAATTTTTATACAATATTATCCAAGTAATTCACAGAAAAGTTGGGTCTCATTAGCCCCTTTTTAAAGAAGGAAAGTTGAAGAGGTCGAAGGCCTAAGAAAAGGTTGAATTTTTCAAAGCAACTTTATACTTTTGCATGTCTTCAGAAGCATCCATGATTACATTCAACTTTGGCTGAGGTTACAGCTTTGGTTTTAACTGGGTTGTTCAAAACCACAAGAGAAATCCGTATTTAAAGGAAATCTAGATAAATGTTCTAATTACATGACCAAATAGAATATATCACATGTAAGGGACATAAACACTTACCCATTGATGGCGTTGCCAAAGTCTGTCGTCCTACAAGCTGGCCAGGACCAAGTCCATCCAGAAAATCACTGAACTGGCTGTCTGCAGCCAATCTCACACCAGGGAAGATCAAACTAGAAATAATATTGAAAAAGAAACCAACAAAACATACACTTGAATTTTCCCTTTGTTGGTTTGCTTGTGTTTTTTATTTGTTTGGTTGGTTTTTTGTTTTCTAGATGTTTTGCACTTAGTGTCTGTGGGTTTGGTAGTGCTATAAGGAACTTACAAAACAATCACTGTAATTTTCGAGATCCCACAATGTTTAACAAGCAGCAATTTACAAACAGGTAAAGAAAGCCCTACTCCTCAATCACTTCCAAATTTGTAACCTTTTATCATGTCCTTTTCCCATGCATTAAAGACCACTGTCAATTATCAAAGTATTCATATGAGACCAATTCATTAAGATACTAATGTACACCCTTACCACTGACTTAGTTACGTGAAGGTTAAATTGCTCACACTTCTCAGTTACTGTGAATCCAATGGCTAATTATCAAATGTACACAATAAAATTATGACATCAGGCCAAATACTGGTTGCTACTTTCAAAATCGCTGTTCAGTCAAAATATTTTGTAAAAAATGTCTTTGAGAATGACATCTATTCAATAACAGAATTGAAATCCCTTGTGGCAAACGGCCAAAGTAACTTAAAATTAAAATGCTTGACATAAATTATCTGTGACCCAATACAGAGCAACAAGAACTAATGAAATTTGTAATGACCAATCATTAAGAAATGTCCATCTCAAATGTGTATAGTGCATCAACTTGGACACATAAGATATATTGTGCAACATAGATGTATTGTCCAGTGCTGTGAACACCATTAATAAATCAACCTACAGTAAGAC
The DNA here is from genome assembly GCA_030060385.1 of Muscicapa striata striata. Taxonomy (NCBI): domain Eukaryota; kingdom Metazoa; phylum Chordata; class Aves; order Passeriformes; family Muscicapidae; genus Muscicapa; species Muscicapa striata. Next base: position 4,619,248 of record JAREIS010000090.1, read on the forward strand.
TTTTCTGGGCAATATCTCAGATATATCACTCAGACGTTTTTAACTTGGGCCTTTATTATAAACCATGATACATGACAGACTCGTACTTCTGCCCAGATAATTTCTTCAGGTTAAAAGTAGCAGAATCTTGGAAAAACTCTTGAGCCCAGCGAATGACACCTTGAAATGCTCTGGAAATGCTTTGCTGTGCATAGCACTGACGCATGCCAGGAGTTTTTGAAAGAGAACTTGTCCATATCTGTGTTTTACCTGGTGTACTGCACCTGCTTTCCCTCCTGACACACCTCATGATGACGATCTGACCCACCATGTGCCCTTCTCACAGCACAACAGAAATGATCCTCCTCCTCCTTGCACCAACAGTGGGAGACTCTTAGGCTTAGTCCATCAATGACATTGGCTTGTGAAGGGAATTCTGACTGAACAGGACCTACAGCACTCACTGTGCTTCTCTTTAATGACCAGTTTCATGGAGAAACATCAGGAAACCACAGCTGTAAATGCTGCTTACTTTCCCTCAGAGCTGTAGCTGTTCATACTCCCATCTGTGGACTCCCGGCTCGCCTGGCGAGTCATCCAGTTCCTCATCTCCACGGCCAGCCCTGTCTCCGTGCTCCTCTGGACGGTGCTCCGCAGCTTCTTGCCCCCTGCTTCTGTTGGAGACAAAAGAGAAGCCCCCATGCCACTGTGCTGTCACAGCTGGGCAACTCTGCACACCCCTGCTCCACGTGGTACACTCAGAGCCACAAATTATTGACCTGTGACAAAACTTCCATTTAAAAATTATCAATTTTTTAGTAATAGGCAAACAGCATCATAAATCTCTTTTACAGGATCTTAGTTTTATCACTGTCTGCTTCCCAAGGTCAGACAACACAAGTCTGCCCACGGCAATAACCAGATTTAAACAATCCATAGTCTAGTGTGGGTAAAATATATTTTCTCTGGATGAATAAATCTCTCTTAGGAATTCAATTAAAATGTTACCATGATGTCAAAACCTGCAGAGAAATGTTCTAATTCAGATGAATTATTGTTTTAAAAACATTTGGTCATTATCTCCTAAATCAAGTTACAGATATGCATTAGTGAGGATAGTAAACTACAAATCAAGAACCCTTCCCATGTTTTCTTCTCTATTCACTAGCTGATGAATTTAAACTTATATTTAACATATACAGTATTGATTTTTATACACAATATGAAACTTCATTATCATCACCAAGAATAATATTTTTTTCTATCTATTTGCATAGTAAAATTTTAATTTTACTTGTAAAAACAGCAGTGTGACAGGTGGGAAAAATACTCAAACAATATAATAGCATTTTAGTGTAGGAATTTTGATCAAGACCTCAACTGGATGAAATGAGCAGGAATGAAGCCTCAGTTTTTCCTTCAGGAATAAGACAGCCACTCCATCTCATTTCTAATTTTAAATTATGTTCCCTGCAATAGGGCAAGTAATTCTGCATACTGATTTCTTTTAATCTGTTTGGTACACCTCTGAGTGCAGCACAGTGATGTGCAATATACTGATATTATAAAAGAACAAGAACTTTAAATGTGCTATAACAAATAGTAACATTCTTAAATACTGATACAATGAGGGCAGAGTAATATCCAATATTCTACGATATTAATGGACTCAGATTCCTTCTGCAGTTGTTCGTAGCATCTGGTACCCTTTACACCTTCTCTGTCTCATCATGTACTGGAGGTCAGATGAACTTCTGGACTGTGAGGTTGGTGAAGCTTCAGGGATTTGGAAAAGGAAATGAGCAAAAGAAGGAGATTGTCCTGGGATGAGGATATCACACCCCAGGGGGAATGTGTGAGCACAGGGACTGGCTTAGAGTAAGAGGATCTGCACCCTTTGACAGGGAATGGGAGAGAGACCTCAATTTCAATGTGTGCACTCACTGTCACTGTCCTACAGGCTGCAGCGTGGGTTGAAATCTCCTGGGCCCTTCAGTCAGGAGGAATATTAGGTCAGATAAAGAACATGGGAAATGTAGTGAAGTGAGAACTAGTCACCAAAAATACCTTGAAAACCACTGGCTCCTTGTCAAGAAAGATTAATAACTCTGCAATATTTAGCAGCAGTGAGACATTTCTCCAGCAGTATAATGAGTGGTTCAAATCATATTGCTTATTACAAGCCTTCTATTCCTTGAGACCACTACTTTTAATCACTACATACAAATAGCAATAATAACAGAATTAATAATTTACCTCCAGAACTTCAGCTACCCAAATGAATTCAGTACCCAGTAGAATGAAAAAATGAATGTTATTGCATCAAAATTCTTTTTAAAATGTCCATCAATACCTGATGTAAAAATGCAAATAAAAAAGTTACCAGGCTACTACAACATATGAAAAATGAAAGTCAGAAACCAACAAATTTCATTTCTTTTGGGTTGCACTGTTCCAAGTGCTGCTGGTTTATTATTTGTATCCAACTAATGAAAGCTGACAGCTGACTTCCAACAGAGTTGTTCTAAAATACAAGCACTTATTTCAAAGACATATTCCCGGAAACTGCCAGGAAAATATTGTGTTGTAGTTTTGTATTAAAAGGTACACTGCATCATGTGTTACATGATAGTTACATGATTGTTTTGCATGTTAGTTACATGTGAAAGGCATACAACTCTTAAGTCCCACAGGGTATTACTCTTCTGCTGTATGAACTCTTTTGATGAATAAGCATTCATTTTCATTCAGCCTCACTGAGTGATGGGCATTCTCAATTCATTATTGTAAACACTGAGTCCCTAATGCAAATTTAAAAGAACATCTCCATCTTGCATGATTCTTCACAACCTTCATGTCTTTCAAAGATTTGGGAGTTTGGGAGAAATATATGTTTGATTCTGTAACATGTGAGGGAGTATCTAGTAACTTTTATTAATTTGTAAGGCAGATTCTTTTTTCTGAAAGAGAATTATAAGTCTGTGTGCCTCCGTTGTAGAAGAACAGAATTAAAAATGAACACATTCACTGCACATCAATTTACTGAGAAATCAAGGCGGAACTTGTGCAACTGCCATTCAAGTCTTCATAGAGACACACGTGTTCATAGCAACCCCCTAAACCTTAATTTAAAGCAGTTTTACTTTCCCACATTCATTATAACTGAAATAAGTGGTCTGGTTCACATGACAACAGGCACACAAAGATATGACTTTGATACAGCATGACAGTTAGGCATGTGTAGTATATCCAAATTTTGTATGAGTGTGAGTGGTAACCAGTAATTATTTTGACCTTAACATGGAATTTAAGGAGGGCTGAAAGGAGGTTATGTGAATAACTATTTCCCAATTTTCAATAGAAACACACAGCGCTCTCAAATTATCTCCAAAGAGAAAGATCTGACCTTTCATCAATAAAGCTCCTAGTCATGAGGTTGATGTCTCCTGGAGTAAGAATTGAAGATTTTAACAGCAAAATGGCAACTTGGAATAGAATTAACAGAAGACCCAGATCTGGCTGGCATGACTCCTGAGTCACTGCTTTTGACATGAATATTCTTTCAGATGAAACTTGACTAAACTACTATATAATAATACGCGTGAAATATCCCCACCTGACTGCCCCCAATATTAGCAATATTTTTGTCTCTGGAAAAATGTTAATAAATCAAAAATAATCCTATATTTCTGCAAACAATTTAAAAGCAAAGATAGTATTTGTACCATCCATAACTGATGTTTCATAAATTCAGCATTAAAAAAATTAAAAGGTTTCAAGGAGCAATGAAACCACAAAGCAGCTACTCAGCTCAAAGAAATAGCCTTTGGTGTCATACTTCCAAGATAGAAGATCATCTGGTTGAAGATCAAATCACTATACTAAAGCCAAACTGTTTTCCCCCATTTCTGCCTAGGAATTGAAACCTCCTCTCTTGTGTTAATTCAGCTACTCATGTGGCTGCATTCCACACTGGACCCAAATTGAAAGGAACAAACAAAATACATGATTTAAAGTTGTTCTTTTTCTTTCAAGACAGATAATGTCAGAAAAGATATTTGTAAAGACAAGCGTACAGTTGAATGAACCCAACTAAGGCAATACCAACCTCTAGCTAGATTAGTAACTTGGGAATGCCCCACTCACTCAGAAACAAATATCTAACTGGTGTCACTGTAAAAGTGGGTTGGTTTTATAATCCTAAAGTATATATACTTATACACTCATGTTATGCATACTGTTTATCTTACCAAATGAAAAGATACAGAAATGAGTGATTAGAAGTGTACTTTGTTGTTACGTTGCTGAGTATCTACAAGCAAAATCATTTTGCTCAGCATTTCCTAATAAACTCTAATAAAGAACATTGAAAATGTTCTCCAAATTAGTATAAGCTAATTGCCCTAGCAAAAGAAATTTCTTTCAAGTCCCCACCACAAAATATGGAATATATTATCTGAAAAACACTAGTTCAGATTCTTGCAGTTATATTGTAAGGAGTGGAATAAATTACCAGAAATAATTGCTTTGGTATTTATGAAAGCACATTCATTCTTACAGTTAATAACACTGGTAATTTAACTAATATGGTTACTGCAAATAGACTCTGCAGGCCACATTTTGTAAGTTACGCACGGAATGATTTGTTCCCACAACTTGGAGTGCAAATCACTTACAAATTAGGGATGCTAACTACTGATACAATCTTCAATAGCAGATGAGGTGAAGTCAAAAACTGCAGTGAATGCAACAGATTACTTTACATCATCTGGGATCTGGCCAGATGAAATCCGCTGCTGGTGGTGAGAGCGAGAACTCTCAGCTTGCTCTTGGCAGGAGCTTCCTACAACTGCTCCCCAGCAGGCTCAGAGCCAGGAGGGGACATGGCACAGGCACAGGCAGGCTGCCTATGCCATCCTCAGCTGGTATGTGATCTCTTGGTAGGACTTGTATGGAGTACAGAGCAGATGTAGCTTCAGAAACACACTTAAGCCTTTGAGGTGGTTCTTCTCTGCTCTCCCCACCTCACCGGAAAAGCTGCTTTAAAACTCCTTCAGCACTGTCATCTCAACTCAGGAGTCAGATCCACAAAGAGAATAAGCTGCCTTTAAGTGCCCATTTTTTAAGAATAAAATTCTTTACGTATGTAGTTACCTGCTCTGGATATGTTAACAACTGGCTTGATAAAAGACAGTTTAAGAAAATTTGAACCTATGGAAGAAAAGGGGGACAGGGTAGGTCTCAAATTCCCTTGCAGCCACACAGCTCTGCTTCTGGGACAGCCTAAGTTTTGTATACATTGAACAAAGCATTTAGCCCTTGAAGCACTAGGAAGCACAGCCAAGTTCTTTCTTTCTCTGTGTTACCCATGGACCGCAAGCAGAAGACATAGTTTTTAGGATATATTAATTTAAGCAAGATTTGGGAAACCCACTGTCACTTGGGTTTGAGCTCATTTCACTGATTCTTACAGGCCAGCACTAACAGTCAGTTTATGGAGTTTTGTGTTACAGTCCTTCTGATGGACATTTTCAGAGTGCATGCTGTCAGCATTTCTGAAACCCAAAGAGCATTTCAGAGCCAGGGGGAAACTGTAACCAGCGACTTTCTCTTACTTGTAAGGAAGAAAGGAAGATCTGCATTCTAGTTCCCGTTTCCATGAATATCTGAATGTAAAATACTGATACATTTTGACTGGGACAGGAATGGCTTGCCCTGATATGCCCAAAGCAGAGCTGCCTTCAGCAAGAAAGCTCTTCAGTATGGGAGCAGACAGGTTTGGAAAGTGTAAGAGATTCTGGGCTGACAGCCTCAGTCTGCCCCATGCATTTTTAAATTTCTTGGGAGGCTTCACTAGTTCTTCATTTTCGGTCAAGAAACACATTTTCACCTTTTGTCCTGTTCTTTTTGTTTCTTTCTCTGGCCATAATGGAAGCATGGTTAATTAAGATAGCACCTAAGAAAATGCAAAAAAGAGAGCGGAATTTGAAAAATCAACAATAATCAACTGCAAAACTGTTGCTTGCACTTCTGGTCAAAGGCTTGGCATCCCCATTCTTAATGAATTTCCTACAGGACCCAAGAGGCAGCCATCATGAATCTCATTTGCTCTGGCCAGACTACAGCAGCCTTTGTCTGTATTTTACTTCCCTGCTATAGCAAGGCTGGCTGTGTGCTCAGTCAGCTCCGTGCCTTGTTGTGGCCATGTGATGTGAAGTCAGTTTACCACACGAGGCTTCCAAGCAATGCTGTGGTTTAAGGTAAGCACCTGCTCCTTATTCTCTCCCACATCTTAATGTGTCTAAAGCTGTATTCTGCCACTTTAATTTCACTGCTGTTCTGATGTCCATTCTCCAGTATTAATTGATCCTTCAGCAAATTGTTAAGAGCATCATAAAAGAGAAACTGCTTTTGTCTGTGTGTGGCATCCATCACTTTAGGATCTTCAACTTACAGCTTTATGTTCCAAAAAAGTTTTTGAAATATTTTTACAGGACTGGACAGTAAACAAAGAGCTGTTTTCCTACATACACAATAAGTACTTAATGTTCCTAAAATCTTCAGTATCCTGGGCATTATTATTCAGAATCCCATGCAACATATAAAAAGGACACAACCATCTTGAGCACCCTAGGGTGCTAAGTAACACTCCTGGTAACACCAAATTAGTACACAAAGAATCACAGCACAGAGGTGCTGATCACAGGTCTTGCCAGTGAGATGCAGATCAGGAATAGAAGTACACACAGCCACTCAGGCCCTTCCAGCACCACTGCAGAGGTCTCTGTTTCTGTTACTGGTAAGGCCACCAGTTTTCTAGGTGTGGTCAGAGGATTTACCTGCCAAAAGCCATCTACCTGCTGTAAACCTGAACACAGAGATATGACAACACAAAGCACATGGCTTCCTAGCCTGTATGTCCCATGTGACAAGTGACCTGAATGAACAGTTCTTCAGGAGCCCTCATTTAGACCAGTTATGCTCTCCACACAGATAAATGTTCTCATCATTCAAATGCAATAGGTCTATAATAATTTGTGCAGATTTTGTGCATGTGTCAAAACAGAATGGTAGCATTTTGTGTCCACTTTGTACAACCTGTACAACAATCTATACAACTACAAAAAGCGCAAAGCAGTGGGAAATCAGTTTCTTCCCCAATCCATTAATATCCTGAAAAACAGAGCAATTAATTTTGTGAAATTACATTCTAATTTTGTATACAAATTGTATAAAGAAGAACTAAATAGGTGTACATCTTCATCACAGAACTCTTCGCATCTAGTATCTCATTTTGCCAGTGACAAAGGATGAGCATCCCAAGTAATAAGAAACCATTTCTGTGGATTTTTTATGTTTGCATGGACATTAAATTTCCTGGATGTATACCATTCTTATGTATTTATTAATAACCATTATTTCATGCAGTGTCGAGAGCAGATTAAAGATGCTTAAGCAGAAAAGATTACATATATTGAGGAGCTTAGAATTGCCTTTTTTTTTTTTTTTTTTGCATTATATTAAGTGAAAGATACTTTTAAATATGGAATTTAATATGGAATAATGGAAGTAACACTATTCTTTACTCCAACTTTGATTATTTTTATTGTAGCACGGGTCATTGCATATACTATCACACAGATCTGGGAAGCATTTTTGAATGATGTAGCAAATGTGCAGAAACAATTCAACACCCTCTATTAAGGCTTAATGAGGTTGATGGTGCCAAGAAGTTGGATGGCTACTGAGATTACACAAATTAGAAACAGCTCTTCCTCCTTTGCATTGTCTAAGATGACTAATGATCCTATGCAAATATCTTTATTTAAATAACCACAGTTCACAAAAAACTGAGCAAATTTCACACTGTAATGACCCATTTTCAAACTACTGCTGTTAAACATTTACCTCTCCAAATTGAAACAATGACAACACAGTGTGTTGCTGCTCTGATTACTCTTGACCTTGACATTGAAAAATGACAATTACAGCACACAGATATAAGTCAGGTTTTTTACACATTTATGGAGGTACCACCAGAGATGCAATTTATCATACACTGTAGCTCCACTGCTGCTGCTAGAGCCATATCCAAATTATCTGTCAGCTATTCAGGTACATGCTGCAGAGTAACCACCAGCTCAGAAAAAAACCACAACTGTAAGAGAAATACAGCTTTAAAAATCTACTGGGCATTTCTAACTCGAGTTGAAGTGGATTGTGCTTTGAATGTCAACCCTTCTGCAGTTTCTTCTACTTTTCCCTTAATTTCCAGAGTACATGTGATTTTTTGTCACACTCGTTACTTTGCCAGCAACTTTATAGTTTTTTCCATGCTTATTTTTTTAAAGGTCTTATCAATCTTGGCATCTACAGGTACTTCATTAGCATAGTACCTGAGTATAACTGGTAAAAACACTTGTGACTTCTCAAAATGCCTGCTATACTGCCTTCACCCTGGAACTCAGCCCATGGAGCTGCAGAAATGGGACAGACCCACTACCTTGATGGAAAGGCTGACTCAAGTCAGCCTCTGAACTGTCCCTAACAGCAAACACAAAAAAAATATCAACTATAAACTTAAATGTCATGCAGATTCTTACAGAAAAATTATTATTGTAATTCACAGTGCTTTTTATCCTCCAAGATGAGTGACCCCACCACTGTATGCAATGTGCAGCAGATGATCTCTGGTGTGCTAGCATCAATCGAGCCAAGATCTTTAAAGCTTAATCTCTCAGAGTGGATAACCAGTCACAGGGCATTATACCCTTCTTTCTATCCTTTCTTGGCTCTGCCTATGAACATTCCACACAAACAAGGTCATCTTTACCACCAAGGCCAAAATGTAGGCCAATTCCCCCAAGATTATGTAGTTATTCTCATTTTCTTCATAGCCTGATACTCCTATATTACTTTATTCTTTTTAAGATGGTAATTTTGAAGGATAACTACTTCATGTGCAGAATTCTCTTCACTTTAGTAATTACCGCGCTAATGAATTTATTGTTACTACTTCCCCCATTTTCTATTTCTGGTCAAATTATTGTCTGCTTGCTATTGTCTACTGGGACCTCCAGAGGGACACTGTGATCTGGCGGTCTAACCACAGGAACAGAATCCAGGAACTGCTGAGTTTTATTCCAGCTCTACCCATGTACAGTGATTAATCAGTGAGAAATGCCACTGAAGCCATCACCAGCGCTCAACTGAGCAGCTCAGTGTACCTTTAAATAAGTCCTGAGCCTTCACTCAGGGGCAGCACTCACCCTGACACCTATGTGGGATGGAACAACCCCTCCAGCAAGTTTCTCAGCTAGTTATCAGCCAGGTGACAGGAGAGCATAATGGGCTTCTATTCCTGCTGAACTCCTGCAGCAACATTCAGATACTTCTTTCAGTAGACATCAATATGCAAAACTGCAATGTAACTTCTCAGCTAACGCAACTAATTTTTGCTATTTTTGCCATGATTGTCTTGGACTGAAGAACATCCTGTGGCTTATTTTTTAAATTGCCTTTTGTTTTTCTAACATACTGGGAGACCAAGATGCTTTCCAGTTCCTTCTGAATTAATTTATGTCTTAAATTATCATAAATTATCTCTTGAATTGTCTTCAGCACCTGCAAAGCATTTGGCTTTCCTCTTCAATCTCATAGCTTCATTACCACCCAAAAACGTTGGCAAAAGAAGATATTAAATTGAAATATACTCCCTTTTGGTGGGCATAGCTCTGCATACTTGCCATGACCAGCAGCTCCACAGCTGCATTCCTGGCAATGTGCTATTTAACCGTTTATAACAATGCAAATCAGGAGTGAATGTAAGTAAAGTATAAAAAGGAAACAATAGTGAAAATTTATGACAGTAAACAATACACAGTGCAATCTGAGAAAGCATCCAGTTACCAGTCCCACTCACAAAAACAGACATAGGCTTTCTAGTAATCACATCATGTGATCTGAGCCTCTCTCCTTTTGCCTGTTGGATAACTCTACTTCTTCTCCAGTAAGCTTCTTGTACATAAGAGTTTATTTGCTTAGTTTAGTATTCATGCACTACTTTTCAATATATCATGTGCATGAGACTTTGCACTATGACTACACAGACATCTAAAAGGGTATCACATGCATTTACATTAGAAATTCTCTCACCTTTTGACAATCACAAAATTTCTTTAATTTCAGCAAAGCCAAGATTAAAAAAAAAAACAAAAAAACAAAAAAAAAAGCAAAAAAGAGGCTTGAAATGCTTCAAGAGCATTCACACAGATACTGATTTGTACTCTGTCCCCATACCTCTTCAACAATTTCCATATAATTTAAGTCTGTTCCAAGTGTTATTTGACACCAATTCTCACTTCAGTATGCAGCCCATACATTTTATCATCAATTAATCTAACAAAATAAAATGCAAAAGACACCTCTCTAAAACTCCTGATGCTTTGAAAATAAATAAGTTTCTTTGGCACCATGTTAGTCCTATGTGTATACATACAGACATGCCAGAAAGAAATTGGTGATGCAAATAATTAATTTCTTACACCTTTTACTAGATGTGGTTAAGACTAATAAACTCCTAAATAATGAATGTGCATAAACTTGAAGGATTCATCTCAACTGATCAGCAGATAAGAAACACTATTTTAAATAGCATCTCCCTGCATTGCAAACCTGGCCAACCATAGCAAGTTCAGGACTAGCCATGACAAATTCCCCTGCACTCTGCATTGGTGAGGCCACACCTCGAGTACTGTGTTCAGTTTTGGGTTGTCCAAGGACACCGAGGTGCTGGAGGGTGTCCAGAGAAAGGCAACAATGCTCTAAAAAACATGTCTTATGAGAAATAGCTGAGGGAGCTGGGCTTGTTCCGCCTGGAGGAGACTCAGGGGGACTCATCACTCTCTGCATGCACCTGACAGGAGGCTAGTGAGGCGAGGTTCAGTCTCTTCTGCCATGCCTGCAGTGAGAGTACAACAGAAAATGGCCATAAACTGAGACAGGAGAAATTCAGATTAGATACTAGAAACAAAAATTCACTGTTAAGGTGGTCAGGCATTGGAATAGTTTGCCCAGGGAGATGGTGGAGTCCCCATTCCTGTAGGTGTTCAAGAGGCATCTGGATCTGGCTCTGGATGATGTGGTTTAGGGGTTTAGGGTTTGCAGAGGTAGTGCTGGGTGGACAGCTGGAATGGATGTTCTTGAAGGTCCCTTCCAACCTTGATGATTCTATGATTCAAATTCATGGCTACCAACTGAAAACAGCAGCCTTTCCACAGCCCATATCACAGCTTGGATGCCAAGGTATCCTTTAATCAGCCAACATATAAAGAGATCTTCTTAATCATCATGTTCAAAAATAGCGTCAAAAATTATTAATATGTTCTACTGAGTTACCTGCCACTTCTAAACCTGACAGTACTCATATTCTTTCATACTGAAGGATACACCTCTGGACCAGTATATTCACTTCAGCAGTCAATAAACAAAAGTCTTCAAGAGAGTATCTCAAATGCCTCAACAGGTCAGATTTTCTATTTGTATTAAAAGTATGACTGAGTGTGAAATGAAAAAAAAAAAGAAGCACCCTTCTAACAGCTTACTGTTTTTTTAAGCTATCCACCACACGCAGAAATAACTACATCTTGAGGACAGTTACCTTATGAAGTGGGTTTATGTTTTCAGATCAAACTGTAAAAGAACATTTGTATGTGAACATACATGGGAGTCCAAGTACCACAACTGCTTTAATTACATTACATTAATAAAATTGCACAAACACTCATAAGACAACAAATTCCAATTTGAGTGCAGATGTGACTTGCCATTCAGAAAACACAACCCAATTTTTTCTTTCTAATCCCACTGAGAACACTTGGGAAATTATCTTAGCCTGCCATTCCCTCTGTAACCTGGTATGTCTAAATTGAGGTAGCAGAAACTCAAATCCACAGAACTCCATAGCAATTACATTTCTATTTCTTCATGGGAATTAATGAAATGCATTTTCAAGTCTAGCCTACATCTAAACAGGATCAGATAACATAAATCAACACAATATGTGACATGTGAATCAGTATACAATCTTTTAACACTTCTGTTTAATTAATTTGCCAGCACGAAATAAATAAATCATTACAACTACCCTTAAATTTACAGATACTTCTCTACTGACTTCCATGTACTTTATAGTTCTTTGAACCAGTGAACAGTTTTAAGCAAACACAGATTCCACCAAGGAATAATTTAAATGCTTCTTAGAGAAGTAAAGAAAATCAAGTAGAACAAAACAAATCAATACTCTGATTTCACACAAGATTATTGCAAACATTGTAGTTAAAAGTCAGGACTGAAAAGAAAACACTTCTGGAATGATAAAGAAAAATAATCTTTAAAGAATACCTAAACATGTTTAGAATAATTTATGATATTTTCAGTGTGTGCTTTTAGCCATAGTGTTTATTAGCATATCCAGAGTATTTAAATAAATAAAAATAAATAAATTTATTTATTTAAATAAATAAAAATGCCATATGAAGCCTACCCTGCAGTCTACTGGCAATATTTTGCAGTTCACTTCATTGTTCAATGCAGGGAGCAGATGAGAGTACTGAAGGACAGCACAGTTTGCTCCATGGGGCAGCCACTTCTTTTCCACTGAAAGGGGCAACCTGGCCAGCCCCAGAGTAAGAGCAAGGAAAAGGTGAGGGATCATGCCTTGGGATTCAATCAGAAATGAGAGATGCTTTGGAGAAAAAACTTCAGAGAGTGTTGCACATGAAAAGATAAAACACACAAAGACTGGGGACACACATTAGCCACTGAACTCTCAGCTTGAAATGTGGAAGGTGATAAATGAACATGCAGATATTTTAAATGCATCATGAATGGTGTATGCACACCATTACATGTTTGCATAGCAGCACAAGACATTGAGATATATATATTTATATATATATATTTGTAGTGTTCAAATCTATTGAAGGTGCAATTTGCTCCACTAATGTCAATGGAATTAAAAATCTTGAATCAGGTCTGATAAAACAAGGGAAAACCCATCAGTTTATTCTATACATAAACCTATTTAAACACAAAGGAACGTATTATTTTCTTTATGAAACCAGTATACTCAAAACAAACTCTTGAAATACAAGTTCCATGCTGGACAGAGTTTGGTGCCAATGCTTAACTATGTGTGTTCCTTTGTACATTTTAAATAGCAAATCTTTTGGGGGGGCATGGCTACACAGAAGATCCATTTCTCTTGGTAGCCTTCAACCTATACTGTTGCCTCTAAGGAAAGGATACTCGGGGCGAGATCTTAACTGCTCCACTCCGGTGTTCTGTACGAATTATGTTGTAATGACAGGCAAGGGATACGTGAGCAAACCCGCAGATTGTCAGAAAAGCACCCGCGAGGAAGTGTGATTTGTTTTTCGTACGAATGAGTAGAAAATGGAAAGAATGGAAAGACCCTCTATCCTTCATTTCTCCCTCCAACATACTTAAAGTTCAGGTAGAACTTCCTTCCCAATGTGTCAATAAACACCATCGGTTAAATCACACCGCACTCTCCAGCTACAAGCACGGTGCTACATCTCTCTGTCAGCCCAAGCCACTCTCCATCCCTCGAGTCCCCATCCAGCCCCTCGTCCAGCACCGACCCCGGCCCTTCCCGGGGCGGCCACCGCCGCGCCCCGCCCGTCCCTGGAGCGGTCCCCGCGCACACCTGCGGCGATCGAGCCCCGGCCCCTCACCTCGGTCCTCCTCCTCCAGGGAGTTCATGCACGGAAAGTAGACCGCCAGCGCCTCGAAGGAGGCGGAGAGGCTGCTCCGGCTCTGCGAGCGCTGCATGGCGCGCCCGCCGGCCGCCGTCTGCCGGCCCATCTTGGCCGAGCGGCACCCGCCTTTGGCGCGGTACAAGAAGCGCGGCGTCTTGGCGGCGGGGCTGGGGCGGCGGGAGCGCTGGGCGGGCTGCGCGCCGCGGAGCTCGGCTCTGCCCCGCCGTGCCCGGCTCTGCCCCGCTCTCGCTGCTCTCGGCGGGCGGGCCGCCGCAGCCCGCACGGAGCCGCCTACCAGCGGGGTGAGCGCTCGGCCGGCGCGGGGCTCCGGGGCGGGCGGAGCGGGACGGCGCCGTCGTGCGAGCCTGGCGGGCGGGCCGGCCCGGCTGTAAATACCGAGCGCGCCGGAGGCAGGACCGGGGCACGGCGCCGGCCGGCAGCGGCGGGACGTCCCGCAGGCACCGCCCGCAGACTCTGTTCTCCGCCCGGTTCCGCCGGGCTGGCGAGCGGCCCCTGCGCGGCAGTAGCGGGAGGGGCGCGCCGGGGCTGGCCGGGGCTCACGGGGATGCTGGAGGCGGGGGGAGGCCGGAGAAGGGGCGGCCCTGGCTCGGCACGGACCGGGGAACGCGGCGGGGCCCGGCGGGGAGCGGGGCTGGTCAGCGCTGTCCCCACTCCTGGCCGGCAGGACGCACCTGCAGCCAAGGGGCGAGAGCCTGCTCCCGGGTGGGGTCTGTAAAAAACGGAGTGAAGCACTGGGCCGGAGAAAGGCTGAGGTGGGAAGGGGTCCCTGGGTCATCAGGCAGGGTCAGAGAGCCAGCTGCCCTGACTGGGGCCAGACGGCTTTGAGTATCTCCAAGGATGGAGAGACAGCCTCTCTGAGACACCTCACTCATCAATGCTCACTCACCCTCACAGTGAAAAAATGTTTCCTGACGTTCAGCGTGAGCCTTCTGTGTGTGAGCTTGTGCCCACTGCTTCTGTCAGTGGCCCAGCATCTCTTGAGGAACTGGCCCTGAAAGCCACAGGCAAATCATTCATCTCTCCTGCACTTAAGCCAAGCTGTATTTCTCTAAAGCACACCTGCCTCCTCCGCAAACAGGAGTGCACCTTTTCTGAATTCACTCCTTAGAGGATTTACTTATCGCTACAACATAGAAGTTTGGGGGTTTTATCCAGTCTTACTTCCACATCTTTCTCAAGGCTATTTAATGTTATTTTTTTTTTTCTTTTGTGCAGTATGTTACATTAATTGAGTGTATAGCAATTGACAACTTTCCCCTTAAAATGCTAAGTAATTACAGCACTGGACGTGATTAAAAAGAGGTACTAGCTACAGTAGCAATCTTTTGCAACATCAGTAACTTATTCCACTATAGTTCATGACAGTGCCAAAGTGCTATTAAACCTAGCACTTGGTTGTTCTTTCCTTACTGGCCCTTTAAACAGTAATGATGGTAAATGCAGGGCATAGGGTGCATTCAGTTTTCTTTCAAACAACTACAAAAAAAAATCTCTCCAAATAATGGCAAATAATGTTTAGGGTTTGATCTAACAAACATTGGAGACAGAATGATGGTTTGAAGTGAACTGAAAGTGTGTGGAGTGAAATACACTTCACACCCCTCGTGTATTTCCTTGAGCTGATGGTAGGAAAGGATATTAGTAAGACATTAAAACCAGCTAACATTATCACTGACATACTTTGCTGAGGAATGAAAACTAGTTGCAACTTTAGCATTCAGGGATGGAACCATCATCAGTCAATCTACAGAAAAACTGAGTTTTTACAGCTTTTTTTTACAATTTGCCCAATAACTTGGTTTCTAGAGAACTATAATTTAATAAAGCGTGTTTCATGTAACACCATATATTTTAGAAGAACATAAATCCTTTTTTTCCCTCTTTACTGGCTATAAAAAATGCCCAGGGCAGTTCTTCTAGGTTCTGACATCTTTTAGATATCTCATTCAGGTCATGCACCAAAATGTGTATTTAGTTGCTCATCATGTTTCTCTGGCCACATGCCCAAGTTTGTCACCTCCCAACATATCTGTGATGTTTTGCAGATTAACAAGAAGGTGAGCTGCCAAGACAGACACCTACCTCCCTCATATGCCACAGGCAGGCCCAGGGGCACTCCGTGGCAGCAGAGACCTGCC
Source organism: Muscicapa striata striata (assembly GCA_030060385.1). NCBI lineage: Eukaryota > Metazoa > Chordata > Aves > Passeriformes > Muscicapidae > Muscicapa > Muscicapa striata. The sequence continues at coordinate 4,635,167 of JAREIS010000090.1, forward strand.
AAGGTCTACACTGGACACCTGGTCAGCCTGCAGTACCTCTTCCCATAAAATCACCCTTTGCATTACACCCCTTTAAAGTATGCTCAAGGGCTAGACTGAACTTTTCCTGTTTATACTTTACTCTAAAAAGATGTTCCTAAAATACTATAAAGCAAACAACTCTAAAATAAAGTGCAATGGTAGTAATAATAATAAATGTCTAATATACAAAATCATATAATTGGCAAAACCCAATAAAATGTGTTAAAATAATTGCTAAAGATATTTTTAAAGGACCAGCTGGCTATAGAATTTTCTATCTGTAAACACTAAAGCAGACAGAATAACTTCCTTCAACATTTTTATGAGTGTAAGATATGGCAGAAAAAATAAATGTCCATTAAATAATAATTCATGACTGCTTTTGAGAAGTTGGATAATAAAAATGAGTTGATGTTCATTACATTTCAGATGAACTACTGGTTACTTTCACAAAAACAGCTGAATAAAACTGAAAAGACATTGAGAATGCAGAGAAAGGCAAAACAACAGTTGGGTGACTTGGAGACATTTGCAAAAATATAGACAAACTCTAGAATAAATATTCAAAAAAGAGCAACTGATTTGGAACATCTGTTTCATCTTCTTTCACTCACATTTATAAATATTCTTGTGTAAGTACTCCCTTGTAGAAGAAATACCAGCTTAGAAGCCAGGAGACTTTAAAGCAGTCTACCCTTGTTTTCCTTCCCAAACAAAAGAATGAGCACATCCACCACCTCCCCCTCAGCACTGACCTCAGCAGAATCTGTAAATCTCTGTGACACAGGGCCCTGATGGCACACTGGGCCAAACAAGACACTGATGGAGCACCTCATTGGTGACATGCAGCCTCAGTGGGAATTTGGCTGCAGCCACAGGTGTGGCTGTCCTGCAGTGCCAGAGCCCCAGCATCTCTCAGCCCCTCAGCAGTGAATCAGACCTGGCAGCCACAGCCATTAAAGCAAATTGATGTTTTTGCTAATATTGTATAGTATATAAAAAAACTGTTACTGTCATTAATAAAATCAGCCTATACCAACAACAGCACTTTAAAACCTCAGCAATCTGTAGTCAATTACACATTACCCCAGACATTGGGATATTAGGCACCTATGCAAAAATCTGTGACAAAACACTGGATCACCATCCCATCCAAGATTCTGCAATATGCTTCTGTTCTAATTTTCATTCTTTAAGATAAATGTTTAAATGGGCAAATGAAAACAGACACAAAGAACTGGCATGAGAAATCCATAAATTCTCATGGTATTTAGGGAGGCTGTCCTCAGTTTCTAATGATTGCATTATACAAATAATCTAATTGATGGCAATCCAGACACATCTTGAAGTGCAGAAAACAAGTTTCCTATCCTGACATTGACAACATGCTCCAGTTGTTTTGCTGATTGTTTAAATTTTAACTGATACTCATTGATTTATGTCACCAGGTAGGAATGAATAAAATTCCTGTTAAAGGAACAGCATCCCAATTCCCATCTCAATGCTAAATATTGACACAAAGCAAGACACTCCCAGGTATGCTATTTCTTTAACACTTTCATAGTTTGCTGAAAGAAACTGTGTTTTAGGAATTCAGGTCAAACAGAACAAGGTCAAACATCTTCTATAAATGTATGTACTGTCCTAAAGAAATTCTATTTGAAGGGTTGGATTTATTAGAAAATATTTTGGCAGCTCATCTAAAGAACTGTGGAAGCAATTGCTTACTAGTTGCCTTCCCTGAAAATTATAAGATGAATTTGTGGCACTGGATATTCGGTGTAAACCTACTCTAAATACAGCCAGCCAATAATAAGATTCTGAATTTAATAAATGTATCTTTCTCTTTTTATATAGATATACCACATGAAGTAATTAAAAAAATAATATGGAAATTAATGTATTCCCCATGTTTTTCCATGTTCCAGCTGTAACTGGGTTTATTTCAGCAAGCTTGCTTCAAGTAAACACAAATTATTAGGCTTAAAATGAGGATGCTTCAGAAGAATAATGATTTGATAATTCCTTCATGAAACCATACCTTTTTTCAAGGAAAGAAAAAAAAAAGGAAAAATGAAATTTCTTCACTTCTCATTTCTACTCCTATGTACTGAACTCCAGGTCATAGTTCCCTGGAGTGTAGAACACAATAATTTTTATGGTGAATATTTTTTTATTATTGCCTGTATTAAGGATTAATTCCTAAATCCTGCTTCAGCTTCTGAACACAAGATAAAAGCACACAGTGCTGTAAAAGAGTTCTTGAAACCTTGTGCACATTTTGGAGAGGATTCTCCAGGGCAGTAGCTGTGGAAGGGTGATCTAAAGTTTCTGAACACACTCCCTTAACCTGCAATTAAGGAAGGTATTCTGGGAATGGCACTGGAAAGGAGTTCTTCCCCTTTTCTTTGTCACCTCTTCTGTCAAGCATTGCCCACAGACTTCTTTTGTTGTCTGCAGAAGGGATTTATTTTGTTCATGGTTGTATTCAGGAAAAAACAGTTCAGCTGCTGAGCTTTTTATGCTGTTTAATTATCTTTAACTTGCACCACACCTATCAACTATTAGGCATAACATATTAAAATTGTAATTCAAACTCCTAATGACTTCCCACTTATAAGAAATCTTTGTGCAATGTGTCAATACAAGAAAGAGCAAATTGCTTCCTCTTACAACAGGAGGGAGAGTCCTCCACACTTCCCACATTGTGTTTTATTTCACTGAGTTTTTGCCTCCTCTCGTGCCCTCAGTCTTCACTTATCAGAGACAGCCACCCTGTCAACAGAGAAGAAACACTTGACAAGGGCCTCAAAAAGAGTTAACTGAATTGTCTCCCACTCCAAAAAAAAAAACCAGTTTGAAAACCCAGCATTTATCTAATTTTAGGAAAACAAAAAAGGAAAAATAAATACCAATATTGGTTGGAGAAAATGTTTTTCTCCAACTGAGTTATTATTCAAGCAATTTCCAGTAATTTGTCCAGATTAAGTATCACTGGAATATACGACTGCTATTATTACTGAATTAAACCTTTTTTTCCTTTGTGTAAAGCTAAAACAATACACTGAAAAGATCATTAAAAACACAGCCCAGTTAGTGTAAAACACGGTTTATGTATGAAAACTTGTAACATGTAGTAACAAGCTGCTACTGCCTATAATTTGCTAAATGTTAGGACTATGCTGGCTGTCCTCATTCCCTACAGAGAAAGCCATGTGCCAACTCCAGCCCAGCATTTTGAAAGGGCAGATTCCAGAAATCTACAAGGTCCTTCACAAAGTAATGGCTGCTTTTACTAATTCCCATCTTATGAAAATCCACTCTTCTTGACTTGGTATTTTTTTGATCACAATCAAAGAATCATAGAATGGTTTAGGTTGAAAGGAACAATTAAAAGTCATCCAGTTCAATGCTCTTGCTCTCATGCTCTTGTGATGAGTAGGGACACCTTCCACTACATCAGGCTGCTCAGAGCCCCATCCAGCCTGACCTTGAATGTTTCCAGGGTTGAGACATCTTCCTGTTCCCAAGTTTTACCACCCTTTTATAAAAAACCTTTTCCTTATATCTTATCTAAGCCTACCCTCTTTCAGTTTAAAACCATTACCCTTGTCCTGTCACAACAGACCATGCTAAATAGTTTGTCCCTGACTCGTCATGTCCTTTGTCATGAACTCCATCCCAGGGCAGTATCTCCCATGCAGCAGTGACCCTCAGTGGTCTCCTACTCTTCTTAAAGTTTCATGATATAAAAATAATTCCCACATTATTTTTATGTCTAGCCATTAGATATAAGTTTTCTAAATTCTACTTTATTTAAATCACACATTTTGGATTTTCTCAGCATCCGCTACTACACAGTCACAGAGAATGCAGTTACACTTTCCTGTCTGCTTACATGATAACAGTAAATTTTTCCATTCTCCCACTTCTTTTGGCATTTTCTACTGTAAGGTCAACTCCACCCCAAATATCAAGCTAGGTATGCAGTAGAGATTTACACCAAAATAGCTTTGCTGACTGACACAGCTGTTCTGGGAGAATTCCCTAGTCGTTAGTGCAAGTGCAGTTATATCAGCAAAACAGGATTCTCCTAGAACTGCTTGTTTTGCATGCCCACCTTAGGACTCATTTACTGGTACACAATTCCAGCAGTCCTACATGGGAACAGTGGTTCCACTGTTCCCATTGTCTTAACAGTCTCTGCCAATGGGCCTCTACCTTTAAGTGATTCAGCCCTTGTGAATATAATTCCAGTCTTGCACATTTTCAAAGGATACAGATTTGGAGAGCTGAAAGAAATTACTTTCACTACATTTTTTTCAAAAACCCAAAAAATCGCAGTTAAAAAAAAAAAAAAACAGGAAATTTTAACATAGAAATTGTTTTAAAAGATAGAAATTAAAAAGTCTTTTGTTCTTTTTTTTTTTCTTGAAAAAATAGGCTGCTTTCAGATGTATAGAGATACCAATTTTAGTTTCTTAAACAATATAGTTGAATTATTTGTCCTGCAGTTGTATTAAGCTTTCTTTAATGAATATAAAGGAAATCTATAAAAGTATCTCCTTCACTTTAATGCTAATATTAATCACATGTGAAAGCTGTCTGTTCTTATGTAAACAAAATATATTTACTTTCCCTCTTCAATGTTTATGAGAAAGCCACAAAATAAAGTCATAATTTTTCTAAATAACAAAAGGAGTTTTTAATGGGCTAACATGAAGCAACACAATGTAGATAGTTCACAAGTAGCGATGAGGCTGGAGAGAGAACTTCTACATTGCTGACTATTTCTGTTTTGATTAAAATATTTTCACATCTTTATGATCACAAAGTGATTGGCAAATCACAAGGTATCTTAGAACTTGGCAAAAAGTATTACAGCATAATGCTTCATCAGGGAGAGAAACCAAAAGCACAGAAATAAAAAGCTACATTTTTTTTGAGGTAAGAAGTGTTGGGAAAGAAACCCATAGAAAAAAAAAATCAAACCGTTTGAAAAACTAAAGCAAGTGGGGTTTTGTTTGATTTGGTTTGGGTTTTTTTGTTATGAATTTATACATTCTATCTGCTTCCTCTGTTTTGATCCAAATCCACCTTTTTGTCTCTGAGAATGACCTTTATAATTCATCAGACCCATCAGCTTAGAAACCGGCTGTAGTTATTCATTTATATGCTCAAATTATATTATTGCAGCTGCCTGTGTACTCCACTGAAAGTTTTCAGAATGTCTTAGAGGAGGACAGTGTAATTAGTTTCAGACACTCTAATTTTATGAAACATGATTTGTTTCCCTTATAATTCCATCTTCAGTAGAGATGGGACAAAACCAGTACAGAACTATTGGCACTTGAGTGGCCTGTGGAGCACGGTGTCCTGAACCTCTGTTGGCCCTGCAATCTGCTGATGTTACTTAATATATACTGCAGAAAAGCAATCTATGATCTTTGTGCATGTATTCTGCCAGAAAAAAATACAAAGAACATCCTGCTGAGATGAAACATGTTTTGCAAACATGCAAAAAGAACATGTAAACAGGGTGGAAAGCAAGGTGTGTACTTGTCACACATTGTTCTCTGCACTCAGGAGCTGCAGTGTCTAGAGAGAACATTGCCAAGGACAGTGCAGGTCTGGTTCAGTATTTTTGCCTTTTAAGAGCAATATGTTATCATCAAGTGTCAAAAGCCTTGGTGAATCCAAATGTCAGCACTGAAGAGACATTTGTCTTGCAATTCAGTCAGGTAATTTTGAAATGCCCTGTAGAAGGTTAATATATATTTAGCTGGTGTGATTTCGCAAAGTTCTGTGCCTATTAGGTTATCTGTTTTCTTGAGACCACAGATTACATTCATTGAAAGCACTGTGTGCCAGAGTCCTGTGCATTATTTCAGTGCAGAACAACCAAACAGGGTATTCTGAGGCTTCTGATGCTCTGCAAAGCACTGCAGAGATTTGCCACATCTATTTTGTAAATCATGCTCTTTCAAACTGCCTGCCCTGTGCAGTCCCCAGGTAACCTGCTCCATCCATCAGCCAGCCTGGCTTCCAGGTTACATCTATCATCTTATGCTTACCAGCCATAGGGTTATGGCTGAATCTCTGAATGCCTCAGAGTTCCAGAATTTCAGTGGAAGTGATGCCATTTTAATGAGACCATAAATTTCCCTTCTTATGGGTGCAAATGTATAGGGTGCAAATACTTTAAACTTTAACAAGATTTTACAAAGGGCCCACATTCACCAACAGAACACCTTAATTTTAATGGTTAGCACTAAACTCACTGACTAGAATCTGAGTCATCTATCCAGAAATAACAATAAAAAATTATTTCCAAGCAAAATTTAAATGTATTTTTATCTGCTGATGTCATGTTTATCTGACAAAATCACGGATTTCAGTTTTATTTTGTAAGTTTTCACATTGTTGGTGATTCTGGCAGAGGAATGTGTGCTGTTGTCATTAAACATCTCTCATTTCCATGGTGTTTTAGTCATAGCAGTGTCTCTTCAGACATGCTCACACAATCTACGAATCCCAAAATGCCACTACTAATGAAAAACAATTTTATTTTTCTCTTTCATTTGTTTATATCTGGTAATCCACAGCTATGTCTACATGAGGAAATACAATATCAAGACATATTCTGATGCATAGAATGTGTTGAGTTGGAACCTTAAAAATTATCTAGTTCCAACCCCCCTGCCATGAGCAAGGACAGCTTTCACTAGACCACCATGCTCCAAGCTCCATCCAGCCCGGCCTCGAACACTTCCAGAGGTGGGTCAGCCTGCTCCAGTGCCTCACCACACCCTGAGTAAAGAATTTCTTCCTAATATTTAATCTAAACCTTCCCTCTTTCAATTTAAACCCATTAGCTTTTGTCCTGTCACTACATGCCCTTGTGAAAAGTCATTCTCCAGCTTTTTTGTAAGCCCCCTTTTGGGTACTGGAAGGCTACTGTTAGGAACTAGATCATTTTACTGCTACATTTTCAAGAGTCTCTAGCACAGTAGCAGCTTAAAGTTGTAGAACACCTCCAAAGACGTTCTGATTCAGGAGTTCAAATGGGCCAGAAATCACATCCAAAGTCTGTTTTGGTGTGTCACAATATGGATTTGTGTAACTGTGCCAAATGGATCAGTGCCAGGGGACCACCCTGTGTGATTTAACACTGTAATACAGTAGAACCTTCTCTCTGGTATGACACTGCTACCGATTTAAAACTTCCAGGCAGGATTTCAATTGCAGATGTAAAATTGAAGTTACCTTGCAAACAACTTATTTGGTCTCAGAGTCACTGTGCTGCAAATAACATTTCCTCAGCTGTCTGAAAGCCAGTTTGCCATACTATCACCACATTAATAAGTTCACATGGGATTTGAACCACCATATATGGAGGCTGGATGTGTGCATAACCTGGAACTCTTAAAAACCTTCCATTCACATAGGATTACATGTAAGGCCACACTGGACATCATTTCACAATCTAGCATTTCAGGACAGAAAGTAACAGATAGAAAGCAGTAAAATTTCATTAACTAAAATTCTTCTTCTACTGTTACTATTGTTACTAGTGCAGTAGCTAATATTGATTACAGACCAGATGTGCTGATACAAATTTGGCCCAATGCATCTGGTGTATCCCAAAAAATACTGGATGACTTAAGCTTCTTTACTTATGCTGACCTTTAAGAAATAAATTTTACTTCTTCAGCTAGTAAGTGTCCCATCCAAGATGATCTAAATATCTCATACTTTCCAAAGATCCCTCAGACATGAGGTTCATTATCTTCCATGTATAATTTAGGCTGTCACCTAAAGAGTAAATAACTGAAAATAAAAAGATGAGAGGTATATAATTGATTTCAACCTCAAGATAATTTTGTTCACCTGCAAAACCACTTATGAGTGTAGGTCTGTGAATAATGTTCACAATTTTGATCAGTTTTGCCAGGATTATACAATACTTGCTATTTGTATTTCAGAATCCGGCTACTTTTTTCTGCATATTTAGTTAATGATAATGCTGGAAGAGCAAGAAAGCTTGGACTTGAATATAGAAAACACTGCATGAATTCATAATTTGAGTTTTTTTTTTCTAAAAGAGTTTGCAATCTTAATGGTACAGCAGATAAAAACCTCAGGCTGCAGCATAGAAAGAGATGGCACCAAATTTACACTACCCCCAGTAAATCAGCAGCAAAAACTTCCTGCCATCTGGATAATCTCCATCAGCATAGAATATTTCAAATGTACTAGCAAATAACATCCTAAAAATCTTTTCATATGTTTCTATATTAAGAAAGAGTTTGTATCAACTTCCTTTTCACCAGTGTTATTTCAGACTGGCATATTGAAGTGAGGATTATGATTTCCTCAGTGGAAGGGACACTGAAATGTGTGCCTCTTCTTTATCTCCTTGTATTAGCTTTTTAAAATAAAAAGCAGCACCAGTATAATTCAAAGAATTCTTTTCTTTTTCAAGGGTCATAGCAGTCCCTATTGCTAGTGGTAAGTGACCCATCTAAGGACAAAGGTGTTGCTCTGGTTTAGAGAAGGAAAGAGTCTCTTAACTGAAGAGAAAGAAAAAAAAAAAAACCAACAAAAACAAAAACAAAAACAAAAACAAAAACCAATGCTTTATGCTGAGTGACATAATATGTTTAATTTGACAGCACAATGGACCCAGCACTTTAGCTCCAACTCAGGTACTGGAAACATCAATGCTGGGTCTGGCCAGGCTAAATAGTTTTGCAGAATATGTCACTGGTTTGCCTGGATTTAGCTCAGGTATTTGCAACCCTTCTGTGCTGTGTGGCCCATGATATGCAGCAAGAGTCATCTCATTTCACTTCTGCATACTAAAACTAGGAGTCTAGTTTAAACCAGCTGCCTAGGCTGCCTCTGTACTCAGCGGGCAACAATTTGAAACAACATGATTGCAAAGCTGGAGTACCAACTATAGCAAATTAATGAATTTTCAGTCCCAAAGAAGTTAACAGCCAATGCTAACTGAAAATAGAAAGCCTATGGACTCCAGTAGGAACTACACAGAGGAACAGCCACAAAAATACCAGAACCAAACCTAGAAGGTGACAGAACCCCAAACAACTGACTCAGCTGGTGACTGTCAGCTATGTAAAAGGGCTTCTCAAACCTTTTCGGACTAGTAAAGGCACATCAAGATTTGAACTCAAGAGTGCACAGTGGTACAAAACACAACTTCTGATTCATCTGCCCAGAAGCCCAGGGGCCAATTTACAGACAGATGAAATAGGCAGGTCACCTGCAGCCCCAGTCCAGACTGAGGCTGCTCCTTTGCACTGCACACTTGTGTGTCTGTCTGTATGCACATGCATATTTATAGTCATACATAAAGAAATGCTATATTGTGTTTATTCCCACCCACCTGTCTCTGTATCATATTTTGTACAGGAAAAATTGCTTTTATCAGTCCAGCATCAACTCCTACAATCAGGGCAACAGCCCAGCTGTCTGGCATATCTCACAAACAATGTATATTTAATTTGAAATATTCTTATATATAAATGATATGCTAAAAATAACACCCAAATAATCAACATAACTAAGCTTTTATTTTTAAAAATGTATGTTTGTTACATCTTCCTCCATAAATTTCAGTGAAAGTACATATGCTATTTCACACAGAAGCTCAGAAATTTTCCCCCCACTTATTTTGGAGCAATCTTTCAGGAGCTCTGGGTTCTCAGACCCCTAAAAATCAAGTGAATTCTTTGCTTATTTCTTCCCTTCTACCCTGCTTCTTTTGTCTCAGAAACAAAACAAAAAAGCTACACATTTTGTTAATTAAAATTCCTTTTTTTTTTTTCCTGTATGAATACTGGCTATTGTTACTTTCTAAAATAATCCTTTGTGGATTTGACAAATGTCAGGATTCTGCACCAGCATTCTTGTTTAGAGAAGTCTTCAAAATTCAATTAGAATAGAAGCAACCCACTGAGTTGAGCAAATGAGTTATTTGAATACATTTTTTACATCTGACTATTATGTAGTGCATCAAAAATAATTGACCCTTTTCTTAATTTTATAATGCAAGTCTTTAGTAATGTTTTAATAAAGTTTAGTTAATAAACTTTAAATTTTCTCTACAGCTACCCTTATTCAGTCTCTCCATGTTTAATAATATTAATACCTTTGTGTTTAGGTTGGAGAATATCTCTAGATTCAGGGTCATTTAGTACGTGGATGAGTTCAGTTCTGTATGCATGAAAAGACAGGAAGAATGTTCTCCAAGAACGAATGTGACAAATGAGCATATGAGAACATTTTTTCCCTGTAAATATTTAGAGAATGTTTTAAATTTTAATTTAAACCTCATTTTACTCTATGAAATGTCATATATAGTAGAAAGGTACAGACTGCACAGCTAAACTATTGGTGCCAATGTCTACTAAAGACACCTCCTGTCTTTGCTTATACCCATGCAAATATGTAGCTACTCCATGAACCTCTCTAGATTACCATTAAATTTGAGGTTGCATAAAAGTGTGTCAGGCAAGCACAGCAATCAGTTGAGTTATGCACCAATTTGATTTAAAATAATTTATAATTAAGCTAAGATCATAGTTAGAATACTGTTGGTAAGAGATATATATTAATGAGCAGTAGTAAAGAAAAAAGCTTAATGAAATCTTAAGCTAACTGGGATGATGAAAACCAGCTTTGATATGAGCTACTTAGACTTTTGCCAAAAGCCAACCAAAATTTACAATAGATGAAGACTTCAGAGTGGGGAAAGAGATGTTTCCTTAAAGACCTGAACCTATCCATGCTGGATAAGTCACAGAAATTTCTGGTTTCCAACATCCACACAGTCTAGCAATATGACTGCTTTTTTCAAGTCCCAGACCAGAGGCAAATATGAACAAAACATGAGAAAATAAAAATGGCCATAATCAGGAAAAAACAAAGATCCAATTATTCGGTATCCTCTGTCAGCATGGCTAATACCAATGCCTAAGAAATATATGTAAGAAAAGAAAAGTATAGGAAGGAACACCTTTATTTTGCTTATGGCTGGTTTAGTGGTTGAATTAGACTGTTTTGTGTTTAATTGCCATTGCTAAATCAAACCCAACTGATTTTGTCTAATCTTTTTTTGAGCCAGTATATACATCAGGTCCATGAAATATCCTGTAGAATGGGTCCCTTAGTCTAAATTTGTACTGTGAAACACTTCCTCTTGCTTGTTTGCCTGGTAACTGTCTGCAATGCTCTAGTTCTTGCATTGTGGGAACAATGAATACATCATTCTGTAGTCACCTTTTTCACAGTATCCTTGACATCTCCTTCAGTCATTTTTTTTCTGGACTGAAAAAATCCTGTTCCACATTCATCATCATCCCTGTTGCAATCTCTTCCTGCTTGCTTTAGCTCTGTGTCCTTTCTGAGGCTGTGGGGCCATCAGAGGTGCATACATCAGAATAATGATGTTTTCTGTGCTACTTTGCTTTATTATTTTTCTAACAATTGTAGCTTGGTATTTTGGGGGAAAGAAAGCCCGTAGGAATTTGAATGTGGAGACAAAACAGAGGGGGAAAACATTAAACCACATCTTCAATTTGAGATGACTAAATAAGAAGTGAACTCTTATTTTTTTAACAACTTCTAAGCTGTAAAGAATGATGAAAATATTTCTTTTCTATTTTTGGACAGCCTTGATACACAAAAATCTGTGTTCAGACAGAGAGTGCCTGAACTCAGGAACCCGTGCCTTTTCCAGCATACAGTATTTGACTCAGGTACTATGCTTGCTTTGTGTTGCATCCAGCATGACTGAAGTGTATCAGATAATCCCTTTCCAAGTCCATGTATAATTGACAGACAGAAAATTATAAATTTGGACCATTTTACAAAATGAAACTATAGAGAAAAATGGGAAACCTTTTTTCCTTCCTAAGTAGGAAAGTCTTTGAGTGTAAGTAGGATTTTGTGATGGGATTAAGGAAAATTAGTGGCCATGATGTTGGCCAACAGCTACAAAGATCTGTCAGAGGAAGCCAGCAATCATTTCTGGGAGAGAGAACTTAAATGTTAGGTGACAATCATATATAAAAGGAATGATAAAACAGAAGCAATTGCTTCCTAGGGTGCACCCCAAGAAATGACAAAGATCTATATGGAAAATGGAAAACACTCTAAAACACAGGAAAATACCTGTCTATGGTTTGACATAGATTGCATAATTAATTTCTACACTAGACTAGGAGAAATCACTGATCCTTACTGCCAAATTTCAGCTGGAAGGGGAAAAAACATCCTGTTGATACAGCTCAGGATAGACAGATAAAGATGAATTAAAAGAATGACTGTAGCCAGCTACCCAGAAAATCTGTGGCCCAAATTACATAAAGGAACCTGTAGACAAAAATCCTAATGCCTGCAGAGAGATGGTGATCCTAGTGAAAGTCTGCAGGGACATAAGGTCTGAATAACCATTTACTAGCTCTGGACCCTAGGAAAAGGATTTTTGATATAGGCAAGTGTATGAGCACTTGAAAGACAGATAATTGGCACAGTAGATTCCATTTTGAATTCAGTATGTCCAAGGATGGGATTTCTTACAGAAGAGAAACAATTTAAAACAGAAAAAGTTAACTGTGAAAGGAGACTTCATCAATCATATGAAGATTGGGAACATGGGGAAATTTGCAATTTCAGAGGAAAATAGACTTGAACACTGCTGAAGGCAGCTTCACAAGGTTGTGCTGGGAGGGCTACCTTGTGAAATTTGAAGAGCCACTGAAGAGTTCAGAATTTATCCTTTAGGATTGGGTGAAACTAGCAGAGAATTGTGCCTATTTTTATTAGAGAGACCACAGAGGCTTTGGTTATATTTTGGACTCCTAACCAAATGCCCACAAAACACATATAACTGATATCATAGGAAATTTGACTTTGTTTTCAACTGACTAAAGCATCAAGTAATGTGGTCATTGCCTTTTGCACTGCCCTGAGTCCCCAGTCCATGCTCCCTGAGGTGCAGGGAGGCAGGTCCTCTCAGCTGGTACCCTGAGCAGCTCTGCCTGCCAGCTGAGGCAAATTCTTGGGACAGAAATCCAACTACTACATTTTAAATCACAACCTCCAGCCACTTTTAGGCAGTAAAAGAGGGAGTCTTTACTCAGTACCTAAGGTTTAGCAGTTCTGACACCAACTTTTTTTTTTTTTTTTTTCCAGTGCTTTTGCAGGTATCCTGCCCATGGCAGAAGGCTTGGAATTACATGATTTTTAAGGTGTCTTCCAATCCAAACTATTCCATCATCCCATGATTTTATGATTTTTATTAATCAGACTAATATTTTCTTTTGTTTGCTTCTGCTTTCTCATTATGGTCCTACATATTGGCATCATATCCAAGTTACTGTTAGAAGGCTGTTTTACCTACACATGAAGGCAGTTTTATAAGATGGCATGATATCTTTGATTCAGTTTAAACTCAAACATACAAATTATTACACAAAAACGACCTAAACACTTTTACATTAGAAAGACTTAGGCATTTTGTGTCATGGCTACATCAAGAATTACCTCCTCCTTCTGTAATTACTCCACTGGAGAGTGTCAGCTGGACCTAATCTATCAAACAGAAAAGATGTTAAGAACAGGTTAGTTTTAGAAAGGGATTCTTCACTTTCTACTGTGTTTCTGCTTAGAGATCACGACTTAGTAAATTTTAGGGACATCTGTGAACCTTTCCTTCTTCCTTAGGATTCAGAAACAATATATGAGAAGAATCCTTTAAGAAAATGTGAGAAATTTGTGGAAGATCATAGTACTAAATAATGTTTGCTCTGTGAGATACTGAGCTTATAAATCAACTATTTCATTAGAGAGGATCCTTTAGCCTCAGTTTATAACAGGTTCATTTTGAATAAAAAATCTGACCGAGTACTTTGATTGGGCACTGGAGGGGGTGTCAGTCCAAAAAAAACATATGGAAAGGACTTCTTGGGTCATTGGAGCTGCAGGTCCTTTGCTGCAGGACTTTGGAACCCATGAGGTTTGAAAAAACAGCATTTGCAGGTGGCCACATTGTTATTTTTCAGTTTCTTGTCAGGATGCATTAAACGTTTTGCACCACCTGCCCTGCTTTCCTTGTACTTCCACAAAAGTGCCAAAAGTGCATTAAGCCTCAAGATCTGTTTCTTTGCCACAGTCCTGTTTAGGATGATTAACTAGTGAGAATATGGGAGGAAACAGTCAAATGCAGACTAACTGGGGTAAGAAATAATGATGCTGAGGTAAAATAATATTAGCATCATAAGTGCTGCATATGATGAATCTGGGTAAACAGTCACATGAAAATCAATTAACAGATTTCTGAAAGAGCTTTGGAGTTCAATAGCAAGGAACACACCTGTTCTTCCTTGCAACTGTGATACTTTTAGTGACCTTTTCTTCAAAAAGCTGCACTGTCAAAGATACACATTCATTATTTAACATTTTATTAAATACTTCTGCAAAATCAAAAGATAATGTATGTGCTCTGAATGTCTAAATGATGAATTTGAGAGCAGAATGAAGTTGCATTCTTGTTCCTTCTACGGTTCTCTGTACTGGCAATTTATTTTCAGAGTAAATAAAAGTAACATTGTAATTATCCTTTTATGCTAACAGTTTTGGTATTGTATTAAAAGTGTTTTAAAAGGAACACATGGCATTCACTGGCATAAACACTTGTGAAATTGCTCCATTCTGCTTATGCTTGCTTCTCCACTGTTATAATTTTCCATCAGTCTGTCTATATTACATTTCTATTTCTGCAAGTTATCACTTTCATGAGCAAATACAGCATTGTTTGACAAAATAGAAGGAAACAGAGAAGTCCTGATCTACATTATTAAGATCATATTATGTAATTATTGCCACAAAAATTGTTAATTCCTATTTAATATGACCAAATGAAGTAAAATACAATAGTGTTCAGAAAAGTATCAAAATTATTGTGTGTTACTAGCTGGGATACAACTTAAAAGGAGTGTGTTTTTCTGACATTATAAGACAAAAGAGGGTGCAAAAAAGAGTCTATGAAAAATAAGTTTGCTGGCATAATGTTAATGCTCATCAGATTACATGAATGAAGGTTCAGCATTCATTCAGGAGGTGGGAAGAGCACCAAGTGCACAGAAAACCACATCTGTCAAAACAGCCAGGGAGCCAATGACAAGTGCAGGTTGGGCAGAATAATTTTAGGCACTCAGTACACTCTAGACACCATGCACAGGACTAATCTTCTAATAAAAGTTAATTCCGCTGAGCTCTACCCTGTCTGACAACCTTGTATTAATTTCTCCATCACTGAAGGAGTATCCCTCCCCAAAATTTCTGAATGTTCACATTATCTCCCTTGTTGAACTATAATAATCTAAATGTTTTTTTCCATGACGTATAGTGGTGTACATGTATATGTAAACAGAGTGAGTGAGAGAGAGAACAATCATCTTCTTCTCCCACAATAAACATTCTTAATTTCCCTTTTTTTTTTTTTTTTTTTTTTTAATGGAGACAAAACATTTTGTTCACATGCTCCATTGTTTTCTAGCCACTGAATGTAACCCAAACTGTAAAAGAGAGATCTTTTACCTAGATTATAACTATGCAAAGCTGTATTTTGTAGTGGAGCAAAGGAATTTACTCAAAAATTATGTATAAATAGTATTGATCATATGGTCCTTACCATGGTCTACCCACAGTTGTGAACATAATTTTCCAGATTTTCTTCAGTCTAAATACTACCTCTGCATCTAGTTTAGCTGTGAGAGTGAAAGGAAATGAAATAACTTGATGAGGAGCAAAACTCAGGACAAGAGGATGAATTGTAAGGGATGTTGAAATTCAGGACACTGAGGTTAAATGTATGTCATAAAAAAGGAGAAAGTCTGTCAGAGCAGTAAGTAGGGAAAATTATTTTTAAATACCAAGTACATGAGGGTTTGCTGACAGACAGGAAAAACCAAAATATGCTGGGCTGCAGGACAGAGCTGTGTATACAGCACAGAACTCCACAGTACAACAACAGAACTCGACTAGTGCTGGGAAACAGTGTTACAGAAAAATAGTGTTTCCCTTAAAAAATTCATTGTTTGTAATTTTCTCTACAGGCAGGCCAAAACTAATCTCTTTTTGCCCAATATCAAGTCTCATCATTCCCTGTCTGCCATATTCTGTCCGAGTAAAAATAAGTACTCTGCACTTATGAAGCTAAGCAAGGATCAACAATTAAGTCCTGAAGAAAGTAACAGGAAAAAACAGCTTCAGGAATAATCAATAGTGAAGTCTTTAATTTAATTTAATGTAATTTAATTTAATTTAACTTAATTTCAGTCATTCTTTCAATTGATCTTCTTCCTGCTTAAAGCTTAGGCTTTTGCAAAACAAAGCTTTGGTGTGTTTTCAATCTGGTAAAGAGTGGGTGGAAGTAATAGTCAGCATTAAGAAATTATTTCCATGCCTTCATGTAAACCTCACTCTTCTTTCTTGGAGTACTTCTATGGCCTTCTTCACCATGACTGAAATGTATTAAATTTTGCACATGGACTGTACATGGAGAGGGATCTGTAGATGGTCCCTGAAGCTGTCTCTTGACAGATCCAAAGAAAAAAATCCCAAACCCTTTTAATGCTAATTTATTGCAAAATAAACTGAAGAAGTACCACAGTGCAGATGAGTTTTTATGCAAGAGTCAGAAATTAAGCTGTTGCTTGGCTTCCAGAGACAGCATAAGCACAGGCACTGTTACATGGTGACTTTCCCATCATGTCTCAGTTTGGAAGATGGGAGTGGAGCTAGAATGATATCTATCACATATATAGAATATATTACTTTTCATCAAGAGAATTACAGAAAATAGAAACAGAGAAGTCTCTTAATCCAACTACTCACTGCCAATGCCAAAGCCACCTTGTACACTCTCAGGAAGCCCATTCAGGAAAGGAGCAAAAATTCTATCAGCATGAAGCTATTAGTTTCTGTATTTTGCACAAATAACATTTTTAAAAATAACTCAGCCTTTCTACAATATACTATTAATTTTTAAGTTAAGAAGACATTAATTTACTGGCTTCACTTACACACATTTGGCTGATAGCCCAGATCATGGCATAGTCCCTCAGAAAGACATTGCAGACTCCATGACCAAGCACCCAAGCTAACTCACACATTCAGCTGGCAATTCTGTGCTCAGCCCAGAAGTGTAAAGCGATGGTGACAGTGAGAAAAGCTCCATTTCAGGACTGCAGTATGCCACCAATACTGATTATCCTGTCCTGACACATCAAGAACTCAGCAGTGCCCAGTGCTGCAGCCAGGCAGGGTCACTGCAGCTGCCCAGCACAAAAGCCAGGGGTGTAATTCCTGGGCAGCCCCTGGTACAAGGTTCTCACACAGCTCCATGTCTGCCTATGTGGATGTTCTTCTCCTCTTACTAACTTTTCAACCTATGAAACATTTTCACTTACATTCCATGGTAGATAGAGGTATTACCTTCCTAGGGGTTTAATGAAACCAAGGAGCCCAAGCTCAGGTTGGACTGTGCCAGTCAGCATTTGCACAGCTTGTGTCCCACAGGAGGGCAAGTGGGAGGGAGGTGAGAGACCTCCACGGATGTGGGAGGTCTGAACAAGAACTGCTGAATAAGAGATGTGATATTATTGTTCCAACGAGAGATGTAGCCTCCAATGCTTCTAATATTTGAAGAAAAACTGAAGTTAGGAAGGAATAAAAAACTTAAAATATGTACACAGAGAATACTTATATGTGTATATAGGTGTATTTATTTCAAATCCATGACAGAAGTGTGTACCACTCAAACACATTTAAATCAGGTATGCTTTGAGACTGTTGAATCTAAATTTTTTAAAAAGACTCAAACATTTTCTATTTTTCATTATAAAATTAAAAGAGATATTAAAAAAAAACCAAAAAAAAAAAAAAAACACCTCAGGGGCATCTTAAGGTAACGCAAAAATCCAGATCACAGAATCACTAGGTTGGAAGAGACCTTGTTAAGATGAACTTTTAAATCAAAATAAAAAGAGAATTTAACACAGCTGTCTTACCCTTTTAATATGTTGAGGATAGCTTTGTGAAACTATAATCTCATTTCCTGTCCCCAATGAAGCAGTGACTTTAAATTACTATTTTTGCTTATTAGAAACAACAACACTTTTTTGTTATTAAGTTTATTTTAATATTAATTATTTAATAATTAATATTAAAACCAACAGGGAATACATTAACAATAAATATTTACTGAGCCCAAACTACAGCAGAAAGTTAATTAAGTCTTACAAGGAATGGGGAGGAAGAAAGCATAACACTGAGGAAAGAAAAATTGCTGTCTGAGTTGCTCATATACTCTGCTTTCTCAGGATTACCCTAGTCACTCCAAGCAGTCCTACACAATTCTCCTTCACAAAAGCTTTTCCCTTTTGCTGTAATTTTTCCCAGCTGCTAGTCTTCCTCTAACTGCCTTGTTCCTGATTCCCACACTAATGTGCAGCCAGAGCCATGCTGCCTTTTAGTCCCCTCCTGTGTGTGCCTTCTTCTCCCTCCTTCACTGATAAAATCGCTGAGTTTCTCCAAACTCCACTTCCCTCACCTCTTGACTTCCTCTCACATTAAAGTCCACATTGCTGTCTCCTGCTATGGTTCATCCTCATCAATCACTTCTGCTCTCAGGCTGTGGCTCATCTTGGTTGAAAGTCTTCTCAACAGGCTCCCTACTACCAGCCACTGACCCTGAGCCCTTCATCCTGGACCTGAACACTTTTACTAAACAGACGTACCTCACTACCTTCCTTTGATGCCAGTGTTATCCTACAAGATTAGAAACTTCCATTCATACTGATTTCAGACACGTCTTATAGACCTGTTTTCACAGAATAGAAAAGTTTCTACTCCATATTTTTAAATATTTTTTTTCTAAATAATTAGAAAATAATTTTTCTTTTTTTTAAAATCTAGAAATTTCCTATGAGGTCACTTTTTGATATCTGATAGCATGTCAAGGATACTTGCTTTTGGTGAGATCCAAACTCTCTGTGCTGAAAACAAAAAGGCAACCAAACGTTCACATCTTTGGTGTTTAGACACTGGACAGACTGCCATAAGTCAGGATGAGAGGCAGAGAAACAGTAGGAATGGATGGGCTGAAGTTGGAACTGGAAAACGCAAATAACTCTGCTAAAGGGAAGGGACTTTAGCTGAAAATGGCTAACTAACTGCCTACAAAGTATTTTCCTATGGAAACAGAATTCTTGGTGATATGCCAAAAATTTAAATGGAAAAAAAGTTAAAGGATTTTAACAATTTTACCTGTGGGATCACTGACTGTGATTTTGGCCACTTCTATCCTGTCCACACTGACATATATACATGTAAGTGTAAAACCAAAGAATTAGGAAACACAAAGCTATAAATCAGAATAACAAATGTGGAAATAGAGGCTGCAATAGGATTTATGTATAGGTACTTATGAGCACATTGCTCTGCCAACTACCTTATCCTCCTCAAGTTAATTATTTTTGTGGTCTATGTATTATTCATATGGAGATGAAATTAACCAAGGCATTATAAAATTGCCAAGAGTTATGGACAGTGCATGCAGACAAATAAATCCTCCATCATGTAGGGGTGATGGCACAAAACTGATTTTCTCAGGCTGTGTTTAAAGTACCAGAGACTGTGATAATTTTATTTATCCTTACAAATATAACTTTAAATGATCACAAGATTGAGAGCTTTAGAGGTCTTTCTAGAAGGAGACCTTCAGGTTCCTTTCCACATATACTGTGTACCTTCGAATCCCAGATGAGTTTAGGATGACACTAAAGTCAAATCAAATGACAAAAATTTTCTTTCTTAATCCTGAAGAACTTAGAATATGCAACTTGGACAAAACTGGCATATACTTAGATTCATCTCCCCACTGAGAAAAGACAAACACAGTCGTAAAGTCCAGGATCCAGCTTTAACCATCTGAAAAAAAAATCGTTTCAAAATTGCAAAGAATTCTTTTCCCAGTAGGGTTCTGTTCAACAATTCCTATAATCAGCCAACACGCTGCATGAAAGCATTTGCTTAAATGGAATAGCAAAAGGCATGCAAGTTAATGACTCCTACTGAGCACTGAGCACTTAGGCTTCTCCATAAGATAGCTGCTGAAATGACTGATCTGTGTACCTGCATGCAGCCTGACCTCTGATTGGTACCTGCTGCTGGCACCTGGCTTTGGCAGTGCAGTGACAGAACACAAGGAGACTGTCAGCCTGCACACTGCTGACAAGTGATGCTTTCAAAGGTAACTCCTGTGGCAATATGGTCTGCAGCCACACATGGAATGGCACAGGGAACAGTTCTGGCCAGACTTTTATGTGCATTATTTAACTGCAAGTAAGCTGCAAGACACTTAACTGCAATTGATTTTCTAAGCCTCCTGACATTTCTGTCCTTTTCCTGATGAAGACATGACTGATTATGGATTAGGTGGTGAAGTTAAACCAAAAAGCATAGCAGAGGCAGCAGTGACAGAGATGAAGATACATCTAGTTCTTGTCCCTTAGTGGTCTTTCCAGAGAAAGAGAGCAGAAAAGAAACAGGGTTGCTTGTGTGTAAAAGGTGGATTCACATGTCTTCCTCCCCTTTGTGAGGGTCAGAATTCCTCAAATGAGCTACTAAGTTCATAAGTGGAGCTACTCATATGCTTATTATTAATCACTGTACTTAGCTAATTTCCCACATACATAAATGATATTCAACCTCAGAAATAAAATCAACCTCTGAAATAAAATCAGAATCTTTAAAGCAAATGAACAAGTCTGCCTACATGTTTTTTTCCCTTCAAGTTACGCAGATTCATACAAACCAATTTTATTTGCATCCTCTGGATGGGAGCTCAGTTTTCAGTCACTAATGCAACTCATGGCATACAGAGATTAGGACCAGAAATTTTTCAGTTACCTACAAACTCGACCAAGGAACGAACCAAATGCTGTGAAGGTATGTCCAAGAACAGCAGGGAGGTCAGCACTGCTGGTGAAACAAGAGGACATAGCAACTGGGGAAGAGTGACAGAACAAGGAAATATTGCTTCCTGATAGCAGGGAGAAGTTCTTTGTCCTGTTCAAGAAAAAGAATGCTTTGGTGAAGCAGGCAATGCTTCTCACTAGATCTTCAAGTTCAATGGTATTTTTCTGACATTCATATATAATAGCATTTTTCTATGCTGTATTGAAAAAAGAAAGTAGAATATAGCCTTGCTAGAACCTGTAATTTACAAATTTTAGGATACCTAAAACAGAAAGTTTCTGTAGAACTCAGCTTTTTTTAAAATGTGTTACTATGTTATCTTTTCTACATAAATACTTAAACTGGCAATGCCTTAACACTGCAGGTCATACACAAGATATTGCATTAATTAAAAATTTTAAAAAATATTAAAGACATCCACCTTATGAAAAAATCTGTAATGCTGGTAACAATTAATTTAGTTAATCAGAGGGAAGTAATTTTTCCTTCACAGTACAAATTTGTTCTTGACAGGTCTTACCGCAGCAAATAGTAACAAGAACAGTACTTATTACTGTGAATATTTTCAATTAAGTCTCAACATGATTACATAGACTGAGCTAAAAATAATTTTTGCTGGCACCAAATTCTAACCAGACAAGGGCAAACACAAAATATTAGAGCACTGTAGTTCTAAAACTGAAAAAATTCAGATTGTAACTTTTGGAGCAGAGATTTAATTAGTATAAGAAACATATATAGTTTAATGTTTCACATTGTAATGAAATGATCACGACAGTAAAAAATTCAATGTCATTCACACAAGCACTTGCAAGCATAGGAAAACTTCTAAAAGTAGATATAAAAGGACAACCCCTGCTCCCACTGTTAAAGAAACTATGTTTCACTTACTTTACCAAAAAAAAAATAAGATTGCTAAAAAAATCTCCCAAAGGATCTGTTTTTCTTATATAGGTAGACAAAGAACCATCCACAAATTATTCAGGTGATAAAGGGTTACTTTTTTTTTTTTTTTTTTTTGCATTTGTTAAGGGGCAATTCACCTTTTCCAAATACACTGTATTACAAATGTTTTGCAAACAAATGTTTTCATCCTTCTGTGAAATGTTCCAGTGACAATTTTTTGCTCCCTGAGCATGAAAAGTGAGTTTAACTGGATTCACATATGCCTAACAGTATTAGAGAAAATTGTATCACTTTGTTCAAGCAACACTCAAAAGGCAATAACAAAACCTGTACTGACATTTAAGAAAAAAATATGGAGGAATTCCTCAGCTGTAAGATATCAGAATTTAAATACTGTATCAAAAATACAGAGTTCACCACTGCACTCCTTGAGCTAGATTCTCATGTTTCCACTTAATTTAGATGCACTTGGGATATCTTTAGTCTATCCATTTGCTTAGTATCCACTGCCAAAGCATTTGGTATTTGTAAATTATAAGAATGTGTTTTATTTTCTTAAATTTAAAAAAGGTTAAAACTTTAACCTGGAGTTCTCCAATAGCATAATTAAGAAGCACAATGTACAATCCAGAAGGACAGAAAAAATAATTCTGTCTTTAAATCATTTTTGTTGTGCTAAAACAGAAAGTAGAGTATTGAGAAGATTTAGGTTTATATTATGGCACTCCATTCACTTCTGCTGGTCTCATGTAATCTCTCTTTTCTGTTCTTCTCCTCCCCTGTGTTTCTCTCACTTGTCTATACAGACTGCAAAGTCACATAGGAATGAAAAACATTTTAGTGTTGGTTACAAGCTCCTAAAATGCATAGGAATATGTCATCTCATCCCAAAGTACAAAAAAAAACCCTGAAAAATCCTGATCATAGCCACAGTGGTGCATAAGTTCCTCAAATTCAGTATTTTACCCCAATTTTCCTCCTAATTTTGATTCTGTACAAGCTGAGAAACAACTGACCATGGAGATGGCAGAGCCCTACATCATGAGCATTCAGAAAACACAGGTCCTGCACATTCTGCCTCAGGGACAGATCTGGCAAGCTTTTAAAAATGCAGCTGTAGAACCTGGCTCAAGAAATCTAGTTTTGACTGCTACTTTATTTTGTTTTGTCTCTAGAGAAGCAGAAACCAAATGTGTCTCTCATACTGCAACTAACCAACATGTATCTGTGATTGGAGATCTGTGTTCAGAGCCCTCCCTTGCTGGAGGAAAATAAAGTTTCCCAGTTTCTTGGACAGTACCTGGCATATACCATCTGGCACATACCTGAGATGTGCTATTCTACAAACTGAAGTTTTTGCTAGAACCCAAAAAAAGAAAAAGGATGACCCAGTATGACAAATAAAGCATGGATAAGAGATTTGACTGTAGCTAATAGTTAGGGCAACTTGATTGTAAACAAAAAGTTTCAGTCTCCTGATCGAATGGTTTCTTGTCTATTCATCAATGGTACACTTAAATAATTTTAAGTTACTCTTTTAATATAATTTCTTCTGTAGAGTTCTCTGTTAAGAGTTTACTGTTAGTGGCCCATGTAAGTTTTGGGTAATAAGTATCATCACACTTGCTTTGTGGAAGACAAAACCAGTCTAAAGAGCCTGGAGATGCACTGTGAGTCACAGCCCAGTTCATTATACACAAAGTGGAAATACAAATACTGGAAATACGAATAGCACAGCTGTATTCTCAGTACCTGCATGATTTCCCACAAGCTGTACATCCTGTGGGGTTTGTGTTTAACAGCAGAAGTTCTGTGACAGACACCAGGGATTGCTGTGTTTGTAGCACAGACACAGCAGCAAGCTGAGATGGGCAACAGGGCAGTGCAGCCAAACTGACAGCAATGTCCTGGAACTTGGATACCAGCCAGAGAGCTGTTCTGAATTAGTCTGCACAGCATGCCTCTATTACCACCTTTTCCTTTTAGGCTATTTTCAGGATTTTTTACTTTCAGGCAATTATTCTATAAATCCACTTCTATCCTTAGGAAGAGAATTCCATAGAATGGGTTGTGTTAAAGACATAAATGCAATATTAAGACATTTAATATTGCATTCCATTTAAGTATAAGGAAAGAAATCTTGCATTATTATGAAATGTTAAATTTAAAAATATACAGCCTTAATGAATCTGTAAATATAACTGTAATATTTATTCATTTTTGGTGTGCAAATCATGTCTCTGATAATTGTTCAACATCAAAATACTACAGCCCTCTTCCTGCTGGCCATTGGAGATCTGAAATAAATCTCCCTTCACAGTACAATGTTATTTAGTGATGATGGTTCAGAGCAATGGATAGATGAATATTGTCCTTCTAGAATAATACAAAGAGTATTCATTGAGGTGGCTATGTACAAAATGGACAAAGCTAGAAATATTACTTGAATTTATTTCTCTGAGAAATATATTTCTCTGAGAATAATAAAGTTAATATTTCTCTGAGAAAAAAACCCAACTGAATTTTCTTCCTTGAAGTATAAACTACATATATACACAGAACTGTAACTACAGATAAGTATCCCAGACATTTCAGGCAAAGTGAAAACTGAATCATTGCCAAGGTATGAAATTGCCCTATAAAGTTCTTCTTTTCACTCTCAAGTTACAGTAGAATGAAATCAGAGCCCTCTTTCACAGAATAATGAACAGGAAATTCTCATATATTATATCACATGTTGACTAAGGGATTACAAAATCCCAAAATAAGTTTTTAAATGGGAACTTTCTTAAGGAAAGCCTAAATTTTTTCATTATGTAACAACACAACTCTCCCCCAATCTTGTTTACTGCAAAAACAGAAATAAAACAGCTTTATAGTTTGGGGGTTTTTATGAGATGTATATATATCTTTTAGCAGGGATCTTATGAGAATTCTTCTGCTCTGAAAAAGAAAAATAGTTTAGCAGTATTCTTACCAAGAAAGATCACCCTACATTTCTCTCTATTTTTACCTCTAATTATGGATAGAAAAAAATCTTGTGGAAGGTCAAGCTAAATGTTCTGACCTCACTTAGAACTTTCTCCTGTTTTCCCCCTTATTAATGAGTTCAAGTAGTAATATAAGAAACTTTCTCTTTAAGGAAAAAAATGCAGAAAATTTTTTTTTTTAATGATAAGGATTTTTAACATCATAAATGCCTACTACCAGGGGGATTAGTTTTACTTCTGCCACAAGCAGATGGAAATCTTACAGGTGTACATCTCACTGAGCTGATAACTGTATTACAGAAAAGTTTGATGAGTTATTTGTAACTGAGGCAGTATGGCTCAGTTGGTGTACATGATCTGCACCTTTTTTCCTAAAATTAAGCCTTTTATTCTTACTCCCTAGTCTTACCACAAGGCTTCCTTCTCATCTGCCTGGAATTTCTCTCCATACATAGCATAAGGTGTTTCCCACACTTTGTGTGTGAGAAATGTATTCCAGAGGACTTCTATAAGATCATAGCTAGCATTGGCTGGATTTCACTTCTGGCATCTCAATTCTATGTTTGTTTTCACTGCATCCATCCCTCAGAAAAGCTTTGTGAACATGTGAAGACTCAAATATACAGCTACTTCTTCTACAGAAAATCTGTTAAGGAGAGCTGCATAAATTTTGTATTGTCATATCTCCTTTCCTAGTCTTTTCCTACATGTAGAGGAAAACAACTGAATTTAATTACATTTTAAAGCCTTTTTAATTTGCAATTAGAGTATCTTTCTTTATTAGCATACTTTCCAGAGTTTATTTAGTAAAAGCTGATTAATGCTCTTGGTAATCTATTTATTATAATGGTGCTTTCTCTTTGGTAAAGGATTCAGTTCACAATTCTCAAATAATGAGTAAGATAAATTTGCCCTAATCTCTTTGTCAAGTGCTAATCCTATATTTCTATCAACGTATGATGTGTTAATTTTGAAAGTAAATCAGATTACACATCAAGAATATTGATGCAAGTGTAATACTACACATTAAAGCAATCTATTACATTAACAGTCTGTCTCTGGAATATGAGAGGAAATAAACCCCCAAACAAATAGCTTGTTTCAAATTGCCTGTATTATATATATGATTTTTAAAAAATTAAAATACATGTCCAAATTAGAAGTAATGGATTATAATTTCAATTGTCATTTTGACCACATAAATTAATTCTAGGGATAGAAAATTACAATGTCTATTATGTAAACAAATATATTTTAATTCAGTAAATTATATGCTTACCGTATACTATCTCACTTTAGACAATGAAAGGCAATCAATGTAGTTTCTCCTTTAGTTACCATGATTTCAAGTGACTAAGCACCCTCTTCCTAATAGGAACCACATTGGCTATATGTATAATAGAAGACTATTTTTTTAAATATAAATCAAATTTTGAGTTGAGAAATGTGAAGTTCTATACCACACCAAGACCACTGTTACAAACAGATTCCCCTCAATTATTCCCTAAGTTGAAGAAAATTGTTCTACAAGCTACATTATTGGATCCTAACAGACAGAAGTGAAACTGTTCTACTTATAAGGACAGCACTTCAGACTGCAGTTACAACCCCCTACAAACCATATAGAGTCCAAAATTTGGTTTTAAACACAAATAAAATAAAATCTCACTAAAACGTTTTGCTCTGAGACCTAGTTCTCTTACATTTCTTCTAAGATGTAGCCATGAAATAACAAAATTTCTAAATACTTTAAACTCTTTTAACTTTGGAACTCTCCAGAATTTGTTTCTTTCATCTCTTTTAATAGATTCCATCTAGGGTAATTGCATACCCAAAGACATGACTGGACTCGGTCTCTGAGAGTGCTGGACCCTGTACGGGTGGCCAAACATACATATGGGATGTTTTAGTATATATGATCCATGGAGTGCTCCAGATTCTGAAAACATGTGTTAAACTCTTTGGCTCTTGGATATAATCAGCCTACAAACACAATAGGTTTTGGCTAACTAAAGAAAAGACAAAATATGTACCTCACTAAAAGAGAAATGACAGCTAAATAAGGGAAGTGAGAGCACCTGGGTATCTGCCTGCCAGACACCGTATGTAAGTTCAAAGGGATCCCTAAGATTGCATAATAAGAGGACAGCAAAGATTTTACTCATTAATGAAATATAACTGAGAATTAGGTCTGCATCTCTATAGAAGTCTGATCATCAGTTCCCTCAGGGCTGACCAACAGGAAGACAATTTCATTCCAGATACGAATAGCTAAGACTGTTAAGAATTGCATTTTGCATTCTATTTTCCTCTGTAAAGAAACTGTCTTTTCCACAGGAAGAATGCCTGTGGAATCAGAACCAGAATGTTACAACATAAACTCCTTCTAACCCATCAAATGTCAGCTTTTAGAATTGAAAGCTCAAGAATACATTTAGCTGTTTTTGGAGCACTGGAAAGGTACAGGAACCAGAAATAAATTAAATTCTAATTTATCTTGCTACTCTACTTTTCAGTATCTTGTCATTTACTGAAGTCTTAAATAAAAGCTACCTTAAGAAAAATTACTTTTGTGTCATGCTCTTTACCTATAAAACAACTGGTCCTACCTGAAAAGAACTACAGACCAGAATAAAAAAGAACATTTCTGTATCTGTTTTGAGTGTCAACTTCTTAGCACTTTGACAAATAAAAAGAAACAATATAAATATAATTTAAAGAGACATTTAGAATTGACCTTATAAGGCACGTGTGATACACAGTCCTGAAAACAGTTATGATGACCTACTTTCAGAAAAACTTGTGGCATAGATTTAGCTATAAAATATGAATGAAGAAAGCCACTGAAGTAAAACTATACTTTATAAAAAACTTGCAAAAAACTTCAGAGATACAGATAGTCATTTCTTCATTGATTTCATATGAGCATACAACTTTCTACAGAAGTAGTCTTAGTTTCTGATATCGGTATGCTTTTTTCAAGTCTGATATGTAAGGAGATACTTAGCCAGCCCATTGAATGATATAATATCTTCAGAAAGTAGCAAAGAAACTTTTATATTTAAACCAGTTTCTGCATGGTACAAGTGCCCTGACACCTGAATATCTCATGCCTCTCAGTTCCAGAGGACTGTACTTACAGGACACCTACAGGAAATTAGTATTTTGGTTCCAGATTGTATCAATGCAATGACTCCTGGTGCAGGCACCTACCATCTGAGAAAAGGAACATTATGAGACAAGTCAAAGAATTTTTTAAATTCATTAAACACCTTAATTGCAAGTTTCAATCCTCTGGCATCAATGTACAATGCTGGTGTCCAACATTTTCTGTAAGATGTACCAATGGATGGAAACAGAACGGTTTGGGTTAGAGGGGACCTTAAACACCATCAGGCTACAACCTCCTGCAGTGGAGGCAGGGACACCCTCCACTTGGGTTGCTCAGAGCCCCATCTAACCTTGCCTTGAACATTTCCAGGGATGGGCATCCACAGCTTCTCTGGGCAACCTGTTCTGGTGTCTCACCATCCTCACTGTGAAGGATCTGAAGACATGCAACGTATTTCCCCATGGTGTGACCTCACCCTCACCAACCCAACAGGCAATCACATTGTGTCACTGCAGACACAGCACCATGCACACACCTCATCCAGGGCCTGCCATGGGGCCACAGGCCTGCTCACCACAGCCAGCAATGCTTGTGTGAGCCAGGTATCTAAAGATGCTCGTGCCTGTCCTGTAGCAGCAGCCACATGTGGCCAGCAGAGAGGGCTCCTGGGGGACACTCATCGAGTAGCAGGAGTGTGCAGTAACAGCTCTACAAAACACCCTTCAACCCTTACCTGTACCTCCATATCAAACCAGGTGTGCAGTAACAGCTCTACAAAACACCCTTCAACCCTTACCTGTACCCCCATATCAAACCAGGTGTGCAGTGACAGCTCCACAAAACACCCTTCAACCCTTACCTGTACCCCCATATCCAACCAACACGAGGGGCTTTTTCAGAAGATGGAAGCAGGAGCTGCCCTGGCTGCTCTGCCCTGAGCACAGCCTGTCCCAGGGAGCAGCCGAGGGACAGGGGCTGCTAGCCAGAGCCATGCAGGCTCAGCAGCCAAGGGACAGGGGCTGCTGGCCAGAGCCATGCAGGCTCCCCAGCTCCTGCTGCTCTTTTACCAGCACTGAATTACAGCTCCCCACCCAAGAGTCTGCCAGAACACTCTACTCAGTGGGTCTAAAGGTTTTGAGTACTCTTTGAGACAGTTGTATTTCACATTTGTTCCTGATTGGAGCATCTAATCAGTCATTGGGCAACTGATTGGATATTAACAGAGAGAAAAATTTCTGCTTAAAAGCACCAAATAACAAAGACAGCATGGTATTTAAATCAGATCTAGACACACAATACAGATTCTCTCTAGTGCTGAGACATACTTGAGCAATGGACAAAGAGCTGAACATCCTTCATTTAATAGCTCTTATGGCAAGAGAGGCCAGATTAGATCATAAAATGTAATGTAGTGCACTGTACACGGTTGGATATTCAAAATGCATTTATATAATTACATAGCTCTGTACTATCACAAGACAAAAATTTAGATTTCCAGGGAGCAAGTGATTATTTTTTTTCCTTGCCTAAATAATCACTTTCAGATTTGTCTAAAGGTGATTTCATCTTTACCTGTCATTTATTTTGAAGAAAATAGAAATGTACACGAACCTGTCTTTTCCATGATCTGCAAGTGAGTTGGTAAAGGCTACAGAGACTTGCCTACTGATGGAGTCACCAGTGTCTGCATGATACTCAGAGCTTTCTCTATACACATTATTTCCCCTTTTCTTCATTGCCTCTTGTTCATACTGCATTCAGTAAGTCACACAGTCAAGCTCCCCTACCCTCTTCTGCCTGTTACCTCTTCTCCCTTTTCTTTTTTAGTTCTACTCTTTACAGTACTTGAAATCCCACCCACACCCCCAAAAGTTTACTTAAAAGTTTTACCACAGATTCTGACAGTGCAAGTAGTTCTTTTGCTTCGTTTTCTTGTACATTAAAAGTCTTATCACTTTGATTTGGAAAGAACTGAGAAATCTCTGTGTTTGAATGGTGGTTAGCACAATGGTGACCTCAGATGGAACCTCACACAGCAGGGCACTGTAAATTTACATTGAACCATATGATAACATCACAACTGTTTTTCTTCAATACTGAGCGTACAATATATCTTCTTTATATACCTTGAAACATATGATATATATGCATACTTATATAAATTGCTTAAATGTTTCTTTTATATGAATGTTATTCAAATACAAGTAACTTTTTTCAAAATAGAATACACTTGTCCTATTCAGTGTCATTATTTGACATTGAGCTTTTCAGAGTGCATTATATGGATTTTCCCCAAAATAGGAAGCAATAGGAAAAATGCCTAAGATTTAAAATGCTTTAGGCATCAAAGCAGAAGAAACTCTCAATTTTCCAAGGCAGCACACTGAAGTATCCAATTTGAATTGAGAGAAACAAAAATGAGGAAAATGTCTAAGGATGGCAAATACACTTGTAGGCTGAAAAGAAAGTAATTAAAACACAATAAAATATTTGCACTAAAGTAATATAATATGTAACTTTGTTCAGGAAAATTGCTTTGTTTCAAAATAAGGTTGCATGTTTAAAGGCGAAAAAAACCTTGTGTTGAAATATGCAAACTCTATCTGTGACAAAACCAAAGGCAACATTCCAGCGACCCTTCACAAACTTCAGTAAGGAATCATCCCAAATGGAAGTATAGCTCATGTTGGCTCCTGAAAAGCTGAAAAGTACAGAATTAGGGTATTAAGCAGGTTTCAGCAAGTAGAAAATAGAAGCTTCAGTCCAACCTGAAAAGGATCTTTGCCTAAAAAGAAAAAGGTTTAGCAAATGTTCAGAGAAAAACGATAATTGATCATTTTCTTCATTCCATAAAATATTGTTGATGAGGCAGCTTCAACAGGATCTTCAAATTACTAAACTGTAATCATAAGAAATATGTACATTTAAATGATAATTTGTGAGCAAAAAAAAAAAAACCTAGTTCCTACCAGTTTGGCTGAGTTGTGACGTGCTACGGCTTTTTCTTGACAGCCCCACGATGGCGACCATCTTTGCACCAATGCTGGAGCGTCTCTTTTTGCTGCCACCCCCAACAGTGCCCACGGCCGTGTCCGACTGGCTGCCGTCGTTCTTCTCCAGCGTGTACATCTCCCCACTGATGCTGGTGCTCTTAGTCATGTTCTTTCCTGAGATGGCCATCTGTCTGCTTTGCATTTTGGATGTAAAGACACTGTCAGCCAGGTGACGGATAAACAGTGCAGACAAAGAGTAAAAAGGGGAAGACAGAAAAGGACAGGTTTCAGATGGAAGGTTTTGGGAGACTGGAGGGTAAAAGCAGCTAATCACATAGGTAGGGTTTTGTTTTAAGAGGTAAAAGGAGAAACTTAACTTCTAGGTTCTTGGTTGGTCCATTGTAAAAATACTTGACTCATCAAAATTGTGTTTTAAATACCAAGCTCTTATTTACTGATTGACTTAAAACTTATTACCAGCAAAAGCATACCAAAGAATTAATGCATCCATATATCATCTAATCACTTTTTTTTTGGAAAATTTAAGTTCTGCCATCAGTGCTGTGCGCCTCTTCTCACACATATACACACAAATAACCTACATTCCTCTGGGAAACAGACACTTGATTCTTTACTGAGTAGAAAAGAACATCAGTCTGAAGCCCAGTTGTGGTTACTAAACATTCAGATATTTCAAGGATGTTCTCCGTAATCTGCTGTAGCTCAATGATCATACAGTAATGAACATCCATAGGTTTTTCTCCATCACTGCATCAACAGATACAGGTACTAGGTATGTATTTCACACAATACTTAACTGTTATGTGGCAAAGATCATCAGTGTTAATAAAATGGAATTCAATTCTAATGTACCTTTTGTACTCTTTGGGAGACTGTGTAAACATGCTCTGTGTGGCTTCATCTAAATTATCTGCTGCAGCATTTCATGTGTCCCAGGGGAACCTCATCTACCAGTGGTCCAGCCTAAGGGACCTTTCCTTTCCTCAGAAATGGCAATCTACACTGATGACAACAGCACTTATCCAAATTTTGCCCTGACATCTAACTGGTAGGGGTCTGAATAAATATCCAGAACTGGAAACTCTGGGGTACATGTAGGCCTGAAAATATGTAGGGAATTTTCTATTTCAATTAAGTTCTTGCATAGAACTTAGACCTTTATTATTCTTTTCAGTACAGTGCTTCTCACCAAACAGTCCCCATGAGATGCCATTTTAAACAATCCACAAAATTAAAAATTCCACAAAACTGTGGAATATTTCTGGAACTCAGGGGAAATTACTTTTTTTTGTTAAATCACCAAAATATAAAGGCTAAAATGAGTATTTAAATATATATTTTAAAATGAGTGTTTTTAAACACATTTTCAAAGGCTGTTGTGAGAGCTTTAGTGCTCAGCAAATGTCCCTATAGCAAATTTTTCTGAGTATAGAAAAAATATACACTCCTTTTCTCTTACCTATAATGGCCTGAAATCTATTTCATAAAAGGAAGGCATTATTGTTTCTTTATGAACTTTGTTGCAATACATATTCTGTCAATAACTTATCTATAGAATTAATGTAGTGCACTCAAAAGTAAATGAAGACTCATAGCTTAGCCACAACCTGGGGGAAAGCTAAGAGATGATTCATAGCAGAAGTAAACCTTACTGTTGAAAAAATACTGACTGTACTTCTCAGGGAAGTTAAAAGGAAAAATATGATTTAGAGTTTGGAAAAGCACAGAACAGAGCAGAGAAAGAGCCATAGTGGCCTTGCCTGGACACACAATCAAAGAAGACTGAACACAGTGGTAACCTGAAAGCTTTTTTCTTACACTCTTTGTTGTTGTATGTTAGTACACACTGACTCTCACTGGTACATTTATCACCAAGGGAGGAGTGGGATAGGATGTGGGTAAAGAGGAAGGCAGGGAAACAGTAAAAGAGAATTTGTATTTCTGTGTCTTATTAGCACTATGTTAACTTACTTGTTAGATGATAACATCACATTCTGTAGTTTTTATCAAACTAACACCTCAAAGAATTCACTCAAAGAAAACTGATGACACAGAAACTAGTTCTCAGTTTCAACATTATCTTGCATGTCAAAAATACCAGAAGTCTAGAAAAAACTGATGTGAAGAGCTAGTATCTCCAACTTTATCTTGAACAAAATTACACTAAGAATCATAGAATTAGACCCCTTTATCTAGTAATGCTGTTTTTAATCCAAGTTCTCAAAAGAAATATTGTTAATGTGTGCTTTCAGTCAGGTCTTTCTCTTTTCAGTATTTTAAAAAATCAGATCAAATTTGGCAGAGCAATAGGAAACTAAAGCTATTTAGTTTTTAAAACAATTTTGAAAACAGATCCCTGGAGAGAGATCTTATGAATGCCTCTGTGGGGAAAGACTGCAGAAGAAGTCATTATTGAATCCCTCCTTGTAGAAGCTCATTCACATATACAACAGAACAACCTATTTCAGTGATCTATTTTTTAAAAATAATACCCAAAAAAATCAGTGAGTTCCTGTCATATGGAAAATAGTAATTAATGTATTGTTTGATAAGTGATATTACCATTCAGCAAAGGTCCTATGTCATCAATGGAAACAGAAATATTCTGCATTTTGACATAAAAGTTACATGGAAGAGAAAGTCACCATTTCCTGAGTTGAATGTGCTTTTGAGGTGCTTTTTGTGTCTTTTCCATGATGTATAGTTCTATTTAAGTGGAATGCATTACAATAGTTGCCCTTATTAAAGAAATCAGTGTGTTTAAAGAGGTTGTTCACTATAGTTTCACTGTGCAGCTGGCTATGATAGTACTATGAATTACTGAAGTTTTCTTCTTGGCTGCTGTTTAAAGGCTTCAGTATCAAAAAATGCTTTGCTGTGTACTCCTGCCAGTAATGATGTAGGTTTCAGCCAGACACCATCTCTTGGCCAACTTTTTGAGAAAGGTAGGAAAGGGAATTCAAATGAGGAGAAAGGGATTTAGATTTAAGTGGATATACCAAATACTAGTACAAATGGCTGATACTAAATATTCATTCACAAACCTCTATTTTTTTCCCCAGTAGAGCTTTAAAACTATTTTCTTCAATTAAAGGCTTGAGGTTTTTCCCCTTCTCTAAAAGCAGCAGAAAAGACATCTTTACTACAGTCCTAACCAGCAAATAGCCCTTGGAGAAAGCCATCCCATAGCAGAGACTCTGTTGTTTTGCAATTCCTCTCTTAGCAAAAAAGCTTTGAGAAATATATACTAGGAGAGTTCTGAGTGGTTTCTAGTGCCTCATAATAAACCTAGAGTGGTCATGAGCACTTCCTCCATAAGCACTCTGAATCCTTTCTGGCCATCCAAACCCTCATTCACTAATTTTTCTTGGCAGATACTTGATACCCTTCTCCAGTGGAAAACATCCTACTACCCAGCCTGACTTTTGACATTGCCACAAATGGATTCTTCTCAGAAAAATTGGGGTGTTGTATGTCAGATTTGGCTCCTTTCTGAGGTAATAGAAAGGTTGACCTCAGAGCAAAATATAGAGAGTAAATCATACAGTCTTTCTCCTTAACAAGAGACAGAAATTACTAGAAGTTTTCTTTATATGTACATATACACAATCTCACATACATCCAGTTAAATATGTTCAACAGTATTTTAAAGCAGACATTATATAAAAGTATATTATGAAATTGTATGAGTTAATGAATAGATATGAAGTAAAAAATAGGGTTCTCGAGGTGTGTTATAAGATAATCATAATTTTAAAAATATCCTCAGCAAAGAGAGTATACAGCCAAATGCTGGGGGGAGGGAGGGGAAAATAAAATGAAAGGGGGAATAAAGAAATTATCCTAGTCCAAATATGTGCATAATGACATAATAATACCATTATTAAAGCCAAAACAAGAACAAAATCAATACACAATCCTAGCTATGTGGCAGCCTACAGCAAGAGCAGAGTGAAGGTGGCAGCCAGGCTATTGCCTTTGGCTTAACAGGACCAAACTATCAACAAGAGCATGATGAAGGGCAAAGCTCACACAGGAATGTTGCCTCCTGCATTATCCCAAAATCCAGGAAACCTCTTGAGGAAACCAAGAGCTGCAGACAGGTCTCAGTGTAAATATCTTTTCAGATACTTCTGTTTTCCAGTGAAAAAAGAAAAAGGAAAGATGCATAAATTTCACAGGATTACATTCTCAAAGCTAAAGCAGAAAGTGCTTAAAAAAAAAAAAAAAAAAGAGAAAAATAAGACATTAGAAAAGAAATTACAGTAAGATATCTATATATATTTGTAATTTAATGCCAATAATGGAATATGAGAGCCCTAGCCACTAAATAGTATTCTTAAAAATATACCATGTTAGCCAACTGAGAGTCAGACTGACAGACACCTGGGATGTCAAAAGTATTCTAAGTAAGTTTGCTGATGATACTAGATTAGGAGAAGCTCCTGGCTCCCTTAAATGCAGAGAGGCTCAGCAGAGAGACTTTGACAAATTAGAGGTCTGGGAAATCACCAGCCATAAGAAGTTTAACACAGACAAGTGCTGGATTCTGCATCTGGCATGGGGATTATACGTACAGACTGGGAAACGAGAGTCTGGAGACCAGCACCATAAAAAAGGACCTGGGGGTCACTGGCAAGCTGACCATGAGCCAGCAGTGCCCTGGCAGCCAGGAGGGACACCAGGCACAGCATCACAGCCAGGCAAGGGAGGGATTGTCCTGCTCTGCTCTGAACTGGGGGCAGGTCCGGGTGGCACAATATAAGAAGGATATAAAGGCATTAGACAGCACCCAAATGATGGCAACAAAGATGTGAAGGGCCTTGAGGAGAAGCCATATGAGGAGCAGATCAGGTCATTTGGTCTGTTTAATCTGGAGGAGACTGAGGGGAGACCTCACTGCAACCTGGAGCTTCCTTGTGAGGGGAAGAGACAGACACTGTGGTAGGACCCAAAGCAATGGTCTGAAATTGTGTCAGGGGAGGTTTAGGTTGGATATCAGGAAAAGGTTCTTCACTCAGAGGGTGGTTGGGCACTGGAACAGCTCCCCAGGGAAGGTCACCACATCAGCCTGACAGAGCTCAAGAAGGGTTTGGACAATGCTCTCAGACACATGGTGTGCTTCTTGGAGCTGTTCTGTGCAGGGCCAGGAGTTAGGCTTCAATGATCGTTTTGGGTGCCTTCCATCTCAGGAGATTCTATGATTCTGTTACAGGTATGGTCCTTGTAGCCAATGCAGAGTTCTGTGCCACACCTGGAGCAGTTAATCAAATGTTTTGTGCCTGTTCTCTGGCCTTGCCAGCCTGCATACACACATCAGGCTAGCTTACACTAGCTTACATCCTTCCCAAAACTGGGTTTTATCAGGCATCTGCCTGGAGGAAACTTACCCCAATTTATGCTATCTTCTGAATTTCCCCTGATCTGAATCAGGGGAACCTAATCAGTGTCAAAGAGAACACAA
Source organism: Muscicapa striata striata (assembly GCA_030060385.1). Lineage (NCBI taxonomy): Eukaryota > Metazoa > Chordata > Aves > Passeriformes > Muscicapidae > Muscicapa > Muscicapa striata. The sequence continues at coordinate 4,671,746 of JAREIS010000090.1, forward strand.
GTTGTTTAAACAATATAAACAATCAAGACTATGTCCTGGTCCTATCTTGCTTACTGGTCTAGACTTAGCCTTCAATTCCTTGATGAGATTAGAAATCTTGAATTGTTTTCAAATTATGATGTTCAGCAGCCCAATTCTTTTTCTGAATAATGTGCTGGGAACACATGGAGCAGGAAGGGGAAGGGGAGCCCAGCCCCAGGAGAGCCTCTTGAAGAGCATGAGGGCCTGAAACAAGAGAACAGTCCCCTCTCTGAGAGCCTCCCCTGAGGCTGCGGGGACCAGTCAGAGACCTGGGTTGGTGATTGATAGCCCAGGAAACAATTGGAGGGTTGTTTCGCTTTCACAAATCACAGGGAAGGTTAGCTCTGGTCTTTTGCCTTCCGGTCGGGGAAGTGAGCAGGTCTGGGGGCTCCGGCCCCAGCCTGGCCCGAGCCCCGGCAGGGGAGAGGGCCCGGCCCTGGGAAGGCCCCAGGGTGGACCCGGCCCAGCCCCGGCTCCGGCCCCGGCGGGCCCCGGTCCTGGGTGGCCCCAGGGGACCCGGCTCGGCCCCGCCTGGCCTGGGCCAGCCCTGGCCCCGGCGGGGAGCCCCGCCTCACGGGCGGCCCGGCCCGGCACCCCCAGCCCTGGCTCGGCGGGGCCGTAGCTCGGCTCCCCGGTTCCTGCTCTGCCCGGTTTTTCCCTCTCCATGCAGCATGGCCGAGCAGGGGATGGGAGAGCTACCGAGGTTCCAGCCAAGCACCCAGCAGAAGGAGGTCCAGCCATCTCCACGTGGTCTCCTGGTGGCCACGTGTTTTTCCCAGCATGGCTTCAGCCTGGCTCCTTACTTTCTGAATACAAGTTTAACTCTTCGTGCCTGGATGAGACTCCAGATTTTCCTGAGTTCCCCAGAACGAAAGGAATAAAGCAAGAAGAATTACAGAAGTCAGCGGAATGAAGACAAGATCCCTGATGGATGAGATTGAAAAGACGCCACTGATAAGTAGCTGAAAACATTTTTTGTGGGTTCTAGGGGATTGTGACTTTACTAAAATTCCTTTAAACTGTGGAATATACTTGGGGAGGTTAGGTGCTTGAGATGAAGACTTTTTTGCCTCGGGGAAATGAAGCTCTCTCTGTTTTTGGGACTGGAATATTGAACAGAGACATTTGATGAAGAATGCGATAAAGAGACTTGTGTTTCCAGCAGCCTGCCTTTAAAATGGTACCCCATGTGTTTCAGCAACCCATAACACAGCTATGGAAGGACTGTGAGAATGGGAGGAAAAATCATAATTTGTAGTTTCCAGGTGGATGCAAGTTATGAGAGTGGGATACTCCCTAAGCCTAAACTTAAAAAAAGGACTTTTCTCTCTAGAGTGAACTGAAATGATTATTTAAGTAGATGACTGACTGAAGTGTTTTTCTGTAAGTTGCTGTTATGAGGAAAGGAGAAGGAGGGAACAATCTAGAAATCTCATTCTGAATTGTTTTGTGTTATTAATAAATTTCTTCTTATACCCTTTTAAGTTTTAAGCCTGCTTTGTCTTTACTCCTAAATCTTATCCACAAGAGAAATTAAGTATATTAAAATTGGCAAACCCCAGTCACACCGTGACAATGCTTTTAAAGAAAAACAGTAAGCAACTATAAAACTGCTGTTCAAACACAGCCTTCTGGAATTGCAGTAAGGTTTAGATTTCTTAAAGGCATTATTCTTCCCTATCTCTTTGTAGAGACTCACCTGTTTTCAAAACAGAGAGTGTAATTAATGTAATCTTTGGAAAAAGTCTTCCAGACTCTTACTACAGCAGATAATCAGAAATCTTCCAGTTTGTCAATATTTGTACTGAATTACAGAAAGGTTAGAAAACACTGCCAGAGAAAAGTGCCTAAGGAAACCCTCACAGATGAGAAGCAGAGAAATAGGTCTCACAAGAAGGTCTTTGATTTAGTCTTGGTATCTCCTGCTTTAGACAGACTTCCTTTGATATCTGACCAAGATGGAAAGAAACTGCTTGAGAGGTTTGGGTTAAGAAGAGGGAAGATTTCATGCTGCAAAAGAATCCTGTCCCAAAGGCAGTGAAACTGATTTGAAGCCACTTTACCTGGGACAGTGTATGGCTCTTGCACTGGTTAAGATGTACTGCACTGTGGGCAAATGTTTGAGATCCTCAACAGGTTCCAGATAAAAACTTGGTTTACTCAATATTTTTGATGCTAGGTAGTAAAAAACAAGCCAGAACCTTCATCCTCTCTCGGTTTCTGATGGACTTGAAAGAATTTAATAACCTTACAAGAAAATACTAATTTTAGAACTAGTTGATACTATTTTTGGCTGCTATATTTTCCATGAAGGAGGTGCAGGCATAATAAATACTCATTGTAACATATGTACTAAATAGAAAATCTCATCCTGTTGCTATAGGTAAAAACCTGCAGTCCTTATCTGCAGATTTTTAATTAGTTGCAAGGGTTCGAAGGCATTGTGGTGAGATTCTTGTCTACAGAAATTGAAATATTTTCTAAAAACTGCTGATTTATACAGTAAGTGCCAAATTTCACCAGGAATCCATTGTTTAGGCCAGAAAAAAATAACAACAAAAAACCCCACCCCAAAACACAAGCTAAAAACTAAAAACCCCACTCTGATATCACAATCTATCTGCCAACTCGAAATAAGTCAATGACAGGAACCCCAGAGCTGCCACTCAGCCTCCTCTTCCCTCTTCACTAACCTGCTAAGTTCTGCAGTAGTAATGTACTGCTAAAGATTTATAAAACTGTCGTTTACATCAGGCCCTGGCTTTGAACCACACCAGTCTGTGGCAGAAAGCAGCACAGGGAGCAGAACAGAATCCTTACACCCAGTGACTTTGTCATCACTAACCAATTACAAAGAAAATCACTTACTCTATAAGGACTAGATGTTATCTGTTTCAATGACTGATAGATTAAAACTATTATGAAAAACTTTATTTTTTCACTTACCAATGAATCTACTTTACTAAAACCAGTGTTACAAAGCACAGGCATTTTTCCAATCTACAATGCTGTTAATACTTTTAAATGTATCAACAGGAAGAATGAGAAGATATCAATACCAAACATCAAAATATCCATTGTACCATATATTGTTGGTAGGATATTTTGAGGATGCTGTTTGTATTTTTCAGTTGTCTTTAAAGCAGTATTGGAAATGACAATGTGCAATCTCATTGCTCTGCCAAAAGCATACGTGTCAGAAAATCAGATTTACACAAGTAATTTGGCAGACCTTGCAGGTTTCTTTATTTCAAAGTAAAATTAATATTATTGCTTTCCGGCTTAGTTCTCTGGTAATGATCCCTAATGAAAATAAGGCATCCATAATAGTGAAAATACATGTTGCCAAGTGTGTACTACAGCTGTGGGCTGTGATGTCCTAGGGAAAGGATTTTAACAATTTTTCAATTGTGGTAATAGATATTTTCTAATATATGTCTCCCGTGAGACTGGAAGACCTACTGAAGACTTTTTTTACTGCTTTTTACAAGCAGGAGATGAATTTTAATGCCATTCTTAATAGACTTGTTAACTCAATCAGAGATGCTCTTATTTCATTAATTTACTGAAGAAATTTAACAAAAACAGCATTATGGGGACAGCTGTGATGTAGGAAATAACATCTCCATGGGAACAACGCTTCCGGCCAATACACGTACTCGTCTGCCAATTCACATCAAAGAGAGACACTGCAGGTTCAAAATTATAATGACTTGGTCTCCAGAGATCCACTTGGTCAAAAATTATTCTATTAACCTATTGGTGATATAAATCTCTAATAGCTACTGGACTGACTTAATGATTAGTTTTATTTTACTGAAATTATAACAAGAAAGTTGAGGGGAAAATAGAGCAATGTTTATAATCGATTTTGTTATGTATATTACTATTCAAAGAAAACTAGTGGCCACATCTCAAAATATAAATAGCAATATTTTGATATAAAATTTCTTTTTGCAAAGGTCTCCTCCATTACAAATGAGGAATGCTAAAGTACATAGGTTGACTTGAGCTATATCTCCCTCACTCTGGTAGATGTAAAGCTGTCCACACTGCTTTATTATTATAAATAGAAGTATAACTTCTTCCATAACATCCCTAGCAAAATTTTTTCAAATAGGAACAAATGGCAAAATCGTTTGGGGTCAGGGCATTAGAATATTTACAAAACATAGCCACAACAAATGAATGATTCAGAAAAAAACACAGTAACAGCTAGCTCTTTCAAAATGCTAGCAGCTGAATTATACACAGAAATTCAGAGATTTTTGATAAAATTTCTCACCTTCTCTGAGAGAATAATTGGCTATTTTTTAAAATGAAAATACAGTTGATATTTTTTGTTAATTTAAATTGCAATTATAATGAAGATTATATAAATATTCATCTAGTGCCAATAAATTTTCAAGTTTTCCTCAACAAAGTTTCAGAAAAGCTTTTTTACCCTACTAACAGTAATGAATCTTTGATGAAATTGCTTTCTTTGATACAGTGAACTAAACCAGTCATTTACTCTGTGTGGATGAAAAAAAAAGTCTCACAAGAAAATTAGTAGAAGTCTTGCATTAGTCAGCTGTTATATTCATTAGTAATAAAAGAAGTCCATATGAGCTCTGAAGGTTTGGCAGTAAAGTACATTGCAGTCAAAGACTGAGTGAGCTTTGAATAACATCCAAATTCTTTGAGTTTAGAAAGCATCTTCTTTAACCCAGCCCGGCAAAGAAGCAGTTGTGTTTGTAAAAGCTGGGTAACAACTAGCTTGCTAAATTAAAACTGATGATGAGCAACCTGATTTAACCAAGTGTGTTGTCCTGCAAACATGCACCTTGCATGTATGTAACCTGAAAGTTAAATGTTGTGGGCCTGTTCCAACCTGCTGTTGAATTAGTCTTCCAACAGGGATGGAGGAGAGGGTCCAATTTTCTGTATTAACACTGCTAAGTCACAATCTACACTGCAAACTTGCTTAGTGCTGCTCAGTGTTGTTTCTGGAAGGGCTGAATAGAGCTCTAGGAAATAAAAAGCAAGCAGTGAATTTCTAACCCAGACATTCAATCCAGTATGTGTCCCAGACCCCAAATCACCAGAGAAATAATATAGAATCGAGTCAGGAAAGTGAGAAAAAATTCAGACTTGAAGGTTGAAATGCTCAAAAATATACAGAGGTAAAAAACCATCATGTTTTGACTGAGGGTAAGGAGTACCGTGATTTATCATCTTGCTAAACTGAAGCTGCTGTGAGGGAGATTTACTTATTTAGAAAACTCATTGATATAAAAATTTGGAAGACAGACATGGGAGAGGTGGATAGGATGCAGTACTGAGATTACATTTAGAGAAAAATCACATAAAACACAGGGAACAGCCAGATGTCTTGAAAAGGCTTTAAATAAATTGCTGTCAGCAATATGGATCTCACTATAGCTGCATCTATACTTCACTCATGAAAGACTGTATTTCTTTGCTTAGCACTGCACAGAGGGAATATGCTCAGGCTCGTTTTAATGCTTATGTACATGTAAGTGGCAGTGGCTGTCTAAAGAATAAAACAACTCTAACATTTCCTTCATCCTTGCAAATTCGGGTTTCTTGAGACCTCTTAAAAATCAGGGTCAGAAGAGGCACTGCTAACATCCCCAAAACTCATAGCCTGTCTCTGAACTGATCTTCTGGGATTGAGAACTAAACGGACACGAGCAAGAGATCTGAAGCCGTAATTACTTCAACCAGAGTCATTATCTGGGACATCATGATCTTGCCTGGCTGACTTCTGTCACTTTGACAAAATGACTTTGAGTCACTTTTGGTCTCTGGGGGAAATTATAAAAGCATACAGAAAACTTAAGACCATTATAAAAAAGAAAATGTGAGGAAAGGTGTCTCACATCTTTCTGAACATGAGCCTGCCACCTGAGCTGAAGAAGGCAGGTCTGTGACCAAAAAGTCCCTGCTGAGACAATGTGTACATTACACACCATGCAAGTTTGAAGCAATTTTCCTCTTTTTTACCTTGGGCCTCCATAGGTATCATGTTTGTATTATGGCTGCTATCTAGGAAGTGCTGGGGACTCAGTGGTATTTGTAAGGAAATTTGATTTCCTGCTACCTGATCTACCTGATGACACATCTCCCAGCTTGTTTAGCTAGCACCTTATGGACTTTAGGAGAAGCATGAACACAGGTACAGTGAAATTACTGAAAATGTTCAGATGTTCGGTCAAAAGATATTAAAATCAGATATACGGGCAATGCCCAACCAGTGGAGCATTATCTTTCCAGAGCTATTAAGCACACAATTGTAAAACCAGCACTGGGCCCCTTCTCCTTAGTTAAGGCACAGTACTTGCTAGATGGGACTGGTGACATGTTTCAAAGGCAATAGCACAAATCCAGCAACTGAATTTTAGAAATACTTTTAAGAAGTAACACAAAGGAAGTGATGTTTACTTCTTGGAAGGCTAAGTAATAAGATTACTAATTACTTTTAATGAAGTACATTTTTAGGAATATGTATTTATTTTACAGAATCTTATCACTCTTCTATTAAAAGTAATAGAAGAAATTTACTATAAAAGTAATAGTCAGGTAAAAAGAGTGAAAACATACATCACTAAGACAGAGCCATATCTGTCCAATCATAATGTCCAAGAAAGAAAAGCCTTATAAGCTTCAATATTTAATTGCTTATTTTTATACGTTTCTACACCACTTCTAGATTTTGCTGTTGCTGTTCTTGTCTCCAGATCTGTTGTGCTCAATCTTGTACAAACAAAGAAAAAAAAGTCTGTCTATTGAAAACCTCATGATTCAATCTAGCTTTAAATATTTTCAGAAAACGAGTCTTTTTATAACACACTCAAAAATGCAAAAGCTAATTTCAACATTTATATTTGCTTCTAACCCTCATTTTAATTTTTTCCTTCATCTCTGCTTCCTTGTATGTCTACAAGGCTTTCTCCCTGCATTTCTTGTGGTTATGTTTTGTTTAAACTACTGATGCACAGTTTTAAAATAAACTTCAGTAAGTGTTTAAGGAGTGTATCAGTGCTTTATGGATCACAGGTCAGAGCTGGCTCAATAGAGGTAAAACTGCAGGCTGCACTTCATGGAGAAGGAAGCAGTCTCAAAGATATTGCATTGCAGTCAAACTAAAAATGCCCGAGTTCCCTGCTGGATGCCTTATATCAAAGCTGCAGACTGTTTCAAATGACTTATTTTTACTGTTCAGCTGTTAATAATGTGTACTTTCAAAGTCATTAATTTCTTATATCCCAGTGTATCAAAATGAATTTACTAACTGTAAAGGACCCTATATATCTTTTGTATTTACTTCAAAGTAACAGGAAAAACAGGTCTCCAAGGGTTCTTTAGACAGCAACAAATAACTTAGAAACAGGTGACTTTACTAGATTTCTTAAATTATTTTGATTCTATTCTCAGTACAGATTTCGTAACAAATATATTTGTTCATATAATTCCATTTGGAACCATTGATCTTTTGCATATTTTATCACAATATTTTTCCAGAAGCTACAGATAATTTTCTTCTAAATGTCACCTATGAAAATTTTAAAAACCAAATAGCCAAATTATCGTCCATGTGTGTTGGTACAGACCCAGTAGCTCTATGGATTTATAGCTTTCAAATATTTGCCTTTCTGCAGAAAACTAAAGGTAAAAATCTTACATTAAAAAGTAGTGGCTTTGAATGTATGCTTCAAATGGGCAAGATTTTTTCATAAACTCCTAACAGACTCCACCCAGATCAATAATACTCGGAAACTCTGACTGAAAAAAATCTCTTGTTTTAGGTCCTCTGATTTTGAAGACACAAACAGGCAATATGTAAGCAGATCTGCTTATCCAGTCATAAGAGTGCAGAGGAGTTATGTTAGAGAGACACAAAATAAAGTTGCTGCTTCTTGTTCAAGGACCCAGTGCATCACACCTGCCCCAATAGCCTGGGTAAGGCAATGTACTGCAACCTGCCATTCTCATCCCAGGAATGGCAAGATCACTTTGCTGCCATGTTGAAAAAGTTGTGAGACCAACATCTTCTGTTGAGAGCTGCATGCTGGCATGCTTTCCCTGAAAACCTACATGAGCATTGACATAACGGGACCCAAGTTCTCTCTCCTTCCATGGCAGGAATTACTCTGAGTGAACCTTTATCTATCTATCTATCTATCTATCTATCTATCTATCTATCTATCTATCTATCTATCTATCTATCTCTGTTGGAAGCACAGACTACCTGTACTCCAATTCTGCTAAATGACTGATCAATGCAGTGGGGAAAGAGTCTCAGACTACCATTTTCTCTTCCAAACATGTGGGCTGTTTAGCTACAAAGGTTAGATACAATTAACTTCTTTCATCTAGTTGTCCAGATGAAGCAATCACTGAAATACTCTTGAAATAGCTTTAAGAAACCAAACAGCTCATACACATTGAAAATGGATTCTTAGTGTCCATTATCTTTGTACAGTTTTTTACATTTTTTTACCAGAATAAAGACTTTCAAAACCATTACTGGCTTCCAGCCCTGAGAAGGAGCTTTCAAAGAATGCACTGACATGCTTTTTCCTCCAGAAAAATACTGCATTTAGTTGTTAATTGCTGCAATCACAGTGGAAGGGTCATAAAACCTGAAATACTAAAATTACAATTTAATGAAAAACTAAGGAACAAATACTCATCAGGAATCAGTTTTAAGACCTACAAATTAAATTCTCTAAAGTTTTGTTGTTGTTGTTGTTGTTGTTTTTTACTGAATGTACTAGAACTAGAAACTGAACTTGAAATTAATCTTCATACCTAACAAAGGAAGGGACACAAAAAGCATAAAGAACTTTTAGAAAGAGAAAAGGTTTTGTATCTGAAGAAACACATTACTTAAAGCCATACATTGCATTCTGTTTTTTGAATTTTTAAATGCTCTGAAAAATTACATCCCATCTGCATTTTTCCACTACAAATTTTCCTTTCTTGGTTGTGTCATCTTCCTATTTAATCAGCTCTATTCCTTCTACCATCTTTTAGAATTCACTTTTTTTCTTCACACGGAATATCACTGATTCCTTCCAAATACATAGCAAAATTCTGTGGCTTGCACATGCTTTTTATTTCCTACCTCTGCCCTCTCTGTCCACCCACACAGATAATTGCTTTGTCCACACTCTCTCTCTCTCTCCATTTCAAATGACAGATACTGCAGTGCTTTTCTCCAGCCCTGATAATTTACCCAATAATCCCTTCCAGGATATTAGAGAAAAGATAAGTTTCATAGCTTTTCTATTTGGCTGTCTCATCTTCCTCCACACATCAGTAAAAAGTTATGCTCTCTTTTACACAGTTGTACATAATTCATCCTTATTTCCAACATCTTAGCACTTGTTTCTATCAATTCTCTCTCACTCAAGACTGAAAGATCAAGTCTTGATCATCAAACTTGTCACTCATACACTTGATATATTTTTAGCAAGCACCTCGTGTTTTTTCCTCAATGTCTTAAATGCTTGAAAACAGTTCTCCAGAAACATTCACAAAGATACCTTATTTTCACTCCTCAAATCTCTTCTTAGCATCCATTCTCTGTTGTCAAGATGTTCCCAACACTGTGTTGTACCTATCTCCATCATGTGGAACATCTCATTGTTCTTCTGTGCTTCCCTCTCTGGACTCATATGTTATTTCATGATTTAGACTCTGTGTGCTTGGAACATAAGTTGTATTTTTCTACTGTATTTCAACAATGAAATCCTTCTCTGTGAACACATTTGCTGTGTATTCACATGGTAAAACAAAACTATTGTGACCATCAGAATCAATGCTTAGGATTGATATTTATAAAAATATTAAGAAAGGGTAAAATTTAGAGCAGTCTTAAGCAGATTACCTTCAATAAAAAGTATTAATGATCAAAGATTATACCTAAGAAGCCTTTCTTTTTGGCCCTGAGATTATCAAGGAGATTGAGTAAGGAAAAAAAGTCAGTGAACTCTACATAATGAACACTCAAGAGCAAAGCTGGAGCCCTCTTTGTTTGCTAACATGTACTGCAGAGAAAGAATACAATTATGATTTCCCTGTAGGTCAAGCATATGCCAAAGTTTAGTTTTACAAGGTTTAATTAAGGCAAAATCTGATGCTGCAACCATTTCTGCCAAAAAAAGATAAATTGATTTAATGTACTCCAGTGCTCCAAAAGCTAACACCTTTTATTGTGCCAAGGTACTCTTCATATAGGCACGGGATGCATTAGTGATGGATGTTTGTGTTTACAGTCGTTTCAACCCACTCATGATCTCAGCAGACTGAAGATCTTAGTGGGACTATTACCATCCCTTATAAAGTACATGAACACAGTAACATCAAGAGGTCTGAGGTATGCTAAACAAGGTAACTTTTGATGATGCAGTGATTGTGAGCAGCCCCTGCATTCCAGAGTGCCCAGAGGCAAGGTGACAGCTGTCCAACTACAGATGCACCTCTGTAAAAGAAGTAAAAATATATCTTAAAAATTCCCATCTGCAATGTAACTTTCCTTGATGCCCAAGATCTCAAGAATTACAGGATAATTTCCTATTTGATATTTCCTACTTGATAATTTACAATTCTATCAAGGAAAAATTGGCTGCATTTGTTCTGCTGGGTCTCTCAAATACCTATTAATATGTTTAATTGATATGTTTGGTAACTTTTAATACTTGTGGTGTGTCTGAAAACATTCTTCTTTGGAAAATGAAGCTATTACCCTATCTTACAAATTGCCAAGAATGTGCTATTTTAAAAATTGCCAGAGAAATGAGTGGAAGGCACTGAATTATCAAAAATGCAGACAACTGATCCTGCCTTTGGGCTTGTCCACTGAATACAGAGGTCATAATATTTTCATATGTTAATGAGACACAACTATGTGTGTATATATAAATATGTATATATAGCTATAGCTGCCCCTACCCAGGAATCAATCTGACTTTTCTGTTTGGTTCTTACCCTAGAAAATTATTCAGACAATACTAAAAAATGAGCACTGACTCTACCATGGGAAAGGAAGGTGAACAGAAACTTTTCTGTTTATTCACAATTTTCCTACTAAAAGTGGTCAATATGTGCAAAGTGGGCAAATAATATTAGAGATTGATTTCCATGAAGGGAGCCAAAATCTAACACAAACAAAAGTCACAACAGTCAATAACATCTTGTTTCTTTATAGTCTACATGACTTGAGCCACTTCTTCCTGAAGGCAGAGAGCAGTTGGCAACCAGAAGAACAAGCTGGCACAGGAAACAAGGAGCTGTTTCTCAAAAAGGACTTTACTTTCTATGGTGGACAGCATATTGGCTAGAGACCAGTTTGAGTGAAATCTAGAAACCAGGAATAGAGTCATGCTTTTGAAAGGCAAGACTTTCAGATCCATTAGACTGGGAAATTAGTGGGAAATGAAAGAGAGAAAGGTCTTTAAATAATCCTTTCACCCATGACAGCAGTCCCTGGAACACATATGCTAAGGCACTCGACAGCTGGTTCTGAACACCTGTTTTTGTTAAAATCTAAAATGCATGAACATGACTGAAGGAGTGATGGCACATTATATAAAGGCAGTAGTATGGCTATGTTAGTTCATACCACCCAAGACTATACACGAAGCATTTTGATTCTCTCTTTGTATCCCCTTTGTTTAGAGTATGCTATGTATGTGAGCATATACAAGCATGTACATTTATAAGTTTGTAGCAAAGAAAGAAAATGGATCTCCATAGATTGCTCTGTGCTTACCCTATTGTATATGAGCACAATTTTACAGGCATAAATTATCTAGAGGTCGTGCAGAATTCTCAGACTAAAAGAAAATGTATTTTTTCTGAGATTTTCTGCCATTCTTGTGTGGCTGAGAATGGCTTCAAGAATATTCATCAAATCTGAAACTTATTTTTTCTAATGAAGAAAGAAGGAATGTTGTATTTCTCTCAGTGCCACATACATGGATTTTGCAATACAAAATGTCATTTACATTGTTTTAAGGATTTGTGGCAAAATGTATAATTCTAGAATATTATCTGATAAAACCAGAGCCAATTGTGCTGCAATGTTTCTGGATACAATACAGCAGCTGAAGTGCATGACCCTTCCACAATACAGCAATCCTTGACAGTTATTCACATGGAACAAAAAAAGGAAAAAGAAGACTCTGCTTTATCCACATTGATTGTCAATCAGTATGCACCACAAAGAGGACTTAAAAAACCCACCAAATTTTCTTCTTTAGTATGGCCATAAATAAAGGTAAAGATAATTTTGATATTGCTGAGTTTTCACTCAAACAAAACATTTTTCCATGAAATAATAACTCAAGTAGGAAATAAATAAAGAAGCTTACAATTTCTACTGTTTATTACAGTCAAACCCAAACTTTAGTCTAAACTAATTTAAAAAATAATATGCTGCAGTTGTATGCATATTAATGAGTCAAGTTGGTGTGCTGCCTCATTTGGTATACAGAACAAGTTCATTGAAGCTGAGAATGAAACTTGATTAAATATGAAAGCATGATGACTGAAAGCAAAAACAAACAAACAAAAAAAAGAGCTGTAGAGAGCATAAGCAACAAGCAAGCAAAGGGAATAAAAAGGGAAGACAAGTAGGGTACTGGTACAGGAGAAAGAATAGATCTATATAAACAGAAATATATTTTACCTGTCATCCTCTTTCCCTTCCTCAGCTTGGTCTTCTTGAGCTTTTTCATCGTGCCCTGATTCTTTGATCTCCTCCTTATCACAGTTCTCTGTCACCTCTTGCCCTTCCCCTTTTTCATTTATTTCTTGCTCTTTAGCTTTTTCCTCCTCCTCCTCTTTTTCTTCCTCCTCAGGAAATACTTCATCTTGTTCATCCCCTTCCAGCCCTCCCTCTTTTTTCCCCTCTATATCCCTTGTCCTTCTGAAGTCAACAAACATTGAAAAAGGCATGCAAAAAGAAAAAGAAAAGAATAAATTAAAGTTAAGGTCATGGAGAAGAGCATGCATGAAGAAAGGAAATGCAAAAGAAATGAAACAAAAACTAAAGGATAGAAGCAGACATAATTTAAGTCATGCTGGCTAGGAGTCCAGACTACACTAGAGACCCTTGGAACATCTTTTTTTTAAGTCCCTATTAAAATAAAACTTGCATGGCAATACTTCACATTTAGAAAGAAATGTATGACAAAAACAATGTGGTCCTAACAATGTTCATATGAGCAGATGCTTAACTTTTGCAAATGCTTACTTTCAAGAGGACAGTTTTCTGAGAATAGGTGATGGAGGTGGGTTACACCTTCTAGAAAAATTATCTTTCATTTATTCACCAAATGAAAGCCAAAGTTCCCCTGAGTGCACACAGGGTGCAGGCAGAGAAAATGCTGTGTTTTGGTCACATATACACAATGTACATCTTGTTGGAGAGCAGCTCAGTGATTGTACACCTACAGTTAAATTGGACTAGTTGTAAGTGTTAAATAAATTGAATTGGTCTGTGTAAGTATTAAACAATACATCTATAAAAGTTCAGTGTTCTAATTAAAAGAAAAATAAGATGCCTCTGTTGGCACAAATTTTCAACTGCCTTTTCAGCCATATAAAGTATATTTTACAAAATGGTTTTCAGAACGTGTGTCTATATAGCATATGTTATTATGTTATTAGCATATGTTTGTTATTCCACTGTATGTTAGATAATCCAAGATGACAAAACTTGGCTAGAAACAAATTCCATGAAGACTTCAAAAGTATTAGATAAAAAAGACATTTAAGCCAGTATTTTGCAAAATCCCTGCAAAAGTCATTCTAAGCAAAACACTAATGTAAAATCAAATATTGGTAGGTGTTCCATTACTGAAGTTACACAGCTACAGCCGGCACTGCAGCTCATGATGCTCACCTGATTTTCTTGTTTCCCCGCGGGCGCTCCGACTGCACGGACATGTAGCTCGTGCTGCTGAAGCGGGAGGCGCTGCTGGTGCGGGACACGGCCGAGACGTCGCTGACATCGCTGTCCGAGGACTTGTTGGACACATTGTCCGAGCCCCGATGGGGATCCCGCCCCGCCCGGTACTGCAGGGGAAAAGGGACAGAGACATGGTGTTGTTGTGACACGCCACCACAGGTCAGCTGTGGACGTGGCTCCTCCTGCTAGCTAAACTGCCTTTGCCACCACACCGCCTGAATTTTTAAAATGAAGGTTTTTTTCCTGATACAGAATAGAAGTTGTGTCTTGGTTTCTATTAATTTTATTCTGCTTTGCTATCCCAGTCAAGTTAGCTTCTCAGTTTCAACTTGTACAAAATTTCCAGCACGTCCAAAAGTTTCACAAAGCTTAGAAAAGACATCTAAATCCTCATAGGATATTCTTACCACAACTGTTTCACCAGTGCAGAGAGGAAAGCAGAGAGATTAGTGATTTGCCTATGATTACTGAGCTCATGAAAGATTAAACAGGAGACAGAATGTGCTGCATGCTATCTCTAAAGTACATGTGTCTTTTGGGGCCTAGCCTGTTTACAAGAACTTCTAACTGACAAATGTTAATTTTTTTCCACCAAGTAAATAGATAGATAAAATTATCAAATCAAGACAGAGCAATGTTGCAGCTGTGCAAACAAACCCGCATCTTGCTGAACTACTGGGCTGGGAAGTCTGAAGGGAAGGGACTGGACTAGAGGTGATTTGTAGGGAAAATGTACATGTGGCTCAGAAACTAAAAGATTACAAAGGTATTTGAGCTTGTTAACAGTAATATCAAGCATGGAACTGGCAGGTGACTGGTGATCAGCAGTAAGACAGTATCAAGCAGAAGTATTCAGGTTAGATCTGAATAAAAACAAAATACCATGGCTATTTGTTTTAGCACTAAATTAATGTTAAATCTGTGCCACTCTGCACGGCACTATATGCAAATATAATAAATAGCAGAACGATATTTTCCTTCTCTTCATATACAGGCATTTCTGTGTATGCAGAAATCTGATAGGCTGCTACCATTAATCTTTTCAGGAAAATAGAACTTCAAGATGAATTGTCAATGATCACCAGGTGATTGTTTGGAAATAAGACAGTACAGAAAGATATGAAGAGCAGCAAAGACAGGACTGAATGAAAACAATGGGGAAAATAATCTACCTAACACATCAGTGGCTTGTTGAACTCTTGGGGATAGCAACATTGTACTTAGCCACGTGGAGAAAATAATTCATAATGTAAAATGGCAGACCTGTGTAGTACCACAGAAGAGAAGGATGTCCAGGTTTATCCATTAAATTTGTCCCTTTTTTATAATTTTAGAAGAACTGTCTTTCATAAACTACACAGATAATTTTTTTCTGTTCTCTTACCAGGAATGTTACAGTGGGAAATATTCTGAAAGAGTGTGCAGTATCTAAATAGGATTTCAGATGTATTAAATAGGATTTCAAAATAGCATTTCAGTGCCTTTTCTCAGAAATTATTTTTACACTTCAAAATAGCAGGTTATTTTGCTCATTTTAAGACAGGGAAATGAACAAGAAAAAATGCAAGTTAGACCACACATCAGCTGCAAAGAGTGACCAATTATAGCCATAACTCCACACTAATAAAAATGGTTGCACATTCTATACCAATCTTTATCATTCTTTCTGATCTGTACTAATTTACCATACTTGTGTTCAACAACAACCACTCAAGTCCTTCCCAGCTTTTAAGTGTGAAAGTGAACTTAGCCATCTGTAAACTCAGAGTACCTCTGTGATTGTAACACTCTGAAGTTTTAATATTTACTGACTAGTTCTATTGATGCCATTAATGTTTTTGCTTGATGATGAAGACAGTGCATATTATTACTTATATATTCAATTGGAAATGTAAAAGCAATGATTAAACAGCTGTCTTGATCATCAGAGATAATGGAACATAAAATCAGAATAAAAGGAGCGTCCTTTTCAGCAACTCCTTTTAAAAGAGCAACTACTTAGCCCTTTTAGAGAAATAAAAAATAGTAATGCCTAAAAAAAAGTGTATATATTGAGTCCTATCCTCTCACCTAACCTTCCCTAGGATTCATTCAGTACAGTCTGGTACTGAATTCTGCAGTACACAAAGTCAAAAACACGTGGTTTTGATTTTCTGTTTCATTTCCACACCTAGGAAATATCAGATTTTAAACTACTGCAAAGCAATGTGCTGTATATAACAAATCAGGTATTCCCATAAATAAAAAAAAAAAAAAACTTATTATGCTGGTTTGGGGTGATTTTTTTTGGCAATGCAATAGTAATAATCTAGTGATATATAGTGAAGGCTGAGAATTTTCGGTAAGAAATGCAGCTTAAAAGTAAATAATTTTAGAAATATAGTGTGAAAAAAGATCATTAAATCAATACCTTGTCTTTTTTCTCGCTTGTACATAAAGGTATTTCCCATCAAATGCTTTTTGTTGGGACAGATGTTACTGAAATAGTATTTTAATGTTACAGCTTCAGGATGTTTTAAGATTAAAACTGGGAAAGTTAATTGATCCTTTCATTAAATCGGAATGTCTTAATAGACATCACTTTTTAAAGGCTTTGTTTATACCTTGTCTGAATTACAGTCTCAACATCTGCTAGCTGTCTACAAGGAAACATCTAGTAAATGAAATTAAATTGTCTTTCTTGCTGGACAAAGTTCAGATACCTCACATTCACTCATTAAGTGCTTCAATTACCCTTTATTTTGCAACTGAGGTGTACTTTTAACCTTACATCTGACTTAATTTTGTTTAGGAAATGGATTACAGTAGTGTATTGCATGTTAGTGTATCCTGAACTCCAGCACAGAAGACCAAAGGAACCATATTGCTGACAGAAGCCATGCTGGCACTTTACTTTTGCATTTGTTTCTTAAACTAGAGTTCTATACAAGGCAGCTTTTGAAGTGCTGCTTTGCTGACTGCCTCAAGAGTAAAATGGCACTTCCATTGTGCAATTATTCATTTTTTCAAAAGTATTCGGTTCTTCCATGTCATATTCTCTAACTGTAAAATGCAATCATTTTTTCAGTTTCGTGCTATTGCTTTTTCAGTTTTTGTGTGGTTAAAGTTGCCCCAAGGCATCACATCTTCATATATTTCACATCCTTCCTTCCTTTCCTCCTCCAAATTTCACTTTCTTTTTTTCTAAATGTCACCCACTGTATGACAAGATCAACTATTGGACTGAAAAAGTAATTTTTAACCAAGTGCTATGCCCCCATTAAATCTGTAAAACCAGTACCATTTCCCATCCCTCTGCAGTGCTGTCCCTATGTCCTGTGCTGTAGGATTTGCACCTTCTTACTGCACATTGACAGGGAACTGAAGTCCCCATGGCTGGATCAGCATGCCCACTGATGTTGACCATCAGCTCTAGCAGCTACCCTGTGTGCTCCAATATCCCTCAGCAGAAAACACCAGTGCAAGGAGAGTAATGAGCATCACACCTGCCCTGGGCTGAACAATTAGGTGGTCCAGGTGAAATGTACCTGTACACTACAAAGATTAGCTAAAAAATTTCTTTCCGATTTTTTTTTTTTTGTTTATAAATACCAGCCACAACAGTAGGAAAATTATGTCCTGACTTTCCCCAGGCTGGAAATACAGGCCTCTTTTGTTAGAATATGGTTAATTTTTCATTTCCACCCCAATAAAGACTCATATAATACAGGCAACATTCTGGACTTTACAACCCGTTAAGCAGTCAACCCAACCTCTTCAAGCTGTTTCAAAAATGGGAAGTCTGCTGAAAGCAGAGGGATTGATTAAAAGTTGCTTTTGTAATTGTAATAGTAAGATGGTTTTGTCGTATTTTGCAGTGTTGAAGAATAACTTCGTTATTACAGATTCTACCAAACAACTGTTCCAAAGTTTCTAAAAGTATTTTTATCTGTGTTAATAGAATAATCAACTGGAGAGCCAAACAAAAGGATAGTTAGGTGTTAGGGCCTATGCCTTTTAACTTCAAGAGATTACTATCCTTTAGTGACAAATTCATGATTATTATAGCTGAAAAGCAAAGACCTACTTTGCCTCCTAATACAACAACCTCTGCAAACATTTTGACTTCTTTGAGAGCTACCAGTAAATGGCTGACAGGACACACAGAGCTGCAACTCGTCTGACACTGGTGCTCTTACTTCTGCAAAGGAACTGGTTTGGAACTTCTAGTTCAAAGGGAGTTTAAAGTGTTTCATTTTGCTTTACTCTATTGTTGCCAGTCTTCCATCTTGGACTATACAGTCATGCAGCTGTCCAGGCAATTGACATTGTCAGTGATTTCTAAATGCCTTTCTATTTTATTATCTTTTCTTTTTTTATAGTCTACTCATCAGTTTTTATTTACTAGCATTTACATAGGGACATACAAATCTGGTCAATGTTTTTAGTGATCAAAATGTTGGGAAGATGTTTCAGACAATTGTCTATTGTGCTACTACCAGAAAATTAAAGAACCATTCTGGACTCTTTCAATTGTTCTTTGACTCACTAACAAAAGCTCTCAAGCAGCCAGAGCACAGCAATTTGAAATGTTCTATACCTCTTAGTGTGAATTCACAACATCTAAAAGCATTGCAAATTTTAGTTATTACCACACATCATTTGAATGAATGTTACTGATTGTTTGATTATTTCTAAAACTTTTGATAATGGCTGCCCAATGAAGTCTGGCATTAAAAATAAAGCCAAATATTTACTCATAATTACAGCAATAACATTAGATTTATATCAAGGAAAAAATTCAGATGTTTTTATAAAATGCCACACACAAATGAGTACATACAATATATGTTTATCTTTAGCTTGCATACACACAAACTCAAGTTGAAGGCTATGATTAATCTGCCCTTTTATGTAATTTATACATAGCCAGCTCAATAATCTGTGTTTACATTTGTCATTCCTGTCAAGATCCATGAAGAAAATCGAGGTACAGCCAGCCAGGTCTGCCTTTGCCAGTTTTGCTTTAGCTATCACATGGCACACAGATGTCCCTCAGGAGATTAATTCTTGCACTGCTCTTGTATTAGATCTTAGGCATATAATGAGATCCACCATTGCCTTGGGCTTCTTAATATGGAGCTGCAGCCAGTCCTTAGAGTCATTCTTGGCTGCTGATCTTATCCTCTGCATTGTAGTCCTGGATCCTATCCTATCTTCCTTCTTTTTATTTCTAATTCTTGGATCCTACTTTTTTAACCCCATAATTTTCTTCTGATGAGTCACATTGGCCTTGTTCCAACTATTCTCCCTTCAGCCAGTTCTTGCTGTGTATTCAGCACCTTTTGATCTCCTGAGCTTGGCCTTGTGCACCTCTACTGCTATTCCTGCCTTGCACTAACATAAAGGAGAGAGCTGTGGTGGTGTTACTTCTGAGCAGTGCAGTGCACAACCAGTAAATCTAGGTGGACGTACAGTGGTTCTCTATGCATTCATCCATCACTCCCATTCCTTATGCAATAATTTTTTTCCTTGGTATTCATAACATTACAATCCACTTCTACCTTGAATAAAAAGAACTGACTGTAATCCAATTTGCAAAACCCACTTCTAAACCATCCGAATTTCCAATAAATTTGGACCACTAATTAAGTCATCAATAACAAGGAACATTCATACTTCTATTAAAATGTGAAGAAAACTTTCTTCAAAAGCTTTCACATCCTTCCTTTTGTAGTGTGGTGTTATCATTTATCAATTTCACTAACCAGTACTCACATATGCAGTCTTACAAAGGAGTTCCTAAAACCTGATTTCTCTATGGAACTAAGCAATGCAGCAAATAGCATCCTACTGCTGAATTAGAAAAGGAAAGCAACAATTTAAAAGATTGAATCAGCAAGAAGGACAGCCTTGGTTGTACTGACTTGAGTGCAAGTAGAACAAGAGGAGAGATTATTCCCCTCTATTCAGCAGTCATTAGCCTGCATCTAGAATATTGTAAGCAGTTTTGAGACTCAAAGTGAAACACTGCCATTGATCAACTAGATTAAGTTTATTGGAAGGCCACCAAGCTGGCTGGGGGAGCTGGGCTCATTCTGACTGGTGCAGTGATGGCTATAGGAGTACCTAACAGCAGTTTATAAAATCATACAGGGGAGAATATCAAAAAGAGCCAAGCAATTCACAGCAGCTGTGACTGGTATAAGTAAGCACATTTTTACCATAGGTACAGTGAAGTAATGGATTAAGTTACCCAGAGAAGTTCTGCAGTTTTCATCCTTGAAATGTTTTCAAGACCTGACCAGCTAAAGCCCTAATGAACCTGTGTTAATGTCATGCTGACCTTGCTTTGGACTCCTGCTAAGGGTTGGACTAGACAGCTCTTGAGGTCTTCTCCAACCCAAATTACTCTGTAATCCTATGGGTCAGGGTGATCCAGGAGTTGAAACTGCAAGGGCAGAAGTAATACAGAAGTCACCAATGCATCAGTGCCTAGGGACAACTGGAAGTCTAAAGGGAAGTAGTCCAAGGCAAACCAAATCAAAAGACAAAAATCGTTGACTTCACATATGTTGGCATATGATGCAATTTTTTAAAGAGCTTTCAAATGCACAATGTTATATAAATACAGGAGAGCACTAAAAAATATTCTGGCATTACTTGAAGAGAACTTACAGACCCTGTAAATATTTGGTAAAGTAGGAAGCAATAAGGCAGCTCTTAAGTATTTGTGTCTTTAAGTGAGCTTGAAAACTAGCTTGTCAACAAATTTTTCTTCCTATTAAAAATATGTTCCTGCAGTAATTTTCAAACTCCAAGTAGCTTTTTCTCTGACAGGTTTGTTTGTACAATATGGCTTTTGGAATATCAAGGCAACCTCCAATTTCAACTGCACTAATATCTATTCTGAAATCAAGCTGTTATTGATATAGAATTAATTTACAAAGTTACTTTCATCTAGTCTAGGAACTAAATGTTAATGTCAGGAATGAATTTAAAAAAATTTAAAAGGAGAGAGAACTGCAAACATTCTGCTGGAATATATAAAGTTACCACATTATTCCAGACTGTTCAAAATCACAAAGATATTATTTAAAATCCCATCTCTCCTTTGAAAAACACAGTGTGTGAAAAACTGTTGCTTAAGATAAAGCAAAAGACAAATAAATTAAGAGAGGAATAATTAAAAACATCACCACAAAAAATTCTTAAAAGTCAATCTAAGATGTGTTACATATTGGAGTGAAAATATAGTTTATGATGGCCAAACAGGTCTCTCCTAGTATCTCATCAAAAATTACCTTAAAATCATTACACATAGAGACAGTTTCTACATCAGATCATAAACATAACTGAAACAGGACTCTGGGACATGAGACTACAGCTACACCATGAACTCCTTTGGTGGTATGCCTCATCTATCTGATAACCAGCCATCCTCTTTAAAAACAAAGTTGATTCTGACAGATTAATTGAGTGAAAAGAGAGACCCAGGTACAGCACAAGGCTAGGGTGAAACAGCTATAATTGACTATATTAACAAGAAGGAATCGAAAATCTTATGTGCCCTGTTGATGAAGTTCATCTTGTTACAAGAGCTGATGCCTTGTATCAAGTTATAAGTGAACCAGAGAATGCATTTCTCTAACCAGAATATTCCCAACATGTCTTGAAAAAAGTCAAGATCTTGAAGAAACATGGGTCTACAAAATATGAAGGTGAATAAATAAGAGCTTCAAAAGACGAACCTTGCCATCATAACTAAGGGTAGAAGGATACCCAACAACCAGTCTACTTTTTCCAATGTGAAGGAATTCAGGAAAGTATATAAAATGGAAAATAAAACAAAGCTCTTCCAATTATTTATTTGAAACATTTACTATCCAATTTCCCTTTCATGCTGCTGATCTCCACAAGAATTTTAACCGCTTTTTAAAACAGAGCAAGATCAGTCACCAAGTTTCACTTTAGAGAAACGGGTCCACACCCTGGCTATGTGATAACAAGTAATGAACTCTAATGTACATCTTCTCACACTCCCCAGGATCTTATTGACTGCCACACATTAACTATTCTGTCTTACACAGAAGGAAGAAAATTAATTTAAAATAGACACCAGCAATCCTTTGGCAATCCATAGCACCATACCAGGTCTCCTGAAGATGCATCATCAGGGACACAGTTCACTGTAAAAAGTCTGGGCTGTTCAAGTCAGGGCAGACACAGGTATCCAGGGACTTCCCAATTTGCTGTGCAATTACCTTTAACAGTATCTCCAGTACTATATCTCCTGGTGAACTTCAGCATGTTTGTAGGACAGCCTGGTGAGCCAACATTTACTCAGTGTGACTGATAACTCTGCTTTTTCTGACCTCATTGGTCTTCTAATACTACTACAGCCTACTCACATGGGATAAACTGAATCAAAGCATGCTTCCTGTATTTGTTTTCATTCCTCAAGTGGTTGACATGCCATTTCTGCCACCACTGCACTCAAAATCTTTTGCACTTCATATAGTCCAGGCATCCAGTCAACAGCTTATTTTTTAAAGACAGTAATGAGGCAAAATTTCTGCTTTAAAAAAACCTTTTTTTTTATGATTGTTTTACCTAACTTGAGCTGCTTTGAGATGCTACTTCACAAATGCAAGCTATTAAATCAAATAATCTGCAGTTTATGCATTTTTTTATACATTAACCTTTCATTTCCATAATTTTCTGTCCTTTGATCTTATGAAAACAAATACAAATAAAATAAAAACATGGCAAGGCAACCATCTTTTCATATCACAGAACTTATGTTTCAAAACACTTTATTTCAACCCAAGTATTTCAGCATAACTGGCTTAAGAATAGAAATATGAACTTTCCCCTTTATTCTACCTTCATTATGTAACATTTAATATGCCTTTCACCAAATTCGTCCCAGGACAAGCACCTTTGAAAGAATTCAGGCTGAAGAGAACATCTGGATTGCCACATGGCAAGCAGAAGTGCCTAAGGCCACAATTGTTCAAGAACAGGATATAAATATATTTTTATACATTTATGATTCCACTTTCCAAGTCCTTAAATCCATAGATATCAGAGTATAGCCTGAAAAATCAACTGTGATTTGAGGGGACATCACCTAATCTTTTTTCTTAATCTTTTGTTTTCACTGATTATTAGGATACATCTTGGAAAATCCCTGCACAATAAGAAAATACAAGCTCAGCTCATAATTTTCCTGAAGATTTTCTGCTGATTCATGTCAAGCTAAAGGAGAAACAAATCTGCAAGATATAGATACCATCATTTCCTTATCAATCCATAAACAAGGTAAACTGCTTAGAAAACATTATTTTCCCTAAAACATATTTTCTCAGGAGCTTTACCCTTGTTTTATTGCAACTAGTGAAAAAAAGGCTGTAGGGAGATCCTGAGCAAGCAAACTGCTCCTACAGAGCAAAGAAACTGAACTCTCTTTTCCTCTCAGTCATTGTCCTTGAGGGAGTAATTAGAAAACATTTACTACTTATGTCTCCCATATCTCATTTTAAATACTCTGATTTACCTTTGCTAGCTTGTAAGGTTAATCTGAGTCACTTTTACTGAAAACATGCAACATCTGTTAATATTATTTACAATTTCATCTTCACCACAGAAACCACCTAAACAGTAGGCCAATAATATGTAACATTTGCAGAAAAGAAACAATTGAAAAATATCAATTGAAACTGCATGAGGAATTTAGTTCGTTTTGCAAGACAGGTAATTAGATTGGAACAATCCTGAGATCAAAACTTCTGTATACATTTTTGAAGATCTTTAATGTCAAGGAATTCTTAGAATAACTTCAGGTCGTGAAGTCATTTTCATTTTAGAAATGTTTCCTCAGCATAGCATTAGCATAATATTTCCCAAATTTATGTAACTAAAAATAGCTTAGATTAGGGAAGGAAAACATTTTAAACAGCCTCCTAAATATCACCTAATCTGCTTCTTTACAATTCTTGAAACTGAGAGTCAACCTATTAGCCAGAAATGAATTTGAGTTATTGTCCCATACTTACAGAACACTATGTCACAGTGTTTTGAGTTTTTTAATAGAAAATCATATGCTAATTTAAGTTCAGATATTATTAATTAGCTAGGAGTTTTGGATTAAACTGCAGAACTATGCAAATCACTAGAATTGTTTTTTACATGAAGGCATATGTCACTCAAGAGAGAGCAGGAACAGAATTATGCATCCTAGTTCTCTGAAATTAATGTATCTAAGATTCTCTATATGATGCAACAAATATAACATTATTCAAGGATTTTACACAGTTTGAAGAAAAAAGATACAATAATTTTACTATGATAGAACAAGCAGAACCTCAGACAAAATTGTGTTATTTCCTGCTATTATTCACTGACTCTACACTGTCAGTGAAATCTCTGCTAGCAAACAATGGTTTCCATCTGCAGAAGGAGGATAATACTCCTCCTGATAAATTACTAGAGAAAAAATTCTAGCACTAAACAATACTTTCTTGTAAGCAAAGCCTTTAGTTCCCAGAAACAACAGTGAAAAATACCAGAGGTTAGAAAGGACACAGAGGTAATTTCATGTCTTAGGAACATTCTCACTGTGAGTGTTGCTGAAGGCATTGAGGCTTTACAAAAACCTCCCTATGGAGAGACTCCAAGGTTCTCTGACCCTACTTTGATTAGCTCCATTGTGCAGAACCACCTTTTTTCAGAATAATGGCTGTGAGCTACATCTCCCTAAATCCTTCATTTGAACTACTTGCAGTACAGATGCTTGAAGCCACAGTTATATTCATGAAAAATAACTGTAAGAGTTTAGGTAGTTAAGGTACTTAATAAAATAAGAATCAAAAATTCACAGAGAAATCTGATAGACAAACATAGAATTCTTTCCTGTGTAACAGCTGGCAAAAATTCCTCAAAACCACAAACCGATTGTTTGGAAATAAAGTTGATAAACTGATTAAATTTTCATTCATAATTGATGATTTGGGGCTGCTATCAAAGAAAATCAACCTATTTAATAAAGAGGAGCACTCCCAGATATGAAGAAAACATCCACACCACTAAAACATTATTATAGCCAAAGTAATAAATGATAACAGTAAACTCTGGGCAAATCCTCCCTCTAAGGTGTGCTCAGCTAAACCAGGGGCAGCAGCTCCTCAGGGAATGTCCCAGGAGCAGCTCCTGGAGCTGGGCTGGGCAGGAGGGCTGGGGGGTGAGAGGGCAGCCAGCATTCCTGCCTCCAAATCTGACAGTGCTGTCCCTTCTGAGCCACCCTCTGTGAAGCAGGCAAAGGTCCTGCTTCTTCAGCCTGCAGAAGAGAAGGCTCCAGGGACACCTTAGAGAAGCCTTCAGTAAAAAAAAGCAAGAGAAGGATTTTTCTACAAGAGCCTGTAGTGATAGAATGAGGGGAAATGGCTTTAAACTGAAAGAATAGATGAGATATTAGGAACAAATTCTTTACTGTGAGAGTGCTGAGGCACTGGAGCAGGCTGCCCAGCGAGCTGTAGATGCCCCATCCATGGCAGTGATCAAGACACAGATGGATGGAGCTTTGAGCAGCCTGGTCTAGTGGAAGGTGTCCCTGCCCAGAGCAGGGGGATAGGAAGCAGGTGATCTTTAAGGTCCTTTAGGCCCTTCCAACTCAAGCCATTCTATGATTCTGTGATTCATTTTGAATCCTACACATTTAAGCAGGCTCCGTGTCAGCCCTGCACTGAGATTTCAGGTCTGGCCTTTCTAAGTGTGTGCCAGAGTTTCCTCAATTTTTCAAGGTCAGTAGTCTAGCAAATTGGTGTAGCAAACCTGTTTCCATCATGGAGCCATTGCTCCAGACTTGTATTTCAAATCTGAATAATGACTTTTTTGGTACATACTTGCATAGCACAAAATTAAGTAGCACAAACTGATGATTCATATTATCACAGATTATTATTCTCATTTCTTAGAGTTCCCTGACTGTTGCAGCAATTCAATTCCCTTCATATATTATCTATTTTTGAATGTCACACCTTGGCACCCAAATATTTTATATGTATTTCCCAGTTATTTTTTTCTTTTTTTTTTCCTGTAGACTTTCTCACTTATTATCAGCATAACATCAGTTTCAGAACAACATAAAAAATTCATTCAAGCATAGTCACAGTATTTTGTACACTAAAAGCCACTTAGTTCAATAGCATCCTGGAAGTTTACAGCTTAAATTCAGATAAAAACTGTATGCAGAAATAATTTATTTTACTATGAAAAGACAGCCACTCTGAACCAAAAGACTAACAGTTTAGCAATTCACTTGTCTATACAAAGCTGTGCTGAAAGGAAATATTATAAAATTCTCTATTATAAAACAGATAAAAGTATTTGAGATAAATTGCAGTGATTGCTCTGCCTGGAAGTTAATCAAAACATCACCCAAGTGAGTTTAAACTGTGACTATTAATGGAATGGTTACAATCCTCAATGGAACCTGGCTTTTACAGAAAGCTTTTGATATAAATTTTCTGTGTATTAGATATATATGTGCTTGCTAAAACATTTTTTTTCTTGGAAACTTGCTTTTTGCAAAGGAATATTTTACTCATTTCTATAAAACACAAGACTGTGTTACACTTAGAATTTATGTTTTTTTAATTGAAACCCAATTATCTTCAATTGAAAAGCCCTTTTTTTCCTAGTAGACTCCTATAACTAATGAAAATTCAGAGGCAAAATAGAATGATGGTTTTAATTTTTTACTTTTGGGGTCATTTTTTCCTCTTCAACATTCATTTTAAAATTATAAGGTTCTTTAATAACATTCAGTAATGTATTTAACCTCTTCTTTCTAAGCAAGATTACCAATAGAAGCTTACACAAAATCTAAGAAAATGTGTGACAACAGAAAGCACCTGTCAACAGCTAAAGACAGCCAACATCAGTCTCCTTTCAGTTATTTAAATTTCAGCCACAATCATCATATGGGAATGCAGTATTTTTGTTAACCACAGTATTACATTTAAAAATACTCTAAATTTCTGATAGAGGCATGGATACTCAAGATTAAAAAA
This sequence comes from Muscicapa striata striata, assembly GCA_030060385.1. Classification (NCBI taxonomy): domain Eukaryota; kingdom Metazoa; phylum Chordata; class Aves; order Passeriformes; family Muscicapidae; genus Muscicapa; species Muscicapa striata. The sequence goes on from JAREIS010000090.1 coordinate 4,698,803, forward strand.
AAAAATTACAAAATTATCAAAGCCAAAATAAAAGAGTGCTTGAATTTAATGAACAAGAAAAATGACAGCAACAGCAAGAATTTCTAAGAGTTTGCATATCTTTTTCTGAACAAAATCACAGCAACTCATATCTATATTCAAAGTCACTTAATTAATTCTAACACATCAGCAAAGTACAGTTTGATAAAAATAGAAATTAAAGAAGAGGTCATTCTACATTACCATGAATATAGAGTTCAATTCTAGAATTCTGAATTTATTCAATCTAGATATATTTTTAAGTCTTATAAATGAGCTTTAAATCCTGTACTTATAGGAACCAGAACTTCCATTTCAGCAATTTATTAAAAGAAGTTATATTAAAAATACAATGAAATACTTGATTGAAAATAGAAATGCTACCAGCACTATGGGCCAGGAAAACTCTCTGTCACTGACTAGCAAAATTCTTAGCATATCACACACATCCATGAGTGATTGATTAGATGACCTGAGCACTCACAGGCTGTTGGCAGTGACAGGACCTGTCCTTCCAGACCAGCTGCTTGAGCTACCACGTTTCTGGCCCAAAGTATAGTACAATACTCATCAGTCCATAGGAAAACACAAAAATCATGGAACAGGCAATAAGTAAAATATTTCCTCACCTAGGAATTCTTAGTTTGTCTAAGAGGTGTTTAGTTTATTTTTTAAAGATAAGAGCTTATTGGTGTGGAGATGTGAAGATGCAGGGACCTACACAATGTTAATCCCATTTGTAAGCCTATCAAATTCTACTGGTTAGGCCCTTAGCTGTATGGGCATCCTACAGAAATTTATTGCACTGAATATTTGTGTATGTCTTATCTGTGTTAGCCTTGGCTTTCTTAATTATTCTCCAGCACAGCCCCATTTGAATAATTTTCTTTCTCCAAAATTTATCCAGATAGTTAACATTTTAAAATTTAAACTGGTATGTTAAAAAGGTATATACAAAGCAATTTATGAACTGTTTTGAGGGCACATGAATATATAAATAGCCTTAATTTTGCATTTAGTATTTTGAACATTTCTAATTACATCCTTAACAGCATCAGTTGTAACAAACAAGTACAGATCAAAGAGGTATATTCATAATTATTATAAATTATCAAATTACTACTTGGTAACCCTTGATCCTCCAAAAACTCTAAACCAGTTGTCAATATAAAATCAATAGAAATCAAATACAGCTTACATGCAGCAAAATATCAAAGTTCCCAACATCCCTTTAGTTGGATGTTTGTTAAACCCCCTTCTCCACAAGGGAGAAGAAAGGTGAAGAAAGGTGGCAAGTGCTTCTTTTCAAGAAGAAAGATGGCAAGTGCTTTTGCTAGCACTCTTTGCTGCTCTGTATACTGCTCTGCTTTGATTTTTAAGGAGACAAAGGGATTCCCAAAACTCCATTAAATGAAATCTTTCAATTGAGCAAAGGTCAAAGGATTCCACACATAACTAAACCCATGGCACAACTACTTCCTGCAGGTTTCAGAGGGAAAAGGCAGCTCTTGGCAGCACTTTTGCACTTTACAAAACCTTACAATTAAAATCTGCTTCTGAGGCATTCAAATTCAGCCTCTTCCACCTCCAGATCTTACCTTTTTCACATTCTCTCACACAGAAATCCCATAAGGCTGTACTTGATTCATTGCTGAATCAAAGTGTCTCATTGTGAAGAAATGCAGCTGTTCTGTGTCTGCATGCTCCAAGAGGATTTCAGCTGCATCTACACTATTCAAAAAGCTAAACACTAGATTGATTCTTCTTTTCCACAGTTTAATTTGTCTTGGTCTAGAAGATCACAAAGTAGCATGCTAGTATGCTTTATAGTACTATTCTCCTACACCAAACACAGAGAATTATGTTTGTATCTAAAACTTGTATTGTGGTTATTGATTATCAGGAACTGCAGCTTTACATAGATCTGATGATGCAGAAGGTTTCAGTCTCATCATCAATAGGAATCATTAAAAGTGGAGTTAGGAAATCCTCTTTGATGTTCTGTACTATTCTGTATTTGATGTACTATTTCTACATTTGGTTAAATAAGCTTGTTCAGCAAAAAAATAATTCTTTATCTGCTCTTTTACCTCTTTTATCCCAACTTTATTCCTTGTTGCTCTAGCATACTCTGTTGCTAATTACTACATTACTGACTATTACTAATTGCTATGCTATGTAACTGGATTTCTCTGCCTTTTTGTAGGTCATTATTTTTTCCTAATAAATAAAATAAAACAAGTCTCAAGATATTTAGAGGTTTAAATGTGTGTCAGCTAGTTGTCAGTCTCTGTTTTACCTTTGTTCCCAAAGAAAGCCATAGTTTTTCACTGTTGCAACTCCTACATAAATCAGTGATCTTCTCTCTAGTGGCTAATATTAGTCTGTATTAGTGGAATTCTCTCTTGATTCTGATTTCACACTGATTGCAAACACTTAGAGGGTTCTATAAACCAGAAGTATCTTCTCAATTTTTTACTCAGTAACAACAAAGCTTTTTAACTGCCCCCAGCTGATCCACTGTGCACGTTCTAGTCATGGGGCAAGGAGAGAGGAATGACAGGATTTCCCACACCCTTCCTCCTTAATTTGTCAGCAAGAATTCCTGAATCTGAGCAGTGGTGGGAATGGCCAGGGGAAGATGCTGCTCCCCAAACATAGCACTACTAATTTTTTTGCCAGAATAGTGGAAGTATGGCGCAGGAAGCAAGGCAGAAAGGTTCAGAGAGGTCTGATGAGGTAGTTTGGGAAGTGACTCCAAAAGCCAGCTCTACAAAATGTGTCCTATGTGAGTCCAGCATGGGACTGACTCAGCTCCCATCTCAGCCCTTCCCTCTTCACTGTACATCTTGCTGAACAATTTAGAACTGGGAAGCTTTGTTCTTATGCAAAACAACAAACTAGTCACAGAAAGATTCTTGAGGGAAATTACACAAATCAGGCTGGTGTTGCAGAGGCACAGTATGGTAAATGGCTAATTTTGCCTCTGGTGGAACACTCTTGTGCTATTGAACATTTTTTCTTTATTTCCATAATTCAGATTTTCAGTATGTCAGCATCTACCAGCACTGCAATTCAGACTTTATTATATATCCTATTTAGCACAAGTTTAGTAGTACCCAATAAGCAGAAATAAACAGTTGCTCCAATACCAGAAATTAATTCACCTAATCCTTAGTGCCTACAATGTTTTTCTCTCATCTGCTTAGCTGTAAATATTTATATGAAAGTTAATTTATTACTTGCTTTCCATATGTCTGTCCTGAAACCACACTTCAGCAGCTTCTGAAGGAAGTTATTAAAGGAAATAAGCATTTTGCACCCTGCTAAACTAATGTATACGAAATATTATGGAAGCAGAATAATTATTGTTTGAAAAATAATGAGGCATGTATAAGAATAATAGAAATACAATCTTTATCAATCATGAGGAAAAAATATATGGGAGAATCAATTTCATATATTTCTGCAGCTTCTAAGAACACAGGTCTGGAATTAAACTTTTCCCACAAACTTCTTAATGTATGACTAAGCACCACAGAAGGGAATGAACCTTCCTCTAAAGCCTCTAGCACTGACTTCTAGAATTAGAATAAAGCTAGAGGGATATAATACATGATGCCTATTTTAATATTTCAATATTTAATAGAACTTCTACTTTTAAAGCTTTTACCTTCTCAGCAAGGAAAGAGATTGGATATTTTTTCTCAACTTAAAAGTAATCAAGAGAGACATAAAGATGCTGTTGACCTGTTAACTTCTATTTAAAGAAAGAAATAGAACAGAAAAGGTAAAAGAAAATTCTTTATGCTCTATATGCTAGCTTTCCTGAATGTGGCTTAATACCTACTTAATGACATCTTTCTCAGGCATGGCACTCATAAGTGCCTTCCTGTGCCAGTTGAGAAGTCTAAAAAAATCAGTGTCACTGTATACTATACAGAACATTTCAGTCAGCTTTCAACATGTTTCAGTTCATGATTCGAAAAGAACTTTTGTAGAAACCAGGTAGATAAATTTTACTTATTCGTTTTCTGTCTCTAGATAATATAGGAATTTAATTAAGGGGAATTGAAACAGTGGTAGCAAAAAAGTGAAGACAAAACTCTCATATGGCTTATGAGAGTTATGGTTCTCACATGGCTTTGAAACTACACAATTTTAAGCATTCATGTTGAATTACTACATATATGTGAATATTCAGTGTCTAGCTCCACAGGTTCATTGATAGAATAAAAAACTCATTTTCAAGTACTGAAACTACACTTAAGCAGAAGAGTAAATTAACTGTTTATTTCTGGAGACAATGTTTGATGTGTGCAATAAATAAACCACCATATTCATAAAATAATTACATTTATAATTTTCCTCTTTAATACATTCCAATAATACTGATGGTAAAATTTTAATTAAATAAACGATGTAGAGTGAAGCCCAATAATATAGTGTAGGTGAAATGGAAAAACAAGGGTAGTGAATACTTCCTTAGGTAGTCACATTCTATCTAACTCCTTTACATGAGAACCAATTTAATCTGCACCAGTCCTACTTCTAACTCAAATTCCAGTTAAGCATTGAGGGAGCAGGAAAATCAGCAGATTAAGTCTGGTTATACATACAATACATAAAGTCATATTTTTGTGGTACATACAATCACAACACTTACTATAAGGTCCTCTCACAGTATTATGCTCATCTCTCAAAGGTAACTTTGCCACAAGCATCAAAATAAAAGAAACAGCTAAACAGACAGCAGCCACATCCCTTTTACATGTTAATAAACATTCCTATGCCTTGTGCAGTTAAAACTACATTTGCAAAATACCCAAATAACCATGCAGCACATCTACAGAGTTTTAAAGTATCTTAAGCCATTTTCATGGTCTTGGATTTGTCAATTCTGTTTTCATTAACAGGGCTTTCCATTTGGAAACAGACTTTGCTAAAGCACTTCTATTTTCCCACACTGAAATATATATTCCAGAAAGCAATTGTATGAAGTGTATTAGTCTACATTATCTGCAATTAATTATAATAATTAATAATGAATAAATATGATGTTTTATTTGCATTCAAATACTAAATGTCTCATTTTACAGTAGTTTTGCCAATCTTGGGAGCAAGGAAAAACATCCTGCAAATAAAAGCCTAAACCAGATATCTTTTTCTCAGCCAGATTTTATGGGTCAGAAGTCTCATGTTTTCCACTTAAAAAGTGACCTCAATTAATGAAGTCTTTTAGAGGACACTAAATTATTTTTGTATAATAGAATTTAAATTGAAAATATCTTGATTATTTTAATTAACACACTCTATATGACATGACCCTGTTCTAGATAGCAGGAAATTTTGGGTAGTATATTTAAGATACACTACATAGATATTCAGATTCTTGGCGATCTGCCACAGCTGGGGTGAAAGCTTCTGCTGGTATATAAAACACTTTTCCAAGTGCTAAAAAGCCACTATTAAATAACACTGCATCTTCCAGTTTTCAGTAGATCAAGATAACTCTCTGTTCAATTATATGAAAGCCATGAACAAGTTTCAATAGCTCTCATGCCATCCATCACTCAATTAACATCTTTTTTCCTTCTCTTTCCATTTTTAAATCATGGCATTATTGTTCATTCTGAAAGACAATTAAACTGCTTCTTTCATTTGCTTTAACTTATCCTTCTGAAATTTTAATAATCAAGAAAACTGTGTGTTGAGAGTTTTGCTGCGCAATTCCCAAGTTTTATTACAGACACACAAGAAACTTTTACTGAAGAAACAACCTGGCACTCATCTATTACTTTCTAATAGGATGTTGGATATTTAATTTTAGCATATTTTGTTGCTTTTCAAAACAAAACTCCCTTGCCTTAGAATGATAATCTTGTTCCAGCCTGGAATCTGATCCTGCTACCTGTTTGTACTTGCTCATTTTCATTTGGCGATTCCTTTCTTCTACATCCAATGCACCTGTTAAGTTAAAAACAGAAGAAAAAAAGAAAATAAATACACAACCAGTCATCAATTCCAAGGTTAAAATTATGCTCATGGTAGTTTTAACAGAAAGAGATGAAATTTTATTTATTTGCATAATGCTGTGCATATAATTTTAGTTCCTGAATTATGATTTTGCAGAAAACCAAAAAGTTGTAAAAGGAGGAAAATAGCAGATCAGTATTTCAGCAGAATCTTAATAAGTGTTATATTATCTACACAATTCAAATGAAGCCAACTTTGTGAAATAAACTCAATATAAATGAAACACAATGTTTCCACAGAATATAATTTTACTATTTTAAGAATATTCAAGAGAAATTGAGTCTTTTATTTAATAAGGAGGAATGCAAAGATAACCTGCTTTTTTAAGTATAGATTCTGGTTCTGCATTTATTATAGTCTGACATATCAAATTAAAAATCAAGTAACAACCACAGACTAGCAGACCTTCCATTTACTATTTGTATATACTCTTAGTATGCTCAAAAATTCAAAGAATGACTAAAAGAATCTTAAAGAGCCACCCAGTGGCATCACTATATTACATTCTAATGAAACACAGCATCAAGAACAATTTCAAGATTTACTCTTCTGGGATAAAAGATGTGATTAGTTTCAGTCAGGGATAGGGTCTCACTGTATGACCCAGGCAGTGGCTTGTTTCAACAAACCTGTACTGTAATACCACAATTTACAGTGTAAAATAATAAGGAAGAAGTGCCAAAGCTGAGGTGGAAGACTGAGAAATAGAAAAATGAGAGGAAAACAACAGCTCAGAAAAGAATTTCAGACAAAATACAATTAGCTATCATACATACACAAGTTTGATTCTTTTCCACTTTAACCTGGTATAAGTCAAGAATAAATTATTATCCACTGAATGCTAAAAAGCATTCATTTTGTCTGACATTTGTCTTAAACTATCCATAATTTTAATGCAAAAGTTTTCTAGGATTAAAATTTCACACTAATCATAAATAGAAGTTTCTTTATGTTGTATGTTTTGAGCAATATGGATTGTATTTATGGAACTGAGATGGGAATATTAGATTCCAGTGTACTACAGAAACCTGGTTTAAACTCTAAACCTCAGTTATAAGTCATAATCTAACACCAAAGTGGGGCTCTGCACAGAACCTGGGCCTCTCAGCTTTGTATTTTCTTTCTTGAGAACAACAGGGGTAGTGGCACATATTATGAGAGCTGCCAGGTAGATGTTGTGGCATTTCATAGGAAATCTGGAAGGAGAGGAGGTAAAAGGAAGTTGGAATGCAAAAACTAAGCACTAAGCTCTTCTGCTCTCTATAAACACTCAGGGTTCTAGTTTTCATATTCTAACTCTCTATCTTCACAATTCTCTGTCTTTATCCTACAACAACATGAAAGAAAAGACTTCATCAAAAATTCTAAGAGAAATAAAAATAAGGAAAAACTAATGAGAAAAAAAGAAATGGTGTTTTATAAGGAGAAATAAAATGAAAAAAGAGAGCAGCAGATGAAAATTTATAAAATAAAATACAGTTCATTTTTCCTATCATAATTTTCCTCAGCCATTATAGAACCCATAGCAGAGTTTGTCAATTTATCATTAAAATGAAGTGACTTTTTTAGGATGTAGTTTTAAAAGCTCTATTTTTTTTCTCTTGAAAACAAAAACTATACACTAGAAAATATTTTCTTTTTTTTCAATTACCGACATAACATATTTTTCAAAGAAAGAAAGCATCTTTTGCTGAAATCAAAATCTTGTCATTTTTCAGTAATGTAAGAAAGGAGGTATTTTTCACTAAAAGGGAATTTTTTTCAATTTTTCTTATGTTTTATTATGAAATCATGGCATGTTTGTCTCCAGACATCCTGCCAAATTTCAGAAAAATGCAAGTGAAGCAACAACAATTCTCAAGCATAAATTAGAAATTTCATAATTACTTGAGAAAATATTCATTCTTATCTATGATCAGTCGGCACAGTGAAAGTTAGATTTCCACAAATCCAATTGCCTATGATAGATGCAAAATATGCCACTCAAAAGGGAAGCATAAGATATAAGGCCTTGGTGTGAGTCCTCTGCAACAGAACAAGAAAAAAATTTATCTTATTTTATCTCAAGAGAAAAACAAGACAGAAAATTTTGAAAAAAAATTTAAATTCCCATAAAATCTTACTAAAGGAAAATCTAACTTCCTTTGTACTTTTGAAGCTGTCTTTAGCAAATGAGTGAATTCAGTTATGAGCACAAAGAGGAAAACCCGGGGGCAGTGGATGGTGCTCAGTGCAGAAGAGAGCTCTGGTTCTGCTGTCCATGGAACTGACATGCAGGAAGGGAGTGCAGGGTCACTGCCTGCCCCAGGCTGAGCTCACTGTGACTTCAGCCAATGCAGCTGTGCCCTGCATGGCACTGGGAAAGGCTGAGAGTGCCATGGCACTTCCCATTGCTTGGTCCAGCATGAAAGCGTGTCACACTGAGTGTTGGGAATGCAGGGCTACCATCACCCCCACTTCTGCTGGCAAATCTCTGCTTAGCTGACACCTGTGTGGGAGGGTTTAGCAGGAGCAGAAAATACTGCCAGAGAGTTCAGTAACTGTCTGGGTGCATTAGAAGCTTCAGCTTTTAACATGAGTTTGGTAGCCAAGGTGGAACAGTGGTCCTGACCTAAGGACTCCACTGCAGTCAGGAGCTGTTCATGGAGCATGTGTCAACAAACCAGAACTAACCTGAATCTAACCATTAGCTATCAACAGTGGTTAAAATGGAGGAGCATAAGGTTTCACACACCTGAATCACTCAAGGGCTGACTGAGCCCTCATGTTATTAGATCCTGAGCTGGAGCCCAGTACAACACATTTTCAGGACTATAAAGACTGGCATTAGAAAACTTAAAGCTGCCTTTGATATGATGAAATACTGCCACAATGTATCAAAGTGTATGAAAATTTTGGCCAGGTAAAATGAGTTTATTTCTGCTTGAAACTCCTTCCAGAATTTTGCTTATAAACAGTAGTTGTGCCTCCAACAGAAATATCCAATGTGATACTCAAATTCCAGCCATGTGAACACAAAAAATTAAGACTGAATGGAAGAACAAAGCCTGGTGCTGCTCACCAGACATAAGTGGGATCATTGCACTGTAGGCAACATTGTGGAGTTTTGATTATTTTGAACCCTCTAACATTAAAAACCCATGGCCTGCAGGGTTCAGTGGGGTTCTCATGGCACAAGGAAATTCCAGGCTGGCAGAGAGGCAACTGCTGATTCCTTAGCAGCCATTCCCCATATTTTCAGAAGAGAATGTGCTGAGGGAAAGCAATAAAACTGCAGAGCAAAGACTCCTGAAAGGCCAGAGTAAGGCACAGAAGTACTGTGCAGTGCAGCCCTGTAATCTCTCAGATCCACAAGGACTGCAGTGAGAGACTCCTGTGCTAGAGCTTAGCTCCAGTGACCACAGTAAATTAAACCTTAGGCCACATGGATTTGACCCTTGTGTTTATCTATGGATATGCAACCACTAGACAATGAACTATAATTTCACCTTTAGCTATAGGATATCTTGTAACAAATGTAGGGAAATTTCTCAAGACACAGACAGAAGGGTGCCTGGAAGCTGCGGGAGTAAATCAAAGAGAAGATCCCAGATGCTGCAAATAGGATTGGATGAGCAGGAGTGCAATCAGAAAATGAAGCCACCTATAGAGACTGAAATCCAGTAACAAGCAATAGGCAGGGCCCCAACTAAGAGGTACCCAGCTTGAGCTGTAACTACTACTGCCTATTAAACCTATTATCTCTTACCTATTGAGGTAAGATCCATATAATTCCTACCATGGTCTAGGTGGTGGCTGCATAATTCCACTCCTGCAATAAGACTCAGGTACTAAAATCACTGCTTCAGTTTCAAATAAAAACCATTGTTTTCATGTTTTAACTTGAAATAAGCTAAGATGAAATAAGATAAGATTCAGCTACTTTACCACAAAAGTGAAGCGCTTTAAGCAGCGATTTGTTTAATACCTAACTTTTCCTAACCCCTCAGCTGCTCACTGAGTCACAGTTTTACAAAGAGATAAGAAATCACTGAATTCAGCCTCGAGCTAAAGAATGTTATTTGCTCTTCAGGTCAAATGCTGGCTACTCTCTAGGGTAAGACCCTGCAGCTGATATCCTGTGATCCACACCAGAGACAAAAAGGACAAGAAACTGGCCTTATCCAGCTCAGCCTAAGGCAAACCTATCTGGTTAAAAATCAAACTAAAACTGGTTGGAGCCTCTGCTCTTTCATTCTTTCTTTCACTGTCTTCTCCAGTGGGACTTATTAAACCACTCTAGTTCCTAGATGGTGATGGAGATCCTGTACCAGGATCTGAGTTTGGAAGAGGAGTTTGCTGTACAGTGAGGCTTCTGTGGCACAAAGAGTTAGAGGGAATCTGGTATAGAAGAAGAGTGGAGTTTCCCTTAAAATATTAGAACAGATTTAGTTTTGAATACATATAGACAAAAGGGGTGGAAAATTTGGGAGGCACAGCCACTAAGGCATGGGGAAAAAACTCATGAGAGAGGGCTAAAGTAACACTGATATTTTGGAAATCAGAAACCTGTAATAGGGCAGAAAGACATGTGCAGGTGAGCACGCTCTGTGTCTGGAGAGGAGAGGACAGAACAGAGGTCTTAAAGCATATGGCATCTGCATGTAGCTGATTTTGGTCTCTTTCTTAGCATTTCTCACCCTTATTTGACACCCTTAGAATAGCCAAGGAAATTGCTATTCTAAATTGGAAATTGCTAACTCTTTCTTAGGTTCCATTTCATAGTGTCTATTTTGAAATCCACAAAATACATCAGAATTGCACTCCAACTCTTTGCTACAAATTTGCTTAAACATAACAGATCAAAGAATTTAAGGGAAACACAGAAAAATATTTTTAATAAGTCACCCTACCTGTATCCCCATTCTCTGGATCTGTTTTCTTTTCTTCTACAAACAAATGAAAGCAATATGTAAAGCAAAAAGAGGGGAGAGAAAAAAATGCAGAAATAATAATAAAAGTAATATAAAAATGCATTAAAAAGGAACACATCAACAAAACTCACCAAATTAACATAACTTGAAGAATTTAGTCAACCAACCAAGTGCTCTAAATCTAGAGGCATATTCACTGCATGTTTGTGTATACATCTGTGTACTCTTATGGAACATTTACAGAAGGGAACCCATGGATATTTTGTGCACTTCCAGAATCATTAACACACTCAAGAAAGAGAGAGCAAGGCAGGAGTCAGGTAGTTAATTTACAGTTTTCTTGATTTGGATGACACAAAAATAGAAGTAAAAAAATTGTGCTGTAGATTTTATGTAGTGCACACACAAGATACAGTCTAATGGTTCAGGCATAAAAATTGAATGTGTCAGAATGGGTTTTGGCAATTACTTTAAATCTTCATTGGTTTAATCAATTCTCATAGCTTCTACAGGTTAAAAGGTTTAATAATGATATTACTGTAACTTGTCTTAGAGTTAAAAATTATGAAGAACAAAAGACACTAAAATCAATACTCAGAACCCAGTTCATGCACATAAACTCAGCTGACTGATGCCAGCAAATACTCTGAATATATATCAAAGGTTGCAAATGGTTCAGGGCATTCATCTGTCACAAAGAAATGAAAATACATTGGATCCCTATCAAATAATTTGGCAGCCTATAAATAATCTGAAATCCAGTTTTGGTAAATAATGTGAAAGAATTTTAAGTTAAATGGAATTTACTTTAATTAGAAATACATTAACTTTGAAAGAGTATGTCTTTCCTTTCCAAAATTATATTAAATTCAATTAAAGCAATCCCATGAATATGGAGCAACAGCCCCCAAGCTACACACCAAAAATAGTATGCATTACTAGATCAAAATATTTTTCCAGAGTTATTGGTTATTGAGGATTGCTCAAAAATTTTGATCTAATTTACACTACACAGACTGAAGAGGAAAACAGAGCTGTTGTGTTTTAAGAAAATACCATTTCATATATGGGTAATAAAGTAGGGGATGAAGTCAAACTCAGAGAAAAATCATACTCAAGCAAGGTAGAATCATAAGAAGGAAAAGGTGTTCCTGCAGGGAACATAAATAATATGCTACACTTCAACATGATCTGGCTTCCTATCATGTGTGGGATCAAGATTATTGTTCTGCTGGCAATTTCTAGTGGAACTATTGGGCAAATTAATGGGAAACAGATGTGGCAGGTCATAACCCTACGCTTTCAGAAATCAGTGGGTATTGAATCAGTTCTTGGAACTTCTCCCATTCCCTGACCTTTCCTGCTCCATACTCTATACCAAATTTAAATAAGGCTTTTTGTTATTCTGAGCTGGCCTTTGGGCAGTCTGGCCTTACTATCTATGTGGGCTGTGGATAGTGCTAGGAAAATAGCAGAGAATGACAGTTTTGTTTGCTTTTCAACCTTTCAAACTTTTTTTTTTTATTTTAGTTTTAAATTGGTGTTACCAATATAAAATCTACAAATACAATGTCTTCTACTGTCGCATTACTTCCTAAAGCAGAAAGCAATTTGATAGCAGTATCACTAATCCAACGTAATGTACAATAGAGGAAAGTGAATTGAGTCATTTAAACACCCTTGAGCTTGAGCTCAGAGAGAATAATGACATTTTTAAGTTGGTCCACATGCATGGTGAAAAGAAATCTTTACTTTGCGTGAATATTATCTTAATACAGAAATCTTATACCATATAGGTCAATTAATTTTTAAGAGGCCTAGAAGTCCATTCATCCTTTTGTCTGGATGTCTTTCAAACACAAATCTTTAAATAAATACATTGTCAAAATAAAGTTGTTTGAAACCTGTCCAGCTTTCTCATTCTTGTTCTAGGTATAAATAGTACATAGAAAAATATTTCCAAATGGTATTGTAGAAATTAATATCCTAGTACTAGCAAGCACAAAAGTATATTAGATTCTTGAAATTTAAAAGTGCAATTGAAGTGTTGTGACAAATCTCTCCAATAGATGTATTCTTTAGATTTTTAGTAGAAAGGTCAACACAGCAGATCCTACTTTTCCAACTGAGGTTTCAGATGTATTGGGAAGAGCTGTTTGAAGAAGTACTAGAAAGGGCAGAAGATTGAATTGAGAAAGATCTCAATTGGGTGGAAGCAGTAGAACAAAATTGGATTATCCCTTTACCAAGTAACACAATATTAACTTCACAGCAAAGATCCTCACTGCAGGTATTGGCCTTGTCATCACCTCTAAAAGAATTCAGAGCAGGTTCAGGATGTTGATACTAAAGTATCAATACTAAAGTAATTAATGTTTTTGTTTGTAATGTGCTTAAAACAAGAAATCTCTAAGGAGCCTTAATGTCTTAAACTTCTAAAAACCCATCAATCACTACGAGATTATTTTAAAGTGTCTCAAACTGAAAAATATGAGAAGATAAAGTCACCAGTCATTCCTAAAAAAATCTTGATCTGAATTTTTTTATATATGACCAGTATCATCGCATTAGTCAGTGTTTTTCTACATTACTTGATTTAACCTTGGTTTACAAAGTGAAAAGTATATATTCTGTCCTATGGTGTAATGATCTCAATTCAAGAACTAATTTTTTTAGAGCTATGTACTTTGGAGAAGACAAATTAATGCTTTCATGAAGGAGACATTTCTGCACATTACAGAAAATAACTGTATGTTTGCTGCTTAATCAGAATACAGATATATTTAAGTATATTGATGAAATATAGAGATGAACTATAGACATAGAGTGATTGAAATGCTGAAATATTCTCTCTCAAAACCTTCTTCTACCATCACAGTAGACATTGCTATTATAACGACCAATGACATTTTATTTAATAGTAGACAGAGCCATGCTCTCATGGTCTAGCTCCCTGTTCTTTCTAACTGGTCCTAATATATTTGAGTGATATCTGATAATCTAAAATGTATCTGGAAGATAAAAAAAAATCCAAAAGAATTCTTAATAAGAGCCACACTCAAGAACAGACTTGTCAAGAACTAAAACTGATCTAAAATGGCCTTGATTTTCCTGGAAATGCCTTAACTAAATGAGCTTTGCTCTTTTGATGGGAACCTGGAGGTGCCAGAGCCCCATCAGACTTCATGCACATCACACCAAGAAGTCTCATGTAGCAGGGACTCCAAGTTCCTTGGAACAGAACATGTCATCTCTGTACATGACAGGATAGAATAACAGTTCCACACAGAAGAAGCAAGGTAGCAGATTTCTCCCTAGTCATGGATACTGATGGCAGCATTGAACAATTGCTCAAACTTGCTGGCTTCCTGGTGAAGATAAGGGGCAGCCTGACTCTGCAGCCTTAAGATTACAACTGGGAGGTGTGGGACTTTATATTCTTCTTCCCAGGGCTTCTCCCTTCTCTCACAGCTGAATGCTCCAAACCTAAGGCTAGATCCTGGTTCTGTCTTGACTTTTCTCTCTCACCTGGGATCCAGGTGAATGAGATTTGCATAAACTGAACAGAGGCCTAAAATAAATCTTGACTTCTTTGCTTTGAATGAAAAAAAAATTGCAGCCTCCAATAGTGGAGGATATGCATGACATTGCAAGAGATCTTGTTTATTTCTGAGTTTAGGCATAAAATAAGACAATGACATAAAAGGTTTTATTCTTCTATTTTTAATATTTGCAGACACTTAATATCAGCAATATGACTAGGAATTCTATTTATATAGTGGATAAATTAACTCCTCTACTTATGCACTTTATTGAAATTTGAGTCTGATTTCTTAAGGTAGTCCAAATGATTAAGTAATTTTATTTTTAAAATTGAATACATGAATACATACATAACCTTGGGTATTTTTAAAAATGTTAGCTGAATTTCTTACTAGAGATTTCTCTTGAAATGCTCTTCATGAGAATATAGGAAAATCAATTTTATTCTGAAAAAAAATACCTGAAACATCACCACAAAATGACAGACTATTTTGAGCTGCAGGGGACCCATAAGGATCATTGAGTCCAACTCCTGGCTCTTTACAGGACAGCCCCATGACTCGCTTGGTGCTGTCACCCCTGGGGAGCTGTTCCAGTGCCCAGCCACCCCCTGGGTGAAGAACCTTTTTCTGATACACAACCTAAACCTCCCCTGACAC
This sequence comes from Muscicapa striata striata, assembly GCA_030060385.1. NCBI lineage: Eukaryota > Metazoa > Chordata > Aves > Passeriformes > Muscicapidae > Muscicapa > Muscicapa striata. The sequence continues at coordinate 4,713,972 of JAREIS010000090.1, forward strand.
AACTTCAGGCCATTCCCTCAGACCCTGCCACAGAGCAGGGATCAGTGCCTGCTCCTCCTCTTCCCCTCACAACGAAGTTGTGACTGCAATGGGGTCTCTCCTCTGTCTCCTCCAGGCTGAACAGACCAAGTCACCTCAGTCATCCCTTGTATGGCTTCTACTCAAGCCCCTGCACCATCTTCAGAGCCCTATTATCAAATCAGGCAAAGGAAAGAAGATGGTCTCCAAAACATAAAATGTAGAAGTGTGGCTGTTACAGGCCCAAAGAAAATCTTGGATTTTTCCAGTCTAACTTTCTCAGTCTCAGCTAGGGTTTTTTCCCAAGCCAGAGACCTTTCTCTAATGTAAACATAAGAGAAAGAATTATAACAAAAGATAAACACCTGTTGGATCCATTAGAAAGCCTAGGACAAGAAGTGTCTCCTTCTCTGACCAATAAATAATTTCTATTTTGTTTCATGAACTCTCTTATTTAAAGCCATGGCTTCCTTCAATAAACTGCTCTTTCTTGCACCATGCAAGAGAGTGCCATGTTACTGTGTCCACTCACCGCTCTGTAATCTCTTATATTAACATAGAAGTAGTTGCTTTGAACATCAAAACTTACCAGTTAAAGTTCTTGTACTAAAAGTATTACATTTCGTCCTGTTGGCTGAGCATTCTACTTGTAAGGAATTAGCTCTAAATTTTGTCATTCTGGCTTTCAACAGTGTGAAAAATATAACTGCATAATTGCTACAGGTCTAGCAAAGTATCACATGCTGTGATATAAATGGTTACTGAACATCACTCCAGGCCTTTCTGTCCAATTTGTGGCAAATATAAAAAAGGTACTGTTGCAGAAACAAGTTCTTTCCAAGTCTGTGATCCACATCACAGTCTGAATGAAAAGAAAAAATAATTAATGGCTGTCGAAGTGTTCTTTAACTTAATATTACTTATATATTCTTGATATTTAATGTTACTGTTTAAATGTGACTGAAGTGTTCAATTATTGTCCTTAAAAGGGCGTGCTCAAAAGAAGATTATTTCAGCCAGCCAGCTTCCTAGCAGGGAACATGGCTTCACATTCCTCTTTTCTCTTTGAGGATTGCTTGATGGCTTTTTTCTTTTGTTTTTTCTTTCTTTCTGGTTTCAAACTTGACACACTAAAGAATGACTAAAACCCGGGGGACATTTCTCACCACTTAAATAAATTTTTATCACAATGCTAAAAGCATGTTAACAATGTTTCTTTGGATTACTTGCAGAATACATGGCACTGTTTAGTAAAAGAACTGAATAAAATGGTGTGGTGATCTAAAGAGGAAGGTAAAGAATCTCCACAATCCTGAGTTTATAAATTGACAGGGTCAGCTAAGGTCTCCATCATTAGGTATAGATCAGTGCAGATGGTAAAGGACAAAGATCTTCTGAAGCAAGCTGGAAAGTTCTATTTTGAACATTTATTAAAATGATGATTAGGGCTATGGCTAGCCCTTTTTTTATTCTGCCTAGATCCTTTTCCAAGATGATTTTTGTGGGGTAGCCAGTGATGTTTTTCTGTGCTGCCTCATACAAAGGTATACACACACACATTGGTGGTTTTCGTAAAACACTGAGGTCAACATGGAAAAAGCAGTGAAGAAAGAAGTAATAAGTCAAATATTAGCTAAAATATCCCATTTTGCTTCTCCCAAGAATCCTGGCACATTCTCCCTATATAATTGACATGAAAAAGGATTTTGAAAGTGTAAAAGAAAAATATCTGAGTGGTTAGTAGGCCCTTATATTCTGTGCTCATAAAAATCCATTCAGATCAGCCACACGACAAACTCTGCATTGTTTTGAAGAAAACCTGAGCATAGTCTTATTATGAAGCTTTCCAACATCCTGTTTGCCAAGCATGCTTCTCAGAGTTCCCACCACTGCTACACTCCACAGCATAGCCACAGAAAATTTCACATTCTGATACAGCCTCTTCCAATCACAGGCATAAACATTTGATATTAATTACGCCTCTGCTTTCAGAAAAGCTAACAGGTATTAACAGAGATTCTTCAGCCATCCAAAGAATGCCAGACATCTTCATCAGCATCTCATTAACTATAAAGATGGTCAAAGGTTTAACCAAAGAACACAAAATCATCACCTCCATTTAGAACTCAGAATTTTGCAAACATTTTGCAAAATTATGCTGTCATTTTAAGTTACATAATCTGATGGTTTTACTATTTTAGCTTCAGCAGACTGATCATCAGCCTTTATTTTTGTGGTTTAGTACAGATGGCTACTTCGGAAGTCTTTGGTTTCTTGATTTAATTCTAAACAAAATAAAAAATAAGGACAAAGAGCCTCCCAACCATCCAGTATGATACATCTATTACTATGCTAAGTACCTATAGACTGAATTCAGAATGTACAAAATTAAACTGAATTTGGAGTTTACCCTTTGGGTTTTGTTGACAAAATACAGATTTAGGTATTGTAAATGTCTCTTTCATAGTCTAAGGCATCAAATTTTAATCAAAACTGTCAAATTAAATATCACTGAAGTGTTCAGAGATGCACAAGTAATTTAATCACATTTGTGGTAAAATTTTACAAATTCTACCCAGAAATGTTTTTTCAATGTAAGAAAATGGAAACAGAACACGGCATCATCCTGCTTTTTAAAGGAAAGTGTGTCACAGAACACTGACTATAATAACAACTCAAAAGCAGAGAGGTGTGATGTTCTATTTATAAAGGGTAAGTACATCACAGTAGATTCAGTCTTGGAAGACTTGAGAAACCTTTCATGGTTCTGTAAGATAAAAATGAATTAAAAAGATCTGTGTTCCTTGTCTTCTACTGCAGTTGTTTTCTTAAACACTCTGAACAGTACAATTTTTTTGTCCTATTTTTCTCCTACAGTAGATTTGCCACACCTTTTCACTGTTTAGCCCTCCACTGTCCAGGTCTATGAGCTCTTCCAATTTGGTCACTCATACTCAGTAGGCTTTGTTGGTTTTTGTAGGCTTCATTTCCATCAATCATGTCATAACAAAGAAACTTCATGATAAAGCACAGAAAAAAATGGTATTTCAAAGCCCTTGTCTATTTGAATTTCACTCTGAAAGTTAACAAAAACCCTAATCAAGCCTTTATGTGTTCTTAACATGACAGTTCTACATCAGAGGTTTCAAAAAAAGACTTCAATATCTGCTTTTCATGGCCCTTTAGAAATGGAACAGTACCTGCTATGTTTTAACTTCCATCCACCTTAGAAAGTTTAGAATGCCTGGGCATCACTATGCCATCCCTCCTCATCCTGGAATCAGCCTAGAATTGATTACCCAGCACTATTTCTGCTGTATGAGCACTGACTGCCTTTGCATTGGCATGGATCTGCCTTTCCAATGTTCTGATGATCATTTCATATGTTTGAAGAGCACAGTAAGTTTTATGTGCAGTTGCCAGTAATTTCTGGCACGTTGATAATGGTCAGTCTGACCCATCTTACAAACAAGAATAAAGATGTGTGTTTCTCACTAAGGCTCTTGGGCAGACAGGGGCTCACTTCCACTTCTCCTGAATGGAATTATTCTTTGTGAATACATGGGAATGTGAACAGGCACACATCTCCTCAGTAGTTTTCGCAATATCTAAACCTATGAAACATATTAATTTAAAAAATATGAAAACCCAGCATCTCAAAGCAGGTTTGTGCAAAGCTCCTTCTTCACCCAAGAAAAACAGGGTTTAATCATTAAGAATGCTAACAAGATCTACTGCTATCAGATAACAAAATTTATATTAAAACACTTTTGCTTCTTATGTTCCTGAACTTGCTTTTGTGCTTGAAATACATAGCAAAAATTTTGCACACACTTTCATAAAACTTTTCAATGAAAAATCTATATTTTTTCAAGGAATAAAATTTTATTTTTTACAATTACAGATTATAATATCCAGAGAGAGGAAATTGCAAAATTTTTCTATCAATACAATTGTAACATATTTAGATATTTAGCTTTCACAAGACTTCTTGGTCTAATAACACCTAAAATCAATTGCTAATCCTCTGGAATACATGAATGTTTGGTAGCATGGAAAATAAACCATAATAAATAAACTATGTGAAAACCATTTCCTAAGAAAACCAGGAAAGTGATAATCCTAGATTCACACTTCTTAAAGCAAATTCTAAAACAATGGGAAAATACTTTGTTCTAACATATGCCTTTGAAATGTCACCCTTGCTTTTTAGCAGTGCTCTAAGTGACTTGTACTGAAACGTGTAACCTCTTTTGTTACTAAGGCAAACATGGAAGAGGATCTTTTTCAAATGTACATCCAAAAATATGTTACTATACACAAAACAATTTTCTCCTGAGTTTAAGGGCAGTAATAACAACTATTGCAGCTGCAGTGCTGATCATTCTTTTGCATTTGTGTGGTAGACAATTAAATTCATTAGTGCCTAATACATTTACTCAACACTGTCAGCTAAGTAGTGTTTTGCAGAATTGCAGTGTCAAGAAAAATTAATAATACACAGTATTACTTACTTATATCTGTTCAGGAAACACAGGTGATGAAAACACATGGTTTTTTCAGACCATTTTAAGGTCTGATTACTTCCAACATCAGGAGAGATATAGACTGATTCCATATTCTGATTTAATGTATTGATTCAATCAATAACTCAGAGGAAGATTTTTTAATAAAAAGGCTCACAGCTTTTATTATTAATAGATAGGAAATGGGTCACCTTAACTTCATTTTTGTAATAAAGAGATTCAGAATCATTGCACAGGAACTGGCAATGAATAAGCACAAGGTAAATAAACTCAGTCTTTCTACAGCATAATTTATTAATTCCCAATAGTAGTGATTTACAAGAGAGGGGTTTCAGAAAACCTTGCCAGTTGTCTTCCTTATCCATACTCAACTTTTTTTACCCTGCAATTTTAATAATTTCCATCTTGAGATTTGTTTAATGTGAAAGCCACAGCAAATAACAACTGCAAGTATCTGTAAAGATAATCTATGATTCTAATTAGGACAAGACCAGTACAAGAGGTAAAACTGAGCTCTGAAGGAGCCTGTCATAGTATAGAAAAGACAAAAATGTTTCACTAAATATCACCTAAGTTTAATGGACCAGTCAATGTATCCCAAAGCTTCTCCAGATTTGGTATCGTAAATGGCATCCAAGTGTAATTTGTTGGGATAAAAGCAGAGACACAAGAAACTGATTACATTTTACAAATTAATTGTAAAATTTAAATTTTATAGTTGAGTTTAATTAACTTAAATATGGGGAATTTTGCTGTTTTTCTACACACCACCACCAAACAAGCAGGGAAGTGTGAACAAATTCTGCATTTTCAGCACTAGGATGCCTTGATAGATCTTAGTCCTTTGCTAGTTATATAAAGTACATGGAAAATTCAGTAAAATGGCAGATTAAAATTTGTTATGAAAGAAACCCTAAGTAATGTACAATATGAAATAAAAGCCTCACAAACAATATAGCTGAGTGAGAACTCCTTCAATGTTCTGAATTCTTGCTCTCGTACTATCATAACTTTTTGATTTACATTATTTGGCATGAGAAAAGATTTTTGTTCACTAGAAACTCTATTTCTAATTGAAACAGATTTTATTCAAAAAACTAATTTTGAAATTCCAGTCCATGAAATTTAACTTAATGAAATTATTCCGTTTTGAAATTATATCCTCCCAGAGTCAAAAATAACTAGTTATATAAGAGTTTCCACAGTTTTTGTAGCAGTTTTCAAATGCATAGATAAATTTTACATTGTTTTAATCTGTTAGCTGGAACTTTAAAGGCTAATTGTCACATGATTTGAGATGGGAAATAAGAACTGATATGACAGAATTCAAATCAGTTTAAGGTATAGCCTAGTTGTCATCGGTTACCTTTCAACACTTTCTATAGAGTACATAGTTTATAGGTAATAGAAATTACATAAGGGTCTTAAAATAAAATCCTTACACTTTGACAATATTTTGCCAGCATATTGAGGGGGAAGAGAGGGAAAAGTATGTGAGGTGAGCTGTGATAAAAATCTATAGAAAAGGTAAAATGAAAAAAATAGCACAGAGAAAAGCAGTAGAAGAGACAGACCTGAGTTTGTTCTCCTTGATGATTCCGCTTCTTCTGTGATCACATCGTGTAATGTACAGACATAGACAAAGGAGATGGGCGTGAGAGGATGTATTCAGAAGGTTAAAACTGACACTGAGGGAAAGGGCCAAAAATTGTTTTAGAGAGAAGTCTGCAGAGCAGAGTTAGTAAGTGGAGAAAAAAATTAAAAAAATAAAAGACACTAGAAGAAAAAAAGAAAGCTGAGAAAGAAGAGGTTAAACTACTGTTCTCGGAAAAGAATAGTAAAGACAAGAGTTAGTATAGGAGCTGAGGAAATAATAAAAGTTATAACTGACAGCAAAGTCAATCCTTGCAATGATGCTGAAGAAAAAGCAGGATAGTAAAAGGTATGTTAACTAGCATAAATACTTTTGTTCATGACTGTTCAATTTTTTGACCGATTTCTACTTGAATGCAAATACAATTTTTCTCTTTCAAGTACTGAACACTCAGTTTAATGATGTTCAAGGGACTTCTATTATTAGATTTTTCAATTATTAAATTATTGTAATTTATGCTGAACCAAACTTCAGATACCCAAAACAGAATTCCTTTTTTTTCTTTCTTTTGGAAAATGTATGTACAAGCTCAGACATTTCAGAATCCACATAACACACTCTGGAAAGGACTGCATTATTGTAATGCTCTGCCAAAGGCAAAATTATCAAGACCAAAATACAGAACGTGACAAAAGAGAATGTATAGCTATTAATGGTCAATTCAGGATACTTTTTTGGAACCACTGTTGGTCTCATCTGACAGAAATCTAAGTTACTGCAAGTGCATGCAAGTTAAATGCCAAAGCAACTATCTCATTATTTACTTTATTACTTCACATCCAAAAGCACACTGTCATTTTAGACATGGAAAACATCTGAAGGATAGTGCCATGCACTGAAAATCTATTTCTAGCAAAAGAATGTAAGGAATTAATCTTGAAAATTAATAATTACAAAGAACTGTGAAACCACTGATGCTAGCAGAACAAATGCTTTCTCCCCAAAATCATCAGAAATAGAAGAAAAAAAAAAATCTCTAAACTTGGTCAAATTTCAACATGAAGTTTACTAATGAGTCACAAAACACTGCTCATAAATTATTAATGCTGAAGATACTAGATAAAGAAGTCCAGAAAGTTTTACACACCACAAAAATACCTGTAATTTTATCAGCATTTTACAACCAATATCAAGATATCATTGAAAAAATGCAAAATTAGAATAAACAACATAAATCAATAAAACAAAATTAAAGACAATGCTAAATTTTATCTGATAATCATTGTCTTCTATACTTAAACAATTTTATATTATAGTGTTAGATTATAGTTTAATCTACTATCAAATGCCACGACTGTACAAAAATTGTTGCAAAATCAAACAGCTTGAAACATACATAATTAGAATGCATTTTTTGGCAATTAAATTTGCTTATAGAATGAATACATATTAGTGTTATGTATATGTAGTGTGAAAGCCTAGCAGCTGTCAGTTTTGACAAAGGTTGCTATGTCTTTGCATGTTAAAAAAAACAATAATGGAGTATAAATATTTTTTTATCTGAGCAAGTACAAAGAATCCATTAGAATAAATACAAATAAGCAAATAGAAAGATCTACTTCTCTGTGTCATATTACACTCATGCTAATATAATGTAGCTATAATTGCTATAAGTGCTAAATAAATAAATAAATCTTTTTTAGCACCATCAAAACACAGCTAAAAGTATTCAAAATGTTCTGAAAATATTTTATATTGCATACATATAGCCCTGAAGTTAGCATTCCAACTATAGCAAAAACAGTTATTAGAAAGTCTCTATCAAAACCCCACTATCCTTGGTTTATTATTTTTAATATCCATAAGAACAAGCAGCTTTGAGACAGACACTGCAGTAAGAGAAATCCTTCTCTATAAATTTTCAAAATATTGAATCACATTATTTCCAAACTTGGAACATGTCTGGTATGATAACTCAAGGTATTCTAGTAATGCCAGATAGACAAAACTGAATAGCAAGGAAGCTCTCTTTGAATATTTTAGAATCAAATGACCAATATTTACATGCATATCAGTCACATAAACCAATACTTTTTAAAACAGCAGTTTTAAAAGTCCTCATGCAAAGTATTTGTCATGAAAAAAAAATTTACACATCAAAGTGGCAATCAAAAATCATTCTTAATTACAAATATTTTTCAGTTTTAGGTTTTTCCATATTAAATATATTAGAAGAATAATTCTAATAGAAGCCAGAGGGAAAAAAAAGATAATAGTTGCCATCTCTCTGTGGATACTTGATTAACTAGTACCTCATCTGTTGAGACAAATGCATTACAATAATTTTGTATTTATTGTTGGAAATATTAAAGAATTATTAGAAGCTGTGGCATGGTAATGTACCCACTTCTTTCAAATAATGATATGAAGAAGAAAGTACTAATAGACTGATTAATTTTAAAACCATATGACATGTGAATCAATTTTCTCCTGATTAAGATGCCATGCCATAAATCTCAAATAACAGTTTGAAAATTCTCTGTTTCTGTAGCTTTTAATGTACAAAATGACCTTTTTGATAGAAATAATTTTAAATGCAAGAATAAAACAATGTCACCAATTCTATTAAATTTACATCACGTCAATAGACAGTCTCTACTTGTAGTTATTGCTTTTATTTAGTTATAGCATTATTTACTTATAGCATGTATTTGGATTAATTGTTCATCTTTATGATTGACAGTAGTGTGTATAAGGCTATTGCATACAGATTCAGAAACAAATGAAAATCTCAATAAATAAACATAAAAAGATAACAAAAGCTTTAAGTCTGAAACCCACCCAAAATAAGTACCATCTCTTTTATCATGCTTTGACACAGAGCTGTTCATTGTAAGTAATGTCACCACTGAAGAGAATATATAGGAATTCAGTGTTCAAAAAACTTTACATGGCAAACACACCCAACTAGAATTCTTAAAGCAGCAGACGACAGAGAGACGTAGGTTAATTACTCTTTTACTCTTTTTTTTTTTCCCCCTCAAGGTTTTTCTTAATTTCAGTTTTATCTTTTCCTAAGAACCAAAGATCTTTCACTGCAAATAGAAAGCTCAGATTTGAAAAGCCTCTCTTCTGGACACTTCAGAAAATATGATATGCAATAGCATAATCAAATAAGCATAACCTTAGAACACAGAAAAGGCTCTAAGACAGAAGTGCTCCATAGAGTCTGTATCTTCCATAATTGCATGTCATTAATCTGGATGTAATTAGACCTGAAGTCTGATAGAATACATTTAACTCTCAGCAAAGATATCCACTGACACCATTCAAACTCTGCAATGCTAAGGATAAATATACACAAGGGTAGATAGAAAAGCTAATGGTACAAATATTTGTTAGCAGAAGATTTAAAGGCTATTTTACTACATTATAGTAGTAAATAGAATAGAATGGAATCAGTATTACTTAATACTCTTTCAAAGCATTAAGCCAAAATTATTTACAGAGCCTGTCCCACACTTCTGAATTCTTCTAATGAGGTAGCTCCCTCTTATAGTTCTTTATCTTCAAGCATAAATCTATACACACAAAATCACATCTGTATACTGGATGTATGCTGATATTTTTGCTCAAAAATACAGCAAGAAAATACAGGAAAGACTAAAGCAATACATTTAATTCTGCAATTACATAATATAGACTATATTTAATATATGCTATGTAAAAAACACAATAGGTAAAGACAGTAGGTATGAAAGGTCTTATCCAAAGACAAGGATAGTAGAGACAATGGTAGAAAACAACAGAAGAAGAAATTAGTATCATAAACTCCCTAATTCAAATTAAACTATGTAGATTGCACAACTTTTTCATAGGTCTCAAGAGATAAACTGAATGAAGAATTCAGAGAGAGCTTTTATTTTTTGTTTCTCTGAATAATGTTTACATGGTAATTTTATAAGGGGGGGAAAAGACAAAATAGTAACACTTGAAAATATTCATGCACTATAGCTACACATTGGATTGGAAATATTATGAATCCTGAGAAGACCACTACCTCTCTCTCTCTATCCTATAATTTCTCAACCCATTTCTAACTATAACCCCTTTTTCATAATTTTCAATTTCTCATACTTTTAATTCTGACTACAAACTTCTATGAAAATAAACACAATTTTGATTTCTTTTTTACTACTCTTTTCACACCACAGCAGAATTAATAGTAATAGATAAGCTAAAATTAGTTTTCATTACATAACATTAGATTTCTGAAAATCTTTGCCTATGAAGGTATCAAGGCATAGTCAGTCCTATCCAGGAGAGAGACTTAAATGTTCCACAGATAAATATAAGCATAATTCCCTTTAAATTGAATGCAAATCTACCCATCTAAAGACTTATCATTTTTAAGCACACATTACCTTTCTATTTTCTGATGCACTGAACCTACCATTGCTATGATTTCTCTAAAACTTTGCTTTACTTCTATATTACAGAAATTTGTCTTTCCCCAATAATTACAAGGACACTCACTTTTTACTTAATTCCAGCCCAAGATTTATAAATCCATTTTAACTATTCTGTATCCTTTTGTTCAATAATACTAATATATGTCAGCACCTTCTCACAGTTCTGTTCTTCAACTGCTCATTGGAAATCAAAAGTTTATGTGGCAAAGGTTGTATATTTGGTGACACTGCAATGCTCTCAATAGCCAGTGATAATGAAACCATTACAGGATGGTTTCAGGTAATAGCCATCAAATCTCCTGCCTCTGTAGGAAAAGCAGGGGAAAGCCAATATTGTTTTCGTTGCTGTCTTACAAAGGCAGTTTCTGCACCATCATCTCTGGATGAAGACACAGGTTACTAGACCATATCCAGCTTCCAATATTTTGGATCGTGAGACAGGGAACAGAAATAAGTATCTCTGCCATAGTACCCTAAACTGTGTGCTTTTTCTGTTTTAATTACCTTGATGGGTTCAAAAGACACTAGTGATGATACTGATGGAAATAATTGCTTTTGAACAAAAACAGTATCCTGCCTAGCCTTATCTGTATCAGTATAAGACATTCTCTACATACAACCTTCTTTTCCAACTTCTTTTAAGGCTTCACACATAAAAATGCAAAACCATGTAAAAATGTTTGCCTGCTGTACTTTTTTTTCCCCTTTTCTTTTCACTGACAAATGAAATCCGATTAGAGGACCAGTCTTTTTTCACTTTCTTTCAAATACCATCTATTACAGCTTAGATACAGTGGTGGGGGCTGCAGATACTTAATAATCTCAGGTATGAACAAGTAACTGTTTCTCATGCTTTTTGATGTACTGGTGTCCTAGAATGCAATATTCTCTGACAGAGTGCTGACATCAGCTAAAGGAAGGGCACAGATTCAAAATATGGTTTGAATTTTTATGCTATGCTTACCTGTGATTCTGCAGTTTTACCCTTCAATCCTTCAAAATCTTTTCATAAATGTAATTGAGTCTTTGAAATGTGCATAACACTAGTTCTGCAAATTAATTGCAATTAATTGCATCAGAACTTAGAGTTTAAAGAAGCTGTTAAAAAAAAAAAAAAGTTGATTTCTGATATTCAGGATGAGAAATTTTATCATCATCTTCTATTGAAAAGACTGCAATGCAAGAACTATTTTGTTACTTAGTGACCTTCAGTTGTCCTCCAAAAAATTTGCTGATCCCATTTCTAGTCATGCAAATTTCTTGAATATTAATGCTTTACAAGATAGAGTATTACTATTATTTTTCTGGGTTTTGAAATTATTTTTATTATCTATTTATGCTTTATGATTTGCTCACAGATCTCAGTTCTTCACTCATGGTACTCATGTAATCAATGCTTCTTTGTTCTCACAGGTTTTCTTAGCTATAATAGTGCCATGGCTACTTCCATGGCCCAGTTTGGTTAAATTTTTAACAGAAAAATTGCACTTAAAGACAGTATAAGCTTTCATATCAGGACATATTAGAATACTCATCAACAGATGAAAAGGCAATCAAAACGGGGAAAAATTATGAGATGTCCCTATTCCTCCTTGCCTCCATTGCACCTTCAGCATTCAGGGACTAAGTTTTATTAGTATTGCTTCACTGTTTTCTGTGCAGACAGAACATTTAAAGCATTCTCAGATGAAAGAAAGTGCAGTCCTGTGCAGAGGGTACATCCCATATTGTAAAGGTTCTAAGAATTTGAAGCTTCCTTAGGTAGGTTCTGTCAGGCTGCATCACCATGGTCATAGATATAATACAGCTCAACACCCAGATGTGAGTACAGTGTTATGGCACCTTCTTCTGGATGTCCTGACTACTATGCCTTGAAAAGTAACTGGTTGAAATTCTCTAGGGATGTCTATAGGGAGCAGCAGTGTGCACACATAGCAGATTATGCCATTCCTGGAAGTTGCACTACTCCACTCCTCCCACTGACATACATAAGGCTTTTTAACATATTCAGTTTGGAAAAGCATCTGAGGAATATAGGGATTTTGCCACTTGATGCCCAGTACAGAACCACCTAAAATGTTTCTGCCTCTTGTATCTTCATCCCATGCAGAAGACATTACTGATAATGTAATTAAAACAGAAGTTATACTCTCATCAGGCATCAGCCCTCACACAAAGACTTAGGACTTTAAAGTGAATAACACAACTTTTACTTAAATTTTTATCTATTCTAGACTTTGACAATTGAGACTGTAGCTTTTCAAACCAACTCTGTGCATTCACTGGAGACCAGTGGCCCTGTTCCTGACAGAAAAATAGATAGAAATCAGATTGCTACCAGTTAAATATACAGAACACCTGTAAAGTGACAACTTTTTGTTGTTCATATTTGATGCTAATTTCTATTCTTCTGTCTGTGTTTGTCTTGAAGTTATAAGATTTTACTCATGTTCCAAAATGTAGTATGCCCCAAGAGCAGTCATCTAAAAAATCTTTCTAAAATATGAAGAAGGTGGCCCTAAAAGCACTGCCAATAACTATAAATAAATTATCTGTCTAGAACACAGTCAGTTCTAAGCCCACCTCAGCTGGGAGATGGAGTTAATGTTCCTACCTAGCAACTACATAGGAGAAAAGTCAGGGCAGAGGCAATATTCTTCTCAACTCTCCCTGAAAAGACAACAGTGCAGGTGTGTAGACATATTTTGAATCTATCATGCAATAGTTTAAATAGTTGGAAAAGAAGATATATCACATTCTGATCCTGACTCTTATGAGAAGTATTTGTTTTATCCTGTAACTCCTGGTGCATCAAAAAGTTGGGGAACAGGAAACACAATTGCATGTCTGGACTTTTAAATCTAGGTTGTCTAATTCCTAGGTTAGAGTCAAGCCAGATTTTGCTGGTTTTCTTCAGTTCTGAGTCTTGCACTTTCACCTGTACAATAGTTGAACTTCATCAAAACACTTGGATATTATTGGTATTATATTATTATGTAGGTGACATTACAGCAATAATTTAGGAGGTGACACAGCTGGCCAATCTTGTAAACTTTAATTTGTGTGACTGGGAGAAGGGTTGTTATTAGAGTGAGACAACTAATATGCCCAAGAGAGTTATTTGTAACACAAAACTGAACCTAGGTGGATCAACCTAGATGTGGATCAACCTTTAAATACAGGATGAAACCTACAGTATAAAGATCCCTTTTTCATTTCCCTTCCCTTTCTTTGCTCTCCTCCCTACCTTCTCTACTCCTTAAAGTGTTTGCCCTTTGCAGGTGTATAAATTAATGTGATTAGGACCTTCTATTCTCTGATTATGAAGACAGAACCATATTATTATTATCATCGTTATTAATACTAGGTTTACTTTTTATTCCTATGTGTTTGTAGGAACAAAGCTGAAGAATTGAACTTGACATTTGAGGTGAAAAAGTTTATGATAGTTTTTAGTTTCAGAAGAAATCCATCCATGTACAGAATGAAGGAAAGAAGAGGTTTTTAAGATTTGAGAACTTCAGATGTATGAACTGCAGCTTGTATAAAAAATTACACTGGAACATTATTTCTACCATGTGTGATGGTAAAAAAAGTTTCAGATTCAAGTCTGTAGAAGATGATTTTCCCACCATACATGCAGTTGATACCTTGGTTTGGTCAACTAAATAAGAGTCAGCATAGATTATTACACTTGGGTTCCTAAGGCTTGCACAAATATATTAAGTCATAACAAAATCCAAAACTAAAAAGCAAACTATGCCTAATATTGTGCCAGAATACTTATTTTCTAATGCATGTGCATTCTAACACAATTGTTTGCAAAAGCAGATCTATTTTGGCTATTCTAAAACAGAACTATGTAATCTAGATGGTCTCTACATGCTAAAAATTTCACACCAAAGTGAAAAAATAAGGTACATGAAGCACACACGCATTACAAAAGCATGAAATGTGGTTTTATAGTCTCATGCTTTCATGTGGTTTTCCAAACCCTGACAAACCTGTCTCAGAATGGTGTTTCTTTTTCGGCAATGGTTTGTCATCAGTTATTGTACCATTCACCTTTTTCTGCTGGTCCTCCCATGTAACTTCTAGCATAAATCAAAAAAAACAAATCAGAAATACTATGTAACTTACATTATAAGACACCTAATATCATTTGGGACAACTTGATCTAAACAAATGTATTATCATTACCATTAAAATTTAGATTAGTTCTTAGAGGCCTGAAGAGAATTATTACACATCTTAAACATTCTGGAACAGAACATCTTATCTGAAAGTTAGTGTCTATTTAACTTGTCACATACTCTGCTGTCTTTAACAATTGTTATAAAAAACAGGGGCTTGTTTACACAATAATTTGGTCCATTTTTAAAAGTTAGTGGTTTACATTCCATAGCTTCTTACGTTGTCATGGTGTTTCCGTAAGTTATAAAGGAAGTTGGAAATATTTTGGCAAAAGAGTCTATGCAAAGATAAAATTAACAAATATAACCAACCAAACAAAACAAATTAACAAGCAAACAAACAAAAACCTGAACAAGCAACCATGCATGTCTAATTTAAGTTGAAAAACAGTTTTTAACAATTAATTCTTATGCCAAAACTAAGTCAAAATTTTATTTTCAAAATCAGAATCTAGATTTAAATTCAGTTTTTAATTTGGACAGAATAAACTACTCAGTAAGAACTCTTGCACCCATTATTTCTGTATCTGAAATTGGCATTTTTGATGTAACTGCTCAGGAAAAGAGCTATAGATAGAAGCATGTACACTGCTCCACAGAACTATATTCTCTAGACTTGCAGGTTATTAGTCTTTTCGAGGCTGTCAAATTTTTTTGTTTTACACTTTAATTCTCTATCTTCTGACAAACTAGATGGTTAGCATAAATATTATCAGTTTTAAACCCTTTGGAATCTCATGGCAAAACCAAATCTACACCAATTAACAGGACAGATTCAATACTCTAAGCTCCATTTTTGCTTTGGACTGTTAAGAATCTGCTTATTTTGCTGACCCCAAAAGGTGCAAAGTTCTTCACAACCATTGCCCTTGGATGTTATCACTTTCATGGTCACAGAAATAGCCAGTGATGGAGAATTATATGATAGATATGGAAAACATTTTTAATCTTAACAATTCAAACTAAATTGACATAAAGTATTTTAGCCTATGACTTTTTTACTATTATTATTATTTTCCTTTTTCAAGAACACTGATAGATATCTAACATTCAAAATGGAAACATGTGGAAGTGTTTGTGTGCATCCTGCATCCTTCTTCTTTGTGGCTGTTGTTGGTCCATGACAGGCTGCTGTCCTATAAGAGGCTGCTTTAATTTTTGAAAGTGATGGAAATGTAGGTTTAACTAAAATTGTCCTTGTAATGATTTTATGACACCACAGATATGCAAGCTAAAACAGACTTTATCAACTTTGAAGTACCATGTGTAGTGAGTACTAAATGAGAAATTTCAAACAGAACATTCTGTTTCCAAACTGTGGAAATAAAATCTCAGTATGATTCTTCCTAGCAAGAATGTGATTCTTTTTCTCTATGAATATACACAGTTCACAATAAAATATCTACTGATGTTATTTATCCTTTCTTTTTCTCAAATGAGTCCAGAAGTATCTTCTTAAGTAGCAAATCAAAAAAACTCAATGACCTAAGTAAAACTACTTTTGAATTTAAGGAATAGTCATCGTTAGGGAAAAAATACCATTAAATGCAATTTAGACCAAATAGTGGAGATCATACTTAGAATAAGATAAAAAGAAGCATACAGTAATCTAAAGGAATTGTTCATGATAGGCAACAAATAATCTAAATACTGAAAAATATCAGGAAACTCAGTGATTTCCATGCAATTTTAATGCAAATTTTAGAAGATTCTCTCTCAACTCTAGGTCAGAGTCCTTTTCAGAATTCCTGATAGAGTTTCCTAGATTCCTAGTTCTGAACCTAAAAATTTTAGTTATCTTAGTCACCAAAATCACTTATTATAACAAAGTTTCCTATCAAAAAGAAAAGCTTTACTAAACCTTGATAATTGAGAGCTCAGTATCTAGAAAATAGCTAACTCTCTCAGTAACACTTTGTACTAACATTTGAATTGACAAGAGTGAGGAAATAAAAATCAAATAAAAATATAGTTCTTTGAATAAATAGTTTTACCTCATGTTAATCTAAAAAAAAACAAACAACATTACAAAAAGCAAGACAGGCTGCTATATGTTTTTGAAGAAAGTGATAGCAAGAGCAAGCAAGCATTTTCAGAAAAGATTCAAATGACCTCTTTTCTACAACTTCAGTTGTATTTATGGCATATCAGCATTAAATTCAGATGGCTATTTAGTTTTATCAGCAGTTAAGTACAACATTTAGATTGAGTATACGAGGTTTGGCAGTACTCCAGATCAAGTGAAAAGCTTCACTGACTTCTAGAACATTGCAAGAGTTTTATTAGTAATGGTTATTGAATCAACTGCAAAATAAAAATAGATGTATCTGTTGGATTAAACCAAAAGTTTGACCTTTTCTTCAACATTTTGTAATTTTATTTCCACCTCTACGTTTTACAAAGATAAGAAAATATGTTTTAAGAAGAGTTTAAAGGAGAGCTTTCTGTTTGGGAACTAGCATGAGGTGCTGATGCTTATTCAAAGTGCCAAAATGTCAATGCTGCCCCGATATTCTCTGGTTAGATAAATAAGTTTAGTTACTATAACATACTTTAGACAATGCAGTCCCTAAAATCTCTTTTTTTTGCCCTAGGCAAAGAGTCACCATCTATTCCTTGTTGTTTTAATCAAAGGCAACTTTGGTCAAATAGTAAATATTTGGAAAGAAACCATGCTGTTTTCTAGATTATCGTTCTCCTATTATCACTCTCACTTCCCATAACATAAACTTCATCCTGTCTTCTGTTGTGATAATCAGCCTTGACTTATGTATAAAGAGAGATACAAAGTTACTAAATATTTATACAAAAGATCTTATATAGATCACATAAAATATGGGGTTCTTGAGCCAGAGTATTTTAATCAGCTGATGCACCTTTAGGGCTAGAAGGATTTGACAGGTGCCCTGATGCAGATTTTTCCCATCAGTATGAAACTACAATCTTTGGGCACAGTTGTTTCTTTAGGTTGAGTTGTTGCACCTACTCCTGGGCACTGCACATCCAGTGAACAATGCAGCTGAGGTGACACTTGGTGTTGTGCCATTCCCTGTGGTGTGCTGCAGTACACAGTGCCAAGTGCAGCCTCAGAATTTCTTACACTTTTGTTTCGAATATTTAATATGAAAAATATTAGAAATGTGGGAATAATATATAAGAATAGTTGCATATATCTTACAGCTTTCCTGAGTTTCTAACCATGCCACCTCAGCACCAGGAATGTTGCAGTTGAATTGAAAATGATGCAGCAAACTGCAGAAGTACAAGATGATGCAGCAAAATATCAGATACTAATGATGAGGAATTTTCTTATGGCAACACTCCCCTCCTCCTTTCTTTTCTCAATACTACAAACAGTAATATTCGTTCTCTCAACTACCCTCTACTTGAAACATTTTCATATATTTTCTCTTTTACTCTTTTTTTTTTTTTTTTTTTTTTAAATTAAATCCACTTCAGCTTTTATCTTTTTTTCAGTACCTAAAATTTCTGGGAACCAATTTTTATCAGTGCACTTCTAGTTTTAGACTTTTGATTAGGTTATCTTAAAGTCTTCACTTTTCCATTAGGAGATACTTAGTCAATTTTTTTTCTGCAAATGAAAAGTACTCAGAACTTCTTTCTATTTTTAATTTTATATGATGAATGCTCAGAAAGAAATTATGTTATTAATAATATAAGGTGACAACTACTGTAAAAATAAGTCAAAAGTGGATTTGGCTACTGCTTCTTAAACCCAATGCAGCAGAATAAGAAGTCATTAAAAATCTGGGATAAACCATCAAAAGATGAGAAACTGCTCTGAATCAGATACTCAATATCTCAACTCATGCATTAAGAATACAAGAAGAGGAATTAATTAAACTAAATTCATGACATACAGGTTTTACTTTTTACAAAACAAGGTCTCTAAGAAAATTAAAGAGACATCAGTCTCTAGAGCTCACACAGAGAGAAATATTTTCAGCGTGCCAAACCTCTACTAGGGGAAAGCAAAGGGCTTCAAACTGTGATGTATGAACTGTCCCAGATGTACTAAATTGTACCTGGAATGAATCCAGTCCCACCTTACAGCACCAGCACCCTGCTAATGCCATCAAGGCCAACTCGAAGTGACACAAAGTCAGCAGTCAAGATTTTATGCCAGACTGTTGACGTCCTTACACCAGAGAAACCTTCAGGTGCCTCATTAAAACAGTGTTGATGCTTCCCTACCCTGATGTAACAGGAACAAGACTCATCCAGTACCCAAAAAAGTAGGAACACATGTAGTCTTTTTCTGACAAATGCAGAGCAAGACCTCCTGCCTCCCCAGGTAATCCTCAGCCAACCTGAGGACATAATCTTTTAGCTTCCTCTTTGGTTACACTAACAGTTAATCTACATTTTTTTTCTCTATACACTGGAAGAATATTTTACAGAATGTTTCTGTACCTTAGAGATCAAGGCATTTATCTGAGACATGATGATCTGTCTTCCCTACAAAATTATAAATGCTTCTTAGAGTATTGCCCTAAATGCTGACAAAGTGTGAACAGTATAAAGGCAGGGACACACATACACAACCTTCACGTGAAAACAATTTGCAAATTAGTGTCAAATCAACTAATGAATGCTAAGAAATTATAAAATTTAAAAATAAATAAATTGTTCATTAATGGCTTATATCATGATTTTTAATGAATACAGTATTCCAGTAAAATTTCTGACATATCTTAATTATTTATTATTCTGATTTCATCTTTCTTACTGAATTGCATACACATTCTGAAAAAAAAAAAAAAACAACAAAACACCCACAAGCAAAAAAACCTGCAAAACTCAAACCCTGAGCTTGTTTTCTTGGGGCTGCAGTTGGAATACATTAAAAGAACTTCAATGTAAATCATCAGGTCAGCAATAAAAAGTAATGCAATATATCCACATTTCTTACTATAGTTATTAGTATTAAAAATATGATAGTGCACTGTAGATTGTTCCTTATTCTGGAAATGTTTTCTTCAAGCTGACACCAAGGCTATGTTAATAATTTGTAGAAGTAATTCACTGAAGTCTAGTCCAGTAGCAGTCTCTTTTCATCATATTCTCTACCTGGAAATTCAGCCAATTATATTTTAAATTTATATTTAGTATTTTTTTCTATTGGGTTACTCTATATGGGAAATAAATAGATTGTAATCTACTATTGTTTATTTTTATGGAAAATTGTAGACATACTCAAGCAAGGTCCCAGAGAGCACTTGTTGAAATAACAATCAGTAATGTTATAGCCTACTTTTAGCTAAAAATCAAAGTATCATGCTGCTTCTTTCATAAATATAATAGATTTGTAAAACAAAGAAATATCAGAAAAAAAGTTAATACTACAAATGGCTGAGAAAAAAACATAGTCAATGTTACATTAAACACAAGAACATTAATATTTAAATAACACAAAGTAAAGGCATTATTTGTAAGCCATTAGCAAGGCACCTTTTTTTTTTTTTTTTTTTTCCTTTCCTTCCCAGTACCATTTGGGGCATGGGGAGGATTTGTCTGCTTGTTTCACATCTTTTTTCATGTTTTTAAACTATGGCAGCTTTGCTCCCTCTTCTGGTTACATGCCTGCACCACGCCGGACTGTGCCAGAGCTGGCTTCTTTGGGACTTATGGGAGGAGACAGCTCCCCCAAATCCCGGGTTTGGATAAGCAAATATTGACTTGATCAATAAAAATGAAAAAAAAAAAAAATCGATTCGGGGTCATTTTGGCACTACTGATTTAAGGGGGAAGAAAGAGTGCAGAGAACCTATGAGAGAGATGGAGACACCATGCCAAGGTACCACTGCTGTTTATGGAGAGGGGACTGGGCAGTCAAGTATCCTGGAGAAGCTTCACTACACACTTTAATTCCCTTAACTCACTGCTTAATTCCCTTTTCCCAGCATCCATGCTAGGTCTGCTGAAGACCAGACACTGTGCTAGATGGATTCTTAGTCAGGAGCTGGCATGGCAATCCTCCTACTGCTGCAATAGGTAAACAAAATATCTCCAGAATTTATTGAATAATGAATTTAATAAAGAAGAAAATTACAAGTAATGTCCAAAATACATGTGGAGCAAAGTACAAGCTTCTGCTCTACACCTCTCCTGCACAGTGTCTCGTCAGTTTGCATTTCCATTTCCTGGGTGTCAGAGAATACTCTGTGCATGCAAGGAAATGTGAACAGCCTAAAAATTCACTCTGCAGAATGCAGAATGTAAGATTTAGCTTGATACAAGGTTTAGGATTTTCTTTCCATGTTTTTATATTTAATGAAAAAAGTGCAATCTTATAGTAAGTCTTCAAGAATTTTCTAAGCAGAAAGAGAATTTTTTATTATATGATTATACATCTCTCACAAACACACACACACACAAAAAAAAGCTTGGCAAGCAATCATAGGTGCTCTAGCCTTTTTAAATACAGCTAAGATTGAAGCTTATGGCACAATTAAAAAAATGTAAAAAAATCATTCTGTTCACAAAAGGGGTCTGAAACTAAGCCAGTAGATTTAAGCACTAATACCAACCAATAAAGAAAATACAATTAACAGCTTACACAAAGATGAAAAATACAGATTTGTTTCTTCAGAAAGCTCTAGGTTTTGCTAAATGTCAGTTACTACTACTTAAAACTTATTGCTCAAATTTACACAAAAATTTACATGGAAATTGTACATGCATCTTTACATGTCTGCAGTACTGTCTGCATCAAAAGACCCATTTCATTTTTCTGCATTACTTCTGAAACATCAGGTTAGTAACCAGACAAACTGTGTTGGACTAGCAGACAAAATAACATCCCATTTTCACATACCAGTCTTAGAAATGCTGTGTTATTGCAATGTAGTTTTGAAAGATGTAAACTCAAATTTTTTGTAAGTGAAATTTGAAGGTATTAATGGACAAGTTATTAGCTAGACTCTTTGTCATCTCTAATATCTCTCTGGTAGTTTTGGAGCTAAATTTGTAAAACAGACTCCTATATCATAAGGAATCGTATCTTCAGTCTAGAGCATTTTACTGGTACTTTATTTTAATTGTTTGTGTTGTATTGTGCATTCTTTTTTTTTTTAATTTAACTCTTTTCACAGCATGCAAATTGCAGTCATGTGCCTGTCCACAACTAGCACAATCTAACCAGGTCTATACTTTATTTAAACCTTACTTTGCTAGAACTAGAATTTAATTAAAATGCAGTATTTCTCTAGGTACTCAGAACACATAGGAATATGGTAAGTATTCTCACAGCCCACATAAAACATATGCAGTATCATTTCTCATGCAAAATTCAGAAGCTGTTATGGTCTCCTAGTGAAGTCTAGAGTCAGTGAGCCAGAGGAAGGAAGAGAAAGCACCTAGGAGACTCACAGCACTCATGCCCTGTAGTTCAGTCAAAGTGTGGGCCCCAGTTCCACAAATCCAAATGGTTTTAGATGCTTGGGTCAAGATGAGAGTGCCCTCTGGCCTGACAGGAACATGCCTTTTTTGTGTTTGTTTGGTTGGTTGTTGTTGTTGTCGGGTTGTTTTTTTTTTTTTTTGGGGGAAGTTGTGTTGGTTTGGTTGTTTGTTTGTTTTTGTTTTTTTCATTTTTGGGGTTTTTTTTTGTTTTGGTTTTTGGGGTTTTGGGTTTTTTTAGAAAAGTGTATTTGAACACTACTTCTGCAAGTCAGTTAAGCAGGTCCATCTGTCATCACTTCTTTTACTGGAGTCCCTCTATTCTGCCAAGTTTGCCCTTCAGTCATCTAAATTCTTTAGATTGTTTCTAGACTGTACAACAGTTTAGAATAATCTGGAAGACAACATAGTTTCAGTTCTATTCCTTCAGGCATCCAGACTGCTTACAGAGTGGTGGGGACTCCCAGGCATGGGGAAACCAGAGTGCAGCACTCAGAGATTTGGGTCTTGTCTTGCTATAAACTCAAGGTACAAATATGCCACAGACACTTCTCAGTCTGGGAAATGAGAACTGCAAAGCATCCCTGATTCCCATAATAGAGATAGAGCTGAAGTGCAATCCTAATAAAATATTCTGAAGAGCGAGGGAATATGAAACACTTAAAATTTTGCTTCGGTAAATACATCATCTTCTATGCACCCTACACTAAGACAGTAAAGGGCAGAATTGCCTGGATCCTTTTCTCAGAAACTCAAATGATCAAAAGATGTCATACAAAATACAAGAAAGAGAAATGAAAAGACCTGAGGAAGATTGGTAAGGGACGACACTTTTGGTAAAAAATATCTTAAAAATATCTGAAATTCCATATTAGACACCAATCATTCCTCTGGAGTATAAGAGCTCTGCAGAAAAAAAAAAAAAAATTCTAAAAAAACTTCTAAAAACCTTAGAGAACTTAATAAAAGTATGAAAAAAATCCATCTAAATAGAGGTTAGTAGTAGTTAGTTTATTGTGCAATGTACATCTTTCAGGGTCTGTAAGTGTATGAAATGTTGGTTTTGTTGAAGGAGTGGAAGGTAAACCAAGAACAAAACCAGCTTTAACCTGACTAAATCACTCTTTCTTGTTTTGTCAGCTTTGTCAGCCCAGTGGCAAAAGCTCCAATCTTACTACAATTGGAATTTAGATCTGAAAAGTATGACACTGAACTATCTGGTTAGTAGCATGGATTACAGTTACAGCAGCAGACTCCCACTATTTGAATTCATTCAGGACTGTGCTGGCACAGCCACCAGGCAAGTGAGTGACCCCTCAGACTGCTCTGACAGGCTGGTGACATGGCCCCTGCTCTGCAAAGGCACACCACTTGGTCTTCTCTACACTGGATAATGAGAGACATTAAAAATGGTGTGGTTGTCCCACCCAGAAAATGAACTAGCACAGGCAAAATAGAATCCCTGCTCTTCTGACATCTCTATTCCCTCTGCTAAGTTGTTCTGGGGGATAGACAGCTAAGAATGGTCCATAACAGTGTAACTTGCTCTATACTTCTTGTAGGCTCCTGATGGAGATGGAACTGTAAGAGTGAATACCCAAATTTTAATAAATCCACTACCTAGTTTATATTTCATTAAGTGGCAGAAGACATCAATGACACAAAATCTAAATGTAGCAATGTCTTAGAAGTACACGGAAAAGTAGCAACATATTTCTTCAGTTATTAAAGCAATTTGGAAGCATGAATTTGAATAAGACTTCAAAGTAAGCTAAGGTTGTTCATTTCAATTTTCTTGTTCTATTTTTTAGATAAGAAACCTAAATCTCCATGTTAACATTTCAGTGCTTTGAATTAAGCTTATTTCTACAGCATTTGAAAGCGAAAAGAACATCAAACATAAATACAAACTAGACAATAGAAATAATAACATAAGCCTTTCTCCAGAAGTATTTGATAATTAAAATGGTCAGTTTTTTCTAGTCACATTAAATGTGCCAAGCTTGTAAAATATATCCAAGCAATGTAAAAGAATATGGACCTGGTAAAAAGTGGAAGACAATTCAGACAATTTTGCAGGTGTCTGCAAACTATACCTGGCCTCTTAGAGCAGGGCAGAAATTCCAAAATGAGAAGAAATAGAAAAACTACCCCCTTAGCTCTCCTTAGCCAACCTGATCACATATCTGCCTAGTGTAAGCCATATCTTCAGTAATACACTTAGCTGGGAAAACATAAAAACATAAACATCTGGAGTTTTTTATTCCAAGAAATATTTTTAAACCTCAGTTGAAAATAATTATATTCAAGAAGTAAAACAACACACTGAAATTGAACATATGTGAACTTACTAATTTTAAGCTAGAACTAAGCAACACACAAACATGCAGAAAAAAAAAAAATTCTCAAGCACTCACAATTCATAAGCAATATCATAATCAACTTGCCTTTTCGCCCATTAACAGGTGGGGTTTGATGTTTTTCCTCACAGTCTTTACAACATTAAAAACAGACAATGGTGATTAACAATGGGAACAATTACTAAGAAGAACAATGCAACTACAAGAACACACAAACCTGTTGCAAGCTACCTGAGCAAAACTTCATGCACCACAAAACACAGAGTGAAGAGCACGCAGTACACACACCACTGAACACCACAGAGACAGAATCAAAGCAACAGCAATAAAAAAGTAAACTGTACTATAACAAAAAATGGGAAAGCAAAGATCTTAAAAGACACTAAGTGAGAAATAAAATTTTAAAAAAATAAACCTGCTTTCCACCACTGAAATAATGAAATTACTCTAGCATTCAGAGTTTTGAACAAGTCCCATCACAGTAATTATTACCGAATTTTTTTCATAGAAGAAAATAGTAAACCATATTTTCTTCTCTTAAATAACAATGGGAAGAGGGTTCAGGACACAGGATTCAGACTTTTACAGTTTTAAGCAGCATCTAGCATTTTAGGCAGACATTTGTATGCTAGTAATTTTCCCTACCAGCTAGTACTAAAGGTGTTTCTTGATCAACTCATCATTTCTTTTTTGCACCATGCTTCCACAACTTTTGGCAATTATTAACTATTAATTATAGACAACAGAATGTAACCTATTAACAAGGCATGTAAATGTAAATGTATGCATTTATGATTCTTCCTTTGAAAAAGAAACTGAAGAAAAGAGAAATCATATCTTTAGATATCTGCAAATCTTTGAAACTGTACTGGTGTCTCCTGAAATTAGAAGTTAAATTTATGTTTTAATCACATGGTATTTGAGTTGAAAAAAGCATTTGCAACTGTCTGATTTGATCACGAGCTATTGGTAGTCATCACACTACCAACTGAACTGTCTTCCAAGCAGGATGGAGGACATCATACAAAATGGTCAAACTACTTCCACATAATGCAGTTGCCTAGTATTTTTGTCCAGCATCAGTCTGTTTGTGCCAACTAAGGGGGGAAAAAAGTGTCATTATAAAAAAATTTACTTTCCTGCTTGTAAAAATTATTAATGCAAAGCAGACTGTACCACATCTAAGAAGTACCCACCCAGATCTGCTAGGTCTGTTACTTGAGCATAGTGACAGAGTATTTCCATATATAGGAATAAAAATAGTAAAATAGTTGGATACATTTTTTCATGTTGAATTATTTTAAGCATTCACAATTGACAAATAAACTGTGCTACAATTAATTTGTTTGTGTTGTTCTTTCATAGAGTGATATAAATATTCTTCGGATTTTTTTATTTTTCAATTTATTTTTTTTTCAATTTATTTACAAGCTGGCTGGTAAAGCTTGCCTATATATTCAGGGGAAAACACATCTAAAGGAGATAGGTGCTTGTGGTCAGACAGACCTGCCTCGACCTCTGCCTCCTGAACTCCAGTGTGCTTGTTTTCTTCATCTCCTGCTGCATTAGATAAGCAAGGGATGAGAGAGGGGGAAAAAAGCAAGACAAAAACATGCATGCTTTGTTACAAGCTGCTCAAATAAAAGATAAACATCAAACAAAAGACATCCACAATAACATACAAACCCTCAGTCTGTGGCAGAAATTATTTTTTTAGCCAATCAAAGATCAAATAAATTGTTATGCTATTTTTCATTTATATCTCTAACTAATTCCAATGAGATCATCCTGCAAGTAATGATACTCATATGCAGCCCTTAATGTTCTTTGTTGCCAATTTCTTACTAAATTTTTAAGCAGTGGAAAGCATACAATTAGTACCAGAGCAGAGAAAACAGACAGATATTGGCAGATAATTAGTTTAAATCTCCTTCTTGGCTTTGCTTTAGTTGTTCTCAGAATAAAGTCCAAGCCTCCATTCTCAAACAGCATATTTAAAATTGTATCTAAATCATAAGCTAGTGGACATACTTGGTACCTTAAAAAGAGCAGGAGAAACAAAAGAAATGCTTTTTCAGCTTGGAAAAAAAAATCCTCAGTTTTCCAGAAAATATGCTTTTTACCTGGATTTCAGAGTAGTTCATATGCAAAAAGAAATTTTCTACTAGTATCTACAGTTGCCTAGAGCATATTTAAATGCTAGAGAATACTGAAAGAGTTTGGAACAACAGTGAAAGTGCCATTAATGATAAGAAACACAAATATATTAAATATATGTCATTAATAAAGAACCACAACTTTCTTTTGTGACAAAGTTCATGAGGGTAACAACAGTAATAATATTGTAGAGTGTCATAGTGAATTACTGATATACCATATGCCTGCTTTAATTTAAATGTCAGTTTATGAAGCAGCTTCAATGTGATGCAATATAGTGTAGTTTTTCAAGGCTCAAATTTTGATTGCTTATCGATTTTTCATGTTTTCTGCTTCCAGAATTCTTTCCAGTCCTCTCATTACTTGTATAAGTTTATGTTCAATTAAATAGCTCATTGAATTACTTGACTTTAGGTTTAGCTAGCATGTAATAGTAATTTTAAAACTACTGATTCTAGGAGGTCATTGTGAATAGAGAAATTCAGGCTATCATCAATGCAGTGCAATGCAACCTAACCTGTGCTTAGAACTCTGCTCTACTACTCCATGATAAAACCATAGGACATTCAAAATTCCAATTAAAATCATGACATTGAAAAATGTAATTAAAATAAACAGTCAACCTTCTCTCATAGAAATGAATGTATAGAAGATGTGCCTAAGACTTTAAAAACATTTTCAGTAGAGTTGAATTAAAATGTTCTTGGCATGTAGGTACCCTGAAAGATAAATGAACAGTGGTTGCCATAAGCACAGCTGTATGACTTCTCAGTCATTTTCCTTTCATGCCCTTTGTAGTCTCAGACCTACACAGTAAGATATTCAAATTTCATAAAGCTGTTTAATTTCTCCTTTTGCCAATCCAAGAAAAAATTATAAACTATGACTTCCCTTGAAAGGTCAGAACCTTTTAAGTCGGCACTTTAAACTCTGGGTTATAGGTCAAGTTTGTTCAAGTTTTTCTATGGAAATTGTACCAATGCAAATGAAATATTTTCATTCTCTTCAGGTCTGAGGATTCTGCTGCCTCTCACGAAAGGGATCTAAGCAGCTGCAGTCAAAACCAACAGGAGTATTTTTGCAAATCAAAACCCCAAAATAGACTCAGAAAGTATCCCAAGGAAGCCTTGTTACTGGTGCTAACTAATCTATTCTGTTTACTTTGCTGTCAAGCACACAAAATGCATACTGTGAAAGTATGAAGGTTTCTAACATATTACAGCCAGTACCACAGAAAAGGGATGGTGCAAAGCTCTGTACTTCCATCTTTTAGACTGTTGTGTTTACCTAAGTCATCAAGTTCACAGCCAAGCTGAAGGCACTTTAAGCTCCTATCCTATATATTTTATACATGTGATGAACCATTTTTATAAAACAAAACGCCATATATTTTACAAAATATGCCATATGCCATATATTTTACAAACCCTGCAAAATCATAGCTGGTAGAGTATGATACTATCATGACCAGTCATTACTGGTCCTCAGCAATTGCATTATAACCATCTTTCTGTGTGTCCCATCAAAATAGGGTAGGGCTATGTAAAACACACAACAAAATTCCTTTTCATTTTGCAAAATGAATTCTCATTTAAAGAAATTATGTTCTAAATGAGATAAAACCCCTTAAAGTGAAAAGCATGTACTTCTGTCAGTAGTATCTGTGCTTTCCTAACCATCAGAATGCCTCTGTAGCTTCTATTCCAGACTGCATGAGTGCAAAAGTTGCAATTATACATCTGTCCTTTTTAGAGATTTGAATATGGCTAATGGTTTCTAGCTATCCCTGATTAAACCTAATCAAGTACTCCTGTTAATTCTATTAATATCTAATTTTATTTTGGAAAAAGATTACCCATACCTGAAGTTAAGTGAGGACAGTTAATCAGCACTAATGTCAGGCTTTAACAGGTTCTGAAAGAACTTTCCGAAGACACAAGATTGTTATGAGACCATATAATTAAAGTCTTTACCATAGAGCATAAATAGAAAGGCAAATCCTTACTGAGCTCTACTATTTGTTAATTTCCTGAGCCCTTCATTTCCAAATTTTAAGGTTTTATTACATCTGTTTGGCCTAATATAATTTTCTTGTTTTTATGGTTGAGTGAATGGTTGGGGGACGTTTTTGTGGCAAGAAGAAAGAAAGGGCTAAGTTTATTTTTAAAAGGAAAATTAAAAATCTGTATTAGGAAAAAGTACTCTCTCTCTGATTAGTAATTAGCAATGAACTGAAAGGGTGAATACTGAATAATTTCACTTTATAGTGTTCCATTTTAATTGGGAGCAAGCGGTCAGTGATTTCATCCTTCTGCCAAGGCAAGTAAGAACAAAGAGATAAGTTACAGCCACACAGAAATGAAAAAAAATCATGTTAACCCTTAAGAACTATAAATACTGCACTATTCAATCCCTATCAGTAGCATGAAAAATACAGAACACTTAAGAGTACATCAACATTTCAGCACTACATTTCAACTTAATACTTTCTACAAATGTTCATTTAAACAACATATTTCTATCTCTAGTACAAATATAATTTAAATAATAATTTAATTTTAAAATAATTTTAAAATAATTTAAATAAGAATTCTAAAATATACAAGCAAAAGTTTAGCTGAAAAGAATCTTCTGGCATTTCAATTGTGAAAATTTCTTAGGTGGACCCAGACATCTTTTCAGAACTATTTTCTAACCACATAACATGAAAATGTACTAAACTAAGAAAATTTAAAGCAAAACCCAAACTGTCTAGATGCTAAGGTATAGCCTGGGTAGACAAGCTAATGACAGGAATTTCAGAAATACTCAGTCATTCTTCTCAGCAGGCAAATCTGATCCTACAATAAACACAGCAGTGCCAGCTTAAGGAATTAGCAAAAATATTATGACCATAAAAGACTGTAATGCAACTAAGGATGTTGTATGTTCTTCTGAGCATGTGGGACACGTGGAAAAAAACGTTTGGATCAGTATACCACAGATAGGAATGGTCATTCAAGTATTCAAGAGACGCCTTCATGTCCTGGAGCAAAAACTCCCAACCAGATAGTACAGTTCATGGAACTAAATCTAACCCAAATCAATGTTTTTAACTTCTGATCCTAATTTGGAAAGCAATTACCCAAAGGGTTGCTTGGGTTTTATCCCTGTAATTCCTTCCCTTCCATTTCTAGTCAGACAGCCATAAACACACCATATTGCACATTCTAGTGAGTGCTGCCCTGTAACAAAAAACATCTCCAACAGCAAATTACTCCCTTCTTTATACTTGAGTTCTGGCATTTGTACTACATTTAAAGAAAAGTTATGCAGATACAACCTTGTAAGAAACACAGATTATCCAAATGTATGCAAGCTAAATGAGACTACTGTAAGAGTCTGCAATAGATGAGTTTTTCCTTCTTTCTTTTTCTCTTTTACAAAGCTGAGGTGACTTCCAACCCATTGTTGCCTATAAGGTACCTTTTACTGACTCTTTTCATTGGTTTGATTTTAAATTAATGTAGTCAACAGTAAAATCCTTGGTTTCAAAATACAGACAGTTTAACAATCACAGCACATTTCCATGCAATAGAGAAACACCTCTCTCATTTGAGTCACGTATGTGTTCTGTAAGAGCAGAAAGGACTACTCTGTGACAACATTTTTTGGTATGGTCATACAGCCTTCCCAACAACACACAAAAGATTTGATTATCACTGAGGCTTAAAAAAAGGCATGAACCCTTCTCAAATATCTACAAAACTTTCAGGTTAACTTGATGCTATATTTGTTAAATACTAACATAAACTCCTTCTATGATAGTCAATGTTTCCAATTCTATTAAATTTCAGTCTTTGTAACCAATACTTCATTTGGCTAAAATAACCTACTGTAAAATTCAATTCTCCACAGTAAAAAGACTGCTATTAATCTTAATTATGTTCTGTCACTGAACAAAGTTAGGTAATCTCCTGTTCTTGCATAGCACTACCCTTTTTAAAGAAAATTATTACTCCCTTTAAAGAAAATTATTAGAAAATCCTAAAGAAGTACAGGAAAAGCTTCAAAGAAGAACTCTATGGGTATTAGAAAATGAACTCTTAATTCATGACAGAAAATTACATAGAACACTCTATGAAAGCTGCATCTAGGGATTAGGTTTACCACCTTTATATGTGTAAATTCAATATGAAATGTCTCTAGTTACTGTATCTTGAGTCACTTATGATGCATTGATTGTATATTAGAACAACAAAATCTGTGGATCTGACAATTTTCCATAACCCAGATTTTCCAAAAGAATTACCTTTTTCAAAAGACAAAGTAAAAGGAACATATTACTCAGTTTTCAAGTAAAATGAGAGTTCCTCAAGTCCCAGCAGTACTTACCAGAGGAAACAATTCTAGCATTCCTATAAAAATAATTATTTTATTTTGTCTATTAAAATTCTCTCTATAAAACCTATAATGTAAACAATAAGTAAGACTGTTATCCTCTCTAATCAAACACAATAAAAATATACTGTACTTCACAATTGCTGCTCTGAGGAGCTCACAGTCTCAATAGATATACTAAGCAAAGAGCAGGGAGGAGTGGTAAAACATAAAAGCATATACAGCAATGGCAGCAAACATCATGTGCTAGATGTGATTATTTCCTGAAATACCTATACTGTATTTCATATAAGCAATACACAACACATAAGACAACAAAGGAATTTATATAATAGACTGATGATCCGAGAAAACAAGAGTTTTCTTTCCATGAAGTTTTGTTTCCAAAATGGAAATAAATACTGCAAACATTGGAAATACTAAATTAAAAAGTCTGATGAGACAAACACAATAATACTACATAAAGACCCTCAGTGGTATAACCAAGGACTGCAATTGATATCTTGTGGCTTGCTATTAAGTAAATTAAATGGTTTTAATACTATAAAATATAAGGGAATTTTATTTGAAGAAAAAATATTTTAACTTTTTGAAAGCCTATCTCAATTCAATAATTTTCCCCATATCATTTGGAAATTGCCTACTAATTCAGCAAACATATCACACTATAAAATACTTGTAATAAAAACATTATTCTGATTAAATGTATGGTTAACATAAAACATGTCAAATAGCCTCCACTGCTTATATTTAAACCTGTGTCTGAATATCTGCTAATCCTGGAAATGTACATACATAACTGCTGAAATGCTCTAATTTGCCATAGGGTAAATTCTAGATCTTTAAAAATGAGTACATGTCTCGGTGCTTTTCTAATAGCAATCATATTTAGACAATATTATTTATATTGCCTTTTTTTCACATAGAATCCTGTAAAATTTATGAACCACAGGTCTAAAAATAAAGACTAAATCATTATAACAATAATTCTGACTATGTCTGTGCAATCAAATAACATCAATTGCAGTTGGGTTTGTTTTTTCCTACACAGCCTCTGAAAAAAGGCTTTTTGGTGAAAAACAAGCCCTTCTTTATGTACAGACCTTCATAAGATTCTATCTCCTTGTCTCCATTGTCTATGGAAAGTCACAAAACAAAACAAACAAACAGAAAAAAAAAAAAAAAAAAAAAAAAGAGGGAACCAAAGCACAGGGGTTAAAACGAACAGAAGTGTTTAAAAAGATACAATATACATGTTAAGAAGGATAAAAAAAAAAAAGTTGCATAAATGGCCATTTAGACTGATTTTGCATGGCACATCTAGTTACTACAAATAGAAGGGTGAAAATGTCTTTGCTGCCAAAAATGTGCTTATATACCTCTGTTTCTAAACTTTTCAGAAAATATCTCCATCAATCAATGTTTTTAATGGGCTTTAAAGATAAGCACAAGTACAGTACCAGTAAAACATGAATCATTAAATATCTGATGTTTCTTATTTGAAAGATTATTACCTGTCTTCTTGCTCTTCCTGCTTCAAGATGCAGAGGCTTTATATTAGCAATCTGTAATACACTCCATGTGAGCCCACAAGTGATCAACTAGGTTCCTGACTCCCAAAAGAGCCAGAATTTTGTCACTAGACAGCATACTAAAGATCATTTCCTGTGCCTGTTGAAGTCAATGACAAAACACCTGAGTTCAAAAGGAACAGGATCATGCTAATAGTCCACCTTGTTTCATGTGCATTATACTGCTGATTATTCATGTCAGCCAAGAGTATTGTAGATATTAAAACATAATAGAATAAAACACAGTACAAAATGCAATACCATTACCAAATCCCAACTCTGTACACAAAAACTCAAGAGATTACAACTGTAATGGTAAAAGAAAAATAATAAAAATAATCGACCATCATGAGGAATGTGGTAATGCCATTAGGGAGAAAACCATGCACTTACTTCTCTCCAACGTCCCCTTTGGTGGGAGCTGCGGTAACTGCCTGCCCCTTCGCCCTACTACTGGAGTACTTGATGGACTTGTCTGGACAGACCCAGTTCGAGGATGTGACCTAAGAGACACATACCAAAACAAACCACAGCCATTAAATGACAAAGTCATTCTTAAATACCATCTGATATGGTATTTAACTGATAACATTACAAAGTAGACTTACAATACTTGGGACCCTCGAAGTCCCAGAGGGAAACTATTCTCTCTTTTCACAAAAAGACCTGATTAAAAAGATAATTCTCCCCATTAAAAGGATGCCAAATTAAGGCTGAGGATCCTTCCATAAGCTGCTTCCATAAGATGCTTTTTCACACAGTTAAGCCAGTGTCGTGCATATGGATATAATAGCCACATACACATAAATTTATTCACGAGTCAAATTCAATTATCTTTGCTCAGCTTGTATTTTCTTAAATCACTCTGGAATTGCAGTGAGATTACACGAATTTGTCTAAATGGAGTAATGAACTGAGGAAAGACAATGATATTTGACTCAATTCTCACTGGGGATTTGATGATACTAACTCTAACTTTCAGAAAACAAAAGAATGTATTCTGCAGTTCTAAAATAAAGAGATGCTTTCCTGAACATGATCTAGACCAAAATCTGCTCATCTTTGTATTGTATTATGTTTGTTTAAACTAAGAATATTGTATAGAAATCCTCAAAATATCAATCAGGGGTACTCAAACAGGAACAGTACAGACTATGGCACAGTAAAATGTAGTCAGAAAAAATGGTGGTTAAGATGATAAGTAATAGACAAAGTTAGTACAGTGCATCTAAAGAAACTTTTTTTTTAAAAAAAAAATAGTTTCATCTGATGTTATGATGGTTGTTCCATAAGCCATGTCTGATGAACACAAATAATTTCTCATTCTGTAAGAGAAGAACATGATAGTTATGAGGTGCATTATGTGGAAACCATCCAGGATTCCTGACAAATGAGAAATCATAAACAAATGTAGTTAAATACTGTTAGCAAGCAATTTGCAATGGTAGCCACACCATTATATCCAGAGTAGAATATAAATAGTGTGTTCACACTGAAAGGGTTAGTATCTATTGCTGCTAGTGATCAGCTAAGGATGAGGCAATACCAATTAGCTACTGGGAAAATAAAATGGTGAGCTGGTGGGGCAGAAGGGGTTTAGTCCGATTGATTTGTCTGTTTCACCTCGGTAAGGCAGGTGAGGGAGGGGCAGATCTTCCAGTCATTAATGAAGGCATCGACCTGATGAGGTTTGAGTCAGGACGCTCTGTGGATCGGGAGCGGGAGTTGGTCCGCTCTAGCACAGGACGTTGCTCTGTTGATCGGGATCTTTGATATGGCTGTCTATCTGCTGCTTCACAATTCCTGTAATGTTAGTCAAAAAGCAGCTCAGTTGAACTTTGACTTTTCTATTAGTTATAAAATATGCTGCATGATACTGGCTTGGAGCAAATCATGTTATTATATACATTTTTAGGGGGAATAACTTTTCTGAGGTAAGTTCTTGATAACGTACAGGTTCTTTTACACGTATGATTTGACTTGCTCCATACTCTTGATAAATGGGCTGAAATGTTTCCAATGTCTCAGTAATGACTATCCATGCAATAGTCTGTTTCCTGACATTCTCTAAGTTAAAATATTATTTTGTCAATTAATATATCAACCTCAGAATAAAAGAGTAGCTGACATAATATTGTCTCAATAAAGCTAAGAACTCATTAATTGTGCAGTTTAATTATGCAATATTCCTCATATTAATAGATTTTTACAGATCTTTTACAGATTGCATTCTCTCTAGAGGCAGCACTCTTGTTTGTAGGAAAGTCCACAATCTAGATGTTATAATTACCACGTAGCACTGTTAAATGTTATTAGACTTGGGGATGTCTGTTATATATAGGCTAGGGTACAGTGATAGATTCATGTGTGGTGCTCAGACTGTAATCAGATGAAAATCTACATCATCACTACTTACAGAGGTTCTAACAACTATAAAAAAAATTAGTTTGTAATTAAAAGATTCTTTTAACCCACAGTCTATGGAATTGTACCAAAACAGCAGTGGAAAAAGTTCTTGTTAGAGATGCAATGGGAAGAAAATAGACTGAATAAAAGAGAATTTCATGATCAAGTAGTGATATCTTCTACTATCTTAGGCAACTAATCAGGCCATTATTTTCAGAAATTAATCAAGCTCCATCTTTTTTTCCCAATGTAATTGGTCTATTTTCAAGGAGTAATATTTGCTAGCAATATCCTCAAATACATTAAATCAAGGCAATTTAAAGATTAAAATCCATACCCTAATGGAGCTATTTATTAAAATCACACTTCTCCTAGCTCTCCTTGAGTAACTGAACAGATACAGAATACAAATGGGGAATGCATACCCTTCAGGACTTTTCCTTGAGCGAAATCATGCATTTTACAATGAAGTCAGTTAATACAATGAGTGGCTTGATGGTGATTAAGTGTAACAAGAAGTCAAATTTTAATTAGTGTCAAAAAGGAGAAAGACACACCACAGCCTTATTATGAAGACTTCTGTGTTAGTAACAGCATTTTATTTCTAAAAGCATTGAAAAAGAGTCTGGTGGCTGACTTTGCTGAATGCATTTATAAAACATTCATTAAAAGCAGTCTTTTTAGGCCTTCCAGGAGGTCATAATTGGACTCCTAGAGCATACAAAGGAATTGCCACAGACAGATTCATAATAATACCATACACCATGAACCTACATCTATAAGCTCCTAACAAGCAAACACACCACAGTGAGACACATAAATGGTAATTATAAGCCGAGGCACTAAAGATTGTAGGAAAAGTACAATGAGCCTGGCACAAAACCACAAGAAGATTACCTCACTTGTTCTTCTATCAGTTCTGTTTCTGAATAGGAAGCTTCATCAGCAAAAACATCCACTGTCTCGCTTCTTTTACAATAGACAGAGAAACACAACCTTAGCTTTGACAGGAATGTTTAGTTTAAGTAAATGTTTAAGAGAGGTTTCAGTGTTATGAAAGGTGAGAAAAATGTCAACCATCTGCATGATGGCAAGAAATGACCATAGAATACATTTTTTGACTATGGGAATAAATTCTGAGAAAAATATTCATAAATTCAACAAAATTACAAAAAGGAATAATATCCAGGCCTTGAAAAACCCATCCTTATCTTGTTTATCCACATATTTAAGAATATTAATGAGTCCACAGAGATTTTTTTGGGTCTGTCAGGATTTCTCCTGCCAGTGAGTGGAGGACCACTGGAGGACTCAGCAGCAGAGACTGGGCAATATGATAAGGGATCATTCCATACTCAATTTCTCTTTCCTTCCAACAGCCAATGGGACACACAGAGTCACAGGTGAGTGGCAACCACAGGCTTCTCATAAAGACTTAATGAGAAGATAAGACTCCCATTTGTTACTCTTAAGGCCTCATTCTCTTTAGCTCTATAGGTATAAAAAGTAGTTTTTAGCATATTAGTGGTCTGACCTATTGACTGATTAAAAGGAAGGAGGCATTTTTACCATTGAGATCAATACTAATGGCTTAGTGGGCAGGTTTTGTGTTCTGCAGAACATCATGGAGCAATGGTAGCTAACCACTCTGCTAACAGACAAAGGCCTCAAAAACATCAAACTTAGCAGTTAATATAAAGTTTGCTACATTCTCCAGTGGGCATTTATTTCAAGTGGAAAAACAACCAGGAGTTCCCCAAAGTGGAGGAGAGGGTGGATTTTGGCAGTAAACCTTTGATGTTGTGGCAATGCCTTTTTGTAGACTGAAGGATTTGAAGACTCAGTTGAGTCCTGAAGTTAAACTGATTGTCACCATCAGGTTCCAGGCTACAGGCTGCAATCCTCTCAATAACTACTACAGCAAATGGCAGGCAACTTCAAGGGGACAGCCTTGAAAGCTTCACTTCGTGGTTTTACATCATACACATATAAAGAGCAATTCAAAAATAGTTTTACTCTCTGGTCTTCAGCCTCACTTATTCTTTTATCCTTTTAACAGCAAACACATGTACTAAATGATCCCAGTCTTCAGCAACTGTCCATTTTATAGGAAAACTATCATTCTGATAACATGCTCGTGCAATGACACTCCTTCCTTACCATGGCACGCAATTATGCATGAATATCAAAATCCAGTCATAATTATGGGAGGAAGTTAAATTAAAAACGGAAGTCTATAACTTTTCAGATATTCTTAAGGACTTCTGCTTATAAATTATCTAGATGAAACTTTCTTACTTTCTCATTACAAATCTTATCATATGAATCACTGATTTTTAAAGAGGGAATAATGGTAGTCTTAGTTAAACTATTCACCATCCATATAATATTTTAATGTACACTAGCACTATTTACCTTTGCTAACATATTTTCATTATGAGAATACAGTTAATGAAACATCAAATAATCACTTCCTCCATCTAGTACTGCCTATTGTAGCACCCTTTTACTTTTGCTAGGGAAGACAGGCATGGTAGATGGCTAATTTCCATGCCAAAATCTGCAAGCCTTGTAAGCATAACTCTCCCTTACTCTGAGGGAAAAGTACAGCAGTGTTTGCTTCTAAACCAAGCAAGCCAATCACTATGAGACTGTTTGAGCTCTCTGTAAGTCACTACACAGAAAGCCCTGTGAGTATTCACAGTCTAACTTCCTATTCCAAACCCATCAAGTATTAGAACTAGAATCTAATATCATTTAGGTACCACTGTAAACTCTAGCTGCTGTAGTACCTAACCAAAGGTGCTACCAAATATTTGTTTATATACTGGTTTATCTGCATTTGTATATACATATATACATATACATATACGTATATGTATATACTACAAATTTCAAATGTGAACTTTTTTTCCCAATGCAGTGAATAAGACTTTCTGATTTTTAATTTTTCAGATTTGTTACTTTTCCTAACAAATGAAAAGAATTTTCAACAAATTCCTATAGTCATTGATCTAAACTTCTGGATAGAGAAAGCTTTATAAAAGATTATAAAACATTTATAAAACATTTTCCAACAGCAAGCAATTGTAACAGCTTACATAACAAATAGAACTGATTTTTTTCCCCAAATGACTGAAAACTATTTATTTAAAATCCCATGGTAAATTCTTCTGCTCTGTACAAATGATGAGATCATGCCAATCATCATTTTAGCATTAGGTTTTTTTTGTAACAAAAAACTGAAGAAATAAAAATAGAATTGTTGTAGGACTACAGTTCACTACAATTCAGGTCCTAGTGCATGGTTTTAATCTAGAAACACTGAACAGAACAAGAAAAATACAACAACACACTTTCTAAGTACCATAATTTCAAACTCCAGCTAATACACAATGGCAATACCTGTCAGTGTCTGTGGATGGTTGCTGGATTTCAATCCTTGGACATATTATTCTTCTACTAGCTATAGGAACTTTGCTGTTTAGTCACAGACACAAGATCCTCTGTTAGCATAACATAGATAAGCATGTCTACAAACAAATGAGATTTCTAGTACCAAAACACTTAAATTTGAGTCATAAATATTGCAATGAAAAATGGGAAGGAGCAGTACACTGTCAAATCTCTAGAAAAACTGGTGACAGGATATCTCACCAAATAACTCATATATACTCATAAAGGAAAACTCACCTATACTCATAAAGGAACTTAATATAAAATTATAAAATAAGTGCTGCTGTAGACTTTAAAAGACAGGAATGTAAAGCTTTTGGGTACTCTGAAAAAAAAGTAAAGCAAGATATTTTGGTTGCTGTAATATTCTATAATGTTTTTATATGCTGTATATAGAATGCTGTAACATTCTATAATGTATATATGTGTGTATATATATACACATGCATCCATACATTGATATGATCTAGTCACATGTATATTACCCTGTGGTATATGTGATAACTCCCAGTATATCTCCATGCCAGTGACAGGCATGATTAAATTGTAACATGCCAGAATCTGAATTATTCTACTGACTCGGCTAAGCAGACAAAGCAGGGACCTCTGCTGTGATCCCAAGCACGTTGTGCTCCACATTCCTGTGTTCTACTGCAGCTGCAGAAATGCAATTTCCCACAGCTTGCTCAGGTACCTGGGCATGGCACTGCAGCCACTTTGGTGACTGCTGTCAACACAGCTAACCATGCTAACACACGGCATGGTACAATTACAAAAACACTTAAGGAAAGAAGATATATCTATAGCTGCTGAGATTTACTCTCCAAAATATATATCATCATTGATATATTTGCTGAGGAATAACAAAGTCATGTTTCACCTAGGGAGTTGGAGCAGATAATGTTTTTTCCAACTCAAATTATTTTATGATTCTGTGAATGCAGTTAGAGGTTTATAGTAGCTATTACAATCACATATCAATAAAACCAATAAGCAATGTAAAACCTGGAACAATTAAGACCGAAATTATGCACATTTCATATAATTTTTATATGTAAAAAAGTCATAGAGTGGTTTTACTTTATTGCTTCTGGTACTTGCAATGTACCTTTTCACTTACATAGCCAGCTGCCTTATACAGTATCTGGTATTTTGCCAACTACTTCTAACTTTCAACACCTTTAACACAGACTCTCAATTGACACATATATAAGAATCACCCTGGAGGAATTCGCATCTCTGTGTTCATGGGATGACTCACAGAAGATCATGATAAAGCTGATTAGGATTCACAAGCTGGGAATTCAAAATTCTCAGAGATGAGAGCTGAAATCCTCTCCTCTCCTTCACCCCAGCTCAGTTTTATAACTGAATATACTGCAGTGATCCTCTTCAGATAATAATCTAAACTTCCATTAAAGTACTGGAAATATCCCAAAATATAACACTTTCAGCTTTATATTATAAATATATTCCACAGTTTTTCCCATTTTGGAACAAACTATTTCACCCACTCAACTTGAATATTGTACCATAATGTATGAACAAAACCAGGAACATGCCTCGGTTTTAATTCCCATGTCTCATGACTGAAGTATAGTAGTATCTAAGACAATGCATAAAGGATCTTGAGAGGGAAGTAATGAAAAAGAAGAATTTCCTAGTAGAGCTTGAATATTCAAATGTAGTTCAGCAGAGCACTTAGACTATAGACTAATCAATCAAAGTAGTTAGTAGTAGTTAGTAGGCTTAAAACTAAATATGTACTTAAATATGCCTTTTTAAAGTGCAGTACTAAATGCAAAATATGAAAAGTACTTGGTTCTTGATGGATTTTGTGGGATTGTTTTCCTCAGATCTTAAATATAACTTTATGGCACATATACATAGCTGGTTTTGTTTCTTTTTCAGTGACATTTTAAAACACCAATAATATGGCAGAAGTTTAAATAGTAAATTACCATAACCAGAGTTGTAACTATGCAGTTATTGTGTATACATACTGCAGCTACATGTTCATCTTCTTCTTAACTTTTGGCAACAGACCTATAATTCTGACCTCTCTGACATCGAGAGCTTTGTCTCTTGATGAGATCAGGATTTCAACCAGATAATTCAAACAGGAGCAGGTATGCAAGACTTTATTATCTTTTAAGTTCTCAAATCATAAATGAGCAAAATAGCATTCAGTTTCTGTTACAGGCATTCTCTAAATCCATTGATCTGTACAGAATCTGATTCATTTCAGCAGTCTTTATTATACTAAAGTGTTTTCTATGCCTTATGTTTTACTTAAAAGCCATAATGGTTCACAACAAATGATTTTTTTTTCTTTTGCCAAATATTTTTGGAGCTAAACTTAAATGGAAACAGAGAGTAGTAACTAATAAATTTATTTTTCATGTTAAAAATCTATTTTTAGATATTCACCCCTGATATTAACCTATGTTATCATCTATTCAGGACTAAAAGTAAGAAAAGAGAAGTAATCCAGGACTATTTCATGTGACTAGCAAAAGCAAAAGCTTCAGTTACACCAAGCACTTTCCAGCCTTCTTTAAATGCTGTTCATTTTCAATATGCTTGTGCAGTTTCCAGGATGAAGTAATAAATATGGCCCTTGCTGTAAACTTAAAAATGAAGAGCCAACAAACAGTGGCACTGTGGTTCAAAAAGCTAGAGAAAATATATGGTCTCAAGACTCTGCAATTGCACTAATGTTTAGCCAAAGATCCTCAAAAATCCCTCCTCTCTAAAGAGAAAAGCCCACATTGCAATATTGATGGATTCATTCAGGGTTTTATCAGATCTTTTAAGTTTCAATTTAACAGTCTCCTATGTTCTCTGTTCACATTCACAAAGGAAGGAAGTAAAAAAAAAAAAAAAAGAAAATTCTTGCAAGAGCAATAAGAAAAGCAAGGGGAAGCAGTAAAGTCAACAAACTAAAAGCAAGGAAAATGTGTGTGCTTTCTTGATCAGAACCAGCTACAGCTGGGAAGAACTAAAGATTGTAAGGCACACAGCACTTTGCATGGGGTATGCATCAATCACAAAGGAAGATAGGTTAGACAGAACCAGGATTATTTCTAAAAGTCAAATGTATTAGGTCTCAAAGACCTTTCCCAACACTGCAAATGTAGGTAGATATCACTAAAAAGCCTCTTTTCATTGAAGTGGTGCTGAACAGTGAGAATGTTTTAAAAATAGTTCAAACATAATTAATGTTCTTTTTCTATCTTTAACTGAATAAAACAGTTTAATCTTGGAAAAAAGACTAGAACATAGGTGCCTTAGTTCCGAGCCAAGAAAGAAAGACATCAAGAAAAAAACATTTATTAGAAATAAATTTAGTACAATTATAAATGAACTCTTATTATAAAGATCCAAAATACACTTTAGTTTTATCTGTAACACTACACTCTTTACTTACCCATATTTTTCAGCTGAACCATTGACTATATCATCTGCCCATGAACTTGGACCATTGTACCACCTTTACAATGCAGTTAAAATAAAGAAGTGTTATTAAAAAATTATGTACTACTATTAGCACTCTAATTCATGTGACATGATCACTTCTCAACAAAATGGGAAAACTTCCAAATGTTTTCAAATAATTTTGTACATTTTGTATTTTCTTTTTCAAAACCAAACACCAAGAAAAGTATAGGGCTTTTTTTCCTTATACAATTATTACATTTCACCACTAGTCTTTTCAGCAGTTCAGCCATAAATTTTAGTTCTATAAAGACTAATTGATACCGTATCTTTTTTTACATAAATGTCTTCATGTTTTCAATGGCTATTGAGTTTGTGGAATAATAAAAAGGTAATTGTGGACACAAAACATTAACAAAAATAACATTATATGCACTAATAGTTTAAAATATTAGTTTTAATTTGAAATACATGACCCTTCCAGCTGTAATATTTGTTCTCTGTTGGATAAGGTAGCTGGTTTCTCACAGGTATGTAAGAAACAGAAGAAAATTCACTTCAATGATTAAACAATGAAAACTAATTAAATTTCATAGTGGTATTATTCTTCCAGATACTGAATATGGGCTGCCCAAGCATTTGCAGTATCGCTTCAGCAAATCAGCTGAAGACAACATAAAACATTTATAGAAGTATTTTATCTTAAGAAAAACCATCAAGAAAAGAAATAATGGGACAAAAAAATTTGCTTCAAAAAATCATGGGATAAATTTCTTGTATGCCACTACTCCAGTACATTAAAACTAGATACAAATCACCCACCATTTGGTTAACTACTTTCAACTAAATCCCTGGAGTTTTGTACTTTCAGGTTGTTGCTAGGCTAAAGCCAGGGAGCTTCTATGTTATCTCTATTCAATGATTTCCACACGACAGTGAGTGAGAATGCAGAGATTATCAGAAAATATCAAAAGACCACTATATTATCAATTTGGACAAAAAAAAATATTTTGTATGTATTTAAAATATTAGCCATAGGGAAAGTTTTTCCATAAAGGAAAAACTTTTTAATAGCTTGAATACATTAATCCAACAATTATCATTAATCTTTTTCTGGGAATCACAGCAGTATTTTTTGCTTG
This sequence comes from Muscicapa striata striata, assembly GCA_030060385.1. Taxonomy (NCBI): domain Eukaryota; kingdom Metazoa; phylum Chordata; class Aves; order Passeriformes; family Muscicapidae; genus Muscicapa; species Muscicapa striata. Next base: position 4,757,104 of record JAREIS010000090.1, read on the forward strand.
TCTGCCTTTTCTCCAAACTTATACACAGAATCTGAGGGTTTGCAGTATGTTTACAAACTCAATAACCCCACATCTCCTGGATAGCACTTGTTTCTTCTATGTCCAACTGGATGGTATGGGGAGTGGCTTTTTTTTTTTTTTTTTTCTTCATGGTTTATAGCTAAATCAATGGCTGGATGAAAGTAATTTAAGTTTAATCTAATTGAGTTTTAGATTAGATGTAGATTTAATCCTGCATAAATTAGAATACTGCTGGAGAATGACAGACACATCTTTACACTCTCCCTGATTATCCATATCCTCAAAACTGAAGCCAGTCTCTCCAGTTAACCAGTATTTTAAATAGGAGTTTTTGATAAAACTACTTCATTGCAGACACCATAAATACATAAATATGGGTATAAAATTGCAGTGCACTTTATTTTTTTCTTAAATATGACTGTATTTTTTCATAGTAATCAAACAAAACCAAAATTTCTTGCTTAAGAAAAAATCCCTGCTTTACCTGTTTTCATAGTGTAGACAAAATTCAGACATTGACTTAACAATGGACAGAGAAGTATAAAAACATCTTATTGTAAAGAGGGAGAGGAACATTGATTTGCTCCTTCCTTCAGATTTCCTTCTCTTTTGGCCTAGCTCTTTAAACATGAAAGGCTGTTATCAAATAACTATTTCCAGAGACACTCCAAAACTTTTCAGATTACATGTCAGATTTTAGTGATATTTTGCTCACTGTGATACATTATATCCATGGCAAAATTTAGGAAGAATAATAGTACTTTGGTTCCTAGCATGGCAAACACTCAAAACCAATTTGAAGGCATTTGGTTAGTCCTTTTTTAAGTCAATGTGAGTAACATGCTAAAAACTGAGTATCTCTTAGGGTACTCAGGTTATAGAAAGAATGAAATTGAGGACGTGAACATGTCCTAGAATCACTTCTAGGGACAGAAAAGGTTAGCCATTAGAATTATGGTGCAGTTAAGTGGAGAAAAACCTTCAGTTGTACCTAAGTTCCTCTGTACTATTCGGTTTTCCTCCCACATCTAATGAATAAAAAATGTTTCAAGTTAAGAATTATGCTTAAAAAAATGCAAAGTCAAATTAATGGAGGGCTAAAAAGAAAATGAGGTACTTAAAACTATGGAGATTAGCTGTTCTGTATTTAGAGAAATATGGCATAAAGTGCACTGTAAATTTAAATATCATTAGTGTATGCCAATTAGAATTTTAGACTACGCTTCATAAAAATTTATTACTCAACTCTATCTATTTTTACTATATAAATTAAAATACCTTTCAGGAGTATAGGCTGTGTCATCATAATATGAATTAGGCACTCTTCTCTCCTGCCTAGTCCTCCTGAATATGGAATAAACAGCACAGATATTTCAGACATTTTAGAGGTTGCTTTTTTCATTATGCATTCCCTTACTGAATTATTAAGATGTGATGAAGATAGAGCACATTTATAGATAGAGCACATTCAATTCACCTGTATACTTTGAACATATATATTCTAATATATATATATATAAAATTTAAACTTCTGCTTTCAAATTCTATTCAGAAATAATTAACAACTTACTGAGAACACTTGATTAACGCACACATATTTCATAGAAGTAAAAAGTTACATTGACAGAAAACTACTTGAACAACTGAGAATGTTCACCAAGAGTAGGAATTGGATGTTAGAAAATGTCTGCTGGGTAAAACAAAAGTCAGGAAAGAAAATGGAAGCAAAATCTAATTTCCTTAAGTGAGACAACAGAAAGTCTGCCTGAAAGAAACCTCACTTGCTGCACAAGACATACACAAATCAGTTCTTATGGACTTACAAACACTAAACTGAAAGGCTAAGTGAAAAAAATAAATTGCACATAGTGTGGTGCTCTTGCTGATTAAGCTGAGCTCTGAGGTAGATAAGTTGAGAAAGAATTTCATACAGTGAGGTTGTCAAGATAATTTTATTTGGAATGAACCTGTTAATATTTTGTTAAATACAAGGACAAGGCTAAGAACCTTGAGAACATTACTTTGTCATTGAGATCATGTGTGTCAGACAATTTAAAATGTGAATTAGCCCATATAACTCTGTTGGATTCTGAACTAGGGGATATAAATAAAAGTGTAAGTAGAGCTTAACATGTCCAGCTATGATGTCTTGTGTACATTCCGTGGGAGTAGCTCAGCAGGGTAAACTGACACCAGCTGGTGCTGCCAGGCTGACTGCAACCTTGATCAGTCAAGGACCTTGGGGTGTGGTCCTGAGCAGCAGGATGTTCTTGAGAAGACCCCAGGTCCTAGGGACTCTGAAGCAACTGAAGTGCACAGGTGCTTGTTGCCTTTCTTAGGCAGATGCTGGAATAAATAGTTTGTCAATGCTGCTGCTCCTTTTGGGGGGGAAAGAGTTGGACTTCTTCAAAAGCAGGGAGCTATCAGAAAAACAAAATTATGAACACCATAACCTAAGAATTACTTCCGAAATTAATTAATTAATTAATTTTTGATAATGTAACTGTGTCCTAGAACTAATGAACTGCAGTCTATCATACCAGATAAATTGTAACTGACACAAACTTAGGGAGAAAAGATGAAAGAGAACCAAGTAGTCACTCTGTGGGGGGAAAAAAAGGAAAATAATGCCAGAAGAGACCAGAAGAGTTAACAGGGTGGCAGTGAATGACTACGAGATAAGCAATAAAAGAAGTGTTGAATAACAAAGGCAAGTAATTTTGACTAGTATATCTATATGATTTATTTGCCTTCAGAACACAGACACTGATGGATTCAGAATGACATGAGATTAAAAAACTCTCTGTCCCAGATGAGAGACTCTTTCCTAAATGCTGGACTGTGCAGAACAATATTTGCTATTTTGATGAATAGTGGAAACTGAAAAGTTGTTTCATATGCATGATAAAGTGAAAGAGAGGAAGAGATGTGGTTGCTTGATATCAACAAGACATTGATTAAGAAGACGGAACAAAGATGACAGGAATAACATCCTGGCCTACAAAATAATGTATTTTAGAGTAAGCATTGAACTGGGGAAAAGTGTAAAGATAAAAGAGGGAATATTGTTTTAAAAGCATGTGTTCATATATTTACAATAAAAATGAGGAATAGAAAATTACTTAGTTTTTTTCAATGAGTAAGGAGAAACTGGATAATGATTATGCTATAAATTGTCCTTAAATTGTGGTTAGAATACAGGAAGAAAAAAAGGATGAAAAACCAGGAACTACAATTGTGGCTGTGAGGTACACAGAGGAGTTCATGTCTGGTAGGATGACTCAAGTAACTTGAACACTAATGTTACCCACAGGCAGCCTGGATTCAAGAAGATCATAGAATCCAGGATCAGTTTCTAGGCCCAAGGAATCTCAAGATACTGTTCTAACAGTGAGCTAGAAATATTCCACTTCATGTCAGATTTTCATTTCTGATCCCAGATGGAATTAGCTTTAATAGTCTTCTGTTCCATAAAGCCCTGGAAAAGATTTTCCCACTGCTTAAATCCTAGCTTTTTCATCTTTATGAAGTACTGTAACGTTTGCCCTTTATTTTCATTGATTTGAATTTATTTTGAGAGGTTAATTTCAGAAACAAAGATTGAGATTTACAGGTCAAGAACCTCAAAGTAAGACAATTTGAGAAAAGCTTGAACTGTCACTAATATCTGAACAGTCACAGACATAACCAGTAATCTGAAAGAGGTTCAGATAAACTAATGCAAATCAGAGTATATATCTAAGGCAAAAAATTTATATAAAAATTAATTACTGAAACAGCAAACAAATGAGCACATTTCATCATGCATTTTAAGAAAAAAAATCCCTCTCATCGAAGTTTTTACATGTCAACAGAACTATTTATACTCTTCCTTTATAATAGGTTTCATGTAAAACAGCAACATTTCAAAACAAATGTTTGACTGACTTCTAAATGTAAAAATGTCTAATATGCCATAACTTTGGAGAAATTTCAAAAAGCAGTATTTATTTTAAAGGATTTTTCAGATCCTTTTTTGTTTCTGCATCCAAAAGTAATTTTACATTTACTTAAAAATATGGTGACACATGATCCAAATCCAGTGCAAGCATTAATGAACTTCTCAGACTCATATCCAGATGGCAGCCATGAAGTTAATATATGAGTTCTTTACTCCTTGCTTTAGAAATTTTTACATGGCCTCTCTTGTAAAGCAATACCTATATCAACCATTTTATCAAAGTCACCACTTCCTTTTTATTGGTTCACAATTTTCAGTTGGATAGTCTTGTTTCTATTTACACACAACTGTGTAAACTTTTTTGGTTTGCAATCTTTCTGGAGATATCTTAATTATGGTACTTCAGTATCATCTCTTAAGAGCCACTGTATTTCAAATTACAAGTTATTTCACAGAAACTGTTATGGGCTCAAATTCTCTCTCCATGTATTTCATGTGTAAATAGGAAGTATGGTGTTCTGCAATCACATACAGGTATTGTGATTATGCACAAGTATTCCTAAATCACAGAATATGCAGTATACAAATATAAATAACGTAAGATTACATAAGCATACACTTTCACTTTTCACTCTATTTTTCACTTATGTAGACTTCAGACAGACACTCTTTCGGTGTAAAAGTAAAGTAGATAGGCTTTTCCTTGTTATTTCAAAGAGAATAATAAATGCTACAAGCACTCTGGAAAATTCCAGCAAAGATAAGGGTTATAAAAGCAGAGACATATAATATCCATATAACCTATTTTAAAACTGGCTTCTGCAAAGCTGTTCAGCACCTCTTGGGATTTACCCATGGCCCTGAGTAGTCAGCTTTAAGATGCATACATACCCAGAGTATTACAAAACATATTCACTGTAAGTGTTTATCTCTTCAAACATAGATCACATTCTCAGTTTGGAAATCAAACACGTCAGTGTCAGTGTGGAAGAGCTAATGGCACACTCCACATCAATTATACCTCTCAAAATCATAGTAAGCACCCTCAGAATAGGTACGGCACATCGTACGGGAGCGGAGCAATCTGATTGCATCTTCACAAAACAGAGGATACATTGTGTGATCCTGGCTGTCAAAACAGAATGGGTGAACACAATGAAAAGCAACAAAAAGATGAAATGAGGACAAAACAATATGAAAAGCAAGCAATGTCAGCAACAGAACAAAACACTGGAACAGAACATGACTGGAACTTTGGCAAGCTTTGCAAAACTACTTTTAAAAATTAAAATATATTAGCTCGCAGCTACAAGAGCTACAAGACTATGAGAAAGGTATCACTCTCCAGTTTTATCATAACCTTTAACTCAGCCACTCATATATGATTTTATGCATATTAAAATCACAGTATTAGCATGTATTAGTGTTTGCTTGTTTAAATTATTTTCTTTATATAAAGAAAATAATCTTTCTCTCTAAAAGACATCAGAATGATGTAAATAAAGTATAGTCTTTGAGGACTAGCAATTATAGACTATTGGCAGTTAGAAAATATTCAAGTGAAACACAGGAAGAATTGCCCAGTGTTAGTGTGCACACTATGTTAACAAATCTAATGATGGTACTAACTCAGCTTCTAAGTTTTCTACCAGCATACACAGACAAATAAAACCAGAAGTGGACATGTAGGTACACAGAAGTACATGCATTATCCACACATAGTCACACAGAAGAAAACATATACCTGACATCCCTGTAATGGTGATCTGTGGACTGGGTGTACCGGGAACGAGGTAAAGTAACATAATGACTGAGGTGATGGCAGAAAGAAAAATACAGATATGAGACAATAAGATGGAGAAGGAATGGTATACAACACAAAACAAAAAACATTATAATCTGAGAATACAGGAGCTACAAAACATTGCTTAAGAGCACAGGACTTATTAACAAAATAATATGATATGTGGTTCTAAAGATAAAATTATCTAGATGATTCACATATTTATTCTGAGAAGCCAGTGGGAGATTATGGATCAAGAAGATAGCTAAAATTTTCTACAGTATTTCAGTTAGGAAGTAAAAATGCATAAATCGCTGAAAGCAACTCAAGAAAGTCAGATTGCCTATTCCCTTGTCTGGAGGCAGTAATAACTTTAAAGGAATAATATCTTTGAAATAGGTTTACCTAATCTGTCTGAAAGGCTACCACCATTGCAGAAATCTGTCCCTACAGAGCTCCAGAGCTTTCCCATTTCTAAGTGTAAGCTCTCCTAATACCTATTATATTGTGATAAAAGGTCAATTTAGAGCAAAGTGTTTCATTATTTAAATAAATAATGAAGAGATATAATATCAGGACCAAAATATGCCAAAAAAACCCCAAATGCAGTTCACAATAGGAAAACTAAATTATTTATATTTTGTTTGTATTATGAAACAATGTCAAAATTTATACATTTTTAACATATTTGTTATACTATTATCAAATTATCAAATATAGAAGAAAGCAATTTTACTTTTAATATAAATATATGCACACGGTACAGGGAAAAGGGTTTGGAAAAAGAGGAGTTTACCATTAACAAGGTGTTATTGACTACAGTTTCCCTGAAGCTGGGGTATTTCAAAGAAAAGTCTAATCACAACTGTCCACATTGGAAGTGCAAACTGACTTCACAAGAAACATGGAAAACCTCATCCTTCATTTTTATTTCTCATAGCTTAATTTGCTTATGATTACTGTTTTTCCAGGAATCACATTGTTAACAGTAGGTATATTACCTACACTTATTATATTTGCCTCTTTTGCATGAGGACAAAATGCACCATTACCCACATTAAAATATTCCTTATATTAGGTTGATTACGTATAGTACAAGATGTCTTTGTGTTCATTTCTTGTCAAATAAATTTAAGAGAAGAGTTTCCACTATAAAAAACTAATTTAAATCCCTGATTATGCAATTTAAACTTTGCAGTTTATTACAAGAATGAGGAGCTGTACACAATTCAACAGGGCCCAATTTGACATGGTACAGTTAAAATTTGAAAAAGGACTAATAATTATTAAATAGTCATAGAGTTTACACTGCAAGCTGTGAAAACTATGGATGCTTTAAACTAAGGTCAAGACCTAAGTATCAAAAGTAGTCTGCTCACAACAGCCTGTCAGTCAGCACATTGTCAAGAAACATTAAAAAAAAATTTATCACGTTCTTAAAATTTTCTTTGGAATATATGCACACCTACAGGAAGAACAATCAAATAAAAATGTAGAAGTCTACCCTTCAGGAGCTAAATTTACAACAATGGCAAACCACTGCATACCATGTTATTCTCTCCATTACATGGATACATTCCCAGGCTACGTCCACATGAATATGCCTTTAAAAGCAACCCTGGAATTAATACCTAAAAACTCTTGCTCTAGTATTAATAAGCAATTAATTAGGTATCTCCAGCTGGTAGACATTTTAATTTTAAGAATCCACTTTGCCTTTTATCATTCCAGTGAACTGCTGACAAGTTTTCCTGGTGGTCTTTGAAAAATAGATGACATCAATAAATACAATATATTTAACCATTATTTAAAACCAACATCTTAAGCAAAACTAGGATTTCAGGTAGTACATGTGTTGCAGAACGTTAATTCTGTGGAAATGCTCATGCTATTTGCAAGTAGGTTACTTACTGTCCATAGGAAGGAACACCCCAGATTGTTCACCTCCCTTATTTGTATGTGAATGAGTCACCATTAGTTCATGTTCTGCTTAGGATTTCAATCCTAACAACTTCTCATATCTCCACCAAACTGTTTATTGCCCAAGTTCTGGTATCAGGTTTTGTTGTAATACTTCCAGAAAATCAGAACTCCAGAGTCCTTACCAAGTCCTGGGAATTTTTCTTGGGAATTTCTGGCAGGCAGTTCAACCTTTTACCCTTTTTTTTTTTTTTTTTTTTTAAATTCAGTTCAGGATTTCAGAATTGGAGTATGATACTATTTAGATGGCATTTAGATACAACCACTTATACAATTTGATATTAGCTTGAGCTTATACTTGAGCTGACCTTCTGGAATTACTGGCTATTCATACTTTTCCTTTTTTTCTCAGAGCCCATGCTAACCATGCTATCTAACTTAATAGAATCATAAAATCACTATCAAAGATCATCAAACCCAACCTTTGACCAAATACCACTATTCCCACTAAACTATATTGCAAAGTGCCTCTTCTACTTGTCTTTTGGACACTTCAAGAAATGGTGACTCAGCCATTTCCCTGGGGAGTGTGTTCCAATGCATAGATTCTCCTCTCAGTGAAAAAATATTGCAGAGCAAAATGCTTAAATGCCATCTCTCTTCCAAGCATCCAGCTAATACCACACTAGTTGGTTTTTTACCATTAAATATATTACTATGCATTTTTATAAATTTAGGTTAAAATAAATTCTTTAGGCTTTTATAAATACGTTAGCAACACTAATAAAATGCCTATGACTTAGTCTCAATGTTCAAAACTGAAGCATACATTTATTTGGATAATCCCCAGTATAAACCACTTAAAATCATAAAGTAAATGTATTAAAATGTAGTAAAAACATTAAGCTTTGTGTTGCCTGAGTGCAAAAGAACTTCTGCAATGTTCCAGATCTCCATCTCAAGTAAATATATAATTTGAGCTGTTAGTGAAAATCATTACCCTATTTGCACATATACATGGGAATGCTCAGATGACAGTGGAGACATGGACAAAATTTAGATATGTCAGATTTTTAATATGAAAAAACCCTCCAGGATAATTTTTTTTTTCAACCTTGCTTTAGATTTCTAGCCTCTTATCACACATTCTTTATTTCCTACATTATAGTAGTCCATGGCAGAAGTATGTCAAATGATGGTATGGCAAAATAAACATAACCTGCATCCTCACAGACTTATGAAACATTACCTGTTTTGTCATGGATAGAATAGACAGAAAATTTTCAGCAAAAATTCACTTTACTTATACTAAAATAATGAAGTTAGTCTAACAAGGCAGCATTATAGGTTTTGCAATATGATCATTATTATACACACACACACACACATTCCCATCCCCTTCCACACTATATCAGGTGAAAAGAGATTTCCACTGTTCTGACAAGGAGACTCCAGGTACATAGGTAAACAGGATAACTACTTTTTTTAAAGTGAATAGAAAATTACTTAAAATTCTTCTGGTGTATTGCTCACCTATTTGTCAATTTTCTTACAAAATTGAGTGAATCATTAGTGTAAGAAAACAGAAATCAGTGATTCAGCAACTGATTGGAAATTGGAAGTACTTGGTATCCAGGACCAGGCTTAACATACCAGAAGATTCTCAGAAGCACACCTGAAAACACTCACACACACAGTACCTCATTTGAACCTCATGCAATAGCTTTATGTTCTTCCTATGCAAGGGCATTTTAGCCTGTTTTGTATTGTATGGGATATTTTATTTAATAGTAAAGAAGAGGTATTTAGGAGGTAATTGATTCTTTTCAATTTTCACTCTCTGTGACCAGGTCCTAAAATCTGATTGGCATTCCAGCTTCCCTACTAGAGTGGGCAGTAGCCTCTCAAGTGCTTTTGTGGAAAGGCTAAAGAACTGTGTATGATTACACCTTTGTGCTCATTGGAATACTCATAAATAATTCTGAATGCAAAACAAGTCTTTGAGCTCTTTTCCATTAGAGCCTGCATGAATGAAACTCAGTTGAAACAAGACATTTCTCTCATCCTATCACTGTTTATCTATGCCCATATTCAGCTTTTTCCAGCATATTATCTGATTGCAATTAAAGCAATATATTGTATCATTGGCAAGAGTATCATCCTCTGTTTTCAGTAACCCTCCTTTACATTTTTTTTCTGAAATAACAATGTATAAAAAGTATAAAATTATTTAAATTGCTAAAAAATATTTTTTACTGGTATGAATTTACCTTTAAATAAAAACTCCCCATTTCTCAAGTTAATTTTTTTTTAAAAAAACTAGCAATGTGATAAAATAGGAATTAGCTTAATCAGACTCCAGAGTAAGAAACAGGTGGTTCTCAGGGTCCACCAATTGGGAATTTAGGGGGGGAAAGAACCATTGAAGTGGTAGAAAAGGCAAAGCTGCCATATGAAATTTAGGGGAATTGTGGGAAGGAACAAAGTAAAAAGTTATGCTTGGGATCACATTGACTGTGAGGATGAACACAGAATTGTTCAAGGGAAAAGAAGCCAGGAACTAATAAAATTTGGATTCAGAGAAGAGGCATAGCTCTATGAGCAGTTTACTCATTTCAACAATGGAAAACAACTACTACAGCTGGTTACTTTTTCCAGGGCCCAGTTATGCCATTCTAAAAGATTATATTCTCATTTGAATAAAGCAATAGCTAATGTTCTCTGTGGTAGAATGTTTTCCATGCTGCTTCCCAAACACCTGGCAAGTCACACCAACAATGTGAATAAATGTGAAGTCCAGCTCTTAACTCTTAGAAAACATCAAATGCCATCCAAGAATAAAACCCTGGTTATGTAATTTCCCCTTCTATATTTCACTGAGTACATTAACAGAATAGTTTTATTTAATACTTGGGTTTTTTAAAGAAAAAAAACCATATTTTCTTTACTTATAAACATCAACAAATTTTCCACCAATAATGGCCTGGATGCTTTTTGTTACATCAATTCTATGGAATTTTCTGCTAATCTGGGATAGATGAAATCCTAGAAATGTTCTATCAGAATGTGATTGACAATTTGAAGACTTTAGTGGTGAAACAATAGCAATTATCAGCAGAGAATTTGTGAGCTGACACACATTCCATCAAGATGACTTTCAATAAGAAAATCAGTATCACACTATCACAGTTCTCCCCATACTGCACTTTAAAATCATTGCTTCAAAGGTGCAACACAGAAGTCTTTTATCAGAGCTGCATTATTTTTAACATAGGCTTTTTTTTTTTTGGGAGCATTTTATTCTGAGGAATATATCTATGACTCTTGGTGGTGGTAGGTTTTTTTTAAATTTGGCTCAGAGCTTCATCTTTACCACCTTCCTACTCTGACATCCCTGTTGGAGATAATCATCCTTCAGCAGACTCATGGAGGCACCAGGTGGGTGGCACAGATAATTGTGCAATTAAACAGTGATTTGAAAGGAGAAAAAGAACTTAAAGAAACACTGCAATTATTGAGATTCAAACTGATGCAAACATTTTATAACATAGCTATAAGTAAATTTTCAGCAGTGCATTTCTTTTACTTTATTGGGTATTTGAAGAATCAAAGCAGTGACATCACATATCCCCATGTGAGTACATCACCCATATGATACACACAACTGAAACATGAAAAAAATTATCCCAAAATTTCCAAATAAAGCATCAGGAGCCCTTTATACTTTACAATATATTTGTATTTTAATCTGCACGTAAATGATTTTACTGTAAAATTTAACTAAATAATTAATAAATTACTACCTAATTACGTATTATTCAGCTGTGTATTTAATAAAGATTTAAAAAAAAAAAACCTGTTCTTTTCAGTGTTTTAATATGGAAAAATATATTTTAAAAATTTTCTTAGTTTGACCTAACCAGGCACCTACTTAATAACAGTATTGGATTAGGAGCCTGCTACCCATAGATAAAGCAACTGCACAGTATAAGAGGCCATTTAGAAATGTAAAATTTATGTTGCCTTTGACCACCTTTAATTTTGTGTCAATAACAGAAACAGGTATTTACACTGTCTTTTAGCTAACATGTAACAGGCTCATTGTAGTGAATTACTTTGGTCTTCGCTGGTTTGATTATAGCTAACATAATTTTTTGGCATGCATTTCAACATTTACTTCATGTTAAAAAAATCCAAGCCACGTGCTTTCAACAGAATGAAAAAAAACAACAAGTGTGTATTCAAATATGTGAATGAAATCTCCTCTCAGTAACAGGGGTGTGCTAGTCCTGCTAGTTCCAGTACATCCAGATAACATCTGTGAAGTGATTTTAAAGTAATGGACAGTATTTCTCTAAATGACCATGCTTACGATTACCCTATTAGTTTAACAAAACAAGTAGCAACTTTTCTTCTTCCAAATGCAAAGTGTACAATAGCTTTGAACAACGAATATTGGATAATTTCCCTTATCTCTTGCGTTTTTTTAAGTGCCCCTCAGAAAAACACTTTTACTTTAGAAGTTTTCTCATCATTTTTCTTCAAGACTATTTGAGTTAGGCATTCTCAGAATGCTCTGGTTAAACATACCTATGCTAAATTCACCATCAGCAATGTTATCCTCAGGGAGAACCCACCTAGGATATTGAATAAAGTTAAATTAATTGTTGTTAAGGAGTATTTATTTGTTGAAGTTGTGGGCCTGAGTACAATTTTCTCACACTGTCTTGGTGTTTGTTGTTAAGTGTTGATGCACCTTTTGGAAAGAAACACACAGATGTAGTTTGGTGGTTTTATTGTTGTTTGTCTTTTTCTTTCTGAAACTATGCTAAGATTCTCACATTTTTCCTCTAATTCACCTAATTATATTGATTGTTTAAATATAAAACTCTGAGGTTAAATCCAATTCCAAAATTTTCTCAATAGTTTCTATCGTTTGATTAGTTTCAGTCTCTCAAATGAGGTAAAAGTCAGTTTTAGAGAATTTATTAAAAAATGTCAAACTGACATATACAAGGTTATCCCATTACAGATAAAAGTTCTTATGGAACTTGGGTCCATATTAGGTCATAGGGATTCCTATTTCTTTACATTACAAATGTAGGCTATTTCATGAGAGTATGAGTACCCACAAAAAACCCTACATTTTGATAACAATTAACTAGTAGATCTATATTAATATACAGGTAACAAATTAACATGGTTTCTCACTTTGAGTTATGAGTGTATACAGTACAATTTGACACTTTTGTTAATACAGCAACAGATACAAATATCAACTGTAAATTTACCCTTACATTATACAGAAATAAGTATATGATATAGCCATATTTTACATATTTAGGGTTTAGTGTTTGAAAATAAAATTATCTCCAATTAAAATTTTTTAAAAATGTGTCTTTCAGGTTTTTTTAAAAAATAATATTATTTTCTATTCTAACTATGCATTCAGTTTTGAAGGAATGTTTACACTGCCATTAGACTTGAGGTTGTTAGGCTTTTTGTATGTGGTTTCAGCTAACTGCTCAGTGCCATATACCTTAGAGAGCTTAATGCTGAATTATCTAGAAAAGGAAGAAAATAATTTTCTTCCTCATGTTCTCAGTCATATTTTAACTTAGCAACTGAGCATATTCCCAAATCCCTTTTTTGTAAGCAGGTTCAAAAGCTGTTTCATGGAAACAAGAAACCATCAGAGCTGTGGGAAGGAAATATGTGATTTGTTTTTAAAGCCAAGTGTGGTTAACATGTAGAGAAATTACAAACCTATACAAAAATGCAGTTTTTCAACTTCCCCCAAGTGCCTGCAGTTCCAGAAGTTTCCAGGAGAAATACTATTAAAGAGCTACTTTAGGGATACCACTAGGTTTTTATTATATAACAGACAGTATCAAAATATTAATTTAAAAATTTTGAAATCTAACAAGATTTCCATGCATAAAATCACTGTCAAATTAACAATGAATATAAAAAAATTTGGAAATAGTCTTTTCCTGTTCAGAGACTGCATTTGGAAATAGAGGCATAACTAGCCAATAATTTGATTCCACAGGACACCACTCACCATGTATGAAGAGGAGAATTTCTCTATGTGTTTTGGAAAATACAGACAACATAGAAAACTGTGTTCAGAGATTCAGAGCACACCTATCAAGCAAACACCTATTGATCTAGACAGTCATGAAAATTCAATAATCTCATCTCCAAAAACCTTCTGACATTGCTTTTCTGACATATTCTAAAAACCCAATCATATTTCTCTAAATCAAGTCAGTCCAGCAGGGATTATTTGACTGAAGGGATGGAAAAAGATTGTGGTACAGTACTTCAAGCAACCTTTCACATCTATACATTTATCTGGAAGGCAACAATGAGCTTGCACAGTGAGCAAGTGCAGCAGCACTCCATAAGGCATACACAGGCTCTGAGGACAAGTTAGATCCTGTTTCATTGGTCTAAAAATCAACATAAATTGTATCCCAAAAGCATTCTGTAATCATCTTTTAGGAAACAGCTCAGAATCTTCAAGTTACTACCTTCTGTGTGAAAATCATACTCTAATGAATCAACTAGATTTTTTCCCCATAATTTCCACAGAAATATTAATTAGTTTAATGCAAAAAGAGGTTGATTTACTGTATGTGTGATGAATACAGCTACTATTCTGGATGATAAACACTTCACTGTGTTTTCATTAGCTTTATTTTTGCCCATATGACTTTTTTGTTCACCAAATTAAATCACAAATCACTTTGAATAGATTTGGGGTTTAATTCCTTTTGATACTTTTCTTGTAGCATGTCTTTGGGAACAATTAATTATTATTTTTATCTTCTGAAATTAAAATATTATAATCTACTGAAAAATATTGTCTTGCATACAGTCATTGACCATCACATTACTGGTCTCTTAAGACATATTAATCTTTTCTATTCAAGATTGCTAACAAAAAGCCATTGATTTCTCAAATTCTTTGTACTACAATTAGAAACGCCAAAGAAGTGTTTTTATCACTTGAAGAATAACCTGCAATGGCTATCCGTAAAAGTATTAACTTCAAATACTACTCATATATTACTCAAGATTACAAAATATATCTGTATTACTCCTGGTATATGCAATTATAAAATAAGACAAAAGCTAGCAATTATGCCTCCCATTATAAAGTGCAGGAATTTCAGCTTGGTGCAAAAAAGCTGAAAGATTTCAAAAGTTAAAGATAATAAATGCTTTTTTGTTTTGATTTTCTACCTGAAGACAATGAGATGGAAAAGACCAATAATTTTTTTAATGTCACAAAGCCATTGCCACAATTAATTAAAAATTATCTACATTGCTCGATTATTGCTGCAATTCTTTTTTAAAGAATTCATATTAAAATTCATAGAGGTTGATAAAGCTCTGCTTACTGTTTGGGAAGTTCCATTAGGCAAAACATTAGTCACAGTCAGATTTGCCTCTAAACACAAAGACTCTGATTTCATACATGCTGTACTAATCATTTTTTCTTTTCTTTTTTACATAGTGTCTCAGAAGGTTGAGCAAAGACAAAAACAGAAGACAGTACTAGAATATAGTTTTGTTACATCTGTGAACTGCACTGTATCTGACAGGAGCATTACATTAATACTGAGCTGAAATCATCTATTTTATGCCTCTATTCAGCAGCAAAAACTACCAAGTCTACTGACAGATTTTTAAAAGCAATTTAGTACTTAAAAATTCGCTAATACAATGCAAAAAAAAAAAATTTATAAAAAAGGACAACTAAACTATACAACTTTTATATTATAGACTCTCCTGTAGATTTTTTCAGATTCCCTCCTGACAAACATACACTCACTGGACAGTTTGACAACCTTATGTGCACTGACAGTTTGTAATGTATGTCATGCAGCCAGTGGATAAAGGAGAAATGCTAATCTCTGGGAGTAGGTATGTAATTTAGTTTTTAGCAAGCTACCCTCCTGGAGTTCCTCACGTTGGTGTGTGCAGGCTAGAGCTGTTTGCAGCTCCAGCAGCCCTTACCTGTCTCTGTCGGGGGAGTAGTGCTCGTCCATGCCGCGGTGCCGGTCCATGCGGTTCAGCGTGTTGTAGTGCGCGGGCGTCGAGCGCGTCCCTCGCAGCCCCTGATCCACATTCCGACTGAGGACAAAGAGAACACATTCTGAGTCCCCAGCGTGTCAGGACAGCATCCTCTCACTGGTTTGTACAAACAGCTATCAGCAGTCATGTTGGTAATGAGATCTGTTAGCTCACTAGGCCTTTCTATATATTTAAAGTACAAAAATTTTAAATCTTAAAGTAAAAAAAAAAATATTTCTCGTTTAGAAAATGGTGCCAAATCCATGATAGTGATAGAATTCTCTTTTTTTCTTCCAATGTGTTTCTTGTGGAAGAAGAAAGCTTTTTTCGTTCCCTTCATTAAAAATATTAATCTTGCACAACATTTCATTAGCCTTTCCAGACCTTAAGCAAAAATTAATTTCTGAAACATACACTGTAAACAATTTTTCATGAGTTCTTGATTTTGGATTTACTATAAACTGTAGTAAGACACAATGGGGACTTGGAGCTGTTACAGTAGAGTGCAGCCTGCTGGAAACATCATCATCTGAATCTAAAGTTGCTTGTTTTGTCTGAAAAACTTACTCTGTATTCTCACTAGAAAAAAATCTGAAAAAACCCATAACCATTTAATTAGCTGTAAGTGGTACCCATAGTGCAGGCTTGGTTAAAGAGCACCAATCACCTGTCCTAACTGAGACCAAAGCTTTGCCTATTGATTGTTTTGCTCAGTTAATCTTTCCATACCTACTGACACACACTAACTTTACTTTTTGTGCTCTGTAACCCAAATCCACAGAACACAAAAATAGAAAAAATGGTCAATTTTAATATTTATTGAATAATGAAAACATAATTGTTTTGTATCAATTTCAAAATAAAACTGTAGATGCTTCCCTTAAACAAGTTTAAGTTTTAGACCAATACATTCTTCTGTCTCCTGTCCTTTACTGCAATCTGAACTAGTGTGAGCCTCAATTTCCTTTTGTTTGTCTGTTTTTTGTTTTTATGTCACTCAGTTCTGCTTTCCTTTCTTGCCACTTTGTCTGCCTTTTTGGTACCTGTCATCCTTTGTCAGTTACCAGTTTCTGAGTAGTGTTAACTGGTACATGTATCCTTCAATGTCACTGCCATGACATTATTTATTTCTGCATACAAGTGCTATAAAGATGTTGCATTACACATAAACTTTTGCCTTCAGCTCCACCTCATTAGTCATAAAACATTTTCCACTCTGGCATTCATGAATCCAAATATTGAGTTTACTCTGGCTAGTAAAGAGTAACAAGAGCACTAACAATTTCTTGTCAGCTACAATGCAGTGGCCTTTGGTGGAGTTTATCAACAAAATTAAGTAGGACTGAGGACTACCAAATGGTTTCTAAGAAATAACAGCAACTTCTATGGCCCAAAAACTCCTGCCTGCAGAGGTGTCAGTATTGGGAAATCTCTGGGCATGCAGAATGCTCACTGAAGTTAGGACACCTATAGAGCAGCACATGTGTAACAAATTCACCTGAACAGGATGCAAAAGTGATTAATATTCTTATAGATTTCCTGAGTACACCTGCATTTTCAGTAGAACTGCAATAGACATTTCTGTAACCTATAGATTATACTTCTCTTCTACAAATCCTCAAGTTCTCATAACCTAATTTTCTGAGCTCAACGAGTCTTCAAAGAATTGATTTGGTGTGTGGGCAGGGAAATATTACACAAATAATGCATTTGATTCTGACATAGTAGGAAACAGCTGCAATAAATTCAAAACTGTTTTTGAAAATTTAGCTTTAGGAAAGTTAAAAAGCAAGAGATTTTGAACATGTAAAGAAATCCAAGACTACAAGAAAACGAAAAATAGATTTTTCAATGTTAAACAAGTGATAATTACCAGCTTGAGTAAAAGTTGTGCCCAAGCATGCATGCAGACAGAAAAACATAAAAATACAAACATACACACAAAGAGATTTTCACATTTATGTCTAATAACCTCTGGAGATTTCTTAGCATAGGCAATTACTTCGGCTGAAATCAGTACAGTAAAAATCAAAATAGGCCCCGTTGTGTCTACTATTTATGTCTCATTTCATGTCAGGCTGACTCAGTTTTAGATAGGTTTAGGTTTCAAGTAGAAACACATAGTTTCTGCCTCTTAGCTGTAGGAGATGATGTGGGATAGTCTGGAGTCCTAATATCTCACTAATGCAAAAAGATATCATACAGGCTACATGAGGAAATGATAAGTAAAAACACAAGTAAGATACTATGAAGTCAAGAGAATTTGAATTTAACAAAAAGAGCAAAGATAACAGAAAGGAAAGCAGAACACAAGAGTATTGGGATGGCTGCAAGAAAGGGAGAGAAGCATGTACCTGCCAGGAATTATTGGATACAAGATCTTCAGTATTAAAGGGGAATTGTGAACATTACAGGCAAAAGAGGTAACAGAGATGACTTCCACTTTCATTTCAACTGAATTACTTATCATCTGGAAACCTACCCATACACAGCAACAAAAGTGCTGGAAAACAGATTTCATTCCCATTTACATCTATCCTTCTGTTTCCTTTATCTTAAGAAAGCTTATCCTGCAGAGTATTAAATCATTTATTAGGCATTATCCAAAAGTAGTAGATTTTGGAAGAAATTTCCAGGTCTAATTCTCTCAAGATAAATAGTTATCAGAGATCTTCCAAGATCAGGAATTGATACCTTTCACCATAAAATTGTATGTCTGTCAGTTTATTCGTGATGATTTAGAAGTATGAAAAAAATAGTAGAAAGGAAGCTACTGTGGGCAGCAAGGGAGGCTCCCCAGAATCTTAATTCTACAGAAATAAAAGAGTTGAAAACATCCACTGACATAAGAAAGGAAATCTCAAACTATAACATACTACAAAACATGGCACCTATAAATAGCTCTACAAAATGAAAATATGGAGAGATATTTTTCTTTCCTTAGATTGGATTGTACTTAATTTTGATGAAAAACTAGATATAAATAAGGCAGAAATAAGATAAAATTATGTAATCATAGAATAATAATAATGAATAATATAGTAATAATAAACCATAAATAACATAGAATTATATATAAATTAGGCACATCACTATAATGCAAGAAAACACATTATTGGCTTTATGCAATTTTGTAAGCTCTAACCAATTCATTGCCATTTTGAAAGTCTAGGGATTATTTCCAGTATTGGCACAAGATCAATACCACTTTAATTTCTACAAGTGCATAGTTAAACAAGAGTTACCTTTGTGGGGGAGGGACACTGGGAGACCACGATCTAGTCCGTCCTATACTATCTCCACGGTGAGGGGACCCTGATCGAGAACAATGATTAGATGACATTACTTGCTCTGGCACTGACAGTGTTGAACTTTGAAGATCTCTCCCATTATGTCGGTAGTCTAAAAAGAAATGCAAATATTCAGTGAATCTGAATTTTCACTTTTCAACTTCCTGCCATACCTGTAGCAGTGAGAAACTCAATAAAAGATGGGATTTGATCAAGAATGTTATCATATGCTCTTGGGTTTTGTAATAAAACATACATACGTAAAGTTGACTCCTGTTGTTATGCTATATTTAAGTACAATTGCAGTTCCTACAGTTATACTTTAAAAGTATAGAAATTAATACCATGCACCAAACTGGGGACTTACCATTGATGGTTAATACAGTGTATTAAGAAAAGAACAAACTAAACTGATTTTTCCTCAGAATAAAGAAGTTAATTATCACATTTTAAATCAAAATTACATTGAAAATGTGGTGTATATTGTTTTTCAAATATAAATGTTCGTAATTAAAAATTAATCTATAATTTAGTTTACAAATTTGTGATAGGAAGCTACTATGGAGTTAAATGATGAGATTGGGTTTAAGAAATATTTGTTTTTCAGAAACAATTAAAGTAACAATGACTCAATAACATCAGATTTCACTCACAATTCTGAATTAAAAAATACAATTCCTTCACAAATAGCAAGCACCCTGGCTGAATCTTGAATAAGCCTAATAGAAGGCAAAAAATATCTAAGAAAAAGCCTCCAAGTTAACTGGCCTAAAAAGCTACCACATGGACATTTAACATAGGTTTTTAATAAAAATATTTTTAAAAAGCTGTATGTATTAAAAGCGATTGTCTTAATCTAATTGAAAAAGTTGAATTCACTGTCCCATGGTGCAATACAATCTGTGGAAAAAAAGATGGTAGATATATAGCAATTTCAACTAAATTTCCCCAAATTTTGGGAGGATGAAATTAAAACATAATGATAGGAAATTGAAGATTTGCAATTGTTAACTTGATTATAATGCTTATCAGGAATAGGTCTTCAGAGAGTTCCTGGTGGCTATGACAACTGATACAACTGATTTCTTTGTTCTGAAAACAGTAACCAAGTAAAGAATACTTAGAGAGATCCAACCGGCACTGGAAAAATTCTGGCTCATGCAACTGTTATACTTTTTCCATGAGAATCTTCCAAGAGTATAATAATCTTCTGCTCATGATTTTTCTTATTTTTCTTCCTGGAAAATGTTCATCAGGACCTAAACAAAATCTTATTAATTCATTCCACTTTATGGTTCCAAGTATGTTCAATACTTTCAACTGAGTACATATATTTACTGTATGGCCTTACAACCAAGGATACATATAAACAATTTTAATTCATCAATACCTTCTTCCTCCTATGTTTAGGTGTAAACTACTTTGTGTGTATCTGGTATGTGTACATTAAGGGGGAAAAAAAGCACATCATCATTACATTACACTAATATAATGGTGCTGAGGATCATATAATCTCCCCTCTACACAGCAGTCACATGATGTTATATGTATCCTCAGCTAAGAGTCAGTAATGAAATACAGACTTTTATCCTACAGACAAAGTAAATTTATTATCATAAGCACTGACAACAAATTTAGGGGCCAGTGAAACAGAATTCTGAAGTCACCAAAAACAAGAAGGGGGAAATTTTCTCTATGTTTGAAACAGGGTGTTATTCACTCACTAGTAAACCATAGGAGATAGATAAATAAATAATTTTTTTGCAAGTCAGTCTGGAAATGCAAGTCATCTGGAATATGTTCTGCAATTCTTTAACCAGAAGTAAAAGAGCCAAAGTGACAGTAGTGGAGAGTCCACCCTGCAGCAGACTCCAGGCAGGACCTTTGGAATTGTGGAGAGGGAAGCCCAGCCTGGAGCAGGACTGGTGACCCACCCTGGAGCAGTTTGCTCCTGAAGGACTGCACCCTATGGGAGGGACTGCTGGAGCAGGTTGTGAAAAACTGCAGCCCATGGGATGGACTGAACATTGGAGAAGTTGATGAAGGACTGTCTCCCATGAGAGAGACCTCACTCTGGAGCAGAGGAATAAAGTGAAGGGTTCTCCCCTGTGGGAGTCCAGGGTGTTCCCTTGGCCTCCCTGAATGCCTCTAGAACCCCTTGGCAGGGGTCTCAGAGACCCTGGCATGGTACCCAGGAGTCCTGGGGCTGGATTTAAGTCCCTGGAGAAATCTGCCAACATTGTGGGAAGAAATACAAGCCACAAAAATAAGTAGAGCATAAATTAGACTGTTAGAAGGTAGAAAAAGTGGATGTCTAGGAATGTTTATATTAGAGGGTTCTTAGCTAACATGGAGGATTTGGGGCATGGTATGTCTTTTCTTTCTTCTTCTTCTCCATGCCATCCATGTTGAATGCCAAGCTGGCATCGTTGGATTGGACTGGGACAAAATTGAACAGTGTAATAAAATTGTCGTGTATTGGAAAATAATTGTAAATATTAGGTACGTAGTTTAGAGTATAAAAGATAAGCCCGGCCCAGGGCCAAGGCATTCTGCCCTGGATCGACGTGCTGAACAGATTTCTGTTAGCTAGAAAAATAATTCCTTTGATAAGAAACAATAAACAACCTTGGAAAACCCTGAAAAACAGCTCCTGCATTTTCTTTGGTGATCGGGCTGGGAAGAACACGGACTCTAAACCACCGACATGTCCTGCTGTGAGCGGAGCTCAGGCTCAGGGGACCCCAGAGACAGCGACACTCCCCTGAGGAGGAAGGAGCGGCAGAGACAGCGTGTGCGGATCTGACTGCAAGCCCATTCCCATCTCCCTGCGCAGCTGAGAGGGAGGAGGCAGAGAACCAGCTCGAGTGCTGTGTCCAGTCCTGGCCCCTCAGTTTAGGAAGGACATTGAGACACTTGAGCATGTCCAGAGGAGAGCAACGAGGCTGGTGAGGGCTTGGAACACAAACCCTGTGAGGAACGGCTGAGGGAGCTGGGGGTGTTCAGCCTGGAGAAAAGGAGACTCAGGGGTGACCTTATCTCTCTAAAACTCCCTGAAACGTGGCTGTAGGCAGGTGAGGGTTGGTCTTTTTCACCAGGCAGCAACCAACAGAACCAGAGGACACAGTCTCAAGCTGTGCCAGGAGAGATATAGGCTGGATTAGGAAGAGGTTTTTTATGGAAAGAATAATAAAGTACTGGAATGCTTTGCCTGGGGAGGTGGTGGAGTCACCATCCCTGGATGTATTTAAAAAAAACACTGAATGTGGCACTTGGTGCTATGGTCTAGTTGAGGTGTTAGGGTGTGGGTTGGGCTTGATGGTCTTGGAGGTCTCTTCTCACCTAGTTATACTGAGATACTATGATTCTGTGAGCCAGGAGTCAAGCTGAGATCAGAGAGAAGGAAGGGGTGGGGGGAAAGTTTTGAAATGTCAGGGGGTTATTTGTTCATTATCCTACTCTGATTTTATCCACAATAAAATATTTTCTCTGAGTTGTTTTGCCTGTGCCCATAACTGGTGAATGATCTCTTCCTGTCCTTATCTCGACCCACAAATCTTCAGTTACATTTTCTGTCCTGTGTCCAGCTCATGAGGGCAGCAGTTTTGGCAGCCACTTGGCACCTAGCCAGGGTCAATCTACCACACATAAATGAGCAGCAAGTTATTATAAACTTCTAGATTTTGAAATAAAAAACATGATTTACAGTACAAGAACACAGAGAGAAATATTGCATTTTTATCCTAACAATGTATATCTATTGACAGAAAAGACAGAGATAGTTCTTTGCATTCTGCATACACAAGGAGAATTTGTTACATCTGGAGATGGAAAACAGTGTAGAGTAGTAATATGAAGAAATAGGTAAATCCTTTGAAAAAATCAGTAGTTTCTATAATATTTGATACATACAGACATCAAAGTATGAGAGGAATGAGCAATACCATAAGGTTTTCTAGGTGGATAAATATAATGAAGGGCAAGTTAATCAATAACAAAAAACACAAGCAAAAACCTCCTCTAAAATTTAAAAAAAAAAAAAAAGACAAAAAAGTCTAAAAAATTCCTAGAAGTCTAAACAAGTAAATCAAAATTACTGAATTTGTTAAATCTTCAAAGAGAAACAAACTAATTTCTTTGGAACAAAAAGCATCCTCCTGCTCTAATTTGTTATTGTAGTTCACCACTTGAGCAGTATTGTTTCAATAAATAAAAATATATTACTTTGTAATTAATTGTCAAGTCTCATCCTGATCAAATAAGTGCTTTAAATTAATTTGGAGGTAGACATGCAGTGTTTTCTGGTACCTAACACTGGTACTGCTTCCTTTGGCAATAACAAAGGCAGAAACAATCAGCATTCCTAGCAATTTGGATAAATTTTGATGAATTTTTACTACATGTTTTGAAGAAAATTAGATGTGTTTAGCTGTGATCAAAGAAGTAGATTATCTAATATTATTGTTGCCAGAAAATAAACCTTGACATTTATCATTCATTTACCTAAAACAAAATTTATTATATTTAAAAAACTTCTGCCAGCAGGTCATGTATTGAAAAGCAGCTGTAACCCACTAACATGGGTTAATGAGGAAATTTCAGAGTTATCCTTCAGTTTTGTAGAGTTAATGTAGCTCTGATTTTGCTGTCTGTACTGAAGGTATGATTTGACTTCCAAACTCAAAAATATTGCACATCCTGTTAATAAGGTTAGAGAAGGCAAGTAAAAACATTATCTTCTGAAAAGAAATTATAGACAGAAAAGACAGGTCATAAGTGCAGCTTGACCAATGAGTTGCTACTGAGCAAAGCAGATAGTTATTTATAGCAGTAGTAAAAATAGGATAAACATTATCCTGCTTGCAGCTATAAATATTGAGTCATTACCACAGAATCAAAGGCTCTATAACTATGGCAAGCCTCTTAAATCAACAGAGAGTACACAGAACCTGATAATCAGTGTAGAGATAATCAGTGATAAACTGGGAGCTGCAGACACCTAAAAGACAGACACATGACAGAGATAACTGCAATGCCACCACCTTCTTCTTTCATGGGAAGGTTTCATTAAAAACTGATACATACAAAAAAAGGGATTTTACAAAGCAGACTAAATACAGCTCCTTCCAACCTGAAGTTTTAGTTTTATCTGATTTAAGAGAGACTATTAATATATTTAACTTAAAGCATTAATCCACACAGTACAGCTATACTGTGATAGTATTAGGCTATGCAGGGTACATGTTCAGCAAATACTGATGATTGAATTATTATTAAATTATTAATCTTTCTGGACAAAATTACAGAAAATCACAAACTTCCAAATATTAGGTTCACATCAACAGCCCTAAAATAGCCCTAAAAAGAATTAATTGAAGTGTACTAATGAAGATTTTAATTTAGATGCCTTGCTGCTTGATTTACTTGAAAGAAACTCTTAGTATGAAAATTGTTCTAGAAAGGCAGTACTAGAAATGTCTGTTCATCACAGGCATCATAATTGATTTGTTTCTGACACTGATGCTAAGTGATGTTTTCTCCCCTTTAACATCTGTATTTGAGGCATCAAGCTTTGAGATATTTAACTTTTTAACACTCACAGCAGTTGGGCTTAGAACAAGCACTAATTAAAAACAATTATATAATCAAATTGCCAGAAATGCTTAACATACCAAGATTTCACACACGGGCACTTTGGAGAGAGTTCAGTTCTTTCATACAAATGTGCTCAGCTTCTGGGGTGATTTGAACATCTAAATGAAGAATTTAGATGTCCTCTAAAAAACTGGTGACAGTCACTGATCAAATAAATTGAATTATTAATATCTGAATACTTTATAAGTTGAAGATACATTATGTATTGCTTTGGGGATCTTTTTGTATCAAAGTATTATTCTGCAAATGTGGGAAGAATGAATGTACAGTGAAAGAAATTAGAGTAGGAACAACTGGTTACTTGCTGCATAGCAACTCAGTTCCTCACAGGTATATTTAGCTCTACAGCACTAATTGTATTTATGGGCCCATTACACTTGAGATAATTCTTTTTTTATGGAAAAGCGTTCCCACACAGTAATAAACTAGAGGCTGCTGAGTTTTCAGTGCTGTTCCTATACCCAGTATGACATGCAAAGCTTGGGGGAAAAAGCCCCAAACCACCACAGGTACTATAAAGATGTTTCTTCTTAGTTAAGCACTCATCCATGTATATTTGCATCTGTCCAGCAACTCCTCCAAATTAGCCTCCTCCTTAACATTGTTGATTGGAATTTATCAGTCTTTTTTTGTAGCATTTCCTTTTTAATAGTGCTCTTCTCCACAATTGTAACTCAACCCAATGAGCCTTTCCCTTATGTGAGATGTATCCACTAAAAGCATCTGTGATAGAAATGCAACTTCATTGCAATTTTCATTGCCTTTGTCACTCATAGATATAGGACTGTGGTAGAATATGAACTAATACACCAAGATCATATTTCCTTATCTTTCCTCAAAGAGAATGCTATTGATGATTAGTAATAATCTGAAAATAAAATTTGAATCAAGTTACATCTTTACTTTCAAAGTGGAGTGATACAGCTTATATTTAAAAATAGTTTTGACTAGTTTAAAGAAAAGCATTGCGAGAATTTGGATGTTTGAAGAGAAAGATGATTTGTCAGCTGAGGAAATGATACTGAAGAACTTCTTAATTTTTTTTAAATAATAAAAGAATTACATTCAAAATTTAAATAAGAGAATAATCATGTTAAATGGAAAGTATACATTAACAAATAAAAATTCAAATGTAAGAAAAGCTTGAAGAATTCCAATAATGTGTAAAGAACTTTCAGCATAAAGTTGTAAATAATATATACACTACTTGTTTGAAAGAAAGGAAAATGGTAAAAGATCCATTCATCTAGGGGGTCAGCATAAGAACTATTTAACCTGGCTTGAATTTGGGAGGGGAATTTTTGTGATACATAGACCAACATTTTTAACTCAAGGGAGAATTACAGATTTTAGAGCAGGGCATTTGGTATCAACATGCAATAAAATAAAAACCTTGTCAGTGTTTATGTCTGAAGTTACTGGGCTTTTGGATCACTACAGGCTCCCATTTAGGGCTAGCTAGTGATCTACAATGAAATCCGTATTTCAGGGATAGAAGTAATCCACTCTGTGTGCTAATGCTCTAAGATGTCTTTCTATATAGGCAGTGGATTTCAATCTGTAACCAAAGTGTTTTTCTGCATCTGCTTTGAGAAGCAATCATCCACAGGATTCAGGCAGGAAAATTCAGCCCACATTATCAGCAAATAGAGCAAGAGACATTTCCTCTGCAGCAAAGGCTGCAACATGACAGTGAAAGAGTTCCTTTGAACAAAGGATTCCACAGGTGTTTTGAGAAGTGAAGCAAAAATAGATAATTGCTTTCATTCTTCTTCAAACACAGAAATATTTTTGTAAGTTCAATAATTTCTGTACTGATGATTACTATTTTTTTCCTAATTTACTTGGCTCTAACTATCCTCTGAATCTTCTGCATAACGATAAAAACTTATCACTAGAAATGTTTTTCTTCTCAAAGCTGGAGACTGCATTCTTTTACTTGGAAAAGCTCTTCTCTATAGAGACTTGTAATGCAGTCCATGCAGAATTCACTGCCTGACATTCTTCCATGATTCATCTGTTGAAACATATTTCAGATTACAAGTGTTTCATAATACATCATCTGTTGCAATGCAGATGAGATATTGGTATAGAACTGAATTTTAAACATTAATATCTTACTTAATATTTTAATGTTACAAAAACAATAGGTGAGGATTTTATGATTCAATGACAACACATGTCTCTGTTCATAAAGTCAGACTCAGTAGGATGCTTGTATTTCCTAGGTTCAACATACACTAGAGAGTATCTGGGAAGAAAACTATTTAGAAATTTTAGTTCATATTCATTGAATTTGCTAAATGTAATGCATGCTTAACTTTGACACTAGAAAGAAAAAAAAACCACCCAAAAATTCAACCTGCCTTTCACTGAGTTGTATTTATTGTCATAATATAAATAAATGATATTTTGTAAACCTTTCTGCATTAAAAAAAATCAATATAAAAATACCATATCACTTTTAACATAAAGGACATAAGAGCATTCTAAAGGGCAGGCCCAGATGCTGATGTACTCCCACACAGAAATGCTGGTGACAGACAACTCTGAGGGCCACGGTTTATTGTTCAGAACAGCAAAATAAATGCTTTAAATTGTTTGAGAGCTACATATAATCAATCTAAAGGCGTAACCAAAACTGCTAATGCTGCTCATTCCACTATCCTATGGTAAGATTAATGCCAGCAAAGATGAAATATAATAGAGACACTATTCCAGTGTCCCTCAAGATGAATGCATATTATATTTGAAGAGAGCTATTTTAGAATCTAGTAAAAAATTGCTTTTAAAATATGCAATATGTTATAAACCTTTCTGACAATTGCTGTTGGAGAATACATGTGTAGCCAGAAAAAGACTGGAAGTTTTTCAATCTTTTTATCGCTATTTTCTTAAAAGCCTTCCCTGTTGACAGAAACAACAGACTGAAGTTTATTATATTTGTCTAAGCAGGCTAAGATCCAAGCCATAAGAAGTGATAGATTTTGTAAATAATTTTTCCAAGAAGTCTTAAAGTCATAGAATGGTTTGAAATGAAAGGGAACTTTAAAGGATATCTAGTCAACCATCATGAATAAAAAGTAAACTGAAGAGGAGCAAAAAGGTAATTTTTATTCTTCTTAAAGGTTTCTGGAGTTTGGTTCATAGGTGTGATACTAGGAATTAATTTTATGAAAATTTTTTCAGTACTGAGAGTACTCAAATGATGTTGGCAAGTTTACTTCATGTAAGGCATTGTTTATATAGCAGACAGAAGAAGAGCAAAGTGTCATAAGTTAAATAAGACCTGAAAATACAAAATGAAAGAACTGGGGTAAGTAAGAAAGAAAGAAAACAAAGAGAGACAAATGGTTTCATGCAAAGAGTGCATATATTTAAACCAAGATTGTGATGAGTCTACAAATGAATAGAGGAAATTTAGACTATAGAGAGACTGATAAGGAGGGTGACAAGACAAGACTAAACCAGAAGACTGACAAATATAGTGGCAGCAGCACAAAAAAAAGGAAGGCACTAAATTCATTTTTCAAAACTTAAAAACCAACAAATTTTTCTACCCACACAGCTAGGCTAAATTAAAATGCAACTAAGGTAGGTGTAGAATTGTTCTGCAAAAAATTCAACAGCATAAAGATCCTAAAAAACTAAAGGTATGTCAGAAACTCAGGTAAGGGAAGTAGACTCATTCATTGAGCTGTAAAGACCATAATTTTACAAGTTGTCAAAAGATAATTTTATTAAACTTAAGTTAATAAAGCTGTAAATCTAGGTTTTTCATAAGAATCCTGCTGATGTTGAAGCACCTGGTAAAAAAAATCTTCAATACTTGGTACCATTTCCAGGACAGGGAAAAAAATACCACTTTCAAAAGGATGCTACACTGGGCACTCTAGAAATGTATCCATTACATCCAGTTCTTTCATACCTTTACTTTTAAACTCCTAAATTAGATTGATACATTTTTAACTTAATTGACCAACAGAGATACAAAAGCCCTTATTTTTGGGAGGACAGGCAAGTTGAATGCCTTAGAGACTACTAATTACAGACTGAAAGCTCATCAAAGACTGAAAGTACAGTAAATAGGAACAAAGTACTTCTGAGGATGGCTGCCTCTTTGGTTCCAGTACTTCACACCACTCTGGCTACCTATCCTTCCTGTGTTCTGACTGTAATAAAGCAAACAGGGGAGTGGGAAATGCTGCAAGTTTTCCTTAATAGCTTTCTAATTAAGGTAATAATCTGAAAACTGAGCCTGTTACTATTTGAAGATAAATGTTTTAAGGAACACAGAAATTTTAGTGGTTTTGCAGGCCTAGTGTTCTTTTATTATCTGGTAAAACTGCTAGAACTTTAGCACAAATATGACTTGCCTGTTAACATCATAAAATCTGTAAAATTTTATGTTGATTTATAAAAAGGGATTTATAATAAAATCTACATGCTGTTCATTAAAAAAAAAAAAAAAAAAAAGAAAAAAAAAAAGAAAAAAGTTACCTCCTTATCCCAGCAAGTGCAAGACCCATAGCATGGAACAGTAACATGCCAGGGTCAAAAAATAAGCACAGCCTATGAGCCAACCATGAAGTAGCTGGAAATAAAAGCATGACTATGTAGACAAAACAGAAATGTGTCTGAGCTCAGACTGGTAACAGTTTTTAAAACAGGATTAGGCCAACTCATATAATTAGATAGTTCACTAAATGTCTGGATTTATCAGTACTCAGCTTCACACTATCTCGTGATATTCAGGATTGCCTATCTCACCTCTTTTTATTCCCCCTAGTTCCAAGGTGAGCTGTATCCCTCTCATTCCTTTTTCCTCTGTCCCCTTCTCAGCCTCCAGCAGAATGCACTGTACCCCATGTACTGATGGGGGGTTGGTGTCAGGAGCACCCTTTGACTAACCCGAGTGGATCATGGTTTTACAGCTGCTCTGTAGACCAGACAGATTTTACTGCTCAGCTTTACTGAGTAAGGCCCAAACCCTTGAGCTGGACCTCACCCAAGAGTACTAGAAAGTGTCTAGCACAGAAATCTCTGTGTGTTAAAAACCTCAGAACAGCAGCAGGGTAACAGAATACAACTGAGATATGTGCCCCACTCTGTGCTGATACCAGTAGCTCTCAATACCGGTTAAAGGTGGCACAGCTGCCTCCTCTGGGTTGGATACTGGGAAAAATGCCTTCCTTAGAGAGTTGTCAAGAAATGGAACAGGCTGCCCAGGGAAGGGGTGGAGTCACCATTCCTGCAGGTGTTTAAAGGACATGTGGCTGTGGGACTCAGGGACAAGGCTTAGTAGTGGACTCTGCAGTTCCAGCAGTTGGACTTGATCCAACCTAAAAATGTCCATGATTCTGTAATCTTAAATATATTCTCTGCTGTAGTCATCAAAAGCATATGGTTATGATTTTATTGTTTTCAGCTATGATTATTTGTTATCTAGTATTATCTTTTCTCTTAAGAGGAGCAGACATACTCTGACATGATAACTTTTTTCTCAAATAGGCTCAATTCCAATACTTAGTGAAACAGATTATCTGCTATCTCCTGTTCTGCCTTAAACATTCAAGTTTCAGACCTTTGGCAGTGTCATTATTCCATCATGAAATTTTACAGAATATATCAACCACAAATGTCTGTCAAAAAGAATTAAATTAACACTTCTTCACATTTATTAAAAACACTACCTTTGTGCTATTTGAATCATTTTATCAAAGCAATAAGGACATTCACACACTGATTTTTTTCCCCCATTAGTAATTTTTGAGATTAGATATGCATTATGCATAATATTTATTTGTGTCTCTTAGATTATTTTTCAT
Organism: Muscicapa striata striata; assembly: GCA_030060385.1. Taxonomy (NCBI): domain Eukaryota; kingdom Metazoa; phylum Chordata; class Aves; order Passeriformes; family Muscicapidae; genus Muscicapa; species Muscicapa striata. The sequence goes on from JAREIS010000090.1 coordinate 4,787,626, forward strand.
CAGAAAAACACTGCAAAATCCATAAGAAATTATAAACAAGAAATATTTCTACTGAACACAGACAAGTAAATTTAAACATTAGTACCTGAAACAACACCAATTCCATCATCACAGTCATAATCAGAGACTTCACTGTCACTGATTCTTTTGGATCCTGAAAAAGGAAAAGACATGTATAATTTTCCTCCCTGTAAGTTAAAACTACCCTCTGACAGTAATACTTAAATTAATGTACAGATTTCATACTAGACCATGGAGCATTCTTATCAGCATATAAAGGCAATTATTTACATTATAATTGTTGCACATATATGTCTGCACTAATTATTTCAGCTAAATCGTTAAAGTAAAATAAAACAAAATGCTGAAATACACCCCAACAACATTACTTTTGTGAAATATTTTTATATACTTTATATTCCTTCCATATACACAGATATTTGCATTCATTCTATATAGAAACTGGCATCACACTGTTCATCTTCTAAGTTTTCATCTTGGAATGAAAAGGCACCATCCCTCCCCAAAGTCACTGAATAACAGAAAGATCATTAATAATAATAATATTAAATGCATGTAGTACTTCTTTGAGTTCTTAAAAGGGACTATCAGGAGAAAAGGCAGCTTCATACATACAGTGTTCCATGGAACACAATTAAACTATTAAATGCATACCTGCCAAAATAGCTACAGCTGAGTTGGCAAAAGCAGATTTTACTTCCATGATTAGAGCTCAAATGTAGGTCAAACAGGACAAGTAAATATGTCAGGTCTTGTTCAGCCTGAATTTACATTGGTCTTCTGTGGCACCTTTTAAACAGTATTTTATTGTTGATAACAGGGTTAAACGCTGGCATGTGACTGATAATTATTCATTTATTTCTTTTAAATGTGAAAAAACCCTTTTTCTTCAGCATGGTGGTGTGTCTATTTTTAAGTTCTGGACATCTAAAAAAGGGCTAATTGGAAGGCAGAAATTTTAATTGTCACTACACCTCCAATCACGTGCAAGGTTTTTTTTTTCTGCCTCAGGACAATTTTCCTGAAAAATGTAGACACAAAAATATCAGTAAAAAACTTGGAGTAAACCTGAAGAATCCCAGGAGAAAGTCTTAATGCCCTATCTAGGTAACTGGCACAGAAGGATGTCTATTCTCCTTTCCTAACAGAAAACTATGAGAACACGTACTAAGTGATTTTTGACAAAAATAAAGAGTTTTCAATTCAAAGAAACTTTAGAAATTATTTGAATTATAAGAACTGCTGTTATATTTTAGACTGCTGAATATTTGTTTACCTGCCCACCAGAGAATACTGGAAGGTCCTTCTTTAGGAGAGTGTGCTTAGAAGAACTGAGACTTCTCCTAAGCCACCCTGTTTACAATAAGTAATCAACTAATTCTCCACAAATCTATATAACTTCATTTTTAGTCACAGTATTCTCTTGGCCTCTGTAATATTCTATGTCAGTAAATTCCACAGTTTGAGTATTCATTGTGTGAAATCAACTTCCCTATATTTTATTTCTATTATTTTTAGACAATGCCCTCCAAGCTATTGTATTCTGAGAAACATGAATCAGCATTCTGTGTTCTTCTATAGTTATCTCTTTGGTTTGCAGTTTTTTTAGCTGAAATATCATTCCTTGGTTCCTTTCCATATGCCAACCATTTTATATTTCTGATTGTCCCTGCTGTATTTGTTTGTATATTTTGTATTTCTTCTGTGTCTTTTATGAGGTCAGAATTTACTGCAGTAATTAAGATGTGGGTGTATGAATTTATAATCATACTACTATATGACTATTTCTTTGAGGATAAAAATTTGTCAGTTTAAAACTTATTCAACTAAAAAACGGTGTTAAGTGTGATATGTGCTAATTCTTAGAAAACAATAAAGCCTGCCAATAAATAATGCAATTTCAATAAAGAAACTTTAATTGTGGTTATTTAATTGCACTAAATGTTGATGCTTTCCTCACAAATAGGAAATTAAAATTAGTCCAGAGAAACTCACGCAATTCTCATATGGTAGCTCAATTTACTATAAAATTTTAGATACAGCCATAGGTATAGCTACAATGGGTAGAGGACAAGTATCTTTGAATTCAAAAAATAAGAAGTAAAGTCTCTAAAACAAAAAATTGCAAGCAAATGATGACAATTAGCACTCGAGAAAACCTAGAAGATGAGGGCAGAAATGAAGGAAAAGGTTTCTACCTTCTCTGATTATTTTTTTAATTACAGTATTGCAAAGGCCCAGTCTCTTCCCCAAAGAAAGCATCCATTCCAGCTGTGATGCTGTCCCTGTTGCCTTTTCAGGAGAACCTTCTACTGGTGTAGTCATATGACAGTAAGCAAGCAGGATTAGTCTCCATTCTTCTTAGGCACTGATTCAAATCCAGGTCATTAAGTGAGGACAATATTTGTGACCAAACACTAAGCAAAGTAGCCCTACAAGCTGGCTGGGGTTTGGCTGGGACCTGAAAGGCAAAAGCCCCAAAAGGGAGTACAAAGCAGTAGGATCCTGTCTTTTGGTGACCCTGACACTGATCTGGCAGTGGGTCTGTGGCTGCTGTGCAGAGATGCCAATAATGTTACTCAGGCCCTATCAGAGAGAGGATTTTTGTGGAATGGGAAGATGAGGGCAATTGAGTTTGCTGATGCTCATCACATGGAGGCTTGGAAAGGTTTTCATTACAAAAGATGTAAAAAGGCTGAATCAACTATGATTTGAATAGATGTTATTTTCTCATCAACTAATTCATTCTTATGAATGAATCTAATTAATTACAACTGAGGTTGCTTTTTATTTATGTTTATATTTACAGCTAAGTACATCTGCTTTAACATATTTTTAGAACATTATATTCTGGATTCAGGAGGAGATTATTTGCATCTTTGAGGATGAAAATAGTCAGCTGTTGTCACAGTGGGCTCTAGACTTCCCAGCTGTGTAGCTAAAAATATATATTGTTGTAGTCACAAGATACATCTGGCAGAAAAGAGATATTAAGAAGCTTCAACAGACCACAGGTATAAAGGATAGGGTTTTTTCTCTCTCTCTGTCTTCTCAAGCCATATCCACCTGTTCCAGAATCTCCTAATACCTCAGCTCCCCTTCATCTTCCAGGATCTAGAGAGCTGAACTTCAGGGAAGATCCAGGGCAAGAGAGAGTGAACGGGCCAGGATTGAGACCTGCCCAAAGGATAGGAGCAGAAAAGGAATAAAAGCAAGGGAAGAATCAGATTTCAGTGACTTCTCAAACTGTCTTTGGCAATGCAAAGAGAAGAGTCTTTTGTAACACCTGACATCCTTAAATACGAAAGCTTGATCTGAAACATGAGATATGAAGCTTGTTCAGCTCAGATCATCTATCTCCTCAAGCTGCTACAAGCCAGCTCTAACTAACAGACTTAAACCAATTGAAAAAAAAAAATCACATTAAAGTAGTATTTTTCATTTCCTTACAAATGTAAATTTAAATGACGGTAAAGAAGTCAGAAGAAATTCCAAGGAGAATTAATTACTTGGTTTTATCTTTGGCAATCGATGTTTTCAGGAAGGATGGAGGAAGGAATGCAATGCTATGTCAATTAAATGTGCAATGTCAAGAACTACTGCCTGGAATATATAACTTCTGCAATGGAATCAGATTATACATATATAAAACATCTTCCATTAACTTCAGAAATGGAACAAACTAGAAAGTACACAGGTCAAAATCTATCATTGAACCAAGTATTTGAAATGTCAGTATAATTGCTTGCAGATTAGTTTAATATTTCTTGGAATTTTTGCAAGAGTAATTTCATCTGCTATATATTAATTTTAGATGGTAATTTTCTTTTTAACCTATTGACAATGTAAATGTGAAGATTTAGGTATGTGTCCCACCTTAGCCACGTCTTTTCAAAGTACTACTTCATTAAGTAATTTGGAACACTTATTACAAAAAAGAGAAAGAGGAATTCATATTTTTATCTGGGAAATGTGACATTGAAGCATCTCACAAATTATTGCAAGTTAATATTGTGAATGAACCTTATATTTAGTATTTAGTTAATATCCTCAGCTCTTTGACATATACATTATAAAATATTGTCCTAAAATAAGAGCAAGAAGTTTAAATCCATTCTTACATAAATTCAGAATTCAGTAAAAATCTTATATTCCAGGATATACATTAAATGAATGCGTTGGTGTCAATGATTTGCCTGTAGTTAATTTTTTCTTTGATGCCATTCCTCTAGTATGTAGTTTATTTATAAAACTTTATTGGAGGTATTATTCCCCTTTTGTCTGATAACTGTGCAGTAATAGATGGTAAATACAGATTTTCAAATCCCTTCCACCCAGATTAACAATTATTACAGTTTTGGTCTGAAGGTAAAATAGACCCCATGCTACTGTAACCCTCAAAAACACCTTAATTCAGCACAACCCCAGCCCCAGTGAAATCAAAATATATATTTTATTCCATTTAGCAAGTTTGCATTTAACAGCCTTAAATTATCAATAAAACTTCTCAGGGGAGAGTTTACAAGAGAGCTAACACTGGGGACAGTGGAAAAACTCCCTATCAGAACTTGTCAAAGTTCAGCACCCTCCTGCCCTTCCCCAGCTCCTTCCCTCACCATCACCTCTCCCAGCACGGCAGCTCTGTGAGAACACGTGCACAGCACAACTGGAAGCTCACAGCATCTCCACTACAGCTTCTATTGCAGGGTTGGGGAAAAACCCCACCACATAAAAACCATTATGAACATTATTTTAAATTTCTGTTTAGCAAGTACCTTCTGTTTATTTTTTTAATTATTTGCACTTTTACTTTCTGTTGTGCGGAAAAGGAATTTATAACACAGTAGTTTCTTAGTATAAAAACATTTCAGTTTTTATCCTCAGGGATGAAATAATTTAAAGAAAAAAAATGAAGTGTTTAATTCAATTTCATGAATGAAACAGTTACTTTTTGTTAACTTTCCATGGGATGCAGTGTTGGTGGCCATGGAAAACTTCAACAACTTCTAAATAAAAATAACTTGGGAACAATTGAAAAAATATTCACAAAATATTCTTTGGTTTTCCCAAGCCTGTCAATGTTTAAAAACCAATTGGACAATGTATTTAATAACATGCTTTAGATTTTGGTCCGGACTGAATGGTTGGGCTCTTGGACTAGATGATTGTGGCAGGTCCCTGCCAACTGGAATATTCTATTCTATTTTACCAGAGTCACATTTCCCTCCATAACAACATTCTAAATAACTGGAACTGTCCCAGATGAACAAAAAGAGATGCAAATATAAATATTTTCTTACAAAGCAACCAAAATCTGTGGAGGGCTCCAAAAAACTTTCTGCCTTCTACATGCCACTGAAGTTGGCACACAATTTTCTTCACTCTCTTATTAATATACAGAGGAAATAATGTAAAATACCCTCTGTGTTTCATGTACTCCCCACAGACATTTCTGACAGACCTCAAGAGAAGACTTACACAGCAGGTTCAAAGCTCTACTAAAGTGCGTATGACCAAACAACGTATTTATCAAAATGAACTAGGATGGGGGATAGAATGAGAAATAAAATTAGTGTAAGTCAGCCTAAATATAGAAGAAAGTGCCAAATTTACAGCTCAGGAATCCTGTGCTTTTCTTGTGAAGAAAGAGAAAGAAAAAAAGGAAAAAGAAAGCAGACCAATCTCCCAATCCTGTCCCTTACATTGCAGGAAGCTTTTACAAGGTTTTGTGGACTCCTTAGGGCACCAAAGGGCAGTGAAGCATGCTTGCAGCTCCTGCCCTGGAGCTCACAGAAGGCCTTCACAACCACTTAAAGTCACTTAGCATTGCCTCTATTTCTTCTATGTTCAAAGCCAACATATAAGCAAGCCCAAAAGAGTCTCATAACTACTGTTTTAAGAATTTGCTCTCTGATATTCATCCAGCCTGTGCCCAAGGGTTCTTAGTGTGAGCTAATTTCTCATGCAGTGTTGCTGTCTCCATGCCAATCTGTCACTTTATAATCCTGCACATAATAGTGGGGTTTAGAGGCTTTTGACCAATTTCATCTACACTGACAGAGTATAAACATCAAATTCTATTAACTGCCTACAGATCTTTGAAAATGGTTAGAATAGGATAGATGAGAAAGACAAAAAAGAGAGATACATCTTCTGGATAGAAGAGAGGGATACAAATTGGAAGTCCTTAATCAAAAAGAAACTTTCTCCAGCTAAAATTTGACTCTAATCCACATGTGTGAAAGTCCAGAGATGCCACACCAAACTTGGTCTCTCCCCATGCGAAGATATCATCAAACATGAGAAGAGTGTGGTATTATTTCAGGAGAGAAAGGAGTAGAAGAAATATGGGAGACTGACATTAGATGTAATGGAAAATGGATTTTATAACTACTACACTCAAGAAAGTTCTTCTCTAAGGGGGTTTTGTTTCTCTCTACCACGGTATGGAACTATTTTCATAACAATGTGGGTTTCATTTTTTAAACATAACTAAAAAATAATTAGTTGAACCAATTCTCAAAGAGATTCCAATAATTAAAACTGAAAAAACTGCAAAAAGTCCCAAATGAAATGCACTACACAATTTAAGTTGGTAAAAACTGTATGTTATTAATTTACTTATATTTAATTAAGGCAAATTCCTCAGATAGAGCTGGATTTGTAATGGGGAATTTATATCAACAAGAAACTGTAAAAATATATACCAGTGTATATACTGATTTTGCCAGTACTTCACTTACCCCATGTCTGAATTCTAAAAATACTTACACTAGTTCTCAAACAGCTGTAATATAATAGCATTCCTTTTAATCCAGTTTAAGCAAAATAGCATTTTCCTATATAGTTAATAAAGCTCACTACAGTTTTCCTACTATAGCTCTACCTAAAATAAAGGCAAGCAAAGCAAGTACAGTGTTACAATATTGCTCCAACATCAATACTGAGACAGTAAGAATAGAAAAGAAAGCCAACAAAAGACCTATTAATAAAAAGCAGACAAGAAAAGCCAAAGAACTTTTATGCATTTTAGTATCTGCACTATAGCTAGTAAAAGCACACCAACAAAATATCAAATTAAATTTTGCACGTATATGGAAGCAATAAGCACTTCTGGCATGCTGAAAATTTACCTGAATTATATGAATATAAGCCTTTATCTGGAAAACAAATATTGAAATGAAGTAGTGTCAGGGGAAAATACATGAATTACACATGTAACAGGGATGATTAGAACCTTAAACTTTTTTATAATTGCTACCAGAGTTGAAAGAATTTGATACTCTAAGCCATATTCCTTTAAAATAATAAAACCAAGCAGCTAAGAGAAATTAAACTATAAAAATGCCAATCACTTCTGATTCACACTTATATACAATAACCACAGAGACCTAGTAGAGCAGTTTCAGTCATTTCCAATTCTGAAATACAATTGCATACTTTTACTATAAGTGTTTAACTTTTTAAGGGCAAAATATATATTCAGCTAAGCATACAATATGAGCTGCTAGCCTTAAAAATACTGCACACTTCTGTTGGCACTGCAGCACTAGCAGACTTTTCCCAAGGTGTAGTTTGGAATCCTGCTTTAAATTTAACAGACTCTGAAGTGATGTGCCAGTCAATCTCCTCCCTCCTGCTAGGTTTTGATTTGGTAAACAAGAACCCTAATTACATATTGTTGTTACCAGTGAATTTTAGAATTCTGATATGAGCTCAGTGATTAAATACTTGCAATACCTGATTTATTGTTTGCATTCCTTAAGTCTGACTGGCTTATGTATTTTAGCTTTCCGTACAATCACACCGATTTTTCTAAACTGAACAAAATAATAGTATCCGAATATCTGGACAGTTCTGGAAACTTGAAATGTTAATTGCATTTTTAGATTTTGAAACTATGACTTCTATAAGACGTCATAATACATAGAAGTCAGAAAGCCAGAATAACATTAATAATATCTTGTCATTAGCAAGATTTTCAGAATATTTTTATTCCTTGTAGTTGAAAAGCTCACAGACACCATATTAAACAGTCTGTGACAGTCTGTAAGTAAATAATGCACCTCAGATGATATGATATGACAGTGTTAGAGAAAATTTCAATTTCTTGCCAAATGGTGCTGTTAATGGATTCACTGGATGACTAAGTGCCTTCTGGCAAGTCACCCTTTTTCTGTTGTCCAGGTACTAACTATTTCAATATGTGGATCATATTACTAAATCATCTCCTACTTGCAATTTCTAACTCTATATTTTCAACTTTGGCTTCTTGATAAATGTAATAAATTTTTATGTCCCAGACCCATTAAGCAATATAATTTCAAAGTGAATAGTAGGGATTTTTTCAGCATCACTTAAAACCTTTTAGCTGTGATTTATTGTGTAACATCTCTAATATTTTTATTCCTTAATATTAATCTCTTCTGGCTATGAATTCCATTAAAAATGACAATCATTTGGCTACAAAATTATGAAAAATGCAGTTTGGAAACTTTGCCTAGTTTACTCTGACAACATCAAGTGTTACCCAAACAGCGAAGGTGGAAGCCTGCCACATGCCCACAACAAAAATCTATTAACACAGTCTAGAAATTATTCTTACAGTTAAAAATTATGGGCTTTCTGAATTTAACTGCTAGATAGATCTTTAAAAGGGTAGAGCTCCTTGAAGAGCACAAGAATATACAATTAGTGAGATTATAATGGGATCAAGGACTAAGAAAATAATATTTGTTTCTATATGGTCACAGCACAAAAAGGAAGAAGTCAGAATAGTATCAAAATCATCTGAAAGCTTCATTACACAACAGAAGAATAGTTCAATAATATGATTTTATCAATTAACCAAAGAAATAAAGTAATTCTCTTAAACTGCTTTAAAACAGGTTTTTAAGTATTTTTGTAGTTTAATTACAATTTAGTAAATTAACAGACTCAATGAGTTTCTTTTATTAGAAAAAGAAACATTTTTGATAGTTTAAGGCCTTTTTAGACATCCCTGTATCATGTTAAATACCTTTTAATTAAAGTATTTAATAAAGCATAGATGTACAATAAAATATAATAAATAAAAGATGTACAATAACTATAATACTGCTATATATATATATACATATACTGTGAACAAAATATCAATGCATGCAAATAAATATAACATGCCCAAGGCCTGTGCTCCATTAAAAGAAAGAGGAAAAACTACAGAAAAAGCATGAAAGAGAAAATTAATTGCTGTTTTTTCTCTTTAGGGTAAAATTCATATAATAAATTAATCATGGCCTGTGCCACTGACCACAAAATGCTCCATATTATAATCTGGAAAAAAAAAAAGTCACTGATGCATGTTTTCATTAAATACAGTTCCCTTACCTACTAGCAAACAGCATTATTATAATTTCCTCAAGTAAGGTTCAGTGACATTCATTGAAAATTATCACACTGACTTATCAAACTCACAACAAACTAACAGGAAATTGTTGAGACAGCAAGATCCTAATTCTGCAGTAAAATGAGCTTCTACAGGGCTCCTAAGAAGTGAATAATTTTCAGTGGAAGAAGATTGGCCATCATTTCACCAGGGCTTATATTTCACAGATTAAAGTTTCAGATACATTTGTAATTAATTATTGTTAAACTTTAATGATTTTGGTACTACGAAATGTATATCTTGATGTTCTACAATATAGACTTGACAGCTTTACCATTTAAATAATTGAAGACAGGGATTAAATTAACAGTTATGACATTCCTCCTTGATCTCATGGTAGAGCCACAGAACTCCAAAAAATAAAATTTGTCAGCACCCAGCAATGACAAGTCCATCTAAAAATGTTTTTCAAAAATTAATAAGTAATGGGATTCTTCATGTTTTAATTCAGTCTATCAGTTTGGCTTTTTTCTAGGCAGATTTAATAAATTTTATCATGTTAAGGTCTCGGCATTGCTGCAGAAAATATAGTCTGATGGAAAAATGTACAAAGTAAAAAGCTGAAAAGATGACAAAACTTTTCAACCTACTCAAAACACTTTGTTTACGCATTATGGATTTTCTTTATTTTCACCCAAAAAATGAATAAAATTTGAAAAATAAAGGTATATATGGCTTTTTGCAGACTATATGCATGTTTACTTAGAACATAACTATAGTAAAATTTTTGTCCCCATTTAATGAGTTTAAATTCTCATTACTGTATTTTCTCTCTCTCCAGATTTTTATGGGCCTGGAGAATCATGAAATTCAGTGAATGGAGTCATTGATGACTAAAAAAAGCCTCTAAAAATAATGAAAGTAAAATTCCCTTTACAAGAAAACTACTCCAAAGTATCTTTATTTACAATTTTTTTTATTTTCATTGATATTTCCTGGTTTTCAGATCTTGAAAAAAAAATTTTGGACTTCTACATACTGATTTTCAAATACTGTAATTTCTAAAATCTTTGAGATCTTGCTCTCAGGAGAGTTTATCTCCTGTAGATTAATTACTTTTCCCTCACCGAGGATGCTCAAAGTATAAATTTTTTATTTTTCAAACTATATTGTGAATTCTCATGGTATTTAAAAACTGTACAGACCTGCTGCTGTACAGGCCTATGCTGCAACAAGAGAACTGAAAATGTCTGGGTTTACTGTCTGGGTTTTATATTCCCATTTCTTCTCATTTGCACACTTAGCTGTTCCCTACACTGTACACTGTACTCTCTGAGGGCTGCAGATCAATAATTCAGTCAGCTTAGTTTTAAAGCTGCAGAGTCTGACTTAGAAAACTAGTGTCACTTTTCAATCCTAAATATTTGGGGAAGTCTTAAAACACTTGGAGTGAAACAAAACCTGCTTCTAAAACAAATTCAGCATCAATATAAAACTAAAAAAATGTTGTTCTCCAAAATAAAAAATAACCCCATATTCTTTCTCAATTTAACAATATCAGCTCACCCTGCACAAATGCTCACATTACATGGATATAACTGTAAAAGATGGAATAAAAATGTGTCATATCCAATTTTATTTCTATCTCTATATTCTGGGCTCATGGGGAGCAACTAATTTTAGATACACAATCCCATGGTATACACCTTGCATGATTTCTCTACCATTTCTCAATAAGTAGAAACAGTAACAGTAACTTCCACACCAGTGATCCTAACAACCATGAAAACAACACCCTAAGCACATTGAATCTTGTATGGATTCTCCAATAAGATTCTTAGCTAATATGAGATGGAAAAATAACCTACCAACAATGGGAATTCCTAAATATTCTTTAAAATAATTTTAAATTTTGTGGTTACAATCTTTTTCAGAGGCAATATTTAAAAAAACCAAAAAAACTTCAGTTTGGCTGTAATTCTAGTTGTCTGGAATTCTGAGTGTATGGCTGATTTTATGGTACTGTTAGAGAAAATGAGGTAATTTTTAAAATTCACTTTAAAAGTTAAGCACAATAAGTAAAATAGACCTGCTTGTTACCCCACATTTCGCTTAAGAAAAAGCTTAAAATATACTCATTGGATCAGGTTTTGAAAATCTGAAATATAATTAGCTGAAAGAGTTATAATTAGCTAGTAAGTCATAATCCTATGTTCTATATTAGTTCCAATTTCTAAGTAGATATCTGTCAAATATCATAAAGGAGAAAGTAAAGGAATGATTCTTTATCTCTAGGAAGTTAATGGAATGTATGGATCAGAGGACTGGGATAGAAAAGGTGGACAGCTGACTTAGATCAGTCTGTACCACAACACTCTGCCCACTCAAAGACATTGAGAGATAAATATATGTAGAAACTAAGCTACTGTCTCTGAAAGCTGGTTCCTAAAAAAAACAGCATATGGGGCTCTGTGGGAAGCTTGCACTTTGCTACTGGCAATCTGTAAATACAACTTCACTCTTCAGGGCTGACAGTCTGCTCTTCTCCAGGAACACTGCAATCCAGCGATATTAAAAAGAGAATAGAAGTGCTAAGTGTAGGTGGTTCTTTTAAACTACCTTTAGAGAGCAACGTTTAAATATTGTATTCCAATATATGTGTTTATCACTATGCTGCAATCATAAAGATGAAAAAGCTTAGATGTGTAACGTGTATTTACACAAACAAAAAACAACCTTGTAATTCAAAATATCTCTCCTGTCATTTCTTACACTAACAGTTTTTGGGGGTATTCAATGAAGTCTTTCATATTGTACTCACTAATTCTATAGAGGCATTGCAGAAAAGAACAAATGGTAGGAGGACTGAACTGCTCAGATTTTGCAGCCCCAAAAATTGACATCAGACTGCTTAATAACAGCCCAGTATATGTTCTAAGAAGTGCTTTGAAAACATTGACAAACATGCTAGACAAGCCTTGTTCTAGAGATTTTTTTCACGCTGTCATAATGTGCTGCTGGAAAACATCTGTTTCATCATACACAAGAATGTTATTGAGAGATACAAAAACATCTTTAGACATAAGAAACTAAAATATGAAGAAGTTTCACTTCATATTCTTTTGGCACCTAAAAAAAAAAGTAAAAACCCTGACTTCTATGTGTTATTAATACAGAATGAATATTTTACTTTGTGAAGGCAAACACTTTTAAGAGGTGCTGTCTGCCCCTTCACCAGTCCCTTGGTGATGACATTTAGATTGGCAAGAGCATTTTTGAAGGCCATCTGGTACAATGCCTGTTTCAGGCTTTGCCAACTTACCCTGCATTGTTTACAGCCTTGTCCAGTTAAGTATTGGGTCTCTCAGTAGGGTAGTGCAAGACCTCTTTGTACACCAAGAAGTACTTTTATTTCCATTTCAGAGGTGTGACATCAATAAAAGAAAAATTGTATTTTCCCATTGCTAAACAGATTATTCTGCCATAGCTGAGCTCTGATCAGACGCTAAATTTTCAATTGTATACCTTTCCATACCCCAGAAAGCAAGGATTATAATCCAGGATACCTTGTTCTCTATACATTTAAATCTGTCTGTTTAAACTGAAAATTATTTATGATACACAAGGAATCAAGACATGAATATATTCCCAGGCCACTAGAGAAAATCTTTCCTTATAAGGTCCCTATCTCCATACAAAAGGAAATAGGATAATTTAGTCTAGGAACATGTGAATTCTCCAGCAATAATAGTGAACATCTGAAATTGAATAATTGATTGAAGTTTTTAGAACCTAAAGCTGAAAAATCTAGTGCTCTGGGAACAGCCAGGCTAAACCATCTTCATTGAGAAGCAGAACTTCTATACCAGATCTCAATATTTCACCAAACCAGGAGTTTTGCTAAGCTCTTTCCTCTATATTTACAGACAAGCATGTAAAATTGTTCAGTTGAGCACATTATTAGTATTAGTATTTATTAGCTATTTTTTATTACTTATTATACATATTAGTATTACTAGATAAAAAAACCTGAATGTCTTTCAAATTTTGAGCCAGTATCATCCAACAGATCTTTACTCAAACATCATTAAAATATTTAAAAAAATAAAACATAAATTCATTCTTATTGGCAGTTATTTATTGCACAGACCAAAATTCTGATAGACAAACAGGGTGTGTTTGCAGGACTGAGTATTTCCTGAAAATCAGAATTTCACTAACTTCACATACAAAGAGTCCAACAAGTCTGCAAAAATAGTTGCAGATGGAAACTTCTTAAAATGTGTTAAAAGATGAAATCAACCATATAAGAAGTAAAATTTTAAAACTTTAGTTAAATAACAGTCATGGCATATGAATAGACTGAAGAGGACTGAATTGCAATAGAACTCATGACCTTTTAACTATCACTTCTTTCCTCCTTTTGTGGACAAGTATAATCTTACAACTTCAAGGCTACGCAGTGTAAGTCTCTGATAGTGTGACTATCTCAGAATATTATGATATGGAGCATTTTAATCCTTCTCACCATCAAATGCACAGAAGCAAAACAAATTGCTTGAAATACTTGTGTAAAATGTTTTTTTTAATAAAGACTCTATGTAGAACACATGAAATATCCAAGCTTGTTTTCATGACTTCACACACAAGTTTCTGTGAGTTTGTGTGAAATGTGCACACACACCCAGATACAATAACTCAAAGAAATTCCAAGTAAATGTTAGAAATTGGATTTCTGTTGTTGAAGTTCCTTTCTGTTGTTGTGGGGGGGGGAGTTGTTTGATTTGGGGTTTTGGTTTTGTTTTATTGGGTTTTTGTGGTAGGGGGGACTTTTGGGCTTTGGAGATTTTATTAATTTGGTTGATTCATTTGCTTTGTTGGGGTTTTTTAATGTAACTGCCAACTGGTATTTTATAAAGTTTATTCAGTGAAGAAGAGCTTTAAATCACTGGCAGTACTGAACAGTTTAATGGAGAAACCATGAAGTATTGATGAACCAGATTTTTCCCCTTTACTGTCTTATTCTTATGTACCTATTTTCATTACCATATTTTATACACTCTGTTTTCAAAACTTCTACTGATAACTACTACACATCAAGTATAACAAGCCCTAAAAGTAGAATTTTTAGAGAAATTCCATTTGTGAATCACACAAAATAGTATCAAAGCAAGGCAACAGGCCATGGCATTAATTTATCAATGTATGATGTTATATACAGGTTACTTTAAGAAGTATGAGCTAAATGGAGAGGTCCTGCAAATCCACTTTGCTTAAATAATGAAATTATGAACATAATACAAAATAAAGAGTTTCATGATAAAAAGAGCAAATTGCATAAACCAAGATAATTGCCTCAAGCTGAGGATCTGAACTGAGTTGTCTCATAAGAAAAAAATGGTGTAATGCACAGTGGTTGATACCATTTGTAGTACGTCAGACTCATCAGTAACCACAAATTATCAAATTCATAACAGCTACAAATCAACACAAAAATCTGTCAGCTTTCCATTTGCAAGAATTTAATAGATTCTGTTATACATTAATTCAGATGAACTATACACAATGTGTAAAACTAATAACCTACTTTGTAACCTCCTTGTAGGACTCTCTCCATGGAGCTGTCTGCGTGGCAAATATGGTGAGGGATGGGGAAGTGGCAATGAAGAGACATCATGTGTTTGAAGTTTGTACCAGTGAGGTTCATCATCTAGTAATGCTGTCTCTAACTCAATAAGAATCTAAAAAAGAAAGAATGGTTAAAAGTAGGAAAGCATTGAGTGACAGAATATCTTAACATAGATACAAATTTTATTCTATTATTTTCTTATTGCTAAGGACTTTGTCCAAAGTTATATAAAAACCTTGCTTTAATATGAAAGAATGCCCTGTGCCTTTTTGAATGCTAAATATACAAAAAACCTTTCACAAAACCCTTATTACCTTATGAGTGCCTTTACAGCATTCAAATAAGTTAATGAGCAACCTTCCAAAGTCCTAGCAAAATACAACTATGGATAACAAGGATTTTAATGACAATTAGAAACTGAGAAACCACATTCATGTTGTAACTAAAACAGAAAAAACATAGAATCAATCTCATATCAGGATTATGTGATATGTGCAAGATCACTAAGATTTGCTACTAAGTGAAAGAAGAAATAAAACAATTAAAACCAGCTTTGCACAGTCATTAATTTTTTTCAAAAATACTGTATCTATACATGAATATGTGAGCAACTGTATTTCTATAGCAACTACCAATACATGTATACCTCTCCTAAAAATTCACTTTCTTCCTCTCGAACTCGTGCTTGGTCCCAGAGAGTGATTTCTAACATTCGTTCTCTAAACTCTCTCCGATGAACTGGAGAATAAATAAATGTCTGATTCCACTTAGGTTCCAATGTTTTCTTTACTGTTTTTGTTCTTCTTTTATTTTTATCACTGAAAGAAACAGTTAAATATTAAATATGTTCAAAATACCATTAAACTGCATTTTGTAAATAATGGAAAATAGGAAAACTTAAATCAGCAGTTCAGCTTGTAGGATCATGGGTATTATAATCTACAGCACGAATTTTCCTTTATAAGAAAGTCAGTGTATATACTTATATATTAACTTATGAGGATAATTCATAAGTTAATATTAAAAGCTAAGGTTAGGTGATTTCAAGTTTATGTCCCAATTCCAATTTTAGTATGTTCCCCAAAAACCACAAGTGTTTTAATATGATTTCGGGTGTATTTTCTTTCATTTTGGAAGCAGCATTTTATAAAGCAAAATGTTCTTCCATAAATGGGATTTCCACAAGGCACAGTCTGACAGTAGAACATCTCCACAGACAACAGTGGGCATAGCAAACACCTGCATTTCAGAAAATTGAGCCAGCTGGTTCACTCCAGTTCCAGTCCTACAGTGACTCACTCCAACTGCAGAGCAGGAAGGAGCAGCAGGCTCACATGAAGGAATGGTCAGGGAGCTGGGGGCAGTGCAGGGTTTTCCTCACTAAGGGCTCCTTATCCACCTGAGGAACCAGAAGCCCTGAAAATGAGTTACATGTTCTTTTCCAGCAATACTGGAACAGTGTTCTCAAAACAGCTTCCCAAATCCTTTGTTAACTCCAGTGAATCACCCAGGCTGAAGGTGGACCTCCACTGCCAGGTGAGGTCTGCAGGTGAGGTTACCCTGGCAGCCTTGGCTCTGGCTCCAGGGTGCTCTTGAAAGCAATGTCTTTTGCAGAATATTTCTACTTGAAAGAATTAATATTTTCTGATTGAAACAGTTTTCATCCACACTCCTCCTACTGAAAATACTGACAAGAGTCCTCATAACAATGCTTATTTTAAACCTGCTGATTGCTGCATAATGCAGCTGCCATACTAACTTATGAGGATTTTTTGTTAGACAATGCAGACACAGTCCATTCGTTAATACTTGCAATTGTAATTAAGTCATTATATTTCTGAACAGTTACTTGGAAGTTGGATCAAAAAATTACCTAAGAAAAAATATTTTTAGACACACTGTTAAAAACACATAAATTATTTCTAGCATACTAAAGATTTGTTTACCCTTGTGAACTGAAATAAGTTACATTGTACAACATTTTTCAATGAAATCTCTTTAATCAAAGAGAATTCAGCATCTTCATCTCATGAAACGCTTGACTCTTTTTTACCTCTAGCATATTTCTTTCTACTACTCAAGAAATACACTGTTGCTTACTTAGCTTTTAAATCTAAGGAAAGAAAAATGAATTTCAACATCAGAAAAACCCCCACAATCCTATAAGATACATTGCCGATCATAAACACATTAAGCAACTAAATAAAAGTGCTGAATACTTCCCATAAATTTGAAAAAAAAATAGATTAATAACTAAATTTTTTTATCATAATTTACACCGTAAAACATTGTGAACATACTCTTGTTAGCCTATTAATTATCCACTACTCTTGAAAAAGCAGGTAAGATAATTGAAGGGGACCTGATTCTCAGTTTAGCACAGCTTCAGCAGCTACAAACACACTACAGCAGTTTGAATAAACCAGGGATCTAAACCAACAGTTCAAATATTGGTGAGCTGAAGAAAATCTATCCAAAACCTTTTAATCATCAATGACACAGTAAATTAGGTAGTCTCAGAAAATTTGTGTGTCAACATATGGTACATAATGAAAGCAGAAAAGCAGTGTCTTCCAAAATTCTAGATAGCTTTAATTCCTGCTGAAGTTAAATGGTCGGAAAAGCAAAGGAAGTAAAAATACAAGTTAAATCCTATTCTACAGATTCAAAAATCCATTGATCTATTATTTTGAGTGACATTAAAGCTTTGAATTATTTGGTTGGTAATATAAAGTAAACATGTTCCCCTACTAACACAATCTGGGGAAATACCAATTTAAAAAATCAACTGGAGAACATATGATCTCTTCTGCTGTTCTTCCCAATCCCTAAATTGAAACACAGAAAATCATGGACTAAGAAGTGAAGGAGCTTTTCAGGAATAGGGTTCCTACTACAGCTTAATTTTCCCGAGGTGCATATATGATACCATCCAGATTAACATGATTCCTGTGCTTTAGAGGCAGTTTTCAAAGTGGAGATGAGAACTCTCAGCTGAGTCCCCTTCAGCCTTAACTCACTTATACTGTGATAAGAAATCACAGGGTTTCAGATGCCAAACCTGTTACTGCTTTATTGTATAAAGTTGGGGCAAACCAAACTGCTCGACTCATCAGCCCAGAAATTTATGAACCCAAGTGTGTAGCATTTTCTTTGCTCTAGAGAAGAATAACTGGCATAGAAAATAAAGACATTATAAAACACCAATAACATTCTTTTCAAATAACAGATCCCCATGCAAAGATATATGCCTACCTTTCCTTTCCTTTTCTATTCAGTATTTTATAATATAACCAGGGAAAGCAAGTTTGTGCTTAGTGTTCAAAGATACCTTGTTGTTACACAGCATGTTCAACACAACAACACTGTAAGTTTTTTTTCCATGTAAATATGACTGATAAACTCAGTTGTGCATGTTACCTGATTCTTATTCAAATATCCCATGTCTTTGCGTTCACCCTACCTTCTGTCTGGAAGAAAGTAAATTTTAACATAAGGATTCCTTGGCCTCCCATCTTCCCTTGAAGGAAGATCCTTTGCTCCCAGTATGGTCACTATTAACTGATGACCAACCTTGTCATACCACAGTTTTATCTGTAGGAAGAAAATATTAATTAGTGAACTCATCTCTACAATTAAATTGTATATTAATCCTTAAAAATAATTTTGCTCATGAGCTTGTATTTATATTGATGACATGAACAGAAAATATTTTATTCTACTTTTCATTTATAACAAAGAATAAAAAAAAGTTAATGTTGTAATAGCTTCAGGATGTAACAGGTGTTACTCTTTTTTTAAAATCCTGTACTATAAGTACCTTTCTTCACACTAGTTTTTCACATGGTGCTTGATTAGGATTATTCTCCCTTATACTGTATTACTTGCATTACTTATGTATGGTATTCATATACATACATTTCTGAGAAGTTTATGCACATTGAATTCATTTTTTATCTGCTGTTGTGCTAAACAGACTATGGGATAAACCCATAAATATTTCATATCACTTAATATTTTTCAACATATATACACTTATTCTGAAATCATATAAACCCTCCATAAATACTAAGAGAGGAAGGCTCAGTAGTCCAACCCTCTTCATAGCCCAACTCAGTAACAATGTAAAAATCACTATTATTCATTTGTAGAAATTGTTATTAACCAGTCTAAGGCTTGCTATCCTTTTTCACTACAGTAATTTCAAGCTGCTATTTAGCTATTTCAGTTTGAATTTTATGACTGCAAATACATCAGCCAAGAAAGGGATATACCTACTTCAGAGCAGTCCCTGCAGAAGAGGGAAATGGTGCAGTTAGGGCAAAACAAAGCCTTGCAAACAGCTGGGGAGCCATTACATGGTATCAGCACTGCAGTATCACTAACTACAGCTTATGAGGAGGTTCACTTCATGAGGACTGTGCCTGAGACAGGACAAACTAGGACATTTACAGAAAACAGTGACCCTGCCTGAACTTAAGGGAATCAGAGAGGATAATGCCCAGCTGCACACCTAACCAGGCAATACACCTTTGGGCATGAATATACCCTTAGCTAAGGCAGACATAAACGGGGGAAGGTGCACTTTCTGTGGAAACCATCTCACATAATATCAGAGACTGGGTTTTCATCTGCTATCACAGCTCCTCATCTTCAACATTTCAGACTCTTTAAGAAATTTTTGATGCAATTCTCAAGACTTTTAACCCACAAAGAAGAGGCTGATTTAGTTCTCTGCCATTCCTAATACTTCACTAAGTGAGATTACACTAAGACATGCCAACTCAATTATTGGTGGCAATGTACTTCTTCCTTCACTGCTTCAGATCTTGAAATTCCTGTAGCCACCAACCATTTGAATTAATATTAAAAATAGGATATTTGTCCTCTATTACCCTGTCATTGGCCCTGCTACAGACTTTACAGGTTTCTGGTACTAATAGTTAAAAGCCCTCTGGCTACTCATCTGTGTGTGAATTTTAGATGTTGTTACTATATTCTTTCAAGTCAGGGGCTTTGACAGCATTTTTTCTACACTGAGAATTATCTGGAATTCTAGCTGCCTCCATCCAGCTACAGATCAAAAGGAGAAAGCTTTGAAACAACAGTACAGCTTTAATGACCTCTGAAGTGCAAGTCAACTTAAATGTTCTTTGACACTAAATGTATCCACCCACAGGCTTCCTTGGGAGGCCTGAAGCAAAAGACAGAGTTGGCTAGTCCCACATCTCAAGGGCAACAGCACTGAAGACAATCTTCTTCGTTTGTTTTTTGGGGAAAATTATGCTTGCTTAAGGAGAATGAAATATATTTGTGATACAGACACTATGACAAAATGTGACTGATGAATGTGAAATCATCTAGATATAGGTGCCAAAAATAAAACCAGAATTATGTGTTCATATGCAAGCTAAATATTTCTTCACTATATTTGTTTCAGACTGAATTTTTACATGACAAACCTCAGTCAAAATATTTAGAGAATTACTTAAGCAGAAACTGAAATCATCTGACACCACTTCATTGAGATGCTTTTAAACTGCAGTTTGGAGCAAGAGCTCAAAATTTGCATTGACTTATACCTTCTACTTTTCCCTTGATGTTCCAAAAAGAAAATTGTAAAAACTTGAACTTAATGGGCATATTTTCCCTGTAATGCCCTTTAATTTGCCATGTCACAGGAAAAGTCAGGAATCATAGTCTCTCTCCTGTATTCACACTGCTAGCACTCCCATACACAGCACAGGTACTTGCAACCCAAGCAGTCATTTGACTAGGATGCAAGGAGAAGAAAGGAAGAAACTGTAAGAGAATGGTCAAAGAAGCCCATAGAGGAGAGAATGGGATTGCATTCTTATGGAATTAGAAGAAAGAAGAAGGGACAAATAAAAAACTGCTTTATAATTACCATGAAAGTAAAAGGATACTTCTTGGTGAAACACGGCAAGAATGGAACCACTAATGTCAGGGACCACAGATTAACAGAAGGGCAAAAATAGAATGAATGAGAGAAATACTATGAGGTGACAAAAGAACTAGCCATGCTAACTGGCACAAAATATGTTGAAAGAGACTGGGATGAACAAAAATCTAACAAGATTTTTTATACACACATACACTTTTATAAGCTTAGAACATCTAAGAAACTTTAACAAAGCAATCCTGATCTAAATGAAGGAAAGGAAAAGCTAAACTAACACATAAAATACACTACATAAAAAATTATGCTGACTGATGCTAATGTGTAGAGTAGCACCTGTACAAAACCTTCTTGAATGGGACTTTTGTCTACCCAGATTACTAGAATGTTGGCACCTAAGATTCATTTAGGAAGTGGTGCAACCTGAATACTTCCAGAAGTTCTTCCCATTTTGCATTGAAGTTCTGGAGGCTAATTAGCTCATACACTTTCCTTCCCTGGGCTCCTTCATCAGCTAGACATGCACCTAATGCTTTATTAAGCTTCTGCTTAATAATGTGACCTACATTCAGGCAAACAGGCATCTAAACTCAGTGCATCCTGATACTGAGATGCACTGAGATGGTCTGTTATTCACAGAAGGGTGCATCTGCTGCACTCCTTGAGACAGGCTGCCAGGTAGGAAAAACTGCCACAGAGTGCAGGAAACAGGAACTCTTATGGGATCAGATGATTGGAGGAAATAGAGATGTGCAATACTCGTTTATGGTATCAGGTCTGAAACCTGCTATGCTAAACTTAAGCATGTTTTGATAACACCACAAACCTTTATTCCCAGGCAAACAGTGTCTCAGCTTCAGATGAGACTCCATACCCCAGAGAAGAATGAGATATGGAATAGCTTGATGATAAAGGCACTCTTTTGATACACAGGTGAAACCTCTTCAGTCTAAACAGTATTTAAATAGCACATGTCCTGTTTCTGGAACAAGCCTCCTACACAGACAACAGTATATAAAAGCTGACTGATGGTGCTGCATTCTGAGAAGTGAGTATGCAGGTATCTAGTGTATCTAGATAGCATTCCTGTTTCACAGAATCACAGAGTGGGTAAAGTTGGTCCCCTGTAGCCTCAGCAGAAGGTGCCTCCCCTGGAGAATCAACTCATCCTCTGGAGTAGCCTTAGTTTCAAGTAGAGTTAATGGGCTTAGGTGTCTTTTATTTGGGTTGATCACTCACTGCAGGTATTGATGTGCTTAGATTTTTCCTTCAACTATACAAGAGAAAGCTCTTCCTCAAGGCACCTCAAACTTATTTTGAAGTTGTATAGTAGTATATAAGTTATATAAATTAGGACATAAATTCAGTTTGCTAGATTTATATTTTCCTATTAGACCTCATCTTCAGCAAAACTTTTAGAGCACTGACTGAAGTCAGAGTGTAGAAAAGAAGTAATCATGTATAAGAATCTGATATATATGCATAAGGGAATCAGTTAAGAAGATCTATATAATGTTGTTGTTGCACTTTCTATACTGTCTCATGAATGTTTGAGTGTTTGCTCAACTATGCAATTCTAATATAGTTTTATGTACAACACATACAGACAAATCATATCTTCAGTCATAACTAAGATTTAGAAACAGAAAATATTTGAAGATTTAAATCCTATGCTACAGATTTTCCTTTGTTATGTAAGGGGTACTTCACGAATCTCATGAAAAGAGCAAAAACTTGTGCCACTGGGAGAGACCATCTGCCCTAGAGCTGATTTTTACCACCACAACCTACTCAAACATCACTGGCTTTTAGAGACAGCTGGCCAGGCATTTTTTCTTTCTTCTGTTGCTCATTATAATTTTTTATGTAACCTACATAGATGCTTATTATGTTTATTATTATTTTAAAACTATATACTACTTTTCTTTCTCACATTATTCTGAAACAAAAGATATACCAGTAGGATCTGTTGCTTGAAAAAAAGAAAAGTCTCAGATTATTTTTAAAAATACTTGCAGTAATCATTTTATTGGACTTAAGCTTATGTAGATGCTGAAACTGCCCTGAGGTGGTGATGTCTTTGGCATAACTGAGGCCAGTTTTGAATCTTGTTAAACATACCTCTAAAAAATCCTGGGTACTGAGGATTGCTAAATCAAACTACTATTGCTTTCTGCTTCAGCTGCTGTCTGATATGCTTGAACAACTAAAAGAAAAGGCTGTCAGATGGAAAAGCTTGTACGATATAAAGGCCAGAAGATTATAGAAGTATTTAGGCTGCTCTAATATATGTTTATTTTTAAAATCTCTTTTTCAGTGGTTTTACCTTGTGCATATTTTATACATGATAAAATATATTGATGTTCTGTATTAAAGCCAAAAGGATGATTGAAATTTTTGAAATTAGAAAAAATCCAGAGGCAACTCTGGCTCAAAAGAACACTTAGCTAAATAAACAAGAGATACTGCATAGAAAACACAATTTTAAGAATAGATTTTTCTCTACAAAGATTCATAAAACATCACTCTGCAAGTTAGAAAATTACTGGTATGCTAAACTGAATCTAAAATTTCAGGAAAAAAAGATACACTTTTGCAGGTACTGTAAAATTAGTAAAAGCACAGAGGGCTCTTGATAGGAAAGAAACCGAGTGTTTGTCTTCCCAATGAAATAATGATGGCTCTATGAAATCATCCAGTGAGCTGGAAGAGGAATGGACTGACATGGAGGGAAGTGTGGAAGAGGAGCTTTTGCCAGAAAGGATCAGTTTCAGACTAACAAGTAAAGGAGATGCAAGCAAGAAAAAGATATGTATTTCCTGTTGAGAGCAATGTAACAAATAAGTATAAACAGAATGCTTGGAGATTCTCATTCTTGTAAGGAGTTCTAAAGACACACTATACCACAGCCCACAATGAAATGTATACTTCCTGACAACCATAAACAGCAGCTCAGAGCTCTGATTTAGTGAATTTGTCATGCCAAAAAAAAGTAACCAGAGTTCTGCACTGCTGCTGAACTGCTTCTAATACCCTTGTTTGAAGATCACTGGAGAATTACTCTTCTTTCTGCAGCCTGCATGGTAAATATATCTAACATTAATCTCTCTAAACTATTTACTATCACTATTAGAAGTGGGCAGATGGATTACTTTTTGTTTCAGACTATTTGTAAAGACTTTGCCAAGGTTATAATTTTGAGTTCTTCAGGAACTTTTGTCAAAACCCTTATGTTTAGTGTTGACTATTAGAAGGCTCTGCAAAAAAAACCTGTTAGACAGGCCCACAAGGACTCCACAGGCATTGATTGTGTAGAGACAAAACTGGGGCTAAGGACAATTCTTACCTACAATAAAAAAAATAATCCATCCAAGGGGTGAGCAAGCAAGCCTTAAACATTTTCACCTCTTGTTAGATATTTTCTAGCGAACATGACACTTCTTTTCTTTTCTCAACTACCATAATCACTTGAGCAAAGTATTTTTTTTATCAGAGGATATTAGTCTAAGTAGAACAGACAATTTTTATGTCTATGTCTTTATTTTGAATGATATTAAAATAAGAAATTACTACATGTTATTTCTACATTCCAGTATTTCATAAAACATGCAGATATCAGGCAGAGATTTCCTTTTAAAATTGAACAATCAACTCTCATATAATTCTTAAATTTATTTAGCACATATATATATAAAAAAATAAATATTTAAAAACTATTTATGTCATATATAAAATTTACCTGTATGAACTATTTAACAACTTGTAATTGCACCCCTCTTATTTCATTATCATGAGCAGAATCCAACTTTCTTAATCATGCTAAAGGATGGTTTAAATTTTTTATACAAAGCCTGTTTGTCAATAGCACATAATATATTAACTTTAAATCATACAATCAAGACATTCTTTTATAATCTTTTTTCTGTATAAGTTCTTAATTTTGAATTTATATTTAAGCAGCTGTAAGAAATAATTTTGACAATACTATGTTGTTAATAAAAATTGTACTTTATGAAATATGAGTCATATTTGATGTCTTATTTACAGTCGTACTTAGACTTCCTTTATAAATATACATATATGAGCTCTTTTCCATTTCATAATGAAATTCAGTTGTCTCTTTCTGATGACTTAGATCATCCTTTACATCTTGGTCAATCAATCAAACAAAAACATTTATAAGGCTGCCACAGAAATAATTAACATCTCCATAAAGATATTTTGTAAGAAAATCAGATAATATTCTAGTCATAAAAAAAAATAAAAAACATGCAGCAAAGCAAGATAAGCATTGTAACATATTAGTAAAACCTACTTTTATATAAATCTATAGTACCTTAGGAGCTTCCTAATGAAAAAAAGGCAAACAACTTGTACCTAAATAGAATATCAAAGCTAAATAAATTCAGTAAGACAATAGGAAAATTCATTTTTATTCAAATAGAGTTTTGGTTATTTTGATGTACTTAAAAAGGCAAGAACCAAGTTTCATTCATAAGAAATTTGTTTATTTAAATAAGGTACAAATTTTTTGCCCGTCTTCTACTCAAGGTGCTACTATTATGTGGAAAATGCAAAAAAATATATGTTAATGATAATGAATGATTTAAAGAGACATTAATCTTTATATAAACTCAAGCACAAAATTATTTATTGCTTAAACAGTACACAAATTTTGTATGTGGGATGCATAGCCATCATGGCTATCAAAACCTGTGTAAGTTTAATATTAGGCAGACAGCAAACTAAAACTAGTTGTCTCTTTAAATTTTAATTTAGTATTTTAACCCCCATGCAGAATTGTACAAGCTGCTCACAAGATGACATGGAAGTTGTTAAAATGGTTTAAAGCAACACACTCAAAATATGGGAAAACGAACTACAATGTAACGTTTTCCTACTATGCATTTTCCATAACAAACAAAAGAAAAACCCACAACTTTAGTTTCTGTCAGGCAGACGAAGTCTTTACCTGAACCCTAGGAACAAAAGGCGTTGTTCTTCTACTAAGGCTTTGGCTCTGGTAAGCAAAATTAAAGAAAAAGCAATAAAACAAAACCAAAAAGGACAACACGCTGGAAACTAAAAGACCAAAAGTAAAAACAAAGACACATAACTATTACTTTAAACACAGCTTTACACCAACAACATATTTATCTAACAAAAAGTATTTTAATGCAATGCATAAATTAAATCTGCAAATCTGTTACCAAATCATATCAAAACCCTTTGGCGGAAATTCTTGCCTTAGGGAAGTCAGCAGGAATTTTACCACTGATTCCCCAGGAGCAAGAATTTCTCTTTCCAAGTCTATAGACAACATTTACAATAGATTTAGAAATAACATGTAACAAAAAGAACAGGTAGGCAAAGTGTGATTTAAAAGTGGGGTTGAAAACATAAGGTTGATCATCTCTTTCAGGGGGATTGTACATGCATGTTCAGAGAGAAACAAGAAAGTTCACACACTGACAGCTTTGGTTACTTAGGAAAGTGAGTAAAATAAGAAGCTGCTTTCTCTTTTTTTGCAACTCTAAGAGTCATGTCTATGAAAAGTCCTCCTAAATACTTTGAAAACAATTAAAAGAAACATTAACATTACACAGTAATGGTATTAGCCTGGTATTACCATTACACAGGGGAAGGAACTATCTATGTATTTTAACTCCCTAGCAATCATGACAGAAATGACATATGGTACACACACAAAACCCTTGCATGAAATGGGATCTAGAGAGTTTAGCAAAAATGCATATATAGATGAATTTATAACATATTTTTGTGCTGTAACACTTCAGACCACATCCAGCCTTGTGGCCTCCAGGAGCTGCATCAAGACTACATGGAGTACAGGCAACACAAATTCCTGGACTAGCTGCAAATTCCAAGGAAATACTCCCCACCTTCAGCTTAGGGCAACAGCTAATGGAGTGGCACAGAATTGTTACAGAGTATGGGGCATGGACAGGAAAAGGAGCATGTGTTGATACCTCAGAGGGCTGGTGAGTGGGAGAACAGGAGCATGGAGTAGGTCACAACAATCACAGCCATCTAACAGATTGGAATCTCCTTTACCTATGCTCCGTTTTCCTAAGATTATTGATCTAATTCAAAATTATAGAAGGAAGCTTCTACTAAATATTCACTTATATTATGTACCCAAATCATGGAAATAGGCACTGTGATGATGCTTCTGCCACCCTCCTTGCTTATTTGGCATGCACAGATGCTGGAGAAATCTGTTCTATAAAACGTGTGAAGTAATCTGTTCTTACACCAAAGAAAGAGGATATATAAGAAAATTTGACAGTCTGGATCACGGGTTTTGTCTGATGTGCTCCCTGCATTCTGCAAGGTGCAGCATCTGCACTCTACCTGCCACTCTGCATGGGCAGGACTGCAGACCCCAGTGTTAATGGTGTCAGAATGTGACCTAGTCACAATAAAAGTAGATCTTCAGCTTGCTTCAGCTCCATTTTACAAGGGAAAAATAAATTATCACAGGATATTGCAATCCCAAGAGGAACAGAATCTCTCCCACCATGCACCAAGGGTTCTCACCTGTCATATTCTGCCTTGGAAATGGAGGAAAATCAACACATTGTGTGCACTACCTAGAACTTTCCAGGTTTTGATGTTAGAGCAACAGCAATTTAATTGTATAAAGGTATAAAGGAGAGGAAGAAAAGGAAAAAGAACATGTGAAAGGGGAGGGGGAGCATGTCGTGTACTTGATCTCAACTCCTCAGTGTGCTGACATATAGGCTCTTGATAATGTACAATAGAGGCTTTCTATAATGCTGCATATGTTACAACTACAATTAATAAAACTTTATTTTTATTGCTTTGTAAACTGAATATGTATGGAAAATCTATTGAAATGGTTCTGTGGTTCAAGTGTACAGAGAAATAAATTAATTTTATAAACAACATCCCTTTTCTGCTAGAACTTCCACCAGTACAAAAATTAAATACTGTGATTTACATGGTTTTATAGTTATGTTTTTGTTCCCTAAACCTAACTATTGGAAAAGCATTTCAAGTTATACTTTTCATGCAGTATCAAAAATGTAGCCAAAATTCAACTGTTAAGAGCACCAACATACAAAGGATAACTTTGACTTTTGCAAAATTATATTAAAGGAAAAACAACTTAATGAAAAAATACAGAAACAGGAACAAGACAAAGCAAATAATAAAAAAGTATAATTGCAGTAACAGTCAGATATTCCCCTGAAAAACAACATGAATAAAAAGTGCTATAAAATAAAACACAGATAATATGGATAAATTATGTTAGTAAGTTACAGCACACTATAGTTTACTGTAGTTGCACATAATTTGTTCAATTAAATATGTACTTGGGCAGAATAATTATTAATGTAAAGAAGATTTCCTCTCTCTGTGAGATGGTTTACTTTGTGGTCAATCCTATTAGTCAGCTCTAGACTGACACTGTAACCTTCACAAAGAAAACACACAGACCAATGCCAATACAGAGGAAAACATGGAAGACTGAACAGACAAAGACATCCCTGAATACCACGGTGGCATTGCTGCAGCTAAACCAGCCAAAACCATAGTGAACATAAGGAAATAGATTCCAAAGCACTATTAATCTATAAATATCCTTTAAAGATCTAGACCACTGTCTGAACAAGCCTAGATTCAAGTATTCTTTCAAATACTTCAGACTTTCATCCAAACTGTTGTATCTCCATTTCTGCCCACAACTCTTGTACTTCACTGCCTGTATTTCACAGTAACCACAGCTGCACTAATAGCAACCCTTCAGGACTACATGCTACTGTTCAAAGGCACAGAAAATATGGAAAACACTTCCAAAGTCTTGCCTTTAATCTGTTCCCTCAGATCCATCAAACCTGCTTGAGTTCAGCCACCATCACCCAGAATGTCATTGACCCATCACTTTGACAAAAACAGCATCCTGTCCTCATTTATTGCAAGGGTGTTCTCCTGTCTAGGCACCCCCATGAAGAGCACATTCACAATTACAGTCAGAATTTATTATTTCCTTTCATTTCTACCTTACTCAGCTATTTTGAATGAATATGTGATCCATCAACTGTTCTGTTGGAAAAGAGCTGATTAAGACAAGGAAAACCAAAATACTGAAGCACATCCATTTTGTAGCATTCAAAATAAAATAGTTTTTACAACTTGAGATTTTTAAAATTCAGTTTTACCTTACTACTTCATCTTTGTTAAAATTAGAAAATCTCGTAGTCCATTCTAATTTTTCAAAACATCTCCAGCTTAACAAACAGGATATTTTCACTAACTCTTACAAAGTTTCAAAACTTTTAAAAATTGTAGAATGATAAACCCAAATATTAAAAAGTGTATGAAAAACTATTCATCATACTACCTTCAAGAACATAAACACCCAAATCTGATGTCACAAGATTCTTAGTTTTTCAAAACAATCTTAAAATATCAGATCAAAAAGAAACTACATTGATTGTTTTGAAAACACTGCTCCTGTAGAATACTTCAATTCCCATAAAGTCCTTTATTTCTAAAAATGCATACTATCCTATACATTGCAATGTGCCCAGTTAGATCTCATGTTGCCACCTATCCAGAGCATCTTCAGACACTATGACACCACCCTTGCTTGCAAAGCAAAAAGTTTAGTACTTGTTTTTTTTTGCCTCCCAAAGTCTTGACTCAACCCAGCAGGAGCTGAGCTGTGCCTTTAACATGATTAACATGAAATACAGCTATTTCCAATGTTTCATTAGCTGGGCAGACAAGACAAGCATCAAAACTTTCAAACTGTCTGCTAATCCTAAATGTCTAAATTGCGACTTTAGAGTTACAGAGTATTTCTGACTTCAGTTTGACTCAGCTGGAGCTTTGTGTTCTCAGACAGATATCATCTGCTCTCTGAGGGAAATGCAGATAATATGTAGTAGGAAGCATTGAATGGAATTGCAAACAGTACGTATGGAAGTAACAAAAAAAAAATAGAAAATATTTTCTAATGTCTCTTAACATTATTTGGTTTCCTTAGATGGAAAGAGACTTTTTAGAATAGGTATTTATATATTGAAACATTCAATAAATAAATAAAAATAGCAATTATGCCTTCTTGAGTTAAACATTGAATTTTATATGCCATTCTAAGAAATAAAGCCTTTGGTTTTCTGTTATTCTCAATAAATTAGAATATACCTCAAAATTTCCCAATACTATGATTATATATCTCAAACTTCAGTATACTATCAAACCACTAAATCAAAAAACGTACTGACTTCACTAAAAATTCCTAATCTAAAACTCATTATGATTTTGATCTGAAACTGAGAAAGTGAGAAAGTCAATTCTATGTGGTTCCTATCTGGACAATTATTCCATAGTATATGTGCATTGAGCAGCTAACTCTGGCTCTTGACTTTCCTGCTAGGAGCTAGGCACCACAACTTTTTGACAGCCTAATCTTTTATGAAGTTTAGACAAAAGAAATTCTTTTCTTCCCTGTCCCTCCATCAACAATTTTTACTGTCTTGTAAAAAAATAAGAGTTTTTAGAAATTTTGGTCTGTGTATTTTGACAGTTCATGTTCCCTTGTCATTGTATTTTTGCAAAGCACTCTGCATTCTAGTCAAGATTTTCAGTTTTTCCATTTATCCAAATGATTGAATCTTTCAAAGTAGTGAAGTACAACGACTACAGGAAAAAAATTATATATTGTAAATGGTTGTTCTGATGAGCAAACAATGTCTCATGCACTGCAAAATGGAGTAAACATGGCCACAGAAGTGACAAAAATATTCTCCATCTACCAATATCATCAACCATTTCTGTGAGACCTAGGAGTAGTCTTCTTGGATTTTATGCATATTTTTATGGTACACTCAGCATATAAAACTTGGAAGTAATGTGAATGTGACATTTCCAAACTTGTTTAACACTACTGCTTCCATTTCATTTGCCTTTCCTTTTCAATATGGTGGGCCACAACTGAGCACTTTTGAAAAATCACACTTTGGAATTGTAAATAACATGGAAAGGTGCACAAAACTCAACTTCTTCAGTTTATTACAAAAAAAGTACCCTTTAAAAGAAAACATCCACATAATGAACTTTTTCTCAGTGAGAGTGAAGAACAAAACTGAGTAACACCGCTACAAAGAATACATGAGTAAAATATTAGAGGGATATCTGGAAAAGTTATATATGAAAGTTAGTGCATAAGAAATAAGCAGTTATAACACCCAGGCATACAGGTAATAAAATCTACCAATTCTACACATAACTGTGACATTTGAAAAAAATGTTTACACTCTAAAGCACTGGAGGCCAAGATAAGACCTTTCTGAAAATTTGACTCCAGCAGTCTAGCTTACCAGATAAATATACATGTAAATACCAAATTCAACTCATATAAAATTTCCAAAAGCTAATAAAATGGAATGTGATTATGAAATTCTGTTCCTGCCTAGTCTGAGATGTATAGCATCAAACAAAAACCTAGCTAGTTTAATAAGAAATTTCCGCTAGAGGTAGCTAGCACTACAGTAAGAGATGTATATGCTGCAAAAAGCACAACATTAATATCAATGAAATGTTTACATACTGAAAGTTGTCCAGACAAGAACTGTGGAACATCCCTTAACATGCCAGGACTCATAGGAGAAGTCACTGAAATAGAAGGTCGGTCCATTTTTTGAGATTCAAATGAACTAGAACCTGTAATTATAAACAAAAATATTTCATAACATAGTAGCAGTTATGCATATATTTCAACATTCTTTAAACAGAAATTGTAAAAATATAACCAAACATGCAGTAAAGTTGTGATAAATATTACTTTTTCAAATGTGTTTAAAATTACCAAACAATGATACTCAATCTTTTGGTGATCAGATGCAATCAGGAGCTTTTTTTTACAGAATGGAAAATAAATCATTCTGATATTTCTGGCTGTAATTGTCAGTAAGTTGAAGGCCCAAAAATAAACACTTTACTGTGGTCAAATGAATTCAGCCTTCTGAATTATTATCTTGTACAATCAGACTAATTTTTAATTTGATTTTTACAAAAATATCGAGATGTTTTTGTGCATTTTTGTGCATTTAGTATGTTATGTTTTTTGTGTATTTTGTTTCAAATCTACAAGGTCTGAAAATGGTCAGAGGAGTTTTGACATACAAAACATAGAGGAAAAGTGAAGCATTTTTATAAATACAAAGGACAATCCACATCTCACAAAACATAAAATGAATTTTAAGAATTGGGCAATAAGTAAAAAAGTCATTGAAGGAGTTTTTCATATTATTATAATCAAGCTAATGCCATTTCATTGATCCATGGCTTCTATTATAATAGCATTCTAAAAAAATGATAAAAAATAACTCCAGGCTGAAATCCATCTTATCAGATCTAAGCCAAAGAACAAGTTATTCTTGCCTACATGAAATATAGGTTTAGTCAATTTAAGTAGCACTGAGTGGTTCCAATAAAGTAAGGGTATTCTGAGTTCAAAGTAGCTATCACTCAGGCTGTAAACAAAAAACATTTCTTTCACATTTTTAGTTTATAAGATGCAACTGAAATGCAAAGCAAGAGAACAGGAAATTAAAAATTGCTATTGATGTTATATATTAGTTAGAATTATACTTTCTTCAATCAAAACTCATCTAAGCCTATAACCAATGTCAAAACTAAATCCCAATATCCTGTGTTTTGATAGCTTATTATTAAACAAAGGTAGATAGATAAGACAGTAAGATGACATATTGAGACAAATATAGACAAAAAGACAAGACCTATACTGACTGCAGAGGACATTTTTCATTCTATTTGTGCTTACATAAAAGAGAGAGAAGATTTTCCTACCCCACAATTGAAACTTACTGGACTCCAGCTGTGCATGTGTGCTGTCAGGTATTCTGGGAATGTCCCTGAAATCAGGAAAATTAAGACAGGCTGATCCTTTATCTAACAAGTAAATGTAAATTTCAGTTACACTATAACATTTCCCAATCCACCATGGAATGCCTCAGGAATGGTGCATGATCTGCTGGCTGTCTTCAGCCACTGGGATGATTATCTGTTATCCAGTATAAATAATTCCCTTGTCAAATTAAATCCTACAGAATAGATTTGGTAGATGCAGGACACAGGTTGCACAGTCACATAATAAAATAATTCAGTGAATAAAAGAACAATCTCAGAGTTAATGGTAGACTAAAACTGTGAGTAGTAGAATTTACAGTGACATTATACATTAATCAAATTTACTGAACCCTCACTCAAACATACTCAGCTCCCAGTCATGGCTATCCAAGTATATTCTTAACTGTCCTTGAACGACAAATTTAATCAATCTTACCTTTTCCATAACCAAATAAAATGTATAAATTCATTTGGCAAAAAAGCATTCTTTCATATCCAAGACATGTTCCAACACCTGTATTAAATTGTGTGCAGAGCCATGTAATTTTAAAACACTCAATCACACCCCTCCCTGCAAAGGAATATATTTCTTCTCTGAGGGGCATTACTGTATGCTAATAAAAACTATCAATATGCTAATAAACTATTTCAGAGTTATTTGAGTAAATCCAAGCAGTTGTGAGTCACAGCAATACCAGTATTTACAATCCATTTACAATTACAAATGACAGTTGTGTGTTTCAGTGCTGTTGGTCTCTCCAAGGCCACGACCACTCCTGCGGGGTGGCCATGGGGAGGAGAGGCTGGGGCTGCACTGTGCTGAGCCCAGCTGGCTGCTGGGCTGCTCCTGTGATTACTTATTTAATAAAGGGTAAAACAGCTGTGCAGCAGCTGTGAGAGGAAACAATGAGGAAAAAAAGCCATGGGAGAAGTGTTGTTGCAGACACCAAGGCCAGGGAAGAAGTGGGAGGAGGAGGATGGGCTGGCACTCCCTTTCCCCATGGACTGCTTGGCAGAGAGGGAGGCAGAAAAACCAGGAAAAAATGAGTGAATTTGAGCCTGGGAAGAAGAGAGGCAAGGGTAAGGAGGCTTCAGTTTTGATTTTATTTCTCACTGTCATTTGCTTTTAATAATTCCTAACAAATTAATCTTCCTCAAGTTTGTTTTGCCCACAATGGTAACTGCTGAGTAGTCCATAAACTTTTTCCTTTTATTTCCTCCCCCAGTTCTACTGAGGAGGGAAATGAAGACAGCAAGTCTTTGGTGCTCAGTCAAGGTCAACCCATCACAAAGGTAAATAAAAAGGAAGAGAAAATGAAAAATGTTTCAGTGATATCTACTGTCTCATGCACTGAAAGAGTCAATATGATATATAAATAACTTATCTATTTCTTTTAGAAATGTTTTTCCAGAATGCCTTTGGTATATCTTTTCCAAACATTTTTCAAGACTCACTAGAATGACAGCTTTACTAAGTAGACTGAGGAATCTTTCCAAGTGAGTTGATGCACAGTGTCCAAAAATGTAAATAAACCAGAAGGCAAGAAACTGCTCTAAGCGCCCACTACAGACAAGAAAAAAATCTCTCTTGTTAGTACCCAAAACTTGTGAGAAACTCACAAGCACTATTGAAGAAGCAAATACTAAACATGCATATTTGATATAAGGAGAATTTATAACAAGATCCAATACTTGCCGAGTAAT
Source organism: Muscicapa striata striata (assembly GCA_030060385.1). Taxonomy (NCBI): domain Eukaryota; kingdom Metazoa; phylum Chordata; class Aves; order Passeriformes; family Muscicapidae; genus Muscicapa; species Muscicapa striata. The sequence goes on from JAREIS010000090.1 coordinate 4,822,192, forward strand.
TGACTCAGAAATACACTCTTGAGCTTAACTCATAAATAAAATAAAAAAAAAATTGTCTACCATATGAGTCTAAAAAGAAAACTTTGGAAAAAAAAATATAATACATAAATCATTCTGAACAGAGTGAATAAGAGTTTTCTATAGATAGCTGAAAAAATAAACTTGAGAGCTTCAAACATTATCATTTATGCTCCTAAAGCACACAGATCCCCGTATTTCATGGTAGCATGAATGGTATTTCTTACCAGGAACTCTCATAGAGATAAACAGATGGAGGAGAAATAAAATTAGTTTCACAATGACTCTTTGATTAATAAGTTATGCTCCACTGCAAACAGGTTGTATAGAGTAATTATTAAAACACATTGCATTACTTCTTCCAAATTCAAAACTGAAGAAATCATGAATATAACATTCATTTAAAGTTATTTCTGAGAATTGGAAGGCAGAAAATAAAGTAAGTTCCTGTATATAAGGGACGGCCAGCTCACACTGATTAGCAAGTCAGCCATCAATTTTTATTTTAAGATGGAAAAAGTGGTAAATTGTATGACAAACTGTCGTGTTTTGTTTTGTTGAGATTTTTTTAGAATGGCTTTCAATTTTATCTGCCTTGTCAGCTTAGCTTGTCATCTTCAGTTTTCATAGCACTCAGCCCATCAAAAAGAGAAAAACTAATAATTGTGTTCACTGGAATCTGGTTTTGTTCTTGGAATATTTGGATGTGACAACAAATTCTCAGCTAAGTTAACTGCTTGCAACTGAAGATTTCTTGCATGATTTAAAGTGTTACCATGAAATTATCAAGAAATTCTCCTTATAAATAATAAGATTTATCTCAATGCAAAAGTAAAATTCTTTAACCAGGCATCAATAATTCTAACAAAAATAAATATCACTTCTGATATCTGGTAAATAAGAATTTTAAAATACTGTATATACACTGAAACTTTATTTCCAAGACCAGAAGACAATCCTATGAGGATATGGTTCCTTGCACAAGCATAGGCTATTTTTTTTATTGTTCATTTGATTATGAACTGAAATCATCTAAACTGGGAAAAGTAATACAGTCTTTCCAATTCACCATCTCTAACTTCATGAAAAACATTTCTGACATTATGCTGTTAATATCAAACTCCAAAGAGTTACACACACCTATCCAGAATCCAAAACTACCAAGTTGTAGGAAGTATTCATCACTGAGACTCTTTTACATCTACTGCAAAATGACACTGGGAATCAATTACACTAAACAACTCTTTTATCACTGATCTAGCTCAGTTCTTCAGACTATGAGGCAAATGGTTGATGCCAAAAAAGGACCTCTTGAGAGCCCACATCACTGTTTAAGGAATTATAGATGAGCTGCTCGAGTGACAGCCACATAGCAGAAGGCACGATGATAAGGAAGCTGAACAAGAGGCAGCAAATATAAAAACACAAGAAATAATACAGGAGATTTTACACAATGAAGAGAATGCAGAAAGATTTTAAAAATTAGTGTTTTCAAGATGCAAGTTGTTCCTTGAAACTTTTGCAACAAACTTCTATTTAAGAGATACTATGAAAGATTTGTGTATGAAATTGAGACCTCCTTTTCTGAGACAAGTAATGTAGTCTGTCCCTTAGCATTACTATTATACCCACACCTCCCAAGTTATGCAAAGCTTTTTAATGATAGGACAGACAATACAGTCTTTACCCTAAAGGGGTTGCAATTTCATATGTATGCAGGAGATACCTCTCATCTCACGGACAAGATAAAGCTGGTTTTTTGTTATTATCAAGTTTGTTTAAAATTGTCATACCAAATTAAGTTACTATATCTTAAGTTCCTGATGTGTCCAATGCAATAAGTTCCTATTATAGCTGAAACAGTTGTCCTCACTAAAATGCTTTTCTCAGATTATATAGTTCTAGATTTTTTTTCATACTTCTTAATTTTTAGTCATGTTTTCTTATTTAAGGTACATCTTATACAAAATAAAGGGTTATATATATTTACTAGAATGTAATTATAGAATCCTAAAACAGTCCAGGTTGGAAGTGATCTTGAAAGATATCTGGTCCAACCTAACATGAAAAAGGGAATCTAGATATTACCTATCACTCTGTCCAATTATGTCCTGTATATCACAATAAATTCTGAGGGGAAAAACAAAAATTTTAGTAACTGTAAATGTCTTCAAAATCAGTGATAATCAATTCCCTCTTCACAACCCTGATATGACAGATATGGAACTTCCAATGGACAATTAAAAATGTGATGAATATGGCTTTAGGGTGTAGGAACTTGGAAGGAAAAGAACAGTTGAAGAAGAGGAAGTACTCACAGTCCAATACAACAAATCAACTGCTATGCAAGAAAACATAAAGTTTAGAAATTGAGAGGTAGGTTTCAAGGTTAATAAATATGGATAATGTACAGCACCAAAGAAAAAGTCACACAGTTCTAACTATTCATTCAGATGTATTCTGTATTAGATGACAAAGCAATAATTTAATAGTTCCATAGATGAAGATGATGTGAATGTGGATTTGAGAGTTTCCAAAGCATACTGATTTTTTGATTAGCATACTATATTTCACACAAAATTCTGCATTGCGGACTCTCAATAAATAGAGTTTATCATCAGTTCACAGACCAAATATGATCTCATAATTTTATGTACGTATTATATAAAATGGGAATGGAAATAAAAATCAACAGTCAAGAATTACAGCAGTGAGTATAACCACAGTTTCAGAGCCAATATAGGCTGGCTCACCAACTTAAAAGCCAGAGAAGGGAACTTATTTTTATCTATAATAGCAGATGATGCCTGAGAATACAGGATTTCACACCAGCTCTTTTTACTCACTGACATGATCCATCATTCCAGCTACACTTTTGGTTTACAGAAATTTGCATAAAATTTTTCTGTTTACAATGTTAATGAATGTTTGATATACTCCATCCTAAAAGTGAAAAATTTTATCACATTTAATTAAAAAAACCATAAAATTACTTACCCTATTGGTCTTGAAACTACAAGCTCTACTTGTGGCTCAGGTTTGGATTCTAAAATGATATTATACACCTCCTCAAAGGTGGCTCCTTGTAGTATCCTTCCATTCCATTCTAATACTTCATCACCTGTAAGTCAAGTAACAACACTCTGCTTAGGAAGTCTGCTGTGGACAGCACTTACAATCACAATTTAAGCCACTGTCATTTTTTTGGATTGTGAAACCTGTATTGTAGAACAAGTTTGGAGGCCTTCATGCAGGAAAATCCTGAGTATTTAAGGTTTCCTGCTTCTCAGCTTCAAATATGTAAAGTTCTGTGAAACAATAATATAATCAGTAGGACTCCTATTGAGTTAGATGCTGCTCTTACTTACTTTGGCAGCTGTGGCTTACAGAAATCCCAACATGCTCTTTAGAAAATTCATATCTAAAACATCATATCCCATCAACTTACTGGTTTGAAGATCCATGTACTTTCACAAGTTTAGTACTTAAGGTTCAGATAGTTCTTATGTTAATAGATAATATTTCTTGAACATCCTCCAGTCTAGCAATCTATGGTTTGTATATTGGAACAGAGGCAGCTTCCTAGCCAAGGTGGTTCTGCTCATACATTTGTAATAGCTTGGTTTGCTCTAAACAAGATATACACCACAAAATGACTGGGAGGACATCAATGGAATACTGAGTATAAAAATGAGAAAAAATATTAAAATATATTTTGAACAACATGAGAATATATATTTCACAAAAGCAAACATCTACTGACAGTGTCAGGTTGAATTCTGCAGAATTTCCTCATACTTATTTGATATAATTTCACATGTAATTAAACTTGCTCACTTGTTATCACCTTCAGAAAAGCAACTCAGCAGTATAGATCTATAGTAGATACATACCTGGTCTAAGATGCCCAACTGTATCAGCTAAGCTTCCTTTTTTAACTTTGGTGATAAATGCGCAGAGTCGACCTGATTCAGTCATCTTTCCTCCTACTACCTGTTTCAAATAGGAAGTATTTTCACAGTATGAAAATTACTTTAAATTATTTAAATGTTCGGGCAATAGAAAAAAGAATTCAGCTTTTTCCTTGGGTATTATGTAGTCCAGATAACACATATACACTTGAAAAAAACACCAATGAAGTTTAGCTATGAAAGGTTATTTTTGTAGCTATTCTGGAAATTCGTACAATTGAAAAACAATGGAAATAGAGAATTCTAAAGCATTTAAATTTTAGCAAAAATATATATAGTATCTCATTGTATTATAAATTACCACTCAAAACAATTTGAGGTACTGCTCACTTCACTATCCTTTTAACTAGAAAAAGATATATTAATATAACAGAACTAAAGATGTTCACAATAAGCAATGAAATTCCCTTTGGCTTGGCAAGTCAGATAAAAACATTTGTCACACTGAAAATTTCTCCACAGGGAACGTCAACAGGTTTGACCTTAATATTTATGTTAGAATCAGACTTACATGTCAGAATCTTCAAATTCTTAAGGTTTCTTAACAGTCTCCATTCTGGGATTTAAAATTTGTAATACTAAATCCTGTTTAGCTTACTTTCAATATGTAAATACTTGAAAATTCAGGTCAGGGATAACTGTTGGAAATCACTCTTTCCAGATGTCTATTGAGATTATAAAGTAGTTACTCTTGAATCTGAATCTCACTGAAGAGTTCATCCTCATAATATGAGATTTTAGAAATTTTATCATAGATGTTTAAACAAAAAGTGCTGCCTACTGGCACTGTTAATCTTTTCTCTTGCATCTTCTGACAATAAGACAAAAATAAACATAGAAAACTTGATGTTCAACTGGCTTCTCCACTGACTCCAAATAAAATTATTTCTTAATTAAATAAAAATTAAAAATATTTCCAAAACATGTTAGTATATGTAATACATAATAACACTGATTTAATCCTTACTCATAGGGTGTGATTATAACCTAATCTGTATACCTGAGGTGAAGTAAGAGTCATGCTAAATACAGCAAGCATATGGAATCAAAATAAATACATGTTTGTTTATTTTACTGTTTATAGGTTGTTCTCATTCTTGAACTAGTATTTCTGGAATTGCAAATAATAATATCAGACAAAATTGAGATCAATATATGAGCTATAAATAATTCATAATGTGTTTAAAGAGCACTGCATCATGAAAAAGAGGTTAACACATAAAAAAAGAGTACATTATTTTGTGATATAAACAATAATATTACACAATTTTCTATTTTTCATTTTTAAAATGTGGCAAATCAAACAATCAGAGTAGATAAAAATTCCAAAAGAGGAAGTTCCATTGGCATACTCTGATCTGGATTGAAATGTCATTAACTCACAGATCTCCCCCAGGTCTTCAAGAGAGATAATTTATTTTTTACTTTTTTTTTTTTTTCAGGAAATAGGAGTTACACCATGGTGCAATGCTCCATACTGAAGAACACAGATAGGAAGGACTTAGCTTGCCTAGTAAGGGTGCAATTAGTACTTTGCTAAGAGGACATCCTCGGAAAACTTGTGAAAACATGTCTACTCTTTGAGAGAAATACAATTTTTTAATTCTGCCAAGGACTCTGCAAAATTATTCTAGGTTATTGAATATAAAATGTTTATATTGTAATTTTGAGAATCATAAGGCATTATCAATATTGGTATGCATACACTATCTAATATGAGACTAATTATGAAAGTAGATAGTTTAACTGAGACAGTTGTTAATTTCAAAGTAGTCCATCACCAACCTTCAATCCAAGCATTGCTCCTGAATCTCTAGGCACACTTCCATCTTTTAGTCGTTTATTTAACAAAATCCGACCAATGAGACGATCTCCATCTTTGGATGGTTGCCAAGTGACTGGATGCTATCATATGGTGTTAATGGAAAATACAGTGAATAGTATTTTAATGAAAAATATTTTAGTAATACTTTTCATTTGCTGATATATTTTAAAAATGCTATGAAAGTATTATGATTACACCAATATTTAATGTAAAAATTTACAGAAAACTGTGCTAGAAAATATTTATTTGGACATATCATTCATCATAATGTCTAATATTTAATAACATTAGCTATTTTTCTAAATCCAATTTGTAAATATCTAGAATGATCTTTCAATCTTGATTTAACAGATATGGACAACTACACACAATGAGAATCACATCTGAGTACTGAGAAAAACATTGCTAAAAGTCTGGTATAAGAGTAATACTGAAAAAGAGGTTTAACTCAAACTGAAAGTTTGATATAAGAAATGTCTTATTTTTCCACTACTTCAAACATTTCCATTTTTATCCAAGACCAACAAATATTTTTAGTGTTTTACTTTCTCTCAGTAGTAGTAGATTAAAATTTAAAAATACTATTAAAAGGTACATTCATTACTTCATTTTAATATTCTGTTTCTTTCTTGGAATAATTAATTCACGTATGAAGCACAGTTACAGTGAGCATGATTATTCCCTTACTAAACATGGGCAGAGTTATACTTGTCTGTTGGCCTAATTAATGAACTGTTAAGATTTTCTTTTGTGTAATCATAGTACTTTTTCACAGAAAAATATTATTTCATGCTCTATTTCATGCAAAATTAGCAGGCACAGATAAATCTGCTCCCATTACAACTAATAACTCTAAAAAGATTTATCATAATCTCCACCAAACAGAAAGCAAAAATAAAAAATACCAAAGCAGATGGCAAAGCCTTTAATTCTGCACAGTACTGCACAAAAATTGCATGGCAACAAAACAAATGAACAACCATGACAGTGAAAGGGAAAAAAGAAAAACAACTTTTCTGTGCAGAGAGACCCAATTTTCTCCCTTTTTCACCTGGGGTTTAAACTATTAATTTAATTTCAGCCCCAGGAGTTTGGAAATAGTAAATCAGATAAGCCAATTGGTAGAATCCTTATTGTTAATTACTTTATTCTTTAAGGTAATATCATGATATGCTAATTTGCAACCATAAGAACAACATTCCTTTATGCCTCTCAATTTTTTTTTCCTTAGGCTGCCAAACAGTAAAAGCTGCAAGCATGCAAAGACTTTTCATTTGTTTTTCTTTTCTGCACCTTAAGAAATGCTATATAGTCTCTAGAAACACCCTCTCTTTTACTTTATGCACTATTTTAATGAGTGACAGAGAGCAAACAAAGACCAAATGAGCAGGTTAAAATGCAGGCTCCATAATCTCAGTACCTTCTCACTATGGCTATGTTCCTCGTTTAGAGTTGTGCTACTACACGTATCTACCCCAGAGTCTTTTATCTGAGGCTCAGACCATTCCAAGTCCTCTTCCAAGGAGTGGCCACCAAAGCACACCGTTTTCTTTTGCCTCTCGGATAAGGCGTTAGAATCCGACAAAACTGCCTGCTCACTAGTTTTTCTTTTTCCCCTTTGACTGTCCCCTATAGGTGTGGGATAAAAAAAGGATACAAAAAAGAAAACATGCAAAGGTGTAAATAAAACCAAGGAAATGTAAAATGATAAAGGAAAACTAAATGGTAAGGCTCCACATGTCTCACCAAAGACATTGGGGATGCCTCACTGCTATGCCAAGACGTATGGTCCAACCAGTTGTAATCCATGTCTCCTGTGAGAATCAGACAGACAAGATAGTGCAGTAAAGGAAAGGTGAAAGAAAGAACAATCAAAGATACAGTAAAATTGTAAAGACTTCTGATTATCCTATCTGATTTATAACCTCTGCCAGCAGGACTTGCAAAGGGCTTCCAAGAAAAAGTTAAGGCTCCAGCAACAGAGTACATGGAATGTGAAAAACAGTGAGGAAGGAGATACATTTGTGTGTCTATGTCTGCATAAAATTATGTAAAAGTGCAAAGCATCATGGTGCCAGATTTATTCACTGTCCTATAAAATTATATACACCAAATTACATGAAAAGGCAAATTGTATTTCTAACAGAATATCCAGAAGGGAAAGCATTTCAATACAGAATGTCTTAAGGAACTTATTTCTTTGCTTTTCTAACACAAATTAGTATTTATTCTAAACACATCAATAAAATACTTAAAACAATGGCACTCTGTATTCACTTTGTAGTAGATGATGTTTTAAAGAAGGTTAAATGAAAAAAATCCAGAAACTATGGAGGAAGAATTAAAAGCATATTAACTTTGTTTTGTCTACTAGTTAAATACAAGGATGAATTCTGTAATAATAAATTGGCTACATAATTGGCTTTATATTGGCCCGTTTGTGCTCATATATAACAACTGGTAGCCCACAAATGGGAGTGTTTAGGGTTTTGACAAAGCATATAAATATTTCATAGAGTCAGAATTTAACCTCCATGACACACACATGGTAGAAAGAAAGTTCTGAAAAACAGTTTAAGAAGAGATCTAAATGAATGCTGCTGTCCAAAGAATTAGGGAATGACTCATGCATTTTAATAAAACATTCTCTTTTATGTAGGTACTTTAAACTGTAAATTATACCCACACATTCTGCACTATTATGTTTCTTTCTTCTTTTTCCCCTCACAATTGTTACTACATGTTACATGAAAAATATTTTGTTATTGCATGCTACATAATATTTTTATATTACAGTATGCAGGAAACAAACATTTCGTTTTCTATCAAATTTGACCAAACTAAAGCAAAATCATTCTATTCTGAACCCCAAAAACTTTTTCTATTTCTTTTACTTCAGATCCTGCTTTAGCATTTCTCAGCCTATTCCTCTTGAACTACACCAATAGGGTGGTGAAATGTAACTAACAAGTCTTAGCACTGTCTTAACACTTGTCTAGAAAACTTTACAGAGAGGATGTGAAAATACAGCCCCATAAAACTACAAAAAAAAAAAAATAATAGAGGCTTTAGTAAAGTAAAATATTCTCCTTGGAAAGGTTTCACAGAATTAACTAGATTGGAAAAGGCCTTTGAGAACATCATGTCCAACCTAGTATATTGTATATGTACAATGAGAAACACAATTTTTTTCACTTGTTTCCTCCTAAAATAGAGACCTGTGTATGCTGTATGGAAAGAAATCAAGTCTCATTTTCTTTTTAAAGAAGACAATAGTCAAAATTCAAAGGCTTTGTTTTCAGAAAGATACTTTGAACTTAGTCCCTTACACATTTCAGAAATCCTGCAACATATTAAAATAGCCTTTTCTTTCACAAAAACAGTGATAAAATAACTTCATAAAATTATTTTCAGGCCTAAATTCATTCATATTTTCCAAATAATAAATAGGCTGTAAATCTATTAACTATGTTTCTTGACTCTTGTAAGGAACATAACATTTAAAAATTGGAAATTCTTACCAAAACTGCTTTGCCTTGAATGTTAACATCTTGCCTGTATTATAGATAAAAGCGTGGTATCCTGCTCAAGGGGAAAGGAATACTCTTTTGAAAGCTAGTAACATTTTGCTAAAAGTACTTCTGCAGTGGAATTTCCAGTACAACTTTTGCCTCCAGACATTGCTTCAAGGGGTACTAAGTGAAATCATCAGTGAGCTCATGAAGATCTAGCCCTTATTCATAAATACACATTTAGAGATATCCAGAAGAGAGCAAGAGTTCCAGCCTCCATATTGCCTGTTTTACAAATTCCCTGGGTTTAAGCACTGGTCCCAGGCCATCTGCTGGTTTCTGCTTACTCTAAGTCCTCTTACCCAGAGATTACTGTAAGGTGCATCCACAAACTCTATGAGTCCAAGATGAGATTCAGGTATTTTGCAAAAATAGTTTCTCTTCAACAAATCATAAGCCCTGGAACTAAAGCTGCACAAAGAAACATTTGCAAAATTGAGCCTGTTACCTTATAAAGCAATCCCTTTTCTTGCTTGACCATTTCCTGCTCTCCTTTTCAAGCAAGATGTAGAAGGTTTTCTCTTTATTTTAATTGTGTCTCTCAGTAAATGCTAAATAATTGGCATTTATAAAATGAAAATTAAATTAAAATAAACAAGTCCATCCAAACACTGTTTTATCTGTGTAAAATATGTAGCTATATGTTTCCAAAAATTTTCATATAAATTAGAAATTGTAAAGCCATTGTAGATCTTCTAGATTTTGCCCTTAACAGTGCGTTAAGTGATCTAAATGACAGGCATAAATACTATGCAAGTTAATAAAAGGATGGTTGTCTGGAAGCTCTGTAGTATATTACATTTCTATGACAGATATGTATGGCTTAGTATACCTACAACTTTTTGAAATACAATGAATTGCTTGATAAAGTCACTGGACATAAATTTTTTAGTGCAAGTTCTATAAATATTAAAACCTTGACAAGGTAAATGATTTTTTAAATCTTGTAAAATTAAAACTAATATATTTAAAGCACATAGATCTTTGCCTACAAAAAAAGAATTAGAAGTAAATAAACAAAACCAAAAAAAAGGCAAAGAAATAGAAGTTTAACCATGATCTTTTGTAATAAAGACACTGCAGTTGTAACTGTGAGTACCAGAGAATGCACTTGCTGCTCTCTTAGCAATGTCTCTTTCACTATAGAAAACACTTTATTATTGAGAATATATACATTTAGGATATGCAGCAGAAATTACTCAGGAAAAATATGTCACCTCATTGATAAATTACATAAACTATAATATTAAGACCATCATTCATGGAAAAAGGAGCTAATACATTACTAAGGAAGATACAATCCTAGTTTATACCATTATAACAATATTTAGATGCCTTGTGAGTTCAGGAGTACAGCTGGGTATAGGAAAGGACATATGTGAGATGTGCTCTTATTAATGTCAATGAGTTCTATGTGGGTATGAAAAGCTCCCATGGACAAATCAGGCTGGGAGAACAACCACTTAGTAATCCAGCCTTTCTGTAGAAATGGGGTTAAGCTGAAGCCTTTGTAACCTTACTGGTACTCAGTCTGTTTTGCCTATTTTGTCTAGACAAAACTGAACAGTCAGAGGAAAAGATTTTTTTCTTCTTCATTGGAAACCTCCAGCAATGGAACATTCCTGCTGCAATGGGACCTTTGAATGTCAGAGTATATTTTAAAAGAATTTTGGACAGTTTCTGTTTCCCTTATATTTTAATGTTTGATTATGTAGTTTTTTATTTCCTATAATGGCTTTCCCATAGAGAAATATGATAATTGAGTATCTTTTATGAAGCACTAAGGAATTTGTATCTAACATACAAGGTGCATGTCTGCTCCTTTTTGAATATTGTTTAAGTTCATGGTTCAGTCCAAAACCATTTATCTTCCAAACAGGCTAGACATAAAGCACTCAGTGTAATTGGCTGTTCTATTCATACAGAGTTATTTGGATGCTCAAAGTGCCCCAAAATGTTCACATAGGATATAAGCAGAACCCAGGCCCTTTCTACCTAAAGCAAGACCTCTCTAAACTGTCAACTGTTTCTCTTAGTAAACTAAAAACATAATCTTGCTTTGAACCAAATAAACCAAAACCTTGTCCTCAAATTCAAATCTCACTGCCAAAAACGATAGGTTATATAATTTTAAATTCTTCAGGCTGAGGAGACTACCTGACTACATAATGTATATTGAACACATACTTCTAACTACTTGAGCCAATAATGGTACATATATGTTATCACTCAAAACTGCAAACGATTTAACCTTGCAATTAAGTGAGTATTTCCCCTCACCCAAGCTAATTTTGATCATAAGGGTACAGTGAGCTGAACACATCCTGTATGTGTGTATCCTCCTAACTGCACAGCTCCCAGTGCAGCCCTGTACCAGAAGGGCTCTGGAGTGAAATAAAAAGTGAACTACAGCTATTGAAGAACTTCCATTTAAGCAGGTTACTTTCTGTTTGCAATACTATCCATCTAGACTGCCACACAGTGGGTGACTCCAAAGAGGAGCTACACAGCTAGAACTGCCTGGAGGTGATTATAATGAGTGCTTAAACAATTGCTTTGTCAGCTCTGGAAATTTCAGGAACATTCTAGTTTTTGGTGCAGGAACAAATGTAAAGCTGTCTGTCACACAGCTGACTAAAGCACAGAAATATTTTCCATCACAGTCACTGATGAAGTTTGAGCACTGATTATAAAAAGAAGCACCTTCCTGCAGGGCTTACAGCAGGCTTTGAAAATTCCTACCATGCATTTCAACATTTCTTGTTGGGAAATAATTATTCTTCTGGATTTATCAGCTTTCAACATGGAACAGCTTAAGAAAATGTCTGAAGGATCTAGTCCTACCAAAGCAAAAAAAGAGAAGCGGCTCTTTATGTAAAGCATATGAAATATATTTTGACTTTTAACATGTGGAATGCAGAGAAATACAACAATTAGGAAAAAAACCATATAAATCTTCATTAGTGAATAGCAGAGTGCTGCATTCCACAAGGCAGGTGAGAGAAAAGACTGGGGGAGGTGGGAGCAGGTAACAGTGAATACCCATGTGGGAAAAATAATGACATTGACAGCATACAAGCACTGAATAGAGATGCTGCTACCAAAGAAATGTCTCTGGACCCTATGGCTGGTCACTGAGAACATAGAAATACCTTGAATTTCTTTGCATTTTTTTTTAAGGGATATGGTTAAGGGGAAAAATCTTACTAGAAGAAGACCCTGATTTACCCTCAAAAACTGTGTAGCCTTGCTTTCCTACAAGAACTGCTTAACAGAAAAGATATTACTCCTGATGTAAAGGCTTACCTAATGTAAAAGTGAAAGGGCTATTTCAGCATGCCTATTTCATTCTGGCTCTCTTAAACTGAGACTTAGGATTACTATTAATAGAATATTTACTGAAAGTATTTTTTAAATCAGGTTTTGCTGGAAGGATTGAAATCACAGGAAAGACTTTCTTCAAAATTACATTTTCTAAAACAAAATTATGTTCAGTCTGTTAGTCAAATATATTTTGATAAATGTCTTTTCTTGGAATAAATTGAAAGCAAGCATATCAATATGGCAAATGCACTCAGTCACTCAGTGGAAAAGCTGGATGACCTTATACACTTGCAGTTATGTCTCATATGACACCTGAAGTGTGACCCTATATGCCACACCATGACTTCTATCATATGATCCAGTACACAAACCTAATCAACAAGAAAATGGACAGGTACAGTTTAGTTATGGGAAACTGCAAGACATTTTTTACTGTGGTCCCAGTCTACCATTGCCAGTTTGTTTCCTTATTAGGATTCAAACTTTTCAGATTGCACACCTTTGTTATATAATCCCTGATACTTTACTAAGATGAGGGAAAACTAGAACTAATTAAGTATAATAACCTATAGGTTTCTCTCTTGCTTGATTGTCTTTAAGATTTTATCTTAGGAAGATGTTTATTTCAAATTACACTTTTGACCCTACTTGTATCATTTTCACTTTTTCCCTTCTTCTTTCTGTTGTTACAAAATTTAGAGCCTATACCTGAAAAAATAAGTTCTTTTGGCAGAATACAAAGGAAAACACAAGTTTCAGTAAGACAGTAGTTTTGAATCATGCCCAGCAGTAATTAATCAAATTAATCAAAAGCAATTTATTACTCTTTTATTATTATTTCTAAAATATGCCTTTTTTCCTTTTCCTTCCCTAGTCACATCCACAAAGACCACTTATATGTTCCTAGGCTGATCTCACACACTTTCCCTGATTGTCTGCTATACCCATGCATCCCTTGACCTTAGGGCTGCAACTGACAGCTTGATCACAAGTTCTTCACCATCTCCAGCCTGGAACCAGTATCAGCAATACCAGCTTGCCTGTTCCTGAACTCATATAAAGAGGAAACAATGCAGTGGAGAGTAATCCTATTAAAAAATCTCATATCTGGCCCTTGTTTCAGCAGCTTAGTGTTATGTAATACTGTGATAATGTTCTATCAGCTAAAACCAGATAGCCCATTTAGGTGTTCTCAATGAGCACAAACTTTTTCACAGACTAGTCCACTGAAAGTTAACAAGTTCTTGGATATAATGCACAGAGTAATTAAATGGTGTCTAGAAGGTGAGGAAAAACTCTGTATTTCCTGAATCACTGAAATCCTGAATCAGAAAAATGAGCCATCCTGGAAAACAACTACTGAGGAAGCACAGAATCCAACTGTTCTGTGATGTGTTGGAGCTGTTATACAACTGGGAACCAAACTGCACATGCACAAGAAATTCTGTCCTTAGACTTTGAAACCAGTCCAGGCAAATTCCACTGTCTTGCTGCCAACAGGAAGGCAACAGTAAAACCTGACAAGCCAGTTGGAAACAAGCCTTATAGTCCCCTGGAAGTGAAGACAGTTCATAATTGGAGCACTATGAAAATTTGTGAGAAACAGCTGCAAAACTTAGGAAACAGGTTTGGGTTTTTGTGTGCTCTCAGTACCTATTTCCATTAGATTTTTCATTACCATTTTATATACACTCACTGAAGAAGGCTTGGTTAAACTGCAGCAATAAGCAGCTCCAGGAAAACTCTGCTTAGCATTAGTAGACATATTTGTTTATGGAATTCACTCCGTGCTAGCTTACCCTATACTCAGCTTTCCACAGATATTACACTCTTTCTACATCCTGAAGTTGTGACTGTGCCAAAATGACTGTCAGAGTAGCTCCAACAAGGCTGCCTGGCATCTCCAAGTCTCAGAGCCATAGGATTTAATGCACATGAACTCAATCCTGAATGTGACCCTATTTCTGTTTGGACAGAAATAAGCTCTCTACCTTTGAGAGGCAGTGTATTAACCAGGTGCATTTTCATTCCTTTTACTAATGGACATCTGTTGACAGGGAACCTATAATAGTGTTTTCTATATACATGGTTCCTTCTAATGCTTATTAACAAAAGAAAAAGAAACCAACAAAATAAAACAAACCAAAATCGCCTTATATTGTGTACTAACTTACTTTCAAGCTTTACTGTTTTGATGTCAACACTAATTATTACAGAAAATAACCCTAAGTAACTTTGAATCAGTATATCTTAATTAATAAGTAAGCTCAAAATTTGCAAAGTTAAGACAACAAGAGATCAAGAAAGACAGCAAAGGAATGGATTCTTCATGAGGCAGGATATCAAATTCACAAATAAGGACATGGACTTAACATGCCAGTTGTACTCATGACAGAGCTGTACTAATTTCATCAAGGCAGCTATCAACCATAAGTAAAGCTGAAATAGTGAACATGTCAGGAAGGAAAGTCTTCTTAGTTTACATTTAAAGAGACATCAATATATTTATTCATAACAGCGTCTTATCTTTTATCTTCAATGTCATGTAGAGCTAATCCTAATGAAAGGAGACATTACTAACATAGAGATGGCTCCTTTCATAGACACATCATTATCCAGAATCAATTTCCATCATGAGCCCAGCAGCCACCCACACATCATGACTGAGGAACACCCAGATGTTTCATTGATCACATCTTTTTCCTCTCTCTCCACCACTTCCAGTCAAGATCAGACATCTTGCTACCAAAAAGTGATATTAAGAATTACCCATTTTGTGAGTTTCAGTATGAGATAACCAACATACAAATAACGTATCTGTTTATCTAAAAGAAAAATTTATCATCAACTAAAAATAATAAATTTAAAACATAAAAAAAAAAAATTTTGAAGTGAAAGTCTTAAAAAATAATCAAACCATTATCTAAGCTCCAGATGCTTTCTGCCTTTTTCTGTTCAGTTATTAGATTTTGTTTGGGACAAAAAGATATCCTCTACTTATCCTAACATATGGATAACATATGGATGTTATCCTATAAGGACAGCTGAAGGGAAGGAGTAATGCAAAAAAGGTCAAGTTCATGGTATTACCATAGTAGTAAGCATAGTATTACCAATAATTTCATACAAACTCTCAGTGGGTACAGAAGAAGACTCTAAATTCACTCATGTGATGAGTCTTGATCACTGATGAGTAAATGCACATTTCAGAATAGAAATAAAAATAACCTTTTAAAAAATCCTCTGCATTATGTACTTGAACAACTAGTATCTGAATAGTAAATCATCATTCAGAAGTTAAGCTGATTTATTTTTTTGTCTGTAATTCTCAGTTTACATTATGCAGAAAGACATGGGCAAATTTTAAAATTTTACCTAACATTCAAGAGGGAAGTACAACTGTGGCAAAAGTCACCTTTTAAACTACGTGTAACAAAGAAACACAATATTTCTTTACAAGTCATAGCAAGTTGATTTTCATTCTTTGAAACTGACCTAACATTTCCAAATAACTTTCTGGTTGTCTAAACAAGTATGATTTTTAACCTCTACCTTCTCAAAACGAAACTTCAGGAGACAACACATACATTCACTTTACTTTTAAAATTATTTTCTTTAAGAAGCAAGAGCTTAATAGCAGCTGTAAGTCCAAAGTATCATCCATCCCTGGCAGCACACATATCTAGAAGTATGCAGTGCATCTGCTGATTCAGTTAGCTGTAGTGGAAGCAAAAAAAAACACTGCAAGAGGCTCTTTCATCACCTTGACACTGCAATAAAAGCCTTTGTAAACTAGTAATTGGATCATTAATTACTGATCTCCCCTTTAGCAGTCATGATGAAGAAAGTAATTTGGTATATGTAAAAACACCTATTGTTTTGAGTTAGTTACATGTTATTTTTGTCAAACCACCTTCGTTGAAGGAAATTAATTATCTCTTTAAAGAGGAAGAGAAAACCTGAAAATGAAACTCCAGCAGATCTCAGAAGTAAAAATCATAATCAACTGTCTTATTTACTTTCCTACCTTCTGTGCATAGGCTTGACAGTGTGATACTGTATAATCAAATTAGTTCAGAGCAATGATCTGTTTATATCTGAGTTACAGATTAAAGAACAGATGTGCAAAAATAAAATACCAGTGACAGTGGTTGCTATTTAAGACACTTTAGCACAATCAAGGCTGTTTTGCTCATGTATACACATTTATACATACATGCAGAAAAATTCCCACACATATTACATTAAGAAGGAGGTTAGGTTGCAAAATTAGATATTGAGAAGGTAAGGGTGATACAAGATTTAGCTTGCCATGAAGCATTAATTTAGTTGCTATACAAATGTATTTATGTGTAATATTTCATAATACTATGGTAAAGTCCCCCGCCATGTGCCCAGAAAGAAAGGTGTAACTTAAATAAGTAACCAGTCAATATCATTGTTTCTTCAGCTAATGACCCCTTTCATTAGATACTGAACATCATCTAAATGCAGATCTAAATGCAATATTACTTGTCTCCTGAGAGCTCTGGTGTTGTGACAATAATCTCCAGGAGTCGGGGTTAAATTCAAGGAATTGTTCTTTGTGGACTGTCTGCATAATGAAATGAATGATATGCCACAATTAACTTCTTAAAATGAGCTGCTGACATACAGATGTACCACCAAACACTTTGAAACGTTCCAAACAATTTTCTGTGCCAAACTTGAGAAATAGAGGGTTTGATTTTTCTTTAATATTTTCTTGGATTTTAGTTCTGCCTTTTCCTAGCTCTATTATACCTATTCTTAGAAAATGACAAGAGTTTATACAAATCTACGCACCAAATAAGCGGTAAATTTTATTATATGATTTAAAAAAAAAAATCTTCCCAAAATTTATCCAACATTGCTCATGTCTATGTATACAAGCTGGATGGAAACCTCCTTTGAAAAGAAATTCCCTAAGAATGTTCTTCAAAGAAAACCAATATGGTTTAAAAAATGTTGTGGAGATATAAGGGTAAGATTGTTAAATTAATAAATAGCAAGATACAGATGCAATTTGCATTTTAAATTAATTTAGAATCCTAATGAAAAAAGTAGATTTTTAAATTGTAATTTGCACTGTCTTCATTATTTCAGAAGAATACAGAACAATGGAAGAAATCTTCACAGAAGAACAGTGGATGTTAGCTCTGCAATTATTTCATTTCACTGAATACATAAAGAAGTACATTGCTCAGGGACCTTTCCACAGTCAACAAGAACTACACTCAAAATTATAGCCTTCATGGTAGCTGAAGCTGTAATAAAAGTTACATAAGGGACTTAATCTCAGTCTCTTGTTTTTGTATGATCACAATTACCCAAAAATATATCTCCAGAGGCTAAATATTTCCAGAATGAGTTTAAGAAAAAGGTCAGTATTTTCCACTACTTTTCAAGGAAAATTCCCTCACATCCTCTACTTGTTTATGTTTATGTTTAAATTTCTGGAAATTTGCGATAAGAGAAGGAAAAAAAGTCATAATACTTAATGCTTACAAAACCATCAGGGAATTCTGCCTCGTAAATTGGAACAAGCCCTCCACTATGGAGGCTCTTATTGCATAAAGCAGTCCTTCACACAATGTAACTTGTTAGGTTCACACAGAGTTTTTCAGAAACAAACAAATTGTGTAGCAGAGGCTGGACCAGCCTTCTCTTCTCCAGGTAGAAGAGCTACACTCACAGAATAGAAGGTGCATAATTGAGATGTAAACACAGAGACTATACTGCTCCAAGTGAGGTCAGTAATTTATTCTTATTACAAGCATATTAAGGACAACAAAGCAATATACTTCAAAAGGCACCAGTTGACTTCAGATAGAGTTGAGTAGTACACTTGTAGAAGAGCCAGTTTCAAACCATCCTCTCCCCTGCTTCATTTGCTCATTTCCTTTGGTGCACATTTTACTTGACAACATAAATTATCCAGACCAACACAACCCTTCAAACCAAAGTTTTACATTTGTGTTGTGACTGTCCACTTCCATTTTATTTTCAGATAAGCTGCTAGCAAACTAACCTGCTACTGCCTGAAGAAGACCAACAGAAAATGCATCATGTTATCTCCATAATTTTTCCAAAGACTTATACATTTCACTCATGAACTATTTATTCATCTCTATGCAGTATGAAGCTGAAAGTCCTTGATGAGGAATCATAGCAAGAAATATGAAAATTACATGTAAACATTTTTGATTGCTTGGAGGATTTTGGTTTTTTTGTTTTATTTTTATTTTATTTTTTATTTTAAATTAAAGAGGCTGTCACTTTTGATTATGCATTCTCAATATCTCTGTCCAGGACTCAGATGTGAAAAAAATAGGTGTGGGATCCAGCTGGCACAGGTGTCAACACAATGACCTTAACAGATACAGCCAGCTGATTTGTAAACAACAAAAGAATCCTTGCCCTGATTTAAAGCTGGCAGTGAACACTTGGAAATGCCTCCATTAGTACCTTGGAAGACTGCTCAGGAAATTTTTCTTAGACTCCCTGAAACACTCTTCATTTCTGCCTCTGTCTGCTCAGCACAGAGCATCTTCACTGTACTGTAAGAACAGCAGTCCTTGTCAGAGAGAAGGTTTTATAAAAATGCAGAGCATGAATAAGCTAGAATAAATTTATTATTATTAGACTATTGTATTACCTGAATCTGCCATTTTTTTTCAAAGTCTGTGATATTTTACTTATTTTACAGTGATTAGAAATAATTTTAACTGTCAGTATTTTTCTGCTGTTATTTATTATCATGTGAGTAAATTTGGCCTATTCATATTTATCAAAAGAAAATAAAATTGGATTCAAATTAAATTTTGATTGGTAATACTGAAAATATACAAATAGTGACACTATTAACATTCATTATTTTACATTTTATAATGGATGGTTATTTGTAATTCCCTTTCTAGAATTTGTTGAAATAAGGAGATAGCAGAGGCTTTTGCAAACGTAGAGATGAGTATATTGAAATAAAGAGATACCACAGGATTTTGCAAATGTGGAATTGGCTATGCTCACAGCTATACACTGTGCACAACACAAGCAGTTAATGGCTTTTTAGGGTGACATTGCTATTCCTGCTTTTCTTTTTTTTTTCAGATCATCCTCTGTCAAATTTGATAAAGAACTGGAAAGTATGATATGCTTTGGGAATAATAACTCTGCCAAACTACACATCTCAATGAAAACAGTTACAGACTTTAACTGCTTCTCTGCCACAATTCAGCATCTTTTCTTTTTCCTTGTTGATTTCAAATTAGATCTTATAAAAAAAAAAATGGTTTCTACATTTCATAGAATCACAGAATGATTCGGATGGGAAGATCCTCTAGTTCCAACATTCAATTTAATAAATGACTGTGTTATTAAGATGTTTCTTCTAACTTTCTTCTTTGCTTTTTTTTTTGCAACATCCTTTCTTTTACAAGTAAAGTATAATAAGGAATTTGTTATTTCTTAAAGTGAAGTCAGAAGCAACAAAATTTCATAATAAAAAATTAACTATTTCCCAGCCTTCATAGATTTCCAAGTATAGAAGTGTTCCAATTGGGGAAAACAAAAACTTCACTGCACTTGTCTTTAATTTCAGGTACAACACACCCCAAGAACTTAGTAGGAGATTGCCTGTTCCTAGGGAGCATAGAAGTTCAATGGGATCCTTCAAAGCCTTTACTTAAGTGTTGCTTGCAACCACAAATTTTTCAATACTTATTTCCAAAAGCTCTGTCACATGCAACCAACACCGTGCAATCAGACATGGGAGTTAAATAAATAGGTGAGTGCAAACCTAGAGCAAAACAATTTCAGATACAATTTTAGTCAGCTACTTGTCTCAACTTGCATCAAACAATGAGGAAAGTTCCTGAGCCAGTAGAATGCCACAGTCTCCTCACTGGCAGTTGCTGCTTTTATATTTCATTCTTTGTGTCCCTGAATGTGACAAGGAAGCATTCCAGGTGACACATTAGAGTAAGCCATAGTTTAAGAGTTAGCAATCCACAGTGTAACAGAAGACCAACCTGACCATCAACCTCATCTTGACAGCTTGGCTGCACTGAGGAATGGGAGCTATGGCATCTAAGACAGGCAAAATAAAATAGTTGACTCTGCAAGATTCATGCACTTTTTAGCTTCTGTGGAAGCTGTCCACTCCAGTAACAAACACTTCAGAGCTGTTGTGTAACCAGCCAGCCGGGTATGGTGGATGTCAAGGCTGCAATTCTTTCCCTGGTTTAAAGGCACCCATCAGGAGAACTAGCGGGCAGGCAGCACAAGAAATTACCAGGGTGGGTTGTTCCTCCTCAAACACTGTGTAACAAAGGAAGACATTCCACACTGGGGACTTCAGACCCTGTTCCCGGCTCTGGCCTGGTGCAATGCCTTAGTTACTTAATCTGCTAGAAGAGATTAACCATAAAAAGAGAAAATGTGGGAAAGCTCTGAACAGAGAAAAAGGGTTATGAAGTCAATGCACAGGAATGAACAAATGCTAATAGAAGAGAGTGGAATGCACATCACAATTCAAGAATTTAGAGATTCTGATTTTTGCAAATTTTACAAGACCCAGAAGAAGGAAGACTGCCACAGAAAGTTGAAGAAGCAGAGCCGGCAGTTAGAGGAAAGTAAACTGAATGCAGGAAAAAAAATCAATCTTTTGCTTTGTTTAAATGCTTTGTGCCTGAATAGAACCCAGATTTTAGCAAGTGACCCCAACTGAAATCTAATAATTATAAAAATAGTTAGCTGAAATGTGGATCTTCAGTTTTTCACAAAAGAGTAATGAGCAAAGAGCTCAAAATACAAGGGATCTGAATGCTAGGCTTTTTTGTCACAGTTACCCATTGATTTCCAGTCCATAAAACCAAGATAATAAAGCTTTCTTCCACTAACAGAGATACAGGAATGAATGCAAGCCATTCAAACACTACTGTGATGAGTGTTCTGCAAAGGACCATTAAAAAATCGGAGACTTAAAATAATCTAGGGTCTTTTAATAAGAATTAAAAGAATAAATGTCTCATCTGTCCAGATATCATCCATTTCCTACAGTGAAAAAGGCAGATGCTGAAAAAGGACCATGGGGTAATAAGCAAAAAGAGATTAGTACAAATCAAATATTTCAGGAAACAAAGTATAGCTGACCATGCGATTAAATTTTTTAATTCATATGTGATTATGAAACACAACAGTGTTGTTCAAGGGAAGAAGTAATGTGAGATGGGCTCTGATTCTGTGCACAAAGGAGCAAATATCTTCTCAAAGGTGAATGCCCAGAGTTTAGATTAATCTACCTGATATGCAGAATCTTATTTTGGCACACTGTGAATTTAGTTTTCAAGAGTAACCTTAATTTTTTACTAACTGTTTTTTAAGCTCTTCTTTACAGTTCTTGTTTGCTTTTGAGTTAAATCACATTCTAGTATGATAATTTGGAAAAGAGAAAGAAATTACATTAAAAATTAACCTACTTCAGCTATTTCACGTAAAGCTAATGTAAACTAAATTAGTCTAAGTACAATAATAGAATAAATAAATAAATGTAATCACAGCTATGATATTTGGGAGTATATACACATATTTTTTTACAATTAAGATATTGTTAATTTCAATATTTAAAAAAATTAATTACACCTTATCAAGTATTATGTTTTATTTACCAACATCAAAATACTGTTCTCAGTGCATATTTGACATCGCCCAGAATGTTGTCAGATTGCATTCCAAATACAATGAGAGAAATAATTTGGTTGGCATTTCTCATATTGTATTTATGGAGTAGTTTATTTCTTCTGATATAGGAAAATACTTGGATTATTTTAATACACATATATCCCTTTTAAATAAGTGTTGATGAGGATTGGGTTTTTTTGTTTTTTTCTTTGCTTTCTGCTATCATTACAGAAATGAGAATCATTGAAACAAAAGTAGGCCCATTAATTAAATACATTAAATATACCGAACGTATTCATGGACACACTTTTTTTTTTTTTTTTAGAATTGAGAGGAAAAATGTGTTTCTCCATATACAAAATCCTCATTTTTGAATTTATAAAATACAGCAAAAATTATAATACATCACTTTCATCTGTCAAGAGTAATTATTTTTGTAGCTTGAAATAATTTGCCTTTGGTGACTAAGGTCACATGAGTTATACTGTGCTGGAATGTGCATTGTTATAAAAGCCTTATGTGAAAATTTGCAAATTTTTGGTCTTTCTGTAAGCAGCTAATGCTTTATTAAATGGAATTGTTCCAGAAAAAAGATCTGCTTGCATTAAAACAATACGTATTTTTCAGCTGTTGAATACTGCTTTGTTAATCAGTTCTACATCAATTGTTTTCCCTATTTAGCCCTTCTGCACACAATGCACATAAATCCCTAGCCTCTTTCTCATTAGAACTTTCTTCCAAATCTGCACTATATTGTGCACACTATGGAGGACACAATGCAATTGATAACGAAAAATGACAGTATTCTGTCTGCTTCAACATCACTATAAACAGCCAACATTTAAAAATATTACTACACTGTTTCAAAACTTATTCCTAGAAATTTATTTCCTAATATTTCATATTACCATATTGTTTCATATGGTTTGCTGCTGGGACAACGGATTAGGTTACAGATATAAACAAGCTCACTAGATTTCTAGCTTTGACTATGCATTAATATTATATTTAATAGAAAAGATAACCATAATCCATATACATGTCTCCAAAGGAAATAGAAAAATTCTCTGCTGACTTCTGAATTCATGATTTGCATATTTTGCCCTTTGCTCTGCCTCGTTCAATATTCATGATTCAGGATAACAGACACCAGGACACATTAACATTTCAAATTGAAAAGAAAATTCAATTTTTGTACCCTTTCCCACCAATGGAAATTCTTCTCCAACTACAGGCAAAAAGAATCTTTGTGGGCATATTAAAATCTTTCCCTAAAGCAAGTTTCATACTTTAATGAAGAGCTTTTAATATGCCAATATTAAGTACCACATGCACTTGCCATGCTGGACTTCCACTATCAATTGCTGGTAGTTTTCAGCCATTTTCTTTGCAGTGTTTTAAAGGCCTGAATAGGATGTTGGGTAAAAGATATCTAGCATCAATTTCTTAGGAGCTGGCATAAGTGGAAAGACATATAACTAACTTTCAAAACAAGACCTTCCAGAAAGTCATCTTTGCCCAGACAAAAAGCAAAAGTTGCCAATGAACATCACAAATAGAACTAAGATTTCCAGTCATTGCCCAGCTGAAAGGAACTATAAAAATGTGAAGCTCCACACTGAAGTCTCAGTGATTTCTGGATGAAATCTGCCAATACTGCAAGTTTAAAAGGCAGTTCATGGCACTGTTTCCACAGGAAAATCAGCCTGTACCTCAAGAGACTCTTCAAGCTTGTACAACACCAACTGGAACTTGCTTTGCAAGCAGAACTTTTCTGAAGTTTGGGATTGAGAAATAAACCTCTTTTCCTCTCAGATCTCCAGGGTGTTTAAAAGGAGCACAGCAAAAGAAGATTAGTGAAGAGATTTGACGGGGTGGCAGCTCTTTTCACTAAGACACCAATTTTAAAGTCATCTTTTAGAGGAAATAAAACACTTTCAGCTGTGGCTAAAGAAGGAATAATACAACTGATATTGAACAAATATATTGGGCAAAGAATACAGTCTCATAAGATTCATGAACACTTTGCTTTTCTGAATTTCTAGATTGAATGAGAAAATAACTTCAGAGTTTACTTATTCCCCACATTTTAATTTACTTTAAAAATTGCATATAAATCAAATAATGATATTACCACTAAGAGTAACATAATGAGTTATATATGAAAACAATTTTTGTTATAAATCATGACAGTCACAAAAAATTAATAAGAAAACACAAATGCTTTAGCAGTGTCAATTTCTCGTTTTTGTCCCTACTTTCTATTTCTTTAGTGGTGAGTTCTGTGTAACAATGCAGAGATGTAAGCAAAACAGGTGAAATGTATAGCAACCTTAGATTATTGCATAATCTACAATCTGCATTTTTTTCTAGTGACTTGACTGTTCAGGAAACATTTCTAAAAACATTTTGGATTTTTCTGGATGCTCAGGAATTTACTGATGCTAGTAAATTTTTTCTTTTGAAATAATAAAAAGAATATTCATATTGCAATTAATATTGCCATGATGGCCCTAACAGATAAAGCTCTCTGGTATAATAGACTCATTTGATATATTTTAAAAAATGTTTTAAAATGCTGGTAGCATGCAACATGGATTTACAGCATCACCAGGGCCACTGTCACATACATGCCTATTTTCTCTATCAAACACCAGTATAGCAAATTTCACCCTTTAATCTCAGAATACTTTAAAAATACAATCCTATAGATCCATAGAATAGTTTGGATGGTAACAGATCTTTAATACTCCTAATCTAATCCTACTGCAATGGGCAGGGATATTTTTTACTGTGCCAGGTTGCTCAGAGCCCCTGCCCACCTGGCCTTGAAAGTTTCCAGGGATCCCCATTCCCATCTACCACATCTCTGTGCATCCTCTGCTAATGTTTTACTGCCCTCTTTTAAAAAACTGTCTTCTTCATATCTTGTTTAAAACTATCCTCTTCGACTTTTAAACCACTCTCCCTTGTTCTATCATTACATGCCCCTGTAAAAAATCCGTCTCCATCTTTCCTGCAGGCCCCTTTTAGGTACTGGAAGGTGCTCTAAGGTCTCTCCAGAGGCCTGGAGCTCTCCTCCAGGCTGAACAGCCCCAATTCTCTCAGCCTCTCTCCACAGCAGTGGTTCAGCTCTCTGACCATCTTTGTGGACTCCTCTGGACTTTTTCCAACAGGTCCATATCCTTCTTATTTTGGGACCCTCAGAGCTGGATGCAGCACTACAGGAGAGTCTCAGCAGAGCAGAGTAGAGGGGCAGAATCCCCTCCCTCCCCTGCAGCCCACCCTGCTCTGGATGCAGCCCAGGACACGTTTTGCTTTCTGGGTGGGCTGCAAGTGCACATTGCTGGGTCATGTCCAGCCTCTCATCCACCAACATGCCCAAGTCCTTCTGGGCAGGGCTGCTCTCAATCTGTCCATCCCTAGCCTGGACTGAGACCAGGGCTGCTCCAACCCAGGTGCAGCACCAGCACTTGGATTTGTTGAACCTCATAATGTTCCCATGGATCTCTTCTTGACCTTGTCCAGGTCCCTCTGGATGTCCTTCAAGTGTTTCAAAAGCACCACTCAGCTTGTTGCTGTCTGCAGACTTGCTGAGAGTGCACTGCATCCCACATGTCATTCACAAAATATTTCAAATTAGAAAGTTTAGGTAAGGAAGAGAAAAACAGCAGGAATTTGTATAGATTTGCTTAAGAGTGTCGAATCTAACAGTCTTGAAGGGAAATGAACTCCAAATTTTTCTTCATGAATGCTCTCAAAATTTATCATTCAGAAGTTAAAAAGAAGGAAAAAAAGAAAGTATGAATTTACTTTCTTCAGAAATATGCAGAAGTATGCAGAACTGCTTATTTGTATCTTTGTTTCAGTTCCTGAGCTGGCAGTGGGATTATTTTGATCTGATACACACAAGCAAAAGGATAAATATTCAGAATAGAAAATATACCTCATCTCCACTACAATGCACTCTCTCTTCAAAACCATATCTCATTCCATCCCATTTGTTGACCAAACCATCACTGAAATTCAGGAAAACAGAACAGCTTTCTCAAGAAGCTGAAATTTCAATAAAAGATACAAAAGTTCCAGAAACAGATCATCTGAATTATCTTTTACAAGGGCCGTGCAGCCATGAGAGAACCTGGAGGATTTGCATTAGAAATGCTTTTAGCCATTTTATCAGTCTGACTTCATGTCAGTGACAGGCATTATCTCCACGATGGCTCCGTTTGCTGCACCGCAGTTCCGCGCTGCTCCGTGCGAATCCAGGCTGTTAGCCCGGATTCACTGCCCTGCTATCCCACTGCATAGACCTACATCAGCCCTGTGGCCCAGTTCTCTGTGTTGCAAATGCCTCTTGCCAGCTCCACACTGTTCCATTTTTCTCCTTTTTCCTTGCTACCACTATTATTTTTTCTTCTCTCTGTTCCAAATGTTTTATCTCCATTTCTTTACTAAGGTGCCAGAAGAAGCAAAGACAGATCCTGCTCTATGACTATGACTCCTCAGGTTGGCAGACACCTCATTATCCATATTTTTTCATATCATTGAACGATCACTGTTAGGAAATGACTTGCCAAGTGTTTTACCACCAAAATACCATGGGAATGAATCCATTGTGAACAAATCTCAAGCAAAGCAACATAAATTTTTATCCATAATATAAAGGTTCTAAGTTATTTGTTTCCTAATTCCATTTATTTTGTGAATGTGATTATTTTGTTTGATCCAATCTTATCCTGTGTCCAAATGATTTTTTTTAAATTTAAATTTAATTAAGTCACAAACAGTCGTTTTCTTCCCCACAAAAAGCATGTTTGCTAAGAAGTAAAAATATTTATAGAAGTTAAAAAAATGTTAAAGGTGGTGCTTGCATCTTCCAAGACGTTTATTAAATTAAAAGTCTCTCTTCTTAAGGGCAATGCTTTAACCAAGACTAGCAGGGGAAAAAAAGGCCAGTACATGAAAAAGACTAAAGACTAGACACAGAAATATGTTTGGATAAAAGGTGGTTAATCCCAAAGACTTGAATTAGAGGATTATAGGGCTTCTGTAGGGCAGATGGTTGTTTATTGATGTCGCAGGACATGAAAAGTAAACAGAGGTGAAAACATGAATAATTTTTCACTGACTAAAGACTTCCACATCCCAAATACACCTAGTAGTACAGGCATTCCTCAAAATCACTCAACAAACTCTGGTTTGCCTACAGACTTTTCAAAGGCACTAAGGAGTTCTGTTTCTCAGTTGTCAGTTACATCCCATATCTCTTTTCAGCAGTTTGTAACTGCTACACTGCAAGTGTCCTGTGTGGCAAATCTTCACAAGCTGCAGAGAAAATCACCAACACTCAGAGAGATTATAGCATGGATTGAAGGTCACAGTCTTCCCTTGAAATTCACCTAAGTGAATAAACACTACATTATAATGACTGTATTCTCTCATCCTTTCCATTCTTAACAAATAATGTGTTGTATTGTTCTCACTGGCTTAGGAGGGCATTCCATCTCAAATGAACTCTTTCTGTAAATGTGAGTAATGTCAAACAAAAGATAAGAATGTGTAGGTTGTTTACTAATAAGTTGAATCAAGAAGCTAATTATGAAAATTTAACTCCCTGTAGATATAAATATTTACAACTGCAAAAATTAAATTTGGGACAGAAAACCTTGAGGTCAATTTGGATTAAATGCAATATTTTATTGCCACTTTACCTGAGCACAGTATTAAAAATTTACATTCTGAAATCACATTATCTTAGCTTTATAATACATAGGAAATTGTAGTGCCAAAACACTTTTTTCTTATTTTCTAGCTCAAGCATCTGACTAAAAGCAACACATGACTTACATTTTTTCTCTTCTATAATTTATACAGGCTGTGAGCCCTTTATTCTGAGAGGAATGCACATCATGGAGGAAAACGTCATATGCACAAGTTTCAACTGCATTACAATCCAGCATTGTATCGTGACACAGATCATTTTACAGCACAACCTAGTTTAGAAAAAAGAATGTAGATGACATGCTTTTTACTGCTTAGTCATATGTGTGATGCTATAAAAAGATGTAATCCTTACAACCTTCTTATCAGAGAGATATTTTAACCCTGGACTTGAAAAGTCCATCTGCTATCCAGCACCAATCAGAATTTCCCTGGCTTGAATATTACTCTTCCACCAATACACTTCTCTTCTGCAGTGCTGAAACTATATTCATGATGATACTTTGTTCTAAATATGCTCATAAAAAGAAACTTTCAGAAAATCATAAAGATAACTCACCAGCCTTCATTTTGTATTTTTATAGATGTAATTCAAACACCTCCTGAAATAATATCAATGTATTTGGAAAGAAGACTAAAATTTTCAATCAATGATGAGGCAGACCTTTGCAAAAAAAATTGCAGTCTTGGCACAGATGCAATTAATAATTATGTGCAGATGATTTTCACAGCAGATGTATAAGTGCTTTACTTAATCACATCTGCACAGACATTTGAGAACAGGCTTTATCTGGTATGCCAATACATTATAATAGCAAAGGTTTATCCTACTAATAATTAATCATAGTTTTGGTTTCTTCTCAAAGAAAATAATTCAGACTTTTCTTAAAGGTAACAAATATTTAATCCAAAATTATGTCTCCCAGGAAAAACAGGTTTGACTTTCAAGACTTTTTCCAAATAGAAATTAGAAAATATAAATACTGTAATTGAAAGTGCACAAGCAAGCAAAATACCTTCTTATTTCTTTTTTAAAGTTTTCTAGTATATACCAAGCAGAAGTTGTTCTGCTTGTAATATACTATACACAAATTTTACAGGTCCTCCACATTAATGTGGACTTCCTCCAAACTCAGATATTTAAATATTTATTACTTAACAACCTTTTTTCATTCACGCTTGTGCCTGATACTAAAATTGTCTATCGCTTTCAATTTTTATGTTGTTTTACTTGAGAAGATTTCTTAAGAAAATTGAGTCAAATGTCCACTTAAAACTTACACAAACTGTCATGTTCAGCATCTATTGCTTCTAGCAGAAAAATCTATCTGCAAACATTAGTCTTTTTGCAAGAAAGCAGCTGAGCATTTGTATTTGTTAAAACGGGTTACCTTGAAAGTGCTTAAGTTAACTGCAATCATTTTTTTGTAATTAAAACACAAATCCTCACTCCAATTCATGCATATGAGAGATGCATATAGATTTCCTACTAAATTCTAGAAAGCCAAAATATTCTGACCAGAATAATTCAACAGAAAATAATGTCATTTCATTGTCTAGGTTTTTGTACAAACTCTTCAAATACACATTTAAAATATAAATTTATTTCAAATTTAAATGTAGGAAACACACTTTGATGGCTTTATAATCAATGATAATGCCCCTCTCAACACAGAAACTGAAACTTGGCTACACTTAAAAAAAAGAAGAAAACTCCCACTGACTGCAGAGCCTAAATTTCTCTACTGCAGAGCAATATGGAGATACTACTGGCCATCAGGGATCTGCAGCTCTCACCTTGTCATCCCAGAGACAAAATCTTTGCTTTCAGACTGCTTTACTCACTGCTGCTGATGGCACTGCTCTTCTTGCTGGTTATCTGTATGGGTCAGACCACAAACCTGTGAGGTGCTTGGCTGGGTCAAACAGCCTTCAGGAACACACTCACAATCACTACTACATTTTCTCCTTCACCGCATTTAATTTCCTTTTCTGTCATTTTCTTCTGTATAACCAAAAGTTCCAAAACTGCCTAGCTTTTGAATTGACTTAATGCTATCACCACCATCATAACTAGTATGAGAAGCTCTGACATAGTAATATTGTCCAGACTGATAGTAAAAGGAAAGGAGGAGAAAAGCAAAGCAATGAGTATAGCCCCAAACCAAAGTCTAGAGATTAAAGCCTACCTATTGTTAAATATTATGTTTTCATATTCCTGTACCTACTACCTACTGCATCAAACAAAAAAAATCATCAATGGGAAAGGAGATCCCCTATTTGTTTTGTTGTTGTTGTTGTTTAATTTTTTTAGGAGCAGTATGATCCTAAATTGAAAAAATAAAGTTAGCAAATATAGATGAGCCAAAAAAACCTATTTTTATTACTTCTCCTTTACCCCAGTAGTAACAATTTGCACATGTGAGAGTCCCTTTAAGAGGCAGGATTTTTTGCCTTCTGAGAATGTTATAGAATATGAAAGTAAGAGAGTCATTCATTATTTCACTTCAATATTCCAGTGATCAATTCATTTTCTGGTTTTGGCTGTAGATATTATAGATGCCAGTAGCAATAACTTTTAAAAAATATTTTTCTGTGGAAGAAAAATCTTTTTTTTAAGGGCCCACCAACAGTAAAGAGCTGCTCTTTTGCTGCAACAGTGAAACTAAAGTGGTACCTTTACACATACTATTCCCATCCTTATAATAGGTATCATCTATAGAGACAAAGGGAGGATGGTCAGTGTGCTGGTTTAGATTAGGATCTGATAAAATTCTTTAGAAAGACATCTACTCATCCTTTGATATGCTCTGTTCTGCAGGAGACCAGAAATGTTAGCAGACAGGTACAGAGCCGAAGAAAAGTTTCTCTGTTTTGTAGAGAGAACTGAAATTTTCTGCATTGATGGCTAGTCCTATGTTTCAGATGAAGGAGGCAGAGGAGATGGAGGTGAGGGTTAAGGATTCAGGGCCAGGTTTGCTGCTCCTGCTTTCTGCAGGCCATGGATGTCACTGCAGCCTGAGGTGATCACTCAGCTCATCCCCTCCCTGTATTCAGCAGCAATCATTGCACCAAACACTAACCTCTCTTACAGCAGCAACAGCAAGCTCAGCATGCAAAATAATCAACTGGGCAATTTCACCAACCCTAATTATTCTGGGCTGCTGCCTACTTAGATTAGTCCTGAAACTCATCCAAGATATTATCTACACAATCAGCTGCAAAGTCCAACATGCTTTCTTCTTCTACCACTTCTGCCAAAGATGCACAAACAAGTCCTCAGTTGGAAAGGGCATAATTGTATTTATGCAAACTGTGATCATGCTGGTAACCCCAGCCACTCTGTTGAGTTTATTACCAGTCACACTAATGTGTAGAAAGGCTGATGGCAAATGCTGCTCTAGTTCAGAGCACGCAAGGGGCTGCCACTTACCTCTGAGGATACATTCAATTGCTAATTTTACCCATTTGCATCTTGTTAGAAATTCAAGCCAATCCAAGTAACAGAATATATAAGTCTTAGAGACACAGAAAATTAATTTCTTTTCAGCAAATATGAAATACTTCATTTATTTTAGTAGTCTCAATATGTTACTTCTACAATAAAAGTCCTTATAGAGCATGTGATGCCAAGTTTATTGAGTATCCACAGTTTATATAAACTCTATTTTTTGCTTTCGTTCATGGCAAGTACTTTAAGGTAGAAGTACCTTCACAAAGCATTTCAACCTGTGCTCTTTCAGGCAGGTGTTACCTGCTCACACTGCCAGGAAGGAGAGTGGACTCAGCACAAACCCTCCCTGGCATCAGGGATCCTGCAGCAGGATCCCCTGTGCCACCCAGAGCTCGTTGTTTACCATATCAGAGCTGGCAAGGGACTGTTCTCCCACTTCCCAGCCCATCCCAGCAGTGAGGGTGCTGAGGTACATGAGAAACTGGGAGGGGACACAGCTGGGACAGCTGGCCCCATCCTGACCAAAGAGGTGCCCCATACCATACAATGTGTTGGTCAGCAATAAAAACTGCAGGGAAGAAAATGAAATCTAAAAGAACAAAAGTTCACCTGCAGGCCAGAGGAAAAAGACTTCATGTCTGTTCTCACTCTTTGACAAATGCATTAATCAAGAAATGGATGATGAAATTGAGCTCTTTTACTTTCTTTCTTCAATATTTGACTTTCAGTTATCATAAACCTCATTTTTTCCCTTTTAAATATTATCTGACTGTTTCATCAAATTAATGTAGCTTTTTTATTTGATGCAGTAAAATATTGCATTGAACTTCAAGAGTCATTAATTAAAAGTAATTCCAAATAAATTTCCAATTTTCAAGTATATAAAAATATTTAATAAATAATTTCAGTATAATTTATGAATCTCTATTTTCTTCTCATAATTTTAGAACTGCCTCTTCTCACTGATTTTAAACTCACTAAGCATTTTTCTAATAAAATAGTTAAATTATTACATAATATAACTTATTCTCTCTTATTACTGGAATGGTAAGGACAGAAATAACCATTATCTTCTGACTTCTTGGATCCTCATTTTAAAGAGCAGGAAAGAATTTACTCTAAATGCAGTTGTTTTTGAAATTTTCTTCCAAAAAAACCTATTGTCCTTTTCTCTGAAGATTTTTTCCCATATAAACTTCTATCTAATTTTAATATTTTTCTTTAAATAATATTAATCTTTTTAGCTCACAATATCTAGAAGACTATGTTGAAAACCTAAAACAAATCAGCCAGCTCATGAGAGGCACACAGCAATGCATGTTCTCAAACATAAATATCGTTTTATAATTAAAACACAGTATAATCTGTTCTGCTTATTTCTTCACACCTTTTAAATTCAAAACTTCTTATATTAAAGGATGGTAAGACATCTATCTAGCTGAACAGAGCAGAGCAGCTATGAGACCTGTTAGGCATTGAATGAAGATTATTTTATTCTTTTTTAGATAGGCTCAGTTCTCGTAATTATTAATGAAGATGTATTCAATTTTAATGAGATGAAGTTTTACCATTTGCAGCAACCTTAGGAGCCCAGAATACACATAGTTATGAGTGTTGCTCTCTATTCCTGTTTACACACAGTCTTGGGCAAATGCAGAACTTATACTTTAAGATTAATACCACTGACTTTACCAGGATGATTTAGAATGCATAAAATTAAGACTGTATCTTTCAAGATGAAAGTTTAAAACACATGCAAGGCTAGATGAATGTTCTGAATGTAAATCCTCACCTTAAATGACAACAGAAACCATCTATTTAAATGAACTATTAAGAGACATCATAGATTCTCATCTCTCCTTCACACAAATGCTGGATGCCTTTCAAGAAATGCCCTTTGATCAAGCACGAGATGTTCTTCAGTAATACAAGTTATTGAGCTCAATAACAAATTAACAGCATGTCACTGAATGGACTGTGATAAATAGCAGGCTGTATTAGATGTTGTAATGGTAATTATTCATCCGAAAGTCTGTGAAGCTATAAAAACAGTTAAGAAAAGAACAGCAGAAACATTCCACAGGTCCTAAAGCAGAGCTCTCCTACTCAATAAAGCATTGTCAGTGGACCAAGTTAGTGCTAGACTGCACTATATTGGCTCTATTGCAATAGTACCTAAAAGCACCACTCAAGGATTAGGACTCTCTTGACTATTCCTCAACCTGTAAGTTGGAAATGCAGCTTCGATTTTATGCTTATGTTTTTATCATAAACAGTTTGCAAGTACATGATCCGATGGGGCTGTCTAGTTCAGCAAAATCTGCTTTATTTTTACAGGGAATGTAACAGCCAAAGCATTTGGTGGATTATGCTATGTAATACCAAATTTAAACCTCTGATAGGCAGGCCAGATCCCTGGCCTTGAAAAAGACCTACTGTGCACTCCTAAGACATCCAGGCATGCTTAGCCAGGCTTCTGATGCACCAGCCAGGGTAAGAAAGTTTTGGGGGGAGCATGGAAAGGAAAACGTCAGCTACTTGGCATATACTTGTGGAACCAAAATATTTCTGCACCCTAGCAAGGGTCACGCTAATAAAGAATAAATTGGAGAGGCAAAAGTATATATCTATATTTCTAGTGGACACTAGGACATCACAAGCTGGTGTAATGCAGTCCAGTCAGAGCTGTGCAACACTTGAACTGCAGCTGTGTCCACCAGGAGTCACACTGACACCCTACCCACACTGTCCTCCAAGAACAGCAAAGCTTTTGGGGAACTGTCGTATATGTAACTTCAGTTACAGATAAAATAAACACAGCTCATGAAGTAGGATTTATAAAGAAATACATATCCAAAGCCTAAAATTCAGGGGAAAATTCAAATCCATCAATCTTCTAGAACTGAGTTGAATTTCCTTTTGTCACTTGCTATTAGACAATCCATTTGAAAATGATTTACAACCCCTCTTGACAAATATGATTAGAAAAGATTTGGCAATTGTACTAGCTGCAATCATACAAAGATAAATCTTTAATAACTTCTACTCTTACAGCATCAGAATTTTCAAAGGAAAATTGGAGAAAAAACATTCAGCTAGAAAGATCTAAAGAACAACAAATACTCAGAAAAGTATAGAGCAGCTGAAAGAATGATGAAATATATTAAAATCTAAAAAGCTATTGAAATTCGTTCCACAAAATAAAATTTCTGAAGTTTTGGTTTTTTTGAGTTTGCTTATCCCATTGCAATAAACTGACAAGAACCATGTAATAGAAGAGAGACACTTTCTGTGGCTTGTTATTGCCAAAGAAATCACTTAATAATGTATCTTGGTGCACCTCTGCCAGAGATCTTGACTGTAGGAATTTACTTTAAGAACAATATTTTTACAAGTTTTTTTACAATTTTTATATTTACAAAATAACTTATTATAAGGATCTTAATTAAATTGCAGAGAGTAGTATTTGAGCAATATTTAACATAATTCTCACCAACTAACATAAGGAGTCCTGGGGTCAGCAGAATTAGAAGACAAAAGAAGAATACAAAATATATAGTCTTTCTTTTGTAATCCTTTACTGCCTTGGTTCAGAGCACTTAAAGATAAAATCCTCACATGGCTATGAGTATGCAAGACAAAACAAGTTAATTTCTTAGGAAAGTCCCTATATATTGCAGTTATACACAGCACCCTCAAGAAGTTCAGCAGAGCCATTAGAGATATTAGCAACCCAATAATAACAATTCTCTTCTAAGCCTCTGTGAATTGTGATTTTTGTTCAGAGGCTTATAATAAACTCTCTGCCAATTTTCTTAGTGATATAAAACGCACACCCTCAGAAAGAAGGTGATGCACCACTTCAAATTAGGGTCTTAAGTGTTTTCACATGGACAAGACAAGATATCTTCCTGTGGACTCACTCTTCAAAATGACTGAGTTACATTTTCTGAATTGTCAGGGGGATTTAAAAAAAGAAGAAAAAGAAATCAGCCTGCAGCACAAATCCAGCAAGGCAAACTACAGCACAAACAGCCAAGACTCACTGATATAGACCCTACAGACAAAGCAGGAAGTCTGAGACAGTGCTACAACCTGCTTTTTTTTTCCAACAGGTGACCTGTAGCTGTTATCTATAATTAGGAAAAAAATTACAATGTACTTTCATAGTACCTCTTACAGCACACTTTACTGTTGTCAATAAAAAGGGAACTTCAGCTTCACACAGCTCTGTAAAATGCTCAGTGATCTGTATCTGTGCAGAGTCTGAAGGCCAGTGCCTTCACAGGGTGATGGGATTTCACACTCACAGGACACAGATGTAAATGACTCAAAGAGATAGGGCTCTGTGTACAAGTCTCTTTCCAGATATTTAAAAAGAACAAAGGTGTTGATTAAACATTCTGTGCCCTCATTGAATTTCACTGACACACTAAGATTTTACCACTTTTGAAAAACAAAGCTTTTATCTTCCCCTGCAATGAATGTTGTCTAATCATCTGATGTACTGTGGAGTGAACACAAGGAAGGTGTTAGTATTAATGCTAGCAAATCAGAATACCAATGTTTTACACCCACTTTTTAGTTACTTTGCACAGATAAAAAGAGAAGGGAACAACAGAAATTCAGGCTCAGAAAATATTGAATGAGAGTCATGTCAAGATGCCTTAATGTGTATCTATTTTTGCTGCGTTTTTTCTTTCTTATAGAAAACTATTAGTAAAAAAGGACACAACATGAAGTAGATAATACATTTTTCTGGTACAAAGTTTGCCACAACCAAATATTTTGTGAACTTAACCTACAGCAGTAACAAATTATTGGCATTTTCCTGGATTCTTGTTCTCATCCTTCACAGGTGCCATAAAGGATTCTTATTTGCACAAGCTTACTGCTTAAAGAAGTCATCTTCTTCCAGAGCCAGGGTTGAAAAGCTGCTTATCTCACAGGGTGTCTGTACACCAGCAGAGCCTCTGTAGTAACAAGGACATGGGCACAGCAGCTCAGCACACACTCATCACATGAATATTTACCCAGGGTCTCAGCACTCTGCAGCTCCAGCTATCAGCACTTTCACTACTGCCCTCAAAACTAGTTTGCATCTGTCAAGATGAGCTGCAGTCATGCTTTGGGCTGCAGTGTAGACCTATCTTTAGATAAGATATGTGGTTTCAATTTTAGGAAAATAGGAATACCAAGAGGCTCTCACCTACTCTCTCATCTCCCAAGCTGTCACTTACATCACCCTTTATAATTTGCAATTTTGCCTATGATGTTGCCAGTGTTGCTTGAAAGTCATGCTATTATTTACTGCTCTGTGGAAATGTGGTCCATGAGGCAGCTGAGTTATCTAACAGCTCTTTGTCACTGGCCATGGCTCTCACTCTTCTCCTTGCTGCTCCCAGCAGTGTGGCTGTGCTCTTTTGTGCCAGTTCTGGTAAAGATGTGATATGCCATAGTAATTCTTCAGCTTATTAAGGTGAAAGGAATGTGTTCATTTGTTGCAGCAGTTTAGTTTCTTAACTGAAATGGCTCACTAAAAGTCAGGCAAATGACAGATTTGTTCCAGATCAACAATCATGAGGTAGGATGAGGATGATAGGACAATTTCATTTTAGATGACACAGCTCACCTTATTGAGACACTTCAAGATAAAACCTTGTGGTCTCAGTTTCTTAAAGTGGGACACTTGCACTTGGTGACTTCTCTGCTTTTATGGGGTCTTTAAATTGGTTCATCCACTCTACTAGCCTGAGCTTCCATGAAATTTTTACACATTTACAATGAAATTAATGGATTTGAAGAGATTAAATTTTTCTTGCAATATCACACACACAAAGCATATAGCAGAAAAACTATTTCCACTACCTCTAGTTATACTGAATTACATCTGTGAAGATTTCAACTACTGACCAGCCTTGGATTTTATAAAGGTTCATAGTGATTGACTTGAGACAATTGACCATATCTGTCAGAAAACTAGAACTTTCAGCCTCATAAATATACTTTGTACCCTGAATGAAAAAAAAAAAAAAATCAAAACACACACACACACCAAAAACAAACAAACAAACAAACAACAACCAAAAAAAAAAAAAAAAAAAAACAAAAACAAACCAACACAAAAAAAACCCCAGCCCTTTAAAATGTGCTGGAATATTAGTCTGGAGTTCAAACAATTCTGATGACCTTCTTCAGTCAGAGTCTTTCAAGAAAAATTTCAATTTCTTCAACACATCAATATCCTAGCTTTAAAAAATGGTGGTTTTGTAATATTCTTTTTTAAAGTGTGTTAAAATTGTGTGATAAAAACAGAACATGAGGACTTTTCAAAGGAACTCATTTTTGAGAAACTAAGTGTGAACAGATTTTCAGAACTAAACTTAGGAAAAAAATTAAAACCAAATAATAATATGCAGAAATAGTAAAATTATTAGAAATTATAAAATCCAATGAAACGTACTGCATACATTCACTTCCTAGAAGTAGCAAGAAGTGTAGTATCTAAATATCTTTCATAGTGCATCACAAGCTCAGCTTTTCCTTGTTATAGGTGTATACAGAAAATGGCCTATAAATAGGCAAAACTGTAAGTAGTCATGGAGGTCTGTGATGAAAACTTTTATTTGATTCTATTTAGATTATATAACTAATGACCATATATTTACATTTTCCAAGTAAACAGATTATATAACTAGGAACCTAAAAGATATTCATAATCTAAATGTTCAGAAAGGCAGAAAGCATAAACACTGGAACTATTTCTCATAGAATGTTTCTCTAGAATACCATCGATCTGAGCACATTTTCATAAGAACTGATGCCTTCGATCTGGTCTAAACCTCAGTGTATGAGACAGGTATTTTTTATGTACATATTCATTCAGTTCATTTGCCTTCACACGTTTCAAAAAAAAATCTTAATAGAATATAGTGCTGCATGAATACAGGCTATTAGGTTCACTTTTCTATTGAAACAGATGAGACACAAACCAGAATCTCCAATACCACACACTTCTTTCACAATCTACTTCTCCATGTTCAAAAATGCTACTCAAACATTCCTTGGAAACAACTTTCTTAATCAGTGAGGTGAAATGGAGAAATCAGATATACCTGACTTCCACAGCACTTCTGACAGTTTAGCAAGTTAAATATTTACTGAAATAAACTCTTTTAAAAAGTATCTTAAAGTCTGAAAACCTGTTAAGTGCTACAGCATGATCAAACAAATCACTGCCTAGACTACATGGCTTCAAATAAGAGGGAAGGAAAAAAAAAACTATAAAAGACAAAAAATTAAAACAGAAAACTATCTTTCAGTACAGAAAAGAACAACTGAGTAATGTAAAGATTTTGATGGGTTACACAAAGGGGACCAGGTTGCAGTGTAAGTAATGGCAATCTTCTTGGGAGAACCTCAGTGAAATTTCTGAGATATTTCTCCATTTTCCCCTTTCTCTTTTATTCTGTAATGGTTCTGTAAACAAGTGACAAAGGCCAACCAGGTTCATCTACTAGTTAGGAACAAAAGTCTGCAGACCTGCTTTGTCCTCAGTATAGCTGAATGTTATAAGATGTCAGTATTTTAGCAGAAAATCATGATATATTTTATGTGAAATATTTTCTGAAGTAAATTAGAATTATTTTTTTTTAATCTTTTCACATTTCAAAGCCATGTACATTATGGCAAATAAAAGTTATGATTTATCACCAAGAAAAAGCAACAGGAGCTAAACATTATTGTTTTCTTCCTGCAATGGTCTTTAACCTTTCCATAAAAAATAATACTACTTCAGTAGAAAATGTAAAAGTATTATTATATATGTTAGCATAAAACTTCACTCTTAAGAGAGATATAGGTACTTTGTACTCCAAGGCAAAATAAATTTCTCAACACAATTTTATAATAAAACCATTGAGCACAAATTTGATAGACTGCAATGACCCAATCCTCTTCAAAGAGCTTCATTTCATATTTTCTTAATTATCATAAATGTCATTATCATTACATTACATTTTTTCTACCTTGCCCCTAAAATAAGTATTTCAACATCAGTGGACCATCACAGAAGAAATGCATAATGACTATTTTTTAATATTAATGACAGACAGCAAAAATTTTAAAACACATTTATAGGGTCTTAAATATACTTTCAAGAGAATATTATTATTGGGAAGAGTTAGCTGAAATTTCCAAATTAGCTAGAAATAGGGTGAAATTGCACTCCTAACCCAATAGTCAGATTCCTAGGCAGATGGCCTGATTTTTGAGGCACACATCATTCAGCACCTGCTGAGGGCTCTGACTGGGAAGGGTTTCTGTAGGACTGCCACTGGCACTGCCCAAAGAGTCTGTGTCACCCCTCACACTTGTGCCAGTGCCTTCATCACAGGATGATGATGTGTAACAGTGCCTTCACTGTTATACAGCAGCTCCTGAGCAGCTGCAGCTGAAATTACAGCCAGATAGAGAACGACACAGAAACTGGTGCCACTTTGCCCAGAATATTCACACCAAATATTCCACACCAATATGAGGTCTCACCCTCAACAATATTCAATTTAATCTCAAGCAGTTTCTGTGAATAACTCCAGGTCTTGAATGGCACATTTTGGGGAGCTTGGGACAACAGGGCTAAAGGACAGAGCATACAGTTGTCACATGTATGACATATGTACAGCTCGTTCTGCTTATTTCCCCTTCACTTTGGTTTCTCTATTTCTTCCATACTGATTATCCTATGCTTAAAGAAATATACATAAAAATAAAAACAGAATGAGAAAGATGTTTTAACAGAAAAGGTAAAAAAAACCAAAAAAAAAAAAAAAAAAAACAACCCAAAAAACAAAAAAACATGCAATTGATAAAATACTCCCAACTAAATAATCTTTTTTTTCTAAAGAGTTACATAAATTTATCTGACAATGGCCCATTTAGCTTCTGATAGTTAACTAAAGAAGTAAATAAATTACCTGCAAAATTAGTTTAAATGTACCATAGGAAAGCACTAACATAATCTACAATGACACTGAGTCTAATCTGTGATCTATAAATTTAAGTGTTTTGTTTCATTAGAGTAATAATGATTTCATCAAAGTATGAAGAAAATGATAATTTGAAAAACATACACTTCATGTATTCTGGAGATATCACATGTCTTTTTTTTCTTTTTGTGTTGTCATTATTTCTGTTTGCTGGGACTCCTCTGTAAAAAAAGACTACAAAATCACAGTATTTTCATAAATATTCAGAAAACTTCAAAATAAAAACTCCATGATGGCTTATTATTCTATAATGGCACTGTAAAGAACTGAAATGTTTTACACAGAATCCAGCAGGTATTCTTACCTGCTTCCAGCCTTATCTGTGCCAAATCTGTATAAATTATTAGCACTTAGCCCTGATACAATATTTGGTTAGTAAGCAAAAATTTCTAACTTAGTTAAACTGAAATAGTTGTTTGAAATAGCTGGAGCAGGTTGAATATGATAAGAATTACCTACAGGGGAAGCTTTGCATTTCATAGGATGACAGCCTTTTCAGCCATGTTTGTACAAAAATTTCTTTTCCTTAAAAAGTTAATGGATATTTATTGATTTTTTCAGCAGATATTTCATCTGCCAAGATACTAAAGGATAGTGAAAAATTATCTTGAAATGATAACTCGCGTTTCTTTTTCTTTCTATTTAAATTTGGAGAAGATAAAAAAGGGGTGCAGAGAAAGCAAAAAACGTTTTTATGATATGTTTAATATTGGTCACTCATATAATTTGGTGGTCTACAGTTTCAACTGAGAAAGAACAATCTTTACCTTCAGAATAAAAATTTTCACAAATTTCATGGGAAACCACATCTTGCAGTTAGGATTAAAAAGGTAAACTAAAGCTAGCTTCCAATGATAAAAATTTTCCATAAGTAAAAAATATTAAAAATCATGTTGTTTTATTAATAATAAACTTAATCTCACCTGAAACCATAGATAAGTACAACAAATGCACTAAAATACTTTAGTAATAACTCATAGCTCTTTTGTTGCATCATTTTAGAAGATTGTTAATCTTTTGCCCAGACAACATTTCCACTCTAGCCATAGTTCGAGCAGTCACAGAGCAAAAGGAAACATGATTAAAGGATTACATTTTTAATTATTCCTGTACATTTGCTTACAGAAGGTTCAGATTGCAATTTAGGCAAGGTTTTAATCAATAAAATTTACTATTAGACACTTTTGTTTGAAGTGCTATGAAATTATTCATGTTCATTTACCT
This sequence comes from Muscicapa striata striata, assembly GCA_030060385.1. Lineage (NCBI taxonomy): Eukaryota > Metazoa > Chordata > Aves > Passeriformes > Muscicapidae > Muscicapa > Muscicapa striata. The sequence goes on from JAREIS010000090.1 coordinate 4,864,050, forward strand.
ATGATAAAATATTCTGTATGCTCTAATTACTATACGAAAATATTTCTTCTTCCTGACTTCAAGAAATCCCTGTCTATCCTCAGATTCTGAGAAGGCATAATCAGTTACACACTATCTTTTCAGCATGTATTTTAATATCTTAGAAGACAATCAAAATTTTATAAGGAAGCTTCTAGTATTAATATTTACCATCTTTTTGCCTAGTTAGAGTTACCCCACAAAAGTTTCTAGGCTTGATGCACCTGCCATCAGGAGCAATAATAAGGATGTGAATATGTAGCCAAGAATAGGGAAGGGACAGGGCTTTTTTTATGAGGGATGTTATTGTCTTTTGCCAATAATTACTGCAAATTTAAATTTTTTTACAGTAGAGTCCTCTAAATGCTGCAAAAGATCACACCCTTTTCATATCTTCTAAGGAATATGAAAATGTGTAACTACAAGGTTTGGCAAAACTTTTTTTAAAAATTCTCTAAAATTAGAAATGTATGGAACTTTAAACATTCTAGTTCTGTGAAAAATATTTTTCTGAAAAAATATCATAGGCAATACTAGTATTTTTAAATAGGTACTTCTTAGTCAATGTTGTAAGAAGTACTTTCAAAGCAGTGACTTTTTATTGCTTTAAAATATACAGAGAAAAGTGTAATATTTCTTATCTCTCAATATTTCTTATATTTGCACTTAAAATATAGGCAGTTCATATGAGTAAGTTTAATAAATGGAATAACAGAGTTCTGAATTTCCAGTTAAACTCTTTATATATTTAAGTTACTTTTACCTTACATAAGAGGTAGAGGTGTCTATAAAAAGAAAAACTATTTAATTACAAAAACAAAGCACAATTTCCTAAACTGCAATATTAAGTGAAATAATAAAAATAAATTTTGTCACTCACTGAAATCTATTTTAATAAAACATGTCAAACATTTCAGCATTTTCAATAATCAATTAATCTTCTTTTGATCATTTAAAATTTGTACTTAGAATTGTAAGATATTTCTATACTGAAACTACATGCAAATTCAAAGTCTCTTCCTTCAACTGCTGCAGCTCAGTTCTGAAATTTTGCCTTCTAGTATAATTTGTTCCAGAGAAGTTAGGCTTTCAGGAACTCTCTAACCTGAATGAAACACATTTTAGAAACAATGACCTCCTTCTGATCTAATTTAGCTCAGTATAACTTTGAAGCCAGAGTTGTTGAAGATGTATGAAACTGGCACAAGCAGGATTGAAATCAGGTCCTTATCTCTCTGAATTTAAAAGTGAGAGCTGTGACGGAATCCCACGTCCTTGGCATCTCTGCTCATGTAAGACATGCACTGTTCTTGCAGGAGCACTCAGGAAATGTGCTTTCCACTCCTCACACCATGAGCTACCATACTTTTTCTAACTTGTGACAAGCATATTGTTTTCAAATAGACCTAATTCTCCATCAAAAAGTAAACTGGTTATCTACCAGATTGGTTTCAAAACTGCAATGAACAAGTAGGTCCTGGAAGCTGTTCCAGACATGATACACAAACTTTTATCATGAAAAAGGGAAGTTTTTCATATGTTTGTAATCACCATGCAAGGTTATATATTTTTGTTTTCAGTGTGCTTAGTGACAAAGAACAGCATATTTCCACCTGGTCCTGCAAGTCCACATTGCTGCTCACACAACCTGCACTCTACAGCTTTCAATCAACAACACAGGGATGTCTAATATTTTAAGATTTCTCGAGCCTAACCACATGTTGGGGGTGTTGGTGTTGGTGAACAGCTGGCTGAATATGAGCTGGCAGCATGCCTAGGTGACTAAGAGGGCTGGTATCAGCAATAGCGTAGCCAGCAGGACCAGGGCATGAGCATCCTCCTGTACTCAGCACTGGTGAGGCTGCACTTTAAATACTGGGTTTGGTTTTGGGCCCCTCAATCCAAGACAGACATTGAGGTGCTGGAGCCAGTCCAGAGAAGGGTAACAAAGCTGGTGAAGGGTCTGGAGCACAGCTCCTATGAGGAGTGGCTGAGAGAGCTGGGGGTTTTCAACCTGGAGAAATGGAGGGGACCTTATCTCCTTCTACAGCAACTGAGAGGAGCTGGAGCCACCTGGGTGTGGGACTCCTCTCCAAAGTAACAAGCAGCAGAATCAGAGGAAACGGCCTCATGGTGTGGCAAGAGAAATTTAGACTGGATATATGGAAAAAATTCTTCCCCAAAAGGGTTGTCCAATATTGGACTGGGAACAGACTGCCCAGGAAACTAATTCCTGGAGGTATTTAAAAGGCATGGATGTGACACTGGTTTATTGGTGAACTTGTCATTCTTAACAGTTGTACTTTATCCCAAAGATCTCTTCCAACCTAAAGGATTCTATCTTTCTATGCATATGAGTTTCTTTGATAATAAAAACTAACTAGCTATCATGTTTTAATAAAATAAGAGAGAAAGCAAACACTAAATTTAAGAACTGACAAAACACAAACACATTTGGCTTTCCTACCACAGATTCCACCCACATTAGATGTCAACCACCATTTGTGCAAACAGATATCTCTCACAGGGTGCTTTGAAAAGTGGCTGGGAGCATGGTATGAGCGTATGCCTGAACTGTTTACTGTCATTGCAGAATTTACTATGTCCTACTTCGTATTTAGAACAAATTAGGGCAATATTTAGAACTATCATGCACCTAGATTTCCTTGAATGAATTCTCTTCTTCCATGTAGAGACTGTCTCTTGCTGAATCCCTAGAGTTTGAAGATTTGTGAAGATTTGTAAAGATTTGTAGGGCTTTCAAGACTCTCAAATGTTTGGGGAAGGTGCAGATGCTTCAGTGCAGGTCACCTATTTTGTGCCTGTGTTCTGAGTGGGGGTACAACAACCCTAGGGATTACAAGCTTTCCTGAGTCTCTTCAGATTGGTCCTTTGGCAGACTGTAGCTGTGACAGCATTGCCATAAGGAATACATGAACATGGTACTGTTTGATTTTCTAAATTTACCTGTAAAGCCTGTGGACACACAGAATTAGCCAGTAGCAATCTGCTTCACATCTGCTTCATGCTGGCTAACAAATTATGGGAGCCCTTTCAAACCTCCCCTAAGGCCTATTCCTTGGAATTGAACAGAAGGATCTAACTGAACAAGAACATAAAAAAGCACTCTGTCACTTGCAATAGAAGACACTTAAATTGGACAAGCAATGTAGAAAGGTTGGTCTAACTTGCACACCACAAAACACAGCTTTATTTGGACCTTTGTAGGTGCCATAGCACACCATCACAACTGCTCTCTTTTTGTAAGCCACTTTTTTGTAAGAGCTTCAAACTGCACCATGTAAACTGAGATGGTTTCGAGAAGTAATTGGTGATTTAAACAGTCTAGAACATTTTATAAATACGTCATTATAATCCCTGGGTTTAGTAATGGAGGATCAATTTTACAGCCATTTAAAATTTAAGATTTCATAATAAACATTGGCATTTCAAGAACTGTTTTTCCATAACATTTTAAGCAGTTTTGATTTTTCATTGTTAGGGAAAACAGCAATATACTTAATATTTTGGTCCAAAACATATAGGCAACTTTTTTCCTCTGTGAAGTGTATTTCCTAAGACAGGCAGGAGGTCCTGTCATGGAGATATAGCTTTGAACTGTCTGCTACACTGATCTCAGGATTGGCAATAAGTGTTGCAAATGGAGACCTCTCTGCAGTTCCAGAAGCCTGGTATTCACAGCAAGCGTGAAGAAGGGTCTCTTATATAATGTGGAAAAAATATTGTGAATTTCAGAAAAATTTGAATAATACAATGAGAAAGAATTGTTCATCCTGTTCACAGAAGAAGACAGAGGCCATCTGTTAAATTGGTGTTCCGTTATGTCAGTAAAGAGAGGTTCAATGTCTGTGAAAATTAACTCTGGAAAATATGTCTAATTCTGGCACCACCCAAGTTTTAGGTAAACACATTTGTAATCTCATCTATGTCCATTTAACACTGTTCTCATGCACTGTTTCCTGAGCTTCTAAAGGATGAACTTGTCTGTCACAGTGTTGGCTCCCAGCCATGGTCTCAGCACATCTCATCCCACCAAACACCATCTCAGCCCTTCGTGCCAATGCTGCCAGGTCTGCATTCCTTGCTCAGGGAGTCCCAGTCCCGCTGTGCAAAAAATTCCACTCCAGTGGTTAAAGAGCAGGGGAGAAGTAGGAGGGTCTGAGGATACTATTTGATTATAGTATAGTATAGTATTTGATTATACCAGGGCTGCTGGTTCCAGGTACAGGTGTTACTGCTGGAATGGCTTCCCGTGCTATCCATGATCATTTACTCCCAGCACAGGCTGGGAGACAACATAGTCACATCTTTCCCTAGTTCAAGCAGTTGCTCTTCTTTATGAAAAACCAAGTCTATTCTCCACATTGGCTCCAGCCACAGGCCACCACTAGGCCACACTGACACAGTTACACTCTGTATGTCATGACAAAGTGCTTATTTTGTCAGTAATTCAATCAAGATTAACAAAGCAGGGTATGGAGCATTACCTTTCCTGCAAAATCTTTTCAAGCTTTTTAAATTAATTTATATAACAAACACCTAACTTCATTCACTACCTCAGAAATCAGGACAGACATGACATTGTCTATTGTTATCAATAAGAACGTTTTCTTTGACACTTAAAATACAGAATTATTTAAGTGAAAGCTATAAATTTTGTAAGATCCTTATTATGACAGAGAATCTAGAATTGTACAGCATGTTTTAAACTCCCATCTGAAGGGAGCAGAAGGCCCAACATGTATACCAGACCCACTTCTTGACAAAGTCTGGTGCATCCCTGAGACCAAGCTGTGAAGGGAAAGGCTCCTATCCTGGAAAGGCCCTCAGCCATTATGGATTTTCCAGGTAGTCAAGAAAGCGGCAATAAGTCAAAGAAAGACATCAGGGCTTTAGGATGATGGGTTAGGGAATCAGGAGTACAAGTGGGCTTCTCCTCTATTCTCCTAGTTGCAGGAAACAAGGAGGAAAGAGAGGGACACCCAGCAGAACAATAGTTGACTCTGAGCCTGGTGTCACCAGCAGAATTTTGCAGGTTTTTGATCATGTTTACAGTTTACATGACACCAGGCCTGATGATGACAAATGGGGGACACCTGACCCAAATGGGGGAAAGGGATTTTCTCAGGCATTAGTAGGGCTCAAGGAGAGAGCTTTAAACTAGGTCTGAAGGAGAAAGGCATAAAACCAGACTTGTTACAGATAAACCAGGCAGCAGCACTCCAGTGTCTGAGAAACACTGTGCTAGTGGGATCCTTCATTCTGCTGTCTCCATGGACGTAAGGGATAGAGAGCCATGCAGCAGCAGACACAAAGGTTACTGAGGTGTTAGAAGCTAAATTAGTGGTAATCAGTAATCTTGCAGATCTTTTCCAATATAAATGATTCTATGCTTTTATAATCCTAAATGAATATGCTTTGTGTGTTGTGTGGACAAAAAATATATTGCTTTCATATTATTTTTATACCACATTTCCTACACTGAATTGCCTTAAATAAACATTTTGTTACTACTTCCCATGTATTGATTGGTCCTATTTTCCTCAAGGTCGCTTCTAAGAACAAAATCATGAACACCATAAAGTTGGTATAAGTTTTTTCTACTCATCACTGCTCCTTATTTATCAGACCATGGTTGTGGATATCACTTGCTCGTGTTAATTACTTGCTTCAGAACCAATTTGATAGCAATATCAATAAGAATAATAAATAGTAGTAAATTTTCTATTCCCAATCCACAGCAGCAGATGACCATTCAGAAGAAGTAATAAAGGTTCACTGGTATAAGAATAATAACTCAAAAAAATCTTAAAACAACATAGAAGAAGGCAAGCAAACTAATAATATTCATTTGATTAAATTTAAAATCATGGTCCCCAATACTTGCATATTTAGGATAGAAATTATCTTTTTATAGACTGGGAATTTCAATCAATCTTCATTTTCTTTTAGGAGTGACTCCTAAAAAGCACTAAAACCAAAAAATCATCATAGCACCACAAGAAAAAGAAACCTCCATTGGTTTAAACCATATCAGTCATTTTAAATTTGTCTCAAAACTTCAGTGGGTTAACTTGATACACACAGGTCTTTTTGCCTTCTTTAACCTGCAGCAGACAGCATGAAACTGGCATAAGGTCTGTATCATGTGCTCGTTAATTCAACAAAAACACGGTCAAGCGCCCTCACTTGATCCAGATCAAATATGCACCCATTGTGATCCAGGAGCATGCAAATCTGCTATTAATGGACATGAAACCATAGCCTTATATGACAGCCCAGCTTTAGATACTTTGCAGATTTCATTGACAGGTTTTTCAGTAGGCATGTTTTTTTTCCTTTAACTTAGCCAAATACTTAGAGGAGCTGTGATGTTGTTTTCCAAGTAAATCATTAAATTTATGTAAATTAAACACAAAATCAGGAAAAAAAATCCCAATTCCCATCACAACAAAGTTGAGTCATCCATGAAGGGCCATAGATGTGTGGCTGTAATCAATTTAAATAGCTAAAATAAATGTCCAAAGCAATGGAAACCAAATTAAATCTATATATTGAACCAATCAAAATCTTAGAAATCTTACCTTTTTCACTAACGCTTTCACTTTCAATCTCTACGTCATCACAACTTGTATATTCTGGAGTGGATGCCAATTCTTCTTCTGAGCTACTTAATGAAACCTGGCGCATTTTACCTCCTTTTTTCGTTTTATGGGGCTTTGGTGGTGGAGGTCTGACGGATTCAGACTGGTCTGAGCTGAGTGAATCATTCCGTAACATGGTCTCCATCTTTTCACGTTTTGTTTTCCGGACAGCAGAACTGGGATCCAAATGGTGCTGTTTCCTTAAAGAATCAGAGCGCCTCATGTCTGGTCTTTCCAGAGGAATTGGACTCCTCCTAGGTGTAGGAGGGCTATGATTTGTGGTCCTCTGACGACTGGGACTTGGTCCCTGAGCCTCTCGAGTTCTTTCCATAGAGTATGAACGTTGATTTTCCATGGCAGCCCTGCGCTCAGACACTGATCTTTGTCTCGATGGCCGTTCCATCCTGAGCATGGACATCCGCGAATCTTCCAGCTCCGTATTTGCCAGTGAGACATCGCTGTGTCTCCGTTCATGGCGTGCTCGGGACACTTCGGCGTGGATACGCATTTGCTCCTCATATGGCTGTGGCTTGACTGGATAACGAGCCAAATTAGGATCACTTCGGTATCGCGCCTGGTATTCCTCTTCCCTCCTTTGCCTTTCATATTCTTCCCTGCTTTGTGCATCTTCTTCTTCTACCGGATACTCCTTGGAACGCCTGCGGCTCCTTCTGTTGGAATCTCTATAATCACCCAGTTCAGGTTCTTCGTATAACTGAGGCCCACGCTGTGACCGCCTATCTGAATAATCTGATGGTGACCTGGGCATCGCACTGTCTGATGTAGCATACTGTGAATATTCGTCTCTCTCGTCCCTCTGGTCGTATCTTCTGCTCTGTTCTCTTGATATTGAAGGGCTTCTTTTCCTAAATAATCATGGCAAGAAAGCAGAAAGAGAACTCTGTCAATGTTTTATGTAGCACAAATATACAGTTAATGCTAGTTAAGAGATCAAATGGCCAGCTGATGGAAAAAGAATCCGTTCATTGCGTTTCTTTGTGAATGTGCTCTCACATTTTTGTACTAAATTAAAGAAAGCATGTCATGCTATAAATCTGCTTATGGTGCACAGTTCGACTAAAAAAACAGCTTTGAAGGAAAAATGCTAATATGACTTTATAAAATACAGAATAAAAATACTTAAGCTACTTTTTATTCATGACAGCTTTACAAGTACCAAAATTTTATTTTCCTTTGTAATCATTTTACAACAATATCACTTGACCATATACTTCTACTTCATAGAGATTTAAAATCGCCATGGAAATTAGGGCTAGAAGGATCATTCAGTTAGTTTACTCTTTTAGCAGCTGTTATTGCTCAAAAAACACATTTCATAACCACAAAACTCTATTTTGTGCCAAGGGCAGAAAAGAGACAAAGATAAAATCAGATGAAGCCAGAAGTCCTAAACTCAGAAAACAAACCACTTTTTTGTGTTATGAAGGGAAAGAGTTTCATAGTGCTGCCTGACTTTAGAAAATTATCCTTCCATCTCTATAGGGATAGTTGCAGTATTAGTCCAAGCATTTGAGCAATACAAATACCAGAAGGGAGTTCCTGTGCCACATAAAGCATTTACTCTGATGTCATTGACACCATCTAGCTATAGAGAGCTACTGAAGCTTCAGAGGAAGGTGGAAAAAGAATTAAAAAATATTCTTTCCTGACACTGACAAATTATAAATTGAAGCATGTGATTCATTCATATGTAATAGTTTCATAAAGGGCGTGTCTGGAACATATAATGAATGTTATGTTTTCTGTTTGACACAACATGGTTTGCTATGTGATTAGAAGGGATCAGTTAAATAGGAAAAAAACAAACTGGATCCTCAAATCTTGCCTTTATCAATCCTTACAGGGTAATAAGCATGTAAAATGATACTTTCCAGACACATCCTGATTCATGCTTGGCTTTTCACACTACATAGATCTGAAGAAATTACCTGCAGGAAGCTGGAGCAAGGATCCTACATAAAAGAGACTGAGAGGTGGGCCTTCTCTGAGATAATGCAGACCAACTCAAACTTTAAGTACTAAAAATACAAATGAGAAGCTATTTTTGTGTTGTTAGTCCTTCTTTCTTATATTTAATTCTACCTTTATTATTAAGATCTCTTTAGAAATGTTTTCTACACTCACAAAATGACCACTGATTCTGAAGGGCAGCCTTGCAAGCAGCAACCAGGAGATCCTGCCTAGTGTTTAGGACAGGAAAAAAGGCAAGCAAATACAAAGCCCTGTTGTTGCCACAGTTGTCCTAGAAGAAGAAAGGAAAGACTTCAACTTAGTGGAGAAAGAGATTCTCTTTGCCCAGGAAAGTATGAAGGGCTCTGTCTATCTGACAGGAAGGGAAAACATTCTTTTCACAGCCAGAAAGGAAATGCAGTCTCTGCTCAGCAAGGGAAAACAGAGTGTGTGTGGCATGTGGGGTGACTGGTAAACTGGCATCCTGTACTGTCTTAGGTACCATACAGAATTATTACACTGTGCTTGAAAGATCTGGACCCAGTATTGCCTTGTAAATAGTAAAGTACTTAGCTTTGCAATGGCACCTACAAATGAGAAAACTAATTCAATCTTTAAAAAATGAAACTCTTTGTGTGAAGCAAGACAAGTTCTGTAAGTATCATGCAGATGCCTATTTGCTTACAGTGAAATTAAAATGTCCTATCTGTTACAGTGGCCAGAAATTATAACCTCTCTAAGTTTCACAAAATCTCTACAAATTCTGCTGCTGGGGACTCAACTTGAATCACTCTAATGTGACATGAACAGAGGTTCGTAAGGCTAAAACCAGGATGGCCAATGGGAAGGGACAATTCGAACAACAGAACTACCCAAACGCAGACAGTTTGCAAAGACATAGAAGCTTCATTAAGACAACAGAGATTAGGTGCAGAAATGCCTTAAGGAAGATAAATATTTTTCACTTAAATACTCCAGATGATGAAAATCATGCCACATCCCAAAACAAGTTGTTCCAACAGTAAATTACTCAGACCCTGAAAATTTCTGTCATGGCTATAGAAAAAGTGTGCATAACTTCCCCTCCCCAGTTGTGTCCCCTATATAGCAGAAATCTGCACTTTTCAGATACAGGCATTCATTCATGTGAATCTCACTGCAAGACTGAGACAAATATGTGCACACATGAAATGTACACATACTATACTGTAAATACTCATACTGTGTATTCTCAGTCTATATAACCTATAGGTCATGTGTCTTCAGAGCCACATTTTTTGCATCAATTTGATCCTCGAAAGCATTAAAACATTCTAGTACAGATGGTTTATAGATCAACTCCAGGATGAACACACAAAGCCATACAGATTCTGGTTTGACAAATTTCACGTGTGCCTTGGAGCAGTCTGAGTGTACACATGCTTCAGCATTAAACATCTACATATTTGTATCTACAGCAGTACAAACAACACAACAGTAAGAATTGGTTTAGCTACAAACAGAAGATTATATAAACATATAAAAAGTGTGTGTGTGTGTGTGTGTGTGTGTGTGTGTGTGTGTGTGTATACATATAAATAAATTAATATATCACACCATGTCACAGTGTCCTCATACGGATGCAATTCTCTTCTGACCACCTTACGGCTATAATGTCATGGGGAGAAGGCTGAGTGAGATAAAAAGATGGATTTCTGTACAAGTAAAAACATTATTGTAGACTTGTTGCTGAGGAAAATATATTTCTACTAAGGAAACATCATCAGATGAACTGGCTTATGACTTACTAAGAAATACACCTATTTTTTCTAACATTAACTATGTTAATGAGAGGAGGATATGTTGATTTAGCATTATATTTTTATACCACTTGCACAAACATTTTGTAACCTCGTGTGCTACATTTACTACAAACTGTCATTTTCCTTCCTCTATTTAAGACAAAATAGGAAACCATCTATGGCTGACAGTAATGTGAAGAGCAGCTGGGTCCTCAATCTACTCCAGTCTTTCAGAAAGGAAAAAGCTTTGCACAGCTGCCCTGCGTGTGCCAACTACTAGGGCATGTGCAAGAAAAAGGACCTACCTGAAAATATAGTGCTTTTCTTGAGAGAAAGCAGCCTGATAGAAAAAAGTGACTAATTTAATTCCTGGCCTATGCTGACTGACATTATCAAACCCCCTTTCTAATTAATTTCATTCCTGTAGAAGTCATATAACTACTGAAGTTACTGAACTAACTAGAAGTTGTAGTCCTGTCCATCAGAAATAAAGTAACTGTACCTGTACACCTGATCAGCCAGAAACCTCCTGTGAGGAGAGGGCTCATCCTGCCCTGCAGTTACCAGACCCTTAGTATTAAAGTCTGTCACTTTCTTTACTGATCATCACAGCGCAATTAGCCCCCCCTTAATATTCAACTATTTTTTAATTTTTAAAATACCTGCTATATACAGAGTTGTACAATGAATGTTATACATTTGAAATCAGAGTTATGAAATCACAGTAGGAGGAAACTAGTACTGATGAAAACTTATGGCCTGTCCCTACTATTAAAAATCTGCTGCTATTTTTAGATCACTAGCTAATTCTCACTCACCTTCATGAGCACCAAATCCATTTCTCACCATTAACTACCTTAAAGAGACCTTAATAAAACCCTTTTATCAAGTACCTCCAGCTGAATACACCACTCCTTTCCAGGACTTCCCTGGAACATCAAAAGCTAAGTGAACTTTAAGGGTGTGATATGCACCCTCCAGCTGCCAGCTGAACTAAGCACTATATATCTCTTGTCAGAAGGATTACCACTTTTCTGAAAAGGTTATCACACCTTTTCTGAAAAACCCTCCAGGCCACTGTGATGTTTGAAACATGATGATTATGTTTGAAACAACCATAAAATAAAATCTCTATTATGGTTTAAAAACTCTAGAACCTGCAAAAATCTCTGTCAGGCACATTCAATAAATGGGTTTTTTCGGATACAGAATATGGAATGTTTTTTCTCCTACTTATTACTGCATATTTATTTTTTATTGCAATTTATCAAGACATGACTTTTGCTCTTTTAATACACAACTCATAACCCTACACTGATGGAAACCTTATTTGCAGTTCACTACAGATAACACTAATATTATGGAAAAGCAACTAACTTGACTGTAATCTGTACTTCTGCTCATAAAGTTATTCAACTCCTCCACATCACAATAGAATTAAGTACTTAAAATATAACATAGAAGAATATATGACAGCTATTCAACTTTGATGGCTGTGATTTCCATAATGGAAATAAATATCTTGAAAGTCTTTGACATTCATTTGTATTCTTCCTTAAAGAGAAAGCACTCTTCTGCTTTGATTTAGGTTTTTAGAAAATTGCCCAAAATGTACTATGGAAAAGGAAATTTTAAAAATTAAGTACCCCTCACATTTCAGAACTCAGAGACATTTAAAAACATAGTGATATGTAAAGTATTTATATCATTGTCAAAACTAGATATTAGACCCTCTTGCTAATAATCTTTTCTCAGACTAATAGAATATACATTTGAACTGGAGAAAACTTTCATGAAAGTATCATTCTAAAGTTGTGTTTGACTGACTGATTCAAGCTGCATTTACTTGAAGAGTATTATTTATCAGAAGCTTTGGGTCAATTAAAAAAGTGATAATTTGGGTCAATTAAATAATGGTCTCAGTGGGCCTGAGCCATCAGCTACTTGAAAACTGAATATTGGCCATCTACTTGTAAGACCCAATTATAATTTACTAAATAATACTTTAAAAATTTGTTCTCTTTTTCCTATAAATTATCAAGGAATAAAGTTGAATGGAAAATTAAAACTGAAAATATTTATCCTGCATATACTGTAATTTTGCTTAACTCAAAATATGATCCTTTCAATACATGAAAGAACAATTCAGAGAAGGTAAAAATTGACATTTTCCACCAGAACTTTGTCACAAAAGCCATGCAAGATACAAGGCTTCTTGTTAGAGACCTCATCAAATACACTGAACCCAGCTTCATCTCTCCTTTACTATATGGCTCATGTCAGGGAAACCTCATTTGTTGGTCCCTGTGATCATTCAAGAATAGTTCTTCTGCTATTTGAAACTTTGCATTCCTATGTGTTGTACTCAACGAACAGTCAAGGCACTTGTTTTCAAACAGTGGTGACAGGGAGCAGATAAAGCACCAAACTCCCAGGCTGCCAGGAGCTGAGCTGAGCACATTCTGGACCTTGTACCCAAAGCCCCACGAGGGCAATGAGCCCAGAAAACTTGCTGTGCAACTTTAAGGTCTGCTGCCTTTCACAGGGAGGATTCTACTCTCTCATTTAGGAAAGCATTGCCACAGATTTCCTTTGCCATACTGAAAAATCTGCAAATTTTTTGGCAGTGGTTTTAACAGGCTAGCTGGCAATGCTTTAACTCTTCATTCTCTGCTTATAACTTCTGCTTTTGCTGAGTCATACTGTGCAGGAGAATTCATTTTGCACATTCTTCAAAGCAGCTATGGCTCCCTATTTTAAAAAATAGGGATTTTTTTTTTTACTTCTAAGCAGTTCCAATTTTCACCAACATCTCTCTTAACAGTTCCTTTATGCTGTCTAGTTTTATACTAGATTAAATTTATGATTTTTCAGTTCCCCTCTCCTTAGTTTCTCTCCCCCTCAAAAAAAGATGAAGAATGCAAGCAACCAGTACACAATTCACAAGTAAATTAAAAAGCCTACTTTGATAAAGAGAAAATGTGTTTATTGCATTTGACCAATATGGTTTTCTAAAAATTGTTCTGAAGTACATCTAACACTCATATATCTAAGGAATCCACTAGGTAAAGCTCATGTGAGACAATATTTCATTCCTCATTTCAGCCATGCCTTGCAATTTTATTTTCTAGAAACCGTACTTTGAACCATTAGAATGCATTCCAGCTAAATATCACCAAAGAATATGAATTAAGTTTGCAATGATCATTAGTAAATTTACCAAAACATGAGACTAGCAGAACAGATGTTAGTCTCTATTAGATTTTATCTGAAAATATGAATTCACTGACTGCAGGCTTGAATCAACAGAATTAAAGGAAATCTGTAGTAACAAAATGGTAATATAATTAAAGTCACCACTGATAACAATTTCACTTTGAACTTGACATGATTGCACAGACATATGCAACAATATGTTTTTATTCTATACAAGTAATTCAGAAAAAATTTAGCATTGCAGCAGGGTTAATTTTGATTTAGATGAGGAAAAGAGTTACAACATGGAAAAAAAAGCTGAACAAAAGAGGTGTTTGTAAGTATCAATTGCTAATCTACAAATATTTAGGTAATACATTTTTTCACTTTTTTTTCTTAAATCAAGAACATCAGTTAAGAAAACTGGACTAACGGTAGAAATTATTTTGTCCTCCTTTATTTCGCCTGAGTATTCAGCAGCCCTTAAATAATATAATATGATTTTAGAGAACTGCAAACTGAGAAATAAAACAACTATATTTTACTGAATGTTCATTTAGAAATATTGATGAATGCTTACCCTTAATAGGTTAAACATGCTAAGATTCTTCTTTATTTCTGCTTCTGAACATTTTCAAAATTAATACTTTGTTAATTATTTCCACTTAATAGATAAACAAACAATATTGCAACTTTTCTTTCAGTATTTTTTTTTTCTCAAAGAAAGATAATAAATAGTAAATTGATCAAACTGTTTTCAAGAATAATTGGTAAGAATAGGCATTCTTGTTATCTGCATCAGTACTGACACTACAGAAATCATTTGCAGAAGGGTGGAATCAATTAACAGCTGTCTAACAGCAGGATTCAAATTACTTTAAAACACATGGTGTTAAAAGACTAGTAGGTCACAGAAACACTAATATAAGAATGAGTAAATATAATACTGAACTGTTACTAAAAAGTATAAATAATATAAAATAAAAGAACATTTCAAAATTCTACATATATCTATTTTTATCAAAAGAAATATAATGTAATATAATCATATTCACATATACCTGAAGCACACGAAAAAGTTTCAGTACTTCCATCTCCCTAATCATCCCCCAGAAGAACAAGAAATGCTAAGCATTAGACATTGTTTTCACACAACACATTCTGCATGTTTCTTCCCTGCTTTTACCTTTTGATCAGCCACTGCACATCTGGGAAGTAGGAAGCCTCGGGTTCATGAGAATACATCAATTGCTGTTCTCGCTAGCGCTTTCATTTAATCCTCTAGGTTCAGTGAAATCATAGAAACAGTCTCTTAATTTTGAGACACAATTTTTTAAATATGTATTTTAAAAACCCTTCCCTTCCACCAAAATGCACTTATAAAATATAAGGCATCTAGGACAAAAATAAAGTTCAGTATCTGAAACAACAGCAATTCAAGTCAGATAGCTGACCCAATGGGAAGCTATTGAGAGCATGAGAGGAGTGTTATAGTTTAATGCTGTTACCATGTGCTGTATATAGCTGGAGGTCAAGTAAGAATTTACCCTATAAGGAGGATTATGGTACTTAGCTGATTAGTGCCTTGCTACAGTACTATTGCCTACAAATGTACATGCTGGTCAGGACATTTCATTTTAACTATTTTTAAAATTGTGCAGGTCCAGTATTTCATGTTTTGTGATGCTAGTTCCAGCATTTTCTTCATATTCTAGGTCTCTAAGGAAGTTATGTAATATCTATACTTTTCATCTATAAGAAGTCGAATTTTGGCATAGTTTTCAGCTATTAGGCTAAAATAGTTGTGGCATCTATTTGAGTCTGATGTGCTGCAAATACTGTAAAACTGAAAATATTTTTTCTCACATAGTTTTTAAAAAAGTGACAATTGATGGACTAATCATTTCTGTAAACACTCATCAAAACTCACATTCAAAATATGTTGAAAATGGGAAAACAATAGAAAGCAAATCTATATCTTACTTTACCTTAAGTGTAAAGACATTTTTCTACAGTTTTCTACCTATGCAAACCATATTATGTTTAATATAAAGCACCAAACAGATCTGACTGCAATATATTTAAGCCATGATAAAGTAGCATGACATGGGAAAAATAAAGACTTAGAAGAAACCTAGATTTTCTCCACTTCAATAATAGTGCTTTCAGATTCCTAGGAAAGGCACTCTGACATCAAAGTTTACTTGCTCAGCCATTACAGAGAATATATCATAATAGACTTCATCCATACATCATTTAATCTAATTGGAGTCTAATCTTTTTTAAGTGTTTCAGTTTCTTACCATAGGGATTGTTCCACAGGTGCTTTTACCAGCAGCTGAAAGTCTCCTGGTTCCTCAAAGGAAACCTTTAAGTTTGATGACAGGGAGAATTTTCTTTCAAAGAAACACTCCATCATTATGTGGATATTATCATCATTACATAAAAAATAAAGCTGTATCAATAATGACCAAACTAAGGAAATATTAGCAACATGAACTGTCATTTGAGAATTGTTTTTCCTAATAACATCTGGAGGCTGTTTTGGACTGTTGAACTTATAAAAGTCTAACTTTACTAATGAACTTGAGTCAGTATATATTCTGTTTTTTCTCTCTGACTTCATTGTGTCCAAAATTACAATATAAATGTGATATCATACAATGAACTTTAGTTTTAAAATATCTCTGTGATTCATATTTCAGTCTGGAAGAGATTAAATAGATCATACTGAGCTGTTTTGATGCCTCCAAAAAAGAGCAAGTATAAAATAACCGCTGTGAAAATGTCCAGTTTCCTCAGTAATGGGAGGTAAAGGCCCATTATCAAATCTAGTGAATTAGATCAGCAGTGGCTCAAAGAATGATGGGCTGTCTGCACCAGCTTCTCCAAGACCAAGCTGTCAGGCTAAATGTGCTTCTGCTAGGGAACATCAGCTGGATCACTATGGAATGAGACAGGTACATTCAATAGCTCTTGGAAATTACCATGGTACATAAAACTTAAAATTTCTGGTTCAACTGTCATTCTCAAAATACTGCTGAGATGGGATTAAATGTCTGTATTTTAAAGTCTGTACTTAATGCCTGTATTTTAGCACCTAAGTCTATCTTAGAAGCAGACCACAAGTTTAGAGAAAAATAAGTTGTATTTCTGTAAAAACTATAGCGCCCACATTATGTATTGGTAGGACATGATTTTCAATTTTTTTTTTAAGCAAAAGAACTTTCTCCACACTAGTTTAAGCAGTGGGCTCACAATCCACAGCTGTTACATACCAAAATGTTCAGGATCAAATGGTTATGGCTGCCTAGGCAGAGCTCCTTCAGTTCAGAGCCCCTCGGGCAGGAGGTACGGATGGAAACTATGTCTGTGCTGCTGGGTTTTCAGAGACACTATCTGAAAAATTTCCCACCCCACTACCATGCAGTAACAACCTCACATGGAGAACAGCCTGGTCTCTGAAACAGCAATAGGTCAAAAAGCCATCCTTAGATATTCAGTTCAGATCCCTGATGTAGGTATTTCTACCAGTATTACTTTGTTTTTCTGCAGTACTGAGGCCAGATCTGGATATTCCTCCCCTTTTATTCTCTTCTCACCTGTTAGAGATGTCTGCTCTACAGCAAGCCTTCCTCAAAAGAGACTAAATATGAAGCCTTCTAAAGAAGAAAATATATTCATGGATCTTTACAAAATCCATATGGAAGATCACTAAGTACTCTAGAAAGTGTGTGGAAGTAAACACTTGGAAGTGCAAAGGGTAACCTGGCAGCTTAGCAGCTTCCACACAAAAAGGTAGCACCCAGTTAGGATGACAACAGTACACATGACAGAGAGGGAAATAGCAACCACTTCTAGCAGGATCAAAATAATATTGAATAGTCCTTACAGAACTACTAGAAACACAATAACAATGAAAAAAATTCCCTGAAATACATAGCTATGTTTCTTCCAAGATAGCTGTATGGAAACCTAAGGCAACTTAAAATAAAACAACTAAAACAACTAAAAAAACAACTAAAATAAACTTCATCTTGTAACATAAACAACTCCATAGATGGATTCTACATTCTACTGCAATGAAGGTAGACTTAGTTACCCTACTTTTACTTCTAAAATGAGCTGCCAGCTTTTTATACTCCACAGGAGAAATGAATACTCATTTTGTAATTTCATGCATGTATACACATTCCAACTAATTAATGCTTTACAATTTCTGTCACCAAGATTATCTGCTTTACCATATAAACTTGTTTTCAGCAGGATTCCACAAAGTCAAGTGATTAAATTCTAACTGAATTTTAGGCTATTAGATTTTTGACATAACACTAGTCACTTTTTCCATCAATTACAGAATTTCAAAAAAGGTATGAGAATAACCAGAGGGCCTGTTAATACCAACTAGACTCAAATGCCAAAGAGCTGACAAACACTATGGGAGGTTTATACAAATTATACAGGTACTCAGCACCTTCAACAACACAAGTCCATTTCAAAAGTTACAGAACACACTCAGCAACTCAGTCAAGTAGAATGTGATCCATCAGCTAAGGCAACACAGAAAGGAGCAAGATAAAAATAATGGATTGAGAAAAAATCAAAGTAATGATTTAAAAACATATTGTGAACTCATGAAATCTTTTCGAGATTAATGATGACTTCATTATTCTCAGTACTGTTATTGTGAGATTCTGGGGACCAGAAGTATGTTTTAAGTTAAACTTTACTTTCATTGTTGACACAAACAAGAAAGTTATATGTTTGCTCACTGAAGCACTTTTCAAGTATGAGATCAACTGGCAATCAGGCTGGGGAGCCAGGCAAGAGACTATAAAAATTATTTAAGATGCTTGAGTTGACAGAGCAGAAAATGCAATCAAGTTTCAGTAATTTAGTTTCTGTGATTTAAATAGTCAAAAAGGATAGCTGGACAGATCTGATTTTACAATTAGCAAAGAATATTCCATGGTATATAGTAATTTTGAAATGCATATTGACATGAACTAACACAAAACAGCTACAATATTGATAGATTCATATATAATAATCAGAGAAGAGTAACCATGATCAAGTAGTTTGATTTCCTTCCTCCTGGATGCTTTTATAGAAATGAGATTAATGCCAGATATGGATCAAACTTTGTTGAGAAGGGGAAAAAAAAATCAAATTAAATTCCGTATATTTGGTCTTACAGTGGCACCAAGCTCGTTTACCCTCATCATTAAGCAGATATGTCCCAAAACAACAGATTAGATTATTTTGGTTTATATGGATGATATGCTATTAAAAGCACAGCCTGAAGGACTATTACATTTCCACTAGCTGGCCATTTCCCTGCAAGTGCTATAGCAAGGTGAGAAAAAACACCACTACTCTGCTGGAATTTTGAGTTTGATGCATAAATACACAGGAATTTGGGGTAAAAGGTGGAGAGAGAGGCAGAGAAGAAAACAAAATGGGTAATATATATAATCATGTTAGAAAATTCTTGCAGCAGATAAAAAACCACTTAAATGCAGGAAAATTATTAAGCAAGTTATCATCATCAATCCTTCATGGAAAAGAAAAGGTTTTCTAAGGTCATGTTTTGTGAAAATTGAACTGAAAGATATTACAGGGGTAGAGGCTATGGACTTGACTTCTTTGGCCTCTTTTTGCTTTTTTTGACTAGTTTCAATATCTTCAATAACACATTACAAATTGTCTGTGAATGGAGAAGTCAGGTGCAGTTGCTGATCAATAGAGTGAAGGCTAAAAGCTGACATTAATGATACAGAAGCATTCTCTAGCTAGCATTTGCCCAATATTATCAAAATATTTGGCATATGAGGAAAAAATTCACTTTACAAAAAAATATAAGAGGTATTTGATTGGTTTAACTGAAAGTAGAAGCGTCACCTATGACTTCAAAAGGGTATTCCATGTTAAAAAACCACAATATTAAAACATAATTTTTGTTTTAAAAATAGAGGGAAATTATGACTTACTTTTTGCTTCCTCATTCATTTAAACTGAGAGAAGGGAAACATTTTATTTATGCTTTATGATGTCAGAGTGCCTTGCCTTGCTGATTGTTTATTCTGCACTTGCTCTTGTGCCTTGTGATGTCTGTTCCACTGGACCATTAATTACATACAACAAAGTTACACTGCACCAGCATTAGTTGGGAGAGGATAGCTCCTCCCAGTGCAACATACTCAGGGACCTCCAGAGACAAGTGCCAAGATAGACTCCTACTCTGCTTCAACATTAAGGTAATGTCAAGTGGAAACTTTTAAAATATGAGAAAAAAGTCAAACTTCGAAAGTCATTAGGAATAACATACATTCCTGCAAGACAGAAACTTAACATGAAAAACTCATTTATATCCAAGAGAGTCAACATTTTGCCAGACATTATGAACAACCTTTGTCAAGAATCATCAAAGATCAAGCCTCCCAGGCAAAAGGCTGGTCCAGCAAAATACTTCTAGATTTTGTAAGGTAGGCAAAGGTTGGCAATTAGATAATTCATCTCAATTCAACAATGCAAAATTCTTTCTCGATATTTTCAGGTCAGGTCAACCTAACATTAGAAGGGCCATGTTGTCTCACTGACTGCAAATGGTAATTTTTTGTTCAAAAATTCTGGGTTTACAAAAGAGTCTTTAACTTGTGCAAGAACCCAGACTTGAAGGTTTCATTTCAGATTATCAAAGATAATGGATTTACTCATCACATAAGTGGATCACAATGGATCATCACATACAATAAAATTATGAAGAATTTTAATAGAGACAATGAGATGGTTGGTATTTTATGCAAATTATGTACAAACAGAGGGATGACCTTATAGGGATCCTATACTGCAAGAACCTGGACTGGGAACTGCAATTATCTTAAAAATACAGGGGAGCTACAAACAAACATAGGCATATGCACTTCAGTCAAGTGGACTAAAGTGCTTGCATTAATCATTTTTATGGAAGGTGTAGGTCTTGCAATCAGTATTGATCGCTAGTTGGTACATTGGGAAAAGAAACACATCAAGGTAAATTCCTAATCTAAGGAAGTTGTACTCAAAAAGATAATGAAATTGTGATTAATAGCATTTTGGAAGAAAAAAGAAACTGTAAATTGAGATTTCAGCTTTACAAGTACTGCTTACAGAAATCAAACCAAAAAAAAATTCCCAGTGCTAGGAAAGATGGACACAAAATAAAATGCAAACCAGGATGTTTCTAATCTAATTTTCTGTCATTTCATCTTCTGTAATAACAATGCTTATTAGAAACAAGAAAGGGTGTTGTACAATCTACAGGAGCTATAATTTGTTCAGTGTAAATACAGGCTAAGTACCTGTGCAGGAACAAATCAGGATACTGGGTTTTTATTGAGTTGCCTAAACACATGTTCAGAAATATTCATGCTTTCAAATGTTCCTTTTCATTCTCACTCCCAAGCTTTCAAATATAATTTTGTTAGGCGTTATATGATTAGGAATGATTTGTCCCTTATTCTTCCCTCTTGGAAAGGATATTGCCCCAAAGAACCTTCTGCTCTGGAATGGGACAGCATTTCTTGCCAATGGCACTTTTTTGTCTATGAACTCAAAGGAAAGGAGGAAGTTAACTGAGAAACCTATGTTCTAATCAGCCTTAGACTAGCAACAAGACAATAATAATTTATTCCTCACCTTTACAAAAAAAAAAGCAATTAAACCACACACAGAAACAACCACACACTTTGTCTCTCAAAAAATATGAGGGTGGCCAAGATTAAGAATTCAAGATCACATAGGGCATTATGATATATAATCACAAACTCTATTTTCAGTAAATCTCCTTGATAAAGTTTAACAAGAAGGAGTACAACTCTCCATATTTCATTGTTTATGGCAAGCTTGCAGGTGCCTGGAAGTGTCTCTGTGGCAATGATCTCATAAAAAACGGGAACAACTGCATGGGCAAAGTGAGGATAAGTATATCAGCACTAGGAACCCCTACAAAACTGCTCATATGAACAGCCTTCAGAAGTGAATAACAAGTGATTTTGACGAGGACATGTGAAAAAGCAGTATTATAGTCTGATTCCATGAACAAGCTCAAGCACCAGCTTAAGAGGGGGTTTTTAATATATATTACATCCAAAGATCAAGCGACAATTAATCCTCTGGACTTCTTTCTTAAGCTTGTTGACTATTAAAGGGAGCTCCAACTCAGACTTGATTTCCTTTCCTGATCCACTCTGCTGACAAGCTACCTGCTGTCTAACAATAATTATGCTAAATTCATGTAGCACGCCAAGATATTCTAACGCAGGATTTTATTTGTTTTAGTGTCCAAGACCCAAACATAAGTTTCTTCCAGCAAAACAACCTGCACACATTTTATTGCAAAACTTGTTTTCTGCTCATGCATTTTTTAAACTTTCCAATTCTTTTAATGTCCAATAGTTGTCTGGCATACTGAGGCACATAATGCCAGGTGGCAAAAGAGAAAATAAAAAGAAAACCACCTTATATAGATATGCTTTTCATATTTTAGTAAGTCTTCCTGAATCCACACTTATTCCTCTTCTTTGCCATCAACAGTATCTTATGACCTCAGTTAAACCAAAACATTACCAACACAAGGGATCCAGGACCTCTGTAATTTTACACCATTTTTTAAGAAGAGGATTTAGCTTTCAGATGCAGGGCTGTGAATCAGATCTCTTCCATCAGAGAATCTGTTTGCAAATCAGGCCTCCCAATAAAGTATATTTTTTAAGCATTTATCTTCAGACCCTTTTTCTGACAAATCATATTACCTTTCTCAGACATCTTTTATGGCACCCCATTCTGAGGTAGGCAACAAAGAACAGGCATTGGATTGAATGGTATCTCTTCATATGAGCAGGACTACACAGGCTTTTCCCAAGCAATGATTTGAGATCATCATGGGGGATAAAACTGAAACACATTGATATAAGAAGTGGATAATATGCAAATAGAAGGATTGGAAACCACCATTTAAATCAGAAAACTCCTAGAATTCTTGGTTTGACATGACCTGTGTGACTTCCTTACAGTAAGTAGTACACTGAGGAATAATGGTGCAATTACTCTCCAATTTCTAACAATTACTTTTACAGCTACAATTACTTAACATGCTATCTTCACCATTCTTATGCAATATTGTGCAGAATAGTGCCTAGCCATGAACACAATTTAGGTGAAATCACAACACTTAAGCAAAGCCCTTAATCAAACACTTAAGCCCTTATTCTCTTGTATGGAAACCAAGATGCGTGTAACATCAACACACACATACTCTGATTAGAAATAACACTTCATTCTTCTGAACTTTTTATTTTAGTAATGGATCAAAAAGAAGTAAGTCCATAGCAAATATAAAACCTTTATTTGGAATTTAGATGGAAAATGCAAAGTTTAAGAAGGATATATGACTCAATCTTCACAAAAAAAGCTACTGTGCAGTCAGAATGTGACCACAGATTACTCTTCAATGCCTTCAGCACAAGAACAAATGGAGAGGCAGAAGAAAGAGGGAAGAATATATCTGCACAACTTCAAAGAGAAGACTATAGAAAAAGAAATAGGAAAAGAAGCCAAAGAGCATGTGCAGCATAATCTGCACCTACTGTAAATGACATTTTCTTCATTACTTTTGGAGGCCTATTTAGTGGTTCTGATATCAACAAATTTACTACAGCAAGCAGTCTGAGATTCTCAAAAATACCCAACATCTCAGCCCATATTTCATGACTTTTCCCAAAACCATTACTTTAAGACAGATAATCTTCATCAGAAAAACTATTTTCCTCTTATGACTTTTATCTCAGTATAAATGCTGCTGTAGGGGATTTAAAACCTCTTTATAGCTTGTCCATAAAACCCAGCCAAATAGCACTCTGAATGTCAGCACTCTATGTGAAAAACTGTTTAAAATAAATATTTCTTAAAATAAGTCCTGACTATTCTTCATTTTTTTCTCTCAAAGTAAATTGCAGTATATAAAAAACATTAATAACTCTAAACAGTCTTTGTGAATATTCAGTATAGAAAATTTACTAATTAATGAGTGGTTGAAACAAAATCTTTCCTCTATCCAGACTACTGGATTTTTTTAAGAAAAAAATTTAAGACTTTATTATACTGAAAAGTAAAAATGACTCTAGTATCACTAGCAATTTTCTGTGACTGCAGAACATGCATTGTCTCATCTTTGAAGAATTAGTCACCTATTCTTTGAAAGCTGATGTTCCTGTCACACATATTGTAGTGGTGGTTAATAACACAAAAGTTATCCAGTCAGTATAGCTATAGCAGCCAGTAAGTTTTAAAGCCTATTTAAAATGTAAGTTATGAAATCAAGTCCACTTAGTCATATCCTGAGAATTCAAGATATTTCAACAATATTTAAGACATGATTTTTACAAAAGGAGAACTGACAACAGGAAATAATTATTTCATGTATCTTTGGATTGTTTATTGTAGTTGACTTTACTAAAACTTTTCATTTTCTCCTTCTTGTTGTTTTGATAAAATTAAGACAAAAAATAAAAGTATTGGTAGAAATTAAAAATATATATTTATAACAAAGCATCTTTGCTGTAAATATTGTCAGATAATCATCTGACATTTGTCATGTGTGATCATCTCCTACTGATATCATTATTAACAATAATGTGGCATCCTCTTAAGAAATCCAGACCCTCTAAATCTGGAAAAAATAATCCATTAAATAAAAATCTCATACTAGGTGAGATTTTCTGATGAAAAACAGAATGTCAGGGGAAAATAAATTTCTCTCTATGGATAACCTCAGCCTTTATTTTAAGTGGCTAAAAGTAAGTGTTGGTGGGAAGCCTGATTTTTAGAAAGATAAAGATGTCCAAGCAGATATAACTTTAATTCCAGGCACAACCAACAGATATTGCAAATTTTTAATGACATACAGAGATCTGTCATTGAGATGGAAGCTTTCTGAGAAAATGGGCAATCATGCCATAAGTTTAATAAAGTTTCAAATCTTTTAACCAGTAGAGTGTTGACAATTCCATCAGACAGTTCCACTGTAAACCAGTTTTTAGGGCTTAAACAGCTAACATCAAAAACATTCAATAAGTGCATGCTTATGAACTCTCCAGACCACTTTATATAGATTAAGATTTATACTTTTATATAAATCATAATACTGCTATTTTACCATACTCTGATCAGTAAAACAGATATTTCTGTTTACATAGTGAACATAAAACCAAATATGGCAGGTAAATTTCTATAGAATTCAAATCTTTTTTTCCTAAATCCCAGATTACATTACTTCTGAAATAGAAAACAATTTACTAGCACTTGTAAAACATTTTTTAAACAAATGACGGCAAAATTAAACGTGTTATGCTGTTGTAGTTAAAACTGCAGCTTTTTTTCTTCTCAGGATCTAATGGGGACATTATGCAGGACATAAAATGACTGCTGGATCAAAAATGTGAGAGGGAGAAATGTTCCCTTATCTACTTTGGAGTACTGCACCTACATTTGTCACTTTTCCAAAGACATTTATATGGAAATTTCTCAATTATCAAAGTTCAATATGTCCCTGAAGTATGCTCTCAGAGTAAGAAAGCCTTGGAAATTTTCACAGGCATTTTCCTCTTGAAAATCATACTTCAGTGAATTCATTAATTTGAGGTTTCTACACATCACATCATTTTAAATCCATAGCACCCCTTGTTTCCAAGACAATGAGGTTGGACCACTTTTTATTATCAGCTTAGAATAGAGAATATACCAAAACGCATGTAAATTATTTTTATAGTATTCACAATCAAATTTTTCTTATAATAAATGCAATAATATTTTATTAAAATTTCCATTCCTCTGGCATTAAGTATTTTATAATTTTACCTATCTTTCCCCAGTATTGATTATACAATGAGATAATTATATAAAGCTACTGGCTTAATATCAAGGTGGTTTTCTATTCTGGTAATGCATGTATTTTTTGAATCGTTAAAGGGTTAGGATTTTTTCCAGACAGAGATAGTTTTTTAAAACCACCATAGTATTTAGCCAATATTCTCTAAAACTCCATACTTTTCATACTGGAGATTACATGCTGGGGCTGCATTGTACTTTCAGGTTGAAAGAACAGCAAAAGGAGAAAACTGCACATTTATTCTGATATTCACTAGAAAAAACCTTCAATCTCTGCAAAACAAAAAACATACACGTTCACTCTGAGGGACACAATAAAAATGTGAATGCAAGATCCTTTCAGCAAATAATGACTCATGCATTTAGTTTTTGTTCATTTTCCCTTTTGGCTCGTATGAAATGCTACAAAATACTGGGTCACTGAATATACAAAATGTAACTGCACAGTAGTATCACAAAGACATGTTTCTTTACAGACTCTTCTAATAATAGGACATAGCTAACCAATTCAAAATATGCAATGCGCTCTACTGAAGAAACCATAAAAGTGATGTGTCTCAGTTTACATTTGTGGCTGTGCTTAAGAAATGTAATTAACTGCTGAAGAAACAACAGACAAATCTAATCAGAGATGGCTTTCTGAGAGAATTCAGTGCCCTGCACAAACATGGAAACTTTCAGCAGAATTCTCAGAGAAAGCCAGTGAAAATAAAATCGTCAGAAGAAAATATACAATAATACATAAGCAGCCTGCTTTTTCTTTATTTTCCAAAGTGCAGACACCAAAAGAGAAGAAATATATACAATAATTAAGGTACTGGGTCACTTATTTAGAAGCATTATATTACAAAAAAAAATGTAAGATGACCACAGAATTTAAAACCTCAAAAGAAGACTGATAACAGGAAAACTATTATCTTTACTCTTCAGTGAATCACCAGATATTATGTAACAGCTCTGGATATTTGAAAGCGTACTTAGTTCTTCCACCTGTGTATGCAGTAAGTATTTCATTTATCTACTCGTCATTTATTCACTGCAGATCAAGGAGATACATAAAAATTTCAGAGGAAGAGGCAGACTTTTTGGTAGTTTATTTTTAAAACTATAGGCTAAAAGGAACCAATTCAAAATTTATTTTTACAGATAGCTTTTGCAGTCATCACTTTCTCAGATAAGCCCTTTAAAGCATACATAGAGACTTAAATCAGTTTGCCAGTTTGTAGGAATGATCATGGGAAGAGAAAAAAAAAAGAACAGAAGAGAATAATTACTTACCTTACAGTAATTGGAGTTCTGTGAGATGTATCGCTTTGATGCACAGACACCTCAGGCACTCTACATGCAATGCTAAGGCCATCAATATTTGTTTGGGCTGTACCTGACTGATCACACCCTACTCCTTACAAGGATTGAGAGGGTGATGAGAGGTCCTGCAGCTGGGGCCAGAGCAGAATGCAGCTGGGAGAAGCTCAGGGGTGAGGAGGGAGGAAGCACCATGCCTGCACAGGCACAGGATGCCTCCAGGAACCACAGGTATTGACATCCGCTTTCTTGGACAAATGACAGGTCATCAGCAGCCCCTTTTTGCTGACTCACAAACAGTAACCTGATATGCAGAATCTAGATGCTCCAAGTCCATCTAAAAATGACTCATACAATTCTGCCAAAATGAACAGCATACCTATAAGCCTTCATAAAGGAATGCTATCCCACAAAAGTACATGCTAACCCCAGAGAAGTGTTTTAAGAAAACCTACAATCCAGTTCAGAAAGTAAAAGACTCAAGTTCCAGGATGTTCATATTCCTTTAAAATAATTCACTAAAATAGTAAAAAAAGCGAACAAAACCAAAAAATGCCAAACAAACAAACAAAAAATCCCTACCACCAAAATACCAAATCACCCAATGATTCACAGTGTTTTATTCTAGACAGAGTGCCTTCCCAAAACAAAAGAATTGAGAAGGGGGAAAATGTTGAATATGCTTCTGTAAGCTTGTTTAAAATTAGCTACAGGGAAATACCATTGAAAGCTTATAACCCAGGGCTTCATAAATCCCCTTGATCATAAATGTGATGAAAGGGTTAGTCACAAAATCTTTCTTCTCAAATTCACTACAAAAGTAAACTTGAACATAAAATTTTCTGATAAAGGTTCATTAAATTTCAGTATTGCTAAAAGAAAGAGTGATTTTCTGGACCATTTTACTCATTGAGCCTTATGTTGCATTAACCCTGTTATCCTTACCAGTTTAAAATCATTTAATTCCTATTTTACTACCAAATGACATCAGAAAATATATAGGGACTATATTTCTTCTTTTACTTCAAGATACCTATATAATGGTGTTTTAGTAAATAATTTTTATCTAATAAAAATGAATAAATACTACGGCTACATCAAGACTACATAATGAAAAAATAATATCAAGATAAAATTCATTCAATTCAATAAATACATTTTTGCTGAGTTCAACAGCAATAAAATCTGATCTGTCACATAATGTGTGTGTATGTGTTTTTAAAAACGCCTGAAACACAGCATATATAGAAAAAAGTCAGAACTAGAAAACGAAATAACAAATGCATGCAAACCCTATAATTCTGTATCTTAAAAATGAAATCTCGTATATTTAACCGTGGAATTAACAGAGTTCACTCCATCAGACATGCTAGTGTGATACTGCTTTTAAAGAAAACAGTCTATGGTTAACTCTCTCTATACAATAAGGGACAAGAACCCTAATTTCCAACTTGTACCTTAATGGGTGTACAATGACCCATAAGTGCTTCTAGAGCTTTAGAGTCTCCTGTGAATTTACATGGGGATATTCAAACACTCCAAGTCAGACTTGAGAATCTGCTCTCTCACTTCCCACTACAGTCACTGGAGAGGGAGGCAGAAGATTCTAACGGACAAGACAGAACAAAAAACTAAGTTTAGTTTAGGTTCTCTGAAAGATCCCCTCAAGACCCTTTCCACTGACTATAAAGAGAGCCAAGGCAGATGACCGTCAAGCTAAAGTTAACATTCACGAACCTATTGCGTGGTACCACATCAAGTAAAGTCTGAATGAACTACCACAATTGTCATGGCTAAGAACTGATATCAACACCTCTTATGGATGATGTTTTGTGAAAATAAAAAATAAAAAATAGAAGAATCATTCATTTACATAGGCAGTTTCCAAAACTTCTAAATGAAATTGAAACTTTTGTCTGATTCTGAACTTGTTAAGATGTCCAAACTGGAAATCACCATCACAAAAACTCAATTGTAAATCCAGAAGAAAAGCAGCCCAACAACTTTAGCAATGTTGTTTTCAATAGAACCAGTGCCTTTTTTTACATTAAAAAGAATGAAAAATTTCATACAACAAAGGGAACAAACAAACCACAGGCCCAAGGGACTAGGTGATTTCACCTTGTTGGAAAAAACAGTAGTTTAGGCACTCTCGAGCAAGCACCTTAAGTCGTCCGTCAGTCTTTCAACTAAATAGAAAGAAATGGCACTTACAGAGTCTAAATTTCATCTCTTTCATGGAAGAAAATAATTTTTCCCTAGAACTGCTTATTTATCTCCTTTTAATCTAAAGGAAGACCAGACAACTAAGATACAGATTTCTACACTGTAGACTTATAAAATCAAAAGAGATGAATCCAAATGGAAGCCAAGAGCACTACACTATCCCAACCAAAAAAAAAAAAAAATCCTAAACAAAGGCAAACCAATAAGTAAAAAAACAGGAAATATAAAAATACAAAAGCTATGCTCTAACCTATAAAATAAGTTTATAAGAAAAGCAAGTTTTATTAGGATCAGAGTACAATGGAAAAAATAATTCCTGTCCTTAACTTTGGACTGTGTAGGTGGGGTATATGTGAATCAGTTTCTGCATCATGAATTAAGATGTTGATATTGATCTAAAACTAAACAAGCAATACTACATGTAGTCATACCTGACCTGGATATTGTTTAATACTCTGCCAATGATTATATAACTTGTCATGACATGAAATTAAACATTAGAACAATTTGTTTGATAGAATCCCTGTCTCCTTTTGATGGTGTTTTCACTGAGAAACAAAAAATGCATAAGCAGGTTATTTACTACTAGAACAGGGAGCATTTCATAGATACATAGATATGTTTGGGTAAGAAGAGATCCTAAAGACCTTCTAGTTCCTGCCATGGGCAGAGACATCTTCCCCTACACCAGGTTGCTCAGAGCCCCATCCAGCCTGGCTTCGATCACTTCCAGAGACGGGGCATCCACAGCTTCTCAGGGCAACCTGTTCCAGTGATTAATCACCTTTTTTTTTTTTTTTTTCCTTTAGTCCAATCTAACCTATTTAGGTTTAAAAGCATTTCCTCTCTTCTTGTCACCGCAGTCTCTGAAAAAAGTCTTTCTCCATCTTTCTTTTAAGTCCATTTACATATTGAATGCTGTGATCAGATCTCCCTGGAGTCTTCTCTTTTTCATTCTTTGATATTTCTCTGAAATCTTTCAAGCTGAATTAGAGTCTTAGAAAACCTTAAAATCTCTTGTTGAACAAGAATTAAAATTGAGGAAAATATAGTGTACTTTTGCATCACTATTACCCTAGCATTGCCCCTTTGTACATTGTAAAGCCCAGAATTAACACGTATGTTGCTTTTTGAAATGAAAAGGATACCAGCCCTGCATTGATATCTATTCCATTATTCTAGGAGAAAAAAGATTTAAAGTATATATTTGACATCTGTATTTCTTGCCTCTGTCTTTTTCTCTTCTTGCTGCCCAACTCACATGCTGTCTATCACCATTACATAGCTGATAAAAAGGATGAGACCATCTGGCATGAATGTTCTTTTCTCTCTCTCAATAACTGACAGCCAGGATGACAACACTGCCCTCCAAACGTCCAATGTGAACTTTGAGAGAAAAAGAGAATTGACTGAGACCTCACCAGGTTTAAAGCAGGACCTGAAGGCCTTTTTCATTGATAATGCCTCAGCTGGTTTTGGCTTATTTTCCAAAACAATATCAAAGAACTTTTACAAAATTACTCAGCTGAATTTATGTTAATAAGTAGCTTCATGGAAAAATTTAAATGTCAGGAAACAACAAAGAACTAATAAAACAGTTGTTATGGGATTGATGTACCTTGAGCAAAAGTTTTTAATTTAGAATATATCTTTTTAGTTCATATTAACAAGAGTTCATGATTTCTGAACAGGCAAATATCCCTTTACATATTTTAATCAAAATTTCATAAAATTTTACTGGGAAAAGGCCCTAAGCCTAAAGATGTTTTGTAAAATGAAGAGAAATTGAGTATTGATTACTCAATCAAAAGTGCTCCTGGAGGGTTCTGATTTTTGAGCTGATATTTAATAAAATTATTTTGCATTATTCAATCAATTTTTCAGTTTCTAACCCTGAATTATGAGTATCTCCAGAGTCTGCCTACACATATAAGAACAACTCTATTTTACTTAGTCAAAATTAGTTTTCTATATATGGTACATAGCTTTAAATAGCATAGAAACTAAATCATAGAGTCACAGACATCTTCCACTAGCCCAGGCTGCTCACAGTCCTGCTCAGCCTGGCTTTGAATACATCCAGGGATGGGGCATCCACAACTTCTCTGGACAGCCTGTGCCAGTGCCTAAGCACTCTCCCCTTTCTTTTCCTTTTGTTTTATCTTAAGCTACCCTCTTTCTGTTTAAAGCCATTGCTTCTCATTATTACTACACTCTCTGATAAAGAGTCCCTCTCCATCTTTCTTGTAGTCCCCCTTTAAGTACTGGAAAAAGTGCTATAAGCTCTCCCTGGAGCCTTCTCTTTATTTTTTTTTTAATGCAAACTGCAGAGCACTAATGGTCATTCTGGCTCTGCTCTGGAATAAGTTTATGTGCTTCTTTTGCTCAGATCCCCAGAGCTGCACACTGTGCTCCAGGTGGGCTCTTGTGAGAGCAGAGCAGAAGAGCAGGGGCTTCTCCTTCAACCACACTTCTTGTGAAGCTGGTCAGAACAGGACTGGCTTTCTGGGCCAGGAGCCCACATTGCCTGGAATACTAGAAAAATACATATTCTTAAGGTGTTTCAATGCCTCATCAATCAAGCCATAATACTGTGACAATTTATTGATACCAGTTTAGATAAAATTAAGTGAAGTCTGTTGCATCAAATTTTACAGGAAATTCTAAATTTTTGTTAAGTAGAGAAGACATTTCTGCAGTCTGTTGTTAGACTGACTTGCCAAAGAAAAACAAAGGAATAAACTTTCATAGTCAATGGTTTTAGGTAATGTGCAATTTTCCTGCTAATATGTCTTTTTAAATAGTTTGTTGAAGTACTATATTATCCCAAGTATAACAGCCAATCCAACAGAACAGTTCCAGCCAATTCACAAAAGCTCTTTTCAAATGCTGGTGAGTATAACAATTTTCTTAAGTGCCAGTGAAATATATATTTATTACTTTTCTGAGAGACATTTAGGCACTGCTTAGTACCAACTGACTTGAGTAGGGAACTTTTGCAGTCGGTCTTGGAAACCCCATTTCCTAACAGGATCTGAACTTGGATTCCTTCATTAAGATATTTTACTGAGTTTAAGCATTAATGTGAGCTGACAGACCAACTGGCTCATGTTGGCAAGGTCAAAATGCAGGGCTATGTAAAGTACACACAGTTAAACAGTGCAGGGGAGAAGAAGAGGTTCTGTTTTGAATTAATTCCATTTCAATAGTCTGTGTTGTTTTACTATGAGCTCTGAATTCCTACATTTCCTGACTAAGAGATTCTAAGCAAGAAAAGCATGTCCCCAAAACAAGCAATGCTTAAGTGTACCCTTGAAAGTCACACATTGTTATTAAGGAACCATTTTTGTATTGCCACCTATAACTGTTATTTGCTGAGATTATAGCAAATAACACAGCTGTACCAAAAATCTAATTTTCTGTATCTCCTCCTTAATAAGCCCCCTCAATCACCTTTTTTTCTCTTTAGTAGAGTTATTTACTAGGAGAAAATATCTTGAAAAAAATTTAAATCATTTGCAAACTTTTTGTGTATGATACAATGGAAAAATCAATTTTGTATCATCTTATGTGTATCATGTCAAATCACTTTGATCATGGTTTTTAAATTTTTAAACTTCAACTTACTTTTCACCCTTCAATCAAAGTGCAGCACCTTATTCCTCAGTTTCAACATACTCTCACACTGGGTAATTATGGTACTATTCTAGTTCCTAAAGGACTACATTGAAGTTTGCATTCTTACAAAGACCTTTGAATCCAAATTTAAATATTTTTTTAGATTTTGAAAGATAAAATAGGAAGTTATGTAAGCAGTTAATTTTACACCCAGCAGGTATAAGGATTAGAAGTGCAAATATTCAGAAAGCTGTGAAACAGCTTAGATAAACATTCCTTTCCTCATCCTCAGTCAAAACATACCCAAATATTATTTGCTCATACACCTTCACAGAAGAAAAAAAAAAAAAACTACGTTATCTCAAAGGTAATTCACATTTTTATGGGAATATAAAGCCAAAATGAAAATTAAATCTCCATAGTAGTTCATTTTTAATGCTAAGATCAAAATAGAGAATTGTAATTTTTAACCTTCGTCATAAAAAGCTAGCTAGTGGAAGATAGAACAATATATATTTAGAGCCCATCATAAAAAGAAAAAAAATAAAAAGTGGACCTAGTGTCAAAATTAAATAAAACTGCTGGAAACTAAAGGCTAACACTAAAAAAAGGAACAAGGATATTTAAGAGCAAATTATTTCTTAAAGACAAATGAAGGCTCAATTTCTAGTAGCCTTGCAGCCTGTACATTGGTCCTTAAGTCATTTATTGGGAACAGGTACATGATTCAATGATAAATTTCAAACACATTACATGAACATTCTGGTAATACAATTCAATTTTGTTCAGAGACAAAAGGATGTTTCAGTAATGTACAGTCTAATTTAAATACAGTATATCCAGATTAGCTGGACAAGTATTCCAGGCACTCCAAATAAAGAAAAACTTGGAATTGCAGTATAATGAAATCTGAAATATTTTGCATTCTGATCATTCTTGGCATTCTCAATTGTGCTTTCACAGTTCACTGCAACCTTAGTCAGCTATTCATCTCAAAATAACATCAGCTTCAGCTAAAATCCTAGCATTTACATTGTGTTCGTTCAAGTTACTGGATTAATTCATTTTGAAGCAATTTACAGAAGGAAAAAAACTCAAACACTAAAAATTGATTAAATTTATCTTTTTATACCATTACAGAATAACCCCCACCATTTTGGTAACGGAATATTATACTGCATGCAATATTATGCTTTGCTACATTCTATATTCTTTTAGATTAATTTTAGCATACTTGTGCCCCACATAGAAAGCCTATTCAACCATTCAGTATTCAAAAATAATCTGAGGAAATAAAAATGTCTTCATAAAATATGCTTAATATCTTTTGTCCTTTACACTGGGTCTTGCCAAGTTAAAAATTATTTTGCAACAAAGAAGTAAAAGAAAAAAATATATAATGATGCTTTTTTCTAAAGCTATCTTTTCCAATGTAGGAATAGCCCATTCAAGCCAGAAGCTACAAGAATACCTTACCAAGCAGAAAACATGGCAAACTAATTAATTTACAGTTTGACCTCATTTAAAAATTTACTTCCCAAAAATAATACTTCAGCAAGCAAGGACCATTTTGACAAGTTTATTTAAGAGCTATAACTATGAGGAGCCTGTCATTAGTCAAAGAAAAAAAAAGAGACAAGTAACAAGAGAAGGTAAGAGATGGCTATTCTAGCTGTGTAAGCATTATATGCATAACAGTTCTTAACTAAGCCTGGAAAATGAAATTTTAAAAAAATATAATGGTTCACATGGGATTTTTCTTCTAAATGAAGCTTCAAACAAAAGTTCAAGTTGCCTATGGGAGCTAATTACACAGCCTTCAAAGACAGTTGGTAAAGGTGTTTAAGGGCATTGAAGTTAAAAATAGAAGTCGGAACAACTAGTAAAGTATATCTAATCCTAACTTTTTTTTTAAAGGAACAAAAAGTCTCTGAATAATGTTCAACTGCATAACTAACATATTATCCCTAAGCATTACTATGGAGTTAAGGTGTATGATGAAGAGAGATGTAAAACAAATTCTGTTTATAGTGTAATTGTGTGGAAATAAATAGAAGTCCAGTAATGTATAAAGAGAATAACACATTTTCTCTTACTTTTATTTACAGATATTCTCTTTACCATGACCCAGTATCAATGAGAAATAATGGAACAGAAAGCTATGGTGCAGCAGTGCCCCTAGTGAGAGCTCAGAAAGTACAGGGTCCTCCATGTCTGTGGTTTCACTTTGACTCAACTACTGTTAATTTATTATCTAAAATTCCATAGGAAGTGGTCCAGCATGCTGCTCAAGGATGCACCACGTAACCTGAATGAATGAGCACTTGCAGCACATCTGCCCAAAGTGATGGTAAATTGTGTCTTTACAGCTGGGAATGTGTGAGATAGGATATGGGACAGATGAGAACAGATCAAAAATTCTTCTGCTGTCAAAGACAATATGTCCTCTAAACTGTATTCTGAGCAGGCTAATTGATGACTCACATATTCAAACTTAGGCAAAACACTTTCTTATGTTCCTGCACAAAATAGTCACTTGCATTTTTAAAGCTGTATTTCCTCATGTTCATTTCATTATAGATGGTATTTTTCTAGGAGACATCCCATTTCACCCCTTTTTCAACTCAAGTGTTAGCAATGTCACTTGTTTAGCATCATCAGGATATTTAATTCACATAACATTAATCTCAACATACTTTAATAAAAATGTAGTATGTGATCAGATTACACATTGCTATACAATGATCCTACAATAATCTTTGTTGGTTGTTTGGTTTATGATACTAAATCTTAAAAAGCATAAAAGGGCAAAAATAAACCTAAGGAGATTTAACTTATAGAAAACAATAAATAAGCTATTGTCTACTGAAAAGCCTGAGACATTGTGGTCATTTTTCTGGAGTATCATCTCAGTGGGCAATAGTGGTGAAAGCATAGAAATAATGCTTTGAAATGCTGAAAAGAAACCATAGGCTGGTGGAAGAAGATTTCAGTAAAATCATATATAAATAGGAAAAGATAAACAGAAAACACAGCATCTCACAAAACTGAAAATACCAGATAAAACTGTCAAGTTACAGATTTCAAAACCAGCAAAAAGGAAACAATTTTATTTCACAAAGGACGTAACTCACATGTTGTAGTAGTAGTCTGTGGATGCTAAAACACTAAATGGAATAAGATATTTGTTTAAAAATATGAGAACAGATCTACCAGACACAATCCAAGTATAACAATTCCTCAAAAAGACCCTGAATTTTTTTGGCAGCAAAGCTGCTCTACACTTTAACTGCTGTTCATATTCCTCCCTAAACATCTGTTGCATCACCATCAGATACAAGATACTAAAGTACAAAAATCTCTGACCCATATGGCCTCACATCATGAAAAAGTCAAAGGATGGGAAAAGAAAATATAAAGGTGGTGCTTTAACAGGCACAAGGAACCAGACTTCTACATTTTCACTATTCGTTGTAGTCCTATAGCATTAGAGTGGTGCACAGTTATAACAGGAACTATACAGCCAGAATAGTTTTTCTATTTTCTCCAAATATGTTTGCTTTCCAACATATCTAATAATTTTTTTGTAATTAAATTATCAGATGGTGAGTTCTGTGTAGTTGACCATGTTTGACCCTCTATTAAGTGATGGACTCATTGCTTCTTAAAAAATTTAAGCAAGTTGAAAATTACTTAGATGATCTATGTATTTAACAGGAAAAGAAAAAAAGAAAAAGAAAAAAAAAAAAGGAATCTCAGCTCTCTCATTTAAAAAGCAAACACATTATTTTTAAATAAGTTTAAATAGTTCTTTCAGTTATAAGGACACTGAATCCTAAAGATATCAAAATAAAGATTTATGATGTTCATTCTTGGGAACAGAAGAAAAAATCCAAACTTCTGATTTTACAGCCAACCTGAACTGAACCTTTAAAGTTTAGTTTTGCTTGTCTTAGTCATAAAACTTGGTAGCACAAGTGTTGTTTTATAAAGTTATACACAGTCTGGCAGCAACTAAACACAGAAATGTGCAGTCCAGAATGATTCATGTTTATCAGTCAAAATTCAGAATTTCCAGATAGGAAAAACAATCATGGTTCTTGGACTAATCAAAAAGTTACTTCTGGCAACAGAAAGAGGCATTGGTAACATTGTATGATGCACTGTAAAGACTTCGACAAACTTGTATACTTTGAGTCACCTTCAGAAAAAAAGTAAGTCACAAAGACCTATTGGAATGACTAGGAAAATTGAGAATTTCACTAAAAACTATGATGAACATAGTTTGGCTTATCTAGGTATGCAAAGTGAAAGTCAAGAGAGGATATTACTTTGCCTATCTAATTAGGGATAAATATCAAGAGAAAGGAGCAACTTTAGCAACAGGATAATGCTATAACAAGTTGAAATAGATACAAATCAGTCACGAATAAACAAAGATTAAAAACTAAAATGTAACCTAATCATCTAAGAATTATTTTTCTGTGATTGCATTACAAATGTAGTAATAGAGGCATGAAATCTGCATTGTTTTACAATGGAAACAGTACTTTTAAATAAGGTATCATCTGATCAATATATACAAATATGAGCCTGAGTTTTAATTTAGAAGACTAACATTCATAAGGAAATGTTAAAAAACAAGGCTTGGATCCTGCTTGTTCCACCATCTTAATTAACTCGTCCTGCACTTCATGGCTTTCAGTGATCTCATTCTTGTTTCCAAGAAGCATAATTTGATTTCAGTTTTGCTAGACTTTAGTTTTCACTGATGTGTGAGAATTTGGCTCTATCTAGCAACAGATTTTTGAGAGGAGGACAAGCATGCTCCAGATG
This sequence comes from Muscicapa striata striata, assembly GCA_030060385.1. Lineage (NCBI taxonomy): Eukaryota > Metazoa > Chordata > Aves > Passeriformes > Muscicapidae > Muscicapa > Muscicapa striata. Next base: position 4,901,590 of record JAREIS010000090.1, read on the forward strand.
GTATGAAAAAAAATCTCAGCTGTCTTATTGTTGCATCTTCTTTACCCTTTCATGGGTAGCCTAATGGATGTAATGGGGGTCAAGAATTCATTTTAGGTATGTCAGATTGCCAGGGACTTAATCTTTATCTAAAGTATTGTCTACTTTTAAGGTCATTTGGTGCTGTTATCTGTGAGTGCTTTCAAAAATATATGATACTGGTAGAGCTCTTGGTCATTCCTTCCCTTTCCTTGAAATCTCACACAACGTCTTTTTTTTTTTTTTTTAAGTTTAAAAAGAAAAGGCAAACAAATATAAAAAAGCAACCCACAATACTGTGTAGCATGAGGTATTTTGTAAACCTTTCAAAAGTGTCAGTTTGCATCCTAAACAGCAATGCAAGCAATTGGACTCAACTACAGTACCTTTCACCCTATTAGTATTTGAAGATATATGATCTCCTTTATACATTTCTGAAGGTAAGACACTAACAGTACAACCCAGCTGAGAAGAGCCAAAGGGTTCTCATCCAAACAAAGACTGTACCACTGACTCAGAGTAAGTGTATTTAGTAAATGGGTGAATTCGGCTACAAAGAATTGTTTCATAGGCTGCAATATTGAATGGATCTCAAATAAATGTGACCATAGCCCTGCCTGGCTGAGCTCTTTATGCAGTAAGAATTTAAGTGTTCTAGTAAGTTTCATTACATGATCTCACTGATTTGGAAAACCTTAAATGGAACCACCTTTGCACTTTTTCCCCATAGGTATGCACATTCCATTTTAGTTTTTAAAGGTCTTTCTCTCCTCTCTCTCAAAAAGGATTCTTTTTCACATTAGGGGCAAGCAAAGGTTGGTGGGTTGTTGCTTTGTTGGCTTTTTTTCCTGAGTAGACAGGAGCCTAAAGGAAAAGGACAAAAAGAAAAATAGGCTGTTTGACTTGAAAGTGTGCAAATACTAGGGAAGTAGGAAAGTGACCTAAGGGACATTTTGTTTATATGTCCTGTGGCAAGTAGAAAAACACTATGAACTTCAGTCTTGCAAAATATCTGCCAGATACCATTATGGCTATAAGAAGGCAGCTTTAAGTAATAATTGTGCAAAGGAACAGTGTTTTGGAAGAAAAAAAAAAAGCTGCTTGCCTTTGCATTTTAATCTACTGAATTTCATTTCAGATAAAGGGCTGGTTTTCTCACTAGTAGAAGAGTATAGGTAAGGTATTTTAAAAGCTTCTAAACTTGTTCAAGATGTCAGTGAAGTAAGCTGCCAAAAAATGAAACCATATTTTGTTCACATACTTGTTTTAAGGGCTATCCAGCCCAAAGAGCAAGCCAAACAAACAAGTCCAAAGAGAGGGAGCATTAAATATTCAAGAGATAGATACAGTCTCCAATGATCTCTGCTGATAAAATATAACGAAAACTTTTTTAAAAATCAGTGAGAAATAGATACACTACTGGATGCCATACTGCCTTCTAAAGTCAAGTTACGAGATATAATTATTGCCTGATGGGCCTCTGCCACTGGTAATGATATATATTAGAATTAATGACACTGCCACACAACCCCTTCATAGGTTACAGATGACTGCAGAACACTAAGAACTAATGACTAATTTTGAAGACATTATTGATCATATTTTGGAACTGAACATTTGTCTAGGTGTGGATTTAAAGAATAAATGCACCATCTCAAAAAAGGTTCATTTCTTCATACAATTCATGTCAATGAATAGGGGTCAGATAGTTCACTTTTCTAAATTACTTTCCTTTAATTCCTTTACCTGTTTAACATTCTCTGAATAACTTTCAGTGAAATTATGTCACATGTTTTAACATATAAACACAAAAGACAGAGCACAAGCTTGCTATAATTCCCCAGCCGTGCACGAACATAATCATGCACGTACTTTGTGTCATGGGCCATCAATCAGTTGTATGTATTGCTGAAATTCAGTCTATCTACAAAGCATGCAGTCACACTAGCTGAGTTAATGACAAATTTATTAAGACTATAGACTATAACCTATAGAATAACAAAATAAAACCTTTTCCATAATGGGGAAATATTAGAATAAGCAAATATGCCACTGGATGTCTCAGGCTATCAATGCCAAAATGACCCTAGTATTTTTTAGAAAGCTGTCAATAGTGAGAAAAAGTACTTCATCAACAGAAGGCAGATATAATCCTGAGAGGATGACAAAGAACAGGGAGAACAGGGACTAAATCCGAGTAACATCCTAGGTACAAATGAACATAATTACTTTGTATATGTTGTGATTGACAGTCAAGTCCTAGTCTGCAATACAACGGGGTTTAAAGTAATCTGTATTCCAAAGCTGAAGACTATTTCAAATCAGGAACCAAATCTAATGATGGAAAAAATGTAAACTGGAAATTCTGATCAATTGCTGTTAAGAACATTTTAGCACCTGTCCTTTACTTCAATGGTAAGTGAAAGCAATTACATAAATAAAACACACAGAAAAGAGGGAAAGATAAGAATAACTAGCAAAACTAGAAGTTATCAAAAACCTAGGAATGGAGCCAAAACATATAAGAAAAACCCCTTGTCAGATGGGATTAGAAAGGCATGAAGTATTTCTGCAAGTATATTAAAAGCACAGGAATTCTAAGAATTATATGTGTCTTGTTATGAAACAGAAATTTTTTCAGTTGGCAGGCAGAAACACCCAGGAAATATTGCTCTCCTGTGGTTCGGAACAAGTCACATGATATATTGATATTAGGTAATATTAGGTAATATTAGGTAATATTAGGTAATATTAGGTAATATTCCATTCCATCAATACCAATATTACTCTAATGTTAGTAATGACTGGCTTATATTTTTTAATGATACAGAGTTTATAATCTGTACACAGTAGGTTCAAATGGGCTATGCAATGAGTAAGGTGATGTGTTATCTGTGATTTCCTAGACCCTGAAGCACTGAGGGTGTTGTGCCAATAGTTATTTACACATTGACATTTACATATCTCCCAAATAGGCATGGACTTGTCAGGATGACACTAACTGAATGACTAAAGGGAGGAATAACTTCAAAAATCATGTTGCAGAAGAGCTAAAAATGCAACTCTTAACAGCAAGATAAAACGGGCAAGTCATAACATTAGAATGGAAGACTCCAAACTGAGATGTGATCAATTTTCAAGAAAGAGCAGAGGGACTGATGCATTCCCTGAATTTTTAACTAAAAACTGAGGAAATTTAATTGATTACAGAAGTTGTTATTAATTATTAAATTAAATTTATATTGCAACTACCTTTGAAAATAAGGCCCACATCTTATGATTGAACTCCAGGAAGCCCAGATAGACATGGTTCAACAATTAAGAATATGTCTCTCAATAAAGACTTCACCAATGCAGTGGGTTTCGTTTCTCTTTTGTTTATCAAGAGAAACAAACCTCCTTGATTAAGAAAAATAGTAGCATGATCTAGTGCATGGAAATGGAAACCAAATGATGAGGTGTGCTTCTTTAACAATACCCTTGTTAGAATTGAAATTATTTGGAAAGACTGTGATGGATTCTAGTGAAAGCTGTTGCTTGAAATATGAATATTCTCTAAACAATATAAAAGCATGAGTCCATTGTGCTTCAGCATTTATGAGATGAACAAGAGCAAAGAAACTGATAAGAATCATACATAAATAGTTTGATGAGGGCTACAGGAAACAGCAATACACACCACCTGAACAAGCTTCTTAAAATGCATAGAAACCATATCTACTAATAAATTTATACATAAGGCATGTAATAAAATACAAAACCTACAGTAGTATATATTTAAGTAATAGGATATAAAATAATATTTTCAGGTAAGAATGATGTCTAAAGGCTTGTTTTAAAGCAAAATTAATGATAAAATTAATATTACTTGAAATGCCTGCTATGGAAAATTTGCTTGAGTTAAAATATATGTTCTTGACTGCTGGCAGCTACAAAATGCATTACTATGGATGTCAAAAGAGGAGCAAAATTTTCTGAAATCCAATAGTCGGTTTCACTAGGAAAAAATGAATGTCATACAAAGCAAATATCTAAGGACAAAAAAAATAACATCATTTTGTATAATATTTTATTATCAAGATGAATTTTTTAATTCAAAATAATTTATTAAATTCAAAAATTTTGCTTCAAAGGTGAAATAATATTCACCAGTTTCTGCTCAATTAATGTTGTTGTTTTTTCATGGTATTGTTGATATTGCTCTTAGACAAAGTAAAAAAAACAGAAAGAATTTTATGTTCACAAAAAATAAACTTGACCATTTCACACAGGAAATCTGGGGGGGTAAAGATCTATAAGATGAGCATGCTGCCTGATATATTTCCAGCTTTGAACTTCCATGTGTCCATAAGCAGACTGCATTACTCCTATGCACTTTTACATTCTGCTCCTATATATCATAGTTTTATCTTCACCCAGACACTCCCTTACATTTACTACAGCTTTACTTATCTTCCTTTGTCTCAAATCTCAGAGGATACAGATTTTTGTAGGTTTATATCCTCCACTTGGTCTTTAGTTACTATATAAATTACATCATAAAGGAATTATTCTTATCAATTTCTGTGCTCTCTCAGATTACAAAGACTAGAAGATTTCTTATCAAGACTGTAAATTGCAATCTAGTTCAAACATAATTTCTGAAACATATTCAGTTGTGGTTTAGAGCATTTTGATGTCAAACCTCTGAATCCTAGAACAAAACTTCTTCCTTATTCTAGTCAGAGATATTCCTTTCCTTGCAGCTAATAGATTTTGTTGCACTTAAGAAAACATTTCAGGGAGCAGACACTTATCAATTATTGCCAAGTTAATATTTCACTTTCTTTAAATATGTTGCATCTTTAGCCTCTTAAACTTTTAAGGCAGGTTTTCCAGACTTTGAACTCCACCGTAGAGCTTTCTTAAGCTCTTCCCAGAAAGGAAAATCCCTATGAAGAACTGAATCTAAAACTGGCTAAGGGTAATATCTTACTAATATTTTTTTTCACATTTATCACCCTCATGGGTGCATCTGGTCATACTTGATTTATATCCATACCTGTCTGAAAAACAGAATTTTGTCTCAGTGAATAACTAAGTCATGAAACGCAAGCCAAAAGTCTTCACCAAAGAAAAGGTACAGACTCATCAAGCCATTACTCACTGTAAACCTCTCCCATCTGAAACTCTTATTGTTCCTTTATTGGTATTCAACCCAATTAATTTTCCTTGAATTCTATTCCAATCATGAGTGAACTTTGGAATTGTAACATTCCATATGAGCTGTTCCTGAAATGCTAGTAATCCATTCACTTTTTCAGATACTCATGCTCTTGCTCCAAACTGCACATCACCTCCAGTCCTGCTTGAGCATCCTCAGTTTTGTCTTTTCTCACATGTAAGATTTAATTACAGTAACCATGATAACTTAGCACAATAACCATAATGATGATAATAAGTCACATGCTGAGAAGGTGACAGATTTTTTGCACCTCACTTATGATATCCACAGAGAGGCTTCTTCCTATGCCAAGACCATGGGAAAGAGCCTTCCAACTCAGAGCCCTGCCTCTTTTGCCCCCCTTCATCTAATCCATCACGTTGACTATCTTGACTGCACTGTTTGGGGGCCAGCTGGATATCATTTAACCACTTCCACAATATACTGTGCTGGAAGATGGTTTACTTTATTACTGTCCTCCACAACTTGTGATTATTTCTGTCAGGATTTGAGCATCTTAGAGCTACAGTAATGTACAAGACTGTGAATACAGTAGTGCTCAGCCTATTTATACAATAATAATCTACCAATTTATTAAGTAATTAATTATCTATTTATGGATGACATAAAGCAATAGTAATTTTTTTTTTACACTGGACCATTATTATTATTGTATTATTATTAAAATACTTTTATTTAAAATAGATAGTTTCATGGACATTTTTCACTTAACTTATGTTTACAATTACATGTTCCCAGAGGAGTTTAGACCAAACATCAATATCTAGTTTCTTTCTAACCTAGAAATTAATTTTCTGACAGTGAAAATAGAGAACAGAGTTTCTTTTAAATGAAAGGATATATTTGCATGATACAGCTTTGTTGTTGCCAATGCTTACTTTGTCATCTCTAATCGATGGACAAATGGTTAATATATAAATGATAATAACAGCACTTACTTCTCTGCGCCTTAGAAAAATCTCAGATGCTACTGCATCAAAAGTATAGATTCATAGAATTGTTTGGATTGGAAGTAACATTAAACATCATCTAGTTCCAATGCCCCTGCTGTAAGCAGGGACACGTTTCATTAGATCAGCTTGATCAAAGCTCCAAACTAGCCTTGAACACTTCCAGGGACGAGGCATCTAAAACCTCTCTGGGCAATGTATTCCAGTGCCTCACCACCCTCACATTAAATAATCTTTTCCTAATATCTAATCTAAACCTGCTCTCTTTCAGTTTGAAGTCACTTCCCCTTGCCCTGTCACTACATGCCCTCATAAAAAGTCTGTCCATCTTTCTTGTACGTTTTCTTCAGCTGCTGGATGACCTCAATTAGATCATCCTGAAGCCTTCTCTTTTCCAGACTGAACAATCCCAACTCTCTTAACCTAACCTCCTAGGAGAGCTGCTCCATCCCTCTAATCAACTTGGTGTCCCTCCTCTGGACATAAATTACTCATAATTTATGTATGCGACCTGCTGATATTTTTAAGATACAACACTTCGCCCATTTGCTCAAAAAGCTGGACAATACTTACCTTGGAATGATAATTTTTTATCCCATCTCTTCTTTCAAACTGTCCATCAGTAGGGACCTGGCATATTATATATTATTTTATCTTTCCACAAGAACATACCTACAATATATTGCTTAATGTGTTTAGCAAGTAAATTTTATGCAGTCCATATCAATAGTTAATTACAGTTATCAAAATCTCAAAATTTTATGTAAAAGGGAGTACATTAAAACAGTGTATCAAAGTAAAACCAAAAAAACCAGTAAATTATTCATTATATACTTACTGTTGACCTATAAAGATTCCTTTATTTTCTCCAGTTTTTGAGTTCTATCAACATCAACAGCCTGATTTCAATACATATTTGTTGCTTGAAATTGTGTAAGCTTTACATTTACAGGAAATGAACTGAAACAGAAACATTTACTTGTTCTTCCTCTAAGAGATAATTATATATTTTTAAATGTGCTCCTGCCAGATTTTATTACATATGTGCATAAGTATCCATTACACACAGGGGAGAAAATATATGGAACTGTTTGTTCCACCTTCTAATAAACCATATATTAAAATCAGAAAATAGGGTCTGACTACACTAAGGTTGCAGAGTCAGAGGAGAAAACAAGTGATCTTCTTTCCTTGCAAGAACTTAGGTATGAGAACAATGACAGTTGCTTTCTAAGTAGTTTATGAAGTGGAAACTAAAATGCAAAGTTAATCGTTAACCATTCTTATACAGCAAATTAGAAGATTTAGGAATCTGAGAATTTGACTCGCTGTGTTTCCAAGCAGTATATGGCATACCTAAGTCAACAAATATAGGCCCCTGCTCCAACATTTGACAGATTCCTGGCCCTAGTGAAGCAGGCATATCACCAGCAGAGAACATTCTTTGTTTTGGCTTTTTTGGTATGTACTCTCATGCCCTCATCTCCTGCTTCCACTGCCTGGAGCATCCCCCAGCTCCTTGGTGCTTCCAGGAAGAAGTGACCACTGCCTGGAGCGCTGTGCTTGATGTCTCCCAACCCTGAGCCTTGGACTGTGGTCACCTCCTGGGATGTCCTTACTGTTTCACTAACAGGGGAACCAAAGAGCCCAGGCTGCAGCTGTGCACTCTCTAACTAAGCTGTTGTGAGGTTTCTATGTGAGTGCCCTTGGTCAGAGTGCCCTGTGCTGGCTTCAGGACTCAGTGTCCTGTGCCTCCAGGCACTCCTTCTGCACCAGAGTGCTTGCCCAGGGAGCCTCAGACAGCCCTACATGCTTGTTGGATGACAAGCACTGCAGAACTGGCAGGAATTTCTCAGAACCGTAAGAATTATGCAAATTGAGTCATAAAAATGTAGGTGTCCATGATCTATCAACTACCTACGTACTTACCCACAGATTTCTGTGACCTGTTTGATTCACAAGATGAACACATTTATTTTTCAAAATGCATGCCAAATATAAAAAAAAAAATAAAAATCCTTCTTTAGGATACTCAAAAATTGTTGTTAATTATAAAATCTGTGTACCTGTGTATGTATTCATATTCTGAAAAAAAAAAATCCTTGATGGATTTTTACAATAATTTACAGTCTAATGTTGCATCTCTGGATGACTGAACAAAAAACTCATCTGGAACCAGACAGTCTGACTGTGCAGTTGGATATGTGTTCTGAAGCATTTGGTCAACTATGCTTTTTGTTTGAGTGAATTAATGGTGAATTAACACTCTGTACAGTGTTTCAGAGCTATTCAATTAAATTTTATGTGGTCTCTACTTTATAGAAAAAGGAAAAAAATAGAAGAGAAATTTCTGGAAACTATAGCACAGGAGATAAAATGAAGTTAAAACAGAAATAAACAGACAATTATAAGTTTAATTTTAAATACTAATATTACATTTTTCTCTTGTGGCTATTCTTTAAACACAATCAGATTCAATATCTGAAATGCATTGCTTATTGCTTTTAATGAATTAGTATTATTATTGGTGCACAGAGCCTAAATTAATATTCCAGAAGATGTGACCATATTTTATGCTGATTATTTTTCATTTCAGTCTTTGGTTGCACCAGCTGCTGTTGACAGCCAAGGAAAGCAAAGGTAGGCAGCACTGTAGTTATCCTTAGGCTATCATGGATGTAGAACAGATTTAAGAGAAATTCAAATAAGCTGAAACAGACTCTTTTAAAATGTACCCTCATTGGGAATATGATGATTTTTTATAAGTCTGAGATATTTTCTGAGAATTTTTTGTGCAAGATTATACTTGAAGTTTTCAGTTTAGAAATCAATCTCTGTAAAATGCAGGAAGTTGAATGGTGTTAAAGAGTGAAGGTATTTGAAATAATAACTTCGAGAGTTACTACTCTGATTTGCAGTTTAGCTGAAAATCATCTGCTTCTATGGCAAGTATTACAGTATAGAGCTCATTTTTGGCAAACCACATTAAACTGTGAATGCAGTGAACCATTTGATAAATTTACCTTCTGAAACATTCCACTGCTCTCAAAGCATACAAGGATAAACAAAAGTTGCTTCAGGCTTGGACTCCCCATTAAAAGAACATTCAAAGATTTTTTTATATTTCAATAGATATATTTAAGCAGCCTCAGTCAGCATTTTAATTTTCACAGGCTCAGGCTATGGTAATATGAATTTAATTATTCTTATGTTGTGTATTTAACTTTTACATACTAAAATTTTGATGTTTATTCTTTAAGCAGCACCATTTCTCTTATCAACAACCATAGTAGCTAGAGGAAAGAATAAGGGGATTTTTAATAGACACTACATATCAACTACTCAGGAAAAGGACAGCATTTCTCTATCACAGTATTTGAAACATGATTTCTTTTCTCTGTATGAATCTTACAATCCAAGTAGAAGGAACTGCTTTGTCTAAGGAAAAATAAAGAAATTCTTAATGCTATAAACAAATATTTATTCTTTAGCAACTTCAGCTTTCTTTAGATTTTATATTATCATTAAATATTTCTATGCATTGCAATGCCAAGTTAGCCATTCAAATCCCTGTAAGAAGGATACACTGACCTCATTTACACAACTCATTCAAGATCTGGGTGCATCTAATGGTCATATTCATATGAGATAATTAATATTTGTGTCACACACCTTTTGTCAGAATATTCTGAGTTTCATTATAATTACCATTAACTGGTTAATTTTCTTCAGCATGTAAAATGCTAGATGGCAATATGAGTCAGGAGCATGAAGTGGGGATCTAAGGCATCAAGGAAATTTTGAAGGAATAGTAATTGCATCCCTTTCACTCACATCCTTCTGTAAATAAGCTCCCCAAAACAATGGAGCTACTACTGCCTCACTTCTTCAGGTCAGCCATACACTTAGATTAATGTAGCTGCCTAAAATATGTCACATGGTTCTGCCCTAAAATACTGATGTCTCTCCACTGGTTTCACTGGAGGCCCATGGTGCTTCCAAGCAGCACGTGAAGTCAGGTGAGACAAAAGCTTCATTTCCTTCTTGGTACCTGACACCAGCCTCTCAAGCACAGTGATAGCTTTTGAAATATTCCTTCTACATTTTGAACATTTAATATAAGCTCCATTTCATGTGTTGGTAAATACACTGTCTGACTCATAAAGTTTATATAACTGCAAATTATTTTAGCAATGCAAAGTGTAAAATCTTTCCGCTGAAAATTTAGAAACTGCAGATAAGTGTAGCAAGCATTAAGAATGCCTTCAGAATCTCTACATTCTGTCCCTGGATTTTTTTACTACTTCTTTATATAGATATTTGATTTCTGAATTAAGTCGTGTGAAGATAGACTAAATGTATCATCTGAATTTAAGCAAGCAAGCAAAACTGCTGCTGATGTCTTAGCTACTGGTATGATCAGGTAACAGTTGCCTCTTTGGAAGAAAAATTGTTAGACTGGTGCTATGTGAAATTAATTTTTATCCTTATGGGAAGAAACACATATTTCATCTGTAATAATATTCTTTAGAGAATCCTCCAAGCAAATCGTTTACTTTAAAATCTTGTGTAAAAGGTAAAATACAAACATGGTACAGAGATTTTTCTGACAACAAGGTCTTTCTTGTCAAAGGGATAAATTAGATAAAGGATAAATAAAAGTAATTAAATTTAATTTCAGTTCTTTGACTTGCTTTGCTTTGGACTGAAAGACAGCACACTTAGACAATATAATGGAAGCAGCACTCACGTGATGCAGAAAAAAACAGGGATAATAGTAGCAGTATTTGCTCTGTTATTAATGAGATTAGGTCCATGTGTTTTAATTAGGCATTTATGTTTTATAAACAATAATTCCTAGTTAATCTTAAGGAAATAAACTTCCTGAGATAGCACTTAAATCTCAGCTGCTTTATACTATACTGTAATGCCACACAGTGAAAATAATCAAAAATACCTCCATTTTCTAAATTCACCTGAAAGTGAATGGCAGAAATAGAACATAGCTAGAGATGGAAAACGTTTATTAGATCATGTAGTTTGTTTCCATGACAATGAAAGATCTTTCCCCACAGTACATTTCCTAGAATTTACTCAATCTAATTTAAGGCTTATACCATTTCCTATGGGATGAATTCTATATTGTGGTAGGTTAAGAAATTTGCATGAGCATTCAGTTGAAGCCTTCCAGTCTTTACACCACATTTCATGTCTTTTTTTTTAAATCTCCCAAATAAATCTTCTTTCTTCTTGTGGTTTAAGTAATCACTACACATAGCTGCTGCTAGCCTGTCTCTTTTAAATGCTAGCTAAATCAGCATGGATATAGTTCCATCTCTCTTCAATGTTCTCTTCTGAAATTTTTCACCTTATGCTTTTTCTGAAATCCAAATTTGCTAAAAAAGCATGTCCAGAATTAATCACAGTGATCCAGATATCAGGGTCTCAGAGATACGTAGGACAACATTCTACCCCTTATATTTAACAATTAGAAATAATATTCAAAACCTAAGATAGTCTTCAAATCTTTTTATTTAGTTGATAAATCCAACCAGTCATGGTCAGCTCGAACAGGCATCTGTGGATTGTTTGTGGAAAACATTAAGTTGCCATGCTACAAATAATGTTATTCTAAAGTTCACTGTGGTTTCTAAAATATTTACCGTATTATTTCAAGCTCAGTTTCTGAGTGATATACAATAAACATATGTTCATCTTTAAGAGTTCAAATACAAAGTTTCTCTTTCCAACTAGTTCTGTAGAAGCCAAAATTTTCATCAACATGTAGAAAGACAGTTTACAGAAGAATATAAGACTGTTTGTGGCAAAAGATTTTGTGGCAAAATGCACACCTACTTTGTTGCATTATACTTTCTGAGGACAATAATATTAAGGACAGGTTGGATGAGGTTGGAAGGTGTCCCTGCCTATGACAGGGGAGTTTGAACTGGATGGTCTTTAAGGTACCTTCCAATCTGAGCCATTCTATCATTCTGTAACAATAGATATTGAATCCTCTTTAAACAAAAAGATTATTTCTGAATATAAAATAAAATTAACCACCAGGGTGAAATAAAAATCTTCATTGACTATTGAAGATACCTAATGATTCAGGGAAAGCAGCATTAGCCAGCTGCAGTCTGGTTTTAGTTAGCAGATCATAGAGTTACAAAGAAACTGAGAAAAGTAATCCTAATATCTTATTCCTTGTACTGCTTGTGCAGGGTTCAAAAAAAAAAAAAAGACCCAGTTGATACATGTCTAAATTATTATTTTACAGGATTAAAGATGATATTTCAAGATCCTCAGATAAATCTAACTTTTCTGAGAGAATTAGAGGAATAATGCTAGGAAGAATGAGATTGCTTTCCTTCATACAAGCAACAAAGTTAAATATTCTCCTTCAAAGGAAAAAAAAACTACATTACCTATGGAACCATACTTAATATATGATTATATATGGATACCTGCATAAATGGGGTATAATTCCTGGTTAAATATTCAAACTGCCTTATTTATTATACATGATTATATATCACAAATGAAATGCAGCAGCCCTGCAGCAGAAAGTACAGCTAATCAGCACACAGTGTATCACAGACAGAAAATCTAATCATGTGAAATGGAGGCTATGCTTCCAGTGCAGAGTTCATACAGACTTCTGCTGTGATACTGACATTATTCTCCATCACAGCAGCCCCCAGAACCCCCTTTTTCCAGTTTAGTAATGCTTCTAAATTGGACTTCACAATAAGTTTTAAGTACAGGCAAAGTCTAGGTCTATATGCAAAGGCCTTATTATGTTCCCTTTTTTTTCCCATAGATGTATATAGGTATATAAACATGAAATAAGATTCATGCTGGCATTAGCCAATTTGGAATCAGTATAAAGTGCATTCAGATTAATGATTGTGGCATTTCTTTATTTAGTATATCTAGTTCAGCCTTTGCTAAAGCATGCTCTAAAATAACACTATATGAAGTAATTAAATACAAAATCTGTCCAAATAACAGAAAATAAAATTTTCTTTCTAGATCTGCTCAGTACATAGACTAATCCAGTACCATGCTGATAAAAATTCTGAAATTAATTTATTAGGCTGAGAACATATTACCTTCTCTTGGTTTTGGTTATATAACTTAAAGCAGTGCATTCTTTTCTGGAAAGTAGAAAAACCGACCAATGGCCATTAGCGTAAAATCATTTTAAAATTTTAAACAAAGGCAAGTGATTTGATTTTAGGTAGGTTATGAGCAAAGAAAGATGTTGGACTTTTAATTAGGTGCTTTTATGTAATAGATTCAACCCCATACAAAGTAATAAGGAAAGAAATTAGTTTCTGTAATGTCTTTTTTAGGCACATGGAGATAATGAAACATTTCGCTCTATTGCCATAGTTTAAGTTTTGCATTGCAGGAGGGATGCATGACAGAGGATTTAAGAAGATATTCTATTATTTTTCAGGTTTTTTTCACCGAAGCAGGTTAAGAAAATAATACAGATAGGCAAGAGACAGAAAGAACTGCAACTCAGTGAACTCAGGTCTATACAATAAACACTGTTTCTTATCTTATCTCTACCCTGTTGCACTTCTTACATTTCAGCCTACTTTTTCTATACATTTTCATTAGAGCTAACATTACCTTCTGGAGACAAAACCATATTACATCAACACCACATCACTCCAAATTTGGAATTGTTATAATGAAACTCCCAGAATTCAAGTAAAGCTGATGTCCTGCCAAAATTGTATTAAAAGAAATATTTTTCTTTCTTCCCTTTACTTAGCTCATCTCTCCTCATCTGAAGGAGTAGTAGATTTGAGATTAGTTCTCAATCTCATCTAAACTCTGGTTTCAATATCCACTTGCTCCCACGAAGGTGAATATATGCAACAGACATTTCTCTATATGCCACAAGTGCAGTTCAAATATCACTCATATGTGACTAAAATAAAATACAACTAATGTATTTTGCATAATTTCCATCAAAGAAAGTGATTTTTCAGACAGAATTTAGACACCAGTGATTATTCTAAAACTTTCCCAACTAAAGGTAAGTTGGAAATGGGTTTATTTCTATATTCAGCCATGAACTCCAAGATACAAACTTACCCATAGTGGACTACATCAAAAGACCAAAATCCAGTAAAATTCTCTTTGCATTAGTTGCATGGAAGTAATAATGAAATCCAAAAAAAGTATATTTGCAGTTTTTTCACAAATAAATAATTATTAATTAATAATTAAAAATAAGGTTTTGTCTAAGCTTAAAGGATAACGGGGTCTTTTATACACTACTGCAATTTTGTGAGTGTAGTACCCGATTATGGTTACCCAAATTTTAGTGTCTCCATTAGACTTTACATTACATAGTATATTACATTACAATGTCTATAATATTAATGTGTGTCATATATTACATGTGATATAATAAATATCATATAATTATTATCTTTTAGGGACATGATTTAGTGGTGGACTTGGCAGTCCTGGGTTAACAGTTGCACTTGGTGACCTTAAAGGTCTTTTCCAACCTAAAGAGTTCTATGACTCTACAATTTTAACATGCTTACTGCACAACCTCACAATTAAGAATTTCTTTGTGAATACAGTTGCTTTATTTGTATATGAATAATGTTCAATATTTGAATTTAAAAGTTCTGAAAGATCTATCTCAAGAAAAGTCTCGCTGTAGTGAGGGCACATCAGCCATGTAGCCAACAGCACCTAAGGAAACAAACTAGTTAGTAATATGAAATAATTTGCAACTGCTAAGGCCAAAGGTGCAAATGAAGGGCAAGGCACAAAATCCTTGTGTACTATCCTTGTGTACTCTAAAGGACTTAAGTTACTCTGCCACAAGTTCTAATGTCCGGAGGTGTACCAAAAAAAAAAAAAAAAAAAAAAGGAAAACTTAATTTATACTTTCATTTGTGTATACTCACAAACACATGATCATAAGTCTTCTGCAAATATTTATAAATTAAAATTCATAGGTGCACATGAGGTATTAAATAAGACATATATACCTGGGAACTCCAGCTGTGAAGTTCACAATATTTTCCTGGCACTACAGAGGAGATGTTGACAGTAACAAGTGTAGAATTCAGACCTCTGTACTCACCAGGTTCTTTGACTGAACAATACTATACTTTCTTCTCATGCTTTATTAAAAAAAAATATTTGAATTATGATTGCAGGTAGGCAATAAGCATCCTGATTATGCTGTGTCTTACAAATGAGCAACTATAACATGAAAGATTCATGTCAAGAACAAGCAAGCTTTTGTGGACACAAATAATTTGAATTATTCAGTTTTTTATACTGTAATCCTTCCTGCATTTTAAAATCTTTTCTGTCCTCCCTGACACTTTTCAAAAACTTCCAGAGTATGACAGGTAAATGAATCACATCTTACTGGAAGAGTTCTTGAAAATAGGGCACTTAGAAGAATTTACTGTAGGTTATTTGAATAATGATTGTACTGTGTTAGAGTCAGAATATAGAAGAGGTATAAAAATTGAGTTTTCTCTAAAACACTCATTCTTGTAATTTTGTAGCAGGACAATACCACCATTGGCAGGGAAAAATTAAGGTCCTTAAGTGAATGAAAGACTGACTACCCCTGGATATTCAAATCCACACAAAATGCACTTGTTCTGAGTGCAATCTGAAAACACAGGAGCAACAACCCAAAATACAATATTAGGAAAATCAAGAAGAGTAAAGGAAAACATCAGTGCATAGAAGAAGAGAAGGTAAGAGAGGAGGAGAGATTTCAAACATCCTATTTCAGGCAAAGATTTAAATGTTATTTTAATTAAGTTTGTATATCTATACTTGAAAATATATATTTTTAGGATAAGAGTAATAAATCAATAATTCTAATGTAAAGTCTTCCTGATATTCTGAGGTTCCATCTTTCAGTAATGTTTTATTCATGATCTCTTTCAGTCACTTCAACAATATTTTGAACATCTTATATGGAGAAAAAAATACTAAAATTTGTGAGAAGTATTCTTATTTCATTATTCTACTATTTATTATTGAAATTATGTTTTATTTACAACAAATATATGTACATAATACATGCCAAAAGGCCTTATATTTGGTGCACCGTAGTTAAACCACAGACTAAACTTTCTGGTTTAGAGCATTTCTCTGTGACTATATGTCCTATAGATTAATAATGGAAACTATCTTAAAGTAATTATAATAGCATTACTTGCTCATCAACTTAGTTTTGTATACCTTTAACAAATAAAGGTTATTGTTCTTATTATGATATATGTGACTACTACTTTCTAAGAGACAAGGGCTTAAAACTTATTTATTCAAAATATTGATGAAGTTTCATGATAAAAAATTGTCTTCAATAAAAGAAGATGGGAATTTGGAAGTATATCTTAATCAGAAAGGTACTCAAATATTGCAGCAAGGATAAAATGTGTTAATTAAGACATATTTCATTCTTATAAATAAAGACACCATGCAAATTCCCTCTGACTTGCAATACCCAACTCAATTCTTATTGTAAAACAAACAAAATTAATGTTTCAACATTTCAATCTCTAATCTCTTTCAAACCTTAGGGAACTTTGGGACAAATTTCTCCAACACATAACATTTTTATTTCATTTCTTTATCTTATAATTATTCCTTGTCTGGTTCAGAACAAGAAAGCAGAACCCAAAAAAGCAGCTTTCAGAAGGCTGACTTTACCCTAAGATAAAAGATTTGAAGCAGAAGCTGGAGGTATTTCAAGTCTTTGGCTTCACTTCAGCGTGTGCTTTGCAATAGGGAGGCAAACTTTAAATTATGTCCTTACCTTCAAAATTTATCTCAGATTTCACAATTTTTCAGGGGTCAATATTATATTCATTTATTCCTCTCTCAGAACCCTGTAAATCATTTGAGGCTCAATACCCATCTTTCTTGAACCATTTTAAAACACAGTGTTTTCTGTGAGTAAACCTTCATTGTGCCTTTATAGTGCAAAATCAAGAGTATATTCCTGAGAAATCTAAAGGGATGATGGGTCCATAGTTAGTAACTGGTAGGGCAGTCCCATCACACTTGACAGGAAAGGAGCTGGAAAACTTCAGTGCTCCTCCCTTCCATTCTCCCCAGCTTAGCCAGACCTATGCAGCCAAACATCCCAATGTTGTTTATGCTATTCTGTCGATCAGAAAGACGTGATATTAGAGGTTTAAAAAAGTTTATTTTCCCTTTTAGTTCTTTTTCTACCCATAATCATACTATGTCCAAAGCACAAAACAGAAAGAAATAATGAAGAAATGCCCAACATCAACAGAAGTGGTCTTCATTACATTGCCTCAGTAAATAAATAACTGGCAGGAACAGCAGCAAAACTTCTCAATCAAGGAAGAAAGCGAAGACATAGCTTTTCTCTGATATGGAAAGCCCCCTGGTTTTACAACGTGGTATAATTACTGCTCCTGACCTGGTAAAGGGATAGTGCCCTCAGTAGGCAGATTGTACCATAAATGTGCATGCATTTACTAACCCAAAAGGAAAAAAAGCTAAAAGGATAAAGGAGTGTAAAGACGGGGAGGATTACGTGAGTGCTGTTAACCATTATTGTGTGCAGTTTTGGACCCACAATATAAGAAAGAGTAAGCTCTTAGTATCCAAAGGAGGGTAATAAAGATTCTGAAGGGCCTTGAGGTGAAGCCATATGAGGCAAGGCTGAGGTCACTTGATCTGTTCAAGAAGAGGAGATTGAGGGCAGAGCTCATGAGAGCTCCTTCATGAGAGGAAGAGGAAGAGCAGGCACTGATCCCTGCTCTGTGGTCCCAGTGACAGGATCTGAGGGAATGGACTGGAGTTGTGTCAGGAGAGGTTTAGGTTGGGTATCAGAAAAAGGTTCTTCACCCAGAGGCTGGCTGGGCACTGGAACAGCTCCCCAGGGAAGTGGCCACAGCATCAGCCTGAGGTTCAAGGAGCACTTGGACAATTCACTTGGGCACATCGTGTGACTCCCGGGGATGGCGCTGTGCAGGGCCAGGAGTTGAAATTTTATGATTCTTGTGGGTTCCTTCCAACTCGAATATTCTGTGATTTTTTGAATATACTTGGTAATGAGCAAAGAAGGACCAGTGAAGACTCTCACTAGGAGCTTTTGACCACACTGATAGGAAAAATGAAATATTTATGTATATTAGTCTGACCAGCTCAGAGGTATTGACTTTGCTGCACACCAATACAAAAAACTAACTCCCAGTTGAGGCAGGATGGAGGCAGGTTTCCTTAGCACTCACGCCAGTTTTATTAGAGTGACAGCACCCTGAAGAAGAGCAAAATGGGTACATGGGGCTAATTATTGCTGTAGCCACCACAGCTCAGTCTGTCCTCAAACACACCTATTATCTACTCAAGGGTCAAGGCTAGCAACTTTGATTTCTGGATGTTGGAACATGTGGTTTCCATAAAATACTGGGCTCTTGTCATTGAACAAATCTCTTAAATGTTTCAACTATACAATATCATAGTAATTTTTAATATCATGATCTCTGCTTTTTCCAGAAAAAGAAGATAATACCCACATCTTCTTGAGCTGTTCTGAGAAATGACAAGAATTATTAGAGTTATTCAAGAATAGAAAGATATATTTTTACATGTTCTCTTCAAAAAGTTGTTCTTGGTAACTTAATTATTCCTTAGATTTCTGTTGCACTCACCAGGTGAGGAAAAAAAAAAAGTTTTAAAGCATATTTAATCATTTCTAAATTTAGGATTATTTAAATTTCTGAGTTTAAAATACTAGCTTAATTGAAACAAATTATCCACCTCTGATCCATCCTCTTTTTTCTTCCTGGTGGGAGGTTAGGATCATATGCCAACTAGGATTTTATTGCCAACATCAGATAACAGCAGTTGATGCACAATGAGAATAGAGAGAAACCTGTTATGGCTGCAAATATCCACAGCTCTGTAAGATTCATGGAGGAAGCATATGCCACCTTATTAAATCAGTTGCAACTGAGGTGGAAGTAACAGAAGGTATTTCTCTCCAGAGCTGGAAGAGATAGGAAAAGAAATTATTCTATAAGGAAATCTCTTAATTTTTTCTCTCTGAAAATATCTGTACCAGAATGTTACAGGGATGGTTTTTCCTAGAAATAGGGACTTAAAAACAAATCCAAAACCCAACCGCCGCCAAGATGGGATGGAATACAGAACTTCCTCTGAGAAAGAAATAGCTTTGGGGCAAGTTGGTACATTCAGTTGCTTCCTCCAAAGGAAATAAAAACATAAGAAGAAGATGAGAAAAATCATGGTACTTGTCCCAGAGAAGCTAATCAAGGGCCAAAGGATAAATGGAGTTAGATGCTTGCAGCTCAAAGAGGACATAAGGGTGCTCTGTGATGAATGTTTGGCAAAGGTGCAGAAAAGACCAAACACACTTCTGTATGAGTTTCTCTCTGCCTTTTCTATACAACTTGCTGATCCAGCTGCCAGTCTTCCCTTTGTGTTTAGAGAAGTTCATATATATATAGAGATCTATTTGCACATAGGGATTCTCCTGAATATGGCTTATTTCTCAAATTCTAGGAAGAAAATAAGTTAGAGGATTATTTGACATTGACAACTTTCCTACTGTAATACAGAGATCTAGGACTAGAATTAGTTTTGTTTTGGAATTCTGATTGTGTCTGAGGCAAGACACAGTTAAGAACAGGGGAAAGAAATAGCTTTGCTATGTCTTTAATACATTAGGGAAAAATTACATGGCAGGAATACAAATAATGCATTTACCAACACTGTGTATTAATTATTTGAGAAAGCACAACAGCTACAAATTTGAGGAATAGACTTAAAACAGGATTCTATGAATGTAGTATGGAGGTAAAAAGGAGCAGATGTGAAAATCCCAGCAAACTAAATTGTTAAATAGCTATAGACAAGCCAGTTTTGAAAAGGGAGGAGAGGCAGTTTCAATTACAGTATTCAGCAATATTTAATCACAGAATATGCACAATATACTGTCAGTTCTAAGACCATTTTGTTGGTTTTCTTCTTGGCTCTTAGACTAGTAATATTTGAAAATGCAACATTCTCTTAGAATATTAGAAAACCTCTTGCTATGTTGAATCAATATAGTCGGGAAAAAAACCTCAAATCTATTTTAAGAAATATTCTGACAATTTTTTTTCCCCAATAAGGAAGAGAAAATGATCTTTTTCCTTCAATGTCAAAGTAATGATTATTAACACCATAAAAAATAGCAATTGTCTGTGACAGTAATTCTTGACATCATTTGATGGCTTCATTATAAAATGGAACATTGGTAAATAGCTACTAGATATATTGAGGAAACAAAACAGAAAATCAAATAATTAAAAGGAAACATGTTTCTGCTAAAATGATACTTTCACTGTATATGTCTAGTTTTGTCAACTAGCTAATTTATTTTGGCATTTTAGTAATCTTTAAAAAAAAGATCAATGTATTTATGTAAAAGATGCTTACCAAGGGATTTCAAAAGTGAAAACTCTTAAAGAGTCTTCAAAAACACTGGAGTTTAATTTAATGAAAGAAAATACAACTTGTTTTTTTAAACTAGGTGTGTCTAATTTCAAAATTAGACAATTCCTAAGTCTCTATTGTACACAGAATTTGGTGAACAATCTTTGTACTGGTTTTAGGCTCAATATATTAGTTATCTTATGCCCCTGTGTGGCCAAGCTAAACAGTAAACTCACTTTCACAGAACAGAAAAAAAATCCTAACAATGCCATGTGAGAAGCCAAGTTTAGGTAAATTGACTGCTTTCCAATTTCTGAGAAAAGCTTCTAATATGAACTGCAATAGCAAAATCAGATTGATAGTTCTCTGTACACTTTGTATCAATTTTAGTCACAAAAGATGCTCCCCATTATGCAGAGTTAATCTGAATACTGCCCAAAGCAATTGTGACTTCTCGAAGCATGTTGCTACAAATAGAGCATCCAACAGCACAGTATTTGTACACTAAACTCTAAATGAAGAATGGCAGTCTGAAAATCCAGCTTAATTACTAAATGTTTAAAATGTATTTTAAAACTTTATTACATTGTCTTTTGTAATTTGAACAAATAGTATGCCATTGAAAGTAATCAGACAAATTTTAGACTGCAAAAAAAGCAAACCTCCTTTAGATGTTGCTGTAAAATTTGAATGTAATGTAAGCATATAGTGTGTTTTCATAAAAGATCTCTTCATTTCTTTTCTGGACACATGAAGAATTTATTTCATAAACTAGCTATTTGCCAAATGCTCAAAATGAAAAACAATTCTTATGGTTTCCCAATGTGAGGTAATTCTAAAAATTTTTCAATGAAAAATAACTTATAACCCAGGAGATAACACCACAATCCCCAACACAGGTGAAGCACAATTTGGAGGTAAAATGATAGCTCTTACTGCTTCAGCTGGCTGGAGTTGGTAATGTCAGAGCTGTGTAGGAACAGGAGGGAGGCCCAGCAAGCCAGCTTTCTCTTTTATACTCCCAATAGCATCTTACAGGAAAGTGCTGCCCTGTAGCTGGCAAAAGAGAACTCAGCAGCAATATTCCTCCATTAGAAGCTGCTGGGAGGGGATAGCTAAACCCATTCAAGTGCTAAAATCAATCTAACTCCCAAGGAGCTTAATATCATTTGCGTCCTCTCACATCAGCTACTGCAAAGCCAAAACTATGCAAATAAAAACCCAATTCAGGTAAAGTTTTTATGGGAAATGATAAACAGTTTAATGTATATTCCTGTCAATGTTTAGCATAGCATCAGAAAGCAAAGCCAAAGTTCCCTATCTTTCCTTCAACAAAATCTCAGCATATCTAAACTTTCTGAAGAACTGAAGAACAAAACTCCAAGAACAGATGATATTAAACTTAGGAGGAATGCATATTCAATTAAAATTATCTGTATACTACCTCCTTTCCTATGACTTTGTTTCACACTTCATTATCTACTCTACGATTTGTATGCATTAACCTGTTTTCTTCACATTATTTATTACTTTGTGGCAGGAGCAGTTAATCACTCTGTGTGTAATGTCAGCTGTTATCTTTCTGGACTCTGACTTGTACTTTTTAGACGTAAAAACAGCAAAAAACATATTCAAAGGAGAAAGGATCATCAAAGGACAAAATATATAGCTTTGAAGACTAAAGAGAAAACCACATTATACCTCATCAAAGCAGACTCTTACATGCTGGAGGTACACCACAGTTCTGAAGCATAGACTCTTAATGCATGAACAATTAGTTTTTAGCAAGTGTCTTACATTTATCGTGCAAAGCTTTAAGTGAAAAATGATATACTGCATTCATTTATTTTAAAAAATAGAACAGTTTTTAAATCAGTAAGACAATCAAAGGACTACCCTCTGAAATAAATGTCAGTGAGATTTTTTAGTGACTAATAGATGACTTCTTTGAAGACCTTTTATCAAGATCAGATCTAGAATACGAATAGTTATTCAGAAGAGGGAATCTTTTTACTCAAAAACCTTAAAATACTTTCATCTAACTTTTCTATCAGAAGACAGAGAAAGCATGAATTAGTCCCTCACGATTACTGCTGCATATTGTTTAAAAATTGCACAATGTTTTCTTGAGGTCAGAAGCATTGATACCTAGAAAAACATAACGTTGCTCCTTATAAATACAGAAATATTCTCATCCTAAGTAAAACAACCCATAAGAGGCTCTGTTTCCTAACCCTTTCTTGTTTGCCAGTCTTCTAGAATAAATATACTCCTAATCTAAGACACAGCAAATGAATAAAAATACCTCTGTCATTTGATTTGATACTATATGCAGCTTTTGCCCAAGTCTCACAAGAAAAACAAGCACCGAAAAGCACCATGCACATGTATTTGTAAAAAAGAAATAGCAAACATGCTCCTTGATCTACAAAAACCATGTCCTGTGATCTGCAAAAGCAGATCCAGGGAATCAGGACTGGGATGGTAGCTGATTAGAACAGTTGCTAAGGGCTTTGCTGGTTGCTGCAGGCCTGAAACTGTGCACTTGGAAATATGCACAGTTTTACAATCACAGCTGATAATACGTAAAGTATTGCTCCATTTTGTAGAGCTTCAAATATTTCACATTATACCAAGGAGCTGGTAGGTTCTTATAACCAAAGGGATATAAGAAAAATCTCATTGAATACACATTTCATATACATCTAAAAATACCTTAATTCATAACAGTGATTATGATTGATAAAACTACTGACATAATTTTACATACCTAATTAAAAGTTCATAAGCAAGATAACAAAACTTGAGAACAGTAACATTAAATAAATATTAAAATATTTTAAAAGGAATTATCAGCAGTAAGGGAAAGAATCCTTACAACAAAATTATAACAATTTTCTGAAGTATAATGTGCAAATATCCCTGTATTTAAGAAATAATACCCCATTTAAAAGAGATTTCTTCCACAGAGACAGAGAAGAAGATTAAAATGCTGGGTACAGCCTCTGCCTATTACTTTCACCCTTTTTCCAGAATGTTTCCATCAGTGCACTATCTTTATAAAAAACTACAAGATTCTTTTTCTTCCTGACCTGCACTTCCACTCTCAGATAAAATTATTAATATTTTTATGTTTAATATTTAATAGCAATATGAAAAAGTTCTAAACATTGGTACTATAATATGTTTACTGAATAATGACACAGAAATGTTGTATTATTAATACATTTTACCCCTCCAAAAATCCTAAGAAACCAATTCAAAAACTGTCTTGCACCAATAAACAACAACTTCATTTCTATTTCCCACAAAACAACAGCTATTCACAAAAGGGTACTCTACAGAGCTGGCTGACCTGCTGCAAAGCATCCACTAATCAGCTATAATTTGACCAGTTAAAAACATCACTGAAAAGCATCATACATAGGATCTAAATCTTCTAAAAATAAGGAACTGCTTTCTATTTTGCAAAAGGTATGCAGGACTACTAATTTGCATCTTTCAATAAATTATGTATGGTTAAACAGACACATCTCTGAGCATTTAATCTTTTCACTGCCATATCCACACAGAAATCATTTTCTCTGACAAATTTGTTTATGAATATTTCATATGCTTTAAGGATTACAGCTAATAATGCTAGCTTCTAATGGCAGCTAATGTACTTGAAAGATACATAACCATCTTAAATATTTTATTCTATCTTTGCTGGCTTTATTTCTGCAGATGGAGTTCTCATGTAAATCCTTACATAAAACATAAAAACACTAACAGACACGCTGCTACCATAAAAATACTAATATCTAGGAGTGCAGTTATAAAAGTACCCCACTGAAAAGCATGCAGATCAATTGCCATCACCATAAAAAAAGAAATTATAAAGCAAAAATATTTCATTTCTACTTACCTAGTGTTGTTCAACGTTTGTCCAAAAAGATCATTTTGTAAAATATTTGGAGGGGATGAGAAAACCCCATGAAAATGAGATAAAACAGAATTGCAGACCTGGCGCAGTGTTTCAAATTGCATTTTCTCCCTTTCTTTCCCTTCTATTTTTCTTCACCACCTGTCTTAAAAGTCATCTATTTTGTACACACCATCAAATACAAATATGCCAATCAAGTTCCATATTTCTCCTGATCTCTGTAAAAACTGTGCCTAAATGAGCAGGGACTGATCGTTAATTGTACAGTCATTATTCTTCTAATTCAGTCGTAGAAGATTTAGCACTCGAGCAGCTTTCTCCTGACTGTAGCAAGAATTCTAAACAGCAGAAAGCTTTTTGGGCATTCCCAGCCGAAGTGTGAAGCTGAGCTGCTTTCATGTACTCTACTCATATTTCTCTAAGCCTATTAAAAACACGCAGTGAATAGATGCTGTCGTCAGGAGTTTCAGCACATCTGGCTGCCAGCAATAAAATCTCAGAAGTAAAAAAAAGGAGGACAAGGCATCCTCACACTGTTACTACTGTCTAAGAGGAGGAGGATTTCTGCATCTTCCCCTCCTCCTTCCCTCCCCTGTAAAAATGACTAATATCCGTGACCATGTATGTAGAATCCTTAATTTTTTAAATGTAAATGCGATTCTAGAGGACAGAAAGACCACTCTAAAAAAATTCTGCGCATAATAAACAACATGTAGCTCTAAGACTGTAACAATAGCTCTTTTGTTTCATATCTGAAAAGCTATACTGTATCTGAGATAACAGGTTTTTAGTGCAAACATTTAAATGTAGTATCAATTCATGACTGAAGCTAACATTCTATATGTAACCACTCTGTCAGGGACTGTACATGCAGCATCAAGGCAATGATTAACCATGCAAACTTGAACAATTACTAAAAGGAATGCTGCATTATATATAAGCACCGCATTTCAAAATGAAACACCTTCAGTATCTTTTAAAAGTTTATTGCACTGAATCAGCCATGATAGAGCCGAGAAAAATCAATCCCTTCTTAGGGTGCTCCAAACCCATCTACTTCCAGGAAAACCCACTATTTTAGGAGCCTGTGTACTGGTACACGTAAGAATCAGATATCAAAGAGCAAGAAGCAGAATCAGTCATCTGACAGAACAGAGTGAGATTTTGCAACATAGCATGCTCTGTGAATACCACGAAATGTACAGAAAATAAGTAACCCTGACTAAAAAGCATTTTTTCTTTTCTTTCAATGCTTTTGCCAGAGGATGACATTACATAACAAAAAATTTTAGCACTGTCAAATTAAAAAATAACAATTAAAAATATTTTCTTTATAATACCTCATTTTCTATCCACAGCTTTTAATATCTTATCACTAATTATAAAATCTCCAAATAAACCAACATTAAATGAGGTCCACTATGAAAGCATTTCCACTGAAAGCAATTTCAATCTCAGATGATGTGGGAATAAGCATCTTTCCAGCTTATTCAAGTGTGTTGATGTGCTCAGAAGGAAGAAGCCATCCAGGCTTCTTTGGCCAGAAGGATGGCAGCACAGATTTCAAAAGAAAAAAAGAAATGGGAACAAATTAATCTCCTGGCCCCCATAAAAAAGATATATATGCAAATCCCCACTACCATCCCTGTTAATTTTTTCTTTTTTTTTTTTAATCGTGACAATATCTGCTACTAAACCTGTTTGCAAAGCTTACGTGAAACCCTACAAAGTACTACCCAAAATAGTTTTTAATGCCTATTTTTCTGTCCACTGCATACTGTGCATTATGAAAGCATTGTATTTGAGCAATGTATAATAATTTGTGATAAATGTTATCAGCCCTATGTCTGTCAAAGCTGGCAACTTTTGAGATCCTGAAGTAGAAAATGATGGATATTTGTGGTTGTCTTGCTATAATAAAATGAAAAAGTAATACTCAATAACCACCTTATCTATATTACACAGAATTCATGTTTGGGATGCAAGAAAATATGCCTTTAGATTCATTCAATTAAAAAAAAAAAAAAAAAAAAAAGAATCTCTTATATGCTCCAAGAAACAGAGTAATCTTGTCCCAAAAGTTCAAGTCATTCTGATCAGTATATTATGCACCACTTAACAGTTTAGAGTCCATGTTGGCCATGGAGTAGTACTGGTACAAGGCTAGTATTTTAGCACATATTTCAGGTACTTTTTTTGGGTGCCTTATGAATGGGCATCACAGTCAAAATGCTCCAGTAGTTGCAACTCAGTTCTGAATATTTGACATTCATCTTTCTAAGTCTTCATTCTCAGATATTTAAAATGGAAGTTAGGGCATAAACTCTTTTTTCTTATCTTTCTTATATATTTTTTAAGATTGTCCTAAACTACTAACAAAAGACATGTATTTAAAATTAATTTTTAAATTTTATTTTGAAATAAGGAATAAAGAGTACTCTACAGATACTCATGCATGTAAAATGTTTCATAGGGAAAAAATTAAAGTAAAAGAATACTTTTAAAGGCAAATACTTCATAATTGCTGCTAGCAGAAATTTCAGCTATGATGAAATGGAGTTTGTGCAAATACATATTTTTTCGGACATCTGGAATTTTCATCAAAATTTAATGTGCTGTTGATTTAAAATACTATTTTTTATTTCAAAAAATGAATGGAACAGTATGAAACCAAATTTCCTTTCTTTCCTGACCCTCCTAACACACTCCAAGAGACCCTTTAGCCAATAAACAATTGTTTCCTGTATTTATTATGTGGCCTAGAATAGTGTATTAACCCTAAAATATGGACTTCCTACTCACATCTCTTTTTTGGTACTTCCATCTTTTCCAAAATGTCATCATTCATCTGAGAAGAATCGAGGAAGTAAGAAAACCTAACAAGAAGAGGCTGAAGGGAATGGAATGAAGGAGTATGAGCAGAGTAGGCTCTGCCCACTGAAGTACCCGTCCTTCAAGAACCAGAATGAAACTGACAGTCAAAAGAAGTCAGTAGAATCACACTATTGTGTGACAAATCTATTGTCTGTGCATTGATACTGTTTGAGAACAAATGGTACAGGCATTATTTATCTTATTTCAATGCTGTTATGGATCTTCAAATGTGTCGCCGTTTCTTATATTAAAAATTCCTGTTGGGAAGGGCAGTGATTTAACGTAATTTCTAAGGTTCAGCAAATTATACCCTCTTCTCATAAGAATGTTGGAAAAGACAGAGATTAGTTTTCTACTTCTTTGATATTTAACTTGAGATCTCCTTTTCTGTTCTTCATGTCTCTCACTCTATGCTCTCCAAAATCCAAATTAGAAGAAAAAGAGATCCGATATGCACAGGCTTCTTTTTTTGGAACATCACTAATTGTGTACTTAATAAGCACCAGGTAATCCAAGCACTGCTCAAGTACTTCTGTTTCTGGCATTTCCTATCCTTTGAGAGCCTCATTAAAATAATTTTGACAGTGATCTTTATTATGGTATTTGGTGTATTTATACTTGTAAAAATATATATGTACATGCTCTTGCTATTTATGGTTTAATAATAATACATTTCATTTTAACACAAATTTTATCGAGGATTTCATGGAAATTAAGACCAAGCACTTTAAAGATATTGCAGCGAAAGAGTAAAATGAGTACTAGCTGACATGGTTGACAGCCTATTTCAAAATGAAAAGACAAGCCTGAGAAAGCACCATTGGATCCATTAAGCCAAACTACACTGAGGTCCATACAGATACCTCTCTCTGTAGCCAAACTGAATTTTAATTAAAGTCCACCAGATACAAGTTTTTAAGAAGAAAAGTTACCTAGAAAGATCCCAAATATTAGCATTTTCAAACTTACATAAAATATTTATATTTCAAACATAAGATTAAACTTCCTTGAATTGACTCTAGATTTCAGAAAAGTAAATCTATTATACAAAAAAGTTGACAATACGTATAGATATGTTATCTCAAGTATTACTTACATGCATCACTTATTATACGCACATAAAAAAGATTTCACAGGTCTTTGTAGTTTAAACAAGGTAGAGTCATACAAACTTATTAAAGCTATATATTACAGCTTATAAGACAAAGATTTTTCTGTGATAAAAATACCATCAAGAAGAATTTTGGATTCAATTCCATTCTAATCTACTGGATAGTATGTAAGTACAGTTTGATGGAAATGCTGAAGAAAATTGTGGAGCTGAGTCACTTGGATTTTGGGGTTAAAAGAGGGATCTTTTAAATGTGCAGAAAGTCTAATGACTACTGTCTTTTCCATCTAGATACTACATAAAATTTTGTAATTAATAGCACATAAACACCTGTATTACACCACCATCACTCTCCAATATGCCCTTATCAAAGCATTTAGCTAAATACTCATGATTAAAATTTTTTTACTGACATTCATTATGAAAAGAAAAAACTTCTGAACAAATTATTTTCAAACAGAGAAGTTAACAATTATGGTCTTGGACTTTAGATAGCATTGTATTATTACTGTTTGTAAAACTACTCCTTTTGGGTCAGCAAACTGAAGCTCCAAGGCGGGTCATAATTTTAAGGACTATTGGAAATTCCATTCAAGGACGAGCATTGCACTTCGCTACTGCAAGTGAAATGCAAGTAGACTTTCTTTTGGAATAAAGCACATACCCATTTGTATTTCATCACATCAATGTTCAAAGGTTCAGTTTCACAAGAGAAGTTCAGCAACTAATGCAAAATCTACAACTGTAAATTTAAACACATAACAACGGAAGTCATAGAAGACAACATTCTGAATACCTACTATAGGAAATAATAAAGAAAGGGATACTGATAAAGCTTCAAACCAAAAGGATAAAAGTACCTAAATCCAGGCTACAGGGAAGCATCAGTCTGTCCAAGAATTGTAAAATGAATCTTCTGGTTCTGCTGGTGCCTCAGCAGTCATTCAAAATGCACCATTCTTCTTATTTCAGGCAGTTGGGCAGCTAGAACAGTGTTAGGAAGCATGGAAAACTGAGTCCCAGGTTTCTCTGCTGGCTTCCTAAAATATGCCCACAAAGTTCTTATCAACATCCCCCTGGTTATTCCTAAGGGAATTTGTCTTTGCTGTTGACACTGTTCACTCTCCCGTAAAATAATTAAATATTGAAAGAACTATTTAATTCACTGAGTTAAACATTAACCAAGAATGGAAAAGTGATACTGATTTTAATCCTTGGTAGTCAGGTCACAGATCTACAATGGAAGATACTGAAATTCCAGCTAAGAGACCAAACCCCATTACAGAAAATATCCACTACCAAACTACAGCAATGTAGAAGAAAGTAAATTCATCCTCATCTTACACCATAAAATATTAGAGTTTTTTCTTGTGTTTTATTCTCAGTACTTCACATTTATTTGTTTCTTTTTTGAAGCATTCCATTTATTTAATTCTTTTCAGTGTCCTTCTTCCTATTTCTCCCATGTAGCCATTTAAATTAATCTATACTCTCCCTTTAGTACAAGTTACACTGCTTAGGCCAGTAGATGAGACTTCAAAATCTGAACAGTCTGTTTATCCCTTTTGTCTTCCATCTTACCATCTATCATCATGACTAATATGCTTGAGGAGATTGGGTAATTTCATAGGGCATAAAAATTTAATAGTTAAATTCCAGTAATCTCTGTGAAAATTTGTATCATCGCAAGAGGAGAAAGACACAAGTCAGTGTGCATAGAGGAAGAGTGAGTAGAACTGAGAACCATTAACTCATTGACTTTCACAGCAGAAAGACAGTTAGAGTGTGGTCAGTAAATAGCCACAGCACTACCATCCAAACTTTGACAAAATTATCAAAAGTGATAAGAAAAAATGCTTAAGCTATTGTGTTCCTCCACCACATCACAGAATTAGGATAGAAAAACATGAGATACCATTACAGGTTGTACTGATTCTGGAGCTCATGGAACAGCCTCCCAGGTGTATTTAACTCCCTCTTCTTCATTTTCCATCAAACTTCCTGTTAGTGGCATTACATGCACAAAGGACTCACAAAAGTTTATCTCCTGTTCCACCAGCAGTAATACCAAACAATGAAATAATAATAATTTATCCTTAAAATAAACTTCAAAAAACAGTTAATTATCAGAAACCTTGTAAGTATATTCTCTATTAAATACTTCAGGATATGAGCTTAAGTGATGCGATTGAGGTTGCAGGTAAGAACAATGCCACTGGTCTACCCAAGCCCTTGTCTTACTCGCTGTGTAGGACACTAGAACTTTGCTGTTCCAAAGCCTGTTGAAATACAGTTCTTGTAGCATCAAGTGCTTAAGTAGCCTAATTCCAGTGAAAACAGGGATAATACTGCATGCCAGCAGTCTTTGGATTAAGGCCCAAAAGCACAGTTCAACTCTATGCCTCTAGCACGTTTCCAAATATTGGAACTGCTCTAGTGCCAGTGGAAGCAGTCTGTGCACAGTTCCTCAGTCACGAACTCGCCCAGCAAGTACAACAATACTCAAAATGACAGAGGATGCTCTCATTAACCCACTTATATTGAGGATAAAACAAGCTCTCAGTTTACCTTTAGCATCTTTACAGGTACCTCGATATTCCCATCTCCGAACATTCTCAGTACTTCTGTCTTGAACACACAGCAAAAAAAGGTAAAAAGCTGTCTACTTTTTAATAAAAGACAAAACTAACCTTGACATCTATAGATTCTCAAGGAAGTTAAGGAGTACATCAGCCCAAAGAGCCAAGTCTTGAAGGGAAATTCCAGACCAGCTTTGGACTTCCTAAGTAGAAAAATGCCAACTGTCCTTAATTAGATGTGCTGAGTTCTGTGAGGACACAAAGAAACTCATCTCCCTGCATCTCATCATGGTCTAAGTAAATGAAAGAAATAATCATGATGCTCTGATCAGGATGGTTTTAAAACTTGCAAAAAAGTGGCAAGCAAGTTAAACATGATATTTTGCCTACATGCTTACTACTTAGGGATGGATATATTCTACAAATAAAATACTTGGAAACTGAGAATTTATATTTTTTATCAGTTTCTTTTTAATGAAATTCTAAATCAATTAAATTAACAAATAAAGACTTGTGAAAGTTAAATGTTAGATGACTTACAATAAATATTTTTACTGATAAAATAATTCTACATTTTTTAAAATGTAGATAACACAATGGTAGGTCTAACTTTGCTCCTGACACAGATACTAGGAAATGTGCCATATGTTCACTTGGGAAGTCCTACTGTTAGGGCTGGTATGGACACATACAAAAACTGGCACTGACCACACACACACGGAGCATTTGAGGATGAGTAAGATAGGGGAAAAAACCAAACAGTTTAGACAAAGGATATAAGAAAATTATAATTTGAAAACCTTTCATTATTTATTATGATAGACTATACCACAACAGTACTAATTCTTGAAATGAATAAGTATGCCTCACCACTGGGTATACCTCCCAGGATAATTATTTTTAAGATACCTTTAAAATTATTAACTTTGACTTATATTTTAATTTCCTTAGCTCAGTATAGATTATGGCTTCTCAAACCTCTCTGTGGAATTCTCTTTAATACATTAGCTAAAAAGCAATACGGAAAATTTTATTTAAATATGACAAGGCATAGAATAGTTGCAAATAATTACATAAAATGTATAATTTTAATTATTTCTGTTATCTTTTTCCTTCTGAATATTACAGAATATATACAACTTGCTTGGTCTGCAATAACATTCCAATGCCTTGTTCTACCTCACCTGCCAGTTCCCTTGTTTAGGGAAGTCCATGCTTAACAATGAACATGTTACTGATTTTAGGCAAATTCAGAGGTTGAATTTAGATGGTTTGACCTTAACAACAAAGACACTCAGATTCATCCCACCTAAATGCAGATGACTAAGGAGTGCAGTTTGGAAAGCTAGCCACCTTTTTCTTCCTGTGTAATTAATAGAAAGAAAGAAGAATATGTAGAGGGGAAAAAAATCATGTGACTCAAAAATGCATGAGCACCCAAAAATAGATTTGATGAAGTGTTCTTATGCTTGTCTAATTACTTTATTTAGGAGGTAGGAATATAAATCTGTGGTTTCATTTCATTGCTAGATCTGAGAACACTTTCCAGTTCCTGCCTTAGCTGTGTTCTGATACCATATCTGAAAAAAATCCAGATGTGTGCATTCTCTCCTTTTTTCCAACTCATGTATTTTCCCCACATATAAGACAGGTATTTTAGGGATCTTCAGGGTTTCTAGCAAAACTCCTACTGATGGCAGATATCATGTATAAAAAAGAAGCCTTCAAATCCAGGGATATGGGGTTTCTAAACCACTATCCTGACCTAAGACATAATGTATATAAAGAGATACTGAGGCAGAAATTGCATTTAGCAAACAAGAAAACCAACCTA
The DNA here is from genome assembly GCA_030060385.1 of Muscicapa striata striata. Lineage (NCBI taxonomy): Eukaryota > Metazoa > Chordata > Aves > Passeriformes > Muscicapidae > Muscicapa > Muscicapa striata. Next base: position 4,934,598 of record JAREIS010000090.1, read on the forward strand.
TTTGTCTAATAAATGTATAAATCTATTTTTCAACCTGCAAGAGGATGATTCTGTTTTGTACTAAAGTAATTCATAAATGCTACTAATTTTTTTCATTTCTGCAAGGCTGGTCAGTTTCTTACAGGAGAAATATATCCTTACAAAATATATGTTATGAAACTCTGGGTCAAATGACAGTCCCATAAGTTGTTCTCTGCTTTCCTAGAGTTCTGATAGTTTACTGAAATGGCTAGGCATCCTAATCTTTTAGTATGAATACATTTGTCCATGTCCATACAAATAGTATATAATATATAAATAATATTTCTAAAAGAATTAAAGGAGTACTATTAAGGTGGAAGAATCAGGTTTAGAAAAGAGCTAAGTGAGACTTCATTCCCCTGACTAAAGGAATAGCTCCTTTATCCAACAGGACCATCAAATTTTCCATACATTGGTTGAAAAAGTAGACAAGTATGTGTAATACACAAGGATACAAAAAGCTTGATATTCAGTAGATGCTGCACCTTGTAGAACATGTGGTTTAGAAAAGTATGTTTCAACCAATTTTACCTTCAGCTGACTTACAATCAATTGATATTTCCTTGCACCTCATTACAGTACATGAATCCTGCTTTATGCCTCATTTGCAGTTCTGGATGGTTCACCAATGAGATGTGTCTACTAGACAAGAACTGTTGGCCTAGAACAGAGATTTGATTGATTTTTGAAACAGTGCACTGAAAACTTCATATGCTACAAAAGAGATTCCTGTTCTTTATTTTCATAAAAAGTGATCCTTTTTTATCTTTCAAAAACACAAAAAGTGATTTAAAATACTAAGAAAGTATTATGCATTATTAAGAATGTAAAATACTAATAACAGAATCTGAAAATACACTCACTAACAGTTTGCAGGTACCATTTCAAGAGGAGATATTCAAGGGGCAAGTTAATTTCTTTAGTGCTCACAGGCAGTTTGTACTTATATCCCTTATTCTCCAAGTTATAGAAATTTAAGGAAGCAGTCAGCAAAAAATAAGTCCTACAACAGTCCAACAATGATTACTAACTACGTAAATTCCTTCAACACAGAAATTATTCTAGTATATACACTCAGATTAAGAGATAATATTTTTTTCATGAAAGACACAGTTACCACAGTAACTACATATTTTACACAAGCACTTTTTTCAGTGATCAAGCTAATCAAAAAGTTCCTTGTTATGTAAAGAAAAGAACAATTATGTTGATCTTGAAATCCATGGCGGTTATACATTGCAGAAATTGGCAATCATTTGCAATAAATTTGGGAGCTTAATTAATTTTAGAAATTACTTTTTTCACTTGGAAATTATCTTGAGATTTATTGCCATATCTCTACTTTCACATGACTGATCTGGTCCTTAAATGCCCAAACTTGTGTTGGGTGTCAATGAGTCCGTGTAATCTGTGATGGAATCAAAAACTAATATATGTGCAAAGTAAAAGATAGATCATTGTCCAAATGACAGTAAGATTAAAATCAGTCTTTTCATTTAGTTAAACAGAAGCTATGACAACACGTCTATACACTGGATTGTTTATTAATTTTTGCTGCTCAGTCCACGAGTTAGAAATTTGAGCCTCCCATATCTTGGGGATGAGTTCAAAGAGACTAATTTATCTTCTTTTCATGTCATTATGAGATTTATGGTCTCCTGGGTTGCTCCTATATTCAGCTGATTGGAATATCAGAAGAATACTTTCCTGATGATCACACAGTTCTGGAATTTATTTCCTTTAACAGTGTCATGGAGCCTGGATTTTATAAGCATTAAGGCTGTGTAAATATTTTACTTTGGAAAGATTTCCATTTAATACAGGAGTTCTATTTTACTGGAATAAAGGCATCATTGGCCACTTGGGAAGGGAGTTAAGGTTAATTTCATAATTGATTGCTTCATGATACTTGGCGACATACCACAGAATAAATTTTTAAATCTTATTTTCAGACAGAAAAAAAGTGCTTCTGAAAGAAAGATCTATATGCCATAGAGTGTGAAATTTCAAATCCTTGCCTTCAGCAAAATCTCCTGGTTTGGCTAGTTTCACCAGGCTTAACCCCAAGGACAACTGACAGCTTTTGGGAGTATCTGCTAAAAGGACACAAACATTCACATATATAATCTTAATTACCTGAAGGAGGAGCAAAGAAGAAAAGTTGTCAAAAATTATCCAGATCTATGTTAGTGCATCAGTCATTACTGCAGTGCAGTTTATCACCATCCAAAATAATTTTTTTGAGAATTTGAGACACTATTAACACTGCGTTTAATATCCAAAGCTCGAGAGTTTGAGTCCCATTGACAAAATATTCCTATCTTTTCCATTAGTTAAGTAACATATCTTCCTCTTTTCCTTCTTACTCTGGTTCTCAGGGTCTTTATAACTGACATTCTAATTTTAGAAAGAATGCCTGCATTAAAAAATCTGCTGAGTAGAAATTAAATTATACTTTACTTCTATTTTACTTTATTCAGAATATCAGATTTCTTGCTTCACATATTGATATATATTTTGTAAATGAAAGTCAATTCTTCAGTGTTCGTTGTATGTACTTGAGACACGAGAAGCACAGAAAAAATTTAAAAAATACATTGTTTTATAAGAAATGCATATCCAAATTAAATTTGGCTTCTTTCAAGAATACTTTTTTGTTCTAGACCCAGTTAATAAATGGTACAGGAAGATGAATCATTACATGTCCATTTTAGGAATAAAATGCAATTATCTCATTCTAGTGAGGAGGTGGAATTACTGAACTAACCTTTGAGTTGTCAAATTTCTTATATTCAAGGGCTGAGACTGTTGAACTATTTGTGATTCCTCTTCTAGCTTAAATATTTTCACAGTTCTAACTGCAGCACAAAGACGCAACTGAAGCAGGTAATTTTTTGTCAGCCCAGCACCTCATGCCAGAGTCAAAAAAGATTCAATTAAAATTAATCTACCTCTTCCAAAAAATCAGCTTTGTGCACTGATTTGGAACATTAGAATGCAATGTCCTTCTGAAGCTTACCAATTTATTTGGCATTATAAAGAAAAATCAGAAATTTTTTGCTTTAATCTCCTTGGCCTCACTAGGTATTTTTAAAATTTCTTTAAGTGATCATCAAGAACTCATTTAAAGTCCAGCATTTTCACAAAGCCATTACAAATGTAACCTCTAGCAGCTAAAAACCATTTTTTTCTGTCACAACCTTACCATACAAAATCTTGTCCTTGCCATTTTCTTCTTACAAAGAAAATGGGGTGTCTGCAGCAAACCCCGTGGTTCGTCCTATTACAAGCTGCATAATAGAAACTTGCTTGGGCAGATAAACTACATCTAGGGGCAAATTCAAGCATGTAATACCAGCCCACAAAACAGGGGACCAGAAATTTGGAAAACTGTGTTTGGAGCAACTTAACCCCTCGATATTCTATGAAGATGATACATTTTCTGAGGTCCCTAACAGCATTTTCAGTACGCCCAGTGCTGCAGAACAAGGCACTTGCTGATGTCATTTTCTAAAAACACCAGGGCATGATTACAGGGCACAGAGCTGCATAGTGCAGGAGGTCAGAACAAGCTGCATTTATACACAACCCACTGCATATCATATACAGATATTACCTTGGATTTTAAAATTCCACTTTAAGAGTCACTGACTTCAGGTCACCTACATTTCCTGCTTAACTCGAAATGACATTGTACTGCTTTGCTGCAACTACTCCCTTAAAATGTCTGTAGCTGTCTTCATTCTGGTTAATAAAGAATGTAGAGAGCTCTGTTTTTTCTGATAGACACAAAATTCAGTTTTCTCAAAGCTTGGGAGAGAAGTATCCAATTAGCTCACCAGAAAACTGAAAGGACACTTAGGAATGACTGGAGAATTGCCAGTTGCAAAGTGAGGAAAATAAGTGAACTACAACAGGGGGAAAGTAAAAGAAGTGGCTAAGAGAAGAAAAGAATGTCTGTCTTCAGGTGAAAAAACATCATGGGTATATCTTTGAAATCACTTTCAATGTCTAGCCAGAGTTTGGTTTTGCTTCTCACACCAGTGAAAAAGAGATAGTGATACACAAAAGAAATGAGGCAATGAAGTAACTAACTAAATAAATAATTCTATAAGGACATTCCAAAATAGGCAAAAGGATGAAAGGACTTGTCTTGAAGAAGGGGCAGAAAAAGAAACAGAATAGTAATGCTAAATACAAGGAAGAAAGAAAACCATATTGCTTAATAATGTAACTTTGAATTATGAAAATATGGTCACCCTGGTCCTATTATAGTCATTTTTGTTACATCTCTTCCTCAATTTTGACTTAATAATATAGATTGACAGTGACTAAAATTTTTAATCTTACCAGGTAAATGATAAGTGACAACTAAATTGCACTACAGAAGTGATTTCTTTATCATTTGTGACTTCTAGAGAAACAAAGTAAAAGCCAAAGAATTTGCACCAGTAACAACTATGCAGTCTCGCTTTTTTATTTCAGTCTATATAGCTATGGCAAAATATAAGAAAACAAAAAGCCATTCATGTAATTGCTTCCTGCAGATCCCAGAACTACTTGGCTGCTAGAAACAATAAACTTGACGTAGCAGAGTTCTTTACCAAATGTTAGAAATTTCCCTCAGCTACACTCCACGGATGCATCCTATTTACCCTTACACACCATTTCTTTTAAAATATGAAATTTTCAAAAATCTGTTATTTATACTTCTCGCTTTCCAAGAACAAAGGACAGCAGAACTAAGGATTATGAGCACACACTAAGAGCTAACATTCAAGTTTATGAAAGGTCAACTAAACTGCACTTCTCATGATATGCTCAACCAGAAAGGTACTGGTCTCATTAATTTTAAAAAATTATTTATAATTTGTCTGATATTTCTTTTTTACAGGATTGGTTTAATTAAATGCAAAACTACATTTAGTGTCATAAATGTTGTTGGCAGTCAGTACTTAATAAAAATATTCAATATTCTACTACAGATGATATCTGTGCTTACAGATTTAGGTTATTAATAGTCTTTTAGCACAGGTAAAGACATAACTGTGCTATACAGAATTATAACACTGCCAAACTGCCCTTCAAAAACACCAGATATCAACACCAAATATCCAGATTTCCCTGAGCCCAAGACTGAGAAAAATCAGATAGTAAGTGATAGCTTTCAATAAGCAGCATGCAACAAATGTCAATTGAGAAAAAAATAAAATTATCAGTAACAGTAGGCAAAATAAAAAACATCATGTTGTAATGGAATTATTTTTGAAAAGGCTTTCTACTGCAAACTGTGAAAATGAAATTCCCTAAAATCTACATGAGATTAGCTCACTATGGGGAATAATTGCAGCTGAGTTAACATTGTCACTTAAAGCTGGAATTAAATATTTTTGTTATGTTCTTAATTAAAACACTCTATTGTTTGAGAAGGAACATGGCAGTTTTAGACTGTTTATTAAGGTAGGTTGGTTCTGCTACAGTTCTAGAATTTTCCTCCTCTCTTTCTCTCTTTTACAAACCATTATCTTTCTCCAAAAAAGGATCCAAAATTGCAGCTGCCTTTGGTCAGAGTCCCAATGCTACTTGATACAGGTTCTACAGCTAGATAATGACTCACCCTAAAATAATCATAAAAGATATCATAATCAGTCAGAGAAAATAAAAGGGGAGGGAGGGAAGCAATGCACAGCTCAGAAAAACCCCACTGAAGCCACTGTGTGGCTGCACATCCTGAACATTGTGTCACAAGGGACACTGTTCACGTGAGCAGGAGATCCACAAAACCAATACTAGGAGACAAGGAATTGTACAAGGAGTTTCATTTCTCAGAAAACAAACAGTTCTGCAAGGGTAATGGAGAAGAAAAGCTCTGTCTCCAACTCTGTGAAGTTAGAACAGAATGCATACACTACAATCCATTGCAACCTAATAAGGACAGATAGAAACCAAGTGTACCCACCACAGTTAGTCTGGACTTTAACAGACAATATAAATATCATTCAGGAACTCCTTACAGAGACCTTGCATTACAAATGATATCAAAATCCTCACCTTCATAAGGGGGTGTAGCTTAATCCTTGTCATAAGTGTCTAATTATTTTGTTAAAATTTCTGCACTAAAGGATTGCTGACTTTCTTGGACCCAAGGTACTTCTTCTCAATAATTAAATACTGCACTTTCTCTGGCTCTCTTCCCATAAATTTCTATTGCTTCCTCTGGCCATAGTTACTTTTAAATTATTTTTAATGTCATTTGAGATTGAGACTGCAGATAAATTTAACTTCAGTTTCTACCTGAAAGCTGAAACAGCCATGAAATGCTGACCCACACCATCAGTCCTGTGTGTAGACGAATTAAATAATTAAAAGAGCAGTTCTGTGAAGAAAAAACTAATTTATTTGTTCTAAACTATTATCTCAAGAATCATAGAAAGCATACAATGAAATGAAAACACAAGAAACAAAAGCAAAACCACTGAGACCAGTTTTCAGATTAACATCAGTGTTACTTTACAGTTCTAAGGACTATTAAAGCGGTAAAAAATGCTGGAATGGCAGTAGGAAGACAAATACAAAACCTTATTTAGATGCAGTTCAAATCCTGTAAAACTTAAATCTTTAGTTAATATGTTAAAAAAGTAAAAAGCCCTTTGCATCCTGTGCTAGCACAGGGAAAGTCACTGTGAGGCCTTTGCAGTCACGCAAGGCAAAGAATATTGATCCAATTTTAAACTCAACCTGCACATTTCTAGTATGAAGTATTACATTTATTCATTAAGTGAAAGAATATCATTATGCTGATCAGCAATTGTAGGGGTTTTGCTACTGTGATGATAAAAATATTTTTAAAAATCATATTTTTTATGCTTTATATAAAGAATTCTAAAAGCTTTAGAGACACTGTTCTCTACATAACATGAACATACTTAGCATGAACAAACCTACACACAGCTTTATCAGTCTGACTCTTGAATACCAACACAATATAAATACTGTCTCTACACAATTATTTTAATATTTCTCACTCACTTTAAATATTTCAGCAGGTAAAAAAAAATAGGTAAAAAAAGTTAAAATACCTCTATTTTACTTGAGAATCAGGTAAAATACTCTGCTTTCAAATGTGCTTGGTCTCCACAAGTTCAAGTAAAGGGTTTATAACACATCTGTCCTAGAAATCCATCAACTCAGGCACTCAGAAACAATCAAAAGCAGAGGTTGGACTACACTGGCATGTCATAAGTGTGGCAGCAGAAGAATAGTAATAATCTCAATAAACGGGCAGTTTTCAGCTTTTCTAAAGGAAGTATAATTGTCTGATTTTAATGTTACATTGTCATATTTTAAATTGCAATAAACTACCATAAGTGCTCTTCTCAGTGTCAGTTGTCCATGATCCAACAATTAAAGAAGAATCATTTTAAAAAGATATAAACATAAAACAGATGGACGTACATTTTCATTTTTAAATTCATGCTGCTCTTTCATGTTTCTCGTCTCACTTATGTTTCTTTTTTCCTCTCTCCTCCTTTTTTCTTCTGTTTTGGTCTCTTTTTTCCACTCTGTTCACACTCAGACATCCCCAACTGCAGTCCCAAAAGACAGATCCTACACTGCCAGCTCATACTGGCATCCCTCCCAAGAATGGAAGGAAAGGGACACAGGAAACCACTTGCAATGCTACTTCCATTGGCAACAATGGAACAAAGCCTTTATATGTGGGAAGCACAAGTATACATTTCATAAAGAATACATGCACAAATCCTGCACCTTCATACCCAAGCAGCCTCTTGCTTGCATTTCTCACTCAGAATAAAATGCATTCTCCTAGCCTCCTATACAGTGTCTGGAAACCACCCTAAAAATCCTTTTTTTTTTTTTTCCTTGAAGTAAGAGGGTTGATGGAAAATAAACCCCCAAATACATATGTGTCTCTGACAGGAGAAAACAAGGAAGAGGGAAGTAGGATATATCTTTACTGTGTCTGCTGGCCTGGAAAATAAATACCACTGTTGTGCAACTCTGCAGCTGCTCACTCTCTCAATTTGTTGTTTTCGTTCTGGTTTTTATGATTTAATCTCATATCCTTACAGTTAATCTGAAAAGGGTTCCGGCAGCTTTATTTATTAGTCCTCCTTCAGATCATGAGCTTACAGATCATGATCTTTTCCTATACCAAGAACCAATTCTCTTTTTGTGGCAAGGCTCACCCTCTGATAGATGTAGCAGGAATAAATTGACTCATGACACATGAAAATGAACATTCTCACAATATTTTCACTTTTTTTTTCATTGAATCTCATGAAAAATAGGCTTGAGAAAGTTTTTCTTCCACTAATATAATGCATGAAAAATATACATTGTAAAATTAAAGTCATAATTTTCAAAATTCGAAGAACATTTTGGAATAATAAAATAGAGATTAGGGGAAATAGTAATTTTTAAAACCCCGAAAAATTCACATCTGAGCTACATAATACCATTTCAGATATATATTAATAGTTGTGTCATCGTAACCTTGCTTTGGGAAGATGCATGAGTTGTTTACTACTTTTAGAGAGATATGTATATATATAGAATAAAGGTTTGTGAAGCAACACCTCTGGAATGTTGCAAAATATTTAAATTTTAAAACACTGAATATGTGGAAAATTACTGAAATGGCTTTACAATAGATCCTACTGAAGAGTAAGAAAAATAATTATTTTAAAACTTTAGTATGGCAACGCTGCATAAAGATCTAACAATTCAGGCAAACAGAATGACAAATAAAAAAAGCTTCATATCAGCATTAGGTCTCTTGTTCCTCAGATTTTAATTTTAGGATGTTGTACACATTTTAATAGGACATTATAAACATGGGCCTTGGAATGAAGAAACCAACCATTTTACAAGCTAATTGCCTGCTGCAGAATGACTGAAAAGAAAAAGAATATGCCTGTTCAAATTATTTTCCTGCCAGAAATAAAACACATATGTGTATGATGTGTACCGTAGATCTTGGGAAAAAAAAGACTATAGGAAAGACCTTGTTGAAAATAAAATAAAATCTGACCCCTTTGTCTAATCCAGAATTAATGTGAAACTGCAAATCAAAGAACTGCAGCTACAAATCTACCATCTGTGCTCAGCAGACCTCAGAATAGACCTTCTGAGTCTATAGATTACTTAAAATAATATTTCACATTTCTTGGATTCACATCATTTTTCAGTTTTCAGGGAAGCTAGTGTTATACTGTATCAGCATTCATATAACCTGCACACAAGGTTAAATCTGAAAATCACTACATATGATTACAGTTCAACTGTGCTTAGCTCAAAACCTCCATGTGGGACAAATTACATTAGTCTCACCTCAAACAATGTCAAATACCCCATGGTCATTTAGTGAATCACACACATGTGCCTGCTGCCCCTGCCTTACCCACAGAGGTTTTCTATGTAAAAACCAGTAAAAGCACCATAGGCCAGATTGTAAATACTGTGGTAAAGAATTTAAACTGTAAGAGGATAGATTTAGGCTAGATATAAGGAAAAAAATCTTTACTGGGATGGTAGTGAGGCACAGGAACAGGATGACCAGAAAAGCTGTGGATGCCCCATCTCTGGAAATGCTCAAGGTCAGGCTGGATGGGGCTTTGAGCAGTGGTCCAGTGCAAGGAAGGTGTCCTTGCCCATGGCAAGTGGGCTGGATCTAGATGATTTTAAGGTTGCAGTCTAAGTCATGCTATGATTCCATTATATGAACTACAGAAAATAAAACCAGTAATGAAAAACTGTTCTGCTTTTGGTAAGTACAACTTCTGAACTTTTTCTTACATTTTACTTTTTTCTGTAATGGATCCAACATAAGAAACATGGCCTTGGAGAATGTGCAATCCAAAATCATCCCAGGCTTCTTCAGACAACAAATTACAGATCAGCCAGAGAAGATCTATAATAAGGTACCTATCTACCTGTCTAAACAGGCTGGGATCTATCAATTGCAAATGCGACTGTTGCTTACATCAAGGAAACAGAATACTAGTCTAGTGGCTGAAACAATAAAATTTTAATGAAGAATAAATCTAGTAAAGAAAACAGGAAAAAATATGGTGAGTACTACTCAAGGATGGAAAAACAAAAAGCACAACCAGAAAAGACACAGTAAGGAACAAGACAGAAAGGACATTGATGATCTTGAGATTAAAGGGAGTGAATGTTGCCCTTTACTCTGTGACCAACATGTTTGCAGATGACCAAGATAAGACATATGATCCTTGATTTAAAGAACTTCTAAGCAATGATTGCTGCAACATCCATGGAAGCTACAAAAAAACAAAAATCGTTTGACAAAAAGAATGTATTTTTCCTTTCTATTCAAATCATAACCCAACTAAAGTCTTAGCAATACCTTTCTTTTCATAAGTGGTTATAGTTTTTAACATTTTAAATTATTTATTGTGTCAAAACAAATGTTCTTGGCATGAAAATTAAGACACAAAACATAGTTCTCACTTTCTACTTACTTCCATTATTGTCATTGGGCAAGGCAAGCAACAATCACTTCTAAATTCTTGAGACTTTTTGTCTATTTCCTTATTTTTGACATTTCACATGGCCAAGTTTTTCTCAAAGAATTCCTCCATGTAGACACATGGTCTAACACACGACTCAGTTGCTCAATTTCTGCAGATACCTAGTTTATGAATAGAAAATGTCCCCCCTTCCTCCTCCTGCACCCCACTTTATTTACTGAGCATGATGTCACATGGTCTGGAATGTCCCTTTGGTCAGTTTGGGTCACCTGTCTCATCTCAGGACAGGTGTTTTGTCTCCCATGCACCCCCAAGTTCCTCCCCAGTGTGGCAGTATGAGAAGCAGAAAAGCCCTTGGCTCTGTGTAAGCCCTGCTCAACAATAACAAGAACATCTCATATTATCAACCCTGTGTTCAGCACAAAACCAAAACACAGCCCCATACCAGCCACTGTGAAGAAAATTAACTCTACCCAGCCAAAGCTAACATAAATTGTAAGCCTTTCTGGTATTATTGATGATAATAGCAATGGCACCACAGCACACAGAGATCTACACTTAAAGGCTCTCCCCACCATGGAATTCTGGGGTATTCTTTCTCAGAGCTGTCAATATTCTCCTCTAAAAGCCCATTTGACCAGTAAGACTTTGAATGGACATCATGGAAGAATTTTTCATTAGGTCCAGAAAAGCAGTCTATGTGAGGAACATCTGGGAATAAAATTATTCAGAAGACCCTCCATCCTTCAGTAGCATATATTATATTCTAAGCATACTTGTATATGTTAATTAGAGAACATCAGTATTATTATCCAAATAAAACTTGAAGAGGCTAATGACTGAAAAAACTATCTGAACTTAAATAATATATCAAGTAGAAGTGATCAATATCAGCAAAATAGTTCCAATTTCAGGCACAAAGCATACAATTCTTCCTGATGGAAAATATTACTCTAGACTGTCCATGTTTATCATTTAACTTAGGGTAAAAGTGTATCATGTATCTCAATTATATATTTATTTATATATTATTCTCTCTCTCCTTATTTCTGCATGCATATAATATAAAAATGTTTTCAGAGTTAAATTGTCGGTGCTTAACAAGGGTTTGAGAATTTTTTTATTATCACATTATATCAATTTCCTGGCAAAATTAAGGGGAAAAAATGAACCACAGGAGAATCAGTGTGTCTCTTCCTGCTCTCTATTTTCAGGTTAGGGTGCCAGTTGTGTTTTTCAGAGATTACACATGTAACTGAGGTGCACTCAGGAGAACTAAGTACTGAACCCACCTGAAATCAGAGCAAACAGCAATAGACAGAATGAGTTAAAAAAAGGTTAGATTAATTACATTCAGTTTGTTCTCATGTAAGACCAAAAACACGAAATAAAATATGGTGGAATACAAGAGGCAAGGAAAAAGAAAAACTATTTTAGTATACTAAATGTAAAACATACTATATACATCTAACATTTTCCAAGCTCTCATAATAAATGCTGTAATGAGGTCATATCTGGGCAGCAGAGAAAAGCTGCCAGATTATACTGCTCTGGCTGCCAAATTCCAAGGCAGCTGGAGGTCTCTCATACACGTGTGAGGATATCATTTCCATGGAAACACCTGAGCGACCTCACTCTCATCTTTCCCTTCCCACCATATTTAAAGTTCTATACCAGTGCTGTTTATGAAAAAATTAAATTCCTTCAATGAAACCATTTTTATTTTTGTGTTCCCATAAAACCTGGCCACTGAGGTTGAGAGTTTTCTGGTGCCTTTTGGTTCAATCACATCAAGAAAAAGGACTGAAGTTCCTGCTTCAGCCTCTGGCTAAACCAACTCTTACTACATTAGCACTGATAGAGTTATCGTTTCAAACAACACAAGTAACATTAAGGTAAACCAAGGAAGGAAAAAATATTTATACTAATGACAGTAACTAAGAGCAAGAAACTGAGAAACCATGAAAAGGCTCAGGTCATTACCATCCTCAATACTCTATACTGCAAGTACAACCAGATGTTTGAAATCAGTAGTCTGAAGAGATGCTGTATTCCATTAATCTACTTTTTTGAGTTCTATTTTGGATTTGCTACAAAGTGACCACAAAAGAAATATGGTAATATTCTGCACAGCACAATGACTATAATTTGACAAAGTCACAAGCACATGGACAAACTGCAACTGTCATGTACCACATTTTTTCAGTGAGAAGAAATGAAGAGCACACACTGGCTATGACCATCTGAAACAAACAAAAGACTTCTCAGTGCTGCTTCAAAATGCCTAGTATATATTTTATAGGCTGCAGGAAAGAAAATGAGACAAAATTTTAAAATCTAAAATCAAATTTATAGAATAAATTCATCAGATATTTATCAGGATAATCATTAAATACTTTCTTACCGGTCTGATGTGTCACTTGTTACTTGATGCTTTACTGTTGAACCATTCTTAATGGAGTCTTGTCTTGTGAGCCCTTGAGATCTGTTTTTGTCCAAAGCTTGTGTGGATATGTCACCTGGTGGTCCTTGGTACTGCGGATGCTCCTGCAGTTTTGCTTTTTTCTCTTGAGGTGCTTCCTCATTCCTCAGAGCTCTAATTCCTTCTTGCTCTGGCTGCTGTGGTGCGTGTGATCCACTGTTATAGAACCAGGCTCCTGATTTTGTGAGGATTTCTTGTTGTTTTCGGCACAAGTTACATACCCACATTACCTGTTCAGACATATTTAAATGTAAAATCCATTAGCTTGTAAACACTGAAGACAACGTTTTCAGTAAGCACACATCAATTGACTGCTACCATTTCCAAAGGTAGAAAAACTACAGTTTTAATTCTATTAAAATTACAATATCTTAGCTACAATACAATAAAATACATCTGTACAACCTTGGAGTAACTAGTTTTGGGGGAAAAAGAAATGCTTTCAGTATTTTTTATTTTCATTATTTGTAATACAAGGAAAAACAACAGATAGTAGCAATATAAATGAAAAGGTTCTAATACTGAGGTTCCAAGTTTGATAAATATAAGCTTTGAAAATTAACACTATAATTTGAGGATGATAGAAAAAATTAATTTAAAAATCATTAAATTTTTAATCCATTTTAATTATCTCACTAAGTGTAAGGAACTTTAGAAAAGGTCATCTGCTGCTGCAAACAAGTAATTTTGTAATTCTCCAAAACACTCTGCTGATTTACTTCCATGGTGGTCTATATCTGATGATTACAAGAAGATGCTGACTTCAAAGAAATTACTTCAATTTCAGAGCAATTTTAAATTAATGCTGTTTTATAACTAAAATAAAGAAATTTATAAAGTGGTGTTTCTTTCTTCTTCACACCCACAATTTAGCTTTCACTATATGCTTACTAAATTATTAAAATTATTACAGCTTCCCAGTTGTGTGATCCTGCATATAGAAATGAATTTTTTTTAATATTCTAAGATGTACTTCTTTGCAAAGCTTTTGTATCTGATCACCCTAGTCACACGGCAGTTCAGAAAATCAATAACTCCAACTATCTGTAAGTTAATTTCATAAGAAACATTCAGTTATTAGACTATATGAGAATAAATCAATGCAGTGAATCAAATACAACACACCAGTCATGAACACATTGGACCATTCAAACTGATTATTGTGCTAACCCAAAATTTGGATTGTAAATAGAATTAATTCACTGCAAGTTTCATCCTTCACTCCTTAATCTTCATTTTTCTTAAGTCTTAGCTTCCTTTTCTTTCTCTTCCCTTTATAGATTTTTGTCTGAGTTCACAGACAAAAATTGTACCAGTTTTACTATACATTCCTTCTACACTCAGCCTTCAAACTAGTTACCACATCTCCAGTCTAATCCTACAGCAAACTGCTTTTTTTGCATGTTTTAGAGTATAGGACATGCAAAAGCTTACATCAATGTTCATCACTCTTTTAAATGCAGCCAGCTCCATGGAATTATATGGAAGATGTAGTTTCTACCTTCACAATACATCTAGCTCAGTCCTCTAGAAAAGGTTTCAGAAGTTGCAATCTGTATCTTGTTTTCATTCTTCAGGCTGTTATCTAATAGATAATTTGGGCCATGCTCTCTAGTCAAGTCTCACAAAAATCTTTCAGTGACAGCCTCATATTACTTGGATGCAAGGTTCATACTCAAACTAAAGTCACCAACTGCCTCAGTCACAAACTGTTGGGCTGAGGCAGGAAAAGAGGCATCACTTGCCCATTTGATGGTAGTGGTATGCCCCCCATCCTAGTAAACTTCCTTCTTATCTTTTTATAGGGCTGGTATAATTCATGAGAACTCATGCCTGCTTACATCAATGAGACAGAAGAAAACACCAAAGCACTGAGGGCAAAAAAGAGACTCCCCAAGAGAAGCTTGCTCTCTGAGGTATGTTAGAGAATGCCCTCAGAGGACATTCAAGGGTCAAAACTGTGCATGCTTCAGGCCCGGACATCATTCAAATACAAATTTAAGAACTGGTCTTAAAGATAAAACTATCCTTGCTAATTGAGTTAGAAAATACAAGAGAAAGCACCAAAGTGAAATTTCAGAACCCAAGACAGAAATATTTTTGCCCTCTTTAATCAATAGAAATTAAAAGGCTTTAATATTTCTGCTGGGTCTGTACACAGCTGAAAGTAGTTCTAAACTTTCCATGTATGTGTCAGAGCAATGAAAGAACCAGATGTGATACAATTATGTAAGTATACAAATATATAACAACCTGAATGACGAATGAGAGAAGATCCCCTACAGTTCTCATTTGCTATTTTCACTTCTTTTAGTAGATGTTAAAATATCACAAAAACTAGATTCTACAGTCAAAACACGTGGGCAACTTTTTCCTTGCCTGACAGTTATAATTTTGTCCCCAGACAATGGATTCCAGGATGACCAGCATTATTCTCTTGGACCCAGCAGAATAAGAGTTCCCTCTGAATTAATATGATTTCCTATTACCTTCTCTAAAAGTAAAATCAGGAGGAGTACTCCTAATCTAACCTGATTCCTGAAAAGTTTATTTAGAGTATTTCAGATTGAAAAAAAAAAAATAATCCAACACATGGCATTTAAAATGCATGGGTTTATGAATTTTGCAGATTTTTTTCCTACTTTTCTAGGAGCATTTAATGATAATTACAGGTCATACTTCAGATAAAGCCTTATTTCCAACTTCAGCATGCAGGATTTCATAGTGTTTACCCTAACATAATTTTAGCTTCAAATAATCACACAGAGTGAGAAGAATGGGAACTGTCATACAGACAGAAATGTTTGTGCTCTCAGTGAGCACAAGAATTAAAAGCCCTCAGATAGTACTGGGCAAAATTGTCTTCCCCATCTTATGGCAGTATGTAGAAGCATTCTTGCAATTTAAAAAATACTGGTAATTTGTAGTGCAGACCTCTCAATTAAATGACAGACTCTTGTAAGATGGTGTCCCAAGAGCACAGATGGGAAGGTGGCATGTTCCTGGACAGGATTTCTCCTTCTGCCCCAGGAGCCTGGGACAGAGAGCTCAGCAGCTCACACACATGCAGAGCAGGTCTGTCCCTGCAAGTCCCTGCCAGGACAGAGCCTTTACTGGGACTGTGACAGCAGCACTGCAGAGAAGCAAAGGCCACAGGAGCAGACTGCATGTTCAATACATGCATTTTGACAAACCTGCGAGGAGAAAACAGAATTTTCCCTTCTAAAATAGAAATTAAAAAGGACTAACCCCTTACATCAGAAATCTGCACTCCAGGGTAGGCACACTCTCTACTACACACATTTGCAACTCTCTTAACCACCCTCCAAAAAACAGTCGTGAGCACATTTTGTACACAAAAATCAATGTTGCAATTTGAGGGTGTCAATCCTTCACACTAGAACACTGCCAATTTGAAAAGGAAAACAGGGGGAAAAGTCTCCTCTCCAACGTTAAGTACTAGTCCAAAACTAGAATCCCCAGTACTAGTGGCAGTGGATGTGCTTTTCCATAGGAAAGGCTGAAACACCACCTAGTGCATACAACAGGCATTGCTGAAGTTCAGTTATCAGCTTCTCATTGCTGATAAGAGCGCACTAAACATACCTGACATTTTCACATTACCCCTTCTATCCATTTTTTCAAAGAATAATTTCTCTTTTTATATATACAACACTGAAAAGAAGTATTCCAAATTTGGATTTAGACAGATTTACCTTAAACTTTCCATCTGCTTTCCATTCTCAAAGGTTAGTTCTATACTGTGAACTAGTAAGTTCTAAATCACTTTTGATTTCTTCACTATTTTTGCCAAGATTATTCATAATATGCTCCCACTTCTAACACTGCCCAGCAGCTTTCATCACATATTACCAGCACTTATTATTACATGGGCCCATAAAACAAATTCTGCAAAACCTACAATAATCAGCCATTTCACATCTACATATCAGAAATAAATAATGCACAAAAATATCACTTCTTTGCACTGTCCTAAAAAAAGATATTAAATTTTTTGTTCTTAGATAAAATTCTTCAAAACATATTTGACATACTACTTTAACTTCAACAAATGGGAAATGTATTTATCAATAAACTACATCCACAGATATTTCAAGTGAAAACATAACACAATTTAATAAAAGAATATAGTATGACGTTCATTTTAGTATTTTCAGATAGATCATTTGAAAAGATAGCTACCTTAAAAAATACCATTCACTGTTCCTGTAAGTACAGTTACAGATGGATTAACACTAAATCCTGAGAAGAAAATGGAAACCTGATTTTATTTAAGATTATATTAAAAGGCTCAGTATATTTGATTATGCATAAGCTTCAGTTTGATAGCTTTGACACTACAATCCCAAAAATAATTACACCAAATCCTCATCACTCTTTAGAACATTACTTCAAATTACAGGTGTGCTGAGGTGAAAAACTGTAGTGGAAGCTTTCATTTCAGTAGTATTTCAGCAAATCTATTAGAGTTCATCTGCTTGGCAGAAGCATCTAATATATATATATTAGCATTATATTAACTGCTGTGCTTGCTGCTAGTAATCTTAAGTAAATTTCATATGTTTTTGTTGGGTTTTTTGGCTCTCATATGTCATGTAGGATAAATTTCTTTAAAAATCATGCAAGGTAATAAGACTACAGCACTGGAAAGAAGGAAGAGATAAAAGGAAGAATAGAGAAACTCTGCTAGGGTTATCAAGGTCACTAATCATGATTACAAACACATTACTGCTAGTCTTTTTTTTTCCCCCTAATTTGTTACCAGTAAAAAATTTCATTGCATCATAGTTTCCAAGGAACTATAAGCTGAATAAGTGAAGGTCCTGGATCTGGAACTGTGAGGATCCCTTTGAACATCATCTCCCCAGAAAATGAGAAAGACCTGATTTTCTGGTTATTGGGGTTTTTGTCAGAATACATTAAGATCTCTCAAAATTTTCCAGCAAAATAACGACATTGTTAATTGTCCCCGTCAGAAGTAAAACTTTTTAGTACACTACTTATTAGTTATAAATCAATCTTCCTCAAATCAGACTAGAAGACTTCTAGAAGTTAGCTAGAACAGAAAATCTTACCTACTTGGTTCTATACACTACCAAAACATGCCTCATGTTTGCACTAAAAAAAAAAAAAAAAAAAACAAAACAAAAAAAAAAACCCCAGTAATTCCCTTTTGATCTCCCCATCTGAAGTCTATGTTCTCTCTTACAACCAAGAGTACTGACTTGCACTACTGGTGAGGGAAAAATTTGTGCTGTTTTCTGTAAGTTGTTTGCTTTAAAACAATTTCTGGGTTGACATTCCTTTTTCACGAAAGTGTCTATGACTGTGGAAGATTTATATATAGCATATGCTATCATAGCCAACATTCATATTTTTGGAGAACACAGAGGCTTTTGCAATGTCTGTATGATTTCTCTATAGAGACATAATTCTAGTGGTTTGGGTCCAGAATACAGATGCATCTTCTGCAGCTGCTGAGATCTATTTTAAAGACATAAAATCATTATTTTGGAGTGAATGGAATAAATCTTTATGCTCATACATTGTAAGCAGCAGAGTCTGGTTATAACTTTAATGAAACAGAAAGTCTTCCATCTCATTTTACTGTTCTGACTGTACAGACAAGTCCCCTTTTCATTTCCTTCTGTTACATTAATGCCTTTAGTCAATGAATACATTACATGAGCAAAGTTAATCTCTGAATTTGTGACTTTTATAAAAGTTGATAAAGATTACCTGTTGTTTCAGTATTTTGCTATGCCACTAGTCTGTGCTATGGTACTGACTTTCATTTCTATGTTATGATCAGTTTGACTGAATGTCAAAACTGCTATAATGTTTATTTGTCTTATGTCTGTAATGACAAATGGATACCTATCCCCCAAAATTGTATTAAATATCACAAGAATTCCAATACCAGCTAAGAAAAGTGGGTAAGTCTATAATACTGGTATGAGACAAACACCTTTACATATATTTTAAGGGATATGTGTATTTGCACTACAAAAATTCTTTGAGAGTGATTGTATTTGCTCTTGACTTTGTAGGGAATGGATATGTCATGTATGAAAAGTTATAATGGTAGTAAACAACCAAGTCAGATTGTAATAAGTGTATCACTTCTTGTGCATGCATATGATACAGTATATATTTACATGACACTGCCTTTCAAGCAGAAGAGAAAATTATATAATTTTAATTTTTAAAAGGTATACTCTTTTGTTCTAATGTGGCCTTATTCTAATGGACAGGGTATCTCTTTTGCATCACCCTTTTACTATCCCTAAGACATTTACTAGTAATTTTGTTCATACATTTTTTTTCAACCCCTCTACATGCACAGTAGGAAGTAGGACTAGAAACTGTTAGAACACTAATCTAGCTGTGTTGATATAAGCCAAAGCACATCCTTCCTAAAATACACTGTATAAAAAGAAGTTCATGTATAAAATATCTGATATTCTGATGTTTAAAGAATATCCTTAATATTAATTAATAATTGTAATTAATTTAATATTAATAATATTCTTAAAATTAATATTAATTTAATAGCTGATATTTAAGGTCTACAAAGGCAATAATTTGGGTTTTTTCATTATGGTACAGGCACAACTCAAAACTGTCCAGTCTATGCCAATGAAGACAGTGCATAATTCCCACACAGTGACATATTGACCTTACTTTGCTCCTTCATCAGCTTTCATGAAGAACTGGAATGGTGTACAGACTTCCAGTAAGAAAATGGCTATTGTGACATTGGGTGTTCTTTGGACATAGTACAAACTGGTCAGTCCTATATCTCAACAAAAACAGCTGCACTGCTTCCAAAATGGAATTCATAAATCTACACAGTGCTCCAGAGGACCTTGAGTGTTTATTAAATAAGTGCACTAGATTTGTCATGAAATAAACCTGCTCTAAGTGAACCAAGTTTACAACACTTCACAAAGGATGTCTTTAACCCTGGAAATCTGAATAATTACTCAGTATACTGAGAATATGTACAGTTGACCAAGCTACAGTTGTACCAAATTTGCAGATTTTTAACAGTCTCAGAAAAGCAAAAGAACTGAGCACACAATTCCTGCACTTTTCTCAGGAAACTTAAGCTCATTAAGTACACTGGATAGGAAGAAACCTCATGGATTGCTTCCAGTTGCCTGATATTTCAAAGAAAAAAAATTTTTTTAAGCTTCATAATATAATAAACTTTCTTAAAATTAACTATAAATAATGAGCCCAAAATCTGTCAAAATGATTTTCCAAGTCCTAGCAGCTACAATGGAAAAAATGCCTTTCAATTTCAGTGCTCACATATTCCAAACTAGTTTATTGCTGTTTATTCTTATACCAGTATCATCATTAAGTGCAAATAGCTCCTTTCTCTCCTCAGTGTTTGCTGCCTGATGTTTTTATAGTGACCAATCACATGCTCCCTGCTTTTATTTTTCAAGACCAAATTGATTTTGCTCTTTGAGACTATGCCTATACTAGCAAGACATAACCCTGTCACAGGGCCAGGTGCTGGCCCAGGATTGCCTGCTAATTCCTATGATTCCTGGCACAGCCAACCCTTGCTAACCAGCATCTCCCAGACAATGCCAGCACACCGTGTAGGAGAACAGCATGGAGCAAAAACTGCTCCTAATAAGCAGCTTGGACTCAGTTACCCTGCTACAGGATTGTTGATCACACAGGTGTCCTTGGCCTGTAGTTCACAGAAAAAAAGCCTTATTAGTTCTTAAATTCCTGATTTTACACTTAGCAGTATTTTATCACACCCATTTTCACTGCAGGAGTTCAGAAGGTCATCTGGCTCTCTATTGTGCAGTATCCCATTGCTCCCCTGTGCTGATAAGTATCCAACTTTGTGAAACCAATGTATTTAATTACAGCTTTCTTGTTCTCTATGCCAAGGCCACTCGTGAAAATATTAAAGGTCTTCCCCAGTACTAAGGCTTGAGGAACACATCTAGCTTTCCTCTCCATTTCTTCATTCAATTAACCCTCATTGTTCCAGTTTAACCAGTAATTTCTGTCAGTGTACTATAATTTAAGCTTCTGCAAAGAAGTTAGGTTTTTTTACACTAACCCTCAGCCTTCCCTGCACAACAAGTTACTTGAACTCTTCAGTTCAATCATTTTTGCCTATTTTTTCCCTTAATGCCTCAAAAAATAATTCTATCTGTAAAGACTGTTGTTAGAGCAACTCTGGATTAAAAATTTGTGACAGAGAAAAGACAAATTTTTGGTAAAAAATAGGTAGTTATAGTTGCAATAAGGAAATACAAATAGGCATTAGAATCATTAATTTTCAAAATTTTTCTAGCAAAGTGAATGACACTAACGACTCTTACACAAATATTGAATGTCTGAAAATATTAAGGATTTTTAAAATAAAATACTATTACCATATTTTTAATTATTTTAATAACAATTATTTATTATGAGATATTATTACACTAAATATTTGTTTTCCACCAAATTTGGGACATAGTAGAAACAATCCAAATGGCACTTTCAAGTTATTCTATTTTACCAAGACTTCTGTTCTCAAAGACAATATTAAATAATATTCAAGTATCATAAAGTGGTTTCATTTTGAGAATTTTGTTTCCTACAAGTCTCAATTAGATGTTATTTATGCCTCTTTGTGTTCAAAAAATCTGTACTAATGTCACAGCTTCATTAAGGGACTAGCTAATAAAAATAACAAATTATCTACAGCCCAGAGGTGCTGAGCATATTCATCAATTAACACTTGTAAATTGTCTGAAGATGAATGGCACTGAGTGTTCACAAGTTATTTATAAATATAAGACACAATATCAACATCAACACGGGACCAAAAGGGAGGAAATGTGACAGGACCACAATAAGCCTGGGGTCTGCATGCAGATGGCATTAAATTGAAATCAACAGAATTATACCATTTACATCATCTGTGTCATCATTCATTACTGAAATTGTCTGAGAAAAATGAAAGATCCAACTCTAATGAAATGTAACATAATGGTAATAGAAAAATTGAGATGCTTATCATGTAGTTACTGCTGTATTGAGTCTCACATAAACATTCTTCAACTTTACATGAACTTGCTGCCTGTAGTCACAGCAGCACAACTCTCAGACAAAATGTAAAATATATAGAATCATAGAATATGTTGAGCTGGAAGAGATCCATAAAGAGCATGGACTCCAACTCCCAGCTCCTCAAATGACTGCCTGCAACTGAACCATATCACTTATGAGCATTATCCAGATGCTCCTGGAACAGGCTTGGTGCCATGTCCAGATGTCTACGGAGACTGTTCCACTGACCAACCACCATCTTGGTGAAAAAACTTTTCCTAATGTCCAGTCTGAGGCTCCCCAGCCCACTATCCCTCCCTATGCCTATGAGGAAGCCCCAGACTGCAATGAGGTCATCCCTCCAACACCTCCAACCAGGACAAGCCAAGTGACCTCAGCCACTACTCGTAAGTCTTGCCCTAGAGAATTTTCACCACTTAAATCTCCTTCCCCTGGACTCACTCTAATAGTCTGATGTCCTTTGTAAAGTGTGGTACCCCAAACTGCACACAGCGCTCAGTAAGGCCACACCAGCTCATGGAATGGTGGGACAACCACCTCCCACCACCCTTCTCCATGCTGTGCTATCCAGCCTGGAAACCTAAACTGAGTTCACACTACAACAGCTGCACATCTTATGCCTGCAAGAGATGCACAGAATAGTAAGAAAATCTAACTTTTTTTTTCTTAATTATACGTATGTCAGTATGTTTGTTTCATGAATTTCAAAATAGAATAGAGTAAAGGTAAAAGAAAAAAGCAACAGCCTTAGTGACACGTTACACAGACAGGTATATATGCCTGTGAATATGATGGAGAGAAGAATAATATTTAACAAAAGGAAAAGAGGAACAATGAAATAAAGCTCTTTTTTTCCTTTATTTTTAATTCAATGTAAAATAGTCCCCTTTGTTAGGAAGCCAACATAGTAAACTGCCTAGAGTTCTAATTTATATATATGACATATTTATGTACTTCCATATTTATATACTTCGATATTTATGTACTTCCATATTTATTTCTTACTTTAAAATAGCTACAAATCCCACATATGTTACTACTTCAGCAGTGGCAGCTAGGTGAATACTTCCCCTTCTCTGCTAGTATACAAATTAGCAGGCTTTGAAAACATTATTAGTGAGAATTATCACCTTCCCTAAACTTATTTCTATTTCAAATTCACTCAGATGATTGTATCTACAGTTTAACGACCACTTCCTGCTTTAGAGTTCTTTGATATCATTCCTTCTTGCAGGAAAAGTTAAATATATCATGATAGAACTCTTCACATACATATTCTGTGTATGTGAACTGACAGTGCAAAGCAGTCATACTTTAATAAGTCCTTCTTGTTCTTCCTAACTCTTAATATGAGAATCCAGATGAAGCAAGAACAGCAAACAGCCATGGACAAAGTCTCTTGAAGAACATGGATAACTGGATTTCTCTTCAAGAAAGAACCCACACTGCAATTACAATATGCAGCTAACAACTAAGTAGTAGACTTTTCAAAGAATATTGCTGAATTATAAAAATAATTTTGTCCTGAAAAACTTTGCATCAGTATTTGAAGCTCCCACAAGAATAAAAGGCTTTCTAGAAGTATATCCTGGAAACTCTGTCTGTGTCTTAGAAAGGACATAGAATTTGCCTTAAAAAGTGCATGTAGTTGGTTTGGAATTCTTTCTAAATAGGCTGTGTAGTTTTACATTCCAACTCACAGCTGGAAGCTCCTATCAATTTAGCCTGTTAAACCACTGAATCTTACTATTGATACATCTCCATGTGGGGCTTCTGCTTCTCCCTTTTCAATAGCTTTTCAATATTCACTACAGATAACATTGAAGGAAGCAAGTCAGCTCTGTGAAGACACCACATGCAGCCTATATAAATGGGAAAGACTAAATGTTTGAGGCTTTAGAAGTGATTACACAGACACATTTTTTGAGAATAAATCCTGACAAAATGGTTTCTTTATTAAAGAATTTTTAATCTCCTCAGAAGATGATGTTAAATGTGCTTTAATTCTCTATTCTGGACCAGACCTAACCCACATTTAAGTCCATGGAAAGTGAAGAGGGTGGTCTCTGATAAAGCGGTCCTTTTCTTCCCTAACTCCTAAGTGTAAGTTGTAACTGGTGGCATGCTCTCCTTTGAGTAAGAGCCTTACATAGCAAGCAGCCATTCCATGGACTTGGGGCATGAACAAACCCTTACCCATATCAGTATCAGAATACCATTCATAATACTAAATATATCTATAGCATTTTTTTTAAGCTTATGGTACAATAAAATTACAGAATTCTAACATTCTAGATAGCTATTTTATTTCACACTCTTTTATAAATAGCCAGTTAAGATAAATAGATGAATAAGCTATAAAACAAACACAATCATATTAATCTAGAAGGACTCTGGAAACAAATTATGACAAAAAATCTTTTGCAATATAGTCAATATTAATAAAGCACTTTCTATTGAATAAAGTATAGCTTTTTAGACCTTTTTAGTGAGTACTTGAGATTGGTGTCTGAATCTAAATTTTGAACTAATTTTCACTTTTTGTTATAGAACAATGCAAATAATTATGGTCCTCTCAAGTTACTGAGGCCAGACATTCACTACACAGAAAGTTTTCTTTGGCCACTCATAATGATGTCAATAATAAATAGAAGTCAAACAAGGATTAGATAAAGCTAAAAAGTAATTTGAAGCAAAGTAGGAGGAATTTGCTTCACACCTACAAAGCAAAACTAATTTGTTAAAAAATAGATAATCATGGTGCTATAATCTAAAAATCAACTAATGTTGAATGCAAAGGCACTAGGCAATTGTACACATTGGGAGAAATAGGCATTTGAACCCTATCTTTGATGTAGAGGTTAAACTATTCTAATCTCTTACAAAGATCCCAGACTTTGCCTATCTAAAACAGTAAGAAATCCAAATCGTTAACAGCAATACATATCATCTTTCATAATCACATGACCAAGTATCTGAGAGCAAGTACACCTTAATTACACGGGTCATGACTCTGAAGTTATGTAGCAATTACACTGAAACTGAAAGATGAACAGGTTAAATGAACACTAGTGATTAACACTGACCAACTTTAAACATTTAAAGATAAAGGGGATGTAAATGTATTCATAGTAAAATTTTACTCAGATTCCCATTTTAATTAACAAAGATACATCTGGATTCTATCAGTATTAAAAAGTTGTAGGGATTTATTTTGTGATAGCATATTATCCCCCATAGAAATCCTTTTAATATTCATTTGGCTTAGAAAATATTGGTATTTTATTTCTTGCAGATCTAAAATGCTAAAAAGGGCTTGTGAACTATATGAAACTTATTCTCAAAAAGCCACAAACAGAAACACATGTAAATGGAACGAAATTGAATTAGCTACCTGAAATCCAGGCTTTTCTGTAGATCTTCTTGGTGCTGAATGAAGGCATCTTTATAATAATTCAAACCAAGGAAGTTTTCATTTTTGAATACCCTGTTTATAGTTCATAGGTGACATCTTGTTTTAAACACAGAATTTTTCACGTTTATTTAAATTTTTCCTTGAATGCACTGAAGTTCAACATCTGCTAAAACTGCCTACATAAGTGCACTCATACTGAGCTGAATAACTATCTTGTCTGTGCATATAAATACCACTTCCTTTTTTTCACACAGCAGATCTAAAGAGCAAACAGATAGTAACCCAGATGCAAGGCCTTTTTCCTTTAATTCCTCAACCTACCAGTAAACTGTTCCTTGAAGACACAAGCTAAATAAAGCTCTAAGAGTTAAGGGGGGGAAAAAAACACCTTGAGAGTTTGCCGCTTTACTCTATTACTAGCAATGTCTTCATTATTTATATATATAGGCACTGGTTTCCAGCCACTGAAGCTGAACCTAGATAATTAAACATTTATACCATCCCCTGCTGTGCCATAATGTCTAACTGTGTCCAAAGAGTCCTAGGTGTGCTGTTACACACCTGGGACTGAAATGAGGAATTTGCTGAGCTACCTTTGATAAAGGTCTACACCTGGAACTTAATAGCACATGGTAATGTTTCTGAATATTGCAACAGATGGCAAATAAAACTTACTGCTCAAGAACTGTTTCATCTTCTAATTCTAGAATTACTATTTGTAATTGCTCTTTCTCTATTAATTTGAACAAAAGAGAAAATTTATTGATGTGCTATAGTTTCTATTGTTATAGCAATGTTTCCATATGTTTTAAGACAAGATTATTTTAGGATAGCTTGAAGAACAATTTCAATGGAAAACAAATCTATTTTGAAAAATTTGAAGTTAAAAGATAAATTTCTAGTGCTATCAGGATGAGAAAAATAGCTAGCAAAACAAAAACTGGTCACTCTAATTTCACCAGACTCTCTCTAATCACTTCTAGCTCTTTTCAGAAATTCAGTATCATCTAAAACCAAACCGGCTACTTCTAATTTCTGTAATGTAAAATTACACCACCACAATGTATATGTAAAGGATAAGGTTTATAGGAAAAACTAGTGTCTTTTACACTGACTCTTGTGGGTGAAAAAAATTACACAAGCTTTTGGGCATATAAACCCTTGCTCATCTAATACAGAAGTACAAACATGACTGTAAAAAGAATTACAAACTCACTTTCATAGTTATCTATACATTCTTAAGCAAGAAACATATCTTAATACATATGGAGCATAGACAACAAAAGAAGTCTCCTTACATGGATCTAAACCCCCATGTAGCCATTGGATTGAAATTGCTAAGACCATTGTGAAGCTACATCACATGAAGTTGTTTTATTTTTATTTTCCCATTAAATTTCAAGCAGAAGCTGGAAAAGTAGATTGGCAGTTCCAAGGAAGACATTCCCTTTTCCTTGAACACTGTGGGGTTAAGCCAATGATCTGTGCATGAGAAAATAGGACAACGGGCATTGCAAGACAAAAAAAGAGAAAAAGAAATCCCCCACTATCTCCAACAACTCAAAGAAGTTAACATTAAGTTGGACTGTGGACTACAATGTAGTGTAATCTCCATGTTCTTGGACTGTGATGGCCAACTGACAGTGTGTTTTTGGTATGACAGTAAGGCCCTAAAATTTAGCAACACGTGAGATCTAATTTAGACAAAACATTTGTATGCTAATTTAACCATTAGTAGGAGGTATTTACAATGTATAGCCCTCACCAGGATTTCAGGCAAGCTTAAATATCTTCTACTTACAGATTTAAAAACTGATGTATATTGACCACATTCTCATGTCGCATCATGACAGTCTTGAAAACATTGAAAATAAAGCTAGGTAACGTATTTTGAGTAGAGGACATTACTTGAGTGCAGGATAATTTTGACAGGCAAAAGGAGAACCTAGTATTGAAATATGTTTGGCAATCGAATTTCAACCAAGAAGTTTGTTCACCTGCTGCAGCAGGAGGTGCTTCCTGTTAGTGATCAAGGAAACAAGAGTGCAGTTGGAGTGCAGTAAGATAAAGGAGAGCAGCTCAGACAAATGGATATGTGAGAAACAGGATCAGAGAACAGGCTCGGACAAGCGGCCCAAGTGGCTTCAGGAAGATCTAAGTTTTCAACTCTGAATGACTTTTAGAGATCCCAATCTGAAAGACAATACTCAAGAGCTGAGGAAAATTATTAAGCTTCCCACAGCAAAGAGATATCTCAGAAAATGATCCTATATAATAGCTGGTACAGGAGACTTTTGTCAGAGGTATTCTGAGTACAGGAAATATTCTATAGTTTTTGTGAGTCTCTTTCTAAAAAGGGGATTTTTTCCAAATTTCAGTGATACAGATATTAACATATTTCTTAAAAAAAACAAAAAACACACAGAGCATACACAGGCCATTAAAATCTTCATGAGACTGCATGTGTTTCTTCATAAGACAAAAAATCAGCTTGCATCAAGTGTCAAGAACAGGGTAAGAGTTTCCCCAAACAGATATTTTCCAATAGCAATAAGGCAGAGGTTAAAGCAACTTATGGCTTCTAAATATTTCTCACATTTGTTCAGTTCCAGGTGACAAAGTTTTCAGGTGATGTGGAGGTAGAGACCTACAACACTGATGGTTTAGAAATAATACAGAACTTGGTAGGGCCCAGGACCTCTTCAGAACAACAGAAGTAAAATGAGAAAAACCTTCTCTCTTACAACAGTGAAATTTTCACAAAAAAGTGACAGAAAACACTATCATCAACACCTAGGCCTCTCCTGACTGGAATTACAATGTTGATTACTTTGGAATATGGTGAAGAAAAACTGGGGAATAGGAACTTTTAAGTGCAATAAGATAAAGTGATGGAGAATAATGCTCTATGATAATTGCTTTTTATCTTTTCTACTGTAATTTTATATAGAATTGTTTCATAAAAAGGTTCTTAGGACTGGTGAAGGTATCAGAATGGATTTTTAAATACAAGTAATTTGTCTGTGTTTTAAGTATTTCAAATTTAATAAGATTAGAAAGTTACAAGACTTACTTTAAAGAAAGTGTCAAATATTTTATTTCCTTGCACAAGAAATAAAGACAGAACAAAAAGCAAGTTTCCTTGCATTCTTCCTCAGGTTTCTACTATACAAAATTATAAACAGTTTTGGTGAATGCTTTGATCTAAAACAGTTTAAACCAGATTCTCTAAAAACAAGCTCCTGAACGCACTGAAAGATATTAATGAACCAAAAAAGTATTAGAAGCTCTGAGGGCAATGTCAGTGCTGATTTTGTCACTTCAAACCTTGTCACTTGAAAACAAACATTTAACAACTATGAACCAATGTATCTAAACCTCAAATGTCCATAACAAAATGCTCCACTAGAATTTTATCAGCTTTAAAAAGCCAGATAATGACCAGCAAACTGAAAGAACTACATTTTCTCCTGTCAGCTCTTTCCAAACATATTAGGTTGCTTACTTATTTGTTGTCTCCAATGTATCAGTGGTTACTTTAAAGTCATGGTCTTCAAGCAAAGGTAAAGTCTATAATTTCTTTTAAATTCAAGAAAACAATCAGTAAAAATTAAAAAATTCTACTTTTTCATGTTCTACTATTTAAAATGAAAATATATTTTTGCCCAAACTGTATTGCACTTCTAGTTCCTCATCAGTTTAATCACACTTTCCATTACATAGTCACAAAATTTCACTATTCTAGCTAATGCTCATTTCAGCTAGGTTTCTCAAAGAAATCGCTACCTCATAGTCACATTTTGACTGAAAATTAGTGACAGAAATGCAGGAAATCTTTTAAAATGTACATTTGTCCTTAAAGAAGAAACATTCAGAAATTGGAAAAAATTCACACTACTATTTTTCAACTTTAAAACATGGACTGCTTCTTTCTCAGATACAATCTAACTCTTTTAATCTTAAGGTGAATTACTCCTTTCTGGCACACTGGGATCTCAATTTTGTAAAAGTACTTCTTTATATACCTGCCTAATGAAGGACTGAGACATTTCTGAGTCATTCCCATGTTCTGTGTGGGAAGAGGTACAGTGAGCTGTAAACTCTGAAGTGGTATTAATATCATGGAACCATATAATAGTTTGGGATGGAATGGACCTTTAAAGCTCACCTAGTCCAACGCCCTGCTATGGGCAGGAACATCTTCAACTGGATTGGGTTGCTCAGAACACCATTCCACCACCTCTTTCACTAGCCTGTTCCAGCATTTTACTTCCCACATTGTAAAAACCTTCTCTCATATCTAATATAAACCAACCCTCCTTCAGCAGAAAACCATATTCCCCTCTTCCTAATGCAGCAGGCCCTGCTAAAAATGTTTGTCCTCATCTTCCTTGTAAGACCCCTATAGGTGCTGGAAGTTGTTCCCAGAGTCTTCTCTTGGGATTGTTCAACCTGGAGAAATGTCTCAGCCTTTCCTCATAGGAGAGGTGCTCTGATTCCTCTAATCATTTTGGTGGTCTCCTCTGGACTCACTCGAAGGACCATGTCCTTCCTGTGCTGAGGACCCCAGAGCTGGATGCAGCACTGCAGGTGGAGTCTCACAAGTGGAATAGAAGGAAGTGTAGTATAAGTTCCCTTCTGTGCATGTTTAATGGTACAGCACTAAAACACAGTCAGGATCCACATCTAACTCCATTTCCCACCACCTTTAATAGCACCAGTAAACTCCTGTGTGGTTATCCCAACTATTAAACTGCTTGTGCAATCTAAACCTCTATCAAAAGATGCAACAAGATTTCTACAGGAGACACACTAAAATATGTTTCTAGCTCTTTACAGACCTGATGCTTTGAATACATCTCATTTTCCAAAGCCATGTTTTAATTGGGTCAACAAGACATCAACAGTCACCAAGTATCTATACCTTCATCTAGGAGCATTTTCTATTGAACTTGCAGTTCTATGGTTACAAAATATGGAATAGGCCTCCTAAGAAAGACTGGAATTCAGACATTCTACACTGACACTGGAAAATTAAGGATATAAAATAACATTAAGGCCTCACTAGGTGTATTAATGTACTGATAAATGATGTAGCATACAAAAAAATACTGTTTATATTAAAGGTACCTATTTTGATTGTATCTGCATTCAACACACCAGGGCTTTTAATCTTACAGTTAGTACTACAATAAAGAAAAATACCACTGCTGTTTTTCTTTCACAATGTCTATAGTTGAGAAAAAGTTGACGTAATATATTCATTGTTTTTTCTGCCTCCATAACTTCTAAAACATCTATTTCAAAATCAGTAGAAACATAAAGCAACTTGAGCACTGCCCTTATTCATAGAAAAAAAACCCAATTAGTTGATTAGCTAGGGAAATTCCTCTCCCTTTGCTCCCTAACCCATGTACATGGTAATGTCGTCGGATACTGCTGGGAGCCAAGAAAGCAGCCCTTTCTCAGGCTGCTCAAGGACAAGAAATTGTAACAATGATTAACACCTGTTGTTGATCACAGAGCCGTGCATGTACTACGTGATATTTTGCAGAAAGCATGTTTTCAAAGAGGTGTTGCCTTCTTGGACCAATGAGCCTTTACTGTTTTGCATTGCACTATCTATTCTATATAAATGCGATGGCCTTTCAATAAATCGCCTCTTCTTGCGGCTTTGCAGAGGTCGTGTGTGCTCCTAATCTGATAGCAACATGGTAAAGCTAGATAATAATATAACCTTATTACTGTGACCTCCTTCACATGTTTTTTTAATTGTATCTTCCAGGTGAATCTAGTATTTGGCATGGCTCCAACATAGATGTTATCACAGACATCAGTTGTTGGACTGACTGTGGGAATAAATACTGCTAGCATGCATCAATTACTTGCAAGATTATACAGAAAGGGTACAGTCTTCAAAGATAAAATTGTTCCTTTTTTATCTGCTTTTTGTATTTGACATCTACCTCTGTGTTCTACAAACTGCTGTTACTTCACAGCTTTTGAACTTTCATAGCCTTTTAGCTGTGAGAAATCTGATGATGTTGGCCAAAAGAAAGCTGTGTACCCCCTAACAGACCGGGGGACCAGTAGATGTCTCACCTTAAATGTCACTTGCCTTTTACTAAAGATATGTCCTAAATGGTAACAACTGCACATGGCTTCCAACTTCTGTGTGAAGCAAAGTATTTCTGAACTATGGGTGCAAGTCAAATGTGAGCCTTGACACTTCTATCAGAAAGAATAAATTACATTTTATTATAGAAAAAGCTGTTCTCTGTATACATTATCTAAAAGTATATGAATGTTAAATAATTTCTTTACTGCATCTCATACAGGAACTTATTTGCCAAGCATTACAGGGAAAATTGCTTTTGTAATTTTAGTTCTTTAGAATACAGCCAAGTTTGATGGAAGAAACTATTTACACTAGCTCATGTAATTTTCTCAATTCTGATGTTTAAAAAAAATACACTAATTTGGTAAAATATTGAAACATACCCAAGCTTATTCCCAAATTCAGATTTATACTACCATTTTTAAACCTTGCTAAAATGAAAGATTAAAATATTTACTGTATGTGTAATATTATCAAGACAAACAATGTCAGTGACGTGCATAACATTTAACATTATTTCAACATTATGCTGAATACAATATGTGCACTATATTTTAGGAAAGCCAAAAAACAGTTTAGAAAAAAAATGTATTAGTGGATGACTCTATGTCATTGCTGGCATATTCCTAAACATTTAGGATAGATATGTTTTCTTAATATTTACTGGTATCTAATTGTATTGTCACTGACAATCAGAACTGAACTACCATGCCAAAAAAAAATTACAACCTAAAATGTTGAGAGCATACATATTAGTGATACAGAGTGGAAAAATCATTACAATCACTTTATGCCACTTCTACAAGAACACAAATGAATTTTATCAAAGAAACACCTATGACAGAAATGACATTTACCTTTTTTAAGCTGTGCACATATATTGCAAAAGCAAGGGAAAGGCAGGGACATGCTCACAAAAGCTGCAAACAGAGAGGAATATCATGCATACTCTTCACAACAACTCACAGGTTATCAGTAAGCTATTTGAAAAACAGTTAAGCCTTTTATGCCAAGCATTGCTTTCATTTTAATGACGGTAATTCCTCTTGCCTTCAGTAGGAATTACACCTGTGTAAATGAGAGCAAATGTAGGGCAGGAAATAAGTCTACCATAAATGAAAAGAACTTTAAACAGAAAAAAGGTTCTAACCACTTTGTCCTCCTGGAGTTCATATCCACGAAAGCAAGAAAGAAAGAACAGGGAGGGAAAAAAAACACAAATAAGGAAATAATAACTTACACTTTGGAAACATGTTCTAGAAATTTTTAGTAAGACAAACAAATAAATATCAAAGGAGGTAATATGTATCTTTCTTATTTTCTGTAATGGTGAAGGAGATACACTGAAAATAAGTAATTTTAATAATTTTCATGAGTGAAATTGAGGCTGTTGAGAAATAAAAAAATTGTCCAAAAAATGCTCAAAGAGAATTATTTTCATTAAAAAAAAAAAAAAACAAAAAACTGGGAGTCATGCATTAATTATCTTTACCAAAAAAATGGGTCATCTCATCAAAAGGATGAAGCACTAAACTCATACCTTGAACCCCAGTACTGCAAATGATTAGCGCTCATCAGTGCTTTGCACTTGAAAAGAGTTCAGTGAAATTAAGAATGTTTGTTGACTACAGACAAATAGAGAGTATTTAAATGGCAAAATTGCATGTTGGCCACTCAATTAATCTTTAAAATCCTGGAGTTATAAAGCACAAGGAGACAGAGTTGGTCTCAAGTGTTTACTGCATGACATGCCAGGTCTATAACACATACACTTTGTTTTTCATACTCATCAATATTAAATACAAACATTCCTATTTGATTCTTTTCCTTTTAGAAATTGTCTTTTTAGCTGTCTAAAATTGTAAATGGAATAATAGTTTAGAAAAAAATACTCAAAGTATTTTCAATCAAAAATATTCTCTATTTTAGTGAATGAAGAACGATGATTTTATCTGGTATTTTAATTTCACATGCCAATACAGAGACTAAATCCAGGCACTTGGTTAAGCATTGGCCATGCTGGGAATACAACTGCTTACCAAAAAAGGGTAAAAGGGTAACAATTTTATAGATTTATTGTTCCAATACCTGTATGACATGTAACTTCATAACATGTAATTGTTATAGAAGGCTTAGGTTCCCTCCAATCATAAAGCTACAAACAAACAGTAGAGAACACAACAGAGGCCAAACAAGACAGGCAATAAAACACACAATATACAAGGAGAAGCTAAGGGAGATAGGTCTGTTTAGTCTAAAAAAAGGCTGGGATAGGGAAGGATGTGGGAAGATGGGAACTACTTGCATCCTTCAACTATCTGAAGTTTAGCTATAGGAAACACAAAAACAGAATTTTCTTGAAGATGCACAGGTAATAAACAAAATGCAACAGCTAAGGGATTATATTGCATGTAAGAAAAAAAGAAAATCACCAGAGTTGTTAATCGTTGAAAGAGGTTGTCCAATGGGGTTAGGGGTTCTCTCTCCTAGAAGGTTTTTACAATTCAGCTGAACAAGGTCCTAAAAACCTCATCTGACTTTGAAGTTAATCCTGCATGGAGTAGGAGATTGGTCTGGAAAAAAATTCCATGGGTCCCATCTAACCCAATTTATTCTATGACACCATGTCAGTGGCAAAAGATTTAAGTATTTTAAAGATGCTATGGGTTTTAGTGGTATTCTCAGTTACACAAACAGTAAATAGCATAGGAAGCTATCTAAATCACAGGACATCCATGTATTATCACTCTGTGTGCAGAGACATATTTTTCTGCTCAGTACCAGCTGGCCTCATACTTTCCCAGCATGGTTTCCTGTCCCACTGCAGTAAGAAAAAGTAGTGTGCAGAGACATTTTATATGGAAACATCTAGAGCTTTGATTTCTCATCGTCACCTCTGAAGAAATACACTCTACTATCCAAGAGAATTATAATCCATGAGCATAATTCAAAATGCTGTCATTCATACTTCGACCATAATAGTAACCAAGACTTGATTCACACAATCAACTTATGTTGAATAATATCCAGGATGAAGAATCTCTTTTCAGAAACAAGCTACAATATATAAAGATATGTGAAGTTCAAGATATGCCATCACACTTTACCAAACACCTAAGATTGCCTCCAGCCTCTCAGCTTCCTCCACACACACTGTCAAACATTCTTGAGTTCATAGCAATACACTGCAAGCAATGACATGACTGATGATATAAAAGACAACTTAGTAAGGCATTTCAGTAGCAAAGGCATTAGAGAAATCATTCAATTCAGTTTTCAAAGAACAGTGGTATTTGTCCTGTTCCACATGAAAGGGCAGATATATTTTAACAGTGGTTTTAAGGGGAAAGGCCTTATCTCCATGATTATTCAGACATACAGAAATGTTAGCAAAATTAGTGGAATTCCACCCTATACTCAAAATAAAACTAGAATTCATCCCTTATCCTTTTTTCTAACAAGATCTGTTACAAGGTCAATCTGTCATCTGACTGCATGAGCCAAAGCTACTTTTCAAGACTATTTTTCACACTCTAATTGCCTAAAATTATAAGTCTGGCTAGAATTGTGAGTTCTTCACTGTATCTGGATCATAACCTTTAAGGTTTATGAAAACTATAAAGTAGTGAAGGGTTCAAACATGTAGTCTCTGTTGAAATTGAGACCATCATTTGCTGTTTATTGAGATCAAAAGGGCTGTCAAATGTAAATAGTTTCAAATAAATAAAATTAATAACAGAAACAGTTTGTGCAGTTGTCATTTGAAGGGACTGATCATATAGCTTGTATTAAAATCACAGGGGGTTTTTAACAAGCAAGAGAATCCAAATAATCAAAGAAATGCAGATTCTGAATATCAGTTCTGCTAGGCATTAGCTTGCAAGTGAAGTTCACAGAATGGAAAAGGTGCTCCTGGTTCAAAATGGCAGTTGTGCAAGGGTTTTTATTCTTGGCATTAAATTTGAACAATTTGAAGAAGTGTTTTGCTGAAGGGCTATGCTGGGACAGCATTCTGCTATACTGTCCCTGCAGAAGCTGGGTCAGCAGCTTGGGCAGGGCCAGGAGGAGGCAGAAGGGGTGGCACGAGGCAGATCATGATCCCACTTGCAGACTTGTGTCCCACAGCACCCAAGGATGGGGCCCAGGGCCAACAAAGAACCCAGGTCCCCAGCAAGGTCCATGGCAAAGAGGCAGAGGTGAGGCAGTCCAGGAGGCCAAGCCTGGATTAGGCTCAGCAAGGGAACCATCCAAGCAGCTGCACGGCTGGGGCAGGGACCAAGGCTGAGCACTGAGCAGCTCCCAGGAAAAGGACTGAAGCTCCCAAGGAACT
Source organism: Muscicapa striata striata (assembly GCA_030060385.1). Lineage (NCBI taxonomy): Eukaryota > Metazoa > Chordata > Aves > Passeriformes > Muscicapidae > Muscicapa > Muscicapa striata. Next base: position 4,970,598 of record JAREIS010000090.1, read on the forward strand.
TATTGCAAATCATCCTCTCACAGCTCCTTCCCCAAGGCTGATCCCAGGTTACAAAGGTGCCACATCAGAGAAGGCAAACCCCACCAGGAAAGGAGTGGGGGAAGCTACTAAGGACCGTACAGCTGAACTATAGCCCTGACAAATTTGGGAATAATTTTCAAAAGAATAAAGAGGTTGAATACCTCAAATAAAATGGATGGGGGGAGGGGGGTGATAATTTCTAAATGATCATCATTTAGAGATGTCTTAACTATCATAGATGTTCCTATGGCATTAACATTGCTCCAATATAATCAAGACCAGATTTAAGACTGGAAGTCTTCAACATATCTGATAATAAAAATTCTATTCTATTCTATCCATGAAATTCATCCTAATGGGAAGCATATCTTTTACACCCTCCTGTTGTGAATTTACTGCTTCTCATTCAGAAGTGGAATGTCTTTGGAATAATTTACCACTGACTTGCTTTTTTCAGATACTTGCTCTCCAGAGAGATGAATACAGTTGCAGATTATCAGTTTTTACAGGTGTTGCATGGATTAAACTGAAAAAAACCACACAGAGTGTTTAGAGGAATCCTTTCCTCATGTTTGCAGTGTTATGTGTCTCTTGTAGAAAAATGCAAAGTCAAACCACGTCTCCTAATGACCAACTTGTTGTATGCAATAACAAATAATGGAGTTTATTCCAAATACTAGTGACTTAGAAAATGTGATTGTGACAGACTAATTCTTCAGAGTTTGCTAGTTCTCCACAGGATGAAATGGATTATGCATTACCACAAGTATGCTACAATTTTGTGTTGCAACTCCATACAGATGATCACACTGCAAGTCCTGCAGTTAGAATCATTCAGCAAAGGGAACTTGATGGTTTTATCAAAATCAAACAGCCTCGGGGAAATAATCAGAATGCAAAGTTTGCACCAAAACAGGGGAACTGAGAGAAGCTCCCTACTTACACCTTACATGTTTCCCATTTTGTTGTTGGTGCTATAAAACAACTGAAAATCCTACTTTTTTTTCCTTTGAAGTCAAAGAAAGAAGGATGTTTCAGTGGTTCCAAGTGATAATAAGTTGCCAAATACCCTGAAAGAAGGTATTCAGCATGCATTAACTTTTCAGACAAGCACTTTTCCTTTCTGTACAAGTGAAAGGAAGTCAACTGGCATTCTGAGGTGCTAAAACTTACATTTGCTGCACATAATGTATCAATCAGGAGACTGTATTTTTCCAACATTTTAGCATTTAGATTTCTCACCTGTATAAACCTCATTCTGCTGTCTACTGACTCATTCAATGTGCATTTCTGTATATAAAATAATATATAATTTAAAAAAAAAGAACAGGAATATATATCAGTGGTACTCCTATTACTGAGAACAATTATTGCTTGCTCTCACATTATTTATTATTTCAGTTTTAATCAATCTGAAACTGTTTATAAACATAAAAGATGACTGTTCAAGGTTTTTTACTCCCTTGAAATTTAAGCCTCCATTTAGTTAAACACACCATTCACCAAGATAATAAATTGTACAGAAGCAAAAGTGCCACCATTATAATTTTTATCTGTTTGAGCTAGAAGGAACTCCCACATAATGATAATTTTTGTGCAGCTTGAACTGAATGCTAAGGCCCATATATTTAAGGCACTTTAATGAAACTGAGAAAGAAATAAATCCAAGCATTTTGAGAATCCTAATTTAATGCTCTGACAACAGTCAAAACATTTCCCCTCCCTGCTCCTACTCATGCCCATGAACCTTGTAAGCAGTAGTCAGCCTTGAGACCTTGGGAAGAGGAGCATTCTTTGTAATTCTCCATCATCTGAGGTGCATGCTGCTAATAGTGTCTGTACTAAAAATTTAGGTGGAGAATCTGGAGTAAAAGGCAGGAGTTTAGCTTGAAATCTGATATTACAAAGATCTCAAACAGATCTAAAAACACTTCAAACAGTGTAAGTATCACCTTATAGAAGGTCCAGAGTAGTCATATACATATAAATATATAATGTCTACAAAGACAAAAAAAGGAAATATAACATAGGAAGTTATTAGAAGTCATCCTTCAAGAAACTGAAGTTGTATTCAGAAAAGAGGAGAGATAAGAATGAATTCTGGTAGACCAAAATAGCTTTAATAGAATAATCAGTATAGGCATAAAGCAGAGCATAAATAGGAGACTGTTACAGTCTGAGTTAGAACCTTTTTGTTCATATTCACAGTCATTAGGAAGGTATTTACTCTAGAAAATTGTTTTATGCAGAATAAACTGGAGAACATACTTTGAACTGATATTTCAGAAAGAGAAGCTATAAAGTGAGTCACCAAAAAAAAATTAACAGTTTTTTAAAATTAAATTATAGTTAGTATAAAGCATCTCCAGTCTAAAATAATTATAACTGCAATACACACTTTCATTGACAAGAACTATAAAAGTTGGCAAAAACAGCAAGATATTTTTAAGGCATTTCAACATTATATCAATTGAAGAATAGACAAATGAGTCTGACATTCACATTGGACAGATTTTTACTTGATATTTTGTGTATTTTTTAACTCAAATGCACAATAAAATTATCAAGCGTATGAATAAATTATGACAAAATGTGGAGAAGTCAGAATGGCTTTAGTAGAGGGAATTCACATCTGTTACATGTATTAGAATTCTTCCAAGTAGTCACAGAGAAAGTGAGAAAATGGGATTTATTCCTATTGCTCAGTTGGGATTAGAGAATTTTAAAGAATATCAACTGCCATAGAATAGGAATAAATTCATCCATGAGAAAACATAATTAATAAAAGGAAAAGAAGAATAAACAGGAACAAATGGTCAGGGTTTTTTTAAGGGAAAGTTTTCACCAGAAAAGCCTCACAGGAAATCAGTCTAGAAACACAGTGTTCAAAATATTCATAAATTATCTAAAATAAAAATGAATTAAGTGCAGGAAAGCCTCCCACTAAATTAGCAAAAGTAATAGAAAAAAAATTCAAGCTGACAAGTGTTGCAGAACAGTCTCAGACTGAACAGAGAAGTTGACTTACTGAAAGATTTCAGTTAGACAGTAAGAAAAGCTATCTGTGGTGAGCATGGTGAAGCAGTGGAATTATCTTAGACTATATGGAAGAATCTCACTGGAAATCTGTCAAGAGAAGTCAGACATATCTGTCAAGTTCAGATGCTCCATCTCAAGGAGAATCTAAATGGTGTATCCCAATGTTTCATCAGGAAATGAAGCATTCTTCCTAATGCTGTTTGTAGGGATGTAGGGCATAATGACTCAAATACCTGCCATAATTGGCTTTTAATACAGTAATTATTATTCTTCTTATTGCTAGCAACATGACTTAGTTATAAAAAAAAACCAAATAAAACATGTAAACCTACTGAAGGCAACGTTTTTAAGTCACCTTAATAAAAACCAAGGCAATTTGAGACATCTACACGTAATCTCTGTAACTTTAATCATCAGGAATTATTATTACATTTTTATATTTTTGATTATTCTATACTTAGTTAATTAAACACTTCAGTCCATTATTTAAACTTACTTTTCAATATTAGGCAAATAAATACATAACATACATACTCTTGTCTCCTACCTTACAATAGATATTTACTAATTGCATGGTATTTGCAATGAGCATATTACAGAAAAAAAATTACTTATGGAAATAAATTATATTAGAAAAATTACATGAATAAACATTAAAATAAAATATTGTATTTTTTATAAAATACATATTTTCATAACAGATTAGCATAATACTTCTTGAATATTGCCATATGTCTTCTACAAGTATCTGTCAGAATCTGAGAAACATTCTGTGTATCAGATCTGAACATTTTATCTAAAATGTTGAGTAAAATGATCTCAGGAGTTTTCTGTGATTACATCATTTGTGCTGAATTTTTTACTCTATCATTCAGCTTTTTTAAGAATTCAGATTGCTGTATACCACTTCTTATACAATAAACACCAGCATACACAGAACAATATCTATTAGTGCATCTAATTATTTTCCATAAATAGGCTAATAATATTTGCATGTGTATGCACATATAAATATGCATAATATGTGTGGATATATACAATAGATAAAAAATATTTTAAAGCACAGTATTATTATATATATAAGGTTCTAAAACTAATTTTATAATAATACTGTAAAAAGGAACCTAGGCAAGCAGGAAAGAAACAAATCCTTGCTCTACTTTGTAATAACTGATGTCTCAATATTAGCATCACTAGATCACTAGATCTACTTCTGTTTCTCAAATAGAGACTCATCCTCCAATCAAAGAAATGTACTTGCTTGAGTTTGTTAGTCAAAAAATGGTATGTATTAACTTAAAAGCCATAGTCATAAATTCATATGCAATTACATGAAATGTAATTGAAATTACATGAAATGAGGACAGATATCCTAAAAGTCCCTGAAGCAGATATCATTGTCTCCTTAAAGGAAATGTGTTTCAGTAGTTATGTGATTCAGATTCATAAGCAATGAATAAGAGAGAGTGAGTTTAGGAGAAGCCTGCTGTTAAACTCTCGTAACTCCGTACCTTATTTGACCGCAGAGACACTCTTCCTCCGCAGCGCGCACAGAATTTTGTTTGGCAATATGAACAGTTATGGCCACAGCCATCAGCAAATTTTGTTTTGTGGCAGATGCCACAGGTTGGGGCATCACCCTTCTGCTCCTGGTGCTGCTGTGATTCTTCACCCATCTTCTTCACTTGCTCCTTATACATCTCAAACTGCTGATGTAATTTTCTGCAGAAGAAAATAGATCATTAGTTGTTGTTTACTTATTGTATTTCACAAATACTTCACAGTCACTAAACCACAACCATTTCTACAAATTAGAGAGAAATACTGCAGTAAAGCAATACATTTATGTTGCTCCAGAAGTGTTACATTCAAAAATTATTTCTTTTTCATTGTAACAAAACTCTAGGAGGAAACTCAACATTGATAACATTCAGCTCACAGTACAGCTATCACAAAGATGAAACTTTGCTTTAGGATGGGACCAGATGTTTGCTACAAATACAATAACTGGAAACAGGATAAGCAATCCAAGAGTCCATGGTACTAAACAGCAGACTGGCTAAGAGGAGGGGAAAAAAAACTAATTCATTCTTTAAAGTGTACTTTTACCTAATTCCACCAGAGAAATGCAAAAATATTTTCTTGATCTAGTTCATCTTCATTTCTCTAACAATACTGCATAGGATAATGATTCCAAAATGCTTTTTCAATGACTTTTCAATCACTGGGTTTAAGCCCACAATAAGTTACCTCATCTTAACAAGTTATTATAAATCATTTAAGTCATTCATATCATTGGACAGGAACTGTCCTCTCATGCAAAATGTAAAGTAGAAGACAGCCTTAGGTGTAAAATCCAGGAAAAATTGCTTAAGATGCACATATACATTTACCATCTATTTCCAGAACTAGAAACAAATGCAGTCAGTGGCCATGAGTGTACAGACTGCAATGTTAATTCATCCATATTTCTGAGTCCACAATCATCAAATCTCAATACATGACAATGAGAAGTGTCTCATGGTGTCCAAAGCTACAGACACATTTCATGGTCTATAACATTAGTTTTTTTTCTCAAAAGCCCTATTTCTAAAGGTAAATGATGTCATGGGAGATTTAATTTTCATTGTAAATAGCCATAATATTTTAGCTTTTGCTAAAATAGATTCTGAAAAAGATGAGAAGGGTGACATTGCAGATCACGAGAGTTTCTAACCCACTGAGAAAAAAAAACTACTTTGATTTCTCTCTTTTTTTACTGTTGTGATTTAAAGGGGTCTGAACAGTGATACTTAAATTCTTAGCATGGAACTCAACTTGCCTAATTTTGCAATAGAGACTGTAAAGTTTAGTAAATTAAAAGTTATTAATCTAACTTAAGCAGATTTTTTTAGTTCCTTGAATAAGTTCATAAAAACCCAAAAATTAAGCTCTTTTTATGAAACATTAAAAGGGTAACCGAGGACCAAAAAAAATTGCAAAAGGTAATTATTTTTCCTTAGAATTATTCTTCTTGAGAATCTTGAGATTAAGTTAATAAAAAACCACACATGAATCATTAAATAGAACAAAAAATAACCTAGAAAACAACTAAATCCAGAGGACCAACTTCCTTAAGCATAAATATATCCTTTATATAGATCACATATAAATTAATGATGCAAAACCGTTTTACAAGAATTTTCAGAGGTGCCTACCAAAACAAATATTACACTAGTCAGCTCAAAATTCAAGCAGTTATTTACCATGGATATTCACACATATGGCAAGAATTGTTGGGATTAACTCTGTTTTTTATGAAAACTCTCCTAAAGAATGTACTTTACACTAGACCACAGAGGAACTGTAGGAACAGGCAGGCAACTCCCTCTGTCCAGTGGAAAGGCAGGAGGTTGGATGTTGGAACCCTGGAAACAGGGAGTTTTGAACTTTCTGTGCTGTCAGGCACTGACCCCCAAAAGAACACTGCTTTTGACCTGAGGCCTTGGAGAAGGCTTCCAAAATGGAATGACACAACTAGAATCACTGTAGTTTGAATAGAAGTGTGTAATATCACATGGTGAAGGGTTTGGAATTTAGAGTTTTAGAATACAGTAATAGGTATGGGACAAGATGGAGGTTTTAGGGCAGGTTTTTCTTTCTTCTTGTCCCTCTTCTTCTTGGGTTTAGGTACTACTTTTTAATTGGATAGAAAATTTGCACTGTGGGTCAGGGTATTTGGTCATTGGGTCAAAAGTAAAAATAACAAAGGTGTTAGTTTTTAATTGGACTGTTTGGCTTTAAAAGACCTTGTAATGAGTGAGATACATTGCCATTTCTTCATTTTTAGCTTGTTAGCTAGAAGTGCTGCAGCACTCACTGTAACATAGATGAGAATTAATAAACAACTGAGTCCAAACACGAAATTCCATCTCTCGTGCTTTTAATCCTGACTCTGACTGAAGAGAAAAAAGAAGATAAAAAGTAATAACTGGAGTCATGCCTCTCTGTACTAACCTGCTGCCAGAGCTCCCAGCTGCCACTGGCCCTTTCCCAGGAAGGGGGAAAGAAACTTACTTCATTTGCTCATTTGTGTCACTTTTCTGTGTACCTACTGTTGTCATTTCCACACAATCCTGAGTCCACAGGCTGTCCTCAGGCCCAGCAATGGACTCCCAACAGCAGTGGCTCCTTTTTCCCTCTCTGTCAGCCCTTTCCCACATGCACCAGCCTCCTGCCCCAGGCAGGGAGAGGGGCTCATCTGACACTTCTACAGGAGGGATGGTAGAGTTGGCATTGCCCTAAAAGCCATTGGGGCAGTCAGGAGTAAGGGGCTTCCTCTGCCTTCTCCCTGTTCAAAAGAGCTCCCTATTGAGTGCTCTTTGTTGAATGGGGCAGGACATGAGTTATTAATAAGTGAGAGCTGAGTGAAGTTGAAAACAAAATTTGGAAATCTGGAAACCTGGTATATTTCAGCATTTTACACTGACAACCCTATATAATTGGTAGTTGGTAGTTTCCATCAATAACACATGTAATCTCTGAGACCTTGCCTGCCTTTTAATTTTGCTTAACATTGCATTCTTCATTTAAAGCATATTATCTATGCTGAACTCCAAGTTTATTTTTAGGCTGCATTCAGTTTTGTGGCTTCCTTATAATTTACAGTCTTTGTTTGTATGATTACTTGCTTACCAGTCTCACTGATGCATAAAAAGCACAAGGCTTTTGCCAAATCTTAAGCCTCATGTACTGAAATAATTTCACTTGTGTTTCCTCTTGGGCACCAGAATCTGTGTAAAGGTCATAACTTTTCCATTAATGTATAAGCTTTTCAAGGTTATACACAGTAATTTACCAAAATCCTTGTTCTAGTAAGAAACAACTTATCATCTGCCAAAATTGTTCATTATTACATTTTCTTCTGTTCTGAGAAAAATATTACATGCATTGATAGCTATCAGAAAAAAATTAAACAGAGAAGACTTATGAAATATTCAGTTAGACACAATGTGTTCTACTTGCTAAGCAGAACCACCTGAGATGAATATGCATACTTGAAACAAAATAGAGAGTACTCATTTTAGGAAGTACATTTTAAAAATATAGATTAATAATTACTTTTTATCATTTAGCCTGCACAGGTTTAAGTCAAAATTTAAGCTAAAACTACGCAGTAATAATTAGGGCTTTAGAATAGCACAGTGTCTGACACACATTTAGCAAAAACTGTATAATGTATGCTTTTCAGAAAAAATAATGCAAAATAAAATTCCATCTTGTTCAAGCTGTCTACACTCATCTTTCTACCAAGAATACTGCTGCTTGAGGGGCTCAGGAGTTCACTTACTAGGGATATTAAAATAACTAGTACCAAGGCAAACTTCAGAGCCTGAAACCAAATTCAAGTATCCCAATAGTACAATTCCCAGTCCCTCTATCCAGTCAGTTACCCTGTTAATGCAAGAGGTCAAGAGCCACTCATGATTCATAGAACAGCTTAGGTTGGAATAGACTTTTAAGATCATTGAGTCCAACTGTTAACCCAGCAATGCCAAGTTCACTGCTGAACTATGTCTCCAAATGCCGCATCCACACATCTTTTAAATACCTGCAGGGATGGTGACTCAAACACTTCCCTGAGCAGCCTTTTCCAATGCTTAAAAACTCTTTCCATGAAGAATTTTTTCTTAATATCCAATCTAAACCTCCCCTGGTGGAACTAGAGGCCATTTCCTCTCATCCAGTCACTGGTTACCTGAGAGAAGAGGCTGACCCACACATGGCTACACCTCCTTTCAGGTAGCTGTAGAGAGCAGAAAGGTCATCCCTGAGCTTCTTTTTCTCCAGGCTAAAATACCACCAGCTCCCTCAGCTGCTCCTCATGGGACTCCAGACCCTACACCAAATTTATTTGCCTTCTCTGGACACACTTCAGCACCTCAATGTCTTTCTAGTAGTGAAAAAAAGGGGTTCTGTGCAAGAGCTGTATTTTGGGCCAAAATTTTATCCACAGTGAAAAGCCTTATTTTTAGACATGATAGGGACTTTTTTTGTTTGCCAATCCAGATAATAATATTCAATCATAATTAAAAGCTCATTTAAGTAGAAAACCCAGCAATGCACATCCATAACCCTTATACCTGTGTATTTTGGCAATGGCCTCTATAGCACATGCCATCTACCTATACTGGTGCAAAGTCTCATTCTTTTACTTTTTTTTTTTTCAAAAATACAAGTATGTACTTTAATAACTGCTAAAAATTTTAGAGAAAAAGGAGAAGTTGGCATGAATTTACACAAACACCTAATGATAATGAAATTTAGTCTGGGAAACTGGCAATTAAGTTCTGCTCTTGTGAGAATAAGTTCCCTGAATCACACTTGTACCTGCTAGAAGTTACAGTGGTGAAGTTCATGAGGCTGATATGATTAGACAAGTTTGGTTTTTTTTAAACAACATATCCAAGATAACTTCATAGAGGACTTCTCAATGTGAAAAGCAACTGTTTGTAAGAACCTTGATTGCTCTGCCAGTGTAAAGAATTAGTTTCTATTGGAATACTTGCTTTCTTCTGGAACGGAGTTAATTTAATTCTGCTTTTCTTGATTGCCCACACCTTTCCAGAAATTAAAAATTCAGTCAAAAAGCAGCAAACTGTGACTCTCTCCTGATCCATGCAAAAGGCAAGTAAGAAAAGCAAGTTTATTATTGACATTATTGTACAGAAGTTTTGATTTTCTCCTCCCCTCCAGAAATGTCACTAAAACTTTAAGCATTTTACCAAAACTTAAAAAAAGATACTGACAAGATGTTCTGAAACTATACCTGCCTCCTAAAAGTTCACATAAATGTTTCTGAGATTTCTAAATCTGCTTAAAATTTAGCATTAGAAGAGCAACTGTTAAGAAAGAATCCAGGATGTTTAGACCAGATCTAAGTGTAGAAGTTGCTTCTCATCTCCTGCATACACTTCACTCAAAGTCTTATTACAGATTGCCTCATTTCATTTCCCAGGCACAGAGCACGGATGTGGCTTTAATCCAGGCTTCAAAAACGGTTTGTTCATTTTCAGTTCTGCCAAGTCCATTCATTTAACAATTTTTCTGCTGGTGGCAATGACTGTCTGGTAGCATATGACATTCTTCCTTGTACTGTACACTTGAAGTTCCTGCTTTTACAATAGTGCCAAGTAACCTGTCACTAAGTACACCCACTTCTTAATGGATACTACTCATATATAACTCCATATGTTGGTAAAGATTGGGAAACAGCAGGCTGAACAGCAGTTCTGCTGATAAGAATCCCCGGAAAACAGGGTGGAAACCAGGCAATGAGCCAGTGATGTGTGTGCTTGCATTACAAATTGGACAAACTACATATGGGCCCACATTAGCAAGAGTATGAGCAGCAGATCAAGGAAAGTTATTTATCCTCTTAGTCTAGATGCAGCCTTTCCAGCCCCAGTCAATTGTGCCCAGGTTGGTGTCTGCCTGTTATTGATGGATGTGGACAAACTGGACACGTTTGACAAGTCCAGCTTGTCAACAAAAATTATCGTGTCTCTGCTCAATCCAAGGGAGAATAATGGACTAAGGAGTGATTTCACATCTGTCTAAAACTAGCTATCTAATCTAAACATCATCTGAAAAGAAAAATTACAGAGCCAAATTCTTCCTGGTAGCCAAAATTCCAAATTCAAGCAGCAAAAGGCACTAAAATGGCACTTTGTGAGGGGGTTAAGGCTGGGTATTGGAAGAAGCATGTACTGAAAAAAGTTGCCCCAAGACACTGGTATCACTATGCTTGGAGCTTTTCAAAACTTGCCCAGGTAGAGCTCCAGTTGCCTTACCTGAGTCTTGGCAATAACCATGCTTTTGAGCAGGAGGTCAGTTAAGACACTCTTCATAGAACATTCCTGTTGTTACATAATTGGCAAGGGCTTTATGGAACCAGACAAGAGATATGAAGTATAAGCCCAAGCAGAATCATAAGGAAAAATATTCAACAAGAACCATTTGGCTTAGCAATGTTGAAAAGAAAAAAGTGGCCACTTTTACTAACAGAAAAAACCCCAGTTCTTTATGTTTTTTATAAACTACTGTGAGAACAGCTCTCTCAAAGTTTGACCAATGAACTCGCATTTGCTTTCAACTCTGTATAGTGCAAAGGGCAAAAAAACTTTGGGTTTATGCTTTGATATGGCTATATATAGGCAGTAAAATAGAAATTTTAAAAATAAAAAAATAATGTTCAGCAATGCAAAATAGGACTTTTCTTAATTGAAAAATGATGGGGTTTTCAGCATTAAACTGAAATGAGAAAGGGCATCAACACAAAACTCCTCTTCAGAAGACCATGATTCTACTTCAAGTCTGTCAGATAAAGAAAAATGATTAAGCAACCAAGGACTCAAATCTCACTTCAAACAAAAACCTCACATCCAATTCTACTTGAAACTAATGGGTTATCATACCCAGGCAGATAACACAACTAGGGCATTTAGGTCATTCACAATTCAGTTTTCAGCTTTCAGATCAGTGAAAATGAAATATTGACAGAAAGTAGATGTCAGCAGAGATCTCTACAAACACTCAATTCACAGCACTTTAACTTTCTTGCTGGCAAGATCTTGACTGTCTCATTGGAATTGACGTATTATTTCTGTCTGATTTCCTCAAATAAAAATGAACTATTTTCTACTGTCAGTAGGTTTAACTTCGAGGGCACCTATCTAAGTGAAATGCCTAAGCTTAGACTTTAGACTGAAAAAAATACATTCAGAGAGTGCAAATTGAAAGGGCTTAAAAATACAACTGTCAATAAAAATGCTACTTTTTAATCTATGCACTGGAATTTACAATAAGTAGGAGAAATCTAAGATACTGAAAAGAGGTCATCAGAGGCACTTTGATTCCTGCTGAAAGTACCAGTTTTAGCTAAAGTTTCAAACTCTTTCTTTTAAAACAGAAAGATACCATAAAATCCAATCCATTTGAATTTCTACCTGCTTTGAGTCCAGGAAATCTATGCAGGAACAATAACTCCCAAGCTTATTTCAAAAGTGTGCACAGTCTCCCCTGTAAATTGTACCTGGCATAAATAATCTGATTTTTATCTGTTTAAGAAAGTAGCAGAAAATTAACTCCACGCTATTTTTTTTTTTTCAGGTGGGAAATGTGTTTTCCCCACTTTAAAAGTTAATAGACAGATTTTCCCTAGAACTTTCAGTATTTTATTTAGATATAGAAGGTTAAATATAAGCCATATAATGACAATAACAGTCCTATCCAGCAGTGTCAAATAGTGAGACATTTCACTGTAACTTTTTTTCTTAACATAGAGTAAATCCTCCTGAAAATGTCAATAGAAACAAAACTGAAATTTTTAGCTTTTTCACCTGTTATGGTTGGAATTGGTTTACAGGTAGAGCTAACTAGGAAGAAACTCTTGATTTTCATGTTTTCTAATCTCTAACCTATTAAGGAACATGTAATTCAATTTTTCTGTGATATTCATTAATATGAAATGGACACAGAGGAACAGTGATAAAATTTTAACTGCAGAATTGACTAGAGAATAAGGAGGCCCTAAACATTGTGAAAGATTTACTAACTTACAAAAGAAATAACTTTGTTCACGCTAAGAATAAAACTACCTCACTCTCAATCAGCGAAGTATTTATTTATCAATATAATACTCTTACTAATTTTTTAAAAACAAAAAAGCAAGCAAAAACAAAACAAAACAAAAAAAACAAACAAAAAAAAAATAAACAAAAAAAACAGAACAGAAAAAAAACCACACAAAAAACCCCAAACTAAAACAACACAAGATGGTCAAAATCTGACTCTTAGGTAAAAAGGGCACAGACAGAATAAAAACAAGTTCCCACATATGGAACATGATGTCTTTGGATAGTTTCCCTGAAAAAATACTGTAAAATTCATATATTTTCAGTCTAAGTGCATATATATATTCTAAATCTAAGTAAATTACGCTAACTGTGCTTGAAATGTTGAAGAGAAGAAAAAGAGGTAAGAGCATGGAAAAAAAGGAGTGTGGCTGCTAAATTATCTTGCCCTTGTTTTATACCAGTGATGTTGGTATATCCTATTCAAATAAGAAAAGCCAACTACATCAGAGCTAATAAGCATCCAAAACTACCAGATCTGTTTCAGTTTCTCATTTCCATGCAAGGGAGCAGGTTAAAGATGTCCTGTTATGACCTAACATCATTTGCCTCATGCTGGAGAATGAGCCCAAACATTCTTTGCTGGTGGGAACCTCGTAACAGGCTGTTCTTAGAAGTAAAACACATGGCCAACATGATGTCTTCAAGTTGGCCTGGCTCCATTCTCTCTTTCCTCCACTTACTAGGGCTTTCTGCAAAGCCTTACAGGTCACACTGCATCACATTTTGTTCACAGCTTATTTGACCTCCCTCAAAAAATAGAAAATATTCTCCCATTGCACTCTTCCTGATGTCAGAATGAAGTACTTAATTTGTATGATCCTAAATAAATTTTTAACTGCAGATAAAGTCATGTCACTGACTCTAGTTTAATACATTCAGAAACTCAGTTAAAAAAAGAAAAAAAAAATAGAAAGAATGTGGGGGAAAAAGCCCCTGCATATTAATAAATGAGGGTATGACTCTGTAAATGAATCAACAAAAAACACACTAGCTAGACAAAAAGCCTACCTGGAACAGACAATTACCTTACCTATTTTTTTTCTCTCTACAATGCTCAGTATTGAATAAAACTGCAGCCTTTGTTTATTAACTTTGTTTATTAGCAGAAGTGAAACTGTTCTTTGTTAACTGAGGAGCAGGGAACAATAGCTAAGTACAATAGTCCTGAACACAGGAAAAAGTGAACATGAAGATGAACATATGGACTAAAAAGGACTGACACAATGTTATCATATTTCTGTGCGGGTTTAATGATATCAAGATAAAGCCAGACAAGATGCATAAAAAGGAAAAAGGGAGTAGGGAGCTTCTGGCTGTACCTGTTACTTCCAGTTTTCCTCAGAACAACAAATAGATGCTTGCTTCTTCCTTTTCCTCAGCAGTTCAAACTAATTGCAAGATTAAATTGTGAAGTGGTATCTTTCTAATTGTTCCTTGTTTATTAAAATTCATCTTATATTGATTTGTTTATTCTACTTTTACAATCCATAATAGACATAAGCTAGAAAGTCACAACTAAATTTTAAACGGACAATATAGTAAAACATCCAGTTTATCAAGATCTTTTCCAACACTTCTTTAGTAACAGTAAGAAATATGAGCACTTAAAGATAATATCACATTGCTCCAAAAGTTTAATGGCCAAATCATTTAAAGCTCCCTAATTTCTCCATGGCTGATAGTTGAGAGTAGCCACCTCTAAACAAGTAAGGTTCCTTTGCAAGTCCATATGGAAACTACAACTTTGAATATTTTTACACCACTCTTTTATTTCAATGTAATTGAGAAGGTTCTCATTATTCTTTTCTGGTTCATATTTAAAATCCTATGTCACAATACAAGTTTCCACAGCTTTCATGCAAATATTAGGGTGATTACAGTTGGGTATTTTTCCTTATTCTCCATAGCAGCTCATGCAGTTAAAACAAAATAGAAAATAGTTTCTTAAACCATTGTGAGCCTGCCTATTCCTACCATGTTTTTCTCATTTGACTCTAAAATAAACATTCTTAGCTGCATTTTTAATTCTTTGCTCATTAAAAATTTTTCCTCTAATAGATTTTGTCATCTAATTCTTTACCTTCTCCAGCTGTACTGGAAGTATCAGTATGAATCAGGTTTTAATGTTTAAGCATCAAGTGGGTAAGCTAAATCCAAACTGTTACACACAGCAGTGGTAGTTTTCCTTCTTCTCTTGACCCTTGTGACAAGGCCAACACTTCCCAGGTAATTTTAGGTCTCATTTAAAGTAAGATTAACCATGCCAGTTGTAATTGAAAAAGTACCTGACTCTCCAAGGAAACTATCCAAGTTCATTCCACAACTGCATTCATGCAATTAAAAATATTTTATCTCCAGTTCCATGGCCTCATCCCTGTGTTTGCAATCCACACTATCCCAAAGGAGCTGCTTTGATTAAGTGCTGAAGATGCAAGAACTGAACCTCAGCTGACAATGAAGATCAGAAGCAAGCAGTTGAACTTACAGCAAAAGTAGGCTGCCAGGAACTTTAAGAACTGCAGATAATTACAGTCATTTTTTTAACTAACTCATTACAAAAAAAAAAAAAAAAAGAAGGAAAAAAAAAGTAAGCAGTCAATCTGCACGCTTTACATATCCAGATACCTTCGACTTCACTTCAATAATTTCTGCCAATTCTGATAGGAAAACAATTGTCTCAAAGACAACTGTGTTTCAAGTTTGGAAAAATAGTCATAGTGACAGAAGGAAACTTTTAGAAAACTCTCATTTAAGGGTGATGATGCAACAATAGCTCAAGCTTTACCGAATATTAAAAAGGACACCATCAGAGACACTTTACAATAGGTGATACTATTTGAATCTTCAGTTCTACTGATGCCGTAATATTATCATGTACTACTCCTGCCAAGCACGTTGGACAATTGAATGTGGAGTTTTCAGAAACTGTGCATAGGACTAGTGAGCCTTTCTTTCTGCATTCAGTCTCACATTGATAACAATCAGCATCTGTCCTTAATTTCAATAAGAGAAGGCACAATGGACAGGGAAGATCTATAGCCTGTATATTGCTGTAAAATAAGCACATCAGACATATCATTATAGACACCCAGAATCATGACACTCTAAACTACCACCATTTGCAGTTGTCTGTCTATTAGCAAATCCCAACCAGAAACCAAAATGTCTCTGGACCTGTGAGTCAAACACACACAAAAGATCCCAAGGTTTAAAAACATAAAAAAATAAAAGGGTCAGAGGTCCTCACTGAACAGAAAGGAAATAACATCTCACAAACTATTTGTTTTCTTTAACAGAAAAGTACATTATTATCTGGAATAGGGATTACTTTGCAGCACCTTACTATGTTATGAGCTTTATGCAAAACTCAAGACTCCTATTGGGATATTTTTCCATACACAATTGAGATAGGATGTACACAAACTTTCATACCCTGTACAAAAATTCTCACCTGAAATCTAAACTCCTAGAAATACACTTTTCTCCCATTAAAGTTTCCTTTTACAGTCTATTTGTATCCTATCATAGATATTTTTTATATCTGTGCTGATCTTTATAGTTACATGTTTCTTCCTGATTTACTTCACTGCTGTTTTGAAGGAGAAATATTACACTAATGTAAAAACATTAGAAATCTATTTGCGGCTTGGTTATCTCTACATTTTTGCTGACACTATTTATTTTAGGAATTCTATTAAATATCAGTTTTAAGGACTCTGACACACATATATAAACGTTTTAATTAGTAGAAGTTATTTTTATATAGCCTTATTATTAAAAGTATACAAATTACTGTTCTATCAAAATTATTCACTCAGAAGAATTTTCACAGTTTATCCTATATTCTACTTGTTTTCACCAATGACACCTTTATTAACTTTATTCTAAATTTCCTTTTAAAGGGATACGGTATTTACCAAATGTGCTGGAGAAAGAGGCTACTTCAGTTGCTGGCAATTAAGCACATTGCAACATTATTACATTTATAAAGAGCATCTCCAACAGAGATAGTATTTCTCATAGTCACTCGGGTTACTTTTTTTGCATCATCTGTTGAATTACAATAGGAAGCCATTCACTTCACACCTGTAGTTTCAGAAATGTCCAAAATAACTAAGGTACTGTGGTAAACGTTTCTACCCTCACTATGAAAGGAAAAATTACTTTTTCATTGTGCAGCTACACACATAGCCAAAATAAAGACATGCTAAATAATAGGTCAGACTGTCTCAGCTCCGAAATGTAACACCTCCGGACACTGCAGTATCATGATTAGAATGAGTTCATTCCACATTGTTTACAACATTCATGAGCATTTTCAATTATTAAGTAGCCCCTATCTTTTTACTTCTGTGACAGGAGTGTTCCTATCTTGATAATTTCCCTTTTCTACCAAACAGGAAATAAATGTGTGCAATGCTGGGAAAGAGAGTGTAAGCAAGTCTTGGTTGTGCTCAACACGTGGTTGTCTCAACTTCACCCAAGCAAACTACACCAACATGTTTGATGCTGAATAATCACCACCAGACATGGTGTTTGCAATTTCTGATACATCTTGGGTTTGGCTGTGTCAGTATCCTTACTGTAAAAGTAGCACACATTGTGTGAAGCCACATTGCTAGCAGCACTCCAGGGGGAGAGCCTCTTGAAAGAGTATGCCAATTCTCAGATCTATTTTCCATACCACTCATATTTTTAAAGTAACAGAAAGTAAGACCAGAACACAAATTACTTTTATCCTGCTAATATTTTTTTTAAAAGAGGAAGGAGCTCAGAGAAACAGGTGTTCTCATCTGCAGCAGGGTCTTTTTGTAAGTGTGTGAACAAATGCAATGATTTTTGCCACACTAATTTTAGCTAAATCCATGCCTCCATACCTCCCCTTTACTGAAAAAGTGCACTGAGCTCAAACTTCATTTCTGAGAAGTAAAATATGTCAATATAGGTTGCAGCAGTATTTCTTCCTGTAAGATTAAAAGTATTTGATGAAAAGTATTTGGTAAAAGATAAGAAATTTGTGCACCAAATAACTGTATAAATAATAGTTAATACTATTTCTGACAAATAACGCTTGAGTTTTCCAAATGAGCGGAGTTGTACAAAACCCCAACTAATCAGTGTCAGAGAGAAGATCAGAATTTAATCCTATATTGAAATCCTTTAACCTCTTAATTAAAGCCTATTAATTAACCATTAAGAGCTCAGAGTTACTGGGTGTACATAAGCGTCGTAAGAGAATGAAGCCAGGCCCCCAGCTGGCCTGCTGCCCATAACCCCACAGAGAGAAGGAAGCAGCAGCAGTGGTCCCCAGGAGCTACCAGAAGGACACTGACAGGTCTGTGAATACCTGCTTTCCTACAAAGCATGAATACTGTTGAAAATATTAACAGAGCTTACTCACATTTGTTTTAGCACAATTACACTTAAACAAGAATAAATCTTACTTCTGTTCCTCATCAAACACTTATTCTCCTGCATCATAGTTATGTTCATGCATTTTATTTTTTTGTATTATTGATCACAGCACATAAATTACTATATTGTTATAAGATCATGTAAATTGCTGAGAAGACTTTTTTTTTTTTTTTTTTTTTTTTTTTTTTTTTAAATAATAAGATCTGCAGGCCTAATCCCTGAGTGGGTAAAATGCAAATCAAACTTGGCAGACTTGAGCAGAAGGAAAGCCTTATTTTATAATGCGGTTTTCCTTTTGCTCTTTCTCACAGAGGTACCCTCAACTGCCATGACTTTGTAAAAAAATCTACTATCCTACTAGTAGATATTCTGGAATAAAATTTGGGGGAAAAAAAGAATATTTATTATCCTCTCTACTGCAGAATATGGTCAGTTCCACCTCTACAAAATAAGTCACGTTCGAAATCAATTGCCATTCTTATTTTGTATGTCTTTTGTATCTAGGACTGACCAGACATTATTATTCAAAGATTACACAGTATCAATATTGATATATTTCCAATTCTTTCTGCTATTGTAACTAAGCTGCTTCAACAGGATCTTTGTAACAGACGCTTTCTAACATCAGAAACAAGAGCTTTCTTTAAATATGAACAGCTAAAGAAGCAGTTTATTGTATCCACACCTTACTGTCATCTTTCCCTGGCTTCTAAAGGTGGAGTCATAAGAGGAAAAGGCATGGCTGTGATACCACAGCCAATACCTGAACAAATCACAAGAGGAAATAAAGTTGTGGTCCTAGGATTACCACAGCTTGTCAATGTTGCATGTCTAAGCAAAGAAAGAATATTCATTTAATTTACATAGGTAATTAAACTTGTAACAGGTAGGAAACAGGAAATGTATACAGTGGAGAGCCAAATCCAGTAGGTAATCTTTTAAAAGAAGTTTCCAACAGAACACATAGCATAATACTTTCTTAAGAAATTCAATACAGACACTGTAAAGAGAAGAATGCAGCAACATCACTAGCTATGATAAAATATGACTACAGTATGCTTGCTACTTTAAATTCTCATTTGATCTTGAGACAAACACACTGCTGCTTCTGAAGTTACCGGCTAATCAGATTTTTGTCATACAATTATTAGTGGTTTTCACCCTTTTGGTTAACACTGCACTAGAAAAAATAAAACTTGTTTAGCTCTTAGGCTCATGACTGGGAGAAGGGGGTGTCCACATCTGTTCCAAAACTGTTTTCTGACACAGTCGGTACACACGGATAAAGTATGCCTGAGATTAGAGGCCTGCTGAGATTTTTTCCTGCTGACAAAAATCAAAGTTCTTTGCTTAATATCCTCACACTCAAACAAGAAAATCCATTTCCTATAATAAACCTATTCTTTCTAATCAACTGTTGAAACAGAGAATATAAAAATGGATACAAAACTTCATAAAGGATGAGAAAAAGGTGACATGCAGAAAGAATAACTTGAGTTAATAACTAGACCAGCTTTCAAATTTTGGAGTAATTGAATCGTTAGTGGCAAATCCAAATTCCAAATAGGCCTCAGTAAAAACTGATTTTTGTTTCTGTGACAGTGCCTTTTTTTGCTCTGTGAGAATCTACACCGTCTGTTAATGTTATTCATAGATAAGACTTTGTACTCAGTAGTATTCCTCCTCACCCCAGGCTTCTGGTCAACTCACTCAGGCACCATCTGTCTGTGTTTGTTCTGAGTCCAAGATACTCCAGGAGCCACATCACTGTGAATTTACTTCAACTTTCTCTCTACGTAGATCATAATCAGAAAAACATCTTTTGGAAGAGAATTTTTTTTTAAACCAGTATTACTTCTACTGTCATCACAGAAAGCACCCATGAGTGCACAAGTAAAAGCAAATGGGAATGATGATGCTGAAAAAGTGAAAAGGTACACTCATCTGTAAAACAGAAGAGCTAGTAGAGGGTTTCATGATATAAATATTTTGTGGACTGGCCTCCTTTTGGAGCATACCTGAACGTTCTGCCTATCTGTTCAATTGTTCTCAAATCTCTAAAACCAGAACTAGAGTGAAGACTACCACCACATAAAAATCTTCTCCTGGTGATAAAAGACAATTATGTCATCTGGTATATCTTCTGTAAGCAAACATGGCAGAGCTCCACATCCTGTAGTCAGCCTTTCTAAATCAGTCTAATCCTTTCCTGCCTTAAATAAGGGAGAATAAATAGACACTTCTTTCCTCTAACCTTGCTGCCCCCAACAACTCTTCAATTAAGGAATTACCATTTAATTATATTTTTATATAATTAATTCAGAAAATAATACAACTACTCCTTATCAAAGGAATAAAACAAGATAACAGGGATAACAACACTCTACTCATCTTCACTCTTAAAATTGTATCACAATCAACCACTGCAAATACCTCAAAATAAAAGTACACACATGAGAGAATAAACCCTCCCAAGACAAACACAGCATTAACTCATAGCTATCAATTAAACAGAAATCTTGTTGAAAGAAGTTGTGAGTTTAAAAGCATGTAACCAACATTACTGAATTTTCATCTGAAAAATTCTGCAGCTGGGAAGCCAAATTGTATTTTCAGCAAGCCTAATTGTGTTTCCTGACTCCAGGGGAAAGGAATTCCCCAGATGCTGTTGACTGACATGTCTGGTTCTGCTTTCAACCTGCAAGTAAGCAAAAATACCTACTGCTATGTGAAACTTAGTATGAAAACCATCACTGTTTCCACTGGTATCCTTAGCAGTAGGAAGTGCCCATTCAGCACTACCCACAGCTGGGTCATTTGTAAAGTCATTCTAGAGGTACAAACTACTCTCAGTATCTGCATTCAGTAACAAACCTTAAGACATATGGCTTAGACCACACAGGTAGCCTTTATGAAGTATCAAACATTTTCAGTACAAAGAAACTCAGAGTTAGAAGATATTCACCAGTTCCATTTCTAGAGTTACTGGCATTAACTTGCTTCCTGGTTCTGAAATCTAGTATTGGTTCGTGAAACTAATGGTTGATTTCCCAAGAATTCAATCCAACATCTAGAGGGTATTTATGCAGTTATGGTGTTATAATTGATTCAACCATGACCAGTGAATCTTTTTCCTGAATATTTATTCAAGATTTTTCATTATGCTCTTATCTTGATATCTTTATCTACGATGCAAAATAAAAATATTTAGAATATTTTTGTATCAAATTACTTTTCATTAAAACTACCCTTTGAAAGCCTTTTTTATTGCATCAATCACTACTGATTTAAAAAGCCTGATGTATTTGACACAAACAGTTAAAAGTCATCAGTAAAGCCACTCTGATTGTTCAAGGAAATGTTATTTTTACTACTAAATAAACTTTTATACATCTCTGACTTCAAATTCTTCATCAGCTGAACCTCCCAGTTCATCCAATAATTTAAAAACTTGTAATTATTTCCAGAAATTTTTCAATCACTCAGTAGCATGTACAGCAGAAGTAATGAAGGTATCTTTCCTTCATGTTTTCTTACTAACAGTTTATAGCGGGGGGGGTGGGGAAACAGGGATTGCTCTGGGATAAAGATACTGCTCTCAAAAACCTATACAAGTTAGCACCTTTGCATGAATCATACCTTTACTCATGAGTGATACTCAACCTCAATATCCTGGGAGGTTATTCCTCTTTGGTAAAAGCCATGCTGAGTGTTTCCAAGTAAAATGTTGAAAGGATGAAACAAATAGAAAGATGGTGATAAGAAGAAATATATTAAGGAGAGGCACCGAAAGATTGCTTTGATCTACAGTCTCATGCAAAAGGTTTAGAGAATCATCCCTTGAGAAAGCAGTTCTTAGCCTATAATACCAGGTGAGCTTTATTACAAGCATTGAGCACACCAGAAAGCTCAAGTCAGCAGTTTTCATATAAAAACAGAAGTTGTAATGCTAAAACAAGCCCAAGCCAAGTGCTATTGTTTTTCCCAAGTGATGAAAACAGACACTCATAACTCTGCTGTTCTGTGCGGGTGCATCCTGAGCACACTCTACATTTACAGTACCACCAGGGTGGCTGCATGACTCACAGAAACATGGCTTCAGGGAAGAGAGATCAGTTCCATTAAAGTCTAACTAGTTCCAACATCCTTTGATTTTATGATTCTGACTGCTAAGCTTATTATTTTCTCTTGGAAAAACCGAAAAGAACACTGATCTATAAGCACTTATTTTGACATATTTTTAAACTAGATAGTGCAGAAAACACTATAATGTGTTGATCTATTCTTCAAATCCAATAGTATTAACTTAAATTTAAAATGTTTGGAATACAGAAAATACTGACAAATAAAAAAAATAGAAAAATAACAAATATCTATGGTGAGGAAAACTGTAACAGAGTAGAGCACCCCAGAGAGCCAAAATAAAATATCTTGGGAACTTGCTAAAGAGAGATAAAACCTCTAAACTAGAAAAACAGAAGTCTTGAGTTTGAAGAAGATAGTCTATGAAAACAACTTTTGTGTTATTAAGAGGATTTGTCCCAACAAACTGGAGCCCAGAAATCACATATACCAAGCACAGCCTGGCTGTACATTCTGATTTTCTCTGTTAGGTTTTAGACTAGAATTCTCTCTATACAGGAAGGCTGGAGAATTGCTGAACTCCCAGGCTTCCCTTCAGTTTCAAGCATCCTAACTGCTGTTCTATAGCCTAAAGTTTTTGTGCTGGGCTTATATTCCTAATGGGAATATTAATTCAAACTGAAAATTTACCAGAGGGCAAGTGACATAAAGCATGTCATGCAAAGTGATTCAGATAATATAAACCCCATGGAACTTCAGATTTTGATATTTGTTATGTTCACAATAAGAACCATGAACGTGATCACAATTCACCAGTGTAATATCACACACATATTTTTTATTTTCGATCCAATTATGAGAAGACTATTGTTCCCTGCTTGAAGAGAAAGACAAATGTATTTTAAAAGCTGATAAAATTTTCTATCAATCTAACAAAACACAAGAACCAGAAGGTAGTTCACATCACTTCCACTCACAGAATATAACATGCCCAGTCATTTTAAGGAGAATGACATTAAATTATCATGAATAATGTACAGCCAATATAGCACAGCAGCTGGGGTCTGATCTTTTCTAAAAGTTTTGACCTTCATAATAACAAGACTTGATAAATGACATTAATTGATGCATGATCTTCATCATTAATCCTTCACAGAATGAAATGCACAATTCTTCTTTGGAAAATAAAAATTAAAGCAATCATTATAGTTAATGCCAAAATGAGTCTATAAAGTCTTTGTTTTGCAAGAACACCTTTTTGCCTCTGTCCTAGATGTTGTATTGGAAACTGAGGTTGCTGATAGAGCTGCAGGCTTACCATGGTTTCCTCTTATAATAAGAGTATCACTTCTGTCTTAAGTTAAGCTTAAGCCAGCATTTTCTAAATCTATTTGCTTATCTCATACAGACAACCTGTCATCCCTCTAGGGGTACTGTCTATTTTTTTTTTTTTGAAAGCCATTCAAATCAGGATGTTGTCAGCATAATAGTAGTGCCACAGCCTGTGACATTCACAAACCCCGAGAAATTGCAAAAATTAGAGTGAAAATACTTCCCACAAAGCTTTTAGGAGCTGTTCTATGTTAATGTGTTGCAGTCTGTATTGTCTAGTAACCATCATCTTACACCTCCATGCATATACATACGGAAACTTTCCCCTCTTCAATCATATGTTTTACTTCTTCTGTTGCGTAACAAAAAATATCTAGAGATTTTAGTACACAAAATAGGTCAGGTATAGCTCCAATTCAGCCCAGCCACATAAATAAGTGGATATTTTCCTTTGTTATTATTTTATCCAATTTATTATTCAGATTATGTCACTTTGGGGAACTTCTTTCACCTTTTCCTTGCCCATAATACTAACTGCTGGCCAGCTAAGTATTTCTGGTTGTATTCTCCTTCCTATATGCAAGTCTGTTTTAGAACCCTAGATCCTCAAGGAATTCATTATACCATACTACTTGGTTTTGTTTAAAGTTTAGCTCTATCTTTCACAAATAGACAACAGTTTTTTCACTTTTTCCCAGATCTTTTTAAATTCTTTATTAATAAAGTTTATTAATAAACTTTATTAATTTATCAAAATGCAGTCTATTCTTTTTAAATTAATCATATTCTGTGGTTCTGCTGAATTACAAATCCATGTATGTTTAGGATTAAAATAGATCAGTTGTATTACAATTATGAAATATATTTCTTATGATCACTATATTTACCTGTTCCAAACATGTTTATTGTTGTCTGCTGATAAACTGAGCTCCACTATACTCAGAGAATCATTAAGGCTGGAAAAGACCTACAACATCAAGCCCAACCTTTGACCAAACACCACCATGGCAACTAAACCACAGCACTAAGTGCCACATCCAGTCATTCCTCAAACACTTCCAGGGATGGTGAGTCCTCCTCTTCCCTAGGCAGCTTGTTCCAATGCTTAACAAGCCATTTCTTCACTGAAAGGGTATCTTATCCTCATTAACACTGTGAACAATCCAACCAACACATATGCTTTTCTTGTATTAAATATTTTGACAAAAAAGGTCCAAGGCAACCATACACTCAGGCAACTATCATGCCATGTTGCAAATGGTAAATTTAATAGTCTCAGTAAGAGATGCAATAAGTTATCAGAATCAAACAACAGAGGTTATTTTGGTACCTCATATTTACTGTATTACAGAGACAAAAGCAGTTTCATAGTTAAAAGGTATTTTGTGGATTTCTATTTTACTTTTCAATAGCTACAAATCTCCCTGTATAGATTTTTTTCATATACTGCAAATTGTAATTTTATTTTCAACTCATTTACTCCCTGTTTTCCTTCTATCTTACTGTTCAAGAAAAACACAGTAGAATGTCATACTTCTCATGACTCCAATGTCACAAGTGTATCGGCCACAGAGACCTATTTTTCTCTTTCCAGGAATTATTCTTTCAAGGGGAGTGTGTTGTTTTTAACAGGTTTTATTAAAAACCAGTCTGAACAGCAACTGCACTGACTGCAAATAAACCCAGTGAATATATATATACAGTGTAAATTGTATTAAATAATTCTTGATGTGGGCTTGCTATCACATATCCATTAGATAATTTGAAGACATTCAAAACTACCTAGTTGTTGGCAGTCATAACCTTTATGCAGTCAATTTAGAATTCAAAATTAATGGTCCATTGATTTATGTTAAGTATTTGAGAAATGTCAATCTATTTTAACCAGAATTCATTCAAAATTCTTATAAACAGAGAATTTTACTGCTTTGCTGGTGTGTTCTACCTCAATAGAAAAATTTATTTAATTTACAGAAAAATATGCAGAAAAAAGGTTTTACTGGGTGTCATCTTACAGTAATTTTCAGTCTTCATTTCCTTATAGTGACAACATGACTTCCAGAAAAAACATAAATATTTATTGACAAGCAATTTTAGCAAAAAAACTAGCCATGTTGTGTAAGCAATGTACATTTCTTAACTTTCTCCTAGAATTAGTCTAGCAAAAGTACAAAAATGCAATGATAAAATGTATTTATTTAGAAATTACTTAGCTACAAAAAGCATTATGTTTAATGACTTTTTATGCTGACTGTATTTTGTCTACTGTTCATTAATAATGTGCTCATAACTATAAAAAACAAAGAGAGGCTCAAATTCTACTGTCAAATTCAATGATGGACCTCTAACAGTTCTTAGCAAGCAACCAAACTTCCAGCCTGAAAACAAACAAAAATGTTTATGGGAAAAGGGATAAAAAACAACCATCTTTTCAATATTTTGATATATTTAAGCAGCAAACATTAGAAACTTTCCTAAATCACTGCTTAAAAACACAGAGCTCTTGTATCTTGAATACTGTGAAAGAGTTCCTATCACAGAAGGAAACACTCTGACTCTGCAGCTTAAAGAGATAGTAGCATGAAATATAATAGACTACATGGAACATAATAGAAATGTTTAAAGGTTATACATATTATAGATAAATTATATAACACAAGGTTAACACTTTCCATTGAAAATACCAGGAAGTAGTTTTAAAGCAAACAATGGGTGACAACTTCTCTATACAGCTAATTGTAGAATTCATTTTCACCCGGATTCTGAAACCAAGAATATAAGTAGGTTTAAAACAGGACTGCAAATAACTATGGCAAACAGATTCCTTATTGGCAGGGAATAAATCCAGCAGTATGCATGCAGCCACTGCCTCAGGAAGTCACTAAAGTACCTGTATCAGAACCTTTCCATGCATACCCTTCTCCTTACATGTGTTCTCAGGCATGCATTGCTGAACACTGCCAATTTACAATATTACAGTAGTGGAATCTAGTGCTTTCTAGCATAGGGATTCCTTAATTGTGATTGGAGATTGACACCATTACATAATGTTCCAAGATTGATGCAAAAGAAAGATAATAATCAAGTCAAACCCTTAAGCATAAGACCACCATTAGTTCCTAATGAGGAACTATCTGAATACATCTTTTACAAAATATATACCTTATAAATCTGAGGAAATAAAAATTGGTAGGCAGACTGTTAAGCATCAAAAGCAGTTGCTTCAGGGGCAGCTAAGAATTTCTACTCTATAAGGATAAAAATATGGAAATATCTCAAACACTGCTGACAAAACTCATGATGAAGTACACATGTGCTGGAGATACAAGTATTCTTTATCAAGACAAGATATGCAAGACCACTCTCAATATCAGAATGATCACAGAGACTGGGAGAGGTGCCTAAGATCTGCAAGAAAGAAAATGTCACTTCAATCTTGAGGAAGCATAAGGATCTACAGAACCACAGGCTGGTCAGATTGACCTTGATTCCTTGGAAAGTGATGGCACAACTAATCCAGGGAACTATTTCTAGGAATTTAAAAATCAAAGAAGTGATCAGGAGTCAGCAGACATTTACCAAAGGGAAGTCATACTCGACCAATGTAATGACTTACAATAAAAAGACTAGTTTGAGGGGAAAGCAATGAATATATTGTCCATCCCATAACATCCTCATAGAGAAGCTGATAAAGTACAGAGTGGATGAGCAGACTTTGGAGTAGACTGAGAACTGGCTGAATGGCTGGGCCTAGAGCAGTGAGATCAGTGGCACAAAGTCTAGTTGGAGGCCAATTCCTAGAGGTTTATCCCAGGGGTCAACATTGAGTCCAGTCCTGTTCAGTACCTCACTGATGTAGATGACAGGGCAGTAAACCTCAGCAATTTGGGGATGACACCAAACTGGGAGGAGTGGCTGATATGCCAGAAGGTCACATTGCCATCCAGAGGGACCTTAACAGGCTGACCAGAATCTCACAATGTTCAACAAGGAAGAAGTGCAAAGTCCTGCACCTGGGAAGGAACCACACACACCAGTGCAGGCTGGGAAATG
Source organism: Muscicapa striata striata (assembly GCA_030060385.1). NCBI lineage: Eukaryota > Metazoa > Chordata > Aves > Passeriformes > Muscicapidae > Muscicapa > Muscicapa striata. The sequence goes on from JAREIS010000090.1 coordinate 4,998,218, forward strand.
CCAAGCTGGAGAGCAGCTCTGCAGGAAAGGACCTGGAAGTCCTGGTGAGCACCAGGCTGAACATGGGCCAGCATGCCTTGAGGAAAGGGAAGCAAATGGCATTCTGGGCTGTATTAGGCAAAAACATTACTATGGGGCAGAAGGAGGTGACCCTACCCTTTTTTCATTCAGTACTGGCAAAGCCACACCTCGAGTTCTGGGTCCAGCTCCAGCCACCCCAGTTAAAGAGAAACATGGGCATACTGGAGACTGTCCAGCAAAAGGTGAAATATAGGGACTGAAGCATCTCTCACATGAGGACAGACAGAGCTTTAACTTTTTAGCCTGGAGAAGAAAAAGTTCAGGGAGGAGACCTTATCAATAAATACAAATACCTGAAGGGTGCAAAGAGAATGGATCCAGGTTCTTTTCAACAGTGTCCAGTGACAGAATCAGAGGCAATAGGCACAAACTGAAGGACAAGAAGTTCCCTCTGAGCAGAAACACTTTCCATTCTAGGGGTAACTAAGCACTAGCACACGTATCTCTTGCCCAGAGATTTTCTAGTGTCTCCATCCCTGGATATATTCAAAATTCAGCAATACATAGTGATGAACAATGGCCCTAGGTGACCCAGCATGAGGAAGGTCGGGCAAGATGACCTCCAGAAGTCTCTTCCAACCTCAACCATTCTCTGATTTTGTGGTACAAAACTCATGTCCAAGAACATCAGACTAATCCTACCTCTGCTTATAAAGACATAGGGTCAGTGGTTCTACAAAAATACTTTCTCCAGAACAAAAGTGAAATCTGTAATGATACTTTGTTTTCAGACATTACTAACTCCTATTCTGCTATTGCTCACTACATTTTGTCTTCCCCAGATTCACTGTAAATAAGCTTTTTTATCAGCAAAGTTGGACAGATATATCTTGAAATTAGACTCAGATACTGACAGTGATTTTAAGTGGAAAATATCCCAACATGTATGAATAGTGGTAAAAATTTCTACAGACACTTATTCTCCTCCCCAGTGCCCCATAGTGTTCCCCAGTACAACACTTCTTTGCAAGCCAACAATGTCAGAAAAAGAAATTAAACTTAAAAGTTGCACCATTAGTATTTCTGTTTAATTTTCTCCTGAAAGTTTACCATAATCACAAATATAAATCCTGATAATAATTAATACGTTAATGAAATTATCAGAAATAAGCAGTGCTGGAAGATACTTTTAAAAGCCATGTAGTCCATTCTCTTGTTCCAGCACAGGACCAGCTAGACTTGTGACTCTAAGAGATACTTCCCAAACCTGCTCCTTAAGATTTTCACAGCTTCCACACAAGTCCTCAACAAAGTATGCAAGCATTTTAAGATTTCTTTCCATTAAAAGGTTCTCCCTCCCAAGTTCAGTCTTCCCTAATGCAACCTAAGTGTACTCCTTTTCAGCTTCACCGTGAGATGAACATGGAAAAGTGATCATTTCCTTCTACTTTTAAACAGTGTCCCATATAATTTAAAGACTTATTCATCTCCTTCATTCCATGGGATTTTCTCTTCAGAAGGCTGAATTAACTCATGTGTTTGATTCTTTCCTAACACATATCATGTTTTTTTGGCACCTAATTATTCATTCCCATTACTCTCCACTGAATTACAACTGCTCGACATGATTTTTGAAGGATATACTATTCCAGGTGAGATCTTACCAAAGCCTAGCAGTGTGACAATTTCTTGAAAGTGCTTCCTGGCTAGGGTCTGTATATTCCTGTATGACATTAATCTCTTTCAGGATACTGGCTACAGCTCAACTTACATACTATTAGGGCTCCCTGATTCTCTGCCAAAGAACATTTCCCTACATCATTTTTCTTTGTTCTATGTCAACCACATAAACTACCCCTACAGAACACCACTCTGCATTTTTCCTTTTGAATAGCATCATAACATCATAACCATAGCTTGGAGTTTTCAGGATAATTTTTTGATATAATCCTGCCATTAGGTGTTAACACAAGGCTGGGAAAAGTGTATATATAAATTCACTGAGTATATAAATTAATTAATTGCTCAGTTATATAATAAAAACAGTGAACAAAACTGGTTCCCAAAGAGGTCACCATTCAAAAGATCCTTCTATAATAACAGTAACCATTTATTTTTTGTTAACTATAACTCATCTGTTTACACTGCCCATATAGCATTTTCAGTTTCTTGAAAGTCATATGCTTCATGTGTATAACACTAGTGAACAGAACAGATTTTGCTGTGTTAAGGAAACTGGGAATACAAAGTACTTAGGTGTTGAGAACAAAAAATATTGCCAGCATCTAATAATAACAAAAGAAAATTCACTATGAATACTGTATACAATTTTATAAGCAGTAAAGTGAGAGTATCAGAAAAAGAGCTCAGAATAATAGATTACAGAATATTAATTTTATGGCCTATTTTACCATTTTAATTCATGAAATTTTTTCACTATGTATTCTCAAAAAACATCACAGCTTTCATGACCCACAAGTATGAAGGTCCACTTACATATATATATTTAAAAACAAACAAAAATTGATTCTGCCTGGAAAGTAATTAACAACTTATATGTATGTTTGAAACCAGTTATGCATGAGTTCAAAAGCAAACATTTCTTTTATTACATGAACTTACGAGGCATAATCCTCTAGAAGAAAGAAAAGTGCAACTTAACAGTTTAAAGCTTAAATAATATCTGATATACATTTTAGGAATTGGATATTTTATAATAACAAATACTTTTTAATTTCTCTTTATGAAAGGAATATTTTTCATCTCCATGCTCTAAGTTCTACTCTAAGACAATGTCCTAGCTTTGTCAGTTTCTGTTAAAACTTAATTTTCAGATAGCAAAAAAAGTACTGGCTTCAACATAAAAAAGGTTCACAGGTTAAATACTGGCTCCATCAAAGTCAAGATTTCCTCAGCTTTGACCAACCTAAGATCTCACCTTATATCTGTTGAAGTTCTGAAACTTTACAGATATTCTAAAAGCATGAAAAAAAATGACATGGTATTTTCCTGGTCCTTAGAAAGCTCTTATGACACATTATGTAGACTCATATAGCATTCTATGCATGGCTCAGACCACAGATATGCATAGACATGCTATAAATTATGCTACATGTCTCATCATTGCAGCTTCTCATGCACAGAAAACACATCACTTCACCAGAACTTTCATTACATGGAACTTTTGCCAAAAACAAAACAAAAGAAAAAGACAGTAGTAGTAACTCCATAAGTTCTTAAATTGTACTCTAATGCAATCACTTAAGTTATTGATAAGGAGAGTAAGACCTGATTTTCAGTTTTCCCTTTGTAAATGAGGGGTTGGAAAGCGAATGGTGCTCAGCTTGTAAAATGCCCTCAGCTGAATGTTCTAAATGGGCAATTATTTTAAACACACTCTCCAGGATGTTCTAATGCTATACAGACATTACTTAATCTACAGAGAGCAGCTTACTTACGTCTGGGGCTCCTTTTCATTTTGCTGTTTTTGCTGTGGTTGAAGAACGTTATTTACCAGCTCAGTGATCCCACTAAAGGGAAACCACCTGTTTAAACAAGCAAATAATGTGACTGAATAACCAATAAAACCACACTAGTTCAAATGTTTTCTTATCCAACGTTAGTAGAAATACATAGGCAGAAAAGCTAGAGCCAATGGGAATGTTAGCTGCAGAACTAAGGGTGTGAGGGAAGTAAAGTTTTACAATTCACTAGTTCACAAGCAGGCAGCAAGAACCTACATCCAGCTAACATGTGGATGGAGTAAGAAGCTACAGGCAGCTCTCTTACAAGCCAGTCAGGAAGCAGATGACAAACTACCTGCAGCCTATCAGGTATCAGTGAAAGCTAATACCATCAAAGGTGCAGAGAGCAGAACATGGCAAAGATAGAAAAGTCAAGCCTAGTGCATCTATAAGATACTTTACTTACTGTGTCGGCTGTGGTTTTTGCTCTTCTTTGACCCTAAAAAGATAAGTTTGCACAACTGAGTGCAACATGTTGAAAACAACTATCCTGAAGTACTAAAATCTGTATCAAATTGGAAGGACAAAGTCCCTATTTTGAGTTAAAAGTATTTGCTTTAATATTTGTTGTATGTTAATATTAAGTTATACTATGGGCTTATTTCTGTTTAGTTTTAAAAATGGGGAATGCCAAGTATAGAAAACTTAAATATGTAAATAAAAATAAATCAGTAATGTTCTATACCCGACTTCCAATTTTTTGCACATAATACTATGTTAAAACATTTCCAGCAATACATTCAACTACAAATACAAGGGAAGGGGCTTCAATTATGTGAACTACTATCTACTTTTTTTATCCATAACCAAATTGCCTGTCATACCTCAAGGTATGTCATGTAATATGCCATTTAAAATGTAATATACTAAACTAATAGATTAAAGGAAAATCTGCATTATATTTATTAAACTACAATGACATCAGGACCTGAAGGCAACCTAACTAAAAACTGAGGAAGGAAAGCTAAGAAATTTTGCTCTTGAGTGAACTTTAATAGGACTTGCTTAAAGAAATAATTGGATAATACCTACAGTAGGTCAGTTTAGTACTGATTAATAGTTGTCCACTGTCTTAAGAGAAATACTCCATCTAAAATACATGCTTTAACTTAAGTGAGCAAGCTGATGTTCTATACCAAACCTGTGCTGGTTTCAGCTGAGGTAGGGTTAATTTTCTTCACAGTGGCTGGTATGGGGCTGTCTTTTGGATTTGTGCTGAACACAGGGTTGATCACAGAGATGTTTTTGCTGTTGCTGAGCAGGGCTTACACAGAGACAAGGGCTTTTCTGCTTCTTACACTACAACCCTGGTGAGGAAGTTGGGGGAGCATAGGAGGTTGGGAGAGGACACAACACCTGTCCTGAGATGAGACAGGTGACCCAAAAGGGTCCAAAGGGATATTACAGACCATATGACATCATGCTCAGTAAATAAAGCTGGGAGAAGTAGGAGGAAGGGGGGAGGTGGGGGTTTTGGAGTGATGGAGTTTGTCTTCCCAAGTAACTGTTGCACTCGATGCTCATAATTTTAAATGGATGTTTGGTGTTGCTCAGAAAACTAAAGCTCACCAAAGTACCTCTCTATCTCCTCCACCAAATGATATCACAGGGCATAACTCCATAAACATATTCAGTGACTACATAAGATTTAAATAAATGGACAATGACAAACACTAATATCTTTCCAAAACTGAAAGGGAAAACTGAACATGCAACAGACAGTAAAATGTCTTCTAGCATGGTTTTGCCTCTTCAGCACGTTAGAAATGCATATGCAAAGTAACATTCCAGTACAAAAAACATAATAAATAAATAAAAAAGCCCACAAAACCAAGTAGGTATATTAAACAAACAAGCAAACAAGTAAAACAAAAAATGTGTCATGCCATTTCAATTCCACTCTACCATGCATCTTAGTCACATTATTATCTTTAATCCACACTAGTTTTTCAATGTAGAAAATTCAAAGCAGGAGAAATGGAAGGGATGGGAAATCAAAGCATGTCCATACTTTTCTCCCTAGGTAGCTGAGGACATTTAGTTTAGATCCCCAACATTGTGAGACTTAAGGCTCCATGGTCAGCTGTGAGAAGGAAACTCCCAGATAATAATTCAGAGTTCCTAAGTTCCCTGTACTGAACTAGACACTGAAATGTGACCTCCCTGAAAACTGGACATTGAAAACTGAATATATCACTAATCTATATGTTCCTTTCCATACATGATTTCCAAACATAAGTACTCCACACTCTTTTAGGTAAGTACTTCACTGTGAATTGTTCTATTGAACTAAACAGAGAAAACCTAAGCCCTTCACATAATCAAATTACAGCCAACATATTTCCTTTGGATAGTGACCATGGTCAATTTTTCACATGTGGAACTGAGGTCAAATTAGCGTAGGATCCTAAGAGTGTAGTTTGAAATCTTTGATGCATTTTTTTCCCAACAGGATCGAGCATATTTACATTGTAGTATATATCTGGTAGCTTCAATTGCAGCTGCAAATCCTTGGTATCTTTGAAAAAAGTCTTACAATCAATTTTTAGTCTTGCACCATTGAATAAAACATCGTCCATAATCAGACACGTTGAAAACCTGCATTTAAAATTAATTTGTCGGCATTTTATAAGAACATTGTGTTCTAAGTCAGGATACGATATGACCCTACAATCCAAAATATCCCTTAGAAATTAATCTTTTCGCCTCCTAGAATTCTGTCTCATTCACTATGCACTTTCCAATACTGCAGTTATGTGAGGACAAGAGCTTCCATTATTATATAATAGTGACGCATTCCTTGAGCGCTCTCCATACATCCTTCAGTCCCTGGATTAGGAAATTGTCTTCCTTGACTTTATAACAAGCATGGAAGGCAAACTACAATTTGAAAGAAGTTACTAAGAAATCTATTGAAATAATAGATTCTACCATATGATTTTAAATTAATCTTATTGCTTTAAATTAAATTAAAATTATTCCTTGTGGATCAACAGGCCTGAATCCTTCATGTGTACAGTCAGAGAATGGATATAGATCTTTTCAAGGTCAGAGAACGGATATAGATTCTGTGTCTATATCAGAAAAACACAGATTAATTTCTGCTACTTTTTTTCCAAAAGGCTTAATTCAGATGAAATTACAAGTTGTAGCAACCGACAGAAATAATTATGTATTAGATGAAATGCACTGAATGTTTTTTTAACACTGCTGTGGTTTTACTATCTTTTTCTTGACAGAAAAGGACTAAAGACACTCCAGATAACTTGAACCCTATCTACATGTACGCATACAGTTGTATTTCCTTTGGTTACCAGAGCTGCTTTGTGTACTCCCATATTTAGCATTGTATTCTACCCTCCTTTCAAAAATCAACTACAAACAATTGCTTAAAAGTAGTGTCTTGCCAGGTCAGCAAATTTCCATTTTCTCAACAGATCAATTGAAATACACCAAGCAGTATAACTACATTCTGCTCTTTCCAGGCTACCTGTCTTCATTTAACCTTCCTATGTCTTTTCAATTCTATCCACTCAAAACCTTACCAAGAACATTTCCAGTTGTCATTCTTCGCTAGAAACAAATTCTGACCAGCACCTGTTCACTAAAACCACCAACAGGCTGCAGATAATGTGTCTGATCGAAGTGACTGAGACAATGTATTCTAACAACGCAGAACACTAAAGTATTTTAAAACGTGTGTTGGGTTGATGTGGCCAGAAATGTGTATTCTATCACCAACTGTTGAAGCCAGGTGGGGCAATGATTCCTCATCTCTGTGGCACACATTATCTGCTAATGGGCCATCTTTAAACCAGGTGAAGCAATCATCTTTATTTTTCCACAACCCATCCTCCCTCCAGGAAGATATCATCTGTTAATGGGCCATTAAGCCCCACTGTGTGACTGATAAAATTCCATCATCCCATTGGGAGATGCTCCAGCCAGGGGGAGGAACCAAGCCTTTCCTACTTAGAGAAAAAACTGGGATTTTGGACACCAAGATACTGTCTTTCCACTGGATTCCAGAGGAAAGCCAGACCTTTCCACATCATCTCTGGACCTTCAGAGGAAAACCACACTTTTCTACAGGAGCCCTGCTTCAGCTGAACCACATCTGCCATTGCAGGGGGACTGTAGCCACCATTTAATGGGACTACTACCAACACCCTGACTGACAGGGTGTCAGGTTGTATTCTGATTCTGTCAGGGTTGGGACTGTGCTTTGCAATACTGTATTTCTATTTAAATTTTCCTGGTAAAGAATTGTTATTCCTAATTCCCCTATCTTTGCCTGAGAGCCCCTTAATTTCAAAATTATAATAATAATTTGGAGGAGTGGGGTTTACATCCTCCATTTCGAAGAGAAGCTTCTGCCTTTATAGGCAGACACTTGTCCTTCAAACCAAGACACCACGTTTTCTAAAATGTTAGAAGAGTTTGAAACTTTTGTCGCAATTTTTTTTTTTAAAGATCACAACTCCATACACTGCTCCACTTGAAAACAAGCCAGGATTTTTCTATTTGCCAGCAACAAAGAACTTTTACACGTTGCACTTTGTTATTGGAAACCTCTGCCCTTTGAAACACACAGCACGATTATTCTTGTGTTCCTCTGCAAGCCTACACAGTGCAAGTGCCAGACCCCTTTGATCTTTTCCAGTAGCTGGAGTCATTAAGTTAAATCTCAAGTCTCAGTGAGAAGTTTTTGATGTTAGATCCTCTCTGTGTACTAAAAATTACCTCAAAGATTAAGGCAATTCCCACTGGCAGAGAGAATGAATATGAGAACAGAACAGAAAGAAGAGGGAAGAGAACAAGAAAAATGGAAGCAGGGGACTAAGTAAAGAAAACATCTATAGAAAAATTATTATTATTATCCCTTTAAACTCCTAATACTTTTCTATTTTTCAATCTACTGCCACCAGTAAAGGCTTCTCTCTAAAATCTACTATGTCAAAACCATGAAACATATTTCCAAAAAGTGGTTTGGAGGCAGGTAAACTAAGAAGCACTGTTACCAGAGCTCATGTCTATTTTCACATGCTTGGATGCATAAAAAAAGCAAACATAGGGGAAGAATTTACATGCTTCGATCTGTGAAAATAACCCTTAAAACAAACTCTACACCTCCTAGATACCTGTATTAGTTCTTCTCAAGTGAAGTTTGGGGAATCCAGATTTCAGAATCAGGCACCCTTGGCAGGGATAAACATCATAATACTTACCACTAACCCAGTAATATTCTAAAGATTCAGAACTTGCCATCCACAAACCTACAAGCACAAGGAGGTCTAATCTGCAGGAGTAAACTGGGTGCACCTTATGTCTCCTAGAAACACTGAGTTGAGCATATAACATAAAACACTCTATATCGCTTTCACTTAAAAATCCTATAGGCCAGTAGTTTCAGTCTTTTGCTCAAAAATAATCTATGTTTTCCTTATTTCCTAACCAACTCAGTGGACTAGGATAGACCAGGAAAGAAGTTTTTTTCCAGCCCTTTTGATAAAATTGAGAAGATTGGAAAAGCAAGTCAATCTTTTGCTTGGAACTCATCCATGAAAAAAAGTCTAAATACATTTTATTATTACTATTAAGGCTGTAATGTCACTGGTATTAATTTAATGAAGCTGTTGATGCTTCTAGAGTAGTTGTTTTTATTAAATATATTGCCTAGGAAATCCAGAGAGTGGGACACTTGTATGAAATTCTTAAGTTTAAAAAATGTAGATTCTAATGGCAAAGCAGGATATATGTGTAGTAGTCTCAACAAGCAATGTGTGTTACATTAAACTTGATTAAGAATCAACATAAGGTTAAATATTAATGCACCAAACTATCTGGTTTTCCTAAAGCAAATCATACAGGAAGGGCAAGGGACAGTCTCAGATCTATAAAAAGAATTGTCACATTTTGCTTCCTCTGCAGATACCATACTGACATTGACCTCCAGCTTTGTTCACAATAAAGAAATATGAATAGTTGAGAGAAGACAGCGGCAAATAATTTTGTCTCTAACACAGATTTATATTATAGGCAATAAAAATCTATAAAGCTGCTCTTTCAAATAAAAACAGCAGCATGAATACTAACTACTTTATAGCCACTTGTATTATAAGGTGAATTAAACTGAACACTATCCTCAGGATTAGTATTTTTCTTTCTTTGCATCCCAGACCCCACTAATCCAGATGATAGGAGAGACACAGCTTTCTCAAGAGCCAAGGTGCCAATCTTTGATGTGTTCTCTCTTCAATAACTGCCTACAATTATAAACAGATTTGAAATATTCCAAAATCACTTGATAATTAGCAAATGTTTTTTCAATGCAAAACTAGTGAAAATATTTTAATGAAGATAGGTAAATTAGCTTTCTCTAGCATTTATATAGTCCCATTGTCATAGTATATGAACATCATAATCTCAAAGTATTTAGCACTGGCAATATTTCTTAATTTAGAACAACTTCCTCCCCTGAAACCTATACCCTTGAAAACGGCACTGAAAATAAGATTTAAAGAAACAATCATAAAATTCTAAGCTCCCTTTCCTCTTGCTTCCCTGTGCCTTCCGTTATTTCTTTCCAAAAAATTGCATTCAGTACATAACTATATCCAAACCACTGTGGGGATACCCATTCTCTTGTATTAATTTTGCTGAAAAAGAGAGAAGATTATCAGCTCCAGTGATATTCAGGGTTTCCATCACCTTGTCTTAAAATACAAGGTCCATTAATCCATTTTCCTAGATTGCCTGCTGTGGACTCCTTTTTTTTCCCCTAAATCTTTGTAACAGTATTTTAATTATATGCCCCACACCAAATGAACAACAAAAAAGGATTAGTTACAGTGACTTCAGTGACTACACTTACACACCAGAAGTTAAGACATGACTCAAGCATAGTATATAATTTTGCCTGCAGCCACTCCTGACAAAAACAGTAGAGTTAACAGAGACATCTAGTCAAATGCCTTCTTGAGAAGGCACCTTTACAGATTAATTAAGTTAAATTATGTAAGCATGTTTAACTCCAAGAAAGGAGGTCAAATATAAATCCATGCCAATTACACAACCTTAAAATATATATTAATGGAATTGATTCATTGCATTGATTACCCTATTGATGCTGTAAGAACATACACATAATAACATGCTGTTTAACTATTCTGTTCAAACTTAAAGTCTTTAATTTATATTACCATTCCAAGTGTTTTATTAATTTAGAGAGTATAAGCAGCTTAATTGAGAAGGATAACATTTTGGACAACAAAGTAACATCTTTCCAAAGGAATATTTTCCTGAAGATATATGCAGGTGATTTTACTGTAATTTTGTTCTATTTCTAACAAAAGTACCAGTAGTTTCTAGAAGAGCACTTTGATAATCAGTAGCTGAGTGGTAATCAGACATTTGATACTAGCAAACAAGCAGGTGGAGAAGTTGGGTACTTGGGCTAGAAACTGTAACTGGTATACAGAACAAATTTAAAACCTACCTAAGTCCAAGCTTAAGAGGTTAAATATTCCCTGAAGTCCAAATTCAATTTACCTTACAGATGTACAACAAACAACAAGGCAGCACCACACATACTTTAGAGACAAGCACAGATATGCTCCTGTATAATAGTATGAGCTCCCTGATGAACATCATCCATAAACATAACAAGTTCTGCAAGATAAAGTCTACTCAGATATTTTAGATGTTAATTAGAAATAGGATGGTTTAATCTAAAGTTCCAGACAAACAAGTCACAAAGTGAAATTTTGATCCTAACGTTGTTATAAAATACTACTAAAGTAGTATTGGTTCACCATGACCAAAAACAGTGTCCAACAGCCCTGTAATTTAACTCTAAACCTGAAGAAACTGACAGTGTGCTTTGATTATTTCAGAATCAGCAAAATAAATCGGATTCTCCTTGTCTTAGGATATGAATTCTTCAGGGCAGAAATGTTTCCTAGTGTTCATTTCTGGGATAGGAGACAGAGACACTGTGTTCTGCAAATGAAACCTTCCCCTCTTCTCACACGTCCTAACTCAGCCAGACTTCTTCCTTGCTTGTTGCCACAGTGTTCATAGTAAAATGATAAAAATGAGTGTCAAACTCATCAACCAGCACACGAAAAATTATTATAGTACAGCTGTAATAATAAATAAGTACTACACTGAACAATAGCTATTATATAATATACAGTATATACATGTACTGTATACAACATAGGAACATATATATACACATATAACACAAACATGTTATATACAGTTTCAATAATTATTTCATGGAGCAAAGCTCTCTTTTGGAGGTTATACAAAATTGCAAGCAGGAAGCCTAGACCAGGGAGGTGATATTAAAAGGTCTCTGTTAAAAAAATGTTTGCCCAAACCCACCACAATTTAAAATGGACTACTGCAGCTTTTTCCTATATTTAGTAAGGAAAAGAGTATTTTGGTTATCACAAAGTGGTAATTCCCAAAACTGAATTTGTAAGCCCTCAGCATTAGAATTTGTTGCCCTGAGGAATAAATCAGCTGTTTCCCATGTAGGTATCGTGTCTGCTGAGGGAATGAGGCATGAAAAAAAACTTGGAAAAACAAAAACTATAAAATAATAAATAATAGAAAGTCTTTGATCACACAAAGGTGTCAAAGGGCAACAACTAGAAAACTATATAAACAATCTTAAAGGATTTATATTATGTGGAGTTGTGTCTTTTAATCATAAAGCTTCAGAAGTTTTTTACAGCTTGGCATGCTACTAATATTTTTGAATTAGGAATTTCACAAATTTGCTTTTTTCTGGGTAAAGCACCCGAGGTCTGTCAGTTGTTCATCTCTAGCATCATATATAACAGCTGTATGATTGGATCAGCTAACTTTCAACACATAAAACCAAAAATAGGCCTGTCTTAGAAATACAGTAAGAGCAAAACAGAGATTAAATTAGTGCATGTGAAGGATGTTAAGGGCAGCAGATGAAAAGAGCACACAAGTATAAGGAATCCTTGAACCATAGTAAATATTTCTTAAAAAGTAGTTTACATGTTCAGTTTCTATCAGCTCATTTAACGAGCAGCTAATGTTGCACAATTCTTCCCAATAATGAATTTCCAAATGCATTTCAAGGATATGAGGTACAAGTAAACACTTCCTTGAATCTGAGCAGTTTGTTTTGTCAGTAGACCCCTTTTTATGTTTTAAAAAAAAAAGCAGTGTTCCTACAAATAACTTTGAATTTCTTTTAAATGTTCAACTGTGAGACAACAGTCACCTGTCCTGCTGGATATTTGGTCACAGTCTTCCTCACACAATCTGAAAGGCCCTGACTTCTCTCTGATCTCAGTGCTCATATTTTACACAGGCTGAAACACCTCACATGGGAGCCTGACACGTGTTCACAGCCTCTTGATGAGTAGCAACTGCCTTCACTCAATGTTCTAGCTGATTGAGCTTTAAGCACATGCATATTTCAATTCACTGGAGTTAAATAGTTTCATTTGGATTTAATTTTCTTCTCCAATTTAGTAAGTGTTACCCTCCTAAATTCTGCGGATATGTGGCTATTTCAGGTAGATGATTTGCAGAGAATAAAAGAAATCAATGTGAGAGAAAGCATCAAATTTGAAAAAAAATTGGACTTTCCTCTAATTTTCCAAGAGGGAATAAAGACAAAGTTATCCAATTGTCACACAACATTTGCTATTAGACACAATTTTCTATAATTATGGGGTCCTCACAGCAAGTCTTGGTGAGATTTACATTGAAAAAAAATTGAAGTTACAGATATTTCTAGAACCTAAACTCCAGCAAAGATAAATTTTTGACAGCGTTCATTTGACTGTATTCTCAAAAAGTCAGGTTTCTCCAAAAAAGTGCTGGAATGGTACTTAGATCTGGCAATGTAATCTTGTATATTTTCTGTAAAGAGAAAAAATGCTTTACATTCTTGCCTATAGTATGTGTGAAATGTACCTCAATAGCTGCATTAGTGAGCCATATTTACTTCTCGAAATAAGGATGACTGTAACAAGATGACTGTGAACTGTATAGTCTTGTTCATGACCAAAATGCAAACATTTCCCACTATTACAGTAATAGCACATATAAATGCATCCAAATGTAACACACCCATGTACAAGACTATTCAAATTTTAGTAAATCTATAATCTCCAAATTCAATTTTACCAGTGAACTTCAGTAATGGATAATCAAATACCAAATAAGGTTTTGTCCTGCAATAGTTTTTCTTAGAAAGCACTCAAAAAAGGCTTAAATATTTTAAATGAAAATTTAAATCATAATTTATTTGTGTCTAGATCACAACTTTCCTTACTTAATGCAATTTTTATTAATTCTGTATTAGAAAGATGAGACTTCATTTTTTACTTACGCTTCAAAATGTTTTGCAGTTAACTGAAACGCTCACAGAATTCATAAAATGAAGTAGAAAGCCTACTTTTAAAATTGATAGAAAAGCTAAGATATCGAAATCAAACCTACTAGGACCTTTTCAGAACATTAGTTGAATTCTAATGTAAGTAGAGTTTCATTTTAGAACAAACTATTAAAAAAGAATTTTCTTCTAAGGGTTTTGAGTTGCTTTTGGGTTGGATTTTTACTTTTTCAACAGCAGATGGCATTCCAAGCATCTCCTACAGAAAGTGCTTTCACATAGATGCTTGTTCTGTCACCAGCTGCTAGTGAAATATGCAACTCTGGACTCAGCTGCTAGCAGGTGAATTTTAAAAAAATCATTTTAATTTAAAATACACTGGTAATTACTTTGGACTTAATACATTTTTTTTACCTGTTAAATAGCAATTTTGTAACATTACTATCTCTAAGATGCCCAACAGGTGAAAATCATATACACTAGAGCTTAAAAACTGAACAGCAGACAGTAAGTTAGTATTACTCAGACTGTGACATTAAATTGTGACATGGATTCAAATTCTTCCAGAGTTCAGGCAATCCTAGAGAAGGATTACTGCAAAGGAGACAACAGGAACAGAAATAACATCTCATGAATTTGTTCCAGTTCTCTTCAAACCCAGCCTTACAAAGAGCCCCTTTTTGGAGCAGACTTGTGTCCTGCACCCCTATACACATGAAGCTCTGGATCACTATTGAATAATAAACAGGGTGTTGACCGGACAAGTGCTTCAGCTGTAAGGCCAGATTACTAAATGGCTTGAAAAAATCAAGTTCCTTACCAACAAAGAAACACAATATAACTTCTGCTACAATGAAAACATTAGATTCTAAGATTTAAACAGGAAGCAAAAAAACAGGAAAATAAAAATGAATGAGAAATACAGCAGTAAGACATACAAATTTAATGACAATCATTTCAAAAAGTCTATTTATCAAGAAATCATTTTTTTTTTCTGATTTGGTGTTGCTGTTCACATAAATCTTTGGTGTTAGAAATTTTATTATTATAAAATATATTTTATTTAATATTTTATGAGGGAATCATGCCTATTTTATTACCTTATTCTATTCTATATAATCATATAGAAAATATTATACATTATCTATGATGCTGATAATGGTATGATGATCATATCATTACATTATTATTATATTATTATTATTATTCTATTATTAACACCTCTCTTATGAGAATAAAACATAAAATACTGGGGTTTTTCCTGAGAATATATTTAGTTGAATATAAATGGGAATACTTTTAGGTAGCGTTGAATTCTCTATTCACATTTCCTACAGAATTTAGTGTTCATACCTAGAAGTCACAGGAAATTACTGTGATATAATCTTATCTATGTGTGATGTAATGTCTCTGACCACATGAGATATTTGAGGTAAATACAATGCCCAGTTTACATGCTACTGAAAGAAAGCACAAGAGATGGTGTCTGGTTCTTCATTTGATGCATAGAAAAGTTAGAATCACAAATAGAATATTATTATAAACTGCCCACATGGCTAGTTATAGTAACACAGTTTACAACAGTGGAAATGTTCTTTTCCATGGGTTTTATATGTCTGAAACAATGTTGGACTAAAAGAAAATATCCCAGTATACTTTTTTTCATTTTTCAGAATGGTTTGCTACTTCTGCCTACATTTCTCTTTATCAGTACTCTGGTGGGGTTTGCTTGCTATTTACACCTTTATTTAAAATGACTCAAAGTTAGATAATACTTGGAACACTATTTTTCTAGATGTTTTTCCTGAAGCTTTGTTTGTATCCTGTTGTCCTGAGTAAGGCTCTCCTAGTCTGAAGAGTTTCTTTAAATTGATCGCTTTGGTGCACATTTTTCTTTGTCATGTTGTACAGATGTATTTACAATGAGCAAGCAAAGTGATTCTCAAGCTGTATCATAGATGCCAACTAAACTGGGGGCTTGTGCTTGTTTTAGTGAGCAAGCTTTGAGCTCCAGAGATGAACATAATCCAACCCTATTAACACAGCCAGTTTTGAGACTACAGACAATTTGACATACATTCCATTCTCTCTGCACTTTGAGCATCTAACTTCCAAGGTTTTAAAACCAATATTCATACAATACTACCTATCTTTAAAAAAAAAAGGAACTTCTTCAGCCAATGCCTTCTAAGCAGAAAACAACTCATCCGGTCTAATTAATAAAGGAAACTACAAACAACTCCTACAGAACAAATCAGCAAAATTAATCTTTAACAAGCTAAGATGTACGGGCTTCTGATCAAAACACCTTGTCCTGGCTGAGAATGCCCATACTTTTAAAATCTAAAACTATATTAACCATTAAACTATATTAATAATTTTTATTAATTTGCATTAGCTCCCGCCCTGTATGATTCTCTGTAGTGCCCAGTGGCTGAATCTGAGACACTTCCAGATTGAGGGAGTTGGGAATTTACCCAGCCTATGAAAATCTTGCTGCTTTGGGTCCACTGGGTTTGACATTCCAGAGTACAAAGCAGGTTGATGAATCAGGCTCTAAATCTCAAGGCTGTAGTGACATTATACATTTATTTTTGCATTGGGTTTTAATGTCCTTCAGTGTCTTTTTATAGTTTATGCAAATAATTGGTTTAATAACCAGTGGAAAAACTCCTTAAATTTCACTTCTGTCTGCATCATAAAATTGAGAATGAAATGAGAATCTGATCTATGCAACTTTTCCCATTTCTTGGTAAAAACAGAACAACAATTCTCTAAATGGGCTCCAGGAGAGAATGCCGGATTACAAAAATGTGAGATCAGAATCAAAAATTGTACTACTATTTAGTAAATTCTGTGATTATTAAACTTCTTTAACTGGGTTTCATAGCACAACTACTCTGACATTATTATAACTCTTCCTCTGAGTAAACTAGCTAACGTCAGAGATCGTATAAAAATTACAGTTTACATCAATAAAAGTTGTTGGGACATTTCTTTTCCTTCTTACTCTGGTTCAAAAAGTATATCCCAGTGGTTCCTGAAAGTAGTACATATATTTCTATAAATGTTGAAATTCTCTCCCAGAATAATGTAAGTTTGATTATGTGATCACTTTTAACATAGATTCTGAAACTGATTGCAGTATCTCTGAAATTGTAACAAATCTTACAGTTTTCTGTTTGACTTTACTTTTTCCTATATTTTTTACTAAGCTTAACTTTCCTAGTCAGGCTGCAAAAAAATCTTCCAACAATCAGAGACAAACTCAAGTGTTGGTAACCTCTAAATCTTTTCACCAAAACCAGTGGAAATTTTAAGCATACAAACATCATACACTACTTAAGAACACAGTATTCTCTCAACAGTTAGCATTTTGATGTTGACTCAATACCTGAACTTCCTGAAAGGATGCAAAGTCATTTGCATGACATTATAAAGTAGGATTTGAAGTTTCCCCCCTTTGTTTTCTGTTTCCTGGGAATAAATTCAGGAACTAATTAAGAACTTAGAACCCTCTCCCTGACATACATCTAACCTGAAACACTCATTACTCCTTTAGTGGTCAGTTTGGGATTCCAGAAACTTGGGATTGGCTCATAGGTTAAAGACATTTGTAGCAAGGGAAAAGCAGGGATAGAAAAAATAAACTTCAGATCTCAAATTCCTCCTTCAGCAAAACTACACCTGTACTAGAGGCATTAACAGAACACTACCTGTAGAAATAGTTACTTTGTGAGCATCATTATTCCTAAACATAGGTTATTCAAACCCTTATCTGAACAGAAGTTCCAAATGTTTAATATCAGAATGCTGCATAGCAGCTTTGAATGATCACTCAACTCCTAAGTCTTTATTGTAATGCAGACACCCATTGTTCTCATTCCTAGCTAATTACAAGCATTCATTCATGTCTGTTTGCAATTAGAGTACATTTAAAATGAATAGAGCTGCCATTCATAAAGATGCTAAATATAAATGAAAACTAGCAAACGCAAAATGACATCAAAACCAGCTCAGACAATAGTCCAACGATTTAAAATGTAGCACATGCTAAACATCCTTGAAAGTTAACAATTCTGCAGAGCTACACCACCAATATCAATTGCCAGTTGGGAGGAGGCAAGTAAAGTTTGTGAATTCAGTATTTTCTTATATCTATACTAGTAGTATAAAATGAGAGGGAAAGGCAATCTACAGAAAACAAGTTTAAAAGTGATTCTCAAGTCCACAAATTAGTGAATTCCTATGTCGCTGTTTTGTAACAAAAACACTCACCCCTTTCTTCTGAGGAAAGAGGTGCATGCATTTTTGTTTAGAGACAGAGAAAAAATGTGCTTCTTAGGTAAAAAAGCTACACAAAATCAACACAAGAGTAGACTTTTCAAAATTGCAGAAATTAATGATGGAAGGATGAGATTACTATGTTTCAGAATAGTTATTCTCATTAGTGATTGCCTATCCCAATTAGACAATGTTCAATACACTAAGTTGTGTGAGAGTCAAATGAGAAAACAGTACATTAATTAGCTGAATGTCTAATAAAACTTAGACCTTCTATTTTCTATCGTCTCTGAATCTCTCAAACTGCAAGTGAAGCCAAATACTTTTCCTATCATCTACTTGGGGAAAAACAGCAGCCTTTCATTTCTTTGAAAATTTTGAAGTTCCCCTTAGTCTTCTGTCCTAAAGTTTATCTAAAGTGTTCAGCCTCTTCTCATGGCATGTTCTAGCGATCTCACCTGGACTACTGTCAACTTATTCACTGCAATTTTGAAAGCTAGCCTCATTCTAGCAGGGCATTCAGTGGTGCTCATTATTGCCTGACAGTTTTGTAGGACATTGTAATGTTTATGCAACCTATGATAGCAAGCATCCTTTCCATAACCACATGTCCAATTAAAGTTCATTTTCAGCATAAGAGGCAGTTTAGAGCCTAGATACTGCACTTGGGAATAGATACATAGCCAGTAGCTAACTTTAATTTAAATGTATGATTATATGTAAGCATAGTACTTACTGAATAATATCTTCGTTGAATATCATTCAGCAATTTTGGACCATATCTCTATTTTCTCAAAATCATTTATAACCTTTCTAACATGCTTGTAAGTGCACTCTATTCCTTCATTCTCAACATTAACGGATGTGCTTGACAACTTCAGCAAAGTTTCATCTGGTACATTTTTGTTTAGACAGAAAATCATCCATATATAGGAAGTAAAACTTTCTGGTTCATTACTCATGGGTAAATAAGACTGTTCTATGGTAGTTTTCTCTGTATCACCTGCCCTAGATTATGTTTTTCAATAAGATATTAAAGTCTTCCTCAAGATATGTTATCTATTACCTCTTCTGTGTCTACAGAAGCTGATATCCGTTGCAGAATTAAATCAGATCTTTTCGGCATGATTTGTTCTTGATAAATCCACATTGACTACTACTCATTTATTTTTTATCTTCTAGATACTTACAAGAACTTTGCTTATTTATTCCCCTGGTTTTCTCGGAATTTCAGTAGGCTGATTCACTGCTAATCTTCTGGCTCTTCTTCCATTCACACCACCCCAATTTTCTAAAGGGGGATTCTGTTCTAGCTGTTTTCTAGTCTTATATAAGAGCATATGCAGAAAATATATTCCATCAGCTTTTCTGAACTCTTAAAGTAGATTACAATGAAATCTGTAAGATCACAATAATCAGTAATTTTATTATTTCTCAGCAATTTACAAATAAATTTAAAAATCACACTTTTAGACAATCTTAGCATCTCAATTAAAATACTAATTCAGCAAATAGAAAATTACTTCCTAAAGCCCTGTCTATTCAGATCCCTTGATCTGAATAAAATATTAATAGGAAGCATGATCTTACCCTTCTAGAGTAAAACAAAGCATAGAATATCTGCAACCACTTCTGAAACTTCTCATTTCCATTCTTGGAAAAGAAAAGGCAATGGTCCTGTGTAGGTACTAAATACTGTCTCTGAAATCATATTAACCACTGAACAAAATTTAAAATTGATTAATACTTTTGGGTAACACTGTCTTGGAGAGCACAATGGTTTCATTACATCTAATCCCTACTCAAAGACAGAGCAGGCACATGTATCATAACCCTGCAAGACCCGTCTGTGGCACTGCTGGCCTGTATCAAGCATTCCAGATTTTCTTTAATTTATCTGGTGTATTCCCTCAAGATCTTACTATTCTTAGTCATAGCTGAAACTCTTACTTGAAAAAACAGCCCTGATGGAGAATAGAAAAATGCAGAGATAGAGATGTGCTTGCCACAGGTGCAGAAACAACACATTTTGAAACTGATAGTCTCAACTTTTTCATATAGTTAATAATACACTTCTTGCCTTTCAAAAAGAAACAACAACTCTAAGAAAGACAAAAGCAGCTAAGCTGAATCCCGAAATTCATGAGCAGTGTACACAATTCAAAAATTTAGTTAAACCCTTCTTTCCAAACCATGTACAGCAAAACAGGGGTGAAAAGTGACAAATAACATTGAAGAGTTCAGAAAAGATGGGCAAGAGTGACATGAGAATTGGGAAAATGTCAGACCCGAGTTCAGGATTATTTAACCTTATTGGAAAAGTGATAAAGGCATTGTTTTGATTTCAATATTATCAATTTTTATGTTCTCAGGAGAGACAGGCACTTCAAGAGGCATTTTGACTGAAGTTGGTTCATTTTCTCTTTGGCACTGTAGCCCCCTGATCATTCAAAGTGTGCACATATTAGTTTGTAGCCAGGCCCATTAGGACTGAACCAAGCTGTCATCTTGATTCAGAAAAAGCAGCTATGGATGAGAAGATAATGCAGGTTGGTCTGTATGGTGAATACAAGCACCAGCTGGCCTGGAAGCCTGGTCTTGTATCCTAACCTATAGAACAGAACAGGATTGATAGAAACTCAAATACCTGTTCTTGAGGAAGAGACATTTGGGAAAAAAAGAGAGAAGATTAGAAAAACCGCAAGTTTTGAAAGTTTAAGTTTTGCAAATTTTGAAACATTTTACTCATAGTAGTAGTGAAACTTAAGTCAATATGGGCTGTATTTCAAAACATGTTCTATTTCAATCTCACTTTCTTGAACTTGATACAATTGCTCAAAGAGATTGATCACATATGTGATGTAACCAGATCTTAACGATCCCCCACCTGACTTTAAAATCTACTTAACCACTCCTCCATTCTCTTACTAGGAGCTCAGAATATTTCCTGTGTGATTTCAAATATGCAGCCTTTTCCAATTAATTACACCCCTTCATATAAGTCACTCATAGGTCATATATCACTGTTTGTCCTAATGACAAATTAACAGCCATCTAACTAAAAAGTGAGATATATTTGAAATGAACTTTGAGTATTTTTCACAGCTACTTAAACATTTTGAGGATAAAAAACATGCATTGACAATAAAATAAAGGTTGCATTCTATGCATGAGGCATATTTTATGTTAATACAATAACACAACCACAAAACTTAAATCTATTTCAAATTTATACTATACAGATATTTTTAAATTACAATTATTAGCAAAGTTATATGGGGTTTATGTGTTCATTATGCTCATAAACTATCAAAAAATTCTGTATTTTGCATAACTAAAAATAGAAAGAACATTTTTAGTTTGCTTAAAATTGTTTCAACATCTAATAATATCTGTAACATAAACAATGTTCTTCTCAAATAAATGCAATATCTCACTGACTGCATTGATTAAAAACAGTAGCACTGCACAAAATGAAGGGCTACATTTAATAGGAGTACAAAAATACAAAATCATTGAATTCAGAAGGAGAAACTGGCAAATCCTTCCAACTTATGAGAAAAGGGACCTTTTAACTTTCTGGAGAAGTTACTGGAGTGGCTTTAATTGCAGCTCAAAGAAGAAACCATACCTGGTTAGCATATTACTTAGACAATGGAAGTATGGAAGTAACCTGATTTCTGCAAAGAATACAAGCACTCTAGACTAATCTATAAAAAACACTATAAAATTACTACCTAATTAATTACACATAATGTTTCTCACTGCTAATACAATAACAGTGCAGAATAACACTGATTTGCAAAATGTTCTCAGAACAGAAAGCAGTGCTAGAAGCACTCTGCCATCTTCCACAGTGATCAGAAGGAAATAGCAAGCTCTTTTGATTTCAATAAAAAGACATTCTATAAATAAAATGTATTTATATCTTTGCAAATAAGCAGAAGAGTTGCACTGATCATGGCTTTAGAAATCTTGCCTAATTTTTCTAAGATGCTTCAAAGCCCAGCTTAGCATCTGGATGTGCTGATTTTTGTCACTTTTATAGTGATAACAGGGTTTTTCACTACTTAAACAAGATCTCCTCAGGAATGAAGAACAGCTGGTGCAAGTTGAACAAAAAGTGAATGGGCACATGAGACCACTTTTCATATCTCTTTTCTTGGACACACATATCCTCAAATTGTTAAATCAGTCAAATATTTTAGAATTCTCCTGGAATTCCTCCTGACAATGGCTTACTATACAGCATCTACAGCAGTTTTTTCTAGTTTTTCCTAGTTTGCTAGTAGATTCAATTTCATCTTTAAGTGTGCCAGTATTTATCAGCTGCCATTATCATTACCTACCTCACCACCATAATCCAAAATTCATCAGCAAGAAGCCATCTGCCATTATCATATTCTCATTAACATTCTTCCTCCATAAGTACTGTAGCCTACTTTTCTACTCTCTGCACTGATTTTTTACAGAAGATAGCATCGAGTGGGACATTTCAGTTCTTATATTCAAAATGCTCAGCATCTTGTATCCAACACGTCCAAGATAAAGATCATGGTCAGCAATTTCCCTCCTCAGACATGATAATGGTTTTAGTCCACATGAATGCAGACAGAACTTCCCTAAAACAATCACCACTCCTAAACCATCCTGTCTTTTGTTGTAGGTGCAAAGTGCACTGATCCTATCTCTTCTAACACAAAGAAATACACATATTTTAAAAAAACCCCTCCATGTTATAACAAACCCCACTAACTGCACATGAAATTCCTCCCCCAGGGAGAGAATGTGAGAGAACAAACCAAATGTAACAGATGTTAGTCATATCATTTAATGCATGACTGAAAAACTAAAGATATATGTTGATGAGGACAACATAAGAACCTCTGCAGAACAGAATGGGATTAACACTTCAGTATCTATTGTTAAAATGAGGAAACAGTATAAAATAAAAACAAAGCCAAAGCTCTTTTCCACATTGAATTAAATTGAAAACTATAGAATGACCAACAATGGCACACCAGAACTTCTAATTTGCAATAAAGCCTGTCAAAACCCCAGGACCCTATAATTCAAAATTAACATTAAATCAGACACAGATGACCACACCACAACACTGTGGTCAAATTTACTGACACTAATAATACCCTTTTTGTGATATCTTTTGTTGTTCCTGTGTATGGTTTCAGGATGTAAATCATAAACATTATCTAAATTAGTTACTGAAACCACAAGTGAATGTCAAAATTCCTATAATCATTGCATCATTAATTACAGCTATTATTACAGCAGGTCAAAAAAAAAAAAAAAAAAAAGAATTTGTTCTGTGCATCACTAACAGTAGCATTGAAAAACTTATAATTAAAAAAACTAAAAGATATGTCTAAAAAACCTGTATAATAATTATATTTATCAGCAGTTACTTAAAAACTTCAGATCAAAATAAACACCCACAAAGAGACTATATAAATTTTAAATGTCTTTAAAAATGATTAAGAATATTTTTAAATGCTAGCCATTTTCCTAAATATTAGTAAAGGGAATTATTAAAGCAGTGGTCAACTAGAAATTTTTTAAAAATATGTACAGTGTCAAAGATACTTGTGGAATAGCCACTGTAGTCTTTTCTATGAAAATTCAAGTAGACAGGAAATGTAAGCTATTTTCTATAAAATGGAGCAAAACAGCAGCATCTGTGATGACACTTATAATTAATGTATTTTATCTAAAAATATCACCTCCATAATAGCGCTATAAAAATACATTTGGTTGGAATGTCAATGACCTCTTAAAATTTATATAGCTCTTTAAATATAAATCAGTTGTGAATACTGCAAGTCCTTTCTAAAACAAACAAAATACAAATTCATTATCATTCACTCCCCAGGAAAGAAAAGCAAATTCCCTATCATCATTCTTGGAAGGAATTCTATCCCAGGATTCCTAGTCTTGTATACAATTGACAGCTTAAAGCTTTTAAGCACTCAGAGAAAAAAAATCTTATTGCAAGAACCTTAGACTCTACAGGCTTCTCATTTTAAATAACAGCACTATTTCACACATGCCTGATATGTTTTACTCCATCAGGGACATATCCATATGCTGTGGCCATAATATAGACATATCAGGCAAGCAAATACACAGGGCAAGGCTAAATCAACCTTCAAGAAACAGAATTAGAGCTCCAAGAAAAAAATATTATTTCTCTGCATATTTATATTGCATGGAGGCCACAGACAACTCCTTTCCTCCACTTTTATGTTAAAGTCCATACATACAGCAAAAGACTAAATATTTAGGAACATCCCTGACTTCACAGAAGTGACTGAACAGACAAGGACTAACAGTGAGATTTAGCAACTACTGTCCTGCACTCTTATGAGGCCTAAAAAGTACCCCAAAAACTAAAGAAAACTAAAAATTATGCAGTAAGTACAATTAAGGAAGTTTGTTAAGTATCCTCAAAACATAACAGACACCCAAAAATCTGACAAATAAGCTTTATAGATCTAGCCAACAGAAAGATAAGGACCCAACTCTTCCAAATTTCAGTCTTTTGCATAAATTTGGGTAGCTGATTGAATCCTCTCTATATGTATCAAATTTTAGATTATGCCCAATTATCTTTTCACAGAATATTCTTGTCTAAGTCAATATTTAACTGAACAAACTAATTTTTTATAAATATGGTATTGATTCTTTGGCTAATGGCTTGTTTGGCCAGAAATAAAAGTAATGGGATAGAAATCCAGGTTTTTTTGCACTCTCAGATGAAGTCTGTGATTGTAGGGTTACAGAGCTGGCTTTCCTATCAGCCTCCACATAATATCATAGGTTCAACACCTGGGAGAATGAACATACTATCAGATATTCATAGAAGGTTAAGGGGCATATCCTAGTGGATGCCATTTCCATTTGCATTCGCAAACATTTGAATTATCCAACTGCCACCTCTGACAAAACGCCTGGCCATGTGAAGTGAATGGAAAGCCTCGCGACCTGGTCTCCCATGGCATCCTTCAAGAGAAACTGGGGATGCATGGACTGGTCAAACAGATGGAAAACTTCTTGGACTGCCAGGCTCAGGGTGTAGTGCACTGACATGGAAGTCTAAATGATATCCCAGAACCAGGGATGTTCCCCCAGGATCTTTTGCTGTCTGGGCTTGTATTGTGGTCACCTTCTTTCATTTCCTTATCAAAAAACCTCTATGACAGACTCAACCAACTATTTTTATTTTGTGAGCCTGCTGTATGTCTGATGATGCTCAGACAGTTTAGGAACTTTTCTGACTGTTTTTTGGTTATGACAAGCTGAATCTCCTGTTTCTTCCTGTTAAGACACATCTGTGCACATGCTAAGGCCCAAACTTAGACATGCAAGGAGCTCTAGGGCAAATACCTGGTTGCATGGTGATAGGTAAGCATAGGTCAGAACACAAATTTCTAAGACATCCTGATTTTGCGTATCTTCCTAAGATTGTGTAACCTTAGCAATTTTGGAGATTATTCACTTTACTCAAGTTAAGTCTGGCTGTTCAAGGTAATGTAGCACATTCATTGTTCACTGTTAGTATCAGTGGTGCTTTCATTCTAATTCAAACAGTAATGGCTATTCCACAAACAAGTATCAGCTCCACTTCTTCAATTTTATTCTGTCATCATTTATTACACTACCTATCTATTTCCAAATATTACTGCACTCTACAAAACTAAATATTTGAAGGATTCAAAGAAGTTTCTAGAAAAATAAGACTCACCATTTGTCTAAATGCTAAGTGCTACTGTAAAAAAGATTAATGGTGCTTTTCATTTAAGTACACACTGTCCAAAAGAAAGAGTTGAAATATCACCCTAGTTTTGCCATCTGAAAAGCTGAAACAGCAAAATCTATGCATGCTCCAGTTTTTTGATTGTTAGAATTTATTACAAAAGGTACTAGCTGTAGAAAAATTAAATAGGGTAATGAATATTTGTTCTGAAACATGCAAACACAGTTCCTGTAATTGTTCTTACCTAAAGCAAAACACTTCTGACAAATTATTATACCCTACAACTGAACAGGTGGGTTCTAACAGATGTCATTGATCCTTCTTTGTTTAATACAGAGCAAGTTATCACTATGTGACAAAGTGAACATTGCTAGATAACATTCCTAGAATCATTTAGGTTGGAAAAGACCTATAGAGCATTACAACCATTAACCTAACACTGTCAAGTCCACCACTAAACAACATTTCTAACATTTGCTTTGCAAAGGATTCACCATAACCAGCAACAAGAGGACTGGCTAATGCCATTTTTTAATTATTTTCTTTTCAAAACATACTGTACAAAAGACATACATTCATCATCTTTATGTCATGGATATCAAACAGGCATTTCATCTTTGACTGTTCTCAGAAGTTTGCACTGTTATCTAAGGTGTTTCAATGAGTTGATCTATGAAAGACATCTTCCTTTTTAATAGAAAAAAAGAGAGTTCAACAGTTGTCACATTATGAAAAGCCACTCAAACCTAAGGATTAAAATAAGCAGGCAAATGCAACATGCTCAGGAGATTTGGATAAATTTTTAAAGATTGTTTCATGACTTTTCCAATTGACCAAACATGTTTAAAATGTGGGCTTATACTAACACACATTTGGAAGACAAGAGATCCTGTGATGTGTATTGATAAAAGCATGAGTATTGGCTTTTTTCAATATTTCTTTTCAGTTTTACAATGAAAAGAAATTCTGGTAGTACTCAAGCCACAAAGTTAAATATCCAAAAATAAGGTGAAGATATAGAAGACTAGCTATGTATTTTTAACTAGCTCTCATAGTCAAAGTTTTTATCACAGACTACTACAAAAATTCTACAATCTGTTATACAGAAGTTAGACCATATGGTCATAATGACACCTCTTTAGGAGGAGCTTCTCATAGCAGTAAAATCAATGACTGAACATTTTAACTACAAAATGTTAGGATGCATGCTGAATTAAGTTTACAACAGCTTGAAACTTCTCGAGTAGAGCTGACTAGTAACAGAAATTTTGTATTTCTTTCTGAAGAGGAAACCTAAGATGTCATATGAAAAAAATCTTAACTGTGTTCAAAAATAATGATTGTTTCAATAGTGATTTTTTTAAATAAAGCACAAAAAATTCCATTCTCTCCTATAACACAAAGTAATTCTTAATTTTATTATGATTTATGACATACAGAGATACTGATGATTCACTACAAATTTAATATAGAATTGTACTTTGAAATAATGACATTGATAAGCAGAATATTTAGAAGTTATCCTAAATAAATAAATCAGTACAATTTCCCTCTAAATTTTGGTTGAATTAACTTATTTCTATTAAATGTTTTTATTTCCACTAAAATGTATTTACTTTTTCTAATTTTTCATTTAAAAAACTGGAAATCAGCAAAAAAAATTGAGCCTCAACTTGATTAAGTAATCACACTATATATAATTAATGTACACATTCTTTTATTCTTCTTTTACATTAACTGGTTGAAAAATAAAAAGGAATTACCAAGGATGAAAAAGGTCTGCATACACCAGTGCAAGTATGCAGTTTTCTCTGTCTTGAGTAGAAGGTTTATGTGACAACTGATACAATTGATAACTGTAGAGTAAAAAAAAAAAAAAAAATTTCTTGGTGTAAGAGTAGTGTACATGAATCAGACAAGATTTGAAGATCTAAACTTCCATTCAAAATAACCATTTAGGTTATTGTATTGGAACTGTGCTTCTTGATGTCTCAGCTGTTCTGTCACTGTGCTTCATTCCTAATCAACTCAGGACGTGAAGATGCTGAACAAGAAGGAATCCTACTTTTGCAATAAATCATACATCTTGCATGTTGACTTATTCTAAAACTCTTAAAATTTCAACTGTCTTAGAACAATTCATACTGACAGGCAAAGATACAATAGGCAGAAAAAGCAAGTTAGCTGCTGAAAAAAATTGTATTTCAAAATATACTCCTATCACCAAAGGACAATGTGTTAATGATGC
The DNA here is from genome assembly GCA_030060385.1 of Muscicapa striata striata. NCBI lineage: Eukaryota > Metazoa > Chordata > Aves > Passeriformes > Muscicapidae > Muscicapa > Muscicapa striata. The sequence goes on from JAREIS010000090.1 coordinate 5,026,459, forward strand.
ATGGTAAACTAAACAGAAGATCAGAAACTAGCCTTAAATGATGGGAGAATACCAACTGAAGAATGGGCTGTGTTGCATTATGTCTTTAGTCATCATATGCCAGAAGGACAATTCACATCCCTTCCTCTCCTGCCACCTACTAACCAAAGCATCACTAAGAAGCATTCATTGGACTGATCCTAAGAACCCCAGCCAGTCCAAGATTTTCATAAAAGGCATCTCAAATAGCTACTCATAAATCACAGAAAAAACTTCCTTTGAGGAAAGACATATAACCTGCCAATCTCTTCTTTGCCTTTACTTCCTCTTTCATTTCACTTCCCATTGGCACCAGATCCGAAGGCTCCTCCAGAGCCCCAGACCCATGACTGGAGCACCCCCATGAGCCAGCACTGAGTACAACAGCAAGTACCAGATACTCCAGGCCAAGATGCCATGCTCTGCCCTTCTGTTAAATTTGCTAAACCATTTATCCCCTCAAAACTGACTGAATATCACTCCTCAATTGCAGCTCAGCTAGTCTTATTATTATTATTATTAACCTGAGCTCTGGCAGCCTCGAGTGTTAAATGTTGTATGAAGACAGCATGACCCCTCCTACACCAAATCACAATTTTCAATTGCTAAACAGAAAAAAAAAAAAAAAAAAAAACAGGGGAAAGTAATCCAATATTCAGTAATTTAGTAATACCATATGCAGATGTGGTAGGTAACCACCATCAGGTCAGAAAAACACCTTGCTAACTGAAGAACAAGCAGCAAAATTAATGGTTTCATAATCCTATTTGAGAAAATCTACACAATTTAATAAACAAAGAAATGAAATGGAATTTATTCCTCCTAAATATCCATTACATTGTGATGTAGAAGTTATTAGTTTTCTGCAAAAACAAAGGCCCATGAACTACAGTCATTTAAGGCTTCCATTTTACCAGTAACTATAATGTTAACAAAGTATTCAAATGCTCTATTTTTACATTGATATAAGACAGAGTAAATACCAAATACATCATATTATTTAATTTTTACATAAATATTACATATACCTCAGAAGGCTAAGTCCTTTAAATAAAAGTTTCCATCTCAGAAAAAAAATACACCTTGATACATTGCAAAAACTTTTCAATAAAATTTCAGGATTATTTAGAATCTTAGAAAGAAAATCTAGAAATACATTTAGCTGGACATATTGGTACTTTCTATGCTTTAAACAGGCTGTGTGCATCACAGGTGAGATACAGCACTGCCCCCCTAACCAGGAGCCATGCATGGGAAATTATCATTCCTGGTCCACATTCCATTGTGCATGTGAGCACACACCAAGTAAAACAGAACCTCTGTAAGCAGAGGCTGCTGTGCTTACACTGATATGTGTTCTAAAAATAAGAGTCAGCAAGTCAATTATTTTATTCCATGTTTACACCAATCAAGCTAGGTGCTCTTTTAACTTCAAATCTGATTATATCTGCTTTGCTTAGCACTCTTTAAAAACCTGGCACTCTTTCTTACTTTGTTCTCCTAAATAAAACAGAGGAAAATTTTATATAAACAAAGAATAAATGTATGTAATAGACATTTAAGTGTACTATCCTATATACTTTCCATAAAAACTAATTTCACGATGTAAAAGGTTTTCTTCAATGCACAATTGAAAACAAATTGCTATCCTCTTTTTATGAAAGTACATTTCAATTCTGTAATATGTGAGGCATACCATGTTTGTACTAAAAGTGCACATTCACAGACAACCTCCCACAAATATATTTACAATGGGAAAAAAATGTTCCTTTACACTTGTGAGTTGTTCTACAGTTCTCCCAGTGTTGTCAGAGGCCATAAAAAGGGCATGTTTTTGTTAAGAATATATAAATTTTTAAATTAAAATTACTGTCTTAATATGTTCTGTGTTTTTAAGTCACTTTCCTACATTAATAAGTACATTTTCATTAATTTTTCACCTCCACTAATTTATCCAGCATTGTTCTGACAATAAAATAAATTCTATTTCAATTTATTGCCTAATTTTTCCCTGTGCTGTATTTTAGGTTACTTTTAACCTTTATTCATTTTTAGGAAAATTATTTACTGACATTCCTTTTCCTGATAGGAGAATTTTCATACAATAAAGAACATAAGCGAAAAAAGACATGACTTTAAATAAAAACTCCCAAGATTTAAAGTCTATCAACTAAAAAGCACCAAGAATGTTTCAAAGGTTTTGTTTTGTCTTTGTGCTGCTTTCTGAAAGGTGACAGACTCAACCATACATACTTGGAACTCCATACTGTCATTTTCACTTACCATTTTTCACACATAACCACACGATCACTTGCCTTTAGCCTCTCCTGTCTCACACACTGCACAAGAGAAATACTATTCCATACAGGGAACATCAGCCCCTACACCCCACCAAACAAAATTAATCTTATTGAGTTTTCAGAGTGGATTATGGACTTTTTTTAGCAATATCTGTGCCCTGCTTCTGAATTATTTTTCTATGGTAAGAAACCCAAATTAATACATTATAAATTATAAAAGGGTGCATACACACATATGAATTCAGGTAGGTTTAGTTTGATGTATATTCTCCGTTATTAATAGACAAGAACGGTTCATGCTTTCTGTTATAAAATACTGTTTTTAACTGCATAAAACATTGTCACTTTTCAACCATTCAACCTGACATTTTACATCACAGGTTTTAATTCACTCTCTTTAAATACCTCTATAATTGTCTCTATTTACATAAACAAAGCTGCAAGATAACAAACTGCTTTAGTTTTCAATTTTTTTTTTTCAAATTATAATGTCATATTGAGCAACAGTCCTTTGAGGAAGGCCTTACATTTAACAAAGGATCTGCCATTGGACATCATACAGAAACCAGAAAAAAAAAGTAACTTCAGATCACATGTATTAAAGGGAATTGTTATATTTTAGAAGCCTAATCCTCCAGACACTTTGTCTGCAAGGAGTGTCTTCTAACCTGGGCTGAGCACAACCATATCTATAATGATAAGTCTGAGCTTCTGTAAGTCATGATCCAGGTTTTGATCCAGACAGCTGAAACAAGAAGAGAGACTTTTTCCTGAGCTCCTGTCTGGGTTCAGGCATCTTACAGGAGATGCATTATAATCCTCTATAAATCTTAGTATTTGCTATACTTATTTCCCAACTCAGCTAAACCCAGAACCCACAACATTCCTCTGCTAATATGTTGACAGTCACTAGAATACATCCCATCATATTCTTTTAATGCATTCAAGAGAAACCAAGGAACAGTCAATGCTAATTCTTTAATAACTCCTGTAACAGAGATCAGAGTTGTCATTCTAAAGCTTCCATCCTTATGAGGACCAGTGCAAGGCAACCTGATGTAGTATCTTTTTACACCTTCACTTCTGTTTATAAAATGAGGACCTGAAGAGTTATAAAATACATTAGAAAAACTGGTGGTTTTTCTGTGTTCTTAGTGCTTTCATACCAGTCAAGAATTTTTATGCACTTTACTGTGAGGGTCTTTATTTGACTCTAATTCAGAGACAGAAGGGAAAATTAGTTTTGTTTAACATACATAAAATGTAAATTATTCTAGACAACCTATATGGAAAGTAACATCCAAGATGTGAAGCAACGTTTCAGATCCAGAACAATATACAATTTTAAAAGGGAAGAATTATCTTAACTGAAAAAAATCACTTGAGAACTTGTCTTGGCTTCCTTTCCAAGTCAAACCTTATTGGAAAAACCTATAGGGATAACCTTCCATAAGGCTCTTTCTACATTTCAGGCAAAAATGGCAGCCAATAAAAAAAGGAAGTGTTGGTCCAGAGACAAAGGAATGACTGTAACTGCTAGAGAATAAAACAGTGAAGCACATGGGCACCAAATGAACCTATCGTTATATGATTTATCAATGTCTAAATGGAAAAGTCACCTCAGGATATAATAAGGAAAAAACAACTGTTGGGGAACTGGAAGTAAATAATGGAATGTTTCTTCAATCTCCCAACCACCTGAATAGCTGTGCATCACAAGTGAAAAGCACAACTTGGTTATACAAAACACTACTAGATCCCAAATAATCCTCTATTCTCCTCTCTCTGTTGTGGAGTTTTTTTAGATAGGATCTCTGCAGGTGTACTACATGTGGCTGCAATTTTCTTCACAGAAGCCTGTATGGTCCTGAGTTTTTTGCATTTGTAGCTAACACTGTTGATAACACACCAGAATTCTGGATATTGCTGAACAGGGTTTGCACAGTGCTAAGGCTGTTTCCCAGTCTATTGCACCAGAAGTAGGCTGGTAAGAAACTGGAGGAGCTGATCCTATTGATCAAAAGGATGTTCCATACCATATTATATTCTTCTGAGAAATAAAAACTCAAAAGGGATATGGAAGTAGGGAAAGTCATGGTTATGCTCTGAGGTCAACCTTTCTAGAAATTGGTTAAATATCTGTCTGCTTGTGGAAAGTAGTGAATAAATTCCTCTACTTTGCTTGCAAATATAGCTTTTGCTTCATCAATTAAACTGCCTTTATCTTGATCCACAAATCCTTATGCCTTTCTTTCATTTTATCCCGCATCCCACAGGGGAGATGAAGGAGTGAGCAGCTGTGCTTCGCTGCCAGCCAGGGTCAACCCACCAAAGCAGAAGAAGAGCATCTACTAATGACTATCTGTAGTGGGGAAGAGCATGATAATAGGGTCAAAATTATGCTCTAAAGACTAATTCTGCAGATGAAACACATTAGATATTAGACTAATTTTGAAAATTCCTCATTTGTTCAAGCATAAGTACAGAGAGAAGCCCATATGACATTCTAATTAATGAATTAATTTCCATTTTCACCTAAGCTGCCAGAGTGGAAAATATCTGCTAAAACTCTCAGACAAGTAGTTTTGAGACTTTTTTGCAGTTCCTTCCTATATCTGAACTCAAACGTCTGGCAATCACTGAATTCTTCCAAAGTCTTCTCCCAGAAACACATCCAAGAAGGTAAGAATGGCTGTCTGACAGAAGGAAGCTATACTGCATGCCAAGCAATGCCAGAAGCCAGAGGACTTTTTTAAGAAGCAGATTTGTGAAGAAAATTAACTGAAGTCCAGGGAAAAGTTATAAGAAATTAACTTTCCCACTGATTGTGAACAGACAGGAAAGGAAAAAAAAGAGTAAATAAAACTTAAATCAATAGAGCAAATACAAAAAAAAAAAAATAAGTAAACAGAACAAAAGCAAAACCACAAAAGAGGATCAAAATAAAGAGAAGTTTTTCCAACTTAAAGATATGGCATCCAGGATGTGCCTCATTAATTTGGATTACTGAGGAAAGTATAAAGGTCTGAAGACAAGTATGCTGCACATAAGTCACTAAGGTTAACAAAGTTCTTGAGACAATTATCAAAACCACTCATGGGCAGGGAGACCTTCCACTAGACCAGGTTGCTCAAAATCCCAACCAGCCTAGCCTTTAACTCTTCCAGATACGGGGCATTTACAGGTTTTGTGGGCAACCTCTTCCAGTGTCTCACCACCCACAGAGTAAAGAATGTCTTCTTATACAACCTGCCCTCTTTCAGTTTAGAGTCATCCCCCCTTGTCCTGTCACTACACATCCTCATAAAAAGTCCTCCCCCCTCCTTTTTATGAGCCTTATTCAGATACTGGAAGGTTCTGTAAGGTGTTCCTGTGTAGTAATTATGTCAAGATGGACACATCTGGCATTAATACCAGTCTTATCATGCCTTCTCTCAGTGGACTTCTCATCAGCAGCTCCACACAGTACTGACTCCTTATCTTACAGGCAGCCCCACACAACTCTCACTCCTTTTCTTCTCTCTGCATAACTGGCTAAACCCCAACCTGGCCCTTGCACAGCCATCTAACCCTGCCTGTCCCTCACACAGCATCTTGTTACCTTGTCTGTCCCTTGCATGACTGCATGTCCCTCTCAGCACAGCCACCACCCAGCAAACTCTAGGTCTCAAGCTCCAACTCCTGGCCAGTTAACCCACTCTTTTATAACACCCAAACTCATTGGGCAGACACAGATGTTTCCACTCCTCAGTAATCAGTATAGCTGTCATTTATCAGGAGGGATTGCCTCCTACACTGTACTTTTAACCTATCTTCCCACATCCCCAGAGCTTTCTCTTCTCCAGGTTGAACTACCCCAAATCTCTCAACCTGTCTTCAGTGCTCCAACCCTCTGAGCATCTCTGTGACATTTCTCTGGACTCACTCTAGCATGTCCATGTCCTTCATATGTTGGGGGCTCCAGAACTGGTTGCAGTACTCCAAGTGAGGTCTCACAAGACAGGAGTAGAGGTATTGAATCACCTCCCTTGACCTGCTGGCCACAATTCTTTAGTCCTAGCCCAGGATACAGTTGGCTTTCTGGTCTGCAGGAACACATTGCCAGGTTGTGTCCAGCTTTCCATGCAGCAACACCTCAAAATCTCCTCACAGTTTCTCTTATTTCTATTATTTCTCTTTTTCCCTGCCCAGTCTGCATCTTTGCATGGGGTTTCCCTGACCCAGGGGCAGGATCTTGCACCTGGTCTTGTTAAATTTCATGGGTTTAGGAACTACAGAATCACTAAAAGGAAATAACTGTCATCAATAACTCAGTCATCAGTATTGTTTTGATGTGGGCCTGCGGGAGCAAGTCCAGAGGAGGGCCATAAAGATGATTACAGGGATGGAGAACTGCTCCTATGAGGACAGGAGGAGAGAGTTTGGATAGTTTAGCCTGAAGAAGAGAAGGGTCCAGGGAGCCTTTCAGTATTAAAGGAAGTTTGTAAAGCAAGGAGAGCAACTTTTTGCACAGCAAGATAGTGGTAAGACAAAGGGAAACAATTTTGAAGTAAAAGAGGAAATATTTAGATAATATCATAGATAGATGTTAAGAAGTTTTTTAGTGTATGGGGGGTGAGACACAAGAACAGATCGCCCAGAGAAATTATAGATGCCCCACTCTTGGAATTGTTCAAGGTGAGGTTTGATGGGGCCCTGGGCAACCTCATGTAGTGGGTGGCACCCCAGCCCTTGGCAAAGGGGGTGGAACAGGATGATTTTGAAGGTCCCTTCCCAAACCAAACCCAAACCACTCATGATTCTATAATCTCTGCTCACAGAGGGTCACATAAGGAATTGTAATGCTGACCCCTAGCTCTGCTCATAGGCCTTGCCCTCTACTCAGTGGAGCAGGGCAGTCACAGAACTGGTTAACATCAAATACATCTGTGATTAAGTGTGCTGCTGGTATACAAGTCTTTAGTCTCCATGCCCCTAGTTCTCAAAGCACTACAGCCAGTTGTACTCAGTACAAGATTGTGTTTGACAAGCCAATGTACAAAGTTATTCATGCCACACAACAAGCAGGAATGTTGCAGAATAAAAGAGGAGAGCAACTGGAGAGAAAGAACTAGTCCAGCCACTTATGGTGAAGAAAGAAGCATTAAGAAGCATTAGTGCCAACATAGTGGTCCTGTAAAAACTTTGCCTTGAATACCACACACCTGTTTATCCATCTTCAAGAAAAATGAACTCACACCTGGAGAATTAGGAGGCTGATAGTAGATACAGAGAATAATTTAAGAAATAGGAGGAGACATCTGAATTGCAGTAAAGTAAGAAATAAAAAGTTGGGGTAAAAGTGCAGCCAAGTATCAGATAAAGAAGAAAACAATGAAGAACAGGCATAAATTATCTGGGAGTGGCTGAAGCAGGAAATTAGAAGATGGCTTCCAGCTGTAAAGAGAATTGTATACTAAGGCATCTTCAAGTAAGAATAGTGAGAGCAAAATACAGTTAAGCTAATCAAGCTTTACCTATAAAATAGTTATGAAAGTGGCTATTAAGACTGCTTGTCTGAGAACTAGGGTTTGGACCTGATGACCTAAGATTCACCCATCCTGTCTAGGGATTCATCTTCCATTAATTCCATACATACTGAAAGAACAGGAATAAATAATTATCATGTTTCCTCTTAAAATCAAAAGAATCAATGATATTTTAATTTGGCAGTAAATATGTGTATACCAGTAGAAACTTGGCATTTCTCCCTTTTTCCTCAAACACTTCCAGATATTTTTAAGTATACCCACCCACCCACCCCTCCCCCAAAAAATCTAGATTTTTAATAGTCAGCTATAAAGGTGCCTTGGATATTTAAACATACTGGTGAGACTTAGGGAACAGTCTTCAATCAGTATTTCTGTGTTATGTAGAATCCTCTGGGTTGTAGGAACCTTGTACATTTCACAAGCACTGCTCTGACAGAATACAGTGCAAATGCAACAACAGTAGGCACATAAGAAATCTTTCCAAATGTATCAGAAAGCAGTGTAATGCCAAATTTTCTAAATGTTACCAAAACAAACCAACCAACCAACCAAAAAAAAAAAAATCCACAAAATCCCAGAGATGAAAATGGATATTAAATAAATAAATTTTAAAACCTTAACTGAAAAGAACAGCACTCCATCTGTTCTGTTATCTAAATTATAGTCACATATATCATTTAACAGGATTTCCAGCTAAGTAAATAAATCTTGTACTATGACCATATACACATATGTCTATATTCTCTAAATTGTTCCACTTAGTACAGCTTTGCTCTTTTTAAGGCAAATCGAATACTTCACGAAATTCTAAACAAAAAAAAGGAATAAGTTTTACTACATTGTCATATTTATGTTTAGACCACATTTTTCAGAATTTCCCTTATATTTGCATATATAACTATTATTGTCTAACACTAATAAGGAAATGCTGTCTTATTCTGAGGTGCAAAAAGATTTAAGTTCAGTAATTGGAGTATTAGAATGCAAGTGAGTAATATTTATATTCAAATCTACTTCAGATCTTATCCATTTGATAAAATTATCAAACTGCAGGAATTCCTCATCTGGACTGCACCTAGGACAAAAAAAATCTGAGAAAGCCTTCATAGGGAGCACTAAAAAGTTTTTCATTAAATATATGTGTTTAATCTTATATCTAGTGCATTCTCATTTCAAAAGGACAGTTCTCAAAGCCCAAATATTGTCATCCAAACACAAGGTGAATATGAAAATAAAAACTTTGGTGACAGAATTCCCCAATGGTACAAACTTGCTGTAATCTTATAACTAAATGCTAGATAAGAGTCAGTGTGGGTACGTAAAAAGTAATGCACATGACAAAAATAACCCCAGCAACAGACATAAAGCTCTCTGATAAATTAGCTATTATGTTTCAGAAAAAAAAATCAGCTTCTAGTAGTAATCAAGAAAAGAAAAAGCAATTACTTTGGAGTTTATTATGAAAGACAATATACTATTATATTACTTGATAAATATGTGGTATTCTCAAATCTTTAATCTTTCAGTTCTAGTTACCAGCCCTCAGAAAGAAGAAAATTTATTTATAAAAACTAACAAAAAGGACAGTGAGGGTGATCAGAAGCAGACAATGATTTCCATATTGGAAAAATCTATGTGTGGTACTTTTAACAACCCAAGATCAAACTGAGATAAACTGAAAATATCTAAACTATAAAACCAAATAGTTCAGGGGACTTATAGAAAATTCTATTTAAACACCATTAATTTGGTCAAGGTGGATTTGTTTTCATATAGAGCAAAAAAGGCTATAAAACTGCCTGGTGAGATAGTCCTTCTTACATATTTATGCCTAGCCCCTGTAAAAGATACCAGCCTGTATATGGGTGCAGGGGGCCATGTTGGTACATTTTAATCATTTAGTCAGTCTTTGTACATATTAATCATTTAGTCTGTCATTCATAAATAAAATTATTTTGTCTGTCTTCTGTGTTATAGAGAAGATGACACAAAACAAGGCATTTTTTACAAAAATTCAAAGAGATTTATAATCCACAGGGTAATCCAGATCATTTTCCACTCTGCAATGAACTGCAACACCAGTGTAGATCAGCCTCATTAACTGTCAAGATGGACCAAATGGTATTTCATTCCCAATCTTACAGAAAAACTAAAATCATTTCAAAAATATTTTTATTCCTGTTTTATGGAGAGAGGAGGAAAAAGACAGGTCTCCTCTAGTATTTAAAGACTTGTGTCTGAATTCCACTGTAGGTTCTACTACATCAGGGAAACTGTGGATTCTCTTTCTATTTCAACTCCTGATGTCTCTGACTCTGAGAAAAGCACAGTGCACCATTTCTTCCCCAGTATATTTATCAATGAATAATCAATAATTACTTAGCACAGAACTTCAGATATTTATCTGCATAGTAAATCACATCTGTATTAACCTCATTTTACTATTGCCCATCCATAATTCTCTCAAGAGACTAGCTAACTTAGTACCTCATATTCCTGTGGAAGTTGACAAGTTCTACTTACTTCTTCACCATTATTTGAGGAGAAAATATTCAAAGTCAAAGGATGCACTCACATGACATCCCTCATGTTGAAGGTTGTTTACCTTGGTGCATATAGCTGTATCACTTACTGAATTAGTGAAAACCCCCTTTGGCCCCAAGTCAAAGTCTGATTCTTCTGCAAAACCCCAATTTCTCACATACATCTGCTATATTCTATAACTTTTCTCTTGAATAAAATATCATTCCACAGCAAATAACATCCCACTAACACCAGATGTTTAAAAAATCATAAACAGATATCTATATTCCCAGCTTCATTCAAGAAATTTAACATTATTTTTAATTCTATTCCTCACCAACTAGGGGAATCACAGGGCCTAATGTTACAGACCTGATACCAAATGATATTGCAAACTACATGACTTGTGCCCAGAAAAGAGATCTGTTGATAGGCATTACCAAACATAATTGGGTTAGAAACCCTTTCAGTTGTAATGCCATCTTGTAAAGCACTGTAGGAAATTAAAATAGTGGTCTAGAATTAGCAAACTTTTTCTCAGCATGCATTTACACATCTGTGACTATAGTGCCCCATTAATTAGCTTTTTGAATCTCATTCACACCAGCTTCTTCTATGGCCTTTAACACAGCATAGCCAGCAAAGTTTGAGAGATGTCATAACATTTCTTCTCTGTCATGTTCCTCAAAACACATGCCTTATAGCTTTCCCCTTCGATTTTTCAATCTCTGATTTTACTATATCCTTTTTCATATTTTTTTAACATGCTCCTGGCAATATTAATCCAAATTCCGAGCTGTGACAGCTGTCTTGGGAGTGCATATCAGCAAATGTGACTGCTTTCTCTATCATCTTATACCCTTAGCTTGGAAGTAATTACTTACAAAAGAATTAGAAAATTAGAAACTGAAATTCCTGATGATGTTCCTGAGACACATGAGCCTCATGAATTGACATTTTTTAATTTATAATTATTTTAATTATTATTATTATTATTAAATAATAATGATGATTAATAATAATTATAATTTAATTATTAAAATGGAGGAAAAATTAATAGCTTCGTTTTTTACAGGTATTACAAGCCTGTGAAAGCAATCCCAACTCCCACACGGTGAATTTGGCAAACAGAAAGGCTTTTCTGGTTCTCTAATCAGACAGAGGTAAAACAACACACCCAATCTGCCAAGGCTAGAGCTTACAAGTGAAGCTAGGTCCATAGGGATCCCAGGAGAGGCAAAATAGCATTTTTGAAAGACCCACAGATTCATTCAAACATGACTGGCTATAATATGCCAGTTGAGCTTTGGATCAATAATGTAACAAAAAGCAAAAAGGTGAAGATGGGCTAAATATAGGCATAGCTATAGCAAATAATAAAAAAAATTTTAAAAACATGCTTGGTGATTTTACATGACCATATTACCAACAGACTTTCTGATCTATGCCACTTTGAAACACAACAAAACAAACAAACAAAACCCAACATTTCTAATAGTCTGTGTTCGGAGAAGTTCTTAAAAATATTTGAGCATAACATAACACAAAATATTCCTTGTAGGTGGTTATGACCATAACCTTTGGGATGGCCTCTTTTCTAAATGTTCTGTAGATGAAATAGAAGACACCAGATGAACACAAAATTGAATAGAAATCCTGATTTCAATAGATGTTCTCAAAAAGTAAGTCTATAAAAATTTTATTATGCTAACATTTGATAATGATCAAATATCCTCAGATTCTTCATTTTCTTCCTGGAAATGGGTAGAGTCTAGAACTCTGCAAAGGTTTTTGGCGGAAAGACAGAGATTTCCCACTGCTCTTCTGTTACCTTCTAACTTGTACTTGCAGGAAAACAACCTCCTTTCCAAAACAGTGGAATCACAGAATCATTCAAATTGTGAAAGAACTCCCAGATCACCAAGTCCAACCTTAGGCTGAATACCCCCATACCCACTAAACCACATCATGATAATATCCCAGCTGAGCCTCCCTGGTGCACTTGAGGCCATTTCCCCTTGTCCTGTCCCTAGCTGCCCGGGAGAAGAGGAACAACCCCCCACCTCAACACAGTCTCCCACCTCACTGCAGCAAAAAAAGGGCACAAGGAAGTTTCACATTTTTTACTTATTCAGAATGCTCCAGATGTCTCTTTGTTCAACCTAATCTTCTGACATTTACTCCTTCAGACTTTTTGGTTGGCATTGAATTTTATAATAGAAACTGAAAAAAGGAGGAATTTAAATGACCAAAAATTCTGAAGGACAGAAAGAACATTAGTGATTGAATTCAGTTCCATCACTACATTGTACTCCAGAGAGAAGCCCTAAAAATCCCCTTGACAGTCTTTCCATCGCAGAAGACACCACCAGGGCACATAACCCTTCTCAGAAAATCCAACTCTTATTTAGAATGAGCAAGGAGTTCCAGATGTGAATCAAGTGCCAGGCTGAAAGTTGAAAAGTCCAGTTTGATCCAAAATTTCTTTGTATATTTTCAGTCTGCCATGGATATCAGGTAAAGAGATTAAAGACAAAAACTTTCAGAACATCAAAACTGATCACCACTCCCCAAATTAATTCCAAGACAATAGTTTTAAGGATTTCAGAAAAACAAATTTTTTTTTCCGATAAAATTACTTCTATATGTATGAAACAGGCTGGCAACAGCACCATAGCATTCCAACCTTTCATGCAGATTTGCATGTGTAGCATGAAACAAGGAATAAACCCAGGCCTGGAAAAACAAGCCATAAAGTCACTCAGGCTTGAAGCAAGAATGGTGAAAAAGAGAGGGAATTGGTTATATTCTTCCAAGTGTAGATGAGCACTTTGCTTCACCCACAAGTCAAGCTTCAAGATTTCACACTTGGAATCTTAAATAAACTCAGGAAAAAAAAAATATGAAAATAAAATCTTCCAGTTTTTTTGAATGTTGCAATAATTTCCTCAACAGAAAGTGTCAGTAGACTGCAATTTAGTCTTATCCTACAGGTCTAAGACCATATCCTCAGTATCTTCCAAAGCCTTTTTCTGACTAGAACACTTGTTCTTCATCATTTGGAAAGAATTCCAAAGATAGTACAGAAGAGATTTCATTATTCTCCAAACTGTTTATTTGTGAATAGCTCAGAGGTCTTCCCCTTATTCTCTTATTTTTTTGCCTCTTCTCATGCAGCTATCTATTCTTTTTTCAGAAATTGACCCCTGAGTAAAAGGGCAGCTGTGAGTGTGTGGAACTGCTTCAGTAAAGTAGTCCTGGGAGAATGCCCAACATGAAATTCAGAGGGAGAGAAGTTATAAACCAGAAAACAGAAGGGTGTTATTCTCTGGCCCCAGCCTTTTTTAGGAAACTGTTTTAAAATTTTTCAAATTCTGGTGGTGACAGTGAATAAACAAAACAAAAAACAACAACAACAAAACAAAACAAAAAAAAAAAACTAAACTAACTAAATAAATAAATAAAACACCCTAAAAACTGGTGAAATTGTGAAACTACAAAATTTTTATCTTAATGTCTTTGAATATCTGATGATAAATGGAAAAAGAAAAAAATCCACCATGTGTCTGACTTAGTAGTTTGCCTCAATTATATTTAAAGAAACTTATTAACAGGCATTCAGCCTTCAAATTAATTTAAGTTTGAAATTTGTGCTAGTTCTGTCTACTATTCCCCTATTTCATTTACATTAAATTTTTATTCTTGCCTCTTTGTATATTTTCAGCATGAGCTCTCTTTTGGATTGTCGAAAAATTAATGAAAGCAGAGCTTTATTTAAGATTAGATCCTTTGGGGAATACCAATCACAATTATGTTTAAAAAAAAAAAAAACTTAAAGGGTTACCACAAAATTTAGTACAACCCAGAGTAGCCATGAACATCTAAAATAATAAAAACTCCTGTCAGCTGCCCCCAAATGCTAATGATATAAATTAGACAAGGAAAAATAAGGAAAGTTAGGCAGTTAAACTTGTTCTCTCCTATTCTATAAGTGTGGGACTAATTTAGTTTTCTGAGGAGTTAAAGAAATTATTGTTCTAAATCAGACAACAGAAGGCTACTTGTTAAGTGATAACAATAATTAGAAGTACATTTCATTTGCTGTCTGTGTTGAATACACAGAAAAGTATATTTAAATACAATATGGTATAGATAATATCAGAGTTTTCACAGCAGAGGTTTAGCCCACTATGCTGCTAGATTAAGATATGAAGCATTGGTTCATTTTAATCAAATAATAGAACAAAACTAATTTAACATTTTATGCCTATTCAAGATGAAAACTTAGTTGGTTTACGCAGTTTCAGTGGTTATTTCAGAGACTTCGGTCCTCAGTAAAGAGAAAGGCAGTAAAACTTAATCTCTCACTGTATAGAGTGAGCTGAAGTTTTTGTCTTACCTGAAAAACATGTCAGATCATACATTCTTGACATTTCAATATTTTATTTGTGAAAGTACTCTTTAACCATAAAAATTGTTCTGTCACTGATGGAAGCAAGAAAGGTAAGTGAGAGAAAGGAGTTACATTCATTTGAGACACCAAAAGAATCCAGAGAGAGCATTCAAAATTCGCATGAGAGGAATATACAAGGTTCAAACCTAGCAGTGATTCTGTTTTATTGAAGAATGAATACCATATATTTAGAATTTTTCCACAAACTGGAATTACTTTTTTTTTTACCCACTTTAATCAGGAGTTTGGGTTAAAAAGCTGCCTGACATGCTGCCCAGAATTAAGGGTCCTGGAAGCTCCAGCTGTCTCTGTTGCTGAAGAACCAGGGACTGAACGAGTCAAAGGATGCAGAATATGGCTTCCCACCAGCCTGCCAGTGAGGCTGCCAAAGAGCTATGGAAAGGACCTGGCAGAAATTCAGGTTTCTTCCATCAGAATCCAGATATCAAAACTTGTCTGGGTTTTAGCTTCATATGAAAAGTTCTGTCAAAAATTGAAAATAATCTTTCATTACCTCAGTGAACATGCAAATTCCCAAAAAAGTTGAGAAGGTCTAATGAAGCCTGTAGTGCACCAAGATCTTACTGAGGATGGGAAAAGATCCCAATGAGTTTAGAAGAACGTGCACAATACACTGAAGTAGAAAAATCTGTTGGTAGAATTTGAAGATAAATAAAACCTTGAAAACTACACAAAAGAAAGGTTCTTTCTCCTATCTTAAACTTCCTAATGTCACTTTTTACCTGGAACTGCCTTTCAGTGGTTGCACTGAACAAAACCCACTCTTCCTCCTGCCTTCCTTCTCCTCCCATTCCCAAATGCCATATCTGATGCTGAATTCCTTGTCATTGTAGGAGTGGAGTAACACTTGCACTAAACAAAACCTACCTGTATCATAAAAAGCTACTATAAGGAATAAGCACTGCAAGGAAAAGAAAAATATAATATGAGAAAGAAAACAAGTGCTACTAAATTTCTTGTGAAGTCAAAATAGACATACTCACATACTTTATCCTTAAATATTACACAGCAAATAAAATCTTGTGGCTATCCCATTTAAAAAGCATACAAGGAATTTTTGTTCCTATTTTAACCAGATAGACTTAGAAAAATTATATATATTGAAATTGAGTGTTAGACCATAAAAGAAATTGAAAAATACATGGAAGCTTCCAAGGCTCACTGATGAGATCAGGAATGAGTGATACTTTGTCACAGATCACTTCTTTGATCACTTCAAAGGAAACCTGAGGAAATAATAGCAGCTGTGGTTTCTCCTTTCCTTGCCCTCTTTTTCTTTATTTTTTTTCCATTTTATTTCCTCCAATGTTATATTATCTTTATTTCTGAACCAAGGAAATTTATAATAGCAAGATAAATTCATCTATCACAAATGTTCTTGTAACAGATTTCCTGACATATAAAAACATTTTCTTCCTGCAATGTAAAAGGCCTGAAAGTATGGGTCAAATAAATCCCACCTCATAGTACTCAACAGCAAAACTTTTGAAACAAGAATAAATTACTTTATTTGCTCTTAGATTACAGCTAGCAGCAGAGCAACCTAATTGCTTCATTACAACGGACAGATTAAATTATTAAGGGTGAAATGATTATCAAGAGTAGAGTCATGGGGTTACACTGGATTCCTCATTTCTCCTGGCAGCACAGTTGTACTGATGGAAAAATAGTTTTTAAAACCTTAGGTATCCAGGAGGCTGAACTTTCTGTTTTGAAATGAGGACAATGTCACTTTTTTTCATGCTTTAATCATTTTCTAATTAGAGTATTTCAACTTTTCCTAAAAAATATGAGAAAACATAACTTGTAAAAATCCAGCAACCTCCATGTCCAACAAGAGACAAGAATAACCTGGGAGAACCCACATCACCACACACTGCACTTAAAAAGGTGACTGCAGGGCAAGCTACAGGTTTTGCTGCAACAGATAGTGCTATATTACATAGATAGTAGATACCACAATGCCATGCACCCTGCAGGTAATGGAATTTAGGAGGGGACCAAAGGCAAACCTAAACAAATCTTTTGTTGTGCATCAGGACCCAGATATCTTCACCTCTGTGATCAGCTGTTTTTTATAGTATACCACAAAGATGCTTCCTTTTTTGTGGAAACCAAGGCACAGGGAACCTAGAGAAACTTGGAATACTTTAATTTTGTTCTATAATGGAGTAATACCTCAAAGTTGAGTCGCATATCTGAATCCAGAGAACATGGAACATGTACCATGCTGCAGATACTGGGAAATGTGTTCTGAGAAGCTCTTGGATTCTCAGTACTCAGAGAATAGTAGAGAATAGTATTCTATCACAAGTTTTGCAACTTTATTTATTTTCAACCACTAGACTTCCCAGTGAAAACTTTTGCAATAATAACATCCTTCCTCAAGGACAGAAAATAAAAGAAGCAGAAAGAGACAAAGATGAGCACACTAAGATATGAGTCTCGTGGATGATGTGCTTTTGCTCTATTTTTACCAAAAACCCAGAGAAAGGAACAAAACCTACTTGTGCTGTTTCAGGGGCAACATTTGTTCAAGGCAGTAAAAATGTATTTTTGGAGTGCAAAAGGATAATCGAAGTCAGATTTGTTCTTGTTTCTAATCACTTCCTTCTCTGCAAGAGTGCAGAGAATTCCAAAACTTGCTAACAAATGTTAAGGTCAATTCCCTCTCCACCTCTGCCCAGGAAACACCCACACAGCTGCTGGAGATGGAAAGCAGCAGTCCTGAAAAAAGCTTTGTATTCCTCTTAAGTACGGGCAGAACCAGGGTTGGGTGGTTTCACTGTACGTTCAGCATTTTGGCATCATTCTTACAAGCACCTTGACTCAATCTATCCTTCCTCCAAAGAACGTAGATCAATCTGCTCTAACTAAAACCAGATAAAACAGATTATTAAAATAAAGAAACACGGGGAAACAAAACTGGGGTAGAAATGTAGACTACAACCTCCTTTAGGTGTATCTGCCAGATTGAGAAAGCACAAGTAGGTTGTAGCAAAGCAAGGAAGTGAATAAGCAAATGAACAGAAGCTGATAGGAAGCAGGCTCGTGCATTTTGACTGGCACGGCTGTCTGTCAGAAGCAAATTAAAAACAGTACTTCAGTTGGAAATGGTGCAGCTGACAGCACAAAAAAAAGAGCTTCAACTAAGAGATGCCAGCTCTTAGAAATAACATTAATTAAATATGCCCTTTTAGTATTTCTTTACTTTGATTCTTACTTGGCCAGAATGGATGAATTTATCAGAACAGGAGTTAATTTTGTTAGCACCTATTTCTTTAGCAACTGAAATATAGGGATTTTCCACCAAAAAGAGCTAGTAAAAAGCTGTAGAGACAAAGCTCATTCCAGGCAATACGACAACTATATTTACATATTGTCTACTAGAGATAAAATAGTGTTAAGGCATTTTATATTGTAGCACAGTAAAAAACTTTGGATCAGAAAGACTTCCTTAATGAGACCCCAAAGGATATTGAATTGCTATTGTTTATTTTTCAAAAATAGTTGTATTTTTAAATTAAAATCATATGTACACACATACAGAGGATATTTCAGATTTTTAGTTCATTCATAACTTCTACTTTGCACTTTATTATTGAAATAGTTTTCTTTTAGCTTTAAATCAGAAATATTGTTCATATTCTTTATTTCCAGAAACATCTGTATAAAAACTGATTCATGTAATTCAAATAGGGTGTGTTCTCTTAAAGTTACTTGTGTGAAAAGAGAGAGAACAAGAACCACTGAAAGCCCTACTGTCCTCCCCTTATCTACTGTAAACAAACAAGAACCTAAAGCTGTATCTACATAAAAGCTGATGTCATAAGTGAAAATATCAATTTGCAATTTCCTTCAGCTTCTTCACTTTTTATTACTGTAAGCAGAATACTTGCTACACATGTGATTATTCTTGAACTTTAACCCAAAGCTTTATCATGTTTGTGAAACATACACTAATTTCAGTTTATTAAAATTTGAACCTTTATACTGTGTGTATTGCACAAATTGATGTTACACAAAAATATCTAGAGGCAGCACAGTAGTCAAACATGTATGAGGCTAATCAAGTAATTAAGTTTAAAAAAAAAAAATTAGTGTACTTTAGAACCAACAGTGAAAACCATTAATTGCTGATACTACAAGGCTTGCTACATTCTTCACCTTTTACAGGTACAGTGAATAGCTGGATTAATTTCAATAGTTATTATGGATAACCGTCCTTTTACTCTGTTGCTAGGATATTTCTGGACAAGGTGTCTCAATTTTCTGCATTTATTTTACATATTTTATCTATTAATCTACATTTGGTGGAACAATAGATATTATTATGTTTATCCACTTCTTAGAACGGAAAATAGTATCAATCTTTAGAGAAATTACCAGAAAACAACTTACTGTGTAAGAAAATTAAAGGCATCAAGCAAAATATTAGGAGTCAATCAGCAATCCATGCTTTCACTACATGCACCTCCTGCTCAAGCAGCAGTAACAGTAAATGTTAATTTACTGCTAATAGGAAATTTGGAAGCCTATGCAGTGAATATGAAAATAAAATAAGTGTCCTTTTCATCAAGTAAGGAGGCAAAAAATCATACAAAACCAAAGAATACAATTCCAATATGACAGACTGTGTTTTGATTTGTTTCAAGATTTCACCAGGATGGGCACTACACCTCACTTCAGATTGTTCTCTTCACTCTTCCTCAGGCAGCAAAGACAGCTCAGGAAGTACAAACTCATGGCTTAAATTCTACAGGGCTGCAGCAAGGTTGCCTGCAGTCTCTCACTCCCACATGGCCCTTATAGGTTTTGACATAAATGATGAGAAATGATGGACGTAATTTCTTTTCTTTCACAACAAGATTAAATCAGAAGTGATCTAATGACATTAGTAGACTTATAACAGAATAAAATAATTCAAGTTAAACCAAAATTCGGCTCTATTGTTTCATTATGGAAACAAAATTTTCAAGAAAGCAAAACAAGTAAGCCATGATGTGTTTTATTTGCCAGTAAGGGGATCTAACCCAAATATTTTTTTAGAAGCTTCATCCTTGAGGGAGTGAACAACTTCAAATAGTCTGTTTTAAAATACAAAGAACTGAGAGACTTAAATGGTCATCTCCCAGAATACTTTTATATACAAAATAGATATAAAATGACAAAACTTGGAAAATCCTATCTTGTATAATTTAAATGAAAATAAAATAAAAATATTAAATTAGAATTTACTTAATTTAAAACCACTATGAAGCATTGGAAGAAATATATGTGTGGAAAATACATGTGTGTGTGGAAAAAATTCTTGTTAAACATGAACATGTCTTTCACAATATCTTTCTTTTTTCAGAATAATTGCATTATCATCTCAGGTAGATCTCTATAGAAGTTCTATCCTCATTTTCTCAAGAGAGAAGCACCTAACATAAGTGCTCCTTCTTTACATATGGCATTAGGAGGAAAGACCTTTTGACATTTCATTGTACACTAGCACAGGCATTCTAGGCAGTAGGACTACAAACTAGTAATGTAGTCAGGGTACCCAGTCAGGCAGTGGAAATTTTTAACCAGCTACTGAAACAGTCTGAATATTAACCTGTGAAAACGTAAAAGCTAGCTATATCTTCCAGAAATGTGTGTCTGACATTGATAGGAAAATGTTCAAAACAAAGTTGTAATAAAATTCTGGCTTCTGAATGAATATGACATTTTCAAAATGTATAATTTATTCAGATTTGGGGGTGGCAAATCTTTCCAGAAGAGTGGGCTTTGATTATGAAAGGAGGACCATCACAGTCATTTGGGGATATTACACATGTTAACATGTTAAAATACTCCTTTTGTAGTAATTTTTACCAGCATTCTAGAGGGGGGACATAAGAAAGGTGACAGCTGTTTTATTTTTTAATACAGTGTAGATCAAAGATGACAGTTATAGCAACCCAAGAGGAAAAAAAAAATTCTAACCAATAGTAGAATGTAGGTCCTAATGAATACTGGGCTAATATTAGCAACCAAGTAGTACAAAAATATGTGAATATTTAATATTCCTACATAATAGTCCTAGTCCTGATAGATCCATTTCTCTTCTGAAAAAATGAAATGTCCTTCTAAATATAGCATTGCTTAAAAATAAGAATGCTAGGTAGGCATTCAGAAAAATGTTACTAGCATGGCAATATTTTTAATTGCTACATTCCTCTGTCATTTTTTTAATTCAATTAAGTCAATGAGGCTACATATCAAATGCACAAGTAAGTCTGCAAGCCTGCAACTTAGCAGAATCAATTACTTTTATTGCAATTATAAAAAAAAATTAAATGCTTTGATCTTTTTCTTATGTGTTGGCATAGACAGTAGCAATGATAAGTTCACACTTTGTATTTCTCTACATAATCTTAAAAACATTCAGTAGTTAATGAATTCATGACCCTAGAATAGTGAATGCCAATCATAATTTTTGTCATCTACAAGATCTCTATTTAAAATTATGTTTCAGTAACAGATTAAATTAGAACAAAACTATTTGTGTGTCCTCTTTTTAAAAATATTGATGTAGCCTATATTTCAAGTAAATTGCAAACAAACTTAGAGCCAAAGCCATCACACAGTTTAAATAATCAGATCTTCCCATACAAATCTGAAATACCAGGAGTGAAGCAGCACTCCCATGATTTTACACAACAAAAAGATTGTTCAGTCATCTGTGAAAATACAAGTGTGTGTGTGTGTGTGTGTGTGCGCGCAGCAATTACAACTAGGGCTTTGCTACACACCTTTCATTATTCATGTCCCAGATAACATTTGAAAATGCAACAACACAGCTTTACAAGGCTCATTCACTCAACCAGAGTCATCTGAGGTATTTCAACTCTCCTTTCTGTCTTCATCCTATGAGCTGAACTAACTTATGTCTAAAAATCAGAGCTTTAAAAGTGTTAAAGAAGAAAACCTGCTGTTTGACATGGAGACACAAAACCTAGTTCTATCTAAAGTAACAACAGTAATGGCTTTCCAACTCCAGCTATTCAGCAGAAAAATTTTATGAGCATTTTCTTTGTTTTCCTCACTGAAAATTCTCTGAACGCTAATTTTGGTGGCATTGATACATAGACCTTAAACAGCAACTTCAAAATCAGAAAATATTTTGTATATGTTTGACTGCTGGTTTTCTCAATGGCTGCAACATAACCAATCTTTGCAGACTGTGGAAGTAATGGTGGAATAATTCCATTGCTCTCAGAGGCTCCAAAAGTACTGTAGCTAATCTCTCTCAGCCCCTCAGCTGTGCTAGCTCAGCATTTTGTAGGACTGTACAGTAAATCAGATGAGTTCCTTTCTGTAGCTTAAAAAGATGCTCTGCCAATGTGATGAAGGGGGAAAATATTTTTTCATTAGGTTAACCTCCCTGGAATAGTTTCACTAGACAGTTCAGCAGACACTCAAACCAGGGCCATGATGGTGCCATGGAAGCAGGGAGGAGCAGCTGGGCTGGCAATGGAGCTGCGGGTGCTGCACTGACAGCATGGAACTGCCTGGGGCTCCAGAGCTGAATTTAGCCTCTCAGATCTGCCTCCTGGAGAAGCCTCTTTTTCTTACTGTATTGATTCCACAGGGACCCAGGAAGAGCAGTATCTCTAGGCTCAAGTTAGCCTCTGCAAATATGTTTGTTAAATAAATATTGTTGTGGATAAAGCTTGGCTGGCTGCCAGACACCCAACAAGCCATTCTTTCATTCCTCTTCCTCAGTAGGACAGGGCAGAGAATATGATGGAAAAGCTCATAGGTCAAGACAAGGACAGAGAGATCACTCACCACTTACCAGACTCCAATTTTGGAATTCAAATTATTGTCACTTAAGAACATCATAGGACAGTGATAAATAAAAAATAAAAAAAATTTAAAACCTCATTTTCACCCTGCCTCTTCCTTCTTTCCAGGCACAGCTTCACTCATGAACCTTCTGCCTCCACACTTGGAGCAGTGCAGGTTGAGTGGGCAGGGACATTGTGGTCAGTTGAGAGCTCTTCATCTCTGTGACTGCTTTCTCCTCATACTTGTCCCTTGCTCCAATGTGGGGTCTTTCCCATAGGACACAGTCCTTACTGAACTGCTTCAGCATGGTCCTTCCCAATTCTTCAAGAACTGCTCCAGGTCCCTTCCACTGGATGCAGTCCTTCAGGAACATCCTGCTCCAGCATGGGTTCCCTGGAGAATCAGAAATCTTGCCCAAAAACCTACTTCAGCATGGGTTCCTGTCTCCACGGGCTGCAGGACCTGCCAGGGGCCTGCTCCAGGGTGGGCTCTCCATGAGGTCCCAGCTTCACACACGGTGCATCCTCCTGCCCTGCATGAGGTTCTCCACAGGCTGCAGAGACACAGCTGCCTGGCCATGGTCTTCACCATGGGCTGCAGGGCAATCTCTGCTCTGGTGCCTGGAGGCACCTCCTGCCCCTCCTTTCTCAATGACCTTGGCATCTTCAGGGCTGTTTCTCCCATATTTTTCTCACTCCCTCTCTCTCACAACTGCTGTGCAGGACTTTCTATCTTCTTTTACACATTATCCACAGAGATAATGTGTGACTGCCCAGCAGTGCCACTGATGGACAATATGGCCAGTGGCAGATCCATTTTGGAGCTGGTGGAAACCAGTTTTTTCTGATATGAGGGCAGGTCTTGGTGTCTTCTGCCACCCCTGCAGCTTCACTCCAACACCTGGACATGTAAATGCAGCACCAATACTTCCTTCACACCAAAGAAGAAGTTATACCACTTTTAGTTATGAATCTAGTGAGTTACATGCTTCCATATAAGTTCTAATATAAGTTCCCATTTATTATGGCAATTAATTATTAATTAAAAGGCAAAGAATAGTTGGGTTGGTGAGCATCAGTTCAATATCTCCTTTCCTTCCTTTGTTTCACACATTGAGAAAATTTTTGAAGAAAATCTTCATTAAACTGAAACTAAGGGTAGAATACGTTTTGGTGATGTAATTACAAAAATGACTATGCAGATGTTCAAACAGTCCCTAAAAAGATACTAATGATGTCCAAACATACTAAGCAATAGAAAGGCACAGTTGAGTTGTGGTATAAACCTCCTTCCACATCATAATACCATTCAGCAGCTTTATAAATACTGAATGTAATATATTTATGTCCAAGACAGAAGTTATTTAATGGCCATTTTCCTCTTTTCACACAAACCAACATCTTTCTTTTGGGCAGCTTTACTGAAAATCCAGCAGTTCCAGTGGAAGGCAAGAGCTGTCTTAAAATAGGTCATCATGCTTAGTCTTATTCATGTTAGGACCAGCAGTCCCTTTGAAATACAAATTTTTTGTGGATTACTATAATAAAACACTCCTAAGCTCTTATCAAAGAAAAACCTTGTGGCTATGAAGAGTGACAAAACATGTACCAATTCTAAACTGCTCTTTCTTATTTAACCTAAAAATAAAATTAGGAGTGTATCATTAATTATTTCAATAATAACAAGAATAATACATCAGTGCATTTACTTATTATAATGACCACATGATCAATACCTACTGAACTATGACTTAGTTTCCATAGTGAAACTCCAGATTCAGTTAATGTTTTTTGATTATTAAAGTTTCATTAGGCAAAATTATAAATCTAAACAAAGTCACTTATTTTAACCCATATTCCTTTTAATAAACCAACTATTTACTTGTAATTAACTGGTCTTAATTAAGAAATAGTCATTCATATCTGAGACATTAAGTTAGGACACAGTGTTATCATGGACTAATTCTATAATTTTTATCACTCTGTGCAGAACAAATATGATTATTCATACTAAAAGTTAAAAATGTAACTAAATGTTTATTTTGTCTTCTATACATGAGAATATCTATGTTATAGAAAGCTTGGGAGTATATAACTCAGATCAAATTTTAGATAACATTTCTGCAGAATGTAAACTCTATAAAGTAGCTAAAAACATTTCTTTTCCAACAATGTCTAAATAACTTCAAAATACATAAATGTACATTAGTGCTCAGCTATAGCACATTAAATTGCATTCAGCTTTGGCCACGTGCATTTTCAGATATCAAGCAGACAGAATTCAAGGCTTTCAAATAACAAGTACTTTCTCTGTACTCTACCCTGAAAGCACCTTTTCTTGGCCCAGTGCCTTCACAGCATCCTCTACAGTAATTTTTCAGATGAACCATAAACAGGGCAGGAAAAAAATACATTTGGATTTTTTTCATACATATTTTTAAACTTGGAAGATACCGTTTTTTAAAAGACATACGGATACTAGGTAAAAATACAGTTTTCTTTCAATCATATTGGGATTTTGCTTAACTTCAAAATCTGGTGGAATCTTTGGTAAAGTTCCACAAAGAAATTAGAATTACTGCTTCACTTGAAATGTTTTCTGATGTAATATGCATGTATTAGTATGGAAGTAGTATCAAACTTCAGAAATACTTACCATTCATTTAAACTTAGCTCCTCAGACTTACTACTTATCTGTAAATCAGATATCATCAAAATTCCAATAGGCATAACCTTACTACCAATCCAAAAAGCTAATACATTAAAAAAAACCAGAACAAGATGCTTCATTCTATTCATAGAATAAAATTAAATTCTTAATTTTAAAATAGTTTATAGTGTTTACTGTGATATGTCACCACTTCATTACTGCAACACTACAAGTAGTTTGAAAAAAAAAATATTTTCCTGAAGCATTTTACATTTAGTAAAAAACATGTGTTTGATAAAAGTCTAATCCTCAGCCTTCTAAACGTGACAGTGATGTTATTTTTCTAGCTGTTAGATAATACAGGATTCAGCTGTCACTTAATGTGCAGAAGTCGGTTACACAGAGTGAAATGAATCATAATCGCAATGACTAGCCAAATTAATGAAAGCATGCTGAATCAAAACCCATGCTCCCAAACTGTCTTAGGGTCTGATTCAGCAAAAATATGTTTAATTTCACACCACAAAGCGTATTCCATAGATACCTGTTTATCCAGACTTTCAAAGCAAGAAAATGTTGGACTCAGAATGCATAGCAGGACAAGAGTATGTTTTTAACAGACTGCCATCGAAAGTGACCTATCAACTTGTAAATACACAGTAGCTAAACAAATGCCATTAAAACAAGACATAGCAAAAGAGAGAAGCTGTATGAGCTAAGGAAAGAAACTGTCAAACTGAGTTTATAGAGCTTTCTTTGGGTCTTAATGTTACATTGTTTTAAGCCTACAAGCAGTAGACAAATCCTGTTTGTGACTTCCCATTTAGCAATCTGACTAGCTTCATCTATAAGATTCTACCTTAAAATATCTGTTAGCCATTCTTATTGGGGAATGGCATAGGAAGGTTTTCTTTGCAATGTTCTTTTGATGATGGGCATGCTTAATCCCACATGCTGGAAAGATTTTATATTCCAAGGTCTTCTTTTAGATCTCATTCTTCAAAGGCTTTCTGAATTCAGTATAAAAAATATACCAAATCCTAAGAATAACTATGAACTAGAAGAGAAGCGTACTCAGGTTCCCAGCGGTGAGCCTCAAATAGTCAAGTTATGGATAAATGAGCATATCCTAATTAATTATTGATAGAAATATAAGCAAAATATGCAGATTGACAAACAGCTTCTAGGGAAACATCAGTTCCAGCAGGGAAAGCATCTACAGCATTCTTATAAGACCAAATAATGAAGAGTTACTCTCAAAGGCAGATCTCTGCAGGGCAGACTCACCTTAACTAGCTCCAGAAGTCTGTGAGATAGATCTCTATGTCTGACATATTCACTCTATCTTCTTTTTAAGCCCACAGCCAGAAATAGGCTCTCCAATTCATTTGGCCTATTTGAAATGGCTAATTTAAGATGAGATGGATCACATCCTAAAAGCACCTCCTCATTTCCATTTGCTTCAAATTAAACCTAAGTGATTTCACACATGGATGTCTTCCTTTGTAGGTATTCAGATCTGGTCAGAAGAACCCCAAAGAATTTCTGGGCTCAAATAGCGTAATCCAAGCTCTAAATGATGAATTGTGGAAATGAAAAAGATACCAAAATTGAGGCAATGATTTTCATTAACCAAACAGGTCTATGAATGCCAAACTTAATTAAGTCTGATTTTGTGAGGACTCACACCTCATGATGGATTTATTTTGATGCCAATGCTGGTTCTCCCCTATAAGAACTTCTTGGTATGTAGAATAGTGTGAGTAGACTTTTTCAGTTAGGAGTATGGACAATCACTTCCACTACCCACCTTCTTACTTTCTTTAAACCCCTAGTAATTATGTCTTTTTGGGACCTCAAATTTTTATCAATTTTTTTGTAAGTCAACCAGCATCCTACACCTACTGAATAAATATGGAAGCAGATGCAACTGTTTCCCTTACAATAATGTAGCATTTGTGTATTTCCAAGTTGGTGAAAGACCTACTTTATCGGGAAGAGATTTGAACACAGCTGTCTCTTCCCAAATGAACAAGTTACGGGTAAAACTGGAAAAGTTTATTCTTCATCCTAACAATGAAGGCACACAGTTGTGCAGTCAGGAAAGTAAATATATGGATAGGCAAGAGAAAGTCAAAATATCTCTGTGATTAGGATACTCTCTCTAGAGACAAGTCCTCATTCTTGCTCCAAGGGCTGTTATGCATTTTATTTAAGCACTTGAATGCAAAATTCATAAGAGGCATCTGATACAGACAGAATACAACTCAATGGCACTTAAGATAAACACTGCATAGCTGAGGTAATCAAATTCAAAATACAAAATGAGGAATGACTGATTCAACAAAAGTTCTGCAGAAAAGCATGGTGAAGGGATAGTAGATGACAAGCTGACCATGAATCTGTTAGTGCTATATCACACCATGAATCCATAAGTGCTGTATTACAAGAAAAACCCCAAACATGTGACATTGTCTATACAAGGAAAGAGTTCTGTGCAAGACAGTTTTATCCTCATGTTCTCCACATACACTTTTGGAATATATGTCTGGGATTAGACACTGCATTAAAAAAAAAAATCAGTCAAAAAGTGTATATAAAGATCAGAAGCAAGAATGGTCAGAAGTCTAGAAAATATGACCTCTTGAAGCCACAGAACAGAGTGATGAGAATATACAGGAGGAGATATGATCACAATAGTGAAATACATAAAATGTTGCTGCATTCAGAATAACAACAGACTGCATTGCATTTGCATTGCTGACAGAGTAAGTAGCAAATGGTAGGAAAGAGATTTGGGTT
Organism: Muscicapa striata striata; assembly: GCA_030060385.1. Classification (NCBI taxonomy): domain Eukaryota; kingdom Metazoa; phylum Chordata; class Aves; order Passeriformes; family Muscicapidae; genus Muscicapa; species Muscicapa striata. The sequence goes on from JAREIS010000090.1 coordinate 5,054,577, forward strand.
TAACAGTAAGGGGAAAATTCTAGTGGTAGGGATAAGGACTTTAAGTAACTGAGACAAATTATCTAAGGAATTCAAGAAATCTCCATTCCTGGTTGAGTCAGAAGTAGAGTCATTGTTCTCATACCTTTCAGTAGCAATCTATCATTTGAAAAAATGTTAAATTTTCATGCTTTATACAAGAGCTTTACCCTAAGAGCTGCTTGGCCCACTCTTCACTTTCTGCTACATAGGCAATGCAGCTCTTGCAGAGATGATTAGCTTGAATTCAGTGCATTTGCTAAGTGCCCTAGCCTTGGCCAGGAAGGCTATTTATTTCACTGCTTAGGTGGGGTCTCACAATTGCAAATCACTAGTTTAGACACATAAGTGTCAGAAACTGCTATCTTAAGAGCTGGTCATGCCTTGAGGCAAAGAATGAATTGGAAGACCTGTTGAGGTCACAAACAGCAATGTTTTCTACTATTTTATGTGTTCTCTGGGCTTTAAACAGCTTTAAAATCATTGCTTCTCACTCATCCTTTCTGTAATCAGAAAAATGTATAAATGCACCAAGAGTTAGATAAACACTGTATGGAAAAAGATTTCTTGTTAACACACTGAAGTACACATTTCTGAAAAGTTATATGAAAGATGGTTGTAAACCATTTTCCAAAACAGGTTAACTGCTTCTAACTCACAATTTTATTTAAAGGTGAAAACATATTATGTCCTTCATATGCTTAAGATAGTACACATTCTAAAGGAAGTCACCCCCTCAAAAATACACTGAACTAAAATGTCATGTTGTATCAAATACCTAGCAATGTTATGACCTGTTAAACACTCTGCGTACAAATATAATATTATATTTGCTATAAAAAGTGATTCACCTTAAAAATATTAATGTCAAATAAAGAATAGGTCACCAGGAACTATTTAAGCAACCTCATATGAGATTTAAGAAGGAAGAACAAATCCCATAGAGACAGTAAACAAAGAAAATAATAGGTTTTATGTGTTATTTATTTAAAGATTTTCTTATGAATTTTCTAAATAGAAGCACTCAGACTTGTCTGAAACACAAGTTCAACTCTTGTTAACTCCTGCTAGAGCAAACAGGATATCTCACAATATTTTTAATAAAATTTTTAAAGTTTAAATCAAAGATATTCTTTATGGCCTCACATCAAAACTTCACAAAATCTCCTAAAAATACAGACACATAATGTCAACTATTATGACTATTACGTTTCCCCTATCAAAATGCATGACTTTGATTTCTTTATCAAAATGCAACTGAGATCAGTCTGCAAGCTTATAATGTGATAACAGCTGATAGTTAAATTCAAGACTATCAAAACACTGCCTTCCACCTTCAGTGGCAGAAGACAGCAGAAATCGCTTTGAACTCTTACTCTCCAAAAATTACATGTATTTACTACTTGTATGCACTGCTACTCCCCCACACAATCTCTTACTGTTACATTAACTCTTACAGTCTCAGTCCTTACTGACCTCTTTGAAGCTTCAAGACCACGGCTTGGAGAAACTACATGAGGACACAGTCACCATACGATAGCATGCAGAAGCAGCTCTTCAGGACAATACTGATTTTACAATGTTACTGTATCACCAGAAGTATAATAACTCCTGAGATGAAGTTGCTGGAGTTCACTGAATTTACAAATGCACTACCAGATTTGGTGTCAACTGTTTTTATTAATAAACAGTAACATACCCTCAACAGAGTTACTTCAGGGATGCAACAGTTCCTCCTGTTACACCATGTAGTCCCACAAAAGAGATCTAAACTCAGTAAGCACTGAAAATAATGAACTTAAGTTAATATGAACTTCAGATTTATAATATGAATAACTTTGGCTGAATGATGACTCTTTTGAATGCCATTTGTAGACAATTCGTATTTCAAGATACTCTTCCTGCTTACAAGTTTAAATTAAAAGAAAGACTTGCCCACTCCTAGAGAGATTAGGTTGTCTAAGGTAAATTGTAGCTAATAATCTTTTTATAGTAAGATATATTATTAAAACAGCCCATGTGATCTAAACTTAATTTAAAAAAACATCCCTGCCTCAAAGCCAATTGTTAATGTATAATGTCTGTTGCAGTAAAACAGGTATAGATGAGATCATAACTCATCACTTTTTGTGTTTCAGGGTTTCATCTTTCCAAGTTTCTGTTAAAATGCATCATTAGTGAAGATGTTGGGGGAAAGAAAAGATCACACCAAAATAATCCTTCTTGGAGAAGGTTGGTCTAGTGGTCTTAGAAACTGCCCTAGTATTCTGATTGACTGTAAATATGGTAACAAAACGTGAAGGAAGCCACTAAAGCAAGAGGGTGAGAGGTGGTATTAAGCCGAAGAAAATCCCATTTCACTGGATTAAAATTCCAAGTTCAAACTATTATTTTACTTTTTCCTGGAACTTTGAATATATTTCAAGTATTTTAAAACTTCACTGGCAGGCTAAAAACACATTTTACACCAGTTCTGCAGTAACCTATCACTTCTGTGTATTTTGGCACTTACAATATATACACTAATTAGCCATCGGATTAATGGAAAAATCAATTATTTGACATTCTCATTTATTTAGATGTTACCCAGCTCAGAGATGCATGCAGACAAAACCCAGAATGGACCATTCAGTCTCCTAACCTCACCTCCAGAGACCTGCATTTCACTCAGTCACTGCTTTCTAGCATACAGTCCCAGCACCTTAAAACTATGATCTCTAGTCCTTTCTTTTAGATGTAAAACTAAATGGTTTTTTCTCTATTTTTTTTCAAAGAAGTGCAGAAAGATATTTATTTTACAAGATTACAGAAAGCACATACTATCTAGTGTTGAATGTCTGTTTTGGGGGTTCATTGTCAACTAAATCCTATTTCTCAGCCCCATACAATGTCAAGTCTGTCTACATCCAACTGATCCTACTTGTACTTCTTGAATGTGGGAACCTCAGCACTATTGCAGGTTTCTAAAACTTTACTCAACATAAACATTATCAAGCCAAATAATTAGTGTAACTGCCACTCTGTATAATCTCCAAATATATTCTGCTTAGTCACTAAAAGGAAGTACTTCTTTAATCATTTGTAGGCAGTGTCTAAAAGTGTGTTAGGTTCTTTAGAGAACAATTGTAGACACTGAGTCTTCTTGAAGAGCAAATGATACAAGCCATAACAACCTGACAAGTATTATCTACAGTATAAAATGTCTAAGCATGTGATAAGAGCGAAGAGCACAGAATAATGACATTTGTGAGAGAGGCCTAAAAAGCAGTACAAATTATTAAAACAAAATAAAGGGGAGATGATGAAGAATATTACAAGGGAGAAGAATGAATTAGTAGGAAGGGAAGAGGACATGGCAGGGCAGGAAAGAGGGCAAGTATCCTCCTCAACTATATATATAGAGTATATATATGTAGTACATATATATATATATATATATATATATTGTTCCACTATCACTTATTTTATACTGCATAAAGTTTTCCTTTTAAAGTCATTTGGACCATATTTTATTTTATAATGCATAGACACAAGAGCAAAATTTTGAGTGGTGTAGCAACAAACTGTTATAACCAGCACTCCAAATTCAGACAAAATGCAGTGCAAAATTATGGAAGCATAGGTTGACTAACATTGCCTGAAGTCCTAGTTTACTATTTAGTCAAAACCAAATCCTTTTGCCTTCCTCTATAAACTTTAGGAATTTCTATATATATCACCATTTTCCAAAAGCAAAATCAATAATCACCACATATATCTCTTTCTCCTCTCCAGCCCTGAAATCCAAAACCAAAACATACAATGCTTTTAAGACAGCGTAAATCAGAGCTGATTATATATAAAGCAGGATAATTATTTATAAGATAGTACAATAGCTTTGTGAGTCTGATATTTACACTTCTGTGAGTCATGGCCATCAATCTATTGCTTTCTTTTCCCCAGGTGAGCATCCTGCCTCACACCTCTCTCACTCACAGTGTCATACAGAGCACACACAGCCCAGCTTCTTTGAGGTTTGCTTGTCAGAGATTTTGTTTCATTCAGTGTAGCTACCCCATTTTTACCACGTCTGTTCAATCACTACCACAGTAACTGAGTCTACAGTCAGTTGTACTTTCCTAAGGCTCACTCTGGATTTGACAGTGGTGGCTCACAAAGGGCCACCATCCTCTAGCCAGCTCACTGTGTTTCCACCTTTCTTGTCCCCTTAGGTAAATCAGCTGACAAAGCCACATACTCTTAAAAGAAATTTTTTATAAGGACCTCCTGGTAAACCTGTGATGCTTTGTAAATATATGAAAAGCTGGATGATTTCATAACAAAATTTCTCTTGGGAAAATCTATCTGCTACTAGGCCAAACTCTCCATACCCATGAAAAGTTGAAATATATGTCTTTTCAGACCTATGAGTCTGACTTTATGAGGAGAGCATTTTCTCTTCAGAATTGCTCAGCAAAGGAGCTGGAAACGCATGATATTTCAAGAAGGAAAGTGTAGACGCATATCACACAGACTGAAACAGGAGTCCTAATAAATAATAGCATCTATAATTTTTTTCCTTTGTGCATTGTCTCAATACAGTTCTTTGATACAGAAATAAAGTACAAATTAAAAGAAAAAAGCACAAGACTGATCCCATAAATCAGTCTGTATGGAGGAAATGTGCTGTCTAAAATCTGTTTAAAAGCTTACACAAAACCAGATTTTATAACAGGAAGCATGTGCATAATTTAAAGTAAAAGTTATCATCAAAAATCCTGTCCTCTATCCAAGTCAGTAAAATATCCACAAAGAAAAACGTTGAAAATATTCTTTAAACAGCAAAGACTCACACCCAGAGTACAGCCATAAATTCACTCTGTCATGCATTACACATATTAAATGTTATGCAAAATATATATTCAATAACCCTGTCAAAAAGACACCTTCTTAGCACATAACACTCAAAATGTACTCCAAGGGTCCCAAAAATTCCAGAAGAGAGACAGTCAAAGCAGCAGAGTTTGCCACCTGTCCTTTTTAAAGCAGAAGCTCATTGTACAGTGCACAACTGTAGCTCAGCGTATTTCACAGACCAAACCAGGCCAAAGGAGAGAGCAAATCTGGAAAGCTTCTGCTTTCCATGCCATCATGTTCCATCAAATCCTGGCAAGAATTCATGCTGACCCGATCACTATTAGTTGCTACAGATTACAACTCAACACCATCTGTATTTCCTTCCCCCAAAAAGAGTAAAACAAGCATAAGGAGAAGTTATATATCTATTTTAAATCCACACATTTTTACCCCAGGGAGTAAAAGGAAAAGAATAAATAGTCCACATTACAGATGTGAGTCACACTACTTAATGCTCTTTTGGAAAATGCTCAAATACCACAGTGATGGGCACAAGCACAAGAATTTGAAAAACACAAGATAGAAATAAAATGGAGAAAGGAAGTAGAGCCCAGGGACTAGCCATTCATACTGACACTCAATCACCATAAATTTAAAAAAAAAAAAAATAGAGGGAATACATGCTTGCTACTTTCTTCAACATTTGAACAGTTCTTGTGTTAATATCTCTAAATGTCAACTCTTGTTTTCAGCATCTTTTTTTTTATCCTGCTATATTTCTCCATGGAATGAAATGACACGATTTTATTGCTGAGGCAAAAATACCCTCCACTTCAAAAGAAGTTTGCCTTCGAGGAGAATTACACTTGAACAAAGACTGCAGGATTTAGCTCTATATTTATCTCTATGCAATAACAGTAGTTCATTCATATAAACATGGGGGGTTTCTTTTTTCTTCTCTCTCTTCTTTTGACAGAAGGAAAATATCTCTCAAGAGAATTAAACTCAGTAATATCTACATAAAGATGCTGGTATGACTGATGAAGGGTGAATCTGGTGAATCTGTAGATATTTTTAGAATAAACATGTACCTGATGGTTCAAGGAGACACTTCATTTTAAGAAAAATGAAACTGATGAGTTAATCATCTGACACCAGCTCACTTCTCACTACCCTCTAAAATATTGTGGGCCATCTATTCGAATTCCATTGACTATAGCATTTTCCTAAGAGCACTGCTTTAGGCCAACCTTTATGTATAAACTTTACACCACACCATCTCCCTTGCAGCTTACACAGAACTCAAGAGGACGCTTTTACTGAGACATAATGAGAAACTAAACCCCACATAAAGTTTATCTTTAGATTTGATTAAGATTTGTTTTTTTCCCAGTTGTCTGCTTCCAAGATTCTGAATATTAGAAATAAAAACAATTTTGTTTCATTTCCTAAGTTAGTTTTACCTTACCATTACTTGAGAACAGTTTATTCTTCATTTGCAAGCTTAATCATTCAAGCTATTGTACTGATATTGTACTTCATATTTGATTACAAACAGCAAAAGTTGACAGGAGCCTTCTTTAAAATTTTAATGCTATTATGATATATTTAAAACGCAACCTTAATTCCTTGAATTCCTACAGCTTCCAACTTGAACTTCCATTTTTGTTACTAATTTTTAAGAGTGCAGAAATTTTAGACAAAAATTTGCATTTTGGCATTTGATATATAACAAAATTTAATAAAATAAAGGAGTCTAAATTGTTTCTAAATAAAAGTATAGCAAACAAACTGTAAAGCAAGAGACTAAGATGTGGTGACAAAAGAAGGTATGGTACTTTATTTCCAGTGCTCACATTACACTGATGTGCTTCAGAATATTCATCCAACAAAAAACCTCTTTAAACAAACTTTTAAATGTTTTTAGGATATCTCCTCCACACTTAGGACCTGTCACACAAATTACATTTGAAGTTTTTGGCACGATGCTAATAATAATGCAATTAATCTTGGAAACAGACTCTAAAGTCAGCAACTAAAGCTCAGAAGACATCTTCCAGGTGCGGAGTGTGAAAGGCCAGCTGCATTTAACATGTCCAAGAAACAATGCTAATTTTGGAACCAATAAAAAGGCTTAGAGCTTCAGCTACACCACACTCATCAAAGTCATCTCCACAATAGCAGTAGCTTTACTTATTTTTAAGCCATTAGAAGTCAGGGTGGTTATTCATCAGGAAGGGAGAATACTTTTCTTTGACTTCACTCAGTATCTGCCAGCCCAACTGGTGAAGGGCGTGACACACACCGTGCACGGCAGCAGGACCCTGCGCCTCCAAGACCGGTGTCTGCCCGGGAATGAGGCACAGCGAACGGGGAAATTTCCCTGGGCTCCTGCCCAGACACTCCCGGTGCTCAGCTGGGCAGGGTGGCTGTGCACAGCTCCCGGTGCTGGGCTGGGCAGGGTGGCTGTGAACAGCTCCCGGTGCTCAGCCGGGCAGGGTGGCTGTGCACAGCTCCCGGTGCTGTAGGGCAGGGTGGCTGTGAACAGCTCCTGGTGCTGAGCCTGGCAGGGTGGCTGTGAACAGCTCAGCCTGGCAGGGTGGCTCAGCCTGTAGGGCAGGGTGGCTGTGAACAGCTCCTGGTGCTGAGCCGGGCAGGGTGGCTGTGAACAGCTCCCGGTGCTCAGCCGGGCAGGGTGGCTGTGAACAGCTCCCGGTGCTGAGCCTGGCAGGGTGGCTGTGAACAGCTCCCGGTGCTGAGCCTGGCAGGGTGGCTGTGAACAGCTCCCGGTGCTCAGCCGGGCAGAGTGGCTGTGAACAGCTCCCGGTGCTGAGCCTGGCAGGGTGGCTGTGAACAGCTCGGCGCTGGGCCGGTGCTCAGCCTGGGCAGGGTGGCTGTGAACAGCTCCTGGTGCTCAGCCTGGCAGGGTGGCTGTGAACAGCTCCCGGTGCTGAGCCGGGCAGGGTGGCTGTGGACAGCTCCCGGTGCTGAGCCTGGCAGGGTGGCTGTGAACAGCTCCCGGTGCTCAGCCTGGCAGGGTGGCTGTGCACAGCTCCCGGTGCTGAGCCTGGCAGGGTGGCTGTGGACAGCTCCCGGTGCTGGGCTGGGCAGGGTGGCTGTGAACAGCTCCCGGTGCTGAGCCGGGCAGGGTGGCTGTGAACAGCTCCTGGTGCTCAGCCTGGCAGGGTGGCTGTGAACAGCTCCCGGTGCTGGGCTGGGCAGGGTGGCTGTGAACAGCTCCTGGTGCTCAGCCGGGCAGGGTGGCTGTGCACAGCTCCCGGTGCTGAGCCTGGCAGGGTGGCTGTGGACAGCTCCCGGTGCTCAGCCTGGCAGGGTGGCTGTGAACAGCTCCCGGTGCTGGGCTGGGCAGGGTGGCTGTGAACAGCTCCCGGTGCTGGGCTGGGCAGGGTGGCTGTGAACAGCTCCCGGTGCTCAGCCTGGCAGGGTGGCTGTGGACAGCTCCCGGTGCTGGGCTGGGCAGGGTGGCTGTGACAGCTCCCGGTGCTGGGTTGGGCAGAGTGGCTGTGGACAGCTCCCGGTGCTCAGCCGTGCAGAGTGGCTGTGAACAGCTCCCGGTGCTCAGCCGTGCAGAGTGGCTGTGAACAGCTCCCGGTGCTGAGCCGGGTCGCTCCAGACAGCTCCCGGAGCCGGAGCCGGAGCTGCGGCCGGGGCCGAGGCTGGGGTCGGCACTGCCCCCACGGCCGCGCCGGGCAGGCAGAGGGCGTCCCGCTTTCCCCGGCGCCGGGGCTCACGCTTGGAAAGAGCAGCGGGGCGGGGGCGGGCGGCAGACACGTTGTCGGCGAAGATGGCGGCTGTGGCAAACCCACCCAGCCAGGCGGCCGGAGCCCAGGCCCCGGCGGTGCCGCTCCGCCAGGCAGGGCCGCCGCCGCCAGCGCGGAGCCCGCCGCGCCCCCAGCACCGGGCCTCGATGCTGCCGGTCCTCCCCCTCCGGCGGCGCCGACCGCCTTCCCGACCCACCCCCGTCTTCCTGATGGAACACGCCGGCTGAGGACGGCACCTGTGCGGCCATGTTGGGCGCCTGGTTCCCGCCGGGGCGTGCGGAGCCGGAGCCGCCCCGCGGAGCGCGACCAAGGCAGGCGCCGAGCCTTGCCCCGTCCCTGGCCGCTCCCGCGGGTCCCTCCCGCCGTGCCCCACACTCGCCCGGCGCCGAGCACCCCTGCCCGCCCCCGGCCGCCCGACTCCTCTCTCCCGCCCTGTCCGTGCCTCCCCCGGGGCCGGAGGAGAGACTTCCGAGGCCGCGGGCCCGGGAGGACGAGAAAGGGATGCGCCCGCCCTTACTTGAGCACGGATTGCTCCTTCTCCTCTTCCTTCTTCTGGCGGTCCATGACGGCCAGGATGATCTTCCGCTCTTCCTCCGTGAGGTGGCTGAGGTCCGGCATCTCGGGCTGCGGGGCCGGAGGAGGCTGAGGAGCGGCGGGGCCGCTCCGGGGCCCGGCGGGAGCCGACATGTTTGGTGGGAGCTGCCGCCGCCGCTACGAGAAGCGCTGACCGAACTCCAGCAGCACCAGCGGGAGCGGCCGGCGCCGGGAGAAGCACATACAAATCAATACCCTGTAATCAACCGGCAGCCGAATGACGGCCCAGCCGGGGAGGGGCGGGGTGCCCGGCAGCCCCGACCTCGCACCCACCCGCCGGGCCGCCGGCGGCAGCGGGAGGACGGGGACAGCGGGGCCCCGGGGGGCGAGCAGGGCGAGCGGGGGAGGAGAGAGGGCAGCGCCGGGAGAGGAAAGGCTGGGGGCGGGGTGGGAAGAGAGAGGGGAGAGGGCAGGATTAGCCGCGGGAGCGCTGTGGTTTGGGTGCGAGCGAGATTATCCCAACCCCGAGCGCCCAGCGCGGAGAGGGGGACGGAGAGAGCGTCGTGGGGTCAGGAGACGGGGGCAGCGGCTGCCGGGGGTCGAGGGGGTGCCGTACGAGAGCGGAGCCCCGGCGCCCCAGGGCGCGCAGCGGGGGAAGCCCCAGCGGGCGAGCGCCAGTCCCGGCCGCCGGCCGCGGCTCATAATTCCTCGCCGCCGTCCATGGAAGGGGCCGCGGGGCGCCGCGCTCGCCTCCCGCCGCCGCCGCCGCCCCGCCGCTCCTCCGCCGGACCGCGCCGCTTCCTGCCGCCGCCTCGCTTGGCTGGTGCCCTTTCGGCTGCGGGATGGAGTCCGCCTAACCCATTGCATGGCGGAGAGCCGGAGTCACGGGAGGGGGCTCCGCATCGCCCCGCTGCCTCCTCTCCTGAGCCGAGCGGCGCGGGGCGATGCGGGGCCCGGCTGCCGCCCCTAGCGGCGCCGCGCGGGCTGGCGGCGGGGGGCGGCGGGCGGCAGCTGCCCTTATTTATTTATTTATCCCCGCACAAAAAAATGGACGCGATAAAAATCACGCGAGGAAGGACAAGGAGGAGCCAAGGCGCCGACGACGCGCTGGGAGGACCGAGCCCGGCGGCCGCGGGGGGGCAAGGGGGAGGGCGGGGAGATACTGCGCGGCCGCCGCTCCCGCTACTCCCGCCGCTCCCGCCGCCCTCAAGGCGGCTGGAGAGGGGATACCCGCTCGGCGGGGCTGGTCCCCGAGCGCAGCCCTAGGGAGGAGGGAGGATATGGCGCGGGGGACGATATGGAGACAGCGGGAAAGGCGAGGGGGAAGCTCCCGGGAGGGCGGCAGAGCACCCAGATCCCCGTCCCCTCGTAGGCCCCACGGCACGGTCCGCAGTTCGGGCGAACAACCGCAGAGCAACATCAAGGGAGCCGTGGGGTGTGCGCCCGGCTGGCCTCTGGCTCCCCCGAGCCAGGAACCGCATCGCTGTTCAGCCGTGCGAACCCAGCCCAACAGACCTGCTGCTCCACGATCGCCTACATAAGGTCCTTTGGAGTGTCCTTCACCCCACGCAAGGTGTGAAATTTACCCCAGCCTCTGTCTGAACAGATCTCTCTAACCCAGAAGAGCAAGAATGTGACACCCATGAGAGAAGCTTGGAGAAGAAAGTCCTCCTCCATGGGCACCAGGTAGTGGTGAAATAAACCTCTCAAAACTCTTTTGCTACCTTCTAAATCCCCTACCTGCGCAGTCATTTTGAGGCAAGAAATAATTTCTGGGAGAAGTATCCTACAGTACTCAAAATGCCATTCAGACCAAATAAATAGGACATACCCTATCCAAGAATGCCAAAGAAATAATTCAATTTAAATCTGTAATTTTTTACCCTGTAAGAGACAATAGAGTTCTGCTTGCTATTCTCTCATTTTATGACACGTAGCACCAGTGCTGGATAACATCAAAGTATATGCAGCAATAATAAAGTGATTTTAAAAGGTTTGATTCGAGCAGCTTGAAATCTCATTCCAGATCATACAGACTTGGTGCTGGTGCTATTTGTAATCTGCCATGACATCAATTTATAACCAGGTGCAAATACATGGGAAAAAAAGTCATCTTCCAGAACCTATCATGGTCCTCATTAGCTGTATTTCCACAGAAAATGAATTCTAGGATGCAACTCCACAAACTGAAAAGTTCTGCCTCTGATATTAGTGAAAAAACCATTCCTTTGTGGAAACAAATTCTGGAGGAACAGATTGTCAGAAGGACAGGAGAGGTTTGATGTGGTAAAGCAGGTCTTAGCAATAATCTCTACCTATTATCAGGCACATATATTCATTGAATTTTAATTTTTTCTAAGAAATGTCACTGGCATCCTTAGCTAAAGAAGACTGTTCCATTTCTTGATGTAAAACTGTGTATAATAGATCCTCTGTTAAAAAACCATAAACCACTGTGTAAGACACTGAGCATATTATATTTAAGCAGATATCCTTGTAAAATAAACTGTATGATTTTTCATTCAGTCCTGAAAGCATTCTGCTCTTCCAGTTCACATCACCTTCACCTTTCAGACTGGATTCCAGCCAGCTGGCTCTCACTGAATTCCTTGTTTCTTCCAGGCACTAGATAAATCTGGCATCAAAATCAAAAAGAAGAGGAAACACAGAACCATGTGTCATCCGATTACCAAAGATAGTACATTCTTTATCAATCTATGAATGTTGAATGGAAGAATTAACTGTACAGAAGCATTTGGAAAATACATGTTCATCCTAGGGAAGTGATGAACGAGAGAAATCACTCAATCACTTCTAAGAATGATTACAAGGAGCCAGACCAATTGAAAGTAGTCACTCCTCCTGTCAGGTTACACAGTTGGTTCAAGAATATTTCATGCCATGCTTCAAGTCATAAACACAAGCAGTGTTTAGGCTGAAGTTTTGGTTACATGACATCATTACACTTTTTTGTGCATTGCTTCACTCACCTGAGATTCTTTCCAATGGATATTTACTTTTGAACTCTCTGGATTGACAGTGTCTGCTTCATTTCAATGTGCCTGTGATTTTTCATCCACAAATTACAAATACTTGCTCTCAGCATTACTGTAGAATTTCAAGACCTTTCTTTTCTCCTTGGTATTTGCCCTGTTTCCACTAAATCCCCTACCATTAAATGGGTAACTGTAAACAAACAAATACAGGGACAAGATGCCCATGCATACTTATTTATCTATTTGTTTTGAAAAGAGACAGCAGATTCAGGGCAGAAGATATCCTATCTTGATTACAATGAAAAAATGGTTCAACTTGACCTTCCTAAGCTTCTACCTTCCTTTCTCAAAATTGGTACTACCTGTCATTCCTCACACTTTTCTGCAATTAAAAACAAACATTATTTGTTCATGTTCCTGTCAGCCTGCACAGAATTGTCTCATGTTGTTACTGTTATTTACATTACCCAAGTGGCATATTGATGAAAACATACTCACAGCACAGTCTTCTCTACCCACTCCAGTGTAATGGGGTCAACAGCACTCTATAATCAACCAACAAATCATCATACTATCATGTACTATGATCATTTACAAAAATTATTTTTAAGGAGCATTCATTTTTAATTCTGACCGTCCCATTCATGTGTCTCCAGGTACCTGCCCTTCCTGTTCTTTTCAGTTCTTATTCTGAACTCACTACCAACCTCCAAAAAAACAGATTCCCATTCCTGGTTTACAATTTTCTGCTGAAATTGTTCTTCACTGCAAAAATCTGTAAATTAAAATTCACTCTTATTGTATATCAAAGGCACCTGATACTTTCTTTTGGTGGCTTCTTTAAGTTATCTAAATGTACTGACACCAGCAGAGTTATTAATATATTTTTCTGATACCCTTTTTTTATCTGTTCCATTTCAGTTCTGCTAGACATAAGGAGTTCCCAAGGAAACAGTGATATTGTAACCTAGTTTTATATATCACCACAAAATGTCTTTCACTAAGGGTCTCATCATACTTACTCCCATTTCCTTCCTCACAGCAACTGCAAGACTAAATGAGTTGGTAGATTCATTGTTTAAGCATGTGAAGTGTAAGTCTTCTCTGGAAAGGAAATGCTGACATCTGCTTTATAATGTTTGTATAAGGGGAAAATGCAGTGTAACTAATTATTTGTTATTTCTGTCCCAATTTGAAACTCAGAAAATATTTTTATGCAGCTGACATGAAGGGAACTTTCAAGTATTCTGTTATGGATCAGTGAATGGAGAAAATTAAAAACATATTTTTGGTTGAAAATGACCAGTACTCAGACTCCCAGTGGATCAAATCAGATGTATAACCACCAAGAAATGTATCCTGCAGGACACTTCATGGAAGCAATCTGCAAAGGACTCCTCAAATTCCCACAGAGGAAGGAAAAACTACACTGCAACAAACTGTGTTTTCCAGATCCTGTACTAAGTGCTATCCTACCATCATGGGCTGGTTTTCTGGTGCAGTCTTGGATCTTTCCCAGCTTTCTCCTGTCTAAATTGAGGACATATTATATAATGTCACCAAATTGTCATTTGATTGCTTTCAGGAGGATTTTGCTACTCTCTATGCATTTTTTTATGTTCCAAGCAAATTGCTATTAGTTGGATACTTCCCCGCAAGTGATTTGAACAATGCTAGGTATTTACGGGTAGGAGTTAGATTTTTTTTTATTGTTTCTCTCATTTCCTATAAAAGAGGGTCATTCATAGTATACACTGTACTGACCATAACCAACTATATTCAGTGAAATAGTTCCAATTTCATTGCTCCTAAGGATCTGTCTGCAGTAGATGGAAAGATATTGGTCTTTTATCTAGAGAACACATTTTTTTCCTCCACTCTATGCATATGATCAGTATCTTCACTGAGTCAGAAAGGTGAATTTCTTAAGTTGTGCTGAAGTGTTTCCAAAGCTTTTCCTTGCTCAAGGAGAACCATTAACAAAAACCTTTTGGATTAGAGAACTGGGGGTTCTCCATGAGCATTAAGGGAGCTGCTTGGGTTATGGAGGATGTTCAACCCTATTCTGAAATCCATCAGAGATTGATTTGCCTTCTTTCAGTGGACCAAGGAGCTGGGATCCAGGTCGTATTTTGAAATGCAACATGGTAGAGGCCCTGGAAGGTAGGTTTTCTATAAGCACAGCTGGCTGAAAATTGAAGAGAGGATCAGATCAATTAGATCATTTTCTGGTTTAAGGTTGGGAGAGTTGGGGTTATTCAGCCTAGAGAAGAGAAGGCTCTGGGAACCTTAATGTGGCCTTTAAGTACCTAAAGAGGGTCTGTAATTTAGATGGGGAAATATGTTTTAGTACAGCTTGTTGCAAACTAAAGTAGATATATAGAAAGAAGAATTTTTTTAACATAGAGGTAGTAAAACTGGAATGTGTTGCTCAGAGAGGTGGTAGACTAGATGACCTTTAAAGGTTCCTTCCAACCTAAAAAAAGAGTATTCTATGATTCTGTGAATGGGATACCTGATAAACATGATTTCTGCAGCTTGGATGTTTTGTTCAGAGCAGTTATACGTAGACACAGAGTACATAAGTTTGTAAATATGATCAATGCTATAATCTTTATTATGTCTCATTCCTGCAGTTCTGCTTCCATGCTCAGTTTGAAATATATGTCATATTTGTGACATAAAACATGCTGAATTTAAGGTGCAGGCTAAAATCTTTACAGGATCTTAAACGCAGTATTTTCTGCCTGAATTTGACAGTTCAGTTTTGATTTTTCAGTGAGTTGATTGAAAGTCAAAGGAGGAAGTTTTGAAAGAACCTAAAAGTTCCTGTGTAATGAGAGTTCTTTGGTTATACATTTCTATTTGATTTTCGACCTGTACCAGCAATGTTTCTAAGTAACTGGGTAGCAAGTTAATTATAATCTAACAGTCCTGTAGAATCAAGAATCCTACCAAAACCATGTAAGTCTATTTCTTTTGGTCACTTGCAGACCATTCATTGGTTTTTAAAACCTTTATTGGTATTAAAAATTGCCTCCATCTTGAACACTCCGGTTTCTTTTTAATTGTTTTGAATTGTCAGATACTACACTGGTTTCAATATAATGAGTGTATAGACACTATTCAACTCATAAAGCACAAGCTCACATTAGCACAGTTGGTGCTTAGAACATTATCATATGTTCCTCTAAGTTATGGATGCAGAATTGTCTTCCCTCTTTGCTGCCTTCTAATCCCTCTTCCCTGACCCCTCCTGCATTTCTGAAACTCAAGCTGCTTCAGGAGAAACACCAGTATTCTTAAGGCCCACGTGATTTTTTTTTTATTCAGTCATAAGTTTGTCCTCCAGCGTTGGTACAGAATATCCTGTTCCAGATCTGAGGAATATATTCATTCCTATTGTAGTGACATCTTGAAAGTCCCAAATCTCCTGATTTTATACAGATAGAAATGACTGTTTGCCCTTTTTCTTTTTTTTTTTCCTTTTTTTCCTTTCTTTTTTTCATGGACTGCACTATTCTGTGTTTTTGTCTCTTAATTTATTATTAAAAGCATTAATGATATCCTAAAGTATTATTATTATTACAGTCATGCTTAGAAAGCCTAGTCATGTATGAAGAGTGTAATGCCCTAGAAATCACCTGGAAAAAATCACCTGTGGGAAAAAACCACAGACAACAGCCTCTTGCCACAGAAAACTCAGCCACAGACAAAACACAATAGTTGGATAACTCAGTGCAATTGAAATGAGAAGACAGCAGATAAAGACACTAGAGAAGTGGAAGATGACTATTCTTTCATGGACATTATTACAAGATGGTGTTAAACTGATCTTTGAAGAAAAATGAGACACAATTTGGGAGACAGAGCATCATTGCTGGAGTAGAACTGTTTAGAGTTTTCCCAAAGCAGCATTTGAGTGGAAAGTTCTCAAGGTAACATCCATTCATGCAAAGCCAGCCCATTACTGAGATCCCCTTTTCACTCCATCCAGTTTAAGTTCTGACCTCTCTGTTGGCAAGAGATAGCAAATACTGGTTTGACTCTTTGCTTTCCTCAAAATCCAAGGCAGCAGGGCTTTAGCTGCTTGAATTTTCAACTACAGTTAATTCTCACAGACTCAGACTAGAGTAGCTTTGATAATGAAAACATGCCTGAAAGGGATGAAAATTAAGGTTTAGCATCTGTTATTTTCTCTCTAGAAGTCTACCTTTCTAGGTTTCAAACCTGTCAAATGACCAGAAGATTATCAGGAAGTTCAATTAATTCAAATAATACATAAAGGTAGAAGTGGCAGCACTGTGAAACTGTTCCTAAAAGCATAATTTTACAGGCAATTTAATTTTGTTTTATAATTCAAGCAAGTATACATTACAATTTTAGCTTCAGTACATGAAGAAAGGAGCCAGTATCTTGTGAAAATTCATTTTATACTCCCAAGAAAGAAGGCACTAGAATGGCAAAAGCTAAAATCTAATTGGAAAAAAATTTATTTCTTGTATATTGGGATCATTAGCACTTATTTGACACTTCCTAGCACTGTTTCCCTGAAAAGGCTCCCCATGAGATCCTAGTTGACATGCCTCAGATAAAATCAAACTGTGCAGCATGAAAAGTTTATGAACAGTCTTAATCAACATTAATCAACTTTGGCATTTTACTAGGCTAAGGGGAAAATTGCATTAGGCCAAATGAGAGTCAGCAAACGCACAGTAACATGATGATGGCTGCTTTGTGTTCTGCTCTCCAGACCAGGATTCTGCCATACTTAGATGTACAAGTATGATTAAAACAAGATTCATTCACTAGCTACATTAGTATAATTACATTCATAATGATTTCCTAATAGGTAGAAAATCAAAACATTCTGAGAAGGGATTCATATGCACAAAAGCTTGGCTATTTTTACTGGCAATATTGTCTCAGGAAATACATAACCTTTGAGTATAATTATTACCTTCCTTATGCTACACCTTACAAATTGATGCCAAAATGTATGGTAGGATTGCTGTCCGAAAAAGGTATTTAAAAAATAAATGGATGACAAGCTTGTAATTTTATTTCCATCTTTTCCTGATGATGAAGTAGGAGCAGCAGTGCTTGAACAGAGTCTATTTTTACAGTGGACAGGGAAAAAATAATTCTCTGTAAAGGATGGTCTTACAAAGAAAAGGATGGAAGGGAAGGAATAATAAAATATGAGCTCATTTTTGACATTTCCTCTTGCATTTCAAAGAGGTATATCAAAAAAGAAGATGTAGGGTATTTCCTTCTTTGAATGCAAAAGGAGTTATTTCAATGCCAGTGTGCAAATAATTGTTTAGAGAGACAACACTTTAGACTATCAGCTGCTAAAGTTTGCCTTGTCTCTTACAAAAGGGACTACATCCACTATAAAATTAGTGGACAACCCTTTCAAAAGCATGGGGTTTATGAGCTGGAAAAGAAAAGAACGGGACCAGTAACTACCCTAATAGCAACAAAGTATGAAACACTGAGTTAACAGAGCTGCTTAGCCTAAATGTCATTAACCACCATACTGCAGGTCAGATTAGTGCTACAGAATTGATGTACTACAAAGCCAAAGAGGATACACTTGTGCAGAAAGACTTCCCAACCCTGTCTCTACTTTTCCATAGGAAATATTTTCACAGCAAATGTACGTGCTCTCCCACAGAGCAAACTGAGCAGTTATTGACACTTCCTAGTATCCCCCACACAGTGGACAGAATTTGTTCTTTAGGGGGTGGTAATAAACCTGGTGCAAGTGCAAAAGCTAGAAAGTATCCACTGCACAGAGGGGCACATGTTTATGTTGCTTCAGTAAAGTCCTGTCCTTACAATGCTTGTCTCCTTACTGCAGTTCTTCTCTCCAAAACAGTGGGCAGATTAATAACCTTTTTCACTTCCCACTGTATGTGTTAACACTAAATATCCAAACAAATTTCTCTAGTTATCTGGGTGCATTCTTTGCTATATTTCTGTCTTGAGTAAGAGCTGGTCTGATGAGTAGCCACTTTCTGTGTGCATAGTCTCCCCTGTGCCAGCTATTTCAAAAGACACCAAGCAAAAACATCAATAACAGCTGATGGCATTTTGTTGGTGATACTGTGGATTTCATAGGTATTTATCCATCATTCACAGTCATTTTCAAAAGTATTCATGGCTGTCAGGAGTTCAAAACCTATAAAAAGAATCTGTAACACCTTAAAAACTCAGCCATCAAAATACAAAAAATATTTAAAACTGAGTTGCTTCTTATGTACAAATCACTGCACTCCAAGAGATGGAACAAGGTTTCAAGGAACTACAGGCCCATCAGCCTGACCTCGGTGCCAGAGAGAGTCTTGGAGCAGATCATCTTGAGTGTCATCATGAGGCACGTACAGGACAAGCAGGGAATCAGGCCTGGCAAGGTTGGCTTTATGAAAGGCGAGTCCTGCTGGACCAACCTGTTCTCCTTCAGTGATGGTGTGATTTGTTTCATGGATGAGGGAAAGGCTGTGGATGTTGTCTGCCTGGACTTCAGTAAAGCCTTTTAGCCTGCAGTAGCAGATGACTGCAAACAGCTACAACACTGCTGACTCACATCCTGGGAGCAAAGAGGGCATGCTGGACACATGGCTGTTTGCTTCTCTCACAAGGAACTACTTCTCATTTCTAGTCAGAAAGTTGCCTCCTGTGATTTTGTCTACCTGATGTAACATCTTTGGCTTTCATAGTGTTATCTGCTATTGCCCCACACTGTTACTGTCTGTGATTTCATATTCAGCAAGCATTTAATTCCACTGTTTCATGCCATGTTTCTTTCTGTTGTTCATAGGATGAGAAGGACATGCAAAGATGTCTCAGCTTTGCTTTATTCTCTTTCAGAATATCTTAAAAAGAGAAAAAGGTAAACCTATTCACTAGCTGACTAAACCATTTCATAGAGAAGAGTACATTTTCTCCTTAGTGGATGATATCCACATGTCCTTCAAAATGACATTTTGTTGTGATCTGACCTTTGAAGCAGGAAAAAGGTAACATGAAGAAAGTAGCACAAATTATTCTTTTGTGTATACTTTTTTCCAGTTTGGCTCTACATCATGTATATACTGATTGCCTCTTGTACTTCTCCAATTTTGGTACAACAAATTCTACTTTATTTTTGAAAAAGAAGAAAAAATAGCACAATACTTTTCCCCCAAAATGGTGATGTTACATAAAGTGAAAAATATATGACAACAGTGTAGGGTGCAACAGAGCTACTCACTCAAGAAAGCAAGATCTGGGACGGTAAGAGGCAACATTTGCATGACTCAAGAAGGTATAGAAATTTCTACAGATCATGGATTCATGAGTCAGAATCACATATTTAAAATAAGCAATGCACAAATTTTGATTTATAGAGTTCTTATTCTATTGAGAGTTTCTGTTAAATGGACCATAAATTATCTGGACTTCACTCCTGTGCTTTATAACATCACTGAGACCTCTTGCTATAGCCTATTCTATGTCTTTATTTTCCCTTATATTCTCACACACACAAACATAGGTGTCTGCATGACTGGAAAGATTACTTAAGTACTGAAAGGATTTAATTTATCAGATTTCTAATCACATGCCATTTACAAGTACTTTACTTCAAGACATAATGTGAAGAAAAAAAAATTTAAAAAATCATAAAATAGTCCACCAGACAACATATAACAGTCGTAGTAGTTTCTATGAAATCAGCTGATGGCTGAGAATAGGATTTTCCAAATCCTCTAAGCACCAGATATGAACAAATAGAGGAAAAGCTAAATTAACCTGCTTAATTCTAAGTACAGCAGAATACAAATTGCCAGAATTATGTAAAGTACACAGGTGCACGTGCATGCACACTCACCCCACACAGAGGCTAACGCACATTTCCCTCATTTCTGAACCTCATACCTTGCTGTGTTGGGTTGCTTAGGAGACTCTGATCCAAAGTTATGTCAGCAGGATTATGTAAGTTCCCGACAGGTCTACCAAGGTTGGGTAAATCAAAGATAGAGGCCAGACAGAAATTTCTCTTGATTCTTCAAGCGTGGGAGCTGGATGCAAGACTGACCACCTTCCTGTAGAAATATTACTGGCTAAGCCTTCACTTTGTCTCCATGACAATATCCATCTCAGTTCCTTGGATTACTGGGTAGCCCCAAACGAATCTGTGCAACAAGCATCAGTCCAATCCCATCTCAGCAAGGAGCTCAAACCTTGAAGTATCTGCTGCTCCATGTTATGTGCAAGATCCTGGCATGCACCTACAATGCTGCAAGCTGGAAAAATCAGCTCAAGTTATGAGGGAGATGGAAAATTACAGTATTGATATTCTCAGGCATGAGTGGGTACAGATGGTCAGGAACAGATTGTATCAAATTGAAGAACAATAATAAAATCATGAACTACTGAGGTTCCCCTGCTGGAGGAAAACAGTGAAGTTGCACTGATTGTGAGTGACACCACATAAAGAGCCTTGTGAGACTGATGAGGAAGCAATTAGAAGCAAAGCAGCAGGTACACAGTCCAAGTCAGTGAGGATGAAAACCCTCCAAATGCTACCAAGACACAAAACTACTTTCTAAAACATCTTACAGAACTTTATTAACAGCACACCCTCTTTGACACGGCTGGGCGTAAATGGGGAAGTAGGGAGAACTAATTCTGGACTGAACATGACTTGGGTATCTGGAATCTGTTCACACAGCAGCACCAATAATGACATTATCCAGCTTTGATAATTAAATTATCTCTTGATGGCAAGAACATGTTCTACCCACAAAATCATATCAGACTGGTCATAATAAAATACGGGCACAACATGGTTTTAACCTGTAGTAATTTTTAGTTGTTCCTCTGAATGTTTGGGCATGTAAGTTTAGGTGCCAAGAGTGAGTGTGACATATATGTTGCCATTGTGGAAAATAAATTTAAATCAAATACTTGCAGAAGAAGTGAATAAAAAATAGGTACTCAAATGTATGGTGTTTAGATGTCAGTTCTTTAAAAAGCAATTTTTCCTCTGAAAAGCATAATTTTCAGGTTTCACGGAAAAACAATTTGAGTATCTTCAGCAAAATATGCTAGTAGAAGAACTAAGACTTCTCTGGTATTTTTGAATAAAAATAGAAGGGCTGGGTCACTGCAACGCTGTAGAGTGGCAGTGTCAGAAAGGGACCAGTAAAGCAGAACTTCCCAAATGGTCAGGACAAAATCCCATTAAAATGGAAAAAAGGAATAAATGTTTATGAAGAAAAGACTTCAATATTTTGACAAAAGACTGCCAATCACATCGGCAGGTAGCAAAAAGGGGGCTCCTGATTTTAATAATAGCTAGAATTAACTAACAAGAAACAAAGGAGCAAATACTATAACCATAAAAGAAACTCTACCCCAAATTAAAGAGGAGACTTCCACTTCATACTGAAACTGAAAAACTGAAAGTTGAAAGTTGAAAAATAATCTGTTTGGCTAATTCAAATAAGACAATAACTGTAAGAAAATAATCTTGCATTAACATGAAAACAGCTTAAAAGTGAAGAACTGGCAGGCCCCACAAAGTGTAAGTTAAAACATCAGATCTGCTCAAAGGCAGCAAAAAGAATCACAAAATGATGCTCTGAATCTTGAACTGAGTACAAAAGAATGGATCCACTTTAGAAAATGTAGAAGAAAAAGCCTACAAAAGTACCTGAAAGACAATTTTAGTGACTCTAAGACTGTCATAACATCACAGTCTTCTCCACTTACACTGACTTGGATTTGCAACATCACTGCACCTTGAGGTACCTTAAGAACAGCAGATTACTTCTGGCAGCTGATCATGTGCTGACTATATTTTCAGGCTGTGCACTGTCACTGAACAACCAATGCACAGTGGGACACATGGCACATACCAAACATACCTCAACTGAGGTCTTTGGTACTGACTTTCAGAAAGCTTTAAAGAGGACCTCTGAATTTTTTTAATCTGTACAATACCCAGAAAATATTATGGTTTTCATTAAGACACCAGAAGGACCAAGATTTCTAACCAACTGGCTTGAAGTTAATACTGAATTTATTGTATTTTGGAGGCAACACATCTTCAAGACAGTGAAATTCTGTGGTCAGGTCACGCACATGTAGGTCTGGACATTGCTGATGGTATCTGCTTCCTGGAGACATTGATAAAACACATGCTGCTTAAGAACAGTCAGAACTGAATAAAATGTCCTGAAGTCACAAAGTCAATAAACAAAGGTGGTAAAAACCAGTGTGACCTCAGAGAATGGTATTGGTCCATAAAAGGGAAGTCTTAAGTCTTATTACCTCACTAAAACAGCAACTCTTGCACGCTTTCAACTGTGAGCAAATGACTCAAGTGGAAAGCTTTGCTTTGCCATGGCCAGGCTCCAGCAGGGAAATCTAACGCCCTCCATGACAAGCTAAGAGTCTTTTGTAGCTATGCATTAAACATATATCTGCAGGTCAGGAATGGAAAACTGCTGTCAGCATTGGTATTCCCCTTAGCTACTCAGGAACAGTAGCACAGAATAAAGCAGGCCCTGATCTTGGCCTGGACATTGTGGCCCAAGACATCTGGCCTTTGGCATCCCCAAAGACAAGGAAACCAGAGAGACATTTTCAGCAGAGTATTCACTAAAGCAGCAGTTTTGCAAGAAAATTTGGGAAATTGTGACAGCGTTGGCTTCTGGCAGTACTTCCTCAAGGCAGCTGAAGTTTTATGCTTCTGGTGACATGAAAAGTAGGTTGAATTAAGACAGACAGATAAAATGAGAACCTGACAGATTTGCAGTTTCTTCCTTCAGGTATCTCTCACTGAAATATTTAACTGGTTAGTTTAGCAATCTACTGCATACGATTTTAGCTTTTCCTATCCTATGAATAAAATCTTTGGTTACTAAACATTTTAATGAAAGTCATTTTAATAGATTTTTCTAAGAATTTAGTTCTGCTACATTTTTCCATGTTTGCTACTGTGACTGCACCCTTTAGTGTGACCATCCGTTTGAATTTTGGCTCTGTTCAAAATTCACTATTACATTTCTTCAACATACAGAACTCTGTCAGAGTCTCTGTCTAGGGCTGTTCACACAAAGGACTCTCCATAGAATAAGGCACAAAACACATAAAGGTATTTGTCTTCTGAAACAAATTACTACACATTGCTATAATTTAAAGAATTGTCACTGAGCCAGAATTCTGGTTTTATTCCTTTATTCCTGGGGGGGAAAAAACCCTCTTCTGACTAAACCTTAGTTTCAAATCACATTTAGACACCCAATTACTGAATTAAGTTTATTCCACAGTTTGACATCTGTATCATAATCCAGTTACCTACCCCATGGTGCTTTAACTTGTGATAGTGAATGTTTTCTGTTTGAGATATTGTACCGCAGCTACTGGACAGCCATAACTGATAGGATTATGTAAAAACAGCAGCTTATCATGAATGTCCTAACATTTTCTGATGTTAAATACTCACTTGAGAATGATGCAACTGCAAATATTGCCAGTGGTTTTGTTTGCCAAGGTTATATTTTGCCTTAAGTGATGCAAAAGAACACAGGCTCTATTCCTGAAATAGCTGGTCTATAAATATGATACCTTTAGATACCCAGCTGAGCCAATGATTCTTTTGCCTTCAGACTGAAATGCTGGATTATCCCATTTGTGAGGGAAAAAAAATTAGCCATTTTAGATATTTCACCTTACATTCTTATAACATAAGAGGGATTGAGTTTTCCCTTTCGTCTTCACTCAAACTGAGTGAGAAAACTGCTGACATGCTCCTTTCTTTTTGATCTGTGCCCTATGGCTCCCCCATCTCCTGCCACACCGAACTGCACCCCTTTGGCCAGTCTGCAATTATATTCTGGTAATCATCTTTCCCCTTTGGCTCTCCTGGTTTCTCATTCTCCTCAAATTTTTGAGTCCAGGTTTCCTTTCCTTTAAGGCATCCCAAATACTGTGCACACCACAGTGTAGGTTCACAGGCATCTGCAAATGATTAAAGCAATCATAGCTCTTAAAAAGCAAAACAATCCTCATTTTTGGAGGAATTTGGAGTAATACTGCCCCAGATATAGAAATAACTGCCCCAGTAGAAATAACCTCAAGAAAGAAGCATTTAAGTTTTCTGATTAGCAAAACCTAAGTCATACAGCCAAGTCAATGATGACCACAGAGAAAGCAAGAATTTCTGATGTGCTATTTTGGGAAGCAGGGATGTAAAGAGAACAAAAACAGAAGAGAAAGAAAACCATAATGCTGGAAAAATTGGAATCCTCAGATCAAAACAGTTTTACAAATAGGAAGAAATGATTTCATCCTCAGGTACTGTTTGATCTCTACCCTAGATCTCAAAGTGCAGAGAAACAGCAAACAGCTGTTCTCACAGGACAGAGACAAAGGGAAATGAGTAATGACGAACGCTGCTGCTTAGCTACCCAGGGATGTTTGCCCCAGATAGCAAAAGCAGGAGTGCCCAGGCTGGAACTCTGCAGCTGTTGATGTGGCTTGGCTCTCTCATGAGCTAGTGGACTTGTTTCCAGCAGTTGTTTGGTGCAATAGCCCTCTCTTAGCAGGTGTAACAGATCCCACATCCCTCGCTACATCCCACAGCCCACTCGTGCCTTAAGCCACTACAGTTTACATAAACTGTTTTGTAAATAATTAGCATTTTTCAGGTTGTTGGAAAAAAGTGGTCATATTCTACAATAAGGCTCTTAGAAAAAAAAGCCACATCTTCAAATAATTCCACTCTGACTGAATACAAGTTAGAGGCTTGGATGTCAGTATTGTAATAAATACATGAACACAATATGTCTACTGAATCTATATTAAATCTGTGGGTTTCTATCATATTATGGTTTTTAATCACATTTTTACAATGACAGTCAAAATACCATCTCCATCCATTTATCTTCTTAATAATCAGCAATGCTCTTTTGTCTGCTGAAAGATCTTTGCCCACACAAGCCATAAAAGCAGAAAACATAATGCAACATGCTATAAACTCCTGATCATTTTCATCTACCCATTGTTTGTTCCTGCTGAAACTGCTCCAGCCCTGGACAAAATGAAATCATTAAGTATACTAACATTCATTAATATAAGAACAATTTTAAAAATCAAGATATTCCACTTTGTATTCTAAAAACTTCAGAAATCACAGATAAAACTTTGAACACACTGGAAAACAGCAGCTCTGCCACAGTCTAATAGTAATTACTCATTACCTTTGAAAGTAAGTCCTTAAAGTTGTTTCAAATTGTGTGTAAAGTACAAGACCTTCAACTGAGAGGAAGTGTGTATTTTTTCCATTCAATATAGCAAGCAATGACACTTTCTGCAGTTTTTAGTTTGTGGTATTTGAACTGTGATCTTTGATTTTGTCCTAGAATTCTTCACATACCTTCTAAAGCCCCAGAAGTCTTGGGTGAGCACATCACAGTCTTTTCTTTCCAATTAAAAGTCCCTCTTCTTCAAACACCTTTCCACCTTTGTCTAGTTTAACACTGATCTTGTTTCCCACAAACCATTATCCACAGAAGTTTTTTTGTCTTCAGTTACAAAACAAATCATTCATCTTTCTCCAAACATTTTTAGATTTTTAGATGCAGAATTGCAGAAGGTGCAGAAGGTGTTTTCTTGTCACTGGTTTTGCTTAAACCTAACTGCCTTTGTGTGCAATTCTATCTAAACTTAGATACTCATAAGTTAACTAGTCATATTTCACATCATAATGTTAAGTAGAAAAGTAAATTTTTAACTAAAATATAAATGTCTGAAGCATGGGACAAACATCTCCTGAAATAAGTATTTACCTGCAGCAAGTATAGATTGCAAAGCTGTTCACTGGGCCTGCATTGTAGACATCTAAGGTTAAGCAAGATGAATTCTACTGCCTCCACCACATTCTTGGTGGACTAAAGGTTACCAGTTAAACACAAAGCCATGGCAAGGATCAGAACAATTAGCAAAACAAGTGCAGATTCACCAATCCAAAAAACATGGAAGGAGAATGATACGGATGACTGCTCCCAGTGCAAAACTCACTAAAAAGTGTAGGAAACTCCCTAGAAAACTCCACAAACTCAGGGATTACCTAGAAGTTTTAAGACTTCAGAGGAGTAAGAATTTAGGGACTGTGTAAAATTTATTAGAGGATTATTTTTTAGTGGATTGCAGCAGCGTGGAAGTGTGCCAAACTTCCTCTGGGATGTTTAAGGTAACCACCAGAAGTGTGTAAAGGGAGTGACTAAGACAGACTGGAAAGAAGCATAGAAAAACCAAGGACAAAGAGGGTAAAGGGGACCAGTCCCATGCAGACAGCTTAGCAATCACACTGCAGTCCACCCCATATTATTATTTCACCCTATTTCTCACTAGTCTTGTGTGCATCTACCTGTCAAGGCTAGCAAACCTCAAGTGGGACTAGCCCACAAGCAGGACAACAGGGTATGATCCACTGGAGCAGGACCACATCCGAGGCACTTGAAGGTCCAGGGGCCTGCGAAGGGAAACGTGGGCTGATGCCAGTGAGTGCCTGACAGAGCCCCACGGCAGCTGTGTCCACAGCACAGGGGAGGCTCAGCCTGGGCAGCTGCAGAAGGAAGAGGGTGGAGCAGCAACACCCAGCACAGCCTCTGTTTGCACAGGTGCCAGCACAGGCACTGCACTCTGCCCCTGGGGTTTGTGGCTGGCAGTGTTTATTGTTTGTATTGTGTGTAGGTGTGCACACAGGTATTGTTTTATATTGTTACAAGCTTGATGATACAGGAATCACAACAGCCTGGGGTCCTCCGGCTTGGGAGGGGAAAGAAAAAAAGCCCTCATCCCAAAAGCCAGGGGGATTCTGCTACCATGAGCAAAGTGAAGAAGGGCCATGCAGACACAGGCAAAATAAAACCTCCTGTTGGTCTAAAAGGTTTATATATTTCCACATACCTGAATGGTCATTTAGTTTGTTTTAGGTATCTGTAACATATGGAGAGTAAAAGAAGTTACTTGATTCAAATATCTGTTTCATTACATAGTCTGGTTATGATAAAATAGAAATAAAGCATTGATGACTCCATAGCTGCTGTATCATGAAACAGCTAAATTCACCAAGGCTATGAATACTGTTTTAAGTATTTATGCAGTAAAGGAATTATTTCCTCTTTCAAACCACTGTTTAAGTATCATCCCAAAGAAAGAACATACACAGAAGTTTTGGGTTGTTTTTTTTTTTTTTAATCAGCAGGTCTGTAGGCAATGCAATGGTTTACAAAATAACCCATCATCTTCCTTTTTTTCTTTAATCAACAACACCAAAATTTTAAAGGGAAACACTACCAGTTTCCCTAGATTTTCAGTATTTTATGTGGTACTAAGGACTTTATTCTGCATATACTTGGGTACACATACATGCAAATGCATGTATCCATAGTCTTTTTATATATAATCATTTTGATAAATCTAGGTAACTCCATTAAGGTGACTAAGATGAAGTCTGATTACACCTTTTGAAATCACTGAGGTGAAAAAATAATAAAAATCCCTGCTAGATAAAAAGTGATTAAGGGCTCCAACTCCTTTATTTTAATTTCTAAACCATTTCAGCAATGGCCTGTAACAGACCTACATGAGCACTTTTTGCAAGCACCACCTGCCAACTACTGCACTTAAATAAATATATTTGAGTATTGTGGCATTATGTACTTCAGGTGGATGACCACAAAAAGCATCAAACTGTAAGGATTTCCAGAAGGGATAAATCAACAGCAGCTAGCCCAACAGTGTACAAATCCATGTCCAGGGATCCTCTGAACTGACAGACTGCAACCACCACCTGCAAAACTCCAAATGACTGATTTCCAACCAGAAAGCCCCAGCTCAGACCTACACTGATTTTACAACTAGCATGTTTCTAGAAATCACACCAAGACTTGACTTTGGAAAACAGACCTTTCCCTGGAATGCTAAGAGGGTGCCCCACTTGATACCAAGACCAATCTCTGTGTAAAATTATATCCAAAGATTTTGCAAAAAGAATTCATAACCAAATGCACAGACTCTGAATAACCCTCCTAACATTAAAATTCCTTTTTTCAGCAGTTACAATCTTCCAAGCAATTTTTAGCCGACCCTGATCCTTTGAGTTGCACCACTCAGGTCCTCTCTGAAAGCAAGAGTTCACAAAGGTCTTAGAACATGATGAGATCCCTTGGACACAGCTCACATCGATTGCTCCACACCAATACCACACCAAAACCTAACCAACTTCAGAACTGAAAGCTCTTGTTACATTCAGACTTCTGCACCAAAGCTAATAAATTCCAAGCAGCAGGGCTTGTTCACATCAGAGATTACCATGACTCAACAAATCAATAATCAACAACTTCAACTCGTGCAAAACTGACAAGGCTGAAAATTTTTAATCATCTTTCAGGAGATTAGTCTGGTTTTGCAAATTGTGCAAGACTTGACTACAGCTGTGTCACAAGCCATACTTTGGACTGCATATTCTCCCTCAATTTTTTCAGTATTTCAGGAAGAAAATAAACTGTATTTGGCACAGAGTGCACTGTATTAGCACAACAGGCACACAGCCAGCATCAGCCTATTTCCTGATCTGTTCCACTTCTTCTCATCATCCTACTTATAGCTCTTCAGATCTGCTTCTCTTCCTGCATCACCCCATAAAAGGTGAAAAGAGAGTCAAAGTTACATTATGGTCTCTTATCACCAAAGAGCCATAATTTTGCCATGATGATTCAGGAATCTTGCCCAAACAGTACTGCAAGAGACAAGTTAAAGAGTAAGAACCAGAAATACATATGGATTAGTGTCAGCAGATACATTAAACAGGATAGTATACGAAGGCAAATGCTCCAAGTGCTCAATTTCCAGATTAAAAAAAAAAAAATAATAAATTATTGTTTACTCTACTTGAGTTTATCAATTCTTTTTGTGCATAAGCTCAGGGCAAGGGAAGCATCATTACAGACTGTAGGGTTAAGACTTAAAAAGATGTTTTTGTACAGATGATGTTAAGCAATATTACAGTTGTTATATATCTCCCATCTCTCTTCAGTCTAGACAGCCTAGTTTAATTCCAGCAGTTTTCTGATCACCTTGGTAGCTTCAGTAAAAGACTGTTTATCCCACTGGAAGTGAAGCAGTGTGTTTCCCAGGCAAACTGTAAAGGAACTTTGGGTTACAGAGACCTTGTGAAGTGTGAAATCTCCATTTTTCCTCTACAAACTTAAAACAGAGAGCTTATAATAAATCTCATCCAAAGGAGTTTCTGTGGTTTATAAAGTTTATGTCACTTTTCATCCAGATTTTGTAAGTTTTAAAGAGAAAAAAATATTCAACTAAGTAATCATCAATAATAGCAACTTCTGAATAGTCTGAAGTTTGGTTAAGTTATATAACAACAGTTAAGAAGACAGAGCAGAATTATAAATATGTTTACAGAAGTCTGTAGATACAGATGTTGAATTTCTTTCTGGATAAAAGAAAAATAATATATTGTACTGTAAGTAGTATAATGCAGACATTTGGAATAATCAGTTTGAATAATCAAAATCTAGTCCATTGCTTAAGGTCACTTTATTAAATTTGTTTAAATAAAAACTTCTTAAAAAGACAGCGTAAAGACAATTTTTGTAACTCTGTATGGAGCAAGTTTTTTGCTTTGACAAATATTAACCTATTTCATCTTTTTTTCGTAGTAACAGTACCAAGGAATAGAAGGGAATTACAGATACTCTCCACCAAGTTACCTGCTTGTATCAAAAGGGTCAAACTCCACTGCAATACGCAGTGTTGGGCCAGTAACATCAGAAAAATGGCAAAAAAAGATTACAGGGAAAACTCCCATAACTACTCAAAGCAGATGATGACTTGAGAAGTCAGAGGATGCACAAACTTGGATGAAAAGTCATTCTTTTATTTTCATATGCTGTCTTAATGAAGTCCATCAAATTTTGTACACTGTATTCTTTTAATAGTGACATTTTTCTTTCATTGTGACATTTTGTACATGTGAAAATTATTTCACTACTGCCACAATATGCTTCTTCCTCTCTGGCACCAGTGGCACAGATCCTGGCTTGCTGTGCTTACGACGATTCAGTTCCCTAGAAACAAAACAGAAAAATGAAACTCAATAGGCAGCACAAATGTTTAAGAAATACTGCCTTCCTCCCCAGGCTAATGGAGTTATCCTACAAAGAAAACCAAAAAAGTTAAGAATTGCTCTGTTTCTAATAACCAAAAGCCCTATGCTCCTTTGGGAAGAAGGACCATCCCTTTTGAAAGTAACTTTGAACTTGGCTAATTTAGAAAGGTTTCAAATGAGCCTTTCCTTGGGAGCTCAGCTTGGTTTTCACATCAACAGGATCAGCTGCTCAAGTTTGTGGAGTTTTCCAGCTAATAAAGATGAAGAAGACCCACCACTTAACTCCTAATTCAACGGCTACAGCAAAGCATGCCACCTCCTACTCCTAGAAATTCCAATATGACAATGATCCAGGTCAAATAAAGCATTCCCCCTGGAATCTGGCATTATCAAAAAAACCAAAACCACAAACCCACAAAAACCAAACGAAAACCAAAAAACCCTCCACACACCCCAAAACAGCCCATCCTATTTCCATTGCAATGGGGCATCATGTCATGCTTAACAAAGCACTGTGGCTCTTTCCAACATGGTATTTGCTGCCATGTCTTGACTGTGCTTTTGGGAAGAAGCCAGTCCTCACTGACACTGGCATTCATCTGCATTTTCCTTATAATCAACCCAGCAGGTCATGATCACTCATTCAGATGCTCAAAGGAGCTCTACCACTGCCACAGCAGCACTGCAGTGATGCATTCTATTAAGAGGAAGGGAAAGGAGAGGCAGAAGAGCAGAAGAGGAACACGTACTTGCGCCGCCGAGCCTCTCTCATGATGCGCTGCTCCTTGATTTGGCCATAAATGCTCTTGGGCAAGTGTCGGTGCTGAGCTATGCGCCGGATCTGAGGGTGAAACTGGAACTTCTCCTTCAGCTTCTGATTGTAATTCATAGCTGCCTTCTCCCGAGGTGCAAGCTACAGGGAAAATAACACAGCCAAGCATGTTATAAAAGAACAGGGGTTTAACTGTCAATCTTCTCTACAAAACAAAATTTTCACTTTTCATTCAAATGGCAAATTCCAGCAAATTCCTTCAGAATCAGGGTAGGTAAGTATTAAAAAATCTAAAATTCCAACAATATCCCAATGTTCAAACACAAAATGTTATCATTTTAAAGCTGAGTGAAGTAACCAAATTCAATTCCCAAGAACCAGATTTTAATGTGCTGTAGAGTGACAAATGAGAACATAAATAGCTGACAGTAAATAGTCTTTCCTAACCTCTGATGATGATGATCAACTTTCCCTGTAAGACAAATATTTTTGGGTATTTTAATCACTAGCCAGTGTAATTATAAATGCCATAGAGGAACTGTCTTCATGACCAGCTTTACAGACAGCTCTTCAGGTGGCCTAAATCTTACCCAGCACCCTGATCCCTTGGGAAGCACAAAGCACAGATCAGATTTCAAGTATTAGCTTGACTATATGGCACACAGGGAGTTCCAACTTTTATCAAGCAGCTAAAAAACTCCCAGTATCACAAGCACATGAAATACAGGTGAGCTGGTATTGCCACAAAAGACTAAATTTTAATTCGTGTTTAGAATTCTGTCAGAGCCATCATTAAGAACACTGAAAGTAAGAAACACCTTCACTTGATAGCCAATCTACAGAAGATTTTTTTTTTTCATTAGGCTTTTTTCCTTTGGTGCTAATGTTTATTTATCAAAAGGAAAAAAATGTGCTTCCTGGGGTTTTTTAAAGCATGCATTGCTTGATGAGGAATAGCAATCTCTATTTTGGATCTGCTTGGATCTTTGGGAACTTCAGCTGCATTTCAGTCTAGTGAGTTTTCATATAAACATAAAATCTGTTAGTATTAAATACAGTATGATAATAATCCCATCCTCTTTTTCCTACCCTCCCACACAAACTCTGTAACTCCAGTATTTCAGAAATCTCAAAAATCCTTCATATTTTCAATTAAACCATAGCACCAGTCTTTTGCCATCCCACATTTATGCCACGCTACATCTCCACTAAAATTTTAGAAGTAAAACAATAGTTCAGGCAATTTCCATTTATTCAGCTTTGAAAAAGACTCAGTGTCACTAACTTCTCACTTTCAAGAGAAGACAGAAACTGATGCTAACAAAAAAAAAAAAGGCAGTAACAAAACCAACAACTTTATTACACACATGGTTGGAAATTGCACTTGTAATATAACAAGACATGTGTTCCCCTCCTCTTGAAATCAGCAATTAGCTTTTTAATCTCCACTCTGGAGATCACTTTTGTGCATGACTTCTGGTGGAATTTTTCATTAATTTTGAATAAATAAATATCACATTCTGATGATTTTGGTCCAGAATACCATAAATGGTCTAAAACAAGTATTGACAAAAATTACCACAAAGGAGCTTCTGACCTGGGACAATAAAGAAACCAGGTACCAGATACAGAGGTGCTCATGGCTCAAAAAATTCTTATTCAGACATCAGAGATACATGATGCTCGTAACCTGTTTCTCCACACCCTCTTGTTCATAAAATCCAAATCCTTCTGCTTTATTCACATTCATTGTGGCCTCTGAAATTGCATATATTTTACAGTCTTACCCCACAAAAGCTACTCTCCCCCTTTTACCAAAATTCCTTGTTGTGAGCCAGCCTGTGAATAGCTGGTTCACGCTCAGTAAATCCCAGGTGTTCCCACTTTGCAGAAAACTGCCAACATAATCCAAATTAAAGAGCTTTATTTTAATTAAATGCAATGATTTTTCTTTAATTTTAGAAGAGCAAATTGCTGCCGATTTAATATAACCTTGAGGATTCTACAGACAAGAGGTGAATCTGTAAATTAAAGATACATCCAGGACATGTTATTTAAAAAATTAATATAGATTAAGAGGGGGTGGAGCCTGACTCCATTTTTATGGGTAATGTGGTAGAGAGAAAGGCACACAGCTGGTGAATTCCCACCCGACTACCGGATGCCGGCGGCCAATACACCCCGGCTGTGCTAAGTGCACCCTCATCCACACGACAGTAAAAGAAAATTCTGCAGTCATGACAAGTTTCCTTTATGAGAGACAGCAGAGAGCTAAGAAAGCACACTGCAATAACACACTGAATTCCAACTCTCTCTTGCAAATCACTTTACAAAGGTCAGTGTGAGCAGCTCAAGAGAACAGTGTTACTTCCTATTCTGTTCTGGACTGGAGAAGATGCACAGCATGATTTGCAGGGTTAGAGATTTCATTTATAGGGACTAGAACACTCTCCAATTGAATATATATAATAAATTAGGATTTATGCGACATCATGAGGGGAAGACATGCTTAAAGGTGGCATGTGACTGTTTTTTTTCATATGTTCAAATAATGCATGTGCAATTTTTTTCCTACACGAGGAAAATGAAGATTATGCGGCAGAAACACAGCTGATTTGTGTCACTGCCACAGGAGGACTTCACAGCAAATACTTAGGGTGAAAAGAGGGAAAAAACAACTCTAAATGCAACAAAGTTTTCAGCAATAGGAAAATGCTTCCTCGAGTAAACTGCCCATGCCTCTTCTCCTCCCTCCTGATGACACAGACTGCCTATTTTTCCATCTAATCAGAAGGAAAGTAAGCATTTTTGCAGAGCCCTGATTAGAAGCTAAAACCACCCTTAAAAAAACCTCTCCTCTTCAAGAGGGCTGTATTTAAAACTCCACACTACTAAGACTTCTGTAATTCAGCATGAGAATAGGAAATGAATGTTTATCTGTCCTCTTCAGGTTGCCCTTCTAGGTTAGGGCAGGCAAGAACATAGATGCAATATATTTTTAGAATCCAGATATATCCCAGAAATTTTCTACACCATAGCTTGTCTTTATTTATTTTTCTATTGCCCTGCTGAAAACATCTTTCTAAATTCACTGTCATTAAGTTCATTATTCATTCTTTCCTGGACAAAAAATTTTTATCTCTTTACCTCTAAATGGATGACAAAAGCAAAACACCAGAAAGGTAATGTAGGGGAATGTAGATGTTAAGAGCATAAAATCATAGCTACAGAGCTGAAGTTACAGGTGAACTGAATAACAAGCCCAAAATCACTATGAAAAGAATGCCACAACCCACAGTATCTGGTAATGCTTGTTATCAGCATTATCTCAGAAAAGGGAACCACATACTAGAAACAGATTGAAAGGATAAACAATTGCTTAAGACAGTTTTGATGTGCTCCTGCTAATGCACTTTGCTAGATCAAAACCAAGATTTCTAATGGCACTTTCTCCTACCTCTACCAGCCCATACTCAAAATCTGGTATTTCTGCATTTTTAAGGAAAGCAGTAAACCTATGCTCCACTACTGTTCACCCACTCATTAGTAGTTTCACTAAAATTCTAAGCATCTTAACCTATTGCTCTGTTCTAATCCATAAAAGTAACAGAGGCAAAATTTTGCAGCTGTTACAGAAGTAATGTTACTAAGAATTCACACTCTAAGAAGTGCAGGTATAGTTTCATTTTTAATGTGTTAGTAGACTGAAGAGCAATACAGCTTTTACAAATTTTACTGATAGTTCATTACTTTCAGTACAATTCAGAGAAACCTAATCTATTCCTTTCTGTCAATCAATTACATTAATTGTACCCTATTAACTGAAATCTACTCTATTACAGCTTTTTCATTCTTTCCACTCACACCAAGCTCTATTTTCCTCCTCGAAAGTCAAAATCATTTACCTTTTCATAAATCCCACACTTCCTCAAAAGCACAGGTAAAAAAGCATCAAACAGACTTAACAAGCCATATTTTACATATTTGAACAGTCTAGAGTTTCTCAAGTCTTAGCTGAATCTTGCTTCTGGGCATGCAGAGATAGATGTTCACTGCTTTAAAAATAAAACTTGTTACATCCTATTGAATAATACATATTTATCAATTAAAGAAAATTTATTAAAAGCTAAATGTAAAGAATTATTTTGAAGCAACCTCTGCAGTAGCTCCAACACAGGTATTTGGGTTTTGTTACCCCTACATAAAACCTGTGCAGACTTAATCATCTGTGGAGTAGAGACACAAGATGCCTCTGGCTCCTCCAGAGACTTTTCTTCTTTCTTTCATGTTTCACTGATTTTGAATAATGAGTGCAGTGCCAAATACATTAAAACCCAAAAGAAACATGCATGTCAGAACTGATGACTGCTCGGTGGCTATGGTTCAGAAAGTACAACTTTCCAACTGGATAAATGTTCACCAGCCACAACATGAGTACTATATATTCACTATAACTTCCCTGGAACTCAGCAATGCAAAAAACAACTAAGTACTCATCAAGAAAAAAAAAAAAAAAAAAAAAAGTTTGATTACTATTTTTCTTTCTCTTTCAGGATGTTGATTTCTACCCACCCCCAGCACAAAAAAAATCCATCTTAAAATACAATGTGTTGCAAGATTTTAGCCTTATATCAGAAATACAGTGACCTTTGGATGAGTCATTCAATCAAATCTTCTCAGCAAAGAAAAATAGCAGACCAAGCAACTAAGCATTTAAGACATATTTTGACACTTCTGACAGAATTACTGAATGTTCAGCTTTGAATATTCAAAACATTCAAAAAATAGCCACAGACTGTGGAAGAACTGGACATTTATAAAATAAGCAAGCATATGTCTGTGAAGATAAGAACACCAATACTCTAAAAGAGAACACCAATAGTCTAAATACAGATACCTAAAGAAAATCAGTGGAACCTGCTAAAACAGTCCTTAACAGTTGCATTGTTAAGAAGCACAGGAACTACCAGGCTGGATCAAACAGGGACATGCACAGTTGCCTGAATCCAAGCAATATTCCCAAGATATATCCAAGAGCATGATTAAGTCATGAGGACTCCTGAGTCCTATTAGCTACAATTGTTCTCTAATCACCTGAAAAATAAAACTTCATAGTGCTTCTAAAAAATTTTAAACAGCTATAGACACTTCAGACAGCTTCAAGTTCTGTGTCTTGCTAAATTCACGGTTTCAACAACACCATGCTTGAACACATTCCCACATAAGATACAGGGATGTGAAATACTCTCTTCTCATTATAATGTATTTCTTCACAAATTCATCTCAGTCCTGTGAAGTGAGACCAATTTTTCTACATAGGACACTATGTCCCTTTTAAGTTCTTCCTGTAATTCTAAACAGTTTTGCTTTCTTAAGATGACTTTTGATGTTGCAAAGTGTTTTTTTCTTTGATAGGATAATAAATGATGGGAGGATTTTCATTTGTGACAGTAAAAAAAACAAAAACCCAACCAAAAAAAAAAGTCCCCCCAAAAAACAGGGCCAAAAAAAAAATCAAATAATAAACCACATGTCACTTGCCCTGTGTCATTGAATTGGCTCTCTTGGGAGCTGACAGCCCAAGTGCTGTGACAGAAATGCACAGCCTTACACATGTTACAAAAGCTTCACTGGAACGATCCCAAAGAGCAGAACCACATGTGGGGGGCAGCCTCCAAGGAGCACATCAAGTAACAGCACTGTACTCACAAAGAAAAACAACAAAGGCTGTTTTGTGTAGGATTCCCATCAGGTCAAGGAACACAGGAGTATTAACGTGCAGACCACATCCAATATTCAGCAGTCACAACTAAGTAGTGCCTTTTTTTAGGCCCATCCACGGCCAGTTTTCACTGCTGCAAATACTACAGGAAACAGTAGAACATCATTTACCAGTCTATGTTCTGAGCACTTAAACAATAGCTAAATTGTCCTTTTGGTATGCAATATTTCTGCAATGCAGGAGTAGCTGTGTTTGCCTATTACTTCCCAGAGTCAATTATCCTTACTCTTTCATAAGAGGAGCCAATGCCATCTAGTAGTCAATATACTGAACTTTTTGCTCACATCTGAAAATATTAAGAACCCTTCTACATGAAAATGGTACTTGTGACATTCTTTTAAACCACTTGTCCTTCACACAAAGGGCTCAGAGTAAAAATTAACATCAAAAATACCAGACAATTCTGTTGCAGAACAGCATCTTAGAAACATCATGATCTCTTGCTAAAAATATAGTGAGTAAATGGAAGAAGTTTCAGTCAGTATCATAAAATCAGGTAAAAAGGGTGTTGCCGTAAGCATACTGATATAACAGAAGGAAAACAGGTAATATTTCTACCCAACACTGCACTGTCTAAACAAATTCAACACGAATGTTAAATCCAAAAGTAAAGTCTCCAATGAGCTTTGCAGGATCCCCAAAGTTAGCAACTATGGAACCAATATTTATGTGTTTGACCAAAGCACCACATGGGAATATCCCAACAATCAGTGCAGAAGAGCAGGAGGAAAAAACCAAATAAAAATAAAAATAAAATAAAAAAGGTATATTTTTAAAAGCTAAAATTAAAAAAAATCAACATAAACAGTCATTTGTAATCACAATTACTGCAAAGACCACAAAGCTGTGGGGCTTTTTTTACCTACTGCTCTATAGCAAAACTGAGAATACTAACAGGACTCCCCGAGACCTATGGTAGGCCATGGCTAAAGAGATACATGTTATTTTAATTGTGCTACTCCATATCCAGTGCCTCAGAGTGCTCATTAGTCCATGAATTATCCTGCTTCCAGTGTAGCCCGAAGTACTCCTTCACTCCCTCCACCTGCCACCTGCCCCAGCTCTGCTTCACTTCCCTCCTACAGATATTTCCAAGTTGATGGAGCTTCAGGCAATCACAAGCAGTCCTAGACATTAGTATGCAACAGATCCAGCATCTCAGCTGTACCACAATCTTCCCTGAATCACAGCTTCCCTTTCCTCTCCCCACAACCTTTCACAAGATCAAATAAAAATTCCCCCAGACATTATCTGACAGCTCTGCTGATGGGCTCAGAAAAGGCAGTGTAAGCAACTCAAAAATACCATAACAATATAAAGCTACATAAAGGGATTACTCCTAGCAAAGTGCCAAATTCACTCAATACTTTGACCCAACTGTGCAGAGGAATCTATGCAGCTGGTAACTGAAAGGGAACATTTGGGCTTTGTCTGTACATAAACATTTGAACAAGTATAACTGAAAAGACTTAGCTAAAGAGGCTGGTGATTGTTCACATTAGAAACACCTTGACTAAACAGACTTACAATGAATTAAATGGACTTCAGACACCACCCCAATTTGCCACTTGCATCAGTGCAAACAGTGTACTTTATAATCCATATGCTTATCACAATATGATTTTTTACAATTTTTATTATTTTTTTAAACAAACGAATTGCATGAATGAACACTAACTAATCATATGCCATACAAAATCTTTAGAAGTAGTAATTCTAAACTTCAACAGAATTACTTGTATGGCTAAACAAAATTTATTACCTTTTTCCCAGTGGTAAAGGATAAATTCTAACCATTAGCACACAGGTAAAAAATTCAAATCTAGTTTAGACAGAACTGATGATTATTGTTAACATTAAACAAGACCAAAAAAAGTCATCTTGTGTAGCAATAATGAGACATGTCATTTTCTTCTTATTATTATTGTAAGCTGCAGTAAATGCAATGAGCTATATTGCACATGTCAATCTACAAACTAAACACAAAAATCAAACTATAATTTTACCGCTTCCCTTCATAAACAAGTTTTTAAAAGTTGAAGAGGCTAATTGGTTGTAATAATAACAGAAACCCCCAAATATCTCATGATAATAAAAAAAGCAAAATGCAACTCTTACCACTCCCAGTTTTTCAGAAGCATTAGCTTTCCACAGGCGAATGTTCATCTCATCTGAGCCACACAGAATGTATTTGTTATCTGAGGTCCATTTTACAGTGATGACATGCTGCATTCGTTTGGTATGATAAACCTCCCTAGAGCAG
Organism: Muscicapa striata striata; assembly: GCA_030060385.1. Taxonomy (NCBI): domain Eukaryota; kingdom Metazoa; phylum Chordata; class Aves; order Passeriformes; family Muscicapidae; genus Muscicapa; species Muscicapa striata. Next base: position 5,093,750 of record JAREIS010000090.1, read on the forward strand.
AGAGAAACATTTTTAAATCATCTATCATCACTTTTCTCACCATTATTTTTCAAATAGTAGAATGCATTCTGTTCAAGGCAAATTTTTTTTACATTTTCTTGCTGTTATTTTTAAAAAAGTCTGACTTTTTAAAACACTGTGCTGATCTTATCATTCTATAGATACAGATACAAAGGAAGGGTGACAGACTGATGAAGGACCACCTAGGAGAAGATGCTTTTTAAATAAGTGCTTTCTCAGAAATTACAGTAAAGAGTTATTATTTAACTCTCTTTGCAAAACATGCTGGGGTATACAGTAGGAAATGCATCTGAAACAGTATGAAACTGTTCCTGAAATAATTTTCATTAATACATTTTTATATTTAGAGTATTACAGAATGGGAATGCAGAAAAATAGGTGCCAAAGAATCTGACACCAAACAGCAAAGAAACACCTCCCAGCTGTCCATTTATGATATGGCAATGGATTTGCTACTCTTCATTGTGATTTCCCTCCTTTACCCAAAAATGGACTCCATTTCTTTTTTAATTTCTGCTGACCAGACTCCTGCTCAACAAGTGCTGTAGAAAAATGTTTCTCCATGTTACATTTAAACCAATATTTAAGTTAAACTCTTGTCTAATTTTCATTATGTATGTATAAAACAAATTTATTATTTTATTTTTGGTATAAAAATAAAGAATTAAATACACTTTTTTAGTTATTTATTAGCATTTGAAAAGAAGGAAGAAGTAAGGCCTATTTATTGTCTGCCAATAGCCACATCTTTGATGCATCAGTCATGCACTACAGCTTGTTCTCTTTCATCCACTCAGTTATTTTTGCAAGGAAAACCCAAGTAATAACGTAAAAGAAACACAAAAACAACATCTATTTAAGTATTGTGGCGAAACTAGACTGGAGTAGAGCTGAAGTGGTTGTGAGAAAAAGAAAAGTAAATGAATATATCAGAATAAATAAGCTTTAATAAGCTTAGGCACCTCTTTTAATTCACCAGCAAGCAATACTCAGTGGAAGACTGAGCACAACTATCATCAGAAAACATTAATACTCACATCAGCCTTTTACTGTTTAACGGCATGTGTGCACATCTGCACTTCCACAGGAATTTCTACATTTACTTCCCTTCTACCATGTAACCCAGTAACAAAGCTTTTCTTCACCCATTTTTAGGGAACTAAATCCTTTTTCCTTTTCATACTACAAATTTTCAGCCTTTGCCTATCCTGTGGCTGTCATCACAAGGTATTAAACATCATTTTTCAGGGACAGGAAAACAGAAAACATGGCCAAATAACCTGGATCTGTCATTTAAAAGTTTGCACAGAAATACAGTTCTGTTTACTAAGCATTTACTAAATTTAATCAACTTCATAATAAATCTTATTTCTTAGGGCTAAAAAATGTCATTATTTAAATTTTAATTTAAAAATAAAATAGAATACAATTGAAGTTAGGAGTTTTTCAGATTGGCATGACATCAGAAGTAAAAACTAGAATAGCACCAGGATCCTTATTTACAGATATTCCTAACTGTCCTTTCAGTTTTCCAAGTAGGATCAGATCTTCTATTTAGAGACTTTTCTCCATTCCATAAGATTAATATAAACTGTGCAGTTCTAAAGAAGCCCAGCTTCTAAAGAATTTTAAGTGCACCAGAACACTCTAATCAGCTTACAGGAGGCAAAATTTTTCATTTGTATGGCTTCTCCTCACTAGATTTATGGTTATAACACAATACCTGAAAAAGTGGGGACAAAGAGAAAAACCCCTTCCACAGCCTTGGCAGCAATCTGCTAAAATGTGAAACAAAGCCTTTTACTCTTGTGTTACAGGGTCTGCAAACTTCTTCTCAGTGATGTGTGCTAACTTTGCATATCACCACTTCTGTGAACATTATTAATTCATACAAAGAAGCTGCTAACCATGTTTAATAATGCAAGTCAGAAAAAACCCAAAAACAAACCTACAAAGAATTTGCACTACCTAATTACATATAAAGTAGTATTGCAAGACAAAAACAATGTGAAAACTAAAGATTAGATATACAGGGAATGTAAATACCCCCTCCCAATCTTTAATGCAGCACAGGAGCACAAACAGTTAACCCAGCATGCACAGTTTCATCAATCAATAATAAAAATATATTACTTCACCAACCAGTATTTCAACATGTTCAGCCTCAAACTACCTAGAACTTGACTTAGTAACAACCTTCTGGGGTGACAAGACCGGAGAGAGGAAGTCAAATAGAAGTAAAATAAAGTTAAGAATAAAAAAAAAAGGAGGAAGAACTGACAGGAAAGAATAATGAAGGCAAGTTTATGAAGATCAAATGATACCAGAAAGATCAGATAACTTGCTCCAGTTTTCATCAAACTGAAAGAAAAGCAAAACATAATGGAGCCACACTAGATGCAATCTGAATTCAGGCAAAGTATTTAATACACTGACTTATGAAACGTTACATGAAAAACAATTTCCATGTGAATTGTATTCAAAGCACTGTATTACAAATCAAAACCAGGTTAACAAAATATGAACAAAAGGTAGTGTATAAGAGCACTGAAACAGATCACAAAAAAAAAAAAAAAAAAAAAAAAAAAAAAAAAAAAAAAAAAACACCAAACTGATCCTCAGGAATTCATACAGCAATCTACTTTATATAATGTCTTTAGTAATCATCCACATAGATTGAAGACAATCCCTAGGAAACCAAATGCTACAATGCTGTAATACACTGCAAACTTAAGTGGTGACAGAAATCAAATGGGATTCACCATGGTAAAATATAAATGAGCAAAATAATCCACCATAATTTTAATTCCATATTGTGGAAGTCCTGCTACTTTTTAAGTAGCTCGACTCTTGATCCATACTCCAGAATTGTCACCTACACAGTCTGTCAGCTTCAAGCTACTGAGAGAGTAAGATTTCAACACTCACAGGAAGCAAATGCCCCAATGGAGATGCTGATGAATGAATTAGTAATTTTGAGGATCTGGGAGGAAGTCACTGGAATGAATGACAACAAGAGAGAAAGGTGTAAAACTACTCACCTGCTGTGACCTTTGTCTACAGGAAAAATGCGGATGGACTTATCAAAGCTGGCAGACACAAATTCTTTGCCAGTGGGTGAATAATCCACATCAAGAACAGCAGACACGTGATCCATATGCACCATCACAGGTGATTCAAGAAAGCGCATATCAAAAGTATATAAGCTTTAAAATAAACACATCAGTAGCTTAATATCATAACAGCACATTTTACATACACCACACTTAAGGACAGAGCCATATTGGAGAGGGAACTCCTTTAAACAGCTCATAATACATGAAAAGAAAAAACAGCATCATTTAGGGTTTCAAAGAAGTTTGTTAATCAGAGGATTTAGTTATTGGATCAGGTTTCTTGATCCCTATCAAAGGACACATAGGCTCCACTATTCCCTTCATCATCTGTCCATGGGTTAGACTACAGGCATCACACTGGATCCTTTATTCCTTCTTCCAATACAAGTATGCACCCTTAACTTGCAAAAGCATCTCTCTATCATTACAGCAAGCCTATCAGTTCTGAAAGGTTTCTAAATATTCCCATACTGTGAACTCAGAGTAGTTCAGAGTCTACTGTAAAGTTCCATTTGGTTGGCACCCTTTGTTACTGCCTAATTATCTTAGGCCAGTGCCTAGTAAGTGCCAGGAAAGCTTGGTGTAGCAGGGTTGGTCTAGGAGTGCAGGGAAAGCTTGGTCCTTACACATGGAAATGCTAGTTCAGCAGAGCACACTACCTACAGAAAAGCATTATGTTAAAAGTAAACTCCCAGCTGCTGGACCACAGCTAGTTTGCTTTTAAAGACTTCAAAGCTCACATAAGGTCTACCTCTACTCCTTTTGAATAAAGCTAGGCATAATCCCTGCATAGATCATCAAATAAGCATATGTGCTTTACAGACAATGCATTTATTGAAAACTACTTAAGACATACTATTTAGCGGAACTATTATGTTAAAAATTTTAATTCACCAGGTTTCTCACCTTCCTTTCTGCAAATGAATGCATAACTGAAATTAAATCTATCTTACTGTATATTATAATGGTGATTATTGCTTTTTCCTTCTAAATTCCCCAAGGGAAAGTATGGAGCATCTTATTCAAAACCGCTACTCCATATAATCAGCAAATACTTGTACATGCATTGTTGATGTGTGCATTTGCCTTTGCATACTAAATGCTTCAGGCTGCAAGAGGACAGCTGTCCCTGACAGCAACAGCTATAGGTTTTAGTTTAGCAAGAGAAAGAAAAAAAAAAATTTAAAAACCCTAACCAGTCAAAAAGCAAATTCATAAACCCAGACTTATAAACAAACAGACTAAGGCAGTCTAACAGTTTCACCATACCATAACATAAATACAAGAAAAATAGCACAGGGAATATAACACCACGTTCAAGGTCTGAGCCAGATTCCATTTCCTTAGAAAAATAGCCTTAAGATAAGTAATAAAATTCCTATGTTCTAGAAGAAAACAGTGATCTATTGTTAGATCACTGACTTCCTGGAAAAAAGGATATGGAGCACATTTTCAATGGCCTAGTTTTGAAGAGATAGCTTTTTCAATATCAGATTAGCTGTTCACATGAATAGTATTGTTCAAAAGTATAAAACTGCTCCAAGACATTGAAAGGATAAGTACTGCAGTCTCCAGAACTGTCTCACAAAAGATTAATTTATTTTTTTAAGAAATGTTCTCATCAAAATAGCTGATCAGTACAATGTATCAAGCTTCACAAGAGCTGGTAAGAAAATAAACACTTATATTGCCTCAGACTGGACCAATAGTACTTATTTTCCAGGGCCCATTTCAAGTCACACTTGCATTGGTTCAGCTGCATTTATTCTAAGTTACAACGCCTTTTACCCCTCAAGTACTAAAACACACACAGAAAGAGGCAGTCTTCTATCAAGTCATATTTGTTAAAATCAGTATGCCTATAATTCTCTAGGTTATTAAGCAATTCAAATTCAGACTTTCAGCAGTCTTTTAAAAATTTATTTTAGCATGATCATAAATCACCAAGATATAGATGAAAAATATAACCTGTTCAGGATTACCAAAAAGCAAGGTTACACTTACTTGTAATCTTCATTTGCTGCAGTAAAAATGAAAGCTTCCATAGGGTTCCAACACAGTGTATTTGTCCTCATGTTCAAAATAACCTGAAATACATTTACACATTGGTACCTTGTTATAGGCAGTAAAATACTCACTGTAGTTCAAAACTTCCTACATACCCCTGAAGACAAGCACTTTGCAGATAGAGAATTATGGCAGAAGAACAGTACACGGCAGAATGTTTCCTCAGTAGTGTTAGAAGTGAAACCCAACAACCTCCTGTCCCTCATTACATGTTCACTGCTTTGGGCTACACAACAATTGCATTTTCCTCTGTAAATTATCTCAGAATCAAACTCTTCTAAGTGGTCATTTAACATGGCAACCTGCTAGTGGTCAACAAGTAAATCTGGAACTTCCGAAAAATTTCATTTCTCTGTCCTATTTACAGGAACATTTAGTTAAGTAATCTACAGACACACCTAATTAAATGGTTATTTCAAAGGATATAGTCATTAATTGAAGCTGTGAACCAGCATTTGCAAAGCAATTGTACCACTTTGATGTTCTCTCAGTTATTACCCCTTCATTATTTTATGTCTAAAACTGCAGGTCACAAATTCTCCAGGTCAGCTGCTATTTCTTGCAGAAGTGCCAAGCAATGTACACAGAAGTTACTGTGTCGCCACCTTCTCAGCACTATCACTGTATCAGCAGTGAATCATTCCTCACACATTCCTTAGATTTGCTTGCTGCTTGTAAGCATATGGCCAACAAAGAGGCCAGTTGGCCCTGGAGTGGGAGGAAGGCAGCTGATAACAGCCTAATAAAAACCTTCTACTTTGCTAACTGCAGACTAGCAAGAGGCATTAGCAAGCTGTGTGTTGGATATCCCCACCTTGCAGGACAGCTGGGCCCCCGTGGGACAAGGCAAGGCAGGGAGGAAATCATCTGACACACCAGACACAGCAGCGGTGGCTTCTGCCGAGTCTGAGGCAACTCTCAACCATTGACTTGAAAATAAGAACTATACAGTATGTCTGACACAAAGTGGATGTGTAATTACAGAGCAACTTATTAAACTAAGCAAGTCTAAACAGGATTTTCTACAATGCTCCAGGCCAGCTATTATCCTACTTAAAAATCCTGAAATTTGGGTATTCAATGCTATGGTACTCAAACCCCATTTTTGTTCTTGGCTTAGTCCACCAAATGCCATAAATTTGCACACATATTTTTCAGAATATAGTTGTACAATTTTAACCCTTACAGTAATGAACACAGCCTCAAAACAAGTTAATACTGATGACTTTAGTGAACACCCCTCCAAAAGACTGCAATGAATGTGTACCTATTCTTGTAATCCTCATTCTCCCTAAATCCTCATTTCCTAGGTGACACCATCCTGTTCATTATAAAGTCTGTGCTGCAGGACACTGCTTATTTTCAGGAACTGCATGCAACAGGAACTGAATGTAATCATCAAATCTCTAAAGTGATCTCTAATTTAAGAAGTGGACACTGAAATGTCCTTTGTTTACACTAATGTGACAACTAGAATTTGCTCAGATTTCAGTATTGTTCTAGTTATAGATCTTGCAAAAACTGGGAAGTTAATAATCAAGGACTGTTCTTTATTCCTTCCTGTGCAAGTTTACCAGCCACTGCAAAATGAGCACACAATTAATGTTAATCCATCATATGTACAAAAAATAATTTAAGTTACATTACAAAAAAACCTCAATATTGCCAAAAAATCCAGCTCTTTCAAAAGGAGTCAAGTTCTGTCATGCTCTGAATCTCTATTTTTTTCACCAAAATTTACAAGCCATCAGTTCATTTCAGCAGTGGTTTTTGGAATTAAAATAGTGCCTAAGAAATGACATTGTCTCTACAGTTCTAGCATTTGGTTTAGTAACAATTATGTAAGGCAACCTGGGTTGGAAGTGATTTAAGTTGCTGTAAATACATTAATAATGGCATTTCAGAACTATCTAAACCCACACCAGAGCCATTTTTTACCATTACTTTTGCTCTATTATACATCTTCTTATAAAGTGAATAAGTTTAAGTCTTTATTAAGTCAAAATTGTGAAGTTCATGAAGACTTGGTTCTCGGCCTTTACTTTAACTGTAAACAGTTGCTTACAAATAATGTCAGCCTGGAAATGCTGAAATTACTGTAACACAGAAACATTTCCCAAATAATTAACCTGTCATCCTTTACTACCTACAAGGTATTTGGTTGAGATGAACACCTAAGAATGTAACAAGCAAGAGAAAACACAGTTCCTGCCAGCTGTTTAAATGCTAAAGTCTATCTTTAAAACACCCTAAGCTTTCCTGATCCCACAGGTTGCACAAGAAGGACTTTTAGTTTTAAAGTGTACCAACTCCTACCAACCCATTTTCCTCTTATATTTCAACAGAACTGCTTTCATTCATCCTTCCCAGCTTTTTTCAGATTAGTTCTTACTCTGAATCTAGGTAGCATCTCACTATCTCATCCCTTCCTTTTTAAAACTTAAGGCTTTGAAACCCAGACTCAGGACAACAGGCAACAGAGCTACTGCTTCACGATATGAGAAGCTGTACTCCTATTTCCACTAATGAAGAGACTCCCACTGAGTTCCAACTGCTTTGCTGATCAAATCCCAGGAGCAGTGCCAGAAACCAGTGCCCATACATAAGTAAGGTACCTCTAAAAAGCAAAACCCTGCTCTTAGGAGTTCCAGAGCTCTTAGCTCTCAATGCAGAAATGGGCATTTCACCTCCTCTCCACAGCAGAATTACCTCTACCCCAGGAGGAAACCCAGCACTGTGCCCATGGAAGCAAGGAAGTACTAACCAGTGTTTGATTCCTACAGCAGGAAACACACCTCAGCACGCTGCTTACATGAGATACACAAATACAAACATATGCACAGTCTATAATAATTCTAGATGCACATGTATGTACGGTCATACATTTATCATATATACATATGTAAAATTCCGTTAGATTCAAACTTAGTTCACAAAGGATCAAACTGCATCCTTTGACCTTGTAACTGCAGCTCTACAGCACTGGCTGTGTTCATTTCAACATTCAGGTCTTCAGCTGGCATCACTGACAAGTTTTTATAGGCACTGCCTCAGTAGCCCAAGTGAAACTTCACTAAAAATTGTTGGGGCACAGGGAGAGAAATACTGCTACGCCAACAACATTCCATTTTATAACTAAATATAATTTTTATGTTTAGTGTGTATCAGACCAATGACACTGCAGACAGTATGTAACACAGCAGAACACTGAGTGCATATTCACAAGCCAGAATACTGTATTTCAAGAAGAATATTGCTAAGGTAGTTTTGGGGCCCAGAATTACTGAACTTGATTGAGGTTTGATAAGTGTGTATGAATTACCATCTTCTTATCTAAATAAATGCAAATATTCTGTTAAATAGGAATCTTTACGTCACTGGTATGTTCCACATACAACTACTATTTTGATGACACTGCAAAGGATTTCTGAATGTTCATGGTAGGTGCATAGGGAAGGGTTTACCTCCCTTCAAAGGAAAAACACCTTCAAGGGCAGAACAAGGCTCTCCAGAGGTGAAGTTACCTTGTTTCCTTCTGGCAAGGAAGAGGGAAAAAAAAAAAAAAAAAAAAAAAAAAGAAGAAATCACACATACATAGACAGAATGCAATACAGGAACATAAAGTTCTTACTGTGAAATTGCTGTCAGGTCAGGCACTTGATCAAGAATTACAACAGAGTGAGCATGACAGCCTGTCTGAATGCAGAAAAAGGCCCTTCTAACTCTGAATTAATGTTGGGATTTAAACAATGCAAACTCAGAAGATTCAGACAATGAAAACTCAGTGAACTCAGAATTCAGAGCTTCCTGTTCTTGACTGTCACCAACAGTTAAGGCTATTGACATATTTAGTATGATTATCAGCATCAGTAATTAATCTTAAAAAGAAAAACATTACCTTCTTTAATGGAGTTGATTTTCTCATATCATATAGCACAATATTTCTGTCAGAAGCACAGCTTCCCAAAAGGTAAGTCTGGGGAAAAAAAAAAACAAAACCAGTGTGTATGGTCTTGGAAATACTCCTGGAGTGTGGTTAACAGCTGACATCAAATACCTAAGCTATTTCACAAAGCTGGTCGTGAGTTTCTTTTTCAGTCAGGGAAATGCATTTATCATTTTTTCTGTGCAGCTAATAACTCAGGAAAACTATTTTCAATAGGTTTCCCTGTAAAGATTCAGAATTCATGCAGCACCCTCTACTTTAAAACTAGCAGACAATTCCACACAAACACATTTTCTATGAGCTTAGCCCAGTCAAGGGGTATAAGAGGAAATGTTGTAAAAATGCAATTGTTTTGCCATGGAGAGGGTGAGAAGTCTCAATCACAGGTAGTAAAATACTGGAACAGATGAACTGGCAGCTCCACAGCCACTTAACTGCCACACTGTATGACAGGTGCCAGGTATGTATTGTTGTGGGCAGAATGGAGACTGCCCTGCTTTTGTTTCTCCTCTCCCACACTTACAGAGACAAAAGATAGGAAGATAAAATTATATGGTACTACATTCCAAAATAATATAACCATCAAAATCTATGTATATATCCCCCTACATATTCCATTAAAACATAAAATCTAAATTTGGAAGAAAAAAATATTCAAAATGGTGTAAACAGAGTTTAGGTCTCATACTGCTCAAGAAAAATACTAATTTCCAACACATAACACAAGCATTACCTCAATGGGATTAAACTTTACACTGCTTATGCTATCAAAACCCCAAGTCAGAGAACACTTGGGGCTTGTCCTTTGTTCATCCCAAATGTCCACTTGATGGCCACAGGTAGCAAAAACAGGTTCCTTCCAGTGGTGATCAATTCCTGTATACACTGTCTTTAAGGGGAAAAAACAAAAAACAAAGCAAAAATTTAAAAACCCAACTGTATGCATAAATACTCAAGTATGTTCATTTATGAAAAAAAAATCAACAAATCATTGCATTTGGAGTCTCACATAGTTTTTCTCATTTATATTACTGAAAATTAACTCACCAGTGCTACCAGAAACTAAGTTTTATTTGATATACCCCTTCCAGCAGGCAAGCTTTCTCTTTCATTTAAGGTGCATGGAGTTGGCACTAAAGGTGTATTTCCAAAATCCTGGCTGATTTTAAAGCAGATGAAAATTTCAAGAGTACAACTTAAGTCCCCAACTCAGTGGGGACTTAAATGGATTCCACAGACATAGCAATAACTAAAGAGTTTCAAACCATCTATTTGAAAGAAGCATATCATGTTGTTCCTAACATAACTATGTTCCTATCATAACTTCAAAGTGCCAAAATACGTATTTTTAAACTGCTTTTGTCAATAAAAAAGATATATACTAAATAAAGTTAGTATTTTGTACTGAATGGTTGTGAGGTATTGGCATGAAAAAAGTAAGTTATTTAATACAGACTAAGCACTAACACATGTCTGAAGAGACTACAGAAAAATGTAACCAGTTTGCAGGAAAGGGATAATTAGGACAGACAGAGCTAAGCAGTCTCTGGTGGCATTTGAGGAGTCCTTTCTGGTTGCAGGGAAAATAAATGTAATAAATACATGAAGATACTTTAAAAGTACCACTATAAAATTTGATGCCATCCATTATGATAACAGGTGACATCAAACTATTTCTCTCTCCTTCAAAAGCTAGATAAGAAATTATTCAACCACAAGTCAAAAGAAGAGGTGTGGGAAAATCAAAACTCAGATTAATTACCTTTCCAAGAATTGTATGAATAGGTTCTTCTTCTTCTCCATATTCTGGGCTCTCCATTTTCCACTGCTTCACGGTTTTGTCATCGCCAACCTGGAAATATTGGAGAAATCATGCACAGTTTTATGTAAATATATCCCCTTTTATTTTGCTAGATGGGCTATGCAATTAAATACAGGCATCCTTTCAAAAAAAAAAGTATTCTGTGACACACACAAATGCTTCCTCCTGCCTGTTCACTGTTCCCTTTTATACCTCCAAGCTAAAGAGTAGCTCTCCTGGTCATAATGTGTTGTTAAAACACGTACATGCTCTGGCTGGAGTGAACATTTCTTTGCAGCAGCCCACATGGCACTGTGGGTTTTTTTGATTTGTGGCTGAAATAGTGTTGATACAGCACCCAAGCCTTGGCTGTGCTTGCTGGGTGCTGAGGTATTTCCCCCTGCCCCCGCTGTCTCACCATCCCTGCCTCGACCCCAGCAAACAGGCTTGGGGTGGGCAGCAGACTGGGAGGGGACACTGGCATGACAGATGCCCTGAACTGGCCAAAGGAGTATCCCATACCATAGAACAATGCTCTGCAATAAAAGCTGCAGTACTGGCAGCAGAGAGGAGGTGGAGGCTGGCTCCACAGAGGCTGCTGCTCAGAGATTGTCTGGGGATCTGTCGGCTTCTGTGAGCAGGTGACTGATTCTCAGTTTGTCACTTGTATCCCACCACTACCTTTCCCTCACCTATTCCACTGTCTATCTTGACCCACAAAGCTTTTCCAGTTTGTGAAACAGCCGAGTAGGAAAAAGGTGAGCAGGAATGATGGCTATTTTGTAAGGCTACATTTTGTGATGTTTAATCAACTTACACCCTAAACTACAAATTACCTTCTCGAAGTTACTTTGATGAGCCTGTAATCAGTTAAAAGGCTCTTTCCACCTCAGTTGCTCTGGGTGCCTGTTCCAAATTTTGTTCTATCTCTTGCACTAACGCAGCACAAGCTTTTACATGGCTGTGCAGTGACCTGGATCATGCTAACAGGCCTAAAAAATGGTAGCTTTAAAAGTTTATCTTCCCCTCCCTGACTGAAATACTACTGTTTCTTCTCTCAATTTTCAGGCAGACACATTGTCAAAAGGGTAATAACTAACCTAGAGTCCCTTAGGATTTTTACTGTGATTTTCCCTATATCCCAGCTGTCCCTGTGACTTGGTAGAAACCTTAGATAAATATACTGTAGTGAAAATGTCTCTTCTATGACCAGTTCAAACAAAGCACAATCTCAGGACACTTCAGTTTCCGAAAACAGTTCTTCTTCTTCTTCTTCTTGTTTTCTGTTTTAATGCCAACAGGAAGACATACTATTTCCAAGCAGTTTACATGCAACTGAATCTGTTGTGCTTGCTATGAATTAATAAAGCTTTATTCATACAGAATGATTTAACTTAATCAGGTAATTTGTAATCATAATATGTGCAAACGGTTACTTTTTAACACGCTTTTACATCTTTCAATGAACATAATCCATTCATACAATACTTAAATATTCGATGGCAGAGAGCAAGTTTCTCAGTGGGAAACAGATGGTGAACAGGTACTCTGTGCTGCTGCACTGTTAGGGAGACACATAATACTTACAGTGAAGAATGATGTACCACAGAAACGAGCACACATGCCCCGAACAAAGCCTTCATGGGCTTGTATAGTGCGGATACACTGTCGTTTGGTCAAGTTCCAAATTTTAACCTGAAAAAAACAAAAGAGCAAATATTATGTAAGCTTTCTACAGCCCACAGCTGCAGCTCACAATTCAAGAACAAGAGATCACACATGTTGTAATGAAATGGCAAAGTTGGCATGGACACTGGTCAGATTTTAGCATTAAACTAATTATTTCTTTCTTGAAAAAAAAATTTAAAACTGAGGCTCTTTCATTCCTACCCTCTCCCCTGATCTAAGCTGCATACTTTCTGCATTTTGCACTCTCTTATTTCTGAACTAGAATGCTAGCTAAAAACAGCACCAGTTATAAATTTAGCAAAAAAAAAATAAACATTTAAAGACAAAAGCACAAATAAATTTGGAACCAACATAATTTTTTCAGTCCAGTTGCCGTACTACATTTTCTAGAGAAACGTATAGAAATATTTATTTGAAACAGAGGTTTCTGTTTCAAAGCTTTTGGGCTCATTAAAAAAAAGACAAGAAAGAAATGGAGGTCAGTTTTTACATTTTTATGTATTTACAGTACCCAGTACTTTACTCCCTCTATCAGTGGATAACAAATCTGGCTGAATTTTCATAGAATTTTCTCTCTGAAAAGTTTAACTCCCTTATGCTACTGCATGACATAGGCACCTTCTACAAAAAGAGGAAAGCAACCAAATGCCCAGAAGACACCTTTGGAGTATTCAAGTACTATCAAATGAGCAATGGAAGGGTGAGAAAAGACAGGGAATTCAGAAAAGACAGGTAATTTTTTCTGCAACTGATTCCAATTAACGTGGTGATTGCTATTTATATCAGTTATGTAAAACAATCAAATACATATATAGGGTTAGCCTTTCTTAGGCAGTAAAACTGTTATTCCAAAAATTTTTTGGTTGTGTGCCCCTTCCCCATAGCTAATCTGGCAGTTTAACTTCTTTCGGGGAGGAGTGTACAGTAGCAGAGTAATAGAGCAGCAAAAAGTTTCACCTTCTGAGTGAGGATGAAGGTAACATGATGAACAATGAGAGAAAAGTAAAGTGTGACAAAACTAAACAACCCAACAAAACACAAAAGAGAAGAAAGAAAATAAGAAAGAAATGTACCTTCTTTGTTGTAGTTTGTAAGCTTACCTCTCCATCACAAGCTCCAGACAGCACTGTAGACAAACTTTTTGGATGTTTGGCCATGCAATTAACTCCATCTCTGTGGCCATCAAGTGAAGTAAGAAAGGGTTTTGCAAACACACGTTCTAGCTTTGTGGCATTAAGAGCTCTTGTGTACTCTCGTGCCACCTCAAATGGATGCAATGCAGGGTCATAGTTCCTTGGAACTGCAACAGAAAGAACACATATTAGAAACCCATGCTGGAGCAGGTCTAGAGGAGAGATGATCAGAAGGATGGACTACCTCTCCCATGAGGAAAGGCTGTGAGAGCTGGGGTTGTTCAGCCTGGAGAAGGCTCCAGGTAGACCTCACTGTGGCCCTTCAGTATTTAAATGGGGCTATGAGAAAGATGGGGACAGACCTTTTAGACAGTCTGTTATGATATGACATGAGTAACAGTTTTAAACCTAAAGAAGGTAAATTTAGACCAGACAGTAGTAAGAAGTTTTTTTACAATGAGATGGCACATGCCCCATCAAGGTTCTGAGTGGCCTGATCTAGCTGAAGATGTCCCTGTTCACCACAGGGCAGGGTATGGGGGGCTTGGACTAGAAAATCTTTAAAGGTAGGTCCTTTCCAACCTACAAAACTCAATTATTCTGTGTATAAAATCAAGACAGTTTTAAAAAATAAATGTGCAAGAAGCAGAACTAGATGTACCCGGAATAAAACAGCATTACAAACTGCAAAGAGTAACCTCGGAAATACTGAGCGCAATCTCAGGTACCAGAACAGGATTAAACCCCCAGCCTCGCCCTCCTGCTGACACCGCTAAGAGCCGGGGCTCTGCCAGGCCGGGATGGCGCTTCCGGCGGGGAAGGGAAGGGAAGGGAAGGGAAGGGAAGGGAAGGGAAGGGAAGGGAAGGGAAGGGAAGGGAAGGGAAGGGAAGGGAAGGGAAGGGAAGGGAAGGGAAGGGAAGGGAAGCTTTCCTCCGCCGAGGCACCGCACGCTAATCCCGGCCTGGGACCAGCACCCGCGGGGAAACTCCCGGGGCGCGGAACGAGGGAAGCCCAAAGCCATTCTCGGTGCCCGAGCTCTCCGATTCTCGCTGCTGGCGGGCACCAGCGGAGCGGGGCGGGGCGCGGACCACGGGAGCCCGAACGCCTTCCTGCGCCGCCGGCCTCATCCCTTCCGGCCGGGCCGGGCCGGGCCGGGCCGAGGGCCGGTCCCGGAGCCCCACTCACCGCGCTGCAGGTCCAGCTTGGTTTCCCTCACGTAGTCATCGGGGTTGCGGCTCAGCACCTTCACCCTCATCCCGCCGCCTGCGCCCAGGACCCCGCGTGCGCACGTGACCGGACGCGCCGCGCGGGCCGTTCTCGCGCGAGGGCGCGAGCCCCGCCGCGGCCCCGCCCCCTGCGCGCGCGCGGCCGGCGATGGGCGCCGCGGGACCCGCGTGCGCGGCGCGCGAGCCGCTGCCCCGGGAGCCGCCGCTGCCCCGGGAGCCGCCGGCGCGCTCCGTGCTCCGGCACGTGCGGCTGGAGAACCTGGCGGCGGGAATGAGCGGCGGCGTCCTGTCCACCCTGGCGCTGCACCCGCTGGACCTCGTCAAGATCCGCTTCGCAGGTGAGGCCGGACCCGCCGCGCCCCCGCCGTCCTGCGCCACAGACGCACCGGCGTGCCCGAGCCCAGCCCGGGACCTGCCTGGACCCTGCCCCATTCCGCGCCGCTCTGCCGGCCCCGGCAGCCCCGCGGCTTGGAATAAACTGGCCGTAAGCCCAAAGACACGGTCTCCCATTCTCTATCCCGTTCTATTCCCGGGTAGGGCTGTGGAATGTGCGCTGTGCCCCGAGCTGTTCCCGGGCAGAGCTGAGAGCTGCCAGCCTCTTCCCCCCTTCCGTGACCACCGGTGCAGAGGACACCGGAGCGCTGCCTGCTGCTGACAGCCTTGTCCCAAGCCCACGTTCAAAGTTCGCCTTTATGCCGCCCATTTCCAACACTCGAAGCGTAGCGGTGGTTTTGGAATAATCTTGGTTGTTAACAATAGCGGTTTTGCAGAAAACTCTTAACTAGGTTGTTTTTCCACGGGTGACTTCTCTTGACACGGTGACTTCTCTTGACGTTTCTGCTTGTTTGAGAAACTTGTCATTTATCATATTCTCTTTCAGCGGGGTTGAAACATTTTACTATATATTTGTTTTCTTAGATAGACACATGGATGTTTTAAGATCTCAAAGCCAAACTATGACAGAGACGTTTCACAGAATGGAAAGTATTGCATGTCCTAGTTGGGCACATCCTGGGCTGCATTATGAAAAGCACAGCCAGCAGAAGAGCTCTTTTTTCTCTATTTTCTATTTGTAGGACTGGATGGGAAGTACTGTGTCTAGTTTGGGGCTCTCCCAGACAAGGCAGAGGCAGTGACACACTGGTGTGATTCCAGTGGAGGCCACCAGGCTGGTGAAGGGGCTGGAGCACATGGCATAGAACAGGCTGATGGAACAGGATCAGTTTGGCATCAGAAAGGAAGGGCTGAAGGGAGCTAAAATTGCAGTCTGTGACAATGTTATTGGAAGACACAGAGACGGTAAAGCCAGATTCAGATGGTTAATGAGACGTAAAGGAACAGGCACAAGCATGAGCGTGGAAAATTCTAGTTATTTTACTGTGAGAATGGTCAAACACTGGAAAAGGTTGCCCAGAGAAGCTGTAATCTCTTCAGCCATGGAGACATTCAGGAGTCAAGTGGTTATGTCCCTAAGTAACCAGATCTAATTAGATCTGGTCTGAGTACAGGTCTGGATTAGGTGGCTTTTGGAGGCTGCATACTTTCACATGCTTCTTTGGTTTGAAAATAACAATTCCCATGTTTTGTCTTCAACCCGGGAGCAGGAGCTGATATCAGAAATGGATGTTGTGAATATTCTTGGCAGCATCATTGGCAGAAAGACTTGCATTCGTGTCACTGATTTCCCATGTTATTTCATATGTTTATCAACTTGATCTAGTGTCTGTCTGCATGGTAAAAAAATTCCCAAATATCCTTGGGAAAGGTCTAGCAACATTTATTCAGGAAGGAGAAAAGAGGTGTTTGTGTTCTAGTTCTGAGTGCTTGTCAAGGTGTTAAGGCTTTGTCACACTCTGCTCAGCAAAATAATTTTGTCTTTAGTGCTGAAGTCTGTCACAGTGTGCAGTACCAGACACAAAGTTCAAGGGGAATGAGTAATAAATGTGGCACTGAACAGAAATGCCTGTTTACCAGGATTAATTTTGATGGGGTCACAAAAACTACATTTCTTGTAAAACTTTGATATCAATTTTCACTGCAATTGCAGTCTAGCCATATGTCTGTATTAAGAATGAAAGCTGCTGCAATGTTGGCATCATAGAGTAATTTAGGTCAGAAGAGAGTTAAGGAGTTCACCCCCTACTCAGATAAGCTCTGCTTAGATCAGTTTCTTCAGTCTTCTGTATTGGATTTTGAGTAGCTCCAAAGATGATCTTCAGGCTACTTGTTCAAGTATTTGGCCACTGTGCTGGATAAAGAGTTCTGGTCAGAATTTCCTATATTTCAGCTTGTGTCTGTTATCTCTTGTCATCTCACCATGGACTATATCACATATGTCATCAGTAATCAACTTACTCCCTTGCTGTTATGGTAGTAGCAATAGCAGTTACCACTCCAAGCTTTGTGGGCATCCGTGTTCTACATGATCTGTCAGACAAAAACTTGTGAGTTTTCTTTATTGTTGAAGTGTCATTTTCTGAATATTTGGACATCCAGCTGTTAGGTTATTAGGTGGGAGAGGAAACCTTTGAGTATTCTGGGAAAAATTGACTTAGGAATCAGTAAGATACGACCCATTGCTTTATAGAACATTTTAAAGAGAAGATTTGAAATTAAGGGTTATTATTTGGGACTTGTCTAAACAACTTAGAGAAACATGTCAAGGATCCTATATCACTTTTTTTCCCCTAAGTTCTTCAACTCTAGACTTACAAAGCTGCAAACCCCAACTCTTACAACTTGTGAAATAATACTCTTGTAATACAGTTGATCAGTTAAGTTTCACGTTGATTTATTGCTTGCTTAAGAGGCTGTAGACTTCCATGCTGACTTGAACAGTTGAACTTTATGGGTCCTGGAAGGTTTTCAGTATAATTTCTTTCTTTCATAGTAAGCGATGGATTGGAGCTGAGGCCCAAGTACAATGGGATTCTCCACTGTATGAGCACTGTCTGGAAGCATGAAGGACTTCGAGGCTTGTATCAAGGGGTAACTCCAAACATGGTGGGAGCAGGGGCTTCCTGGGGTCTTTACTTTTTCTTGTAAGTAGAACCATAAATGTGTCACACCCTGCACAATGTAGTGTTCACATATACACAGCATCCTCTTTGTGAGGTACAAAAATGTGCTAGGTGACTGACAAACTTGTCATTCTGTTAGCTAGTCCAGGTCTGTTAATGTTTGTTGTGATTTACTGTTCTAGAATTTAAGCAATTTGAATCAAGAGACCTGTTCCTTTGTCTGGTACAGTGCATTCCCTTGATGCTGTGAAAATACTAAGGAATTTGGGAGGTAGTGGTGTTATTCATAAAGAATTCTCTAAAAGTGCCGATACACTGTTCTTAAAACCTTGTGAAAAGCAAGAATCTAAACTGGCTTCTTAAAAGTTGAAGAGAATGAAGTTTTAGTAGAAAACTAAATGTTTCTTTTTAATCATTTTAACGACAGTTTTTTTCACTGTTTTTGTCAGTTGATGGACTTTGCTTTTAAAGCCCGTTTTTAATATTTACTTTATTAACTGTTACTATGACCTGATTTATTGCTTATCTCTATTAATTGGAACATTTTAGGGAGTGTTTTAGTTAGGGACATTTTAGTTAGCTGGCATGCCTATGCAAAGCTCATTTGTCAGTTATCTAGACTCTGTTATTGTTGTACTTCAGTCCTTAAACTTTGCTGCAGATTGCTATTGAGACTTCATCTTCAGTTGACAATTTCTTAATTCACAAAGGTAGCAAACTGGATCAAGAGAAGAAAGCTCAGTCTGTCTCTGAGCTAGAGAGTAGATACCTAGCACTGTGGCTTCCAATAAACTTATTTCAGAAGTTAATTCTTCATCTCTAATTAATTAATGATGTTTTTATATATTATATTATATATAATACATAGTAACTATATATTATGTAATATGTAATTTTTATTATATATTTTATATATGTAATTATATATCATTATATTAATGTGTATTAGTTATATATTTATATATAAGTATATAATGTTACATTATATTAATCTGTATTTTAAAAATACATATTAAATATATAATTTATTGATTTTAATATGCAGTCCAATTGATACTGACAGTTTAATTATACAATTTAAATATATATTACCATAGTACACTTTAAGGAGCTAACTGCTCAGAGACCAATTAATCAATTAAACAAAGGTAGTTTGGATCCCTTTGCTTCAGAGGCTGTGTACCACCATGATCTTAAGTCAGGTATGTCATTCTGGACTTGGATTTTTTGTGATGTAGGTCTGTTTTCACCTTTACTAAATTATGTTGCATATTTTCCAGTTACAATGCCATCAAAGCTTACAAGAAGGAAGGGAAGATGGAAAGTCTCAGTGCAAGCGAGCACCTAGTGTCAGCTGCAGAGGCTGGTGAGGTTAAATGCAAAGATTAATGTTCCCTTGTAGCCTTTCCATATACTGCTACCTGCCTTTCTGTGTCAGGGCAGCTTTTCCTTACAGGTGGCAAGTGTAAATGTTCCAGTCCAAATGCAATAGTTTGTTGTCTGTAAATAAAACAAAGATGTCTAGCACAAATAGATGGGTCACTGTGGTCCTTCAGTTTTGTGCAGAATTAGCAGTTGTCAAAATGTCTTTTGCCCTTGTTTTCATTCTGTATAAGCACTTTCCATATTTAGTACTGTACTGGGTCCCAAAATGTAGAAATCTGCTGCCATCAGATTGTTAACTTGTTAAAAGTTTAGTGCTTGGAAAGAGGGCAGCCTACTGTATCATGGAATGGTTTGGGTTGGAAGGGACCTTAAAAAAATAATCTAGTACCAACCGTCTGTCTTTGGCTGGGACACCTCCCACTAGACCAGGTTGCTCAAAGCCCCATCCAGCCTGGCCTTGAACACTTCCAGAGATGGGGCATCCACAGCTTCTCTGGGCAGCCTGCTGCAGTGCATCACCACAGTCACAGTAAAGAATTTCTGCCTCATATCTAATCTAAACCTACTCTCTTTCATTTTGAATAATTCCCCCTTGTCCTGTTGCTATGTGCTATACAGGCAATTTGGAAAACTTTTTACTAGGATTTTGTAGCATTCATTTAATTTTGAAATATAAGGCATATTGTTTGACCTGAAATACAGTAATGGATTCTGCTACAATCGTATTTTCAATAAACTACATAGCTGTAACAGGTTGTTTCTATTAGCCTGTCAATATTATTAAGCAAATTTCTCATCACTGTGGTGCCATTAAGTTTTGAATTATTGTATATGGAAGAAAAGCTCGGATAATTGGTGGTACATTAAGAAATTACATTTCCTGTCTACTTCAGATTACGCTACTAACTGAAGAATGAAGCAGAAAAGGGGATGTATCAGGAATATGCGAAAATACATGTGCCCTGCACAAGTACCCCCAGCAGGAGTGAATTGGACTTGACTGTGGGCTTTGAGGGGGGAGAGAGGGAGCAATAGAGGGCATAAATTTCACCTGTTTTGAACAATATGAGTACTCTGGTAGGAGAAGTAGTTTTGGGTAAGCCTGTGTTATATTGGATTGAGCAAACTGGGACAATCTGTGGGGTTGGCATAACAATGAGTCTAACTTCTTGTGTTCTCAGGAGCCATGACTCTCTGCATTACAAACCCAATTTGGGTAACCAAGACTCGACTTGTGCTACAGTATAACGCTGGCGTGGATCCATCCAAGCGGCAATACAGGGGAATGTTTGATGCTCTTGTAAAGATATACAAGACAGAGGGCATACGTGGCTTATATAAGGTAATCACATTTAAGAAAAATTCCAGGATTGCCTGGCATCACCCAGTAGCATGGTGAAACTTCTAAATATTTGTCTACAAAAAAAAAGAATTTGTAATAGCTCACTTTCGTTTTGTGAGTCTTTCCCATTGAAGAACTGCAGCAAAAGGGCTTAGTCCGAAGAAAAGCCATTATACTGTTGATGAACTGCTTTGTAATTGTTTTGAATCTTCCTATAATTAAAATTCAGATAAGCAGGGCAGCAACAATGTAACCTATGTTGCTGGTAGCACTTCCTTGCATTTTATCCCTTATCTCTGTATTTCTGACATCTTCTGGAAGATAACATACTAAAGTATCTGCTAATTTTTTCTTCCACAATGGATAGTTTCACAACTGTTTATTTGCCTTCTGGTTATTGGTGTCTGTAATCTGTCAGCTCTGGATACATTAAATTTGCAGACTTCTAAATATGGTCTGCATATGTGTGGGTTTTTTGTTCCCTTTAATTTAGGGAAACAGATGGCAACAAGATTTGGGCTTTTTGCCTCCTCCTCCCTTCAGGTCATGACATCAAGATGCATTCATCAGTGCTTGGAACTTGTGAAGAAACTTATTTTAGTTCAGTCTGGCTCTTTTCCTGCAAGTAATGCTGCAGAATCGTAGAATGGCTTGGGTTGGAAGGGATCTTAAAGATATTCTTGTTGCAACACCCCTGCTTTGGGCAGGGGCACCTTCTACTAGCTCAGGCTGCTCAGAGCCCCATCCAGCCTGGCCTTGATCACTGCCAGGGATAAGGAACAAGACCACTTTTTTCTTAGAAATTGTCCTGATTACTAAACATTAACTTCTTTTATTTTCAGTGAAAAGTGTGATCTTTCCTATTCTCTAATACTTGTGGGCTTTATGGCAATGAATGCCATATTCTAACACCAGGAACAAGGCACCTTACTTATTCCTAAATTGAAATTGTCAGGATTTCTGATTTGCCTGCCTGGATGTCTGCTCTGTTCCATGTAGATAAGTTCTGATTTCTTGGATCTGTTAGGTTTTAAGATGTCCTTCCACCCTTCTTTTCAGATTATTCGTGCGTGTAGCATGTGTCGCCTTTGGCACTAGACACTTCTTTGTACTGTTAATCTGCAAGTGTGGGACTAAAGCAGCTACTTCCTTTGAAAGAGCAAATTACTTGCTTAAATCTGCAAAGAAGGTGACCTAAATAGGTCCTGAGTGACCTACATAAGTGTGCACACCGAGCAACTTCCATTTGATGTCAGAACTCTCTCAACCTTGTCTATACTGGAGAAAAAGGCACCCCTCTTCAGGTGGCTCTTTGACTTGTACATACTTTAGCCATCCTCCATTTCAGTGTTTGGGGAGTTTTTATTTTTCTTGCTCTATTTGAAATTATACAGCTAAAGCTTTGTTAGTTGCCCTGAGTCACAGGAGTTGTAGTACATACAATTATCTTCTTTTTCTCATAATCTTCATTTCAGGTAGCATTCCTTATAGCAAATAAGGGGATCTCAGGGGATCATGGTAGAGTAAATGAAGGGATCTCAAACAGAACAACTGTCTCAGATAGAATAGGAAATAAAATATGGAAGAAGTTTCTTTCTGAGATTTGTCTTCTAAAGAATGGTAATTCTGACCAAGTGATTCAATATTTATTGCACAGATGCTGTAACTGATCTGAGCAAATCCTTTCAGTCTTTTTAAGTACAAACTGGTAATGTCAGGCTACATCAATCTTTCTAGCAGGGATCAAAGCTGTCTTTATTAGCTTTGCTGGGTATTGATTGTTCATCAAATATAGTTTAGTTTGTCTGAATCTGGGTTTCTCAGTAAGTTGTTCCTCTTGAACTTGGCCTAAATCTGAATAGGCAGGAGGATTCTCCTTCACTCATTATCCCAGTAATCATCCAGTCAGTAATCTTCCACACCCTCCATCCATTGGGCTTTATCTTTTGGCCTCCATCCCCCTTATGACTGGGGCCAGAGCTGCTCTGCTGCACACCAGGCTGAATTAAAATCAGCTTGGGGTTATATACTTTAAACACACCCATGGATCTGCTGGAGATCTGAGCTCTAAAAATTACTTTGCTGTGAAGTTAAATGTCATGCAGCTATCTTCATGTTATGAGTGCTGTGTTGTTCTTTTCGAGCATAAGGTGGGAGTGACCAAACATGGTAAAATAGTTGTAAGATTGTAGGATTGGTGATTTTAGGAAAACATAAAATACCTCTGAGCTCTTGAGAAACTGTTGGATGTGTAGTCTAGAGTGACTAACTACTGAGATATCAGTCAGGAATGCAACTAACATGCCTCATGGTCTCCATATTTCTGTATGTGCATTTTTTTATTCTTTTATTGAGGATATAGAAGCAACAGTTGGAAATAGAGCAATGCTTAATAAACAGGAATAAAATATACAGGAAATGTAGAAGATTTAAGGAGATTGAAGTAAAATCCAGGTTCATCAAGACTGAGAATAATAATGTAGTATGCTGACAACAGCATAAGTCATGACAGTAATGTGTGCTTGTTACCAAGTGAAATATATTTGGACACTTCTGTGTTGTTATTTCATGTTTGGTAGGCAAGATTCTGTGCTCTTGGGCTAAAGGACTTCTGGCCCCTCAATGGTTAAGGCACTTAGTTCTCTTTATTTTGCAATGCTTTTGCTTCTGTTATTTTTCTTCTTGTAAATATGAAGCTTGTAAGCTTTCTATATCTTTGTACACAGCAAAATCTGTGGAGATTTGGCCATCTTGATTTTAACTTAAGTTGCATGTTGTACATGTTCTGAGCCTAAGTGGCTTTCACATGAAGGATGGTAACATTTTTCACCATGAAGGAAACCAGGTGCTCATGCCAACTTCAGTATCTGTTCTGCACAAGGTTTCAGAGCAGGGCACTCAGATACTACAGGTCTCTGACACACTGAGAGCCCAAAAGAAAGCAACGCTGGAGAGATTACAAGGGGTATTTGCTGCATTCTGTTGAAACATACAGCAGGGGCTGTTCTGGCTTGAGTGCCTTCTTTGCCAAGAAGCATTAAGTTTTCCAGTGTGTACATTTGCCTGTGTTTCTTTTTATTGTGATGGGTAACCTTTGAAACACTAACCAACAGGACATTTTTTTCTTGTCACGGATTTTCAGCACTTAAAACGCTTTAAGCCAACTTTAAAATATTTCTTTATTCCCACTCCCTGCTGCTCAGAATTACATCCCATTTAAATTTCTAATTACATATTTAATTTGGTCGACTGTTCTAATCCTTTAAAAGAGAATTCAAGCAGGACTTCTTTGAGAAATCAAATTCATCTTGTCATGCCTTCATGGCAAAAATCTTCTAAAGATATATTTCAAATATTAAAATAAAAATAACAAGAAATACATTAAGTTATTATAAAATGTATCTTTACAGTCATATTATGGATCAAAATAAATATTAAATATCAAATTTTCTGGCAAGAACGAATTTTGTATTAAATTATTCTGAGAATAAGAAAACAGAATATGTTTCAAAAACTTTCTCATCCAAGATATTTCAGTGCTGTGAAAAAATCAATTTTGCTTTGAAACATTTTCCATAAGAATACATTGTTTTCTATGATCAATAGAAACCTGGGTCAGCTCCTATTTTCCTGAGGCACATTGGCTGACAGTTGTCTCACTCCCTTCCTGCATTTTTTAATATTGGCCCAACATTAAAAGTCCCTCAGTCTTTAGAAGCTTTTCTCATCAGCACAAGACTTAAAGCATGCTGGTATTTGTTTATGAAGTACAACCAGTAGATGCTTTAGGGCTCTTGGGTGCAAGTTATCCAAATCTTCTGGCTTAAGTTTAAGAGTTTAGCCCTCTTAAAGGTTGTTCAACATTCTTTTTTTGTTGGCAGGGAAAGTATTACCTCATTCTTCTATGAAATAAATACATCCTTCTAATTCTTTCCAAGTAGAGAACAATTACTTCCACTGTCTTTTATTGGTTTCACTGTCTAATCACTGGAGATGTTTGTGAAGATTTTCCCTGCTATCACTGTCCATGAGTTTCATACTGTTCCTTTTTTTGCTGACCCAGGTAATTTTTTCTTTGACATTTTTAATAATTTTTTTTCTACTCCTTCTGTTTTTTATATTTTATTTTCTTCTCTGATCCAGGATTTCTGAAAGCCAGAGTTGTCCTTTTCCCTCTATTTGGGCCCTTTGGCTTCAAACTTCACTTTGTCCTTAAAGCTGACAAAATATAGATATGTGGTTTAATTCCACTTGTTCTTATTTGGGGAAGCTTTTTTTTTCTGTGCCTTTCACAGCTCTTAATGCATTTCATCAGTTTGTAGTCACTGATGGTGAGTTCATGACCATATTTCCTACTGTGAGAAGAAATTTATCCTCATGTATTAAAGAAATTCTAAAATATTGTTTCCTGAGTGACTGAAAAACTTTAAAAATCTATTTGTAGCATTTGGAAAATTTGGAAAGCTGATCCTTGATCTGGTATTTTATGTATTATCCATGCATTTTTTTATGCCTGCTGTAGTTCTAGTTGTTTGGGGGTTTTCTGCAATTTTGGAGTTTTATTATTTAGTCTTGTTGGCACTACTTCAGTGGACTCCTGGGATCCCTTCTCTGTTTTGCCTTCTCCAGGCTTTTGATCTTATATTGATAAGTCTTTATTAAACATTCTGGGCTTCCCTTTTAGTCTAACACAGAGTTTGGCATCTGGGCATATTTTAAAATTCCTTTTCCTTGCCAGAATGGATCATAGGAAATAAAATTATTCTTTTCTTTTTTTTTTTTTTTTTTTTTTTTTTTTTTTTTCTTTGTTTTTTTGAGTGCTTTTAATCACATTTTGATCACTTAGTCCCTTATAATTGTCCCCCAACAGTTTGCAGGAAGCTTTTGAGCCCCTTTCTGGCCATGATGATTATTCCCTCATTTATTTGTGTTTTCAAAAAGAGAATTATTGCTTTTCAGAACCCATGCAGCTGGAAGCTCATTTCAATGGAGCTATTCCTGCTCATGGGGGAACTCCTGCCTTCTCATTCTTGTGGAGCTACTTCAGAAAGTACCTGTTTTCCCCCTTTGTTTCAACTTTTTTGAAGCTAAAGGTTGATGTATATTTTCATGTGTTTGTGTGTGTAAGAAGGGCAGTGCTGGAGCATCTCACTCTGTTCTCCCACAGGGACATGGTGTGGTGGTGGACATGGCAGTGTCAGGTTCATGGTTGGACTTGATAATCTTAAAGGTCTTTTCCAACCAAAAGGATTCTGTATAGACACAAACCTTTTTAGTGTAGAAATGTATATAGATATATATCTCATAGACACACATTTATGTGGAGACACACATGCAAACACATACATATCTGTTTCCTGGGCTCAGTCACAATAATTTTTTATACCTCTGCTCCTGATGGCCCTTCTCTGGGTTGCCAGCATCTGTCATTGCTTTACCAGTCTCAGGTGGGAGCCAGACCCCTCAGTCTCTGCAGTGGGGCAAGCACTGAGCAGCACATTTGCAAGACCACAGCTTGATTTGTGATCTTGCAATCCTAATCTGTGTTACCAGCTTGTGCTCTGTCAGGTGGAGTCCCTGGGCCACTTGTTTTATCTCAGTGACTCAGTTTAGGCTGTATATCACAAAAGTAGCATTTATTAAGTGTTTGTGATGCCTGCCTTTAAGAATATCTGAGTCAGACTGCAGCAGCTGGACAGGCACAGTCTGCACATTAAGGGAGGACAAATGTAGGTGTGTGAGCTGTGCTCTGTCAAGTTATTTAGGTTTTGTGTATTGCCCTTTAACCTTGTTTTATCCTTTCTTTAGGGATTTGTGCCTGGTCTGTTTGGAACATCTCATGGAGCACTTCAGTTTATGGCCTACGAGGATTTGAAAGAGAGATACAACAAGTACAGAAACAGAGTATCAGATACAAAATTGGTATGATGCTTGAGAATTAAATTATGTTGGGGCATGTAAATAAATAGAAGTTATTCCATTTGTCAGGTTATACAGCAGCCAAATGTACAAAGTGTTGGTACATTAATTGAAATGCAGAATATATAGAAGGAAATAATAGCTTCTCACTTTTTAGGAACAAGCAACTGTCTCTCGCTGTTTTTTGAAACCAACTTCTTATTTTGACAGGTGTTTTGAGAATTTTAGAGGAAGGAATGAGGGGTTTTTCTTACTTTGTGGACCCAGAGGGGGTGGTATTAAATGCTGGAAAACTGGGTGCAAGTTGGGCAAAGGTAGCCACTTTAGGAAGAAGTGTTTCTTTTGATGGGAATGAGAAATCACAATATATGTTTTACAGTCAATTACTTGTAGCAATGCATGTAGTAATCACAGACATTTCTTTTAATGTGTTGTATTACAAGGAGGAAAAATCTAGAGAATTGTTTGGTTGTACATTTAAAAATCGAATACGATTTCGGGAACTGGCTAATTTAAACCACACCTAAGGCAAGCCTGACAATTTTTGTTGCTTTTAGAACACTGTGGAATACATAATGATGGCAGCTGTATCCAAAATATTTGCTGTGGTAGCAACATATCCCTATCAAGTTGTGCGAGCTCGTCTTCAAGACCAGCATAACACATATTCTGGGGTGTTTGATGTGATCCGCAGGACATGGAGGTAGGTGTGCAATACTAAAATTTTGCCTGTTGGAAACTGAGTTTTACAGAATCAGAGCTGCCTTTACTGGCTTCTGTGCTGACTTGCAGAACCAGTACAGTTCAGAGCAAACAAAGTGTTAGTTGTACAAATTCATACTGTGCAAGATGCCACCAACAGCAGTGAGCTGAGGAGACAGGAGGGGATAGGAGAGAGTCAGTGCCCCCCTGCAGGTTTCTGTTGTTTGTTCTGTCTGCCTTCTCTCTTCTCCAGCAGATTTCACAGGCTAAAGAATAACATTGTCATGGCCAGTTTGGGACACTAAATGAACTTGAACTGCTTTAGCTTATCACATAGGACATTGTGCTGCTGGGAGTTGTGGCTAATCCAAATTGCTGGCAAGGTGAAGTGAGCTAGCCAGAGCTGATTATACTGATGTCCCTGGGTTACCCTGGGGCCTGACTGCCTTTGTAGTCTAGTCCCAGCTTCCTGTAGCATCTTGGGAGACCTGTGACCTCACACCTGTTCATGTCTTCTCACAAGCCTTCCCTGAGCTCCACAGTACAGGGGAGAGTTGTCACACAGACCTGTGTAGTTACTGAGGGTGGCCACTCTGCATGAGCATCCATTGCTTTGGGCAGTGCTGGGTTGCAGCATTGCTGGAGAGATGGGAATGGAGTACTGGGCAATGAAGAGGTGCCAGCTGAGTAAGTGACTGAGGCTGTCTTGTTCCAGGAGCACCCCTGGTTCTGAGGCTGTACAGCCATTTTGACTGGAGGCAATTTAGAGCAAAAATAGCTCTGATGTGTCAGTGCTGTGCCCTTCAGTGCTGCAGGCTAGTTCTGGTGTAGTGCAGCCATTCTGGAGCCACTACTGTGCTCATGATGAAACAAATGTGACTTAGGGAGGGTAGTGTAAACCACACCCAGGCATTTCTCAGGATCTCTGTTTGCTCATCCTTCCAGGTGTCCTAGGCCTGTGAGGCCTGCACCTAAAGAGCTGAGATTTAATGTCTCTGACTTTTCAACAGCCCTAGCATGTCACACAGATTCAAATTGGGTCAAATTACTGTCTCCTTTATTGGCCAGTAGAATCAAAATTCTGGAAGGAGTGCTTAAACTCTCAAAAAATGAATGCTGACTTTTCTTAGTTGTTTAGCCAGTTCTTGTAGCATGAAGAAAGATAGTAAATTGCCTTCTACTTAGACAATACCCACAAAAACACTCAAAGTCTAGGGTAAATAACTCATCTACATAATGCTACTCTATGTAGAAAATGATGGGTTAATCCTTGATGCACTTTAAGCACTGTCTGACATTATTATTTCTAACCATCTCTCAGTGGGAGTGTGAGGAAATAAAATGCCAGGCTTTGTTCTATGATTTTTTTCTGTTAAAAGACATTAATTAAAACATTTTTTTTCTTTAAAGGAAAGAAGGTCTTCATGGATTTTACAAAGGAATTATAGCTAATGTGATCAGAGTGACTCCTGCCTGCTGTATTACCTTTGTAGTTTATGAAAATGTGTCTGGATTTTTACTTGGTTTTAGAAAAGAAAATAATTAAAGCTATGAACTTGTGTTCCTAGGAAGGAATCTATCCTTTATTTTTTATATTTATAATCTGGGAGAAATTTAGTTCAGCAGTCTTCTTTGACACTGTGAGTTGATCTGGTATTTTGAGGAAAGAATGTAGAGACAATAAACCCTGCCAACATCTCTCCTGTTGAATGTTCCTGCATTGCTGCCTTCCTCTCTGAATCAGCTGTGTCTGCTTGAAGCAGATGTCTGCAACTGTGAAATAATACTGCTGTGACTGGGTGAAGGCAGCTGCACAGCAATTCCTTTCATCCTGGCCTGCCTGGAATAATCCACTAAGCAGTTTCAGCAAGTCTCAAGATAATAGTTGGTGAGATTCTGCTCCTGCACAACTGGAAAATTTCATATGAAAGCAGTCCTGGGGCCTGTCAAAACTTTCTTAAATCTCTGAGTGTCATTAAAACAAGGAATGTCTGAATTCACCTCTGTGTTATTTGTCAGATTTTAGGGTATGGAATGCTCCAGACTCTGTTGCTCATCCAGCACAAAAATGCTGCCTCAGTGGGGTGCAGTTTGGAAACTGAAATTGCTTTTTTTAAAAACAGCTGTCCATTCTTGGGTTTGAATAATTGCAAGTCTGATGAAACTCAGCTCTTGTCTGTCATACCAAGACAGACTTGCACTGTGGTTTTTAACTTGGTTTTAGCAGCAGACCAACGTGCTAAAAGTGCATGCATTGTTGGCCACTTAATTCATTTTCTCTCCTTTTCATTCTCTCTCCATCTCCCACTGTGCCAGAGTCTGTCTCCATTAATGGTACAGCTGACCAAATATTACTAAGCAAATGCAGCATATTTAAAAGTGGGCTTACATTTTAAACATGAAGATTTTTTTCTAGTAATCCCATAGTGATTGAACCAATGTAAGTAACAAATAGGACCACACTTACTTTCAATAATATTCTCTGGGGAAAAAAAAATCTTCTAGTCTTAAAAAAATCCTGTGCACAGGACTTTCTTAAAAAAAGCAGAACAATTCATTGATATCTTCTGATCTGGTTTAAGGAAAAAATTGTTAATATATTGATTGCTAAATTACTGATAAATTAAATTATAGTACATCTCTGTAAATTTGTATAATAATTATGGGGTTTTTCCACACCAATAATTGCCGTCAAGGATATGTACTTTTTAGAGTTTTGGTTTTGGTGGTTTGGAAAAAGAAAAGACATTACTGACCCTAACATCTGCCTTCTCTTATTGGTAAGAAGATATTAAGTGTCTAGTAAGTATCATTTAACTAGGAAATAAGTTAGCAAAGGCTATCCAACAGTTGAGGAGAAATCATCAGTTACATAGGGAGCAGAACAATTAGAGAAGTTTCCTGTTTAATCAGACTAACCTAAAGCAGAAAGAGCATTTTTAAATAAAAATTCAGCAGATTAGGGACTCAGTTTAAATTTTAAGTTAAAATCTGGAAAGCTACAGAAACTACTCAGTATTTTGAATCTTCATTCAGTGATCCATTTGTTTGTTTTTGTAGCTACTGTTGCCACATACCACATTTAGTGTATTACTAACTTATTAATAATTTACACTTTCTCTTCCACAATCCCATCCCCTCTAGTGATGGAGTTTTTGATCTCATCAGAAATAATAATCTCGTCTGGGGCCAGTATGGCTGGCTTTGGTTTTTATTACGGAAGGTTCTGTGTGTATTTAGCTGAAGATAAATTTACTGGAAGTTTACCATGTAAATTATGTAGATCTATAACAGCAGCTTCTGCCTTTGGAGGGTGCTTACTGGAGTTGGTGTGTTTTTTGGTACACAGAATGAATTTAATGGGACACTGAGTTACTACCACCCAGGGTCCAAAACATATTGTGAAGACACATGAAAATGTCATAAAAGAGAGAAAGCTGTGCATGTATTACCCTGGATTGGTGTGCTCTGGGCCCAGAACAGCTTCCTATGCCTCAGGATAAGTGCAAAGACAGGCTGGGAGTGTGGGCACAATCACTCACTGTGTGTTAGCTGGCGTTCTGTACGTTCACACCGCAGCTCAGCTCATAGTGACTTGTTTGTGTTCAGATACCTTGAAACCATCACCCAAGCCAGTGAAAACATTACAGTTCTTCAGGGACAAAATACCAGCTGTGTAACTTGCTGGCTTGCAGCAAATCTCACACACCATCTTGCAGTTGGGCAAGCCCAAGTGCTCCCCTCACTGCAGGTGTCCTCCCCGGGTATCTGCAGCAACAGCCACAGGCAAGAGCTGCCCATCTGAGAGATGCCTGGGGGATATCTTGCAGCCTGTTCAGAAAAGAAGATGAGATTTAATTCTAAATAGCTGAAATAAATTCTTTATCTCATCTCAGATTTAATGGGTTTTTTTTCTTTTAATTTCTGGGAAGAGTGGAGATTTTTGCATGTTGTACATGCTTTTCGTGGGATTTTTATTTCGTTAATTAATGTAAAATTGATTTTGTAATTCAAACATGATTATTGTTTCTCTTTAGAATGTGTACAATTTTTGAAAATATTTGAGTATGTACTTCCAGCTTTTAGGAGAAAATACCTAAAACACTGAAGCTTATGGTCTGTTGGCATGATCAGTGTTGTCACTTGTCTAACAGCTGTGAAATTGTTTCACTTTACCAGCTCACTTTTTGAAAACCTAGGCATTTCAACCTGCCTTATTTCTGTATCTTCTGAACTGTTTAATATATCTAGCTTTTAACCAACACCAAAGTGATTCTATGTATCTGAAAGGCTAAATCCAGGAGAATTATTTTATTGGAGCGATGAAATTAAGTGTTGTAACTGTAAAATTATTTAGTGTCTGCATCTTACTAATGAAGACCAGTCATAGATGATACAGTGAAATCCAGTCTGTCAAGAAGCAAGAGAGGGAAGGAGAGCTTAAATAGTCTGGTTTTGCTTGGTTATTCATAATGAGGTATTTAACACTTACCATATTGTCTAGGTCACAGTGAAGTCACCGGGAGTTTGTTGAGAGACAAGATTGTAACAGCAGAGCATCCTATTCAGCAGTCAGCTTTACAGGAGTGAATTTTATGTATGTTTTCTGAAGGCTAAAGCCAGCACCTGATTTTATTTTCTTAGAACTTTATCTATAAAGCCTTCTAAAAAAAATTGTGTATCGCAACACCATGTAAAATACCTGAAACAGATTAATGATCAATAAAATAACCTAGATTTTGGTTTGTAGAAGGTCTTATTTATTTCATACAAAAAGTTATGGTTAATTCTAAAAACGGTGGTGGTATTACATCAAAAAAGAAATGTAAAACATTAGTGAATTTGGGTTTTATATTTGTATTCTAAAATGATTATTATAAAAAGCTTCTGCCATGTGCAAAACAAGACAAAAGCTACAGATGCAAGGCTTTGGTGCCTTTCAGTCCAGTACTTGCATCCAACTCTATTGAAATAAATTCTGAAAAAAATAGTACAAAATTGTTTTAAAAAAAAAAAGGTATTATAAAAAGGGAGGGAAGTTATTTTGGCAGTTCTTCAATGATGATTCGGGAGACTGAATTCCATCCAGTAGAAGCATCTCCCCGTGGATAATCTGAGCACGTCCCAACCCAGATGGCAATATCCACCAAGCCAGCGTTGATCCCTTCACACAGACCTTCCACTGGTTAAAGACAAAAGTCAGGTTACCTCAGCAGACAAACCCTTTGTATTTCACTACTGAAGGTGGACACAAGCACTGAAGAACAGCAGTTTCTTGCAAGCTTGTGCTGTTTAGTTAAATGTGAACAGTTTTAGAATTTTAGAATAATTTCAGAAATAAAAACTATTATGTAGAGATGTGGCAACATCAGTTACAGCCAAGCTGTCCATGCTGCTATTTGACACTCATTGCAGTACCTGAAGCAGATCACAATCCACAGGATGGCTAAATGGGAGGTATACCTGCTGCTATAGATACCCAAATTTACACACTGGGAGCTGGAATATGGCTTTGTACCCCTCCAGACATTTTTCTAGCAGTGATGGGAGGGGGTGGGGGCATAGCCATGCCTGGTTTACAGCTAAGCCCTGTAAAGGTGATTGCCAAAGCTTTTCCACTCCTTAGTCACTGCTTCTGTATAAAGTTCCACTCCTGCTGCCTCACTACCACCACTAGTTGGAGGTGGGGTCATGAAGACCAGCCAGCTCTGCCCCTACGCTGAAAAAAATCCTATAATAGGTCCAGACATGATTTCATGCAGTCATGCAGTATAGGGAGGAAAATGGAGAAAGAGCACAGAATTTACATTCCCTTTTCTTAGTGTCACATCCTCTAATGTTGAATTAATTCACTAATTTGTCTCTGCTAAGCAAATGAATAATTGCTCCCAGGTATTTCAGTTTGGAGGTACTTTTGTGCCCCACCTGAAATCAGAGCAGAAATTGCAAGAGGTATGTCTCATTTTTTGCACAGATAAAATGCAAATACCACTATTTTAAGCCAGGATGACACTGTCTACTTGGCAGTAAGGCTGTTTCTCCATAGGCTAACACAGCACAAAATGTCTCTGTAATCATGTTGTGGCAGAGATCAGTAGACCTGTCTGGACAGAAATCTCTTCCATTTCTATATCTTGGGATGTAAGCACCATGAAAAATAGCACAGCAAGAAAGTACTACTTAATAAATAATTATAATACTGTTACTATCAGTATCTGGCCACTCTTCTGCCTCATTTCAGCCCCCTGCCCTCGTGGGGCAGGTGGCACTCTCTGCCTTTGGTAGCTGCTGCTGCCTTCTACTCCACCTCAGCTCCGCCAGCATACACACCTGAAGAAGTTCTGTGTATGTTGATAGTAGAGTTCAGCTCTGGGCTCCCTTGATCCAGGTATATGATGGCTTCGATGGGCAGTGGCCCAGCACACTCTGCCCCGTTGAAGGTGAAGTACCAGCGCTGGCAGCAGGCGCTCCTGCACTTGAGCCGCAGGGAGCCGCTGAAGAGCACGCGCAGGGCGCTGCTGGAGCGCATCTTGGTGAACGTGCACTCCTGGCAGAGACAAAGGGGCTTGCTGCAAACCTGCCTCTCTGCCTGCTTGTTTTCTATGTATTTATATGTAGCACACAGATTAGGAATATACATCAAGGTGTTTTGGCTATTCTCTTCAGTCCCCTCTGGGGGAAAAAAAAAAACCAGAGCCTGGAAAATCCCTTGTGGTGCAAAGATGCAAATCAAAACAGTGCCTCGTAGATGGCAAAGGAGAAATGGATTATGGAAATTCTTGACTTTATTTTGATAACACCTGCTGTTAAATTGGTAGCCTAGTTACCTTCTGGGATTTATGTAAAGGGAAATAAGCTCTCTGAAAGCTGCACTCAAGCCAGAGAATCACACCATCATAAGGATTGGAAGCCACCTCTGAAGATCACCCAGTCCAACCCCCAAGTCCTTGCATGATAAGACAGCACAGTTTCTGCCTCTGCTAACAGAAATCCTGAAGTTAACAATTATCACAAAACTTCTGAGAAGTTTATACCCAATAAAATGAAATGAAAAATAAATATTTTGAGGTTTTTAGTGGTTGTTAACCTGTCTTCAAAATGCTGGATATCATGGGGAAAAAAAAAAAAAAGTAGGGACAGTTCTGCAAGTAGAAGGCAGTGACATGAGTTGACTGAAAAAGTTGATTCTCTAGCCACAGCACAGCAGTTAAACTGCTATAATCACTCTGGGCTTTGCTTCAAAGCTGGGATTGAGCAGGGATAAAGTTTTACACTCAGGGCTGCAGTGGAGGACAGACTGTTTGTGTTAGTCTGGGTGACACTGGCAATTCTGCTCCTGAGCAATGCTGATCCTTTGCAGTAGCATCCTGCAACTGAGTTTCAGTGAACAACCACTTTGAAGCAAGAGTTATAAAGATGGGTACAATTAACAGATTAAAGGTGCTTGTTCCTTCTTAGGATTGAAATGGTAAAAACCTTGCCTTGTTTTGGGCAAGCTAGAGGTCCTTTTTGGTACTGTGACTTTCAGCCTTATAGTTACAGATCTGGTCTACTAAATGTACTCTTACACCAGCTTCAAAACTCTTCTGAAACCCTATTCCAGAAATGAAACAGGCAGATAGCTGAAGCACAGCTGAGAGGAATCTGAAGTAGCCCAGCCTTTGAGAAGCTCACCCTTGCATGCAGGAGCTCTGTGAGGCTGGTGCTGCCCAGCTCCCAGAGAGCAGAGCCTGCTGTGGTTGGTGCAGCCCCTCCACTCACCGCGATCTTGCCCAGGTCGATGCCGTAGTTGAGCGCGCTCCACGAGCACTGCTTGAAGTTGGGTGTCCAGGGCTCCTCGACGCTCTCCCGCATGCACTCGCCCTTCTCCCCTTTCAGCCCGTCCCGGCCCGGGATCCCGGGGGTCCCAGGGATCCCGTTGGCTCCTGGGTTTCCATCCCGTCCAGGGACACCACTGGGGCCTTGTAAGCACATGCCGTTATACTGGAAGACAGAACAGATCCCGCTGCTTCCATCCCTTAACTCTGAGGCTAACCAAGTCAAACACAAATGAG
Source organism: Muscicapa striata striata (assembly GCA_030060385.1). Lineage (NCBI taxonomy): Eukaryota > Metazoa > Chordata > Aves > Passeriformes > Muscicapidae > Muscicapa > Muscicapa striata. Next base: position 5,129,173 of record JAREIS010000090.1, read on the forward strand.
TAACAACAAAACACAAACCCCCTGCTGTGCCACAATGGGCTATTTCTGGGAAAATAGTTCCACAGAAGAAAAATAAAGGAAGAATTAATTTTCAAAGATAAGCAGTGCCAGTCGAATTTGCTGTAAAATAATCTTATTTTAACCTTTATTAAATTAAAAGATGCATAAATCCTAGAATTAAAAATTTACCTAGCCCAAGAACTAAAACCTGTTGGAAAACCTCAGAAGAGTCAAAACATTTCAATACAGAAACAAAAAAAGAAGTGACATGTTAATAGTTACTTTCTCCTAACCCACCATTACTTGTCTATGCTAATAAATTTTCAGTATTCTTTTTCCTTTTTTTTTTTTTTTTTTTTAAAAGAAATTTTCCATTTCCTAGAGAGCAAAGGTTAATGACACTTTTCTTCTGTCACTTCTCTGGTACACAAACACATCATGATAATCAAGCCCCACAATTCAGACTCTATGCACACAAAAGGATAGTGATATAGATATGGGAATATCCATATCCATGGAACAAAACTGAACTCAGCTGTTTGTAACAGTGGGAACATATGGGCACACATGGGAGGAGGGCATACTAACATCCTTCCTAACATCACTGTATTAGGAAAGGTCAAATGTTGTTCTCCCAAACCCCATGTTAACACATGTTAACACCTTCACATTTATGAGGTTTGGGATTGCACACCTTGAGAGAAGATTTGTGAAACCCAGAGCTCCTTCCCCAGCAGCCTGAGTTCTGGCATGCAGGAGGAGCACTGGTGTCAGCCAGCACAGAAGTGCTGAGCAGGAACCTGCAGGGGCTGGCCATGGCTTTTACTTCGTGTTCTCTTTCCCATCTGGTGACTGACTGCTTCCTCCAGTCTTCATCCCAAATCCTCACTGATAGGTGTAATTCTGCTCTTCCACTTTCTCACATTTATTTGTCTTCACCTAGTTTAAACTACCCAATCCACACCTGTTTCAAAGAGAAACAGTGCTGCAGCTATTCCCTCTCATGCCAGCCATGCCCCTGTCTGCACTGCAGGAGCTGTAAACTACAGCCCCTGCCCTTTTTCTTTGTCAGACTGGTGAATTGTCTTCACTGAAGCTGTGCCTTTTCACAGGCTCTGGTGCAAAAACCAGCAGAGCCATCACAGGCTTAGCTGGAGCCACACCAAAAGTAAAATCAGTGACTATATGGAGAGGTCTAGTAAGAAGTCAGATGAGGGTGTGATTAATAGTTGCTGGCTTTCTCTCACTACCTTCCCTGAAGAAAACCCTGCTGGCTAAAGGCAGTGGAAATATTGGGATATTTTTATGAAGAAAACCATGTTTTAGAAAAGGTAGCTAAAGAGGAGGCTAGTTGGCAAAGCACACACCAGCCTGTGAGAACAATGCAAGGACATTTCTATTTCACACAGCAACAGTTATCTGGTTTTGCTGTTGCTTTCCCACTGGACTCTATTTGTAGCAGTGACTGACTCTGGCTTTTGCATGTGGTTACTCACCACAGAAATCCTGGATGTGGAAATAGAGAAGAGCTGGGGGCAGGCCAAAGCTCTTGCTTATTGCCCCCATCCCCAGAACACCAAGAGGGGCTGGCCTGCCTGCACAGGGGAGCTGCCACCCACAGCCAGTCAGGGACAGCACTTCAGCCAGGGCACGTCCCAAAAATAAATGGGAGCACAAGAATCACCTGGCCTTTGGGCTCCACTCCAACTAAAATTGTCTGTCTTGCCAAGTCAAGTCTTTTTCTTGCTTTCTTAAGCTGGAAATGCATAAAACATATTTTAAACATCCACTGAAGGCAAGATCCCCCCTTGGTCCTGCCTCCACTCTGCCCTGGCAGGGTGTCTGCTGAAGCAGCCTGTGCAGCTGGGCTGTGCATGAGTCAGCTGCCATTCATTGACCCGCTCTTTGCTGCTCACTCTGTTGCACCCAAAAAGCATCGAGCAAGTTCAAAGAAATGAGGGACCCTAAAATACTGCTAGAAAATGTTAGCTCATCCATGTGTACAGACTCTTTATCCTCAATGCAATTCAATTTCCACAAGAAAAGTGAAAAGGCAATGAAGCAGTGTGAAAGGGAAGGAGCTCTGCTAGCAGTGGTGCTCCCAGCACATCACTTTAGGGGATCTCTCAGGAGATCATGGAAGAAATGGCCATACCACTGATTTTCTATAGAAGGTGAACGGCAGTCCAGCAGCTCACAGAAATACCTTCACATCTGCTTTCTGCATTCCAAGGACTGGAAAATTTCCCTCCTGTCATCTATCCCTGAGACGGGATAGTCCCAATGCATTCAGGTTTTTAGTAGCAATGGAATTGCAAACAGTGGTGTGCATTCCCCGCCGCCAAAGGAAATAATGCATTCATGCATTTTCCAGGGAAAAGTGTGTTGGTTAAGCATGCAGATAGTTTCTCTCATTACTGTTTATCCACTAGCATTTTAGGAGCTAAACAGCAGTTAACTGTTTATGTTGGAAGGATCTAAACAGCATTTACCCCTTGTGCTGGAAGAGCTGTAGGATCTGCGGGGCGCAGAGCGCGGGAGCCAGCTCAGAGCGATGTCCCTGTCCCTGTCCCTGTCCCTGTCCCCCGGCACCGGGCTCCAGCCGCCACCCCGACCCCGGACCGATGGGGAAAGCGCTGAAACACACACCGGGCCGCCGAAACCCTGCGGTTTGTGCCAAAGCCCGTCCAGCGCCTTCTCCGCCTTTTCCTGATTCAGCACAACAAGGGCACAATTAACTGAACCAAGAGATGCCCAGCAGCGCGGGACCGGCGCTGCCCTGCCTGCAGCGGCAGAGTTTTCCGAAAGCCTCGATCTATGGCTCTTTTCATACCTTTGCAATAACAAAGCGGCTGCGTGGCTCCCGCAGCCGCCCCCGCCCGCCCGCTCCCGGCCCCAGCCCCGCTCCCGGCCCCCCGCTCTCACCACGTCCAGCACCTCCCGCTGCCGGAGCGCCTTCTCCTTCGGCTTCCCCCTGGGGCTCTCCGAGCCGCCGTGCCCGTGCGGCGGGGCCGCCGCCAGCAGCAGCGCCAGCAGCAGCGCCAGCATCGTGCGGCGGGATGCGGGATGCGGGATGCGGGATGCGGGATGCGGGATGCGGGATGCGGGATGCGGGATGCGGAGCCGGGCCGGCGGCAGGAGCCCGGGACCCGCTCGGGGCTCAGCGCGGGGATAAATGAGCCTTTCAGAGCGCAGCCCGAGCTCCCTCCCCGGGGAGGCCGGGAATTTCCATCCTGTAACCGGGGGAGACGGCCCGGCAGAGCCATCCCCCCGCAGCCATTGGCACGGGCCCGGGGCTCCCGCCCCCTCGGGCCGGCCCGCCGAGCTTCCCCCGGCCCCGCCGAGCTTCCCCCGGCCCCGCCGAGCTTTCCCCGGCTCTCCCACCACCGGCTCTCCCGGAGCCCCTGGCCCGGCCGAGCTTTCCCCGGCCCCGCCGAGCTTTTCCCCGGCTCTCCCGGAGCCCCCGGCTCTCCCTGAGCTTTCCCCGGCCCCGCCGAACTTTCCCCGGCCCCACCGAGCTTTCCCCCGGCTCTCCCGGAGCCTCCGGCCCCGCCGAGCTTTCCCCGGCTCTCCCGCAGCTTTCCCCGGCCCCGCCGAGCTTTCCCCGGCTCTCCCTGAGTCCCCGGCCCCGCCGAGCTTTCCACCGGCTCTCCCGGAGCCCCTGGCCCGGCCGAGCTTTCCCCGGCCCCGCCGAGCTTTCCCCGGCTCTCCCGCAGCTTTCCCCGGCCCCGCCGAGCTTTCCCCGGCTCTCCCGCAGCTATCCCCGGCCCCGCCGAGCTTTCCCCGGCTCTCCCGCAGCTTTCCCCGGCCCCGCCGAGCTTTCCCCGGCTCTCCCGGAGCCCCTCCCGGCTCTCCCGGAGCCCCAGGCAGTTCCCTTCCACGTCTCCAGGTGCTTGCTCTGCAGTCGGTGACTCCTTTCCCCTGAAGGAGCTGTTTCTGCAAGAAACCGCCTAACGCCACAGCGGGGTCCTGATGCACTGTGAGGGGAAACTGTGATAAAGTATCAGCTGGGCATCAGTCACAGATTTCGTTTTAACGGAAGTCAAGGTAAGGACACAAAATCCTTCTGAACAACAGAGGATTTGTGACTTTCTCGAAAAACCTGATATTGCCAGACTGAACATTGTCAATTTAGTAACAGAAGGAAAGTTCTTGGCTACCCAGTGTAAACCATCTCATATTGCTTTGATTTAAAATCAATATTTGCTTTTCATCACTAGAAATTAAAGCACTGTAAAATAAAGGATTCGATATGTCCTCGAGAATTCAAAATAGAAATAACAAACGTTTGAGAGGTAGCTTCTGTATACGGCAGACTTTGTGGGATTTGTAAGAGGTAGAGTTTCCAGAAGGGGGAGATAAGCTTCAACACAAATGTTTTTTCTGAAGTATTCAACTAAACCACACATTTCTCCTTCAGGAAAGAATGCTACAAGGAGCCAAGTCATTCAGATAGGCTGCATGGAACCACATTTTTGTGTAGACTGAACCCCTTCACATGGCTCTGCACTTTAGGCACTTCTGTCTCTCCCTCCTTTCCATATCTGTGCTGGTGGAACAATAGCAGTGAAGTGAGATCTACACCCCAGGTCAGTGTCACTGCTGTCACCAACCCTGTCACACGCTGTCCTGAGAACTGGGATTGACTCAGGCACATTGCTGAGGTGGGGGCTCCTACCTTGTGAAGAAGGACAGCATTACACCCTGCCGACAAAAAAACCCCAGCTGGTAAATAATAATGGTTCCCTAAACCAGCTGGGAAAATTTATGGAATGATGTAAATCCTTTATAGTAACAATTGCTTTGGTGACAGCCTCAGTCAGCATCCACAAACACACAGAGGCAAGGCTTCATTGAGCAATTGTGTGGTGCTGTCAGCAAGCCCTGCTGCCTCTGGCCTGGGCTGGTGGCAGTGCTGTGAAGGCAGTAATGTTTGATTTCTGTGTCCCCTGCATGTTCACACAAGCGTCCTTACCAAGGGCTGGGGATCCTCAGCATCAACACAGGCTGTTGCTAAGGTGTGTCCCTTCACAGGGTGCCAAACTTCTGCATTGCAGAATTAATTTCCTCAGGCAAGGTGCAGCAGCTGAAGTACACAGTGCAGCAGCACTGCACACCTTCCTAAGGCAGTCACTCAGGGTTTTATAGAATGAAATTTGTGTGGACATTTGCAATTGTTTCCCCACCTGGGTTTGCTCACCATGTATTTAAGTGTGGTTTAGAAGCTTTGAAAATCCAAATGGTTTTGCCAGAGGAAACAAACTGGGCAGGACTGTGAGAGGAGGTTTAGCAAACAACAGTGGGACATCTGCTTTGAGCTCTGGTGAGTGCGTTGTGCAGTTCCTAGCACTCATTTGACTTGCAGTGTGCATTTTCATCTGGAAAACAGAAATGTCAACATCCTCCTTAGCCTTCTTCAGCCCAAGCAAGCCTTGCCATCTGTTAGGCTTCTGTGGGCTTATATTTAAATGCTTCTGAGGGCACCAACCACTGCCAAATGCTGGTGAGACACTCAAATTGGATCAGAACTACTGATCTACTTTGTCTTAGCTATTTTGCAGCTAAAATGAGTGGTAATAAACTTGCCTGAGCAACCTCTGACCATGATCCATATTACATCAACTAGTGATTCCTTCATTTTATCTATCCTGCCATATGATATAGGCTTTATCTTTTATATGTGGCCTCACAAACACATCAGCAAATATTAAAAGTTGTTACATCCATGACTTAATGTCACTAAAATCTCCCAGATGGCCACAGCCTGGGCAGGCTCACACAAATCACTGTGGCACAGTCAATGCATCTTACACTGCAGATGCTCATAGATGAGACTGATGCCTGGAGTGCAGTCTCTCTGCTGCAGCTTGAGCTGCTTTCCCCCTCACATAGCCTCTCAGCATCCCAAAAATCCAGACACACAGGTCTGGAGAGGAGGATGTTCCCATATACACATGTGTTTCCATTCACCTCAGCTATAACATATTTAAATTCAAGGCACTGCCCATGGGGTCACTGGGTCTTTCTGCCTTTCCTGTCCAGACTATTCCAGTTTATGAATGCTGTTTGTTAACACAGTGGTTTGAATTCAACCAGTAAATATTTGTTATTCAATTCAATTGTTATTCAGTCTTTAAAGTGTAAAATAACTGCAGGGAACCAGAAACACCAGACTCACGTGTCTAAATATAACAGAATGTTCAAGGCTGAGGATCCTGAGACAAAAGAGGCCCAGTAAGGTAAGTGCCAAGACCTGGACTTTTCATCTGCCTTTAACTCTTACTGCTTAATATATTTCCGTGTTCTGAGGATGTCTGAGGATTTTGACTTTGGTTGGCAGCCTGATCTCTGCATCACTCTGGGGAGCATGTTATTACACCCCCAGGTAACAGCAGAGCACTCGAGGTTAGCACTGCAGTGCTCAGCATCACAACACTCAGCATCCTTGCCAATCTGTCCTTGGTGCTTTTAACTGTGGAGTTCATCATTTAGATCCTGTCCACTTTATTACTGACAGTTTAGGGTGAGTTATGAGTTGGTGTAAAAGGCTGAGATCAGGGAAAACTGTTGAACTTTTCAAATGGCCCTTTGCAGGCTGCCTGTCTGATCAAGGAGACAAAGAGCTGTCTGTACTGCTGCAGGAGAAAACTAAAGCAAGAGCTCTCGGGTAATTTATTACAGATTTAAGAAATTGATTCCAACTTCTTCCACGGAAAAAGCCTTTGGAACTGGATAAAAATCAATGGGATTGTGGCCTTAATCCCGCCTTACATCTCTTAATATAAATATATGATTTATATAGCATGAGAAATATTAAAAAAAAAAAAAATCCAAAACATCTCTCACTCTATTTTATTGCTTTACTAGCACGAATACTCTTATTTTTAAAAAATCTTCCAGTAGCTTCTACATAAAATGATAAAAGTATTATAGCCACAGCAGTACTTTGCAGTGCTTTGCTTTTACATTTATTAACATTTGAATCTTTGGGGCATGTGCTTACCCTTCAGAAGCTTGTCTGCAGAAGAGAATTCCTGTGTTTACATACATGAGGATAATATTTTTGGAGTGTGAGAAAAAAAAATCCTGAAGATAAGTGTGTTTCTGAATAAGCACACGGCAGTTCTTAATATTACTATAAGAAATGTATTTTTACACAATAGAAAACATGAGAGAATCAACAATTTTTATTACTCATATTAATTATGTTATCTTTGGAGATAAATCTTTAACATTGTCTCTGACAAGTCAAGACCAGGACACAGGTCAGATAGCAGAAAACTTATGGAAACAGCTCCTTCCGTTGCCTGCTGGGGCTCCAGGCAGATCTGCTTTTTTCTGTCCAAGCCATCAGTTAATTTATTGTTGCATTTGCTTATAGCTGTTTATAGAAAATTATTATTTCTACAATAATAATGGAGGCACTGAGTATTTTAAACTAAACACTGTTCACAAACAGTCAGAGAGAGATAAACTTTAATAAAATTATTTGGGAGAACTGTCTGTTTCACTGATAAAGGATAACTCAGGACACTCACATGTTTCTATAACATAAACTTCATGATGAAAAGCTCACACTGTTTCCATTGACTGCTGGTTGCAAATTTCAGACCCTGAAGGGGTCTGGGTCTGGTCTGTACCTCTGCAAGTCTGCTCCCAAGAGCAGCCAGAGTAATCCCAGCTGCAGTCACAGAAACATTTGGGTCTGCAGGAACATCTGGAGCACATCTGGTTGAAAGAGGTCCACTTAGATTGGTTTGTTCAGGGACTGGTAGACTGGTAAAATTATTTCAGTCCAGTTTAAAATTAAATTCACTGAGTGTCCAGTGAATCATCATGTGCAAGGGGAGAGCTGAGTCTCAAATGCTTGAGACTCATTAGAGTCTCAAACTCATTAGAGTGGCTGGGAATTAGTCACTGGTAGAAAAATCACTTGGCTACCTCATGAAACCTCAGTGAATAGAAAGGCTTATATACAACTGAAAACCTAACTTTCCTTAAATCCTGTGCTGATAAATGGTTATTAGGATGTGAAATACAGTGCTCCATTCAGACAAGAAAGCTTCTTCAAATGAAGGGCACAATCTACATTTTACTACACCATTCATCAAATGCACCACCAGAAGTTTGTCCTTCCAGTTTTGGAAGGTAATAGCTCAAATCAGTTATAATCCTGAAATTAAAGGAATAGATTTGAACTTCGAAATGCTCAGTTTTATTTGTGTCCAGTAAACCCTTTGAAAAGGAGTTCCTCAGGATAAGTAACATATGAACATGGCTGAGGCAGGGTTCTGTAGCCCTTCAAGATGTCTTACAGAAACCAGAGGTCTATAGCCACCATTACAGGCACACACAAAATGCTCAGAAGCCTGAGGATGCAAGATTTGGCCAAAGAAACAAACTATTTGGCCCAGTTGCACAAAACTCAGAAGAGAGACAGATGAGCAGAGCCAATGAACAATGACAGATGGGAATACACATGATCACTGTAGCTCTGCTTCTTGGATGTAGTGGAGGAGCTTGAAGCCTGTGGCATTCCTGTGACCTGGCTCCTCACAGCCACACTGACCTCAGTGAGAAAGTGCCATGGCTTGAGGCAAGCAGGGCTGTGGAGCTTCTGGGCACCTCTAGTATCTACTCACAGTGACCCACTGTCACTGAAAGGGGCTGCTGGGTCAGGCACAGTGAGGTTTATCACAAGTGGCTCAGTGAGGTCATCCTTCAGACCTGAGGATACTGAAACAGGTAAGCTCTTGCATTAAAGTTGTTTTATGTGCTAATGTAGCAATCTTATTTGACTTGCATCAACAATTGACTTGCTCAATGGCTTTGGAAAGGATCAAGCACTGAATCCTTGGCTTATGTGGAGATGAAATTGTGTTTGGCCAGAACAGCAAAAGACCCACCAGGTTCCTGTGAAGAAAAATGTGATTTTGAGCCCTTCTTTAAGTGATATTTTTACAGCAGGTGCTCATCTAGCTATGCTTTTGTGAGGCATAACTTAGTGGTTTCCTTGCTTCTATCCATGTAATTTTGCTGTAATTACATTTCCATTGTCAAGTAGAGGAACTTTCAGGATTTGTGCCCTAAAGATATTAATTTAAAAGATTTAAAAGGCAAAATCTTGCCCCGTGTGTGTGTGTGTGTGTGTGCATGTGTGTGTGTGTGTGTGCATTCGCCCACACTTTCTTGGGTTTTCCTGCTGGTTTGGTGACTGTCCATTTCTCTCCATAGAGAACCTCATCACAACTATCAGCATCTTTAGATGTCTTTCTCAGGATAATCTTGCCTACTAACATTTTAAGAAAAATAAAATAATTTCCATGGTGAGCCCTGACTTCAGCCAGCCCAGCACATTCGCATCTCATCCACCCTCTGGCACATCACACCTGTCAGTGCCACATCTCCACATTTCACGTGTCTAGATTATTCATCCCTACAGTGCATCCACTTCTCTTTTCTTGGAAGTCCAGATCACAGCCATGCCTGTAGGAATCTGGAAGGTGGAGAGCAAGTCCCAGACAGGACTGTGTCCAGTGGGCAACATCAGTGACTCAAACCTCAACTGCTTCAGCTTCCTCAAAGCCTTCATCTTCGGTCATTCAAGACTTACCTGCACTCTTGGATAGCAGGTATGATATTACTAGAATTGGGTCTGGAGGGAATTCTTCCCAGATAGCTTAAGCCTTCAACTAATAACTAATTTACTATTAATATATCCAGTTGCATGGGGTAAGGTAGAACATCAGGAAGATAAACTGAGGCACACATTCCCTTCTCAATCCTTCATACACAACCAACATGGAATGTCCTTTTTCCTGTTACAACCCCTTTGGTGGCCATGTCTAATCATCTCCCCCACCCCTCTGACAAACCTACTCAATGGCAATAAAATGTCTTCTTGCTGTTTCTCTTCACCTTGTAAGGCAAAAATGAGCCTTAAAATACCTGATGTTCTCTCATGACTATCCTGCTGTACCTGAGTGTGCTCTCTGGGAGGGAGGTCAGTGTCCCTGCACCAAGTGCCTGTTTAGCACTGCTCTTCCACAAAAATGCTTTCTTCCAAACAGCAGCAACCACTCCCCTCTCCAGCTCTTGTCTGTGCTGAGAAACCAACTGTGACCCATTTAATGAAGGTAAATAATTATTTATTTAAAGATCTCATTGGCCATTACTTTATTTCTTCTAGTAAAATTTGAAAGAAAGCAAACTTTTATATCACATTTTGTTTCAGTGACCAAAGCTGAAACACAAGGAACAAACATTAACAAAGAGCTTGGATATAAATGTCCTGGCATGTTTTTAACCTTTTAATTATACTTTTTCTCTCAAGTACTTCAATAGGAAGTAAAATCCATTTATTAAACAGAAGTGGATTTCATAGATGTACATCAGAAATACATTCTGAGCTCCACTTCTAGGTATACAAAAAAAAAAGCTCATGAACACATGGTATAAGTTGCTTTAATTAAACTCTAGTCTATTAAAAATACAAGTATGATAAGTGTAAAAGCGTGAAAAAATAAGTGAAAAAAAAGGTAACGTGCAGGAAATAACATTTATTCTCACGAGACTCTGAAATGCCTTTGGTGCCAGCCACGTCAATTACTGCAAATACCACTGGTTAATACAGGCAGTGAGCTTTACCAGTGAATGCAGGCAGAGAGCAGCCAGATGCCTTCAAAGACTGATCCAACAAGTGGCCAGTGTGAAGGCAAGCATGCAGAATCTCTCCTTTGATGTGCAGCCTTCTGAAACAGCACGTTGAAACTGGGTGGTCAAACTTCACATCAAAATAGAATTCCTCATCTTCTTCAGCTACTGCATTTTTCGGTGTTTGGCAGAATGCTAAACTTCTTTTTATTAAAGAAGTTCAACTTTTCATAATAATTTTTTTTTCTATTTTGCTTCTGAATTTCAACTGTATTTGACTGTTTAAACCAAATATATTCTGTATCCTGTAAGGAAAAAAGAACTACAGTTCTCTGTAAATCAGCTGAACAGTTGTCAAAGAAAATAGTGTGATATTTCAGCTTGTTAGTGCTCCATTGCTGAATTGTTGGGATTTTTACTTTAAAAACAGAAGGATTAAACGAGTTTTAGATACTGTAGGTATTTTTTCTTCTCTGGTAACAGCACTTTTTAAATGTTACAAACATGATTTTGTTTATATTTTCAAACTTAGACTTATTTTTTCAAGCATATATTTTCCCTCTAGGTCTAACCTGGTTTTCACTAAACATATTTAGCAAAATAGAACAGTAAGATACAGTATAAACAACATGCACCATAAAAGTACCATACTGGTAATTTCAGGTGCTGTTTATTTCACAAATCAAATATTGTTTGATATGCTAAATTTATCTTATCCTTTAAAAGATTTTCTATGCAACCTGAAAACTCAGTGCAATGCATAATTTGAAGTGCCTTATGACATCTTTGTTCAGAGAAAGACTTTTTGGCACACATAATTCTAGGTTTGGAGAAGCTTTCAGTATCCTATATTCTAGCTTCTTGCAAACAGTGGCACCAAACAAAACTAAAATGGCTGTACCAATGTAAATAGCTGGATTTATAGTACATTTTCCATAAGATTGCCAGCCTCCATTAAACAACTTGAGCTGATGGAGATGTCCCAGGGAGATGTTATTCTCACAGGTTCAGAAAAGTACTTTTAACATGAATGGTTTAACTTCATTCAGGTAACAAGAGGAAAGCAAATAAATAAATAAATACCTTTTGCCAGAGAAGCTCTTTAGGAGATTCTGCACTGCCCCTCACTGTAAGGCAATCAGTCTTCCAGGCCCAGATTCATCTCTGTGCCCCTTTTCTTTCCATTTCTTTCCTCTCATCACTGATGTGAGCATTCAAACAGCACTTTAACTTTCCATTCACTGCTTGGGTACTTGGCTGTTAAAGCACCTAGAGAGGTCACAGCCTCTTTGGCTGTAAGGATCCCCCTGAGTGAAAAAACAGAGTCTGTTTTTTCTGGAACACACAAAGTGCTACAGTCTCAATCTACCACTGATGCATTTCACTGCCAGTCAATGTTTTGATTATTGCTTCATATTTCACACTTCTTTAATGATTTATCTTTTTTTTTAAGCCCACAGTATTGCTGTAACTTCAAAATTACTTTGTATTCATCTTTTGCAGAGCAGTTAGCACAAAAGCAATTTTTTTTCAGATCTTCCTAAAAAGGGGGAATAACATTAAAGAATTACAAATCAGTATTTTAAGGAGGTGGCAGCATGAGCATTTTGGAAATACATATTCTATGTAATCTAAGGAAGGTCTTTAGAAGTCTTGAAAGAAAAAATGCTGTAAAAATTAGGATGAAAGAACTAATCCAAGTTCCTCACTCCTTTGTAAGTCTGTGTTCATGTGAACAATTCCCAGCATTGTTGTGTCTCATTTTCTGACACAGGAGGAATAAAAAACATTGCAATACTTATTAACTCACACAGCCCTACTGAAAAATTCTTGTGCTTTAGGTGCAAAAATACTACAGTAGTAGGTAGAGCAACAAACATGTCATATCCACTCAGAAGTTCTTACTATACAACAGCATATTTTATTAGTAACAAATACAGTAATAACAAAACTACTGAACATGTGTATAAAGTTACCTGGTTACAAACAGAACTAGAAAAACAAAGGGTGTTTAGTGCACCTTTACACAGGAGGTTTTTCATATCTTTGTTATTGTCCACTCAGTAGCAAGAATTCTGTATACTTTTAATGGGAAAATTCTAAAAGAAGGAGCATATCCCACTGAAGGCAATAAATTACAAATGTTAAAATGAAGATACTGCAATACAAAGAAATTTAATTTTTAATGCATGATTGATAAAACAATACCTTTGGTTTATCAGAACTGCAGTTCCTGCTGTTCCAGCATATACAAGCCCTTTGTACCATACAATTTTCATTATTCAATGCATCACCATGAATGCTGCCCCAACTCACAGTAAATTCTCTGCATAATATCATAACATTGAGAAAAATTCTTATTAGTGGTCAAATGCAAGATGCTGGACAGTCTTACAAAATGCACTGACATTTAGGTTTAGATAGCAACAAAATCTGTCTCCAAATTATTTCAAGTAGCAAATCCCATTGGCTCTTAAAAAATCCTGACTCATGTCAGACAATGAAATCGTTATCCACATCAGCAGTACTTGCTCTTGAGAACCACCTAGCCTAAGAAAGGCTGGATGTATTAAGGCCTTTTTGAGTTAGAGAAAATATATCGCTGTAGCATAATAGAAAATTAGGCTTTGTAGAAAATTAGGCTTTGTAGGAAAAGTATTAAGGCTGTCTTCTCAGTAAATAGATTGTTAAAGAAGCCTGCATATTAATAACTCATCAATTATTTGCAGTAGTTATCTGCAAGATATTTCTTTATAGCATTTAAAAAACAATGAAGTTACTAACATAGAAACAGCACAAGACGAGCTGTTGCTGCAGCTCAGGACAAAAGCCCAAAGCCTGCGTCAGACTGCGCCCACCAAAGCCCAGGAGTCTGAGGTGCTCCCTTTGGCACCATGCCCTGGAACACACCAGGAGAGGCTCCAAGAGGCATTTTCCTGAGACAGTGCTGCACCCTCTGCATCATCCCTGTAGCAGGACCTATCTCACCCCAAGTATCAGTGCATGTTATGGATAAAGGTCCAAGCTGCTTTTCTCAGCACTGTGTCATGTTGGCTGATCACCAGGGGACTGTTGGCTTCAGCAACACCCTAAGGGAAGCACGGGAACTTTCCCAGGTTTGTACAATACATACAAAACAGTAGTTCTAAAGATTGACCTTATGCTGTCACTTATTTACAAAACCAGTTTTTATGTACAAAACAAACTGCTATAATTTTAGATTCCTTTTCATATTCAGTGTACAAGCTACCATAAACCAGTGCTATAATTTATACAGCATGATGCATAATTTAGGGAGTATTTAGAAATTTGTGCATCACTTATTTAAGTGATACTGTTGTTTAAGAGACAGTAAAAAAGAGAAAAAATTAACAAATTTTGAAAAATACCAAAGAGGCAGACAGAATTTTATACCTTGAGAAGTAACAGTGCTTTCTAAGCATTATTTTAATGCAATTCATTACAAAGTGTTATTTATATATGGAATAATATTTGTCTCTCATATTTTTCTTACATTATTACCATGTCCTACAGAACTTCAATTTCCATTAGTCCTGGACAGGATTAAATACAGTACATTATTGCTAGCTGTCCCCACAACAAAACATACATTTTTAAGTGCAAAGCAGGATATGTGTGTTTTTTAATAAGGCACAGAATATCCATTATTTCCAGTGTAACAAAGAACTCATGTCAGTTCTATACAATGCAAATGTTCATACAAATTTTCAGTCTTTCAAGGATTAGAACTGTTTCCTGAATCCAACTCTCTTCTGGTGTCTGAAGCTGAGTAGATGAGTAGTGATACAGAAGGTGACTGTGAGACATCAGGTATTTGGGAACAGCTCCTTTGTAGTGAAGGGGACTCACTAAAATCATTTCTGGGAGTTATTCTGTAAGTAATGAAAAATAAAACAGAGTAATATTAAGTACAGTTTAATTTACATTACACTGGAAACAGAGTAGGGAAATCATAATAGGTCTTCAGCTGTATTATTTTCAAAAGAATGCAGTACAGTTCTGTACACTTTTCCAAGCCTATGGTCACCATTGCTCTTTTTCATTCCCATCACCTCTCAAAATCACCTCTCAAAGTGATTACAGTGCAGTCACAGGTTTCTAGAGGGCCACTGTTCAACAAGGCAAGAATATCCTACAAGCTGAAGCTCCAACACAAAATGCTTAAAAGGAAAAGAAGAATCCTATAATAATACAGAACAGCCCACATGCTAAACATAATGGCCACAGTCTGCAAGTTCTCTTGACAGCTTCTGAAGGTCAACTGCATCCTCAGAATACCCTGAATTCTTCAAAACTAACAAAAAATAATGGTAATATGTATAAACAAAGAAAACACTGAGTTCAGGAGCCTTACCTTCCTTCACCTACTCTCTTAATACTCTCAGCCAAAGTACTCATATGACAGGTGCTATCTGCTTTGTTTCTTCTTTCCACCTGATCCACGGTCAGTTTAGCACTGGGTAACATTTGATCTCCGCTGTCTTCACCTTCCTCCACTCTTCGCGCTGATGCTCCGTCCGCCTCCATCTCCTTCTCAGATGTCTCTGGAGAAGTTTTAATTTCTGCCACGGTTTCCTGGCTTAAGTAATCATGATTAGTGATTGCTACCGCAGAAGTTCCATGATTTGTTGTGCCAGCCGTACTGGTCCCCATTGACTTTGAAATTACTTTCAGTTTGTGTGAAGTTGACTTGTAGTGCTTCTTTTTATGTTTAACCTTGGAATTGTGCCTCAAGAAAAATTCACATGATTCTTGCAGCACTCTTCGACTCTCACTGATTGGACTGAAAGAGAGTACAAGCACATAACCAAACAAAGAGGATAACCTTAGTTATAATATAATAAAGAGTAGTACACAAAACCTTGAAAGAACACCAACCAGTGATATAATCTGAGCTGGATATTAGTGAACACAGGGAAAATATTGTATCTGAAAAGAGGAGAAAAAAATCAAAATGGCTCCAAAGTAATTGTCTGTAGAACAAATAAATAAAGCAGATTTCTACATTTCTTACTTCTGCAAATACATCAAATGACTACAGTCAATTAATGATCTACTAGAGAGAAAAGAAGGATTAGCTCATAAGCAGCTGCATTACCAACTTTATATAGAGTCAACCTCCTTCCAATGAAAAAAGGCAAGCATTGTAAAAATGACTGCATTATTTTTAAATCCTTGTAGTTAAAAGCAATTAAAATCTAAAACACAAGAAAAAATTATACAGGAAATGGAAAAAGAGGGGAGAGGGAAAGGAAGCTCTAAATTCACCATTAAGGAATGTAGATATAAAATAAAAAGAGCTTAGACACTACTGCCTTGGGAAAGCCAAAGAAACAAAATTATCTAAAACCACAATATCATTTATAAGTAACAGATAATCTGAAAATAAATAATCAAGCAATAAAAAAGAATTGGAAAAAAGACAACTACAAGAAATAGAGACAAAATTTATAAGCTGTTTAAACCCACAGATACAAATTTGCTTAAATTAGGTAATAAAAAGGAGTTCTTCTGTTTAATTAAAAAAAAAAGGAACACTAGATTAATAAAAATCAGTCGATAGTAAGGAAGGTTCAATGAATATTAATTTTAAAATAAGACAAGACTGGCAGAGGAAAAAAGAGGATCTTATTATTGCATGACAGTAAACATAGTACTAAGTACTGTGTCAAATGAAGTGGTCACAACACATGAAAAGAACTAAACTGATGGCTGAAATTATCTTTGCTCCTTTGACTGTGAACCAGAGAGGTATTAGCCAATGCTAAACACAGCAACACACCTTCTGCTCTACAAAAGAGAAATCAGCAGAGGACAATATTTTCTGTCTTCTTGAGACTGTTGATAAGAAGTCACTGCATATTTAAAACTTCCCCAGATTCCAACGGAATTCTGCTGATGCCCAAAGCAGCACATGTAGTCCAAGGACTACATTTTGATTACCTGAACTATATACAAAGAAACATGTCTGAAAGTCAGATTTAAATATATACTTTAAAAAACAGAGAAAAAAAAAGATTTCTTACTCTCTTTTGCGGTTTCTGTTGAAGAAATTGGCCCACTCGGAACAGGTCTTTTTACTTCCCACCCAGAACACCGGAGATATGCCAACAATTAATGTTAGCAAATATTTCATCAGAAACAAAAATATTTCTGGTCTTGCTAGTGCCTTTGCCTAGAAGATAAAAAAAAATAATAAATGCAAAGAAGAAAATATACTCATTGATTTATTTTTTAAATGAAAAAACAAATAAATTTCTTAAATGAGAGACTTTCTCCTTGTGACTGTTGTTCTTTGTTGAGGCTTGTACTGCAGACAAACATCAGACATGTACAGTCAAGTCAGATGTGGCTCAGCTGAATATACACACAGAAGAGATCTGTCAGAAGGAATTGTTTTTCTTTTAAATTTAAAGAAAAGGTATTTTTGGGATTAGGTGTTAGTAAAAATGTTCTCCAGAGGTAAGTGTAAAAGATTTGTCCCTTCAACTCAAAAGAAACAGCAAGTGGATCACAGAATCACAGAATGGTTTGGCTTAGAAGGGACCTTAAAGATCATCAACTTCCACTCCAGCTGCCACAGGCAGGGACATCTCCCTTTAGACCAGTTGATCAAAGCCCCACCCAGCCTAGCCTTGAACACTTCCAGGGATGAGGCATCCATAACTTCTCCAGCAAACCTGTCTCAGTGCCTCTCCACCTTCAAAGTAAAGGATTTCTTCCTAATATCTAATCTAAACTTACTCTCTTTTCAGTTCAAAGCTATTCCCCCTTGTCCTGTCACTACATGCCCTTGTAAAAAGTCTCTCTTCCTCTTTCTTCTAGGCTCCCTTCAGGTACTGGAAGGATTAGTTGGGAGTTAATCTGATTAGACAGCATCTTCAAGGAGCCTCAGGGAACTACACAGTAGCTTTCTGTTTATTGCAAAATTAATCCACCTATTTGCAGAGCTGTATCATAGGAGCTGAGACATTTAACTCAGTGAGAGATCACTATCTTCTGCTCTCATGCTGCAAATTTAATTTATGCCACTTGTCTTATCAGCCAGGCCTATCTATGAAAGTCACTATTTCTGCTAGCCAGGTAACATTAGCTACTTCAGTTTGTTTTTATTTGGTTTTCACCTGGCAAAGGTAACAAAAGTTTACAAGCCAGATCAGGTAAGCTAAGGCCAAGCACACCACTTTAAGCTATTCCACAATACATACAAACTGCCCATTATAGGGACAAATGCCACAGAATAGATCTTTTTTGCAATATTTAATGTTGATATGTCTTCCTTCCAATGGGATAATTAAAGGCTAAAAATACATGTGTAACTATGCCAAGCTGCTATATTTAAGCACTACAAAACAAATTAATTGATTTTTTTTAAGCATTAAAGTTTTGTTTTCAAACTCCTATATTCTGTAGCATTTAGGTTTATACAGAGCTCAGAAGAAAACTCAATGAAGCCAGAATACACTTGCTAAGAAACAGTACTAGAAGTCAAAATAACCAACTTGTCTGTGAGCTGTGCTACTTTCAGCCTACACTGACTTCAATCCAGAGGATAATAAATAATGTTAAGGAATGTAAAGAGATCAGTCCTGATCATTCCATAATGCCTGTGTTTATATTCCTGATTTTTAAATTGCAGCAAAAAAAAATAGATGGGAAGTGTAATGCAATAAAAGATGACACAAGACACTTGCATTTCTCTTAGTGATGCTGTCTTCTTATATATTTGCTCTTAAATGAAAGAAACAATACTTGTAAGCATATAAACTCCCTGGAACTGCAGCAGATTTAATCCACTGAACATAGGCAGATTTAATTTAAAAGTCTTTCCAAGTTGGAATTTAAGAGGCAAATGTTAAATACAACCACCTCCACAACTTAAAGCTGAGGGTTTTTTATGTGCCTTTTTTGGGTTGGTTTTGTAATAAAGAATTCTTTGAATTTCTGAAAATCAGCCTGCTAACAATAGCTATTGTGGAAAAAAAAAAAAGGGAAATTTGTTCTGTAATTTCAAGTGGTTTACACTTCTACACTTTGAAGAAAAAAGAAGAAAAAAGTGATTCTAAATCTGTGGTTATAAGAAGCATTTAAAATCCAATTTAGTCTAAATTTTCAAGAATCATTATTTCAGCTTCAACTAAAATTGATGAAAATTCAACTTATATACTTTGATACTGAGCATGGCACTAAAGTACTAAGCAAATACTTTTAGAAACAAATATCGTGAAGAACAACCCTCCTCCATCACAATTTGTAACATGAAGTTCAAAGATCATAAAAAAGCTATATATTCTGTTAGAGCTGCAAGCTGGAATTTAATTGCTGAATGTTACCAATCAGAATAAAATTTTCAAAGCAAAAGTAACATTCCATTGTTTTTGACTTAAAGAGGAATTAATCACTCATGTTTTTGAACTGATTACTTAACGTGAAAATAATTTACTCATTGCATGGCAGATAAGCATAAGCATAGCATTTTTGCTAATCAACTTCACAGTATTATTTATAAAGGAAAATGTTACTTGCCTGATAAGGGCAAGGAATATGGTACTGGTCACAGTGGTCAAACACCCAGGTAGTTTCCCAGATTTTCCGGTTCACCAGTTCATAAACGTAACAGCCGAGAAGTGCTACAAGCGGCACCAAGTACAAACCACTAAAAACTCCAATTCGGATCATGAATTTCTTGAGCTTCTCCTGGTTCCTGCCATCGTGCTGAATGACCTGCCGCACATGGTTCAGGGAAATAATGCCAGCTAAAAGGAGAGACAGACCGAAAAACACACAAAGGCACAGCGGCAAAAGCACAAAGTACAGAGAGGCGTCCAGGTCATAGAGACCCACAAAACAAACTCCACTGATATTGTCCCCTTCCACTTTGTTCATTGCAAGGAGCATAATGGTTAGAAAGCCAGGTATTCCCCAGGCAACTGCATGGAACCACATGGCCTTTTGTGCAATAGCTTCACAGCTCCATTTCCTTCCTGCTGCAAGGAACCAAGTGATGGTCAGAATCACCCACCATATGGTTCCTGCCATAGTGAAAAAGTACAAAACCATGAAAAGAACAGTACAGGCTTTGTTTTGGGAGCCAAGAACAACCGTTTCACCAATTTCTAACTTATCATCTGCCTCATTACAGGCAGTTTTGTTCCCAAGTAAAAATCCAATAAAGTACATTAGAGAGACTATGCTGTAACAGACAGAATAATATATGATTGGTCTCTCCGGGTACCTAAACCTTTTAACATCAATCAGAAAAGTCAGGAATGTGAAAAGCGTAGCACAAAGACAAAAGATTGAAACTATTCCAATGAAGCTTTTTGCCACATCCAATTCATAATTTTTGAAGTACATATTGGGACATGGGGGTGCACACTGATCAATTCCTAGAAACTTGTAGCCTTGTCCATTGGTAGTGTGCAGGTGTCGGGGACACCAGAATCCATAATCCCTTCGGATCTGGCTTGGGGTCTTCTGAGTTCCATGTATGTTTGTGGTTACAGCAGCAGTGGCAGGAGCAGTCTCATCACAATTGATTAGTCTGAAAAATTAACAGAAGAGGAAATATCTCAATATCCCTCATTCTCTACTAGAATTACTTCTTAGAAATATGACAAAAATCCTAAGCATTTTTAAATTTTATACATGATGCAAATGTGAAACTATGAAAAAAAATCAGATGGCATTATAAAAACCAAACTTCAACTATCTTCATTTCAGAAGATTTCAATCACATTTAACTGTCACTCTCTAGTTATAGGTTATGAAACATTACTCAAATTGCAATCATTCTACACTATAAAATTATACTACGCTTTTACATATGTATATAAAATATTTACAGTGGTTCCTTTCTCAAAATTTTTGATAACAGACTGACATCAAAAAAATCTTATCAAAATGCATGCTTCGATTAAGGAAGAAGACTGACATCATAATTGATGACAAGTACATGATTATTGTAATTTTTTGTGTTGTACTGCTATTTCATTGCCAACAATAAACCACCTAACTGAAAAAAAAACCTAGGTAGAAAATGCAAGCAATGTAAAAATTATTAGTATTTTAGCAATTTTCTAGCTCTGGGATGTTAATTTAAAAACTGCTCAAGACTCAACTGCTCCAAACACAAGATGCAATCTTTTCATATGGATAATACCATATTAGCAGTGCTAGATGTATCTTCAAATGAGATTATATAACTCAAGCAGGTAAGTATTTACTCAAAATGGGATTTATGGTCACATGCATTCCAAGTTTAAGTGTATGTTTAAAGGAGTAAGTTTTGCATTCTAGCTTTTAAAGCTTTTAAAATTCTGTTATCTCAACATTCTTTGTCAAAGAGTATTATAAGAGGATCCAACCACAGCTCCAGCTAAAAACTCCTTCAATTCTGTTTTAATGCACTATCATGCTGTCCAACTAAATCCAGACTTATCGTTAAGAAAACTGATTCTGTGGCAGATTCTTTCATTAACCATAGGCTAGAGCAGTCCATGTGGAAACAGAACCTCATTCACTCATTGTCTTAATAAGCTTCATGTTCATTTGTAAGAATGCAAAAGTATGATCCCCAGTATTCCAGTTACTGCCCATGCCCATGCCAGCTCCTCTTCATGGGCTGCAGCAGCAGGATCTCTGCTCTAAGAACATCCTGGACTTCTCAGAACATGTACATTACTTTTCATTGTCTACCAGAGAGATATCACTTCACATATGAACAGGAAAGGTTCATTTTCAGTAAATGCTAGCAGTAATAAAATATTTTAAAGCTGCACTAAATCCTGCAAAAAACATAATTTGATTTAAAATGTCATTCCAAAGACATACTGAATAATTGGATTCACTTGTAGTTGTCCTACTTTTTCAAAACAATCCTTGAAGATAGCTGCTGGCTGAGGGGCACTATTGTTGCATAGAACCTCACAGAAGATAGGAAAAGTTAATGGCTTCTTGTCTTAAAATCCCACAAATTCTATTTTTCTGCAGAACTATGGGAAATGGCATTAATGCTACTTGTCATATTGACTTCAATACTGATTTCTACAGAGGTCATCCACAGGACTACTGTCCCAGCTCTCTCTCAGCCCCATCACAGATTAGCAACTCCATGTGGGTTAAAAAAAATTGAGTTTCCAGTCTGTGCTCCTTTCCTGTACCTCTTGATCTGATGTGTGTTAACAAACAAACAACAACATCTGGCCTTAATAATTTATAAATATGCACAGTTGGAAGCCATAATCTCAAGAAGATTGCAGTGGAGTGCTTCCAGTGGTTTCCATTTAAAATATATAGACATCTTTTCCCTAAATCAAGTATTAACTGTCCTCTATCTGAAACAGATATGTGAACACCTTTGAGGAAAAGGTGACATTTCAAAAAAGAGAGTTTTGTCAGGCAGTACAGAAAAAGCAATACAAGAGTGGATTGGCACATTTAAGCAGTTAGGATCAAGGTAAGGTTTCTACTATTTAATGTTCTGTGTCTGTTAAAATACAGAATATTCTATACTTCATTATCTTATGAACAGTTACTTCTAAAACCCATAATAAAGTAAGCATGATTGTCCCTACTTTAGAGATCAGAAATCAAAGCAAAATCTATGCCATAACATATAATATTTTAAACTTTTAGAAATGTACAGAAAAAAAGCTACCTCTTACAGGTTTCTGATCATTGAAAAGAACTGCTGCCGAACTTTGTTGTAAAAAAATGTCACAGGCAAAAAATGCAGGTGATAATCTGAATAACAAAAAAGTTTTCATAAAGAAATGGTCCCATGCATAAGCCCTGCAGGGTCAGCATAGTAGGAAGTTACAGCAAGATAATATTTAACATTCTGCCTCAGACTTTCAACTCAGTTTGGGCAAACATGAAAATACCCCTCCCACCACCTGGCAATATGAAAAATACCTGGTACATTCCAACTCTTCAGGCCATACAATTCCAAAAGTGTCCATCAGCTGCTTACAGTCAGAATACACCTTCTCGCAGAGGCTTCGACACGGGTGAATCACGTGAATCTGATCCAGGCAGGCCGGGACAAAGGCTCTGCACAGAAATGTGTGGACGTCTGGTGAACAGTGAAGATTCATAAGAATAAGGAAAGGCTACAGGGAAGAAAAAGGCTTTGGTTAGCAATTTTTAAAAGATAATTCAAAGCATCAAAACTAGCTTTCATCACTAGGGTTCATATTTAATCCTATGCAGGTTTGAAAAGATACTAGAAAAGAGTGTTTGTTCAGCAGTTTTGAAAAAGCAAAACCCAGTGGCCTGAGAGGCAAGAGGCTCTGTTAGCACTTCCAGCCCAGCTCGTGTCCAGGGTCTAGGACAATCTTTGGCTATCCAAACCTCATTTTTCCTTTTTGACAACATTAGAAATCTGAAAGGTATTATGAATGCCCAAGATATTTAAAAAATAAAGTAAAACACTGAGTTTCTTTGCACACCAGTCAGCTTCCAAAGAAATGCCTTGAGGTTTTTCAAGGTGTGTCTGTTCCTGCAGTTCCTGTTAGATTACATTTTCATCCTAAGTGGTGTGTTGTACTCATCTTCTCTCACACTAAAGAAATTTGGGTTTTTTTTTTAATGAGGTCCAAATATTGTTTCTCATTTTTAAGCATCTCATTTCAAATCTCTCTCAACATGATTGAGTATTTCTTTGCCTGGTTATAAAGTACCAGGCAGCGAGTAAATGATGACTGTTCTTACTAGAGAACTCATAGAATGAAGTCCAACTTTTTCTGCTCGATACATTCAATTGCTTATTCACAGTCAGACAGGCTTTTAAGTAAAAAAATCCCAGCCTTTCTGTTCTACATTTTCTCAGCTTTATTGTTATGGAAAATTATTTTGGCCAAAATAATACCGTGTGTGCAAATGTTATGTGTGATGATAAACAGGGACAGTGCATGCAATTTTCAAAGCAGGCCAAGCTTTTAGTAAGGTCTGTACATAGTAAGAATTTTTTTTAATTCTTTGCCATCAATATCTATGTCTCTCAAACATTCAACCAATGGCTGTAAAAGGAAGGATTAGATTTGAGTCCAGAACAGTATCCTTACTTTTTTCTGCTTTTAAGTATCATATATATATATAGATAGATATATATATATATCCTTACCCAAGAAGCAAGTCTTACTATTGAACATACAGTTTAAAAGTAAAGACATTGCTAAATAAATTTCCCTTACAAAATGGAATATCTACAAGTCCTAAGGGACTTTGGTAATAAATACAGGAATGTGTGGGGAAGAAGGAAAAGATAAGGCAGAGCAAGAATAACATAGAAGTGCTTCATGATAAACCAAAAAAATGTTTGCAGTACCCTTCAGAGCACTCCAGCTGTGTGCTGCATCTGTACATGCCATTACAACAAGCACACATTAGTTTGACCCCCTCTCTGAATGTCTCCTCTTGAGCTGCCTTTTCCGGAACCCAAGATTTGAGTATTTCTTGACAGGGAGAGAAATGCAGTTTTGGTATACTATGTTCCAGTTCCATAAGTTGGATTATTTCCTAAAGGCTGCACAGCTTCACATGAAAAAGTAGTCAGGAGTTTACTTTAAATAAATTAAATTCCCTTTGCGTAATTATGATGCTTCTTTTCTTCTCAATTGTTAATTTATATTTGCCCAGTCCTCCCCTGAACTTAGGATAAACAAAATAGCCTGGGTAGTCATATTCAATTGTTACAGAAATTGAGTTTATTTTTGACATTGTCTTGTAGAATTTGTCTTGACTGTTGTGAGTTCTTCCTTTTCATCACCCATAGTTTATCTCATTCAATAAAAAGTAAATTAATTTTCCAGAGCAAGCTTTGGACTACCAGCCAAAACTTTTTCATCAATCTGATCTAGAAAAGTAAATATTTTTTAAAATCTCAATATTTATATCAATGAAACTGAGTTTACCTACAGAGATATTTTACCAACTATTTTGATAAGCAACTTGACAGTTTAAATAACATTTTCCAATACAGTTAATAAGGTTACATATTATAAAACCTGCTCCTTTGATACAGGAAACGAGCCTAAAGAAAAAGCCCAGTGAAGAAAGTCAAGACATAAACCCAGAGTCAGGACAAAACCACTCAAACAGATTTTCTGTCACATGAAGCTACCTAAAAGCTAGAATAGCACAAGAATCACAGTATGTATAATGTTACTGTATATTAAGAGGTGGATAACAAATGACAAGCAAAAATAAAATGTCTGCAAGAGTTTTACTAAAGCATGTCGTCATTGTCTAAACACTCATTTAAAGAGCATATTTTATTTAAATGCAAAACCACCCTAACAGGTAATTTGAAAAATGCAATTTTTTAGGAAGAATGCTATGTTTAGCCTATAATGTAATCAGAGTAGAATTCCAAGGACTTGGCTGCCAAGAGTAACTGTTCTTACAATATTTCTTTTATTTCTTTCAGCTTGCTAAAAGTATTTACCGACACCTGAAAGCATGAGCACAGGAACAAGAAGTCTGATGTTCCGAAAACACAAACTGACCTCCCAAGTTAGACCATTCAGCTGGACACCTCATTCCACCCTGGCTGGTAGCCAGGGGGCTGTAATAAGACAAGCTGACTTCTCTTCCAGTTTCCTACTATCAATGGTTTAGGAAACAAGCTGCACATGGTACCACAACCACTGTGTTGAGGAGACAATGACAAACCTTTCTTCCTGAGACACATCCCTTTTTCAATCATTTAAGTTTAAACCTTTGTGAAATACTACAGCAGTAACTTGTTCTGCATAATTTTAGCAGACATTGGTGAGAAAATACTGCATTTTACCTGTCTACTGTAACTCCTGGTTTTGCAGCTTAATGTCTGGTTAGACAAACAAGTAACAGATCGCACTATACTTTTTCCATGTCATTTTGTCTTCCTGCTATCATTTTATATTACATTTATATATTAGTATACTAATGCCTTAAATTTTGATTTCTGCTCCTTTCATAATATACTTTGCCTTCTATTTGCCTTGACTGAATTTGACAACAAAGACTTTCTGAGTGACAGTAACTGATAAAATACTGTGCCCACCCACTTGTATAGATAGTGGGCATAACTTCACCCCCCCATATTTATTACTCTGGGGATTATTTTCCCCTAGACTTATTACTCTGCATTTCCCTGCTCTAAATCATACCGATAATTGGGTTGTCCAGTTGCTCCTAGCACATGATCTCTCTGCAATTCTTTCATCCCATTTTGTTTTCTCAGCAAATTTAGTAGCTATCCCTCTACTAGGTCCATTTATGAATTAGTTTGTTATCAAAGGTTTCAGTACAAGTAACTAAGGTGAACCACTCTAGTCATTTATTTGGTATAGCATGAAACTATCAGCTGATAATTTAATACCTCTTATTGGGAAAAAAACATTTATCTATTTATTTATGTCTACTTTTCTTCTTGTTCTTTAGGCAGGCATTAGAAAAAAAAGTCTCCAATGGGTTACCAGAAGAGTTTCTTAAAAAAATATAGGCTGTGACCATGTTTGGAAACTGAAGTATATATAATATACCATCTGAATTTCTACAGAAGTATGGAGTCCCTCAAAAAACTCTTAATAGATTTTACAGCCAATCAATTTTCTCAACCAAAAAAAAATCTATAAAATGTAAAACCTTCCCTCAAGCACACACAAATGGGATCTGTATACAGATTTATTTTCAGCAACTGCCTACTTTTACCATTTAAGAACACCACAAGTGTTAGTGAATTGTGCCTGGAACTCTACTAACAATGACGTATCTTTAAATGTGGGCTTCACTTCCAGCTAGTCAAAATGGAAAAGCTTGCTCACAGAAAATAGTATGTCTACATTTCCTGATGGACCATAAAAGCAAAATCTTACCAAAACCAAAGTA
Organism: Muscicapa striata striata; assembly: GCA_030060385.1. Taxonomy (NCBI): domain Eukaryota; kingdom Metazoa; phylum Chordata; class Aves; order Passeriformes; family Muscicapidae; genus Muscicapa; species Muscicapa striata. Next base: position 5,155,723 of record JAREIS010000090.1, read on the forward strand.
TTTGCTCCTCCAGCTGCACAGTCTGGAAGCAAAAAGTAAAGCCAAGATCACAAGCTCACTGACAGTAAGATTCAGTTTCTTCAAAGGCACTTTATCTGAACCATGGATGTCCCAACCACAAGCCACACTTTACCCAAGTGGTCAGCTGAGTAAGCTGCATACACATGCTGGTGTCCTAATCATCCAAGCCTGGGATTAAACTGAGAATCTTACACCATAATCCTCCTCTCTTCAGGAAGTTCAGGGTCTGCAAGTGGCACAAACAGACAAAATTCACTCTTCCAGGAAACAAAGCCACTTGACATTTCAAGCATTAGCAACCACTGCCCTGTCATATGAAGAAGAGATGAAAATCTGCACATTGGGTGATGAGAATGTTAAAAATAGAGTGAAACCAGACTCCTGAAAAAACAAAGGGAGTCTTACACAGCCAATACAAGTTCTAAAATACAAATTCTCACCGTATTGACAATGGGAAACAGAACTCAGTAAATATAAGGCAAGCTAGAATACACTAACAGTCTTTAAAAAAACAACAGCACAAAAAAACCCCAAACCAATAAACTAATAGCAAATGCAAAGTCAAAGATGATGTAGCCTGTAACAGCAAGAGGGGCACTGCCTCAAGTACTGTCAAAGAACCAAGGACTGTGGGATGCAAACTTTCCACTAACAAACATAAACACTTTATTAAGTCCTAGATTCCTTATGAGGTGGGTCAATGTTGTATTTTCTCCAGCAGCAAAAATAAACTATCTCAGAAATCCAGTTATGATGTTGTTCTACAAACAGTAACACAACTGAGACAAGTGAAAATAAATGGTGCAAAACAGAGAAAAAATGTCTAAGGACAAACTTAAATGTGCTTTGCTAACAAGTAAATTGCAACTTAGAACTACATATGGATCCTGTGCTCACCATGCTTCTCTGTTTTGTGCTTAGCAGGCTTACAATTCCAATACCCAAGAGAAACAAGTTCATTATTCCATGCAGACATTACAAATGCATTGTTGTACCTCATCTCAGTCTGATCCTAGACAGAAGCATTACCAGAGATGATCAGTCTCTGGGGATCTGATGTATGATAACTACCAGCATATGCCAAAACAAGTAAAAGAAAATATTCTCCTGTACTCTGCTGATTAATGTCACAGAGATACTTTCATAATACAGAAAACTGTGGATTGAAATATCAAGGTCTTTGTTACAATCAGCTATGGCAAACCTTTATCGTAAGAGACAGGAAATACCTTGAATTGCTGAGATACACAGAGGATTCAAGCCTTTGTTCAGCCACTGGAGTCAGATATCTAAGACAGTAATAACCTGTTCTCCTAACTACTGAGCTCTACCTACCATGTAAAAACATTTAGCTTCACTAATCTAGTTAACACTGAGGTTAACTGGGTTAAACAATGACAGACACCAACTATCTCAGTGTTAAGCCATGTCACCTCTTTGATACAGATCTTGTGACTAAAACAGCAACATTACAACCTTGTTGTTTAGGTAACACTGTATTTCAGTCACTGAAGCAGACTTAAATCTGTAGTTCTACAATTGTACTACACTGTGCACCTCTGATTCCTACCTATATTAAAGATACACATTGCTATTCATGTAACTATGTATCTGCTTTACAGGAAAAAACAATAAATAATGAATAGTTAGAGTCATAGAATATCTCAAACTGGAAGAGACCCAGAAGGATCACCAACTCCCTTGCTTCTCACAGAGCACCTTCATGAATATAATAACTAAAATTTAATTGTTAATAATTTACAGTACCACACAAATAAACCTACTATCCAGTCACTACCAAATTGAAGTACAGCCTCAAACCCTAAACCAAATACATTTATAAACATATAAGTTTTCAGATGTGATAGTCAGGAAATACAGCCACTGTCAATCACAGTGCACATAAAGGATTTCAGAAGAGGAGACTAATTATTCTTCATACTCACAGAGCTATACTAACAATCTTCACAGTGTCTTTAGCGACTTTTACAAGGATAATCAGTTTCAATTAAAAACAGTGGAGCAAGTATGGCACGGTTGATTTAATCCTACACTATTGTTACAATGGAGTTATTCTCGATTGGATGCAAACAAGATTAGCATCACACCCAGAGAGATTAATGCCTTCATGCAATTCCTAGACAGGCTGGCAAGGGCAGCAATTTGCTGATGGCAATAGTGAATCAGCTGCTAAGAATCTCTGACTTCTAGTTCATGCACAATTAAATAAGTAATGATAAATAAATGTCCCAACATATGAAACTAAATGAAGGATGAAATTTTCAAATTCAATAGATTCAAAGCAAGGTTGAGAAAAGACTAGGTTTTTCCCATTGGAAATTACATTGATGAATTTAGATCAAAGGCAAGTTAAATACACTTAATTTGGTATGTAAGGATTTTGCAGGATGAAGCAGTTTTAAGTGTCAGTGTCTTGTTGATACATGTCTGCTAAAAGCTGCTACTTAACAGTAGAACTGGAAAACAGGAACATGGGAATGCCCAGAAACATTAGTGCAATGCCAATCATCCTTTAAACCAGCAAGGAACATGGAATGAACTCATTTGAGAGCCCATATACACTATGTCTCTATCTGAGCTGTGGGTAATAATCAACTACTGCTGCCAGCAGCAAGTATCAGCTGTAATTTGTATTTTCTCAAGTTAGTTAAAATTACACGGGTAAAACAACAAAAGATTTTCAGGACTAAAAGTCACCATTTATATTTTAGCTATAAATGAATATAAGATATATATTATAAATGTGAATACTTGTAAGTTTAATATGCATTATTAGTGTATCCTGATTTGACAGAGGTAAAAATAAAACCATCAAACATACATGAATGTGATTTTTATTTTAATATGCTGCTTTTAAAAAAACACATTACTTTCTGCAGTTTCCACAATAAACTAAAAGTACATGAAGTTGTGTTTAATCTAAAAGCTTTTCAAACATTTTAAAATGTAACACATTTAACATTCACATAGATAAGAATGAAGTATTTTGTCTGAGTACAAAGCCGGTTGTCCCCATAGTTTAAAAGACAGTAGTTTAAGTTTCCTTTTCCAGGAAAATCTGAAGTTCAAAGAGCTGGTAGAGGGTGGGGGTGGTAGTAGGGCAGTAAACAAGGCAGTGGGACAAACGATGCTGTTCTGCAGTGAAAGATGTCTGCATAGATACAAGCTTATTTTTGTCCTTCAGCCAAACAGCAAAGGCAGCACATGCACTTAGAGTGTCACAGGGCTGTGAACTAAGCCTGGGCACAGCCCAGCGTGCAGTGGCTGATAAGCTGGACTGTGCCCAGCAGTGCCTCTCCCACGGCCACAGGGGCCAGGCTCAGCGCCTGAAGATCAGTGTTTAGAGGGCAAAGGATGGCAGCTGATCCTAAAAACCCCTGTGCTGTACAGCCCCCAAGCTCTGGCCAGCAGGCAGGCAGGTGCCTGGGGGGTGGGCTCGGCAGGACTGGGTTTCATCACCCATCAGCTGAAGCAGCCAGGCAAGAGCTCAGGTGCCCGCTGTGCCACTGCTCAGGGAGCCGAGTCACATTCAAGGGATCTGCAACAAGAACGAGTCTGTCTGCAAACTCTTCACCATCATTCGCCCAACACACGCAATATACATACATATATATACACGTATATGTGTCTGCATATATATTCTGGTCTGAACCTTCATATTAGCTATTCAAAGATTATGGGAATATCAATCAAAAATCCTACCAGGGTAAGGATAAGGCACATGGGGGAATGTTTTCAAAGGTCAATAGGACAGCAAGGCGCTCATGCAGTTTAAAAAAAAATAAAACAAATTCCAAAAAACTACTCCAACATGACACCTTGGCACTTAAGCTGCTATTGGCACACAGACACAGAGAAATAAAGCAGGCTATTCTGCTTTTTTACCTTTATACACTCTGAATAGTTTTGTATTAACTATACAAAGTCACAATATATTCTGAGTTGGAAGGGACTCACTAGGACCAAGTCCAACTCAAGTGAATGGCCCATTACGCGATCTAGCAACATAATTTCTTTCTGTAGCAAAACAACTTAATTCCACATTTTCCCTTTAAGTATTTTCATATGCAAAACAAAAATACATATTTTAACTATAGCAAAGGTTATAAACAATATAAACAGGAATATTACATCTCCCTATCTGAAGCAAACTAAAGGACAAGTATTCCAAATACTTTTCAAAACAGCTTATTATCAAAATGCACTGCATTTTTTGTTTTAACCTAAATTATAGCTTGACCTAAATTATAGATATTCCAGCCTCTGCAATTTGCAGTCCTTAACACACATGAGAGTTTTTTTCCCAAGTGTTACAGAAGTGAACTATTTTTACAAAGATTTTCAGTTATACATTGTATCTGATCAGGTTTTGTGTAAACTAGACAGAGCATAGAAGACAGACAACTATAAGTTAACTGAAGGAAGGTATACTGAAGGCCCTCAGACATCTGAAGTCTAGACAGAGCTTCCTTACATCTGGACTGTGGTAGCATAAGAATCTCAAATCTTAAATTCACCATGTATTTGCCATGTGGTCCAGGAGTAATTGGATTTATTGCTAAACTTTTTGTGCAAAATTCAATGTAAAGGATTACCTATAATAATGTTGATAGACTGTCTTATCTTTAAAAAAGCCTCCCATTTCTAAGAAATTCCAGTAGAAGTCATTGCTGCTCTGGTTCCAAAAGTCATCCAAATTCATGCTTCCCCCTCTCTCAGTGAGTGTAGAGACACACTTCAGCACAACAGCACCACCGAAGTTACCAGAGTACTAACCCTGCACCATTTCTTTCTTGCCTACTGCATGCATTTTTAAGCACTCTTAAATGAAAACTTTAGTAGTCTTACAAACAAACCAACTTTGTTATAATGTAGGAGATGTCAGTCAGGCATGTACAAGTCATCTCACCAAGCTGAAGCCCATGAAGCTGCAGACATCTACCTCAGCATCTGCAATCATAATGTCTGCCTTGACTATTTCCAGTTGGTGACACTTTGAGACACTCTCCAGTTTTGAATGCCTCCATTAGACAACAAGTTTCCTTATTGTTAGCCCACGGTGCTCATCCTGGTGACATTCCCCTCATTATCCTCCCTATTTCTCCTGTTCTAAAAACTCAAGGCCACCTTTTCTTTTACCCTGTCACGTTATGATTTGTGGGCCATGTTAACCTTCAACATTTAATGTTCTGTTTGTAGCTCCAGGTATAATCCCCAGCGAGATCCCCCACCCAACTGGATTCTTAGAATGGTGCACCTTGTACCTTCCTTGCAAGAGCATTAGATCATGTGAAACAATATGCAGCTGGGACATGGCATTCTCACAAACAGGTATTGCTAGGTCACCATGAGGCTGGATGGGCACAGTCCCTCTCCAGAAAATTAAAGATTTTAATTTTGTATGCAGGATAACTGTGTGAAGAGTTTGCCCACTAAGTGCTTTGTGGCAGTAGCTATTGAGACTACAGAAATCTGGTTATGCAGGCCCTCTGGGGAATACAGCATGAGCCAAACTTGGAAGGATGTGCTCATTATCTGAAATAACTTGATCTACCAAAAGTTTAAGTACAGGAAAGGTGGAGGGTTTTTTTTTTTTCCAGAAAGCTCTTGTCTAGAGGAGAGGTATCTTTAGAAGAGGTCATCCTTACTGTCCTACAAAGACTGATCATCCAGGCCTCTCTCCCCTCATCTACAATAGCTACTTACATAGCTCTTACACACCCCCTGCACACCTCTCCCAACAGCTAAGCAGAAATCAAGCAAGTCTCCACTCATCTACACTCCACAACTCAGAAGAAGAGGGCAGACATGCATCTTTTCCTCGGGCAGGCAAATTACCAGTGTGTTACAGCAATTACAGACACACACAAATATACAGAAAAGACACAAAAAGGCAACCATGTGACAAAGCAACCATGCTTGTCCTTAAGAGCTGGTGAATCAACAGTCAACACAGAGAGAGAAAAAGGCAGCAAATTTTGTGGTGCAGCTACTCCCACTCCCTCCTTTGGAACACAGTAGAGAACTACAGATGACACAAGAGCAGTTTTAGAAATTGTCAGCTTCAATCATTGCACTGTCAAACTAGAAAAGAAACCATGGACTTTTGACCACATTCCCCATCCAATGTGGTTATTTTCTGGACTGTTTGCTTTTTATTGTCTTTATCAATGAAGGCATAGGTAACATCCTGTAGCCAAGCTGACACCCTGAACATCCATCCTGCAAATGGAAACTAAGCCTGCATTCCATCCCCACCAGCAAACAAGGGCCTGAGCTCCATTCATGCAGCACTGAGGACAAAGAGCATCTCACACCTGAATACCACAAAGCTCACTTCAGAAGGACATTGGGACCTTCTGCCACTCTTGGGCTAGATTTGTAGATGACTTAAACATCATGAGCCTTACAAAGATGTCCCACAATGTACTTTGGTTCACCAAACCCTTCAAGACAATCCAGCTGCTGTTGCCAGAGCTGCCATGGGCCAATGCACTGGGTGTGAGTTGTTACTCAGTTGTTGATCCCACACAGTTTGACAGCTCATGGATAGCAGAGGGCAAACAGCACACAATTTTGTCCTATTTGCCTACCACTCAAAAAAAGGTATGTGAAGATGACCTTCAAAATCATGGTCACATCACCCTCAGCAGGCCTATCCTACCCAATCTAATGCTGGGTTTTGCTAATGACCGGTAAAGTTCACAAGCTTGCACTGGGCAGCAGCCACTTGCATAAAAACACTAAGACAATATGGAAATGGCATCTGTTTCTCAAAGCTTTGTACCCACTGCTGATTTTCCCCAACTCCAAGGGTGTTCTCAGCAGACAGCTCAGCTCCCAAGCCCTAACTTGGCTTGTGAGCCTCCTGTTAGGATTGCCTCCTATCAGTGAAGGCAAAGTAGTTACAAACTCAGTAGCTCTGTTCTTGTTTTCCTTCTCTATATAAATAGTTTCAGGAAAGCTGTTCCATTCATCCACAGGTGTCCTCTTGGAGTAGGCTACAGCCACAGGACTAAGTCCATCACTGCCTTGATTTAGCCAGTAATTGCAGATTTGAGCGTGGAAAAGAGGGAATTGGAGACAAGGGTGCACAGCAAGACTGAGAAAACACCAACAGCTTGCAGCTACACTTGGATATTAACCAGGGCACTGCAGAAGGGACAGACACCTGCAGGAGACAAACAAGATACCATGGTATTTCTCAGAGGTCTGCTGTTGACAAAAATCTGCAAGACAGCCTTCCACTGGCAAGCTTCAGACCTCAAACACAGTGAGACTGGCCAAAACTTAACCCAGAGTAAAACTTCTCCATCCCAGGCAGCAGACAGGTAAAAGTGTGCTGACAACTTCACCCAGTGAGATCCACTCCTGTAACACCAGGATAACTGCCACATCCAGCCTTTTTTTAAACACAGCCAGGGATGGTGACTCCACCACCTCCCGAGCAGATCACTCAAGTACTTTATTATTCTTTCCATGAAAAACTTTCTTTTAATATCCAACCTATATTTCCCTTTGTGTAGCTTAAGACAGTGTCCTCTTGGTCTGTTAGTTGCTTGTATTTTCTTTGGCCCATATGAAGTAACTATAAAAAATACTTTGACATCTGCCCACTTCCATTTAACAAGCATCAATTTAGCTGTTTTATCACCACAATCTTTTGTGACCACCACTTCATTCTGAGAACCTAGAAAAGTTACCTTAGTTTGTACACAGTAAACATGATGTTTTAAATTTACCACTTTTTACAAAAGCCTTCCTCACTCCTTAGTACCATGGTAAAGAGACAATAAAAATGTTACAAACAAAATATGAATTAAAGACTCCTTTGTGCTTGTTCCATTGGGTCAATGTCCACACCTCTGCAAACATTTCTCCACTTTAGGGTCTGAGGCAGACAAAATGTAACTCCAAGCAGATCAAGAATACTGGCTGTTTTCCTAAGAGATGTTCAGACTTAAACTTCAAGTTTTAAGTACTAGTGGTTCACATATTACACCAAGCACTGTTCACGTGCAGTACAAGTGAGAAGCAAAGATGGCTGATTCTAGAGATTAGGTAAATTTACACCTGTGCTACTTTGCAGGCTATCCCAGTAATAACCTATTCACAAAACAGCACTTATTTCCCCAAAAATCCCAACCTACAGTGGTTGGGACAGCTTTTTCCTTCCTGTGTGTATACACACACAGGCATACCAATTTAAACTTGCAGACACCAGGTTTGCAGTGTTTTTAAGCATTGTTATATTGAATTAACTGTAAATTTGGATTTAGTGGAAACAAATGAAGCCATTACATTACAAACTCTAACTCATGCAACTTCAGTGTTAAACTTTTGAAGGTGCTTTTTACCCCCTCTAAATGCTTTTGTCTAAATCAACCCCAGCTCTCACACAATTTCTGCTGCTGCTGCAGCCAGCTGCACTTAACCCTCCATAGACATACATACATATTCTGGCACACAGCCATGAACTCAGAAGTGAATGGAAAACTCACTACTGAATCATTTTTTCAGTCTCTCTGAGGTACTTCATTGTTCTCTGTGGAACATTTTCCAGTGTTTTCTATAGTCTGCTCTAAAAACTCACTGGCAAGCCTTTTCCCTTTGTACTTCTACAGACCCATGGATCTTGCCCACATCAGGAAGTCTTAAGGGCTTGTCTCCTGTGGACACATTCCAGAACTGCAGCAGAACAGATTAAGAGATAAGAATGTAAGTTACAACATAGTAACTCTCTGCTTTGATGGAATAATGCCTTCAGTTGACAACCTATTCCAGGACAGGTAAAGTAGGAAATACTCTGAACTAGAAGTGACTTGTTTTTGTGGATGACCACGAGGGGGAGTTACACCTATTTAAGTACAGCTGCAATGAACCAGATCTTCTGTTATGCCCACTTATTTTCCTCATCAGACAAACCCTAGAGATTCCACCTCCCAATCTGAACTAGTAGTAACAAGAGCAGTTACTGATAAAACTGCTTTGAGATACAGAGATGGTAGGCATCTGCAAATAATCAGATTCCACAGTCATGCAGCTGTTTAGCAAACATATACAAAACTTTACACCACAAAACCATGTGGTTTTACTTTCCTAAAGCCACCATTTGTTGTGTAAACAAAACTAATCCGAATATAAAGTAAAACTCAAGAAGCCAACACTCAGTCTGTCAAGTTGAAAGCTCAGAATTAAACTAAATAAATAAATATGTGAATGGAGGGAGCAACTGGAAATTAGGTGGTTTTTACAGCAGAAAACAAGATCCCAGAGGGACTATCCTCACTAGCCAGAACATCCATAACAGAGGTCCTAGGACTGAGTCAGTCATCCTCCTGCTCTAGTGCTCCAGTGTTCCGGTTTATAGCACATCACTATGAACAGCTGATACATGAGGCAGAATTGTAAGACCATGTATCAGGTGCTTGCCTGGAAGACAACCACTACCTGAGACAGTAGCTCCACATCATCCTCTCCTGGAGGATTACCATGAAGACACCATCCAGAAATACCAATTTAACACATTCCCAGCACAGCTCTTCAGGCTATACAACACTCCCTTGCAGCAGAACACACCTGTAGAGCCTTCAGACTGGGGCATCGTGACCTACCAATATTTTGGAAAGTGAACTTCACATTGAAGTGAGACTTGGCCCCCAGATGAATCTTGGTTCTTTTGGGGAGTAAACACTCCCCAAAAATTCTTAGAGGGGATAGAAACATAAAACACTAACATTAGGGCTCTCTCTGAACAAAATATTTTTGATTTCTGGAAGAAGTCCCTACCTTGTGCCTTAGGGCTCCATGATCAAGTATATTACTCAAAATCAGTTATGATTCAGGGAGCAAAACACTGCAGGCTTTAACCTCAAAACCTTGTGAGACCTTACATGTGAAGATGTAAATCTCATGCCCAATTTTGAGAATGAGTAGGGGGAGGGGAGGGGGAGGAGCAAGACAGAATTAAAAAAGAAAGCCTTTAAGCATTTCTACTGAGGATCAAAAGAAAGCACTTCCATAGAGTGAAAACATGCTATTAAAATTCTTTCTTTGGTATGAATGAAGTTTGGACTGAAAACTACAAAAAAATTTAAGCTCTTAAAACAAAAGAAGTCTCCTCTACCTCCTAACCCGCTGCCTTGTTATGGCTGCAAACTGAAATTAAACACTATTCCAGAAGTGAGTGACTCCTCTTCCCCTGCTGCAACACTAAATCCCCTAAAAAGCAGTACCCTTTGAGAATCCTGAGAAGGTTCTCTGTTGCAATCAACTATGGACAAACTGACACCGTTACTGAATGATATGAAGAATGACATCAAAATATGTGACACTGTACACACTGGTCCCTCTCAGAAAGAAGGCCCAGCAATGAAGCACTGTAAGCTTTCACCATATTAATTCTGAATCTAACTGCTAGCTGTCACTAGCAGTGGATTCCACTGAACTTCATACAGAATGGGAACAAAAACCCTTTCACCTATAAAGCAGCTGTCTTAAAAATTCACTTTGACCAAGTAATCCATGAGCACTACTGGGCCACAAGTAAAGGCTGGCAGACCACCACACAAGAGGCAGTTCAGAAATGTCTGCACAGCACCACAGTAGTTAGGAATACCAAATTAGAGGCTAGGCAGTGGGAACGACAGGAGACTTGGAAGCAAATCAAAGAGGATAGGCAAATCAAATCCTAATAGACACTGTCATTCCCCACAGCCACCCAGCCAGTAGATCCAACACTGTAGTAGTCATATTATAAAGGTGACAGGATGGAAAAAGAGAGAAAACAACAAAACTTCTCACTACCACACACTTTTTAATGAAATAGCTATACAAGAACGTAGCTAGCTACCTTACCTACATAAGGTAAGCCATGAATACTTTCCAGAAGGAACTCCCTCCACATATGCACTAGGCACAAGTTACAGTTGAGAAAAGTCAGTCATAGCAACCTAATAAAAATGGCTCTGTGGTCTCTCTGCCCTAATAGCAGCATGACTGGAAGGCACAAATACTGACAAGTGCTGGCTCAACGGCTGCAGTTAACACACACCAGGTAAGAAGCAGCAAGGTACCTGAGGAGATGAAGTGGCAGACACTGCAGGAAGCATTCCTGACAAATGACGACTGGAGAAGCACTGCACAGTTCACAACTGAAGCCTACAGCCTGCCTTCCAGTTTAAAAACTCTCATTTTGTCAGAGATCTGCAGCTGAATTCAGTTGCTTGCATACAGATGGCTGAACATTTGACACCAGAATTTCCCATACATCTACACCGGGCTGACAGAAACAATGTGAGTTCAAAGCCTGTGCTATTCCAGGCTGGCAACTGGCGGCCAAACAGGGAATTGTGATTATCCCAAGCAACACAAAAAACATGTTTTGGCAACTGAACCAAGCTCCTCCTCCAAGCTCAGTAAGGAGTATGCAAATAAGATTTTAGTACCAGTACCTCCAACACCACATATGATTTTTTTTTAAAACAGAAACTTAATATTCACCTCACTGCTGTTTCACTCTCTGCATAGCACAAGACACTAAGCTTTTCAAGACCTGTGTTAAGATTTCCCCCCTCCTCTTAGCACTGAAAAGCCATTATTAAAACAGGTTTCAAACTTGTTTTACAAGCCTCTCACCCAGAGAGGCTCTCACCCTTTACAGGTATTGCTATGGGCAAAGCCTTTCCACAACATGGCATATTCCCTCTCAGAGGAGCCACTCTTACACTCAATGTAGGTAAGAAAAGTACTTATTTTCAGTTTAAAAGAGTCAAGTTGTTCTTTCAGTCAGAAATTTCAGCATCCAGACAGAAAACAACAGAATGCAAAAGCCACAATGGAGAATAAGGTTAAGAATAACTTCAGGTGCTTCTCCTTAGTAAGGTGATGTAAGGTGAGAGAGGAGCAAAGACCATCTTCTAAATATGATTTTTGCACTGCCTTCAGGCAGGCCAGAATATCATAAACTATTTCCCTTGAGGATTTCAGCAATTACTCTGTTTAACAGCAAGTTGCCTGAGCTATATACGATCAGCTCTGCCAAAATGCTCTGAATAGCCACATTGCTGTGCTACACCCATTCCTCTTCCACTCTAATACAGGATCCAAGGCAGGGTGGAGGGAGGAAGTCAGTAGCTCCCTCACATAGTGTTTATACAACCAAGGAGCTCTAGAACACTCTGTCTGAAGAAACATATACTTACTAAACATTATCAGCCTTGTCATTCAGTGCGACAGGCATCCCTAATAATTTCTCACGGACAAATTTATTACATACTATCAAAGGGGGAGCTGGGTGGGGGGAGAACTTACGTCCATTTTGCGAGCAGCCGTGTCCTGATCATAGTGTCCCATGATGTTTGGGAAAAAAGTCATATTGTAAGGCATTCCTGAACATCTGGAAATAGTAATTGGCTCACATGTGAATAAGCTGTGCCCTCGCACCAGAGCCAGAAGTAAACTGCAGGTCGCAGAGAACACAAGTGCCTTCATTTTGTCAGGATCTCCTCGGCAGCACATCGCTCTGTTCAGTAGTTAGACCGGCGTTGCGAAAGGATCAAAACAGGCATCTTTCTCTGCTGGCTCCAGTGTAAGGCAGTAAGGCACACAACCAGACTCCTCAGAGCTGCTTCAGCTATTGCCCCATTTTAGCTGAGCGCGACTTTACTAAATCCCTTCTTCTCTGAGCCTGTACGTGCAAAGACAGGACAGAGAAGTGAACAGCAGAAACAACCCGACCGCGGCCGCCCGCCCGGCCGGCCTGCAGGCGAGAGGGCGGCTCCGGCCCGACCCCACACAGCCCGCCGGGGCCGCGGCTCGGCGCAGCCGCGCTCCGGGAGCGCCGCGTTCGCCCCCCGCTCCCGCCGGGCCCCGGAGCCGCCGCCGCTCCCAGCGCCCCGCTCCCAGCCCCGCCCTGGAAAGCGGCGCCCGCGGGCCCGGCGCTGCAGTCGGCCAGGACCCGGGGCTCGCCGGGCGCGGCCCCCGGCGCCGCATCCCCGCCACGCCCGGGCCGCGCCCCGCCGCCCCCTCACCGGGACCCGCCTCCCGGCGGCCAGCCCGCGGCAACGCCCGAGCTGGAGCCGCTGCTCCCGGGACGGGGCTCGACCCGCTGTTCGCCGCACTCACCGGTGGCGGCCCTCCGCGATGGCCGCCCCGCGGCACCTGCAGGATGTGGCGTCTGGCGGGCGGGGGGGGGCGGCGCACCTTCCCGCCCCGGCGGGGCCGGGGGCCGTGGCGGCGGGCGGGGCCCCGGACGGGCGGTGGGGAGAAGGGATCCGCCGGGCTGTGCGGAGCGGGGACCCGGCGGGGCTGTGGGGAGCAGGGACCCGCCGTGGGGCCGGGTTGTGCCAGCGCGCCTTGCGCGCTGACGCAGCCCCCGGACTCCAGCGCAGGCACGAGCGGCGTGAAAATCCCTTCAAACAGAGGCGGCACGGGGATTTTCGTAAACATCTCTGTAATGCACTGTATAAATTCTGAAGGCAAATTACAGGCATTCAAGCGTCGGGCCATGAACCTGTCCCGCCGTTGGAAGCGATCTCGAGGATTGTTTTCAAACGCACTTCGGCCTCTGCCAAGCGAGAGGGCTCCGCGGCAGAGGGCGGCCAGCCCTGCGCTGCCACCTTCACTGCCACCTTCACTGCCACCATCACTGCCGCCTTCACTGCCACCTTCACTGCCACCTTCACTGCCACCTTCACTGCCACCTTCACTGCCGCCTTCACTGCCGCCTTCACTGCCACCTTCACTGCCAGCTTCACTGCCACCTTCACTGTCACCTTCACTATCACCTTCACTGCCGCCTTCACTGCCACCTTCACTGCCAGCTTCACTGCCACCTTCACTATCACCTTCACTGCCACCATCACTGCCGCCTTCACTGCCACCTTCACTGCCAGCTTCACTGCCACCATCACTGCCGCCTTCACTGCCACCTTCACTGCCAGCTTCACTGCCACCTTCACTATCACCTTCACTGCCACCATCACTGCCGCCTTCACTGCCGCCTTCACTGCCACCTTCACTATCACCTTCACTGTCACCTTCACTATCACCTTCACTGCCGCCTTCACTATAACCTTCACTGCCACCATCACTGCCACCTTCACTGCCGCCTTTACTGATGCCTTCACTGTGATCTTCACGGACGCCTTCACTGCCACCTTCACTGACACCTTCACTGCTACCTTCACTGTCACCTTCACAGATACCTTCACTGTCACCTTCACTATCACCTTCACTGCCAGCTTCACTGCCAGCTTCACTGCCACCTTCACTATAACCTTCACTGCCGCCTTCACTATCACCTTCACTGCCGCCTTCACTGCCACCTTCACTGCCACCTTCACTGCTACCTTCACTGCCAGCTTCACTGCCACCTTCACTATCACCTTCACTGCCACCATCATTGCCGCCTTCACTATCACTGCCACTTTCACTGCCACCATCACTGCCGCCTTCACTGCCACCTTCACTGCCACCTTCACTGCCACCATCACTGCCGCCTTCACTGCCACCTTCACTGCCGCCTCACTCACTGCCACTGCCGCCCTTCACTGCCACCTTCACTGCCACCTTCACTGCCACCTTCACTGCCACCTTCACTGCCACCTTCACTGCCACCTTCACTGCCGCCTTCACTGCCACCTTCACTGCCACCTTCACTGCCACCTTCACCGCCTTCACTGCCGCCTTCACTGCCGCCTTCACTGCCACCTTCACTATCACCTTCACTGCCACCATCATTGCCGCCTTCACTATCACCTTCACTGCCAGCTTCACTGCCACCATCATTGCCGCCTTCACTGCCACCTTCACTGCCAGCTTCACTGCCACCTTCACTATCACCTTCACTGCCACCTTCACTGCCACCTTCACTATCACCTTCACTGCCGCCTTCACTGATGCCTTCACTGTGACCTTCACTGACGCCTTCACTGCCACCTTCACTATCACCTTCACTGCCACCTTCACTGATGCCTTCACTGCTACCTTCACTGTCACCTTCACAGATACCTTCACTGTCACCTTCACGGACACCTTCACTGCCACCCTTGCTGCCACCTTCCCTGCCACCCTGTTGCTACCTACACTGCCACTTTTACTGCCACCTGAGCTGTCACTGTCCTGCAAAAAGCCCAAATCCTCAGGAGATGACAGGTGTGGACACTCAGTAGATGAGGCAACAGCGGAGGAAGAGATTGATGTTAGAAGTCGATGTTCAGCAATTGAATTTAATGAAGGAAAGAGAAGTAATCAGAAATATTTGCTGAGGAAAGAGACGCTGTGGTGAGAACAAAGGGAAATGACTGTTCAAGTGAAGGAGGAGCATTGTGGTGACCTTGGTGCTCAGACTACTCCTGTCTTCCAGAGACACGGCTTGAGGATGTGTGCACTGTCCTCCCACTGCTCCCACACCTGCTGCTGGCTGAGACCAGACATGCCAGAAAAGTACTGGCCAGTAGTGCTCAACTGTGTTCACAAACAGCCCTGAGCTAGTGAGACCTAACTATAGAAATGCTGAAGGTTACTAAGCAGAGGTGACCAAATTTCTCAGCACAGAGCCATCCAAGGTCTCATCAGGCTGTTCAGCCATGCCAGTTGCTCCACGCTCCAGGACTGGAACAGGAAACACTGGATGCCGAGACATGCAAACCAGATTCAAGAATGGTTTGATGATGTTCAGGCAGTGCTGCCTCTCTTCTAATGAGCCCCTAGATAGTCTGTGCAGTCTGGCACATTCATCCAGAGAATCCCTCCATGGATTATGGAGACCATAAACCTGCACGTTTCAGAAGGTTCAGAAGACAATAAGCATCTAGAAGCTCTCTATTCATGCAGATATTTTGTGTGTCATTGCCTATGCCACCTTAAAGAAACATAAAACTCTTCCAGATTCCCTTACACCAAACCATTTTAGCACCTCTGTGAGTCATGAGGAGGATTATACCTACCTGCTTCATATCCACATAGCTCTGCCACTTGAGCACATGGAGTAACTTGATAGCTGGAATTAAATTTGCTGTACAAACAAGTTATTTGCAGGTTGTGGAAGTTAATGTACTTTACTGTATGATAACACCCGTCTACATTATCCTTTGTCATTGCTCCATTTCTCATCTTCCAGCTGTCTTCTGTCCTAGTCTCTCTCAGTAGCTCTTCCTATCCTAGAAATGCTACATTTTTATTTTCACGAGTTCTGAGAGGCTGCATACTCTAGGGGTCTGGCAGTGAGAGCCCCAAGAGCGTGCAAGGGACAGTTTCCCCACTCCTCTTCTGCAGAAGTTCTTGGGAAGTTCCTGATCATCCCTTGATGAAGTTGCAGAGTTGCTCTCAGCTCTGGGAACACCATCAGACACACTGAAACCTTGCAGGGACAAGACATGTTCAGTGCAGATACACACACCACCGGATTTCTAATGAACTCTCCTTTCTAGTTCCATTGACCAAAGCATTGTATAAAGTCATGGCTTAGTTGGTTCCATCAGAATGCATTTTTTTACATAAATCTCTGAAAAACAGATATGGATAAGTAACATTATTTTCCTTTCCTAAAGACTCTCCTGTTTTTGTTAGATGACAGGAAAAGGCAGAGAACAGGAAGCATGAACCCTTTCTACAATCACTCTATTAATATACTTTCCTTGCTCAGAACCTAGTTGTTAAGCAAGTTATTCCAGAGGTTGGTTCTCAGAGCCGCGATCTAAATATATTTGTTTCTGGCTCTATTAAGGTCTTGACTAACCAGAATGGGGAATGTGAGTACTCTCACTGGTATCTAGCAAAGCACCTTTAAGTATGATTAAGTATTTTAACCATGTGCTCAGCTATATTGCTGATTAGGGATGCAGCTACTCAGATGTGTAAATACTTTTCTTACCTGGCACTGGAGATATTGTTAACATTCCAGTTAATATTGATTTGCTGACCTTCCCTAGCACTGCCTCAAATAATTATAGTTTAGCAATTTTTCCTACAAAGAATATAAGTGATTTAAGGCCTTCTTTAAATCCTAGGTCATCTTCAGACATCTTTCAACAAATTTAACAGAAGTGGATTCAGCAGTCGTGCACAGCAGGTCCCTTCCAAGCTCTGCTTGCTCCCACCATCTTTGCAATGGATGTGGTGAACAGGCTGTGTGCCATCCCCTCCATGATCATGCTCCATCCAGCTTGCTTAAACCCACCCTTAGCAGAAACAGTCACAACATGCCTGGGCTATGAGCTAAAGCACCATTTTCTCCATCCAGTTTTTTTGTGAGGATGTCCCTCCAGCAAAGGCAAACAGCAAGGTAACCATCTTTACCTGCTGTGTGAATGTGTTACTGCCCCACGTGCTCAGGGAGGAGGGATCTCAAGCAGTGGCAGTTGTCAGCAGAAGCCTTCCTCTGACACATCAGGAGGATATGTGTGGTTTTAGTGCTTGGAGTCTACACACAAGTACTTATACACTGGCTTGAACTTTCTCCTCTTGACACATCTAAAAGCTTCATAATTGAATTGCACTGTTGGGACATTGCACCAAAGTTTGACATAATGTAATTTAAATGTTACAGATTTGCCAATTACATGGTTTGATATTGGCTGATTCAGTCATAAGGCTCATAATGTTCTTATTATTCTGCATTTAAAACACATTATTCATGATTTGCTGAAATTTAAAAGGCCTAAATAGCCAGTAGATGGCACCAATAAATCCTGTTGTGAGAATTAGAATGACGGTGTGTAGTTCTTACATTTTTCTCAAATGCATTTTGGAAATGAAAAAAACTAGACAAAACAACATTATTGACATAATTTATACTTCTTAGTTTACAGTAATAGTTTATGAACATAATGTTTGTCTAAAGTCAAAACTCTGCTGTGTAATTGAACACATAAGCTTGTGAGGAAGAACGCAAAGATGTCTTACAGTAATTTCCCAGTTATTTAGAAAATCTAGTCATTGATGAGTTAGTGCCTTCCGAGTACTTCTGCAGTCTTATGCAGCTGTGTCAGCTTAAACCTTGTTTATAACATTTTCTTCCATAAAGCCTTTAAACTGTAACACACCCACCTCAGCTCACTACAGCAATGAAGACCAGAGAAGGAATCATATTGAGAAAGCCAGAATGTTGATGCATTGCAGTGTATTAATCACATTACTGGGTACTTGGAACCCATGTCATGTTCCTCCCTGAACAAAGCATGTTATTTAGACTTTAGTCCTTCAAAATATTACAGCTGTGTGGGCTGTAGCACCCACACACAAGGAGATGTTTATTTCTTTGATGTAAGAAAGATCTCAAGAAAGATCTCATCTTTCATTTGTCTGTAAATGACAACACCATACCTTCACAGCATTGCTTTAATAAAACAGTGATTATGCTAATAGCATTTCTTTCCAAACAGGTTACCTCACCTAGCCTCGGATATTAAGCATGATGCAAACTAAACAGGAAGTATTCTTGTAAAGAGTAAACTGTCCTAACAGTTTAAGGCCAAGGACACTTCATTCCTTGTGGACCTTTAGCAGCTGCCTTCACTCCTGATAAATCTGCAGCCCATCTGGGTGGGTGACAGTAACAGTAGCAGCAACAGTGAGCATTTTTCTTCACAGAGCCCCTCTTATCTCATAATTTCTGTGGCTGGAGTGGTAGTCACTTTAGACGCACAGGCTGGGGAAAAAGAAATATGTGTTTCAGAGCATAAGTCATTTCCTATGGAAAAGACTGATACAACCAAGCTATCTGTTTGAGTGGACAGGCAAGGTACAGGTGATTCTGACAGCAAAGCAGAAAATCCTGGCTTAATGAGGTATATTGTAGCTTTGGGTTTTACTCCCTCCAAAACATCAACCCATTAACTTCAGTTGAACTGTCTCTTTCAATACAATGCGCAATTATCAAAGCAGGAGTGACTTCACACACATTTCAAATGCTATTCTGTAAATTGGTAGTTCAGGATATTTATTGAAATGTGAGGATGCTAGAGATACAAGAATACAATAGCTTTGGAAGTTCAGAGGCAACTACTACAAGGTGATTCATGTCAGACTGTTAAAGGCAGACTAATGAGCATCCACAGCAGTGTTTCAGGACATTGGTAATTATATCCATCCCATAACCTAATAGCTAATGCATCATCGCTCCTCATCATAATAAGAATCCTATGCTGCTCCTCTCAACACGTCATCCCATTGGGATTTCTGGAGGCAAAATGTGAAGGAAGAAGTTCAGATAAGAAACACAAATTTTTCATTATTATTGCTTCAGAATTTCTTTAAGAGCATTTATTTTCAATCCTGTGGAATAAAGTAATTGTTAATGTGTAAAAAATTAGTTAGAAAGTGTCACGATCACTGTATGCATTATCTTTACAAACAGAACAGCAAGTAATTTTCTGTCTTTTTTTGTTTACTCTTTATGATAACAAAAACTTATTTTAATAATGGTTTTAATGCTCAGAAATAATGCTCTTCCTAAGCCTGTTTGCAGGTGCTCCTGAGCTACTATAAATAGAAGCATCCTGCAGAATGCTAAGTATGTTTTCAGCTGAGACATTCAGTTTTGCCTGAGATCAATGCACAATACAAAAATGAGTCACACTTTAGATCTTGTAGTAAGTATAACCACATGAGAACTAATTTCTCAGGTTAATAAAACCTGCTACTATCCAGAACTTGTGTCAGCATTACTGTTTTAAATTAGGATTTGCAAAATAGTGTTCTGGAACCAGTTATACCATGTCCTGGGAGATAGTGCTGACCCCTTTTAAGACTTCCAAATTATATAAACCTCATTTTCCTAGTCTCCTTCCATGTTTTTTTATCCTTGATGTTTAAGATCAACCATTGTATAACCAGTCAATGTCTGGTAACTAAGCCTTTTCATCTGAGCATTTGTAGTCAGGTTATGGAGACAGCTATATAAGTGTGAAAGCATCTCAAATACAAATTATTGCAGAAAATAAAATCATAGAATTATAGAATGGTTTGGGTTGTGAATGGATCTTAAAGATCATCTTGTTTTCCCTGACATAGTATTCAAATAGACAGGTTGCCAAAGCTCCATCCAATCTGGCCTTGAACACCTGCAGGGATGGGGCAAGTGGAACATGGAATATTGTCAGGCAATAAAATTAAAATAGATAAAGCCAATAATGAATGAGATAGGAAAGATTTTAGTATATATTAGTAGTAATCACAGTAGATCATAAATAGAAAAAATGCTTCATTAGCAAGGGATTGAGTCTAAATATAAAAATGCTTTTTTTTTTACTACATCTAATTAACATTCAATTAACAATCTAATTAACATTGTCTTCCCACCTGGCATGCCAGAGTTTCAGTAATTCACAGATAACATCCACTATGGCAGCAGACAATTTGAGGCACAAGGAGGCAGACAAAGGGCTAACCACTACTCTCGTGTATTTTTACATTATTTTTGTACAAAGTAATTTTGTGTTTGATTTCATGTGTGTGCCTTCATTTCCCTTCTTGGCCTCTCTGACATATAGCTGTGTGTTCAACTTGAAGGTGAAAGAGGAGGCCATAAGTCAGAAACTAAAGCTTCATATAGAGAGGGAAGGCCAGGAGCCAACAGGGAAGGGACAGAGGGGATTCTCCAATGCATAGGGATGAGAAGCAGAGGAGGATGTTCAGGAGGCTCTTTGCTTCTCTGAGAAGAGTGTACAGGACCCTGGGTCAGAGTTAACTTGCTGGATGGGGATGGAAATTATAAAGTTCAGCTGTGGGCAATTGCTAAGGATCTTACAAAGCATCCAAAATGTCAAAGCAGAGCAAAAATGTGTCATATGAGCAACAAGAAAAGGGAAGCCTGAGATACCAGGTGGGTTTTATGCCTCTCTGTGACACTGGAATTCTAACCCACCCTTCTCAGAGCACTGGGTCATGAACTCCTAAGGTCTTGTTTTCCAAACAGGGTATATGGCAGAGAAGTATCCATAAAGAATTTCCTATGGCAAATAGAAAGTGAAAAGTGCTCATACCATCAGCTTCTGGAGCCTAGAGACCTTCTGAGACAAAACACACTTAGAGTTCATGATATGCTGGAAGTGCACATTTTCCGGGAACATTGTTTCTCATGCTTGCATTTAGGGGTAAGTTTGGAGCTACGTTCTGGTGTCTGGTCTAATTTCAGAGTGGTATCATTCTGTGGAACTGGTATTTTCATGGTGAAAAGTGAGGATAGGCAAAACAACCCCAGCGTGGTAGCAGAGGCCATAGGTTTGCTCAGCAGCAAGATGGAGAGGCTGGAGCAGCTGGCTGGAGGGGCCAGCAACCACTCCAGACCTAAGGATTCTGACAAGAAGGGGAATAACCTGACAAGGGAATAACCAATCCATGTAAAGAGGAGCACACACATCCAGAGATGGCAACCCTGTTTACAGAGGTCAGAGAGAGAGAAATTCTGTACCAAAGGTATAGTGATACACCCCCTGGGACCCTTTCAAAATGTCAGTAGAGCAAAATCAATAGACAAGTAAAAGATCAGTTTAACTCACCCAATTCAATTTCTGATGGAAATACAATTGGAATAATGTTACTAGAATTTGACAGTCTGGCCCTCGGATTCATAAATCCTTTATAAATTTAATTGTCCTGTCTCTGTGCATCAGATGTCACAACAGCTAGCATAAGTACTTTTAAACTTCATTCTTCACCACTCAAGAGTTATTTTCTCTTGAACAAAGGGACTGAAATAAAATAACAAAGACAGCATTTTTTTTATTCTCCTCTTTGCACTTGCATTATACAAACACATGCCTCATTATACTTTGCACTAAATTAATTCAACTTCTTTAGAAAAACCAGGTGAAACTGTTTAAGCAAGTGTTGTGGAGTAATTTATTCTAAAAACAGATGCTAACAATTTTAATAGAAGTTAATAACAACTTCTGTTATCATACCAAAAATTTCAATATATTCACTGATTTACAAAGCTATAAGCAGAATAACGATTTTATCCCATGGACTGACATTCCCATAACTTCATAATTTGTATGTTTTCCTCATTCCATTCTCCTCTCTGTGCCTTTTCTGGCAAGATATTCGTGTTTCTGCATCTCTGTCAATTGCATTGTGTATTTTCCTCAGCTGCTAGCAAATACAAGGTTTTTACACTCTTGGGACTAAAGTGAATAATTTAGCTAAGCTTTTGTTTGAGCTCTACAAGAACTGTGTGAGTGAAACTGTTGAATGCCAGGTGCAAGTTCTTAAATTTCTACCAATTTGCAAAAATCTAAAGTTGCTTTATATTCAGGAGCTCTAACTGTGTCAGTCAAAGTGCTGGTTTGAAACTGTTTCTGAATTTGAAATAATAAGAAGGGAAGAAATAGATAAAAAGAGAAGAAAATCAAACCTGCATTACTAGAGCTTTCTACTTTAATACTAATTTGTGGAAAAGTAATATGTTTTCTTCTAGATTGTGGACTATTGTAGGAGAACAGCAGCAGCATAACCCATGTTGAATGAATGCAGCCAGAGGCTCACTAATGAACACAGAAAAATAATTTTTTGGTATAAAAATGCTTATAAAATATTGTCTAAAATTATAGAAAAGTTATTTTATGTTGTATAAAATTATATAAGCAAAACTGTAGGAAAAACTACAAACCCACTGATTTGAGCCCACAATTAAGTCACTTTATATCACAATGCCAATATAAAGTGTATAGAGTGTGCAAGCCATACTCACTTTAAAGGTTTTATGCTAACAAAGTAGACAATGTGATATGCAATGGCCTTAGTAGTAGGGAAAGTCAGTGTCTCTTGAATGGTCAGTTAATGGAAGGAGAAAGATGTCATGTAGACCTATTCCCACTGAGTTTTAAACTATTTAAGATATATGGAAGAAAATCATAGAGTAAAAAAAAATTACACTAAATTGCACTAGTGTAAGCAAAGCTTAAACTTGTCTGTCATGTGAAGACAGAAATCATTATTTCCTTTGATCTCAAAGATATCTCAAATACCCAGCAGAGGTGGAAGGTGCTATTACTTTTCTAAGAGCACAAGAGAGCACTGTCAAATGTATTTTATTACATGACACGTCAAAAAAGTGGTCACCTGGACTTGCTCAAGAAAATCTCCAACAAAAGAAATGTATCTGAGTAGCACTGACTGTTCAAGTATGTGGGATAAACCCCATGTGAAGAGAAACAATCCAAAGAACTGAGCAGACATTAGTGAGGATATCCTGAACTAATAAGAAAAGATCATAAATTTGCAACTGATATGCCCTAGACCAGCACAGATTTATTGCAGAGGGAACTGGTGGCTTTGTTCCTGTGTGTTCACCAGGGTTAGGGTTAGGGATACATGCACATGTGCCATGTGTGCAGCACACATGCTCTGGGACTAGGATCCAGGAGCAGGTATTGGAGCTAAGGGATTTGGCAGCATAAATTCACCCTGTGATAAAAATGCATTTGTAACATGAAATACCAGCAAGAGCTTATTTGATAGAAATAATTTGTCAGAAATAAAAAGTATCTATATGGTAAAGGCAGAAGAATGTGGATGCAAGTATGTAATACATTGTAAGAAAAGACAGCATGCAGACAAATGAGCAGAAAAAATGACAGCAATTTTGGGCTAGGAAAAAAATATATATACCAGTATATATTCTGGAAGTTATTCTGTTGTATTTGTTAATTATTCCTCTAAATTGTCAAAAGATATCAGGCACAGACCAGGGACAGAAAATCCTTATCAGATATGAAATGCCAGCTAGAGCAGGAATGAGTATAAAGTGATGGCCTCCACAATGATTTTAAACATGCTAGTTATCTGAAAGATGAATCAGAAATATGATTATCATTTGCATAGGACACTATAAATGTACATTAATATTGAACTTCCTACATTCCAACAGTTCCCAGAGCTGATGATACTGCTTGGGGGGAGTTGTGGCTGTTCAGTGAGTTAATGAGAATTAATTTTGCCCCCTGTGCTTAGCAATTGTGGTCATGAGCTTTAGTTTTGCCAGGCCCATGTCTGAATTGGTAAAAATATGCTCTCAATAATAGAATAATGTGTCTAATAATGTGCTGCAAAAAAAAGTCTTGTTAATAGTCTGAA
Organism: Muscicapa striata striata; assembly: GCA_030060385.1. Taxonomy (NCBI): domain Eukaryota; kingdom Metazoa; phylum Chordata; class Aves; order Passeriformes; family Muscicapidae; genus Muscicapa; species Muscicapa striata. The sequence continues at coordinate 5,179,846 of JAREIS010000090.1, forward strand.
TAACATGGAAAATTTTTTCTAGGAGGGAACTAATTTGAGGGTAAAGGAAATGCTACTGCACTGCAGAAGGGCTGGTTTAGGGACATAGACAGGCCACAACACTCAACATTTTGGGTTCAAATCAGTCCTTGAGTCAGGCAAACTGAACATTAAGCCATTCACTAAGTGTGACCTGGAAGGTTCTACCTGCCTTGCATGAACAAGCCCAATGTTTAATTTCCTGGTAAAACCAGATACAGATGAACATTAATAATTTCATGCCTTTTGTATCTGACAGCTCTTCATAGCTGATAAAGAATAGGCTGCTGCTTAGTTTTGGTGCCTTTTCTTAAACTGCTTTTTGACTGTGAACAAACTGTTTTTTCTATCCATGCAGTAATACCCCAAACATGCTTCCCTGTAACCAAAAATGTGGGTGTTTTGCAGAGGTTAATGGAAATTAAATTAAAGCTGAATGTACTGATTATAATGCAAGAGTGTGCAAGCAAAGCTAATTAAATGGCAGCATGGCTCAGTCTTGTCCTGTGACACCATTCTCTCTCTTTCTCCCTCAATCCCATTTTTTTCCTAAGCAGGGACTCACAGCAACCTAAAGCTACTTGTTTTATACAGTCCTGAATGCATGCATCCCACTTTTTGCACTCAGCACTTAAATGATATTCAATCCTCCAGAAAGAAATGAAAAGCTACTACATTCTCCCATTTTCTTCTTGCTTATGGACGTCCTAGTTCTACCATTGGGATTACAGTATTTCCTAGATTTTAGTGTTTGCTGCATTTTTCTGTGCAAGGAGCAATTGCAAATAAACTTGTATTTTGTCTTGATTAAGTGACATATGTCAACAAATATAATTTCTGATGGACCAGCTCACTTTTTATCTTATATTAATGACCCAGCTTGGCCATTTTTACCAAAGGGCAGAAAAATGGCTTTTGACTATGGATAGTATGCACAGGCTACCTGAAAAATGAAAATTTGAACATCAGACTGAAGGATTTGAAAACTGGAGTGTGGTAACAGGACAGAATGAGGACTTTCCTCCCTGCATCTTAGAGTACATCTTATTTCTTGTTATCACCTTTTGCACATGCTTGACTGAGCCAATCTGGACAGGAGGCACCTGAGAAGGCACTGGTGCAATGAGGGATACTTGGCCTGAGGACAATGAAGGTTTAGTTTTAAAACACTGCAGTGTATTGAGTTCTTCAAAATATTTGCCACACTATGAAATGTACTGTGGACACACTGTGTACACATTATTATGTGTAGCTCATGTAGCACCTCCTAAGCCTTCAATTTAGAAATGCCATCTTAGCACATATTCCCCAGAGGCACAAGTAGAATAAAGTCTATTAAATTTAAGCTTTGTGGGCTTCACTTGCAACAAGACAAACACACACACACACACACACACACATCCCCCTCAGTCACTTCTTCCACCAACAAAGGCTCCACTTGCAAGGTACTGTCTGATCCCAGATTTTGAAGCATCCTGTTGTAGGGTTCCCATGGGCTATTACATGCCTGACTGCTGGACTGTGGCTTCCTTGTGTCCCTAAATCCTTTTTCTTTTTTGGCACATCTGAAAGCCATTCCTTTGATACTATTCTTCCTTTTCCACAGGAAACAAACCAGTTATGTGTCAGCATCCTGGCCAGGAATCAAAGAGAGCAAGCTGCTTGTCAGGCAACACCCGGGGCACAGACAATTAGGATGGGGATGATATTTCAGCAAGTCTTTCTTGTAGTAAGGAAAAATCTAATGAAAATTTCATGCAATTTTGGAAAAAATAAGAAGTGTCATCTGTAAAAGTTATGAGTTTATTTCTATTGGCAGAAGTCAAACAATACTACAGCTACTTTTCCATCCTGTGCTTTTCAGTTTAAACAGGAATAAGAGCTTTTTTTTTAGCTCTGTATTCTAGTTGCCTCATAGTTGCCTCATGGCATCTTACTAGAAGAAGTGTCTCAGATTCCCAGTGTCTTCCACTTTAGCATGACAACAACTACAAACTCTCCCAGAGGTACAACTGTATTTTGACCTCATAATCCCTCTTTGGCAATTACACCGATTTCTTATGGGAATATATAAATTTTACCTTCTTTCGTATGACCAAACAGTCCATGAGCCACAACCTGAGGACATCAGATACAGAAATATTCTGATTCCATGAATAGCAGATGTGGGAACCATTCATTACACCTTTGCACTCTTTGATCTCAGCTTTAAAAGCTAACCCAACCACAAACACAGAAATGTGAAATACATAAAGTAATAAACAGACACTTTAAAAATTTTCTTTATTTTCATTTTCGAATTTAAGGTCAATCTTCATTAATTTGCAGAGAGTACAAAAATGTTCCCATTAGTCTAGTTTGAATTTAGATGTATTTTAAAATAAAACTAAGCCTGCTTATTCAAATACAATTTCTGTGCACAAATTATATAGCTCATTCTTTTCATAAGGCATGTAAAACAGATTTCAGTTCAAACATTAAAATATTTTACACTTGGGTATCAGAATTACAGATAGAAATTGAAAGTTCTCAAAAAAATGAGCCTGAACTGCATAAGTACACACTACAGACATTACAATATACACATGCAGAGACATGCACAGATAAATATCTATGTATATGAACATACTAGGAAGATAAAAAATACCTGTGTCCTGGTTTTTATGAAACCTCAGTCATTTAACTAAAAAGAATGCATGTTTAATGGAATACTCATATATTGCTTACACAACAATTGTAGTTTCCTGTTTATGTCAGTACAAAATCATTTCAGTCACACAGTAAAATTGTGTGCCTTCCAGTCAATGTCCTACAGTGATGCTGAAATGATGAAATGCATTAAGGATTTGTAAGGGAGAAGATGAAGGAATAGTGCAAGGTAAAGCTGTACTGAATCTTTGAGAAGATTAATTTGCCTCAGGATGAATTGGTAACTGTAAATCCTCTCTCTTCTTTAGACAATATCCTCTTGCTTTTGAATGATTCCATTTTTCACATAGTGGAAGAAGATATATCAAGATATATAGGAAAATCCTATCTATATATTGTGTTGGAATTGTGGAAACATGACAAAGTTCCTTTCTGTTTAAAACCTGAACTCAGATGAATCATAAGAACTCACCATTTGTTGGTAAATCATTCCAGCAGAAAGTGTGTTGTTTCAGTGTACCTGTAGAAATCTTCATATGCAGCCAAGGGACAGCAAACAAATTATATGGCAATAATGTCTTTTGGGGAAAATTACATTTCAAAAATCCTGGCATATAAGACAGAGATGCCCACAGGTCCTTTATCTGAAAGTCAATATCTTTTAACATGATTATTTTATTTGATGTCTTTGAACCATTTATATTTGAAAGATGATGCTCAAAGAGCAGAACCTGTAAACAAGACTTGTCATTTCTAAGAAGACCTGGAGTGAAAATGTCCAGATGGTTCTTTGGGCTTGTTTCTTCCACTAAAACCAGCAAGGGGAATCTATTATGAGGACTTTAAATTGTCTAAAGTAGTATAGACTAGATTCTGTCACTCTAATTATATAGAGTGGTATATTATTTTATAAACAAATTGATTGTTGCTACTGGTGGTTATCTCTAGTAGAAGGAAAGTAAACATAAGTATATCCCAATCTGTGTAGAGAGGCAAGATCCACATCTCCACAACATGCTCTTAGTTTTATTAAGGTCGTTGGAAGTTTGCACATCAAACACTAAGAAACCACCTGGGACATTTTCAGTTACTGCCTAATGAATTAGAACAGTAATGATTAGAACAGTAATTAGATGAGGAGTGTGTATAAAATTGCTTGTTACTAAACATGGCTTTTACCACAGAATTTAGATCCAATCTTTGAATGTCACAAAGTTAAGGTTCAGGATATAAGCAGGTTTCAGGGATCTTGGAGTGGCTCAGGAACATTATCATGAGCAGTCCTGGGCAGGCAGCACCCACCACTCTGCAGCTGCCACCCTGATGGGGGATGAGCTCAGCATGAGCAAGGTCTGTGTACAGATAATTGTGTACCAAGGCCACCTCCTGCAAACCATCCTGTCACATCTCATGCTCGGAGTACAAGACTCAAGAGCTGCCTCCCTGATGGCTGCTGGCATGAGCCAGGGCTGCTTCATGTGCCATGCAGCTCCCTTCTGTGGTGGGACCCAAGCCATCTGACACATCTGGTCAGCACATCCCCCTAAATAATTTCTTAGCTAATAAATAATCTCTCTGCCGGGACTCCTTTGTTCTTGCATCTACTCACTCTAATGTGGTATCCATCCAAGGCCATAACCCCTGGAACAGCTTCTTACACAACAAACCTTCCCTTTTGCCTTCCTTCAAAATCCTGTTTACCCTTAAAAACATCAGGATCATCATTCACTTTCTGTAGCTTTCTTGTATCATACAAGTTTATACTGCACTGTGTCTGCCAGTAAATCCTTTTAGAATATGCTATGGTATGCAAAATTATGGATTTAACTCTGGATTCCAGTTGCCTTTTTGTTGGAGTAATTAAAAACAATTCCTATTGCATAGACTTCTTGTACAACAAGGAAAGTAACTCACACACCTAAACAGCAAGCTATTAAAATGATCCTAACACAGAATAGACCAGGGTTCAGCTCACAATCCTTTTTATACTTGCTTGCCTGTTTTGAGTAGTTCTTTTAAATGGCCCTTTGAGGATACTAATATACATCCATATATATATGTCTGATAGGGGAGGCAAATAAATTTACCTCTTTTATCTTCATAAACATGCAAACTCACGGAGAATATATAATATTACTTCCATATTAAGAAGTAATATGTTGAATTAATTCCTAGACTTTACTATACTGAACATTTATATTCTTTTTAGATATATATTTATTATAATTGTAGAGTAATGTGGTACAGGATGCTCACAATGTATTAAATTAATTCTTCATAGTGAATTCATTTTATCAAAGGAAGTTGATTTTTTTGAACTGACATTAGAATATGGCTTTAAAATTTGTGGTTATTTTCATGTAATATTAATGGTAACTTTTTTCCAAGTCAGACTGGACTTCAACATAATCAAAGGGGTATTTATAAAACAGCCAAGTAGCCGTAACTCTACTTACCAGTTAAGACTAGGACCTTCAATTAAGGCTGTTCAATATGAAAGTTACTACTTTTGAGACCAAAATTATGTCAACGTGAACAATAAATTAAAACTAACTAATTATAAGTTTAATATATTAAAATATTACTGTATGACTTAACTATATATAGCCCATATATATAGTTGAAAAGAGATTTAGTGGAAGACTAGACTTTAGTCTCACTTTCTTGAGATGTCTAGGTTTGTGTTTTAAAAAGAGTGAGTGCTTTAAGTTAACTCTGTGGGTTTGAATGTGCACACTCAAAATCCCTTTATGACTAAAAATGCAGATTCATTTGTTCATTTCCTGCTTTTAATTGTGATGAGCTGTACCCCTTATTATCCAGCCTCATCTTAATAGCAATGCAGAACAGAATAGACACAAGGGATAACATAGAAGGTAGTGAAAAACAAATGTCATGAATTTCCGTGTATGTCTGTGTAGTGCCACTGCTTTAGACAAATGACTCTGAAGATCCTGCAGTGCTTGCAGCTGGTTTCCACAAGACCTGCTTCTGAAGGCACTCAGTAGCAGCTGCCTGCTGTATTCAACCTGGAACACCTAGAGATCTTCGTGTCTTCAGTGACTGACATTTAAAGTGCAGTGAAGCTTTAAGTCCATCCTCACCTGCAATTTTCTTCATTAATTGGCACAATTCTTTGTTTTTCTTCTGTCACTTTGTCTGATGCCTTTTGTAACATTTATGGTGACTTCTTGTGTTGACATTTTCTGTGTGTCCCATTTACTCTGTGAGAGTTTTAAACAGTACAGTGAGTTCCATGATGACAACAGAAAGAGTCATTGATGTTTAACCCCTAATTTACAAAAGCAATTCTACTTAATAAAGAGAATGTCTCCAGCATCCTTCACATGGCACTGTGATGCAGAGCATCCTCATTCAGTGTGGACACAAGCTTTTATACTTGCTACAAAGGCAGTGGGTGTCAGTAGGCTTTGGATCTACCTTCTTGCCTGTAATTATCATCTCTGCATGTGTGTACCATAAAAGCAGGGCAAATAAATCTGGTTTCAGTCCAGAAGTGAAAATTAGAGGTTCCTTTTGATGGCACTGTGAACAGTGCATCACTAGCCTGACACAGAATTTTAATGTACTTGATTTTATGTTTCTGATGTGAAAATATAGTTTTAAAGTAACACTTCTGCCTGCATACAAGACCCAAGCACAATACATACCTTTCAGAGCTTCATCATTTCATCTTCAATATTCAAAACATCAGTCTGTCTGAGGCATGGAAATGCATCCTTAATTTAAATTTATACTTTTCCATCTCCCTCTGTCTGCTTGTTGCCATAAGCAACGCACTATAATGCACAGGAAACTGGATAGGTCTAACAAAGTGTACCCAGATCTGGGCTGATAGAGACACACAGCTGAGTTAGGTGGGTTTCATTATTTCATTGCCAGTGTTCCATGAAACTATTTGTCAGTGTAATGAATACCAGGTAAATTAGGCATTATTCACATGGTAAGAGTGCCAGGTAAAATAATGTCTGATAAATTTCAGACACTGATGTAAGTGGAAGGTTCATATATACCACAGAGCAACACCTGTTGCTCTGGAGTTAATTTGCTGCTGTGTATTATTTCACATTTCTGCAGCCTGAATACACCAGCTCCTTTGCTATCTGCTCCCCCAGTGCTACTGTTCATGCAAGTACTTGCCAAAGACTATAATGAAAATCAAACCAGATTATTGTCAGTCAGGGACATAATCTGGATACCATCTTTTTTTGGGAGAGGTGCCTGATCAACCTGTTACCTTCACTGGTATTAGCACTCCTTTCTTTATTACTGTCTTCATAATCATTATCATCATCATCATCATCATCTTTTATTTCTAAACTATTTTGACATTACTGTAATGAGAGGATGTTAAAGTTTCCAGTTGGTGTCAAACCTTTTCCCTTTCAACAGCACAAGTTGTACCCTGTCATAACCAAGTATCAAGGGATAAGGCAGATGGCTGCTTTAGAGCAGAAGAAGGTGAGAAACAGAGAGCTGACATGATTTATCCCCTGCTAGCCCACAGGCTGATGGCACAACCCAAGTCTTCCAAGAGCAGCATGTGCTGCATTGCACTGTATCCTAGAGCATGTTGAGATAAGAGAAAAATTGTAGTCAATGTGAATGTTCAGGTAAACAAAATGGCTTTTTGAGCTTTTTCAACTCTAGGCATCTAAACTTAAGGTGTTCACATTACATGTTCATCTTATGGTTCCCTAAACAGTGGAAAAACAGAGATGCAGAATGGCAGACCAGAGCTGGAGCCTAAATTAGATATTACACTTTCTTTCTAGGCTTTTTTTTTTTTTTTTTTTTTGACTATGAGACATGCAGACAACTTCCTTTGTTATGCACCTGCATTAGATGTATGTAAATACATCTATAATGTAGATGATGGAGAATAATGTAAATGCTTTAGTCATCATCAGGAATTTTCTTCCCACTGAGCTGCAATAGCACAGATACATGTTACTGAATGTATCTCAGCTAGAAAATTCAGGATATCTTCAATGTCATAAAGCCTCAGGGCAGGAACCCACACTCCACTGAGCACTACCATTACAGTCAACACTCACATTATTAATATGTTGTGGGAATTTGCCCATACTTCCTGCTATGTGCAATACAGAAGTAATTTTCCAATCAATTATAAAAAATTAGCATTTTTCTCAAACCGTAGGAAAGGTACACACTGTAATTATCAATTGTGACCAAGTCTTTTTCAAATTTGATTAATAATTATGTAGTTCTGTTTGACCATATCCAACCACACCAATTAAAATTTCTCTGTGGGCTAGTGGCTATGACAAGAATTTGGGCTTTTAATTTACAGAAATCCCATGGCTCTATATGTTTTGCTGCTGTGGAATGTGTCCCTGTCCACCTGGATGTGCAGTATCTCATTAAAAGATACAGCAGTATCTTTCATGTCACCTGGGAATATCTTTGCAATACAAAGCAAATACAAAAGATGATAATACAATTGAAGTATAAAATAAATAGACTGATGTGTTGTGTGTTAGCAAATGCAAGGTGAAGTTCAATCCAAATTCCCTTTTTAATCTGCTCAGATCCCTTGGCTTAAGGATGTGATTCCCAAGATGGGACAACTTCTTATGGGGTGGGTATAGCAGTTCTGTCATATGCTGTGTTGAGGCACTTTTGGTGGAAAAATGCCGAAAGACAAAACTCAGTGAGCAAGAGGCCCACATTGGCAGCAATTCAGCAGAAACAAACTGTGCATGCCTAAGGAGCACGGACACCAGGGGAGCTTGTTTCATGTCTGAGAGAGGCAAGAAACAAAGGATGGAATGGCACAGAGATTTTGCAGTCATTCTCTGTTTAAAACAATGCAGCTAACAGGAATTAAGCCACAAGAATGACCCAAATGGTGACCAAAACCTGAAATTTGCTTGAACTTGAAAATACATATTCCTTTTCATCCCCCACGTATGCTAACAAAGTAAAACCTGTATCTTTACACATATACAAAGCCACTCAAACTCCATTTAAGTGATTTTAAACACTTCTTAAACAAATTATGTCAACAGTAACTTTTTCCCTCCATCTTCAAAGAAAACATATTAATATGACTTAACAGGGGAGGGAGGTCAGAGTAGACTTTGCTTTTGTGTCCTGGGGTGGTTAACAGGCTGTACTCTCCTCCCCCGTGGGGACACCTGTCAGGTAAGCTTTATTCCACAGTAATACTATGGTTTATGAACTCAGTTACTCTGTCCAACAGGTGAGAAATTGCACTGTTTGTGAATGAGGAGTCTCACTGAATTTGCCCAGACTTACAGTGCAATGCATGCCAGTTTTGCATCAGGGATTGTGCCACTACATCTGCAGACAGCACAGAAAGAAAAGGGGGGCCCTCCTTTTCCTAATTTTTTATGTGACAGAAGAATTGGTGTAGTCAGCAGGATTGTCATGGATAAACAGTTACACAAGTATGAATGTGCTCTTTCTCAGACAGGCAAGGAATGGGCCCAAAAATTCCAGAAAGAAAAAGCAGTTATTTGTGCAGTATTGGAGGCTTACTAATCTTACATGCAAAAGCAAATCAAAGAGTCCTTCTTCCCTCAAATATATCTTATATAGAACATGCTGCTTTGAAATCAGAAAATGAAGTATTAAAGTCATCACTGACTTTTGAGTGGGAAATAAAAGAAAGATTGGAAACCCAAAAACAAGCATATAACTGAGAAAGATAATTTTAAGATTCTACTCACTTCAGCAGAGCATAGGGAAAGACAATTGTTGGAGAAATTAGGAAGGAAAAAACCCATAGAAGAGTGGAAAGAAAAAATCGGAGAGAGGAAATAGAGGGCAGGAAAACAACTGAATTGTTACTATCTTTGGAAACTGAGCAGCTGTACAGTTACAGAAATAAAAGGAGATAAAGCAAAAAATGGAAGAAAAGGTAAAAATTATGCATGAGAGCTCTGCCAATCCAGCCAGCACTGTACAGATAAGAAAAACAGCTGTATCCCTTGGAGAATGGTGAAAAATCTGAGGGGCAGTGGCCACTCACTGTTGTCTGCAGGAGACTGAATACCAATATTACACCTTTAAATACTGCTGTGCCACATTTTGTGGAACTGGTAATGCAAATTGAGGGAGCATCCTATTCATGGAGGGTAAAATGAGATGTAAAAGATGCTATTTATGATTCCACTCTGGGAACACCTCAAGGCTCAATTCATGCTCACCCTGAAGGGAGTGCAGTGTACATTTGACAGATTCCCACTGAGATATAAATAAACAGCCATGACTACACATTCTGTGATTGCCAAACTTTTACAGTCTCACTCTATCCAGATTTGAAATTAGATGATATTGTAGTAAGAGAAGACTCCTCTGAAAGAGTAGGGGAAGCAGCAACAACAGCATGGAAAGCACTTCTCAAAGTAGACTTGAGATACCCCAAGAAATGCCAAGGACCATGTAAAGGACTTTGTCTGCTACATCTGCAATTAACCCAGAAAACAGGGAAGTCTCCCTTCCCCAAATTTTTACCAATACCTTCTCATATGAGAAATCAAGGAAGCAGTAAACCAGACATAGATTTTGGCTTTCTTCAATCTGCAGCAGCTTGGCAGCTGCTGTGCAAACAGGGCAGCAAGTGGAAATGTGTAGGAAGCAGGTAGGTGGGTAGGAGAAGGCTGGTCTTTGGTACAGCCCCAAAGCCTTGTTCTTACAATGTGTACGATGTATACAACATTTAAGTGAGGGGGAAAGGGGGGAGGATCTGATCCAAAGCCTACTGAAGTTATTGAAAATACACCCATTGACTTTTTCAATTTTTGTGTCCAGCTTTGAATGAGCCAGGGCTCATGCAGTGTACATATTTTAAGCAGAACAGCAGTTAAGAGAAAATATGTTCCTTTTCAGATAATTAACCTAAATAGTTTGCAGGATACGTGCCACAGCTGGACTGAGTTGGAAAGAAATGAGTGTGGGGGCTTTTTTACTGCAGCAAGTGCATGTGTTACTCTGACTGGCAAATAAAACATCAATTCTGTGGCTGTTCAGGCATGAAGCATTGCCATAGGAGCTCAGCTCAGTGATGCCATGGCTGTAGTGCAGTCTGACACCATTTTCTCATATCTCAAGACATTAAATACAGTTTCACTACAAAGAGAAAGGTTTTCACAAAAGTAACTTAGTTGAAGCAAGTGCTGGGGGTTAGGAAACATAATTCCACTCATACCTCTGTGGTCCTGAAGCCATTCTGTCTCTCTGTTGTAGTTCCCATGCCATGGACTATGGGGTTTGCACCCTGAGTGCCACCGTTGCTCCTCTTCTCCGTGTTCAGCATTCCAGCTGTGGCTGATGCTGTAGGTACACCTGTGTGAGCCAGTTTCCCATCCTCCACAAGACCTAGTAGGGACACATACAATTGGGAATTAATACTGAGGAGCAGTTTGCAGCTGGCTCCCTCTATTTTTCCCATTAGTGATCGTGTCAGTGGTGCTGGGTGTGGTGCAGTATCACAGTGAGAGCAGTCTACCTCCCTGTGGCATCTTCATCCTCATGTTTGACATCATTGGGCCTTTTTCCTGTGGTCTACTGCTCTGTAAAACATTGGCTCAAAAAACCTGGGAAAACAGTCAGTGAGTGCAGGATACCAGAGATTTTTGCCACCTGCAGGTCTCCAATGACTTCTCTACACACAAACCTCCTTGCATGACCAAGAGCTGAACTCAAGATCCAGAGAGAGCCTCCTTAAATCTGTTCCAGTTCTGGGAAATAAAGGGGTTAGATGTGAGCATGACAGATGAGACCAATATGGGTTGAAAGGTTGCTCTATACATGGCCTTGCCTTGAATATTTTTTCAAGTTGAGAAATTTAGAAAAAATGTATTTCATGTTGTTCTGTCTATCAGCAATCAAATAAATAAGTAATTTGCTTTCTGCTCTAGCTGTGTGGATACACATTCATCATACTATATGATATTGGACAGCATAAATGAGTTTTCCTATCTTACTCCATTAACAAAAATCAGTTGTCATTTATGGTGAGTGCAGAGCACTCAATATCTGGTTGCTGCACTGGGTCTGGAAATCAGATACAAGGAGTAAGTGGGATGCATGACTGTTACTTTCAATTTAGTTTTTGTCAAAGCTTATTTATGAAGAGCTTTATGTTAAAAGAGAAACAAAGAAGGCAAATTTACTAACTGGCAATCAGGTATCAAACCTAGAAAAATTAGAGTCACAGACTAACTGAGAAAAAAGTATGTGGAAAAGCAATGACAAAACAATGCTTTATGAAGCGACATTGTGTCATCAAAACCTTCTGCATTAATCAGGAAGGAATTCAAGTGCTGTCTTAAAGATATTAAAAAGGAAAGAAAGTCCTGAATTCTTTTTCAGAAATCTTTAAAAAAAGATGATTTCTTAGTAGAAAACGTTTGTCAGTATTAGCTAGCAAAGGCAATGCCTGAATTCAATAGTTTCAGCCCAATATTCAAAGCTTTAGTCTTGAAAATATATAAAATTCTGTGAAGATAAAAGGTCTTTAAGATCTCTTTGACTCAAGCCATTCTATGATTCTGTGAGTTAAGAAGTCTGAATACAAACTAGTCACTGCATTTCCCTGAGCAGTCAGAAGATGGAGGCAGAGTATTCCAAAGACACTTTAACTTGAAGGGTTGGTAACTAATAATGCTGTCATCTAGTTTTTGATAGGAAAAAAAAAATTGAAACTTGAAAATATTATATTAGAATTTATTTTTTGAAAGAATACTTTGGTCTTTGCAAACTGCCTTTTCTGCTAGATATAAAACCTGAAGTTGTTCTTGTGTCTAAATTTAGATGCAACTTCAATAAAGCAACAGTAAACCTCACCTCTCCTGCATCTCCCAAAATTCCCCACCTACTTATGCTTCAGGTCTTACCTCTTCCTACCACTCCACAGGGCCAGAGACCAAAAATGACTTGGTGCAGAACAGTAAATGGCACAGCCTGATATCTCAAACAAAACCAGTTGTCAGGAAGGGAGACAGAGAGGCAACGAGCCATGTGAGTCAGAGCTCAGCCAGGAATCCACTGCTTCACCTTGCAGTGGAGCTCTGATAACAAGCTTGAGCACAGCTTCCAACAGGCCAACTGCACTAGGAATTACAAACTAATTCCATTAATTGAGCCTTTGACATTTCAGACATCCAAATTATGAGTTTTTCCTTCTGTGGAGTCATCCTATGAAATTACTTTTCACCATGTGTCTCTTTGGCCATCTGGCCTCTGACTAAATTGTCTGGTGAAACAGCTGTCTGCTAAAAAGCCATTTTGTTATTAAGTACAATTGTTCATTTATCAGATTATGTTGCATCTTTTGATCTTGCATAGAAAAAAAAAAATCATGACTCCATTTCCAGAGGCTGATGGAAAATCTCAATCCTGAAAATGGTATATCTGTTTCATTTTTGTCTCTGTTAGTTTGCAGCCTAAGCATACTTGCTGCATCCTGCATTGCAGGGGTGTGACTTTTTTTGCAATACTTGTCAAATATAAACCAGGTATCAATATTTGAACCTTCCATTATCACTACTATATTTTCTGATGAGTGACCTAGTGGTCACCAGGCACTAGGAAAAAGATTCTTTATTTTATCCTGTAATATGTTTGCTACTCTGATGTTAGGAAGCTATTTTAGCATTCATTTTCATAAGCAAATAGATTTAGACAGTGGACAACAGTTTAATGGCCTCAGTGACTTGCTCTTTATGTATGAGCACCAAGAAGAAATTACAGTGAGAATACATAAGCAGTGGTGTTAAGAGCATGAGATCTGTTTGCAATCCATAAAGCAACAGCTATTTTATAGACTAGATACATAATTGCTTTTAAAATAGCAAGTATTTTTGCATTGCTATTTAGGATTTGCCACAGTACACAAAAACGAAGAGTTAACTCTCTCATGTACTTATCTGGAAATTACAAGCCAGCAGGATGGCAATACAAAGGGTCTTGCCTCAGTGTGGTTTAAAACAAGCAAACTGTTGAGATATTTATGCCATCCTCCCAGCAGGGGTTTGGTAAGTAATCTCCTTGGTCTTTCATGGTAGAGCCTCAGTTTACATCAGTGTTGTTAAATCACTGTAGACATTTAAATGAACAGGTTCAGTAATGTTGTTTTCATTCTCATCTTCTCTTTCATGGCACCCCTGCCAAAAGTCTGTGGGCCTCTTTAGGGCAGAGAGAACAGCAGATCTCATCTCAGTGCTCTGTCAAATACAAATATTTTACTTTCAAATGAACTGGCAAGGCTACAATATTCTCAAGGCTCCATTCCCAAAACCTGGGCTTCTGGGTGATCATTCAATGTCCATTAATGTGATGTTGAGCCTTCCCACTGGAATAGCTGCTTGGGGTTTGGAGGAATGGATGACAAGTGGCAGGTATTTCACTGCATGCAATTAGGTTTATTTGTGAGGAACACACACGAGTTCTCTCCCAGTGGCCACAGGGAGAATCCCCCTGCAGCACCCCCATTGCTCACAAATCCAAGTCTACCTTTCCAGCACAAAGTGTGCCTAAAAGAACTTGTTCCCCCATGGCAATGTTTCCACCACCTTCCTCTTTGCTTGCTGGGCTGCACAGGCACACTAAGTCTTGCCTTTCTTACCAGACCAATAGAAATCCTTCAGGCTGGAGTTTGACAAAAGCTTTTTTTCAGCAGCATCAGGGGGAAAAATGGGTTATTTTAAACTGAAATCAATCCTACACTTTATTCTTCCCCCAGTGACGCAAGCAGTCAGACTGGAACAACTTAGGAGGTAGCACAGGAATCACAACAAGCAGCTGAAAGCAGCTTAGGTTGGTGTGCTCTCCAGTAAAACAAAACAAACACAATAATTCTTAAATTTTGAATGTGCTTTCATAAATTGTCAGACAGCATCATCCCAATTTTTTAGAGTAGGAGATAGATATTTAAAATTGCAGCCAGAAAAAATTGCTCACAGTCTTGCAAGTGTATGTCCATTCAAAATGCTTAAATCATGTAGCTCTAAACCTCACACACATTTACATGGGGAGGGAGCTATCTAAGAAAGCTTAGAAAAGAATCATTTTAGTAAATAGCATGTTCATCACAGAGAAGTCAGTGAAAATATAAAATACAGAAAGAAAATTTAAGACATTAGACTCATATTTCTTATTTTTTCTGGTTTATTTTATTATAACAACAACACTAATGATAAAACCAAGGACAAACATTGCATACATGCTGCTCTAGTTCTTCATACAGCCTGGTTACACCTAAGAATTCAAATTATTCTTAATGACAGTATCTCATAAAGAGGACGAGAAATTTTTACTCTTAACTCTTTCTAACCAGATTTTTTAATGAATATTTTTGTATCACCTTTGTATAAAGATGATGTGAAAAGGGGGAAATCACATAAGAAATTCAGTTTGTGAAAGTAAAACTGGTCTAAAAAGCAAAGTAGTGTCATGGGTTGACATTTGGAACAGAGAAACAGAGAAGAGATCTAGGGGGGACAATTTTGTAGTCCTTAAATATCAGAACCACAGGAAACTTCTCAAACCACAGATAACACATAGGTAGGTCTGCCTGGATCTCCTGTACAGACTTCATCAAAAGAGTAAATCTTAGTAAGGTTCAAGATGACCTGAAAATGTCTGTTACTGAGAAAATCAGCAGTGCTGCAATAGCTAATGCTGTCAAGAAGTTTGGGCAGGGTATGAAGCCTTGTAGTAAGGAGACAAAGTTAATCTTAGCCAAAAGAATCAACTATTTGCAGAGAAAATGATTCCATGTGTGTTTGCCACAGTATTCTCTCACTTTATTTTAAAGTAACAGGTAGTTACCAACACAGGACATGGATTCTGACCCAAATACACTCTAGATCTGACTCAGTACCCATGAGAGCCTGTGCTGTCACTATTCTGTCATGGAATAACAAGCATGCATTTGTTTAAAGCAGGGAGCTGTTGATTAGCTAGATTTCAGTTTCATGAAACTGACTATGAGCAAACCAGCAGGGTTCAATTTTCTAATTCAGCAACATCCTTTTTATTTATCAGGGCTGGCTGTTATCTCATGCATAATGCATAAGATACTGGTTTAGAAAATGCCTGCCTAAAAAGATGCTGCACTATAAAGATGGACTCTGAGAAAGCTCACAGTGAAGACAAATGAAAAATGTTATCACCACATACAGGTGCTTCCAGAGGAAATGTGTTTGCAATCATCACCAAGTTTCTTGCATTTAAAGCTACAGAGTGATAGTAAGTACAGAAAGCACAGAAATATCTGTTTTCTCTGCCTATTTTCCTGATTTGAAACTATATATTTTTGGAAAAGCCACTCATCTGAGGGCTGGTGCACGCTTCTGCTGCAAAAACAAGACATAGCAAGGATCTAATTAAAAATGGAGGCTGTGACAAAAGTCAGGTTTAAGTCATTTCCTCCAAAGCAGTAGCCTCAGGGATGAGGCCAGATGCTCAGGAAATATGCAATAGCTCTTTTACCTAACAAGAAGCAGTTTAGAAACTTTCAGGCATAGCAGAGAGTGGGTTTGTGAGCTAGGATGAAGGATCCAGATTTACAGGGGTATGACCTGCTGCAGCAGGAAAATATTGTCAGAAGCACTGTTTTGTATCAGTAAATAGAATAATGCAATAAATTTGTTTCCCAGAATGATTTCTCTGAACTCTAATGTGGTAATGAATTCTAGACAGCAGAGCAAAACTCAGCAAACACATTGGCACTTTCCACACATTTTGGAGGTCTCTCCAAAGCTGTCTCCAGGCAGGCAGGGCTGAGCCATGCCCAGGCACACCCCTGGTGTGAGGAGGCAGCAGGGAGCTCTGTGCCTTCCTCCATACTCACAGGATGCTTATTTGTAGTGAGCTCATCCTAAAGCACAAACAAACTCTTAAGCTGCAAACCTTCGTATTACTTGCATGGTCTAACTTCACAAGTACATGCAGATGCTAAACCTTTGCATATTGGTATATTTCAATTTCAAATTGTGATACAGAATCACAGTATAACTATCTTGTAAAAAAATTTAACAGTGTTGCAACCATGTCTGTGAAATAAAGGTGAATATCAAATTTATATTTATTCTGAACAGGAAAAGCATGCTGCAACACTCTTTAACAAATGTGATCATTTCAAAGTTCCAGACAAAGAGTTCTACATGGCAAATAGACTCCAGAAGATGAATTAAAGGGAAATGGCCTGATCATCAAGGGAAGATACAAAAGGTAAACTTGAGAGAATTGTAATCATGGTGCTAGACAAGGACCTAAAGTCAGAAAGACAACAGAGTTTAATGCACAAAGGTACACATTTTGGTAACTGGAACAAGATAGAAAAACCAAATTTTCACTATATTTTGGAATAAGCACCAGCAAAATTTCAGAAGACCTTGACAGCTGAATACATCTTTTGCCTGGGAAAATAATGACACAGAGTGGATTAAGCAACTAAACAGTGCCATATGATGTGCCAGAAACAGATCACTCCTTCCTCCAAACTGAGAAACTAATGCACAAATAGCAAAGTTCTGAAGTGCTTTTCATAGTACTGGATTTTAGAAGGATAGAGAGTGGGGGTATTTGCTTTTCCACATCCAAATATACTTGCTGTGCTTCAATAAAGCCCATGAAAAATACATGTTAAAATTTATACACTCCATGCACAGTACCTTATATCATGGGTCCAAATTATGGCAAATCAGTCTGTTTTCCTAAAGTGCTGGCTTTTGGCTCAGTTCCTGTCTAAACCCATCCTTAAAATGCCAAGGAAGAAGCCCTCCTTACAGGAGAGCACTGTATGAGATGGAAAACAAGCAGCAGGCAGCTCTCAGCCATCCTTCCCACAGCAGCATCACCCTGACCAGTGGCTTACAGCTGTAGGTGTTCACATGCTCCTTCCCCCTCCTTTACCTGGGCTTTCATTCCTCTTTGGGATGTGATAATAAAACATCTCTCATTATGATCTATACTAATTTCCAACATAGAAAGCATTACTATCATTCATATTACCTAGCTAGTCACACATGGAATTTTAAGATGAGCAAAATGCATCATTTCAATTAATCACACTGAGGAGCAGCAGAAATATTTAGGCAGACTAAATATAAATCCTCATGAAAAGCATTTAAAGTTACATGAAATGTGAGCTGAAATGGTTCTTCAGTTTTGCTTACCAAGGTTCAACATCTGGACTTGAAGTTAAACATTCCAAGTAGTACACTGCACATTTATTTTAAAAGTGATTGAGTACTGGGATAATTTACAAAGGCTTAGGCAAAATGTCAGCCACTGGAAAGCTGTAAATTCAGTCTCAATGTCCCAAAGGTATGCTCCTTGTGGGAATTAACTCAGTGAAGTCCAATGGGTTGCATGGCCAGGTGGCATTCCCAGCTCCCAGTCCATGAATATATAGAAATGGACATGGCCTTACAGTCCATGAATATACAGAAAGGTACTGCTGACTTAACTGGTACACAGTGTGACTGTGATCATAAACTGCTTTGGCTTTAAGCTATCTGTATGCATGTGAAAAAGTCATCACTCACATTTAGGGTTCACCCTAAAATGAAAGCAGTAACTACCTTAAAACTTTATGCCATCAACCATCTTCTAGATAAATCCATTGCATTTTTTCCATCTTTTCCAGACACAGTGTAAACACTCAGAAAGCACTCAGGCATCAGCATTGTGCAAATGTCAGATATTCATGCTTTTAGTACTGCAAGTGCTTGAAACAATTCTGATGGCCCACTTAGGGAAGGCTAGCAGTTTACAAAAAATGAAAATTGCAACATGAGGACAATATCCAGACAAAATGTACCGAGACAGAAACACAACCATATACACTACTAGGGAACTGGTAAAAAAATCTGCAATCAAAATATTTCAGTCAGTCAATAAAGAAAGGGCTGTTTATTTTCTCTTCAGTAGCTAGTATGCATCTGAACCACCTAGCCTAATTCTCTCATCTCTCAGGAGGAACAAGGCTCAACATTGCTTTGTTTTAATCCGCTGCTTAAAATGTTAGGCTCATTTTAGCAAATAGCAATGCAGAGGGGCTCAGTGACTTTAGGAAAACCTGAAAATGCAAAGTCCTGCCTCAGCCTCCAGCTATCCACGTTAATTGGTAAAACACCACTCCATCTACCTCTTTGACTTACTTTTAACCTGTATTTTTCCCAAACAGAGCAGAAAAGGCATTGTGACAGTCTAGGGAAGCAGACTGGTATTTTATTTTCTAATGTATTCATCAGAAGATAAAATTGCCTTATTGCATAATTTCTTTGCACAGAGCAAGGGCCCAAGCCACTTGTTTCATGTGAGACAACTGCTGAAAAGTGTGTGCACTCACCACACAGCCAGAAACCTGGTTCTGTACTCCAGAAAAGAGTAAAAAGTAAAAGTAAAAAGAAGCTGCTTGGTGCAGGTCAAAGAGAAAGCCTTACAGTAAACTGCTGGCTTTGACCATTCTGTTTCTGCGTTTTAACTATTACAGATGCAATTAAAAGATAAAACCCAGCTTTCAATCCCAGATTTCTTTTAACTGCAATCTGTTTTAAATTTCAGGAACATCTGAGGGGAAAAAAAAGTTGGAACTAGCAATATAATTTCTGTTTCTATGAAGAGATATATTTCTAGAGCTAACTACAGTTAAAAAAAAAAAAAAAAAAAAAAAAAAAAGAGACAAATTTCTGTAACTTCAGTGGTGGTTTACTGCAATATGTGCTTAATGTGGAAATTTTGGAAATTTTAATCAATGAGCAACAAGATAAACTGCACTCTGAACTGTGTTTCTTGTATGCAACACATTGCACTTCAGCTTTGAGATTGGCAGGAATCTTCGCTTAAAACTAATTCAATTTTTAACTGTTTGCTGTGAATTCTACATTACCAAACTGCAAAATGCAGATTTAGAACTGTCTGGGAAGTGTAAATACATTCCCAAGGAAAAGAAAAACAAATTTGAAATATCCTGAATCATGATATAAAAGCTGGGATGGGAGAAAGAGTGCTATTTCCACAAGAAGAGTAATTTTGCAGAGCAATTTCCTTCTCAGCATCTTGCAGGCAAGATCTGCCATTGAGAAAACCACCCCTCAGCTTTCCTCCTCAAACTCTTTCAGACACTGCCCCCTCTCACCACCCCTCCTCCCCACCACCTGCTGCAAAAAAAACAGAGTAAAACCTCTCCCTTTAGTTAATGACAGACCTTTGGCTCTCATTAACTAAGATTATTTTTGCCTTGAAAGATTTCAGTGCTGCAAAAAAAGGGTTTTTTTCCACAGGGAAATTATTTGGAAAGATGGTTCCAATTCATCTCTCCTGTAAATCAGCTCTATTGATGCTCAACTGCCTTTCTGCTTTCTGGTATGGTGACAGCTGGGAAAGCCTTTCATGTAATTCAAGTACATGAATTTTTAGTAAATTTACTTTATCAGTTGGTAAATTATACTGGGGTAAACTGTGGATGATCAATCCTAGCACATCTGCTTTAGACTGTAGGAAGGGTTTATCAAGACTGTTGGCCACTAACAAAATGGATACTGGTCAAAGCCTGAGAGGTTTTGTGGAAAGATTATCATGGTTTGGGTTGGCTGGTGTTACAACTTTTGCAGTGTTTTGAGAAAATCCCAGAGGCAGATGGTGCATTGAAGAGGCTGCTGGGGAAGGAGGAAACATCTGGAGATCCTGTCCAGCTCCTGCCCTCCCTTCCTGTGAGAGGTGGCTGCTCCCACCTGAAAGATGAGGAGCAGCCAGGAGGTTTCATGCAGTATCTGATCCACCTACTCTCAAACAAGACTGAAATTTTTCCAGCAACTGAGTCTGAGACATCTCACAGAATAGCAAGCTGAAGGGTCATAATAGAAATAAAATTCTCATCTCTCAATTATCTTTCACACTTAAGTTCTGCTATCTATGGATGCATCTTTTTTTTATGGCAGTGGATATTTATTAAAAAAACAACTAACTTAAAAATACTTCCAGAGGTGGTAGGGTAGATTGCTTAGCATGATCTAATGGGCCAAATAAGTATCAGTTCCATTTTTTAACAGAAATGTGAAATTAAACCAGTATTGCACTATCAAATGGCAGCAAAGGTGAAAACGTGTAGAATGGAAGAATTAATAGCTAGGATTCGGCTGAAAAATATGGTCATTACAAAAAGTTGTATTTATTATCTGAGTCTGTTTTTTTCTAATAATTTCAGTGCTCTCTTGTGGTGCAATAAATACTGATTTAGGCCAATACTGTAATTCTTGATCTGCTTCTATACTGAGCAAACCCCAAGTCTGTGATGTACTGGGTTTGCATGGCCTGGGTTTTGGCAGTGGGGGGGTACTGAGGTGGCTTCTGTGAGAAGCTGCTGGAAGCTTCCTCCACATCTGGCAGAGCCAATCCCTGATGGCTCTGAGGATGGACGTGGCACTGGGCCCATTAGAAATGGTGATACACCTCTGTGATAACAGATTTAAGAACAAAATCCAAGAAAGGTTGTGGTAATTTTCCTGCCAGAGAAGAGCAGAGTGAGAATATGTGAGAGGAACAGCTCTTGCAGACCAAGGGCAGTGGAGAAGGAGGGGGAGTAGCTGCTCCAGGCACTGGAGCTGAGATTCCTCTGCAGCCCATGGTGAGGCAGCTGTGCCCCTGCAGCTCATGGAGGACCACAGGGGTGCAGAAATCCACCTGCACCTGTGGAGGAGACCCACGCTGGAGCTGTGGATGCCTGGAGGAGGCTGTGACCCTGTGGGAGGCCCGTGGAGAGAGGGGCCCTGGTGCCAGGCTGGAGCAGCCTGTCCTTGGAGGACTGCACCCCATGGAACACTGCAGCAGTTTTGGGAGGATTGCTGCCCATGGGATGGACTCATGTTGCAGCAGTTCACAGAGTTTCTTGTGACATAGACTGACATTGCAGCAGTTCACAGAGAGCTGTCTTCTGTGAGAGGGACCCCATGGTGCAGCAGGGGAAGGACTCCTCTCCCTGAGCAGCAGGAGAAGCCTTGGGTGATGGACTGACCACAGCTCCCATTCCTTGCCTCCTTGAGCCACTGGGGGAGGAGGTAGAGCTGGGAAGGAGGGAGGGGTGGGAGGTGTTTTTAAGGGCTTATTTTACTTCTCATTATCCTGCTCTGATTTTTTTAGTGTAGTAAACTCTCTTCATACCACTAAGTTAGAATCGTTTAGCCAGTGACAGTATTTAATGAATGATTTCTTTCCCCATTCTTATCTCAACTCATGAACCCTTCATTAAATTTTCTCTCCTCTGTCCAGCTGTGGAGGGGAGTGACTGAGTGCTTTGGTGGGTGCCTGACGTGGCCCAGGCCAACCCACAACGTGTTGAATGGGAAATGTTAAAGGTACTGCTCTCACCTATTCTCACTCCTCTCTCCAGCTGCTCTTCTGCAGGTTCTTCCCCCCATAGTTCTTAAATATGTTAGCTCAAAGGTGCCACCACCATGGTGGGTCCATCTTGGAACTGCCTGGCTCCATGGGATGTGGGGAAGGCTTCTAGCAGCTTCTCACAGAAACCAACCCTGTTCTCACAACAAAACATTGCCATGCAAACACAGTACACTATTATACCCAAGGTCTGGGCTAAGATGGAAAGGGAATTGCTGCAATATGTCTACAGTCCAGGAAGAGCTGCATTTATTCACTTCTACTGTAATTCTGAACTGCAATAAGGCTATCTCCTGAAAATATCACATCAGAATGACTGTTATAGCTGTTTATTAAACATACCAGATTTTGAAACAGCCCTTTAATAAAAGAACATACGGGCATAAGAGCACAAAGAGATCCTGATATGCCCATGTAACACACTGATCCCTCTTTACCTCTTGACCTAAACCAGATGGTTTATTAAATATTTTTCTGCAGTCCAAATCACGACAAACACTGTGCTGCGTGGGGTTCTTCATTTCACCCTGGTGCTGGCATATTTATTCCCGTTAAGCTCCTGACTCTGGGCACACCTGGGGAGGGAGGGCGGGTGACGGCAGCGCGGTCCAGCCCCGGCCCCTGTTGTCACGGCAACTGGTGCTGCACATCCCAGCCCTGGCAGTGCCCTGCTGCATGCAAAACTGGCTGTCCAAAACTCCTCTGCCAAAGGTTACCTCTGCAACGCCACATCCTGCATGCTGAGTCTCCACCAAAGCCTAGCCTAGCTATAAGCCTGGTCTATAAAACATCCCGGAGTTGTGAGCCACCAGAAAACACTGGAGCAGCAGCACGAGCCAGGCATTTAGCCTGAGAGCAGAACATGAATCATTCATAAACACACAAGCACATTAGGGCAATTATGCAAGAGAAACTGTTAGCCAGCCAGGTTGACAGACAGTGATAAAATTTCTCCTGTATTCCTCTGATTTTCTCTATTTATTTTACAAAGGGCTTGATTGCCCTCCCATTTCAGAGCTATTTTGCAAATGTCATCACTGATCCTAAATTGCAGGTTTTATTCCTGGCAGACCACTTACTGCAGTTATGTTTGCTAATGCCATGAGCAAGTTTTCCTTTTGAGTACATCACGTGAGTCTGTGTGGAATATGGATAATGTTTTCTTTAACATGCTTCAGGGAAAAAATGACTTCACTAAGGAAAAAGTGCAAAGTTCAAAGAATAAAAAGCAAATTTTTTTAGCTGATACTGTGGGTCACAAAATGATAAAAAATCAACAAATATTTTACTAGTTGAGGAAACTGAATAAGTCAGTCCTGAGGCAATCAATATTCAACTTTTCCATTCTGATACAAGAGAATTATTTTTTACTTGGTTGCAACATAATTTAAAAATGAATTACTATTATTTGCATTACAGTAACAATCCCTGTTAAAGACTGGGGTCTTACTGTGCTGGTTGCTGTGGGAAAACAGTAAGGAGAAATCCTGTCCTAAGGCACTTGCAGCCCACAGGGTAAATTCATTGTATAGTCTCTCTGACCACAAGACAACGTGCCATATCCACTCTGAGGCACTTTCAGGTATAATAAAGAAAAAATAATTGAATACAGCATCTGACTTAGACAGTGAAAATAGAAAGAAGTAGAAATAAGGTGGCTTTCAACCTCCTTTAAAACAAACAAAATTTAAATTTTTGTTAGAGTTGATACTGAACATGTTTATAGAGTACTTTTAGAATCCTGGTTTCTGTGGTAAATTGTACATCTTAAATTTCTAGAATATACATATACATATACATATACATATACATATACATATACATATACATATACATATACATATACATACATACACATACACATATACATTTCAGCAAGTTATCCAGATATAATTTAACAGGTTGTGCAAACATGCTCCAAAATCCTTGACAGTTTTTGTGTGCTTTTTGCAAATTCAACCTTTTCACCATAGTTTGCGTGTAACCTGTGGTGATTGTCCTGGGGACTCATCAGATTATTACTTCCTCTGAAAGTCATTACTTTGCTAACACTTCCACTTAGGTGAATCAGACCCTCTAAAGAGACAGCAATTTGTGCAAGGAGCTGCAAGGATCAAGGAATGGTTACTAAGCAGAAATGTAGTCTATTATTTCCCCCAGCTGTAGCCTATGCAGTAGCTCAGTCCTGTGAAAAGTTCTTTGCTCACATAGCAATGGATGTTCTTCCAAGAAATTGCTTTATTGTAAGGGCTCACTGTGATTCTTTCCTTTTTTCTCCCTCACAGAAGCCATTCACCCTATGAACAGTACATATACTTACCTTCCAGAAAACACCTTTCAATTCCAGCACCTGCAGTACTTCATGAAGTTATTTATTACTTTTCTATCCCTCTTCATCCATGTCTGTTTGCCCTGTTCCTCATTGCCAAAACCTCAGCAGTGTAATGCAACACTATTAAGTTACATAATATGCATTACTATTTAGGTCCTACATGTCTTCCTGTAAAAAACAAGGAGATTACAATGCACTTTATAAAAATGGATGTAAAAAATCAAGTAGGGAAATTAACAAATAGTCTAAGAAGGGGTCAATAGAAATTGGAAAAATAGAAAAGCAAATGAGAAAATTTTAAAACCTCAATACTTCCCTTTTAATTTAATAATATTTAAGCTTTCAAAATGCTGTGGTAAAGGTACAGACATTTGGCTACAGAAATACATATAGTTCCAATGAGAGCTGGCACAGAAAGCTAAATGGCTGAAAAAAAGAGAAGCATAGGATGAAATTTGTGGTGGTATGAAATTACTAAGATTAACATATGGTAGCTATAAACCCTTTCCTTGTTGATACACTCTCTGGTTCTGTATACACAGCATTCTTTCATCCCTGAGTGATTTACTCCTCTTTACATTTTGATGTCCAGTTCTGTTGTTTTTTCTACAACTGAGATATCTCTTACTGCTTTTGTCTTTTCCCAAAATATTTCCTTCATCCTATCTCTATGTCTCTCTCTTCACAGAATTTCAGCAATTTATACCAGTTGAAAAATGACAAAGAAGAACTTCATCCTCTTTCCCCATCCTCGTTTGGCTGGTGCCCCCTTCTCTGGCTGCCTGTGTCCCAGTTACAGTGCCTTCCTACCTTGACTTGTGCCAATGTCATCTCCCACTTCCCCATCTCTCTCATCCTGCTCTTGTCCCCTCCCTTATTCCTCCTTTTTGTCCGTCAATCTCAGGTAATTTTCAGTTCTCACAATAAAGACATGTTTTCCTCTTCATGTCTTAAACTCATACTTGACCTCATTTGCCCCTCGAGTTGCTCCTTCCTCTCCCTTTCATCTGTAAATTCACTTAAAGTGCTGTTTCTAGTCCCTGGAGTACCTCTACTTAGCCCTATTCCTTCCCTACCTCAAATCTTACCCTACAACAGCTCTCCATGAAGAACTTTATGACTTTTGAGGCACTAATTAGGAGCAATGTGTGCTCCTCAGGCTCCTCACACTGCTGCCACCACAGCTCTGTTGAAGGTAATCTTGCCCTGAAATCCTGCTCATCATTTTGCTCCTACTCTGTCCTTTCCTCATCACTTTCCTTCTAATTTCTTCTGCAAGGTTTTCTTGTAAAGCTTTTCATGCCCTCATCAGTCTCTATTGGTCTCAGGTGTTGTTCTCTTCTCCTTATCTCTGGTATTCTCATCTCTGCACAAAGTCAATTAACATATGCTGCTAGGAAGAATATTTACTGCTCTACCTCTTTGTTACCTCCTATTCAGAGTCAGATCTTGGACTATCAAGCTTCTGTTTATGATGTTTAGGCACCGACTCAAAGTAAACATGGCTAAGATAATGCTAAGTGTGGGTGAAAAGGTGACATGAAAAGGTGACACTCCGTTTAGCTTTCACTGCTGGAGACAATACTGTTACCTGTCATTTGAACTTACTGATCAGCATCATCTTGAACCTCTTTAAATTCCTTATCTAATCTTCTTTCATATGTATTTCATAGACCCATTCACCTTAAATTTCTCCTAATTTCCCATGTGACTACTACAGAGTCTTTCTTTAGCCTTTAGGAGTACAACATAGACCCTTTGTGACTTCTCCCTGCCTATCATATTTTGGTCAGCAGAGAGTTGTGGTCTCTATTCCAGCTGGCCTGTGATGCCCACCTTTGTGAATTTTCACTCCTGCACTTCCTTCTTGGTTTTGTTGCTTTCTACAGAAGTCTGTAAAGCCACATCTTTCCATCTGAACCTGCCTATAGGCATTTACTGCTTTATATGGAAATTATAATTTATGCTGGGCAGCAGCCATTTATACAATATCTAGCACAATGAATTTCTAGACCTGGGCTGAGATTTCTAGATACTGCTTCAATACTCAATAATTCTTAAAACATTTTAAACTTCACATCAGATCAGAGCTCCTCAATCCCTTTCCCGTATCTGCCACTTCCGTAACACCTCAGATGCACAACTAGGGATGTAGCATACTGACAAGAACTGGGAAATTCAAACTTGCAGGTCTGCTCTTGTTCAGCCCACCCTCTGGTCAACCTTCTGTGTATCAGAAGACATCAGAGGTAGTGGGGAAGAAAGCTGCCTCTTCCATAATTTCAGTGTAGTTCCTAAATTACTTGTCTTGCAAAACAAAAAGCCATGTATTCCACAGCAAGAGCCTCAAGGACCGCGTCCTCTTCCCTCCTGATAACATTGTTCCACAGTTGACGGCGCCTATATGCTCTCGCTCGTAGCCGAGCAGCGCCGTGAGCGGATCTCCAGAGCCCGAGCCAGGAGCGCGGCGGGGCAGCTCCCGAAGCTGCCCGGCCCCGGTGCTGCTCAGTCCCGGTGCTGCCCAGTCCCGGTGCTGCCCGGCCCCGGCTCTGCCCGGCCCCGACTCTGCCCGCTCCCGGCGCTGCCCGCTCCCGGTGCTGCCCGGCCCCGGCTCTGCCCGCTCCCGGTGCTGCCCAGTCCCGGTGCTGCCCAGCTGCCCGGCCCGGTGCTGCCCTGCCCGGTGCTGCCCAGTCCCGGGTGCCCGGCCCCCGGTGCTGCCCCGGCTCTGCCCAGTCCCGGTGCTGCCCGCTCCCGGCGGGGCTCTGCCGCTCCGGCTCTGCCCGCTCCGGCAGGGCAGAGCGCAGATGCTCCGAGCCGCCGCGGCTTCAGCGCAGCCTTGGCTGCATTTCTTAGGGGGGCCGGAGAGGCGGAATACGTTCTCCTACAGCAGGAAAACGGATGGATCGGCGCACACCCCCTATGTGTGCACACAGCGTGCGGGTGTAGGTGTATATACAGCGTGTATAGGGGCACACACAGCGTGTGTAGGGGTACATATAGCCTGTGTATAGGGGCACACACAGCGTGTGTAGGGGTACATATAGCCTGTGTATAGGGGCACACACAGCGTGTGTAGGGGTACATATAGCCTGTGTATAGGGGCACACACAGCGGGTGTAGGGGTACATATAGCCTGTGTATAGGGGCACACACAGCCTGTGTAAGTGCTCATACAGAGCGTGTAGGGGCACACGCGGTGTGTACGGGCACACACAGTCAGTGTGTTGGGGCACATACAGTCAGTGTGTAGGTGCACATACAGTGTTTGTAGCTGCACATACAGTGTGTGTAGGGGCACACACGGTGTGCAGGGGCCCGCACGATGCGTGTGGCAGCCGCTCCCCGCCCCGCCGTGCCCGCCCGCCTCTCCCGCACTCACCGGGGCGCGGGCCGCCCTGCTCCCGGCCGGGGCCCTCGGCGCTGCCCTCCTGCGCCGGGCTCTCGGAGTCCGTGTTGGTCAGCCAGGTGGACTCGGTCTCCCGCGTCCAGCTCTCGTAGTAGCGGGGCTCGATGGCGTCGGCGCGGCTGCCCCCGCAGCCCATGGTGCCGCCCGCTCACAGCGGCCGCCGCCGCCCGGGCACCATCGCCACCATCGCCACCACCGCCACCATCGCCACCACCGCCACCACCGCCACCATCGCCCCCGGGCACGGCCGCCCCCCGGGCCCCTCACGCTCCCAGCCGCATCCCCGCTCGCCCAGCTCTCCCCGGCTCCGCTCGCCCTTCTACCCCTTCTCCCCGGCTTTATTATCCCCGCTGCCTCCCCAGCCCGACTCCCGGCTGTCCCCTCCCCTTCTCCTCCCGCAGCCCTGTTCCCTCCCCTCCGTTCTCTCCTCTCTCCCATCCCACCGCCTCCCGGCTCGTCCCCGATCCTTTCCCAGACGCGGGGATTGCTGCCTCGGCCGCGGCGCTGGCTCTGCCCTGCCGAGCCCCTCCGGCTGCCCGGGGCAGACACACGGCGGGCGGGCAGCAGCTCCCTCCGCCCGGGCTGGGATTGCACGGACAGGATTTACACGTACCTGCGGGCTAGCACGGCACAGCAGCCCCCCAGCTCGTGTGCTGCGACTGGCTCTTGTGCTCTGTTTCACTAAGCCGTCTGTCCCTTCCCTGCTTTAGCCGGAGAGCCTTGCTCCCACTTTCGGCATTGCAGTTTGCTGCTGAATAATTTGGAACTGAAGGTGCAATACTGAATGCTCAACTCCAGAGATGCTTCTGCTCTTTCCTCTTGAATATTCATCTTTGGGAAACAAGCAAGAACATGAGACTCCTGCAAAACAGCCTATAATTTAAATTTATGCTTGGGTAACTTAAGTGACAGACAAAGATTCTGCACTGAGTCGTGTTGGAGGTGGTTGCAGTTTGTATTGCAAGAGCTGCTTCACGAGGTCCCTGCAGGGTTGGAACCAGCCCCATGAACATTGGGCACTGTGGGATCATATCCTGAGGGAGAGACTTTATCTCAGGTGAATGTTTCTCTCCTGGAATAATTTTGCAGTAGGGCATCAGGAATGACTCTTTCCCTTATGAGAACCTACAGAGCAATACAGAAGTCATGTTCCACACCTCATGCCATTAGACAGTATGGCTGTCAGCTAAAAAGGATTTGTCCACTGAAATCCAAAATCAAGCTGTCCAGTGTTATAGGAGCTGCAAGTAGGAGCACAAAGTCTCTGGAGTAAAGCTCTTGTCCCTAAGGCTGGCTCAAGATCTTTATGAGGATCCCATAGGCCTTAGCTTTGCATCCCACAGTAGGTGCTGTGTTCTTGTTCCGAAGGGATGCAGATCAGAGGCTGCTGAGCCACAAAATCACTCATTGTGCTTCCCAAAACAGGAGACCACTGAGGGCTTTCTAAGCAGCTTCCTAGCCAAATACTGACTCACAGCAATCCTTGCTTCTGCCTGAGGTCTGCTGAGATCCCTCACCCATCTGGGTGCTGCTGACAGCTCTTGTCCCTGTACTTGTGCTACCAAGGTCCCAGGGCAAGTGGGGCAGTGATCTGAGCTATGTTTTCCATCACTGGGGTAATGTTTTGGTAGATTAAAAATACTTTACTTTTATAAAAAGAGACTTTCAAAAGTGACTACATTTCAATCAAATGGCTCCCCAGCAAATAGTCCCCAGGGCAATGGGATATAATGGTGTCTGAAGCCAATAAAGAAGCCTAACACACATCACCCTTCCCAGGAGCTGTGTGCCCTAGGTGAGCATAGGGCATGGCCCAGGAAAAGCTCCCAGACATCCCTGAGCCTTCAAATGAGAACATGAACAACACATCAGTGTCTCACACTGTAATGGTGCAAAACTTCCTAGATCAAGAGCTCTAAATGAAGAACACAGTGGAGCAGAACTTGGGGGAGCCTTTGTATTTTGTTTCATTTTAACTTAAAAGTTTAAGGGGCTCTGGCTGGCTGCTGCCTGCTGGCATGTGTGCTTTCACATCACTTTGATTTCAGTTCTAGCTGTACTTGCAGGAACTTTGTCTTCCAACACTTATTTTTCCTAGCACAGTTTTCAAACCCTTGAAAAAGCAACAGCAAGAGAGCAACAAAAGGCTTCTCTTCCTTTCCTGCTATTACTATAACCATTACAGAGGAATTGGACCATAAATGTGCAGTGGGGTCTTAAAGAATTTTATTGAACCACATTCATTTTCCTTGCACTAGTATTTCACAATCTTTCAAATTTCCACTTTTGGTGGAACATTGAGAAAATTACTGCAGAAAAACAATAATGTAACTATTACAGATTTCATATTTAAGCTTCTGGTGTAATTTTGATTTTGAATTTAAAAACATGCTTCAAATACAATTTTTTGTATGACTAAAACAAAATGTTTGTTAGCTCTAGTAGGTAAATTATTTAGCTTTATTTTCATCAGCTCCTAGTGGAACTACTTTTTGCAACTGGATTTTTTTTTCCACAGGTAAAGGAAGTTTTATTCTTTGATGTGCTTGAAATAAATATAGCAGACTAGGAGAAAAAAAAAAAGATTTGTGTTGTTCTGTTAAAAGAGCCAAAGAGAATCGTGGGTACTCTTTTATCATAACTCATTATGAATTATTGAAAATTACTACTCACTGCCAAGTGTGTAGGGCAAAATGCTTATGGATCTGCACCATTCTGATTTCCTCCTGAGCTAAAGAGCAAACTCTGAGGCACAGAGTAACAGCCATTGTGTAGAGGAAGTGTGCTGTAGCTGTAAAATACCACAGCCTGTGGCAGGGAAGTGCATGTTGGCTGGCATAAAACAGATGATGGCATCTTTAATACAGCAAGATAACAGTACCAGGGTATGAATTCCATAATATTAGTTTTGCCTTGAGAATCATATTGGGGAAAAAAAAAGTGGACAGAAAAGGAAATCTGCCACCAGAAACAGAAAATACCCAGGATCAGATGAATCCTTGGCCTGACTCCATCTCTTCCAGTTCCATATGGGAACTACTCAGCCTGTGAAGCTGGGTGGAGAGCAATTGATTCAGGGCAGGAAGAGGTTGATGGCAATGTGCAAGTGAAGAATTAAAATCTGCAGAACTCTTGATGGGAAAAACTTTACAACTTGTTTTTCTTCCTTTTCTTCAGCACCTGAGGTGGTGTAGCCTAGCAGGAGAGGGATTAAAAATGCAATTTTTGGGATCAAGTTTAATTTGTCATGCTGCTACCCTCACAGTGGTAGATGATTAAGACATTAAAATCTGACCTCTCTTCATTAATTGCTAAAAAAGGGTAGTCTCCCACAGATCATATTATCTTGGACTGTTTTAGCTGCTCTGGTTTTGTGCTGCCTGGTGCACACTGCAGTCATGCTTTTCATCCTCTTGCTGTCAATGATGTCTGCTCTGTGTATGCTGGTTTCAAAATATGCTACTTGAAATAATGTGAGTAGGAAGTAAAAGGACAGGATGGGCAGGGGATGAACAAGGGAAGGAAGATCTCAGGGAATTTATGTTTACATTTATCTCTAAAATAGGTTTATAATAATGAAAATAAACTCTTCCTTATGAAATTCATGCATAATTATTGTAGGACCCATTATTAATTTTCCCTTTGGTGATACTGGGTCAATTAATTATTTTGTATCCTAATGACTATTTCAGTGTTAGGTGCAGAAGAAGCAATAGGAGGTTCAGGAGATGTCCTGCCTCTCCTCTTTTTTTTTTTTGCAGCATCTCTGCTTGTTTTATTAGATGGTGTTAAATCTGGTTTCAGGCCCCAGCTTTTGCAGATCAGTTTACTGACCTACCCAGGATCTCTGTGGTTCAAGCACATTAACAGAGAGAAGAATTTGAATTTAAAACTTTTTTTTTTTTCCTAGCAATGTATTCTGTGTATCTGAGGAGAAATAGAATTATTTAGCTGTGTTATACCCATTTGACATCATCACTACAAGCTTGCATCATGCCTGGAAGCAAGATGGCCTCTGCAGCTTTCACCCTGTTTATATCAGTAAAGGATCAAGCATTCTTCTTTACTATTGTGAACACTTGAAAAATAGAATTTGCTTGCCTTAATTTCTCAAATAATTATATTTGAAAGTTTTTAAATTTATACCATAGAATTTCCACATTGCTCTGCATTAATTATGAATTTCTTTCAACAAGGAAATAGTAGCATTCATTTATCTGACACAGCCAAGAAAGTTTTCAGTTTAGAATTCATGTGTGGGACATGGACATGTGTGGGTGATACTCAATATTAGCTACATGTGAAGGTTTGGTAAGATGTCTCCAAAGAGCTCATAAATAGAGAGAAGTAAATTAACTCACTCTTCCACTGCATCTTTTTAATGTTTGAAAATGACTCTGAAACAGAACCTCAAATTCCAATTTCAGTCATAGAGCAAGGCCTTGAATTCCCCCATCTAAACCTTTCTATTTCATTTAGAAATAATAATTTACTAGATTCTTAATTACGAGTGACTGTAACCTGGCAGCACAGAAGTTTCCTGTGATGGAGTGCTATCAAGGAAGTTTTGTGGTAATTTCTCTTCAGCTTTCTCAGCCTTTGAACCACAGCTGGATTTACTTCTGACGTGAACTTGTCAGGGTCCAATCTCCTTCTCTTGTGAATAGTGAGTGTTTCTCAGTGAACAAACTGTAATCTTTACATAAGTGGAAAGTTTAGAATCAGTATAATCATATTCACTTTCCCAGCAAGTAGTAGAAAATCCAATACATAGCAGGCATCAAAGTGTCCTCATTGCATTCTATCTTACTGATACTTATGACTGAGAATTGGGGCAGATGTGCATGTTTGTACAATGTGCATCGTGCTTTTTCTGTGTGCTGTGTGAACAGAAATCCTCAAAATCAGTATGAGGAAAGACAAAACCTTAGGTTTGCCTCATCTAATTTCAGACACATTGGGAGTTCAAACATTTCAAAGTTGCATGAAGATATTTGGTTCATTTGTGAACTGAGCAGCAGTGCCCTTTGCTGCTCTTGAATGCAGAGTTACCCCATTTGGAGTAAAGGGTAGAAAGTAGATTACAACCACTGCACAGTAGCAGTGACTGGGTGATGGTGGATCCTGGGTTTTCAGGGAAGTGGATGCTTGGGGGATAGCATGCTTGCTAGTGGCTAGGTGTATTTGTCCTCATGGAAAATATCTCCTATTTTCAAATAGGAGTTCAAATAGTTCACAGGGATCATAAGAAAAAGATGTATGGAAAAGGTCATAATAAAGAAACATTGGCTGTATTACTTTGTCACATCAAGAGCTGCTGGTTTTCTAAACAGCCATTTCCTTCACCAGAGTGTTTGGGGGGGGTAATAACCACCCATGGAAACACATCCTACAAAGTACTGCTAGGCTGTGACAGCCCAGCTGAGATCTCTTCCTTAAAAAAGGAGTAAGGTCTGCCTCCAGTCCCTTTGTGTGTCCCAGGCTTGTTCAAATAAACTGGCAGCTAGTGAAATAAAATTATTTTGTGGGTCAGCTGTGCACCAGGCCTCATTTAAGAGTATTTAAATATCTATCCATTAAGGCCCTGAATAAAGAACATCAAGTGTAGTACCCAGCAAGGATATTAAATGTAAGTAAGAAAGGATAATGCAGAGAGAAGCTCAAAATAGCTGGGTGGTGCTCCCCAGCAGAAAGAGCCATTGAGTTTGTCCCTACAAGAGTGCAAATCAGTCTCTGCTGCCTTGCAGAAACCAACACTGGCACCAACCATAATGTCCCTAGAAAAGTGAGTCTGTGAACAGAGCTGTAGCACAGAGCAGTGATGGATTTATTCTCATTTACCCAAGTCTCTGCAGAGCTCCTCCACATAAAATCTGTTTACCTTGTACTCTGTTCCAAGACTACACTTTGTTCCTAATTAAGAAGGTAAATCATAAAACCTAGTTATGAAACCAGTATTTTATGTAACTAATTATCATACTGAGTAAACATTTATCACTTTAGTTGCTCCTGGCAGAGTGAGCCTGAAATTTTATGGCCCTAATATCTAAGTCTTAATTAAAATATCTTTGACTTTTTCCCTTGGATGTATTCTTCTCTCTGTAGATATCACAAAATTAAGCAGGTACTGCCATATTTTAATTGTTTATAGGTAATTCATTTGTTTTGATATAGACTAGATGCTCTATCAGCCTAAAGCAACAGTGCAGGAAAATCTAAATGCAATTTAAAAGGAAGTAGTCAGACACTCCATTAGTTGTGTTCTACATCAGGAAAGCTCTGTAAGTTGAAGAAATTTTAATTCTACATATACAGGGTCTATTCAGCCAATTATAAACCTGAAAAATACAATATTTTGCTGTCTTATTTTCCTAGGGGTTTTTTTTTTTGTTCCCTACAGTGCCAAGAGGATGGGGAAAAGGAGATGGAAACTGGCAGGACTTAATTACATTTGTGTTACCAGTGTGTATGAGCCCAATTAAGAGCAATCATGCTGAACTTTAAAGCATATTTTGTCATCTAAAAAATAAAATCTTCAAAAAAGGAGAAAAAAAAATCATCTCCATTCAGTAAGTACTTGTGAATATTCTAAGCTTCAGCACAGCCTTTTGTTCATGTGTCTTCCTTTCAGCTCCAGTGCTTCTGCTGAGCTTATTTGAAAATGCTACTGAAAATTTACCTCAGCACCATTATTCTAAATTCAACCTAATTCTTTATAAATGCTAATTCTGAAAGATCCTGTCCTCCTGCTCATGTCTGTCCCCTTTTATTCTGTCTAAACTCTGTGGAGCCTAGAGCAGTATCTTCCTAAGATTCCTCCAAAGTTGACTCCTGGGTGGATGTGGTCAGTCCAGGGAAAACCAGAACAGCTCAGCACCACAGGTGCCCACTCCCAATGCCTTTTAGCAGGGAGATGTGAAATGCAACTGTAAATATTTTGAGGTTTCACCCCTTTCAGGTTGGTACACAGCATATGACTCACTGGCTGCTGCACAGAGCCTGTTTGCTATTGCAGAAAGCAGATGATGGTGCTATTATGCAAAATCACTTCCACCCACCCTTGTGACTCACCAGCACGTCACCAAACAGGATTTACATCAGTTTCAAAATATATCTCCATTACCATTCCCATCTCAGCACATTACTTATTTCTTCCTTCCCCTCCCTCTCTGAATGACGACAGCACGGCCGTGTTTTCCTCCTGGAAGCAGAGCAGGGCCGGAGCTGCTGCTGCTGCAGGAGCTCCGTTTGCCAGAAGCCTTTCACCTACAGATGGAGCAGAAATGTTGTATTGCAAGGTTGCCTCTCCATCAATGACCAAGCTCTTTTCCCATGACTGTTTTCCTCTTCAGCTTTTTTGTCTCTTAAGATTGGTTCCATTACTTTGTATCTTAAAGAGTTGATTCATCTGCAAAATAACATGAAGTAGCACTGATCTCAGCTGCTGTGATGTGAGTCTGTCAGCGGTGCCTGTACATGGTGACGACTCAAGGGCTGCTTGACTTAAAACAGTCTCATTTGCCTCAGTTTAAAATTGTTACACTTTTAAACTCCATAGTCAAACAAACTACAGTGGGAAGTCCATGGATTCGAGAAAAGAAAATGAAAATAATCTTCTTTAAGAAGAGTTAGTTATTCTCATGTGGTAAGACACTACCTCAGTCTTGTGGAAGCATCTGGTGATGATAGTAAGTAACTAAATGTGCTCTTATTTATTTAAGGAATTCTATTAAATGGTGAATTTACTGGCTCTCTGCTCTGGCATACTTTGTGTCTGAATATGAGTGGATGACATAAAAGTGTCTTTGAATATTTGGGCTTAAATTAAATTGAGATTTGATGGATTTCCAAATCTGAACACATGAAAATTTGGAAATTTAGCTCTGTGCATCATTTAGAAACCTGCAAAAAGGGAGTATTCCAGCCTTTACGTTGCTGGCAAAATAAATATACACATTGTAAGGGATACTATGCCAGTGCACCAACTAGGGCATCCATATAAGAGCTAGGATATGTATAAAAGCAAAGAGGCCTATCAGGAAGATCTATCCTGAGAAGCATCCCAGCTGCTTTTGAGGAGGCATGGGCTCAGTCAGCCTGAGAAAATTCTCTGAATTTTTGGTTCACCCAGCTGCTCTTTTCAGAGGGTGCTGTGGACCAAAGCACTGCGGGAGGGTATAGTCTCCTTGTCCATTAGGTCTATCCATGCCATCCTTTGAGTGCCCAGGTGCTCAATCAGCATCACTCTGCCCTTGCTGTGTGCTGTGACTGCACTGTGCTACACCTGTGCAAGCAGAGCAGCCCCAGCCAGCTGGTCCCAGAGGGGAGACCAGGGGTTTGCCCTTTGCACACCTGATGGTTGAGACAAAGCCATGGGCCTGAACCTGCTGTGTCTGGCCACATCTGGATTCCTGATACAATCCCTGTGCACTCAATGCTTGGCTGGGTTCACACTTGGCAGCACCTTTGTTTCCTGTTCTGCGTGCCATTCACCATAAGGATAGGGAAAAGCCTGACAAATTTAAATAGCTTCAGGAAAGGTAAAAAACAGCAAAAAAAGGAAAGCAGCTTAGCAAAACAGTGACTTGCAGAGAGCTTCAGGTAAGAACTGCAGCTTGAGGAGGT
Source organism: Muscicapa striata striata (assembly GCA_030060385.1). NCBI lineage: Eukaryota > Metazoa > Chordata > Aves > Passeriformes > Muscicapidae > Muscicapa > Muscicapa striata. The sequence continues at coordinate 5,216,295 of JAREIS010000090.1, forward strand.
TGGAGACATCACAGTGTGGAAATGAAGCCCTTGGGATTCAGATAGAGATGAAGACATGTAACCCTATCTATGGCCCACTACGGCCCGTGGGGATCTAAGGAACAGAGATGTTCAGCTGCTCAGCCAGAGGGGATTCAGGCAGATAAGCAAAGCACTTAGAGATCCAGGTAGGGGCCAGATGGATCTGGGCTTCCCACTGGCCTCATGTCTTACCTATCATTCTACCTTTGATGAGCTTAAAGGTCTTCTCCACCCTGAACAGTTCTGTGACTACCAGCAGATCTCAGCTGCCTTGTGGTGTTTGGAATGGCACTGGACACCCCTGCCCAACCAGCACTGACTGCTGCTCCTCAGCTGCCTATGGTGAGAGCTGACAGACAGCTGACATGCAGACAACACCATTTTTGCTTTCTACAGCTGAATTTCACACCCTGGTCAAGCTGCCTTCTGTTTGCTAACCCTGGCTCCTCACATCCTGGTTCCTTTGCCATGTTATGCAAAAAAGTTGGTTACTTCAAAACATACTGCTTTGAGATATTCTCCTTTGCCAAAATTTGCTTAAGATAAGACAAGGTATTAGTAATTACACAAAAAAGTAGTTCTGTAAAGTAGCTGATCCACTTCCAGAGGTTGTTGTGAAATTCACAACTACCTTCTGAGACCTGAATTTCATTGTTATGGAGGACCTCTTGTGGGTTTGGTGGTTTTGGTTGGGGTTTTCCTGGTTGTTAGTTTGTGGGTTTTTGGTTTTTTTGTGGAGGAAGTTTTTGTGGTTTCGATTTGTGGGGTTTTTTTTAGTTTTTGTTTGTTTGTTGTTGTTGTTGTTTTAATTAGGAAATTGTTCAAGAGGAACAACGTATCCACATATTTATTTTAAACAAAAATGGATTTTGTATTACTATTCTGGTTTGACCATTACATTCCTTAGGGTCAACTTTGTGAAAGCCAACAAGACATACAGAGGCCTGAATTAGGAGCCTGAACTGTCCTCCAGCAAAGCAGAACAAGAAAATTATAAGTTTGATTTACCATTTTGAGTGCAATCCAAGTCTGACAGAAAGTGGCAAGAGATCATTAACTGAAGTGGGCATGGCATGTAACTTGCTCATTTTAGCTCCAAGCTTTGAAGCTCTGAAGTTTGAAGTGCTTGAATGAAAAATGTACTTTTTTATTATAACAGCTTTTTCAACAGAAACAAAAGAAAATACTTTTCTATCTGCTTTAAGTAATACCTTTTAATAACACCAGCTTTAGATTTATTAAATATTTACTATTAAAATTTTAGATTTATTAAATATTAAATAAATACAAAGCTGATTTTAATAATTAGATGTGGGGTTTTTTGAGGAATGTAAAGTTAGTTTTACCTAATTATTGTCTTTAATATGTTTTCCATTAGAAAATATCCTATAATAATTTGAAACCCCTACTTTACAGCACTAACTACAGCAATTTTTAGAAAAATACCAAGATGTAGGAACCATAATCCATTCTGGTATCAGCTGGGCTAATTTTTCCTAAATAGTTTAATTATCAATTTTCCACAGAGTTTGGTGTCACTCAAAAACACCCAGAGTATTGGGTTTGAAACTGTTATTTGTATTATTAATGACTGCCACTGCAGTCACAGTGATGAACATGGTGGCAGTAAATGCCTATTTAGCATCTACAAAAAAGGCTCCCAAGCCCATGAGGTGTGTTGGTGCTTTAAGATGGCTTTAGTGCTGTCCCCTCACAGGCACATTTCCAAAGGGTTTGGCTCTTTCATTCATCTTCATTCTGCAGTGCCCTTGCACCACCTCATACCTTCAGAGGAGGAGAAAGTCCTTTGCAAAAGAGCCAGCCAAAGCTCTCCCTGCCAAATCTGGGCAAAGATGTTTTTCTAAACCACAGCATTTCCACAAGGTGAGAAGCCCAGGTGAAGCCCAGAGGGAAATTGGATTAAAAGCGCCTATAGCTGGTATCAAAGATCCTCATAGATGTGCACTTACAAGCATTTTTCTAAAGTCTTATGAATATTTAGCCACTACAAGTGTGTCACACATTTTTAGAAACTAGCCATTTTGGGTGGTTTAAGTGAAGAATTTGTGTTACATCAGTTTAGTATTTGGGAAGAAACTTGCTATTTCCATTTCATCCTGATGAAGTAAAATTCATATAAGCTTTATTCTTCAAAGTCACGTACCCCAGTTAAAAATGTCACTGATCTACTATTTAGCACTAAATTGTTCATCATAATGATTAACTATGACGAACATAATTAATTTCAGATTTTATTGCCACCAGGAACTAAAATCTGATGTTTTACAGTTTCTCTGTAAGTGCAGACACACAGACTTACAATATACTGCTGACATAATAGTTTCATTGGCATAGAGCCAGGATCCATCAGCACAGCAATGGTGTCAGAACTAATCCTTTTCAGATGTGGAAATACACTCAGCAAGAGCTACTATGGCATGTTAAGGCAGAGCCTGCCACTTCACACCAGGCTGTGTGCAGGTAACAGCAGTGGCAGAGTAACTGCATCCCACTGGTTCAATACCATTTTCAATGCAAAATTATCTGCTGGAGTAAGAAAGCAGCCAAAAATATGTATTAGTTTAGAGCAAATGACAGTAAGAAATTCCTATAGCCTGGAGCTCTGCATTGCAGACATTGCTCTGTGCACAGATTACTCGTCATGGTCTGAAAAAGTAAATTTTAATTTGGCCTTACAGAGTCTCTAAAGGTGCTGAGCACATCTAAGCCACCTGAATGCCCAGTGTATCAGGGACAGGCCAACAAAGCCCTGTGGTGCCATAGTGGCACTCACACCTCTCCCACAACAGTCCCAGAAGCAGTACAGGTCTGTCACCTGGGGATGAACTCCCTCTGCTGTGCATTTCCTATTGCATCCATCTAAGCTCATGATGCTTATTTTCATGGTTTTTTTTCCTGACACCTATTTAACCCGAATTAAGTTGAAAGAACACTGACATAGGTAACTCTGATCCACAGTTTCACAAGGAGTAACTGGAATTTTTATGGAAACAGCTGGTGAAAACTGTGTCTTTTCATCTTCATTACTTGTTGTACCACTAGTAGCTGAAAATCCATATGTTTTTAATATTTCCAGACCCTTAATCAGTGGAGCACAATGAGTAGATTGGCCAAATAATCAGCCTGTCCTTTGCTTCACAATACTTTGGGGCACTGATGATTGCCACAGCATGATGGGCCTCAAGGCACATGCTCCAGAGCCTGGTCCAGGCTGGATGAGTCCTTATGAGCAGGTTGCAATCACTTTAACAACACACAACACAGTCAACAAATACATTTTGAAAATCTGAAACAGTATTATCCAAGAAAACAGTTTTGGTAATGACTAGAAGCTTTCACAAGGGTGAATGTGACAAGTTAAACTGTTGTTTAGCTATGGGAGATAAAGACAAAAATGCATCTGAATTTAGGGCAGCCAAGTGGAGACTGCAGGTACTAAACACTTCTAAGAAAACCAGGATGTTGAGAAGAAAGGAAAAATATCACTTAGCAACATGAAAACATTCAAACTGCAGCTTCTGGTATCGTAGGAGTTTATAAATACAAGAGGAAGAATGAAAGGCAGGGGTAGAAGAGTGTAAAGAAGTGGGGAAAAGGGGAAAATGGGAAAGTTGGAGTTGCAGAAGGACAGAGAATTAAGAGATTCAGTGAGGAGCATGCAATGACCTGTGACAGTAATGTAACCAGGGTGATGGGACAGGGCTGAGGCTCTGCTCCTGGCTGTTGAGCCGTGGGAAAGCAGGACTTTACCCAGTGAGACTGTCCCATGTAACCCAGAGTGACACTTCCTACAGTTGCTTTATCCATTGTGTTTACAGGTGAAGTTTGGTTGAAAACGGCTTTTCTGTTTTCTCTTAGCCAAAGGAGGTAACCAGGACATGGGAAAACAGGTGGGGCTCAGCTGGACCAGCCATCAGATCTGCTTTGGACTGGTGCTATTGCTCACACAAGGTAAAGAATGGCAAAACAAACACGTGCAAGGTCAAGTCACTGTTGTCATGATTCCCACGTGTCCCCAGAGACCAGGAATCTCTCCTGAAGATTCTGAAAGGAAAAGGCAACCTTCTGCCAGGCTCTACTGGAAGTTATTAAAGCCCTACATTTTGAGTATTTGATTTAAAATTCTAAGTTTGTTGTGGAAAAAAAAAAAAAAACTTTGTAGCTCAGGAACTACAGGAATATTTTCACACATGAAAAAAACTCACAAATCTATTTAAAAAGAGAAAAAGATTAAAAGGCCTGCATTAAAGTTCTACAGCCTTCAGCTGCAGGATCACTCCTGCTGCTATGGGTGTAGAACAAGATTGAACATGGCAAAAGGAGATGGTACAGAAGATAGGAAGCTGAAGACTTTTGCTTTGATGGAAAATACATGCGACCCCTCAAATGCCTTCATTTAATATTTGTAAAATGAACAGTACTAGTAAACCGTGTAGTCAAAGAATCTACTTTTAAAATATTGAAATCTCATCGTGTACCTTAAATTAGACATATACCATTTTAAGTAGCAATTCTGAGTCCACCAGAATTCTCTTGCACCACTGGGACATGCCAGTTGCTTCAGGCTCTTCACTTCATGGTGTGCTTGGCACCACATGAATCTTTAGGGAGCGTGGGGAAGCAAAACACAGTTAATTATGGACAATATTAAAAATTTCCTTGGAACTATGAGACCACAAGACCATTCAAAGACCAAACACTTCAGTTCAAACTCAAATCATTCAGCTAAGGCTTTATGAGAGCTTTACCCCGGCAGTTACTGGAGAGCAGCTCGAGGTCGCTCTCTAGAGGTGGAAAACACGGCTTTCATATCTGCAGATGATGCAACCAAAGCCATTTGTCAAGGAGACGAGACAGCACGCACCCGGACAGAGTTAGACAGGAGGGACCCTTGATGAGCTACAGAGGACAAAAGCGAAACTCACATTTTCCACATTTTCAGAAAAGTGATAGTGAGGCCAAAACCGAGCAATCAGTCCTATGATGGTGTGTACACTCACACTGCTCTTTGTAACTCTGTAGTGTGAAAGTGCTGTCATCTGTTCAAAGCTGGCTCTCCACCATCTCTTTTTGCCTAATGCAGTTTCCCCTGTAGTTCTCTCGTTGGCTCTGTCCACTGCAGGACTGTCCAAAAGTGTCCACACAGCCCCAGTTTCCCAGTCCCACCACCACCCTCTTGCCCAGCGTCTCAGGGAAATACAGCACTGCAACCACCTACGTACAGGCTCCAAGGAACCCTGGGGAAACCACTTTCTACTCAGTGAAGCTTCAGGAATACCAATATTACATTTGTATTTCCCCAGAGCCTACAAGATGTGAGCTTCTTGGTGAAACACAAACCCCAGGCCTCTGCAAGAGGAAACACTCATGATTTAGTCTGTCTGTGATTCTTGCTGTTAATGCCACAGTTCAGAGAATGGTGGAGTTCGTTTGTTTAGACTAAAGCAACATTAAATGATCCCAGGCAGGGATCCTATCCCCATGAAGTGAAGTGTGATACCATTTGCTTCTGACTCATCTCACCATTTGTGGTCTTAAAGATATTTAAGTCAGTATAAGATAAACTACACACTGTCTGCCTGGAAACAAATACTAAGCTGCTGGCAAATATTAGTCTTTCACTCTAAGAATCCAGTCCTGGTTGGATGGAAGACAAACACTGCAATTGTTGACATAAGTGATGGAGCACAATTCAAACATCCCTTCTGCAGTGGGAATTCTGCCAGAAAACCACAATTAAAGTACAAAGATATCTGGGAAGAAGTTACTTTCTAAACACTTCTCAGAAACCACTCACTGCCTGAACTACACCTAATAGTTCAGCAGATCATATATATATTTATCTTTCAGAAAGCTTTCAAAATCATCAACATTTTTATAAAAACTGAATTAATATAGAGGTTTAAATGCTAAGCATTTCAGAATATAATATATTTAAAAAGAAGCTGAAACAAAGATCCCTATCTGCTGTTCACTGTGCATTGCCATATCCAAAAGCTATATTCCTTACAACAAAAACAGCCCCCTCAAAAAAGTGCTTGAATACTGCAGAGGCCCTCAGTATCCTCTGCTTAAGAAAATAATTAGTCTCAAGAGCATCTTATCAATATTTATTCATGCTGATGGGAGGGTGTAAAGAGGGAGCCTGACTTCTCAGTGGGGTCCAAACAGAGACACATTTTGTCCTGTCTAAACAGAACAGTTTTACTGCCTGGATGTTTGAACACCAGGAAGATTGCACAAAGAGGGCTATGGAGATTTTCAACCCCTTACTGGACACAGTCCTGAGCAATCTGTTCTTCCTGATCTGGCTTGAGGAGAGAGGACTAGGTGATGGTCTTCAGTGGTGCCTGCCAACCTCAATCACTGCCAAGCTGTGGTGTGTCTCTTAGAGCTGAGCTGAAGGGACTAATCAATCACCCTCCTCAACCCATTGGCAGTGCTCTTCCTAAGGTGTGCTGTTGGTCTTCTCCACTACAAGGGTACATTCCTGTCCCATGCTCAACTTCTTCAAATGGAGCCCTGGGTCCTTTTTCTGCAAAAATGCTTCCCAGCCAGTTAGCTACCAGTTTGTACAGGTATGTGGCCAATCTGGTATTCTTCCCCAGATGTGGGACTTGACACTTCCCTCTGTTGAATTTCATAAAGTTCCCATGTTCCAACTTCTGCAGTGTATTGAGGGCCTCTGAACAGGGACCATTTGGCATATGAGCCTCTCCTCCCAGTTTTGTGTCACCAGCAAACTTGGTGAAGGTGCATTATCCCATCATCCAGCTCATTAGTAAAAATGTTCAAAAATACTGGCCCCAGTATTGAACCCTGGGATATACCAGGAGTAACTAGCAGCTTCAGCATGGGACTTTGTGCCACTGATTACAAGCCTTTGGCCCCATAAATTCACCTACGTTTCAGTCCACCTCACTGTGCATTTACCTAGAGTGTACTCCATCTATTTGCCAATGATGCTACAGGAGACAGCATCAAGGGCCAAGATAAACAAACATCTACAGCTCTGCTCTCATCCACTGACCCAGTCACCGCATTGCAGAAGTCCATCAGGTTGGTAAGGCACAAATCCAGGTTGGCTACCCTTTATCACCTTTCTGTCCTTAGCAAAGTTCATTCCTTCATGCTTCCCAGAGGTCAAAGTCAGGCTGCCCTGACAGCAGCCCCCAGATCCTCTTCTTGCCCTTCTTTAAGACAGAGTGATGCTTGTTTTCTTCCAACAAGTTTGTGGTGGGTGTTCACCTAAAGTTCACTGAAATCCTCTGCTGCTCTGACCTCAGCTATGGTGATGCTCTCCCACACACCTTCCTGTTCAGTAAGGAATTACTAGGTCCCATTCTACAAGCTCCTGGCTACCACATTGCCTCTGCCTCTCCCCAGTTCTCTGCATGTTCTTCTTCCCAGTCCTGGTGACCTGGAACCCACTGCAGGTATTACTTTCTCACACATTACTAGGTTTTGTCAGCTTCCAAAGGCATCCATCAGCATTAAATTTACTAAGACTAGTGCATTGCTATTTTAGATACTTCTGCTGTGCAGCAGCTATCTCCCCTTCTCAGACTTTGATTATAGACATGGAAATTATTATAATCAAGTTATGTCTGCTTTTCCTATTAAGACATAAATCATCTGTTGTTACTTGATTATATGAAAAAAAAAATCCCCATACTCCTTACATTCCAGAGTATACTACGTTTTTCATTTCTTCTACAAATTACTCTCTAACCTAATCACTTGGCATGCTCCTTGGAAACAAAATGAAAAATTTCCATTTCTACACAGTTTTAACCGTGTTTCATTTGCCAGAAATCTTTGAAGAACCACAGAAATAAAACAAACTGTAAAATGATGTGGGTTTGTGGGTTTCTAGCTTTTCCTATAAATCAAATCTAACAGAGACTGACTCCCAGCTCCTATATCCAAAATATCACTCTTTACCACCAGAAAGGCCCAATAATATCCAGACATTCGCTATTCCAGGCTGGTTACTAATATTTAATACTCTTCAATTTTCCCTGCTTTAAACAGCAATTTTGAGTGCACTCAGCCACAGGTAATGCCAGACTAGACACATCATTGAAAGGAAATGCACTGCAGGTTATTTATTTCCCTGGAGCCCACAGAGGGGACCACAGTGGAACAGGAACTGTCCTGCAGCCTAATTAGAAGTGTGTGCCAGAGCACATATCCACACTGTAGACTCTGGAGGACACAAATCAGACCAGGTGGACAAGCCCTGAAGGAAACATGACTCAGAGGATCTGTGCTAGACTAGGTTTACTCTGAAGGACTGCAGCCTGTGGAAGGAGCAATGCTGAACCAGGGGAAGAGTGTGAGGATGAAGGTAAAGCAGAGAGCAGTCATTATGAACATACAATCACAACCTCTATTCCCCATACTCCTAAGCTGCTGCACAGAAGGACAGAGGTTAGGAGTAAAGAAGTTAAGCTGAGCCTCAGGGAAAAAAAAGGGATAAGGTATTTCACTTTTGTCTGCTTCTCACAAACCAAATCTTCTTGAACTGGCAATAAACTTCTGCAACTCCAACTTTCCCATCTTCCCCAAATCTAGCCTGTTTTGCCTGTGACAGCAATTGGTAAGCAATCTCTACGTCTTCATCTCAACTCAGAAGCTTTATCACCTTGTTTTGTCCCCTGTCCCATCAAGCAGGAAAAGTGAGAGACAGCAGCTGGTGAGTTACTGGCCACCAGCCAAGGGCAACCCCCCACAGCATCCAGTGAAAATTTCTCACATTCAAACTTGCATCCTTTGCCTGTCCTTATTGCCACGTACCTGAGAAGTGCTCAGGCGCATCAGAAGGCTCCATCTTCTCTGTATCCTGTTCAGGCAGTTGTAAATATCAGTAAAATCTGCTCTTTGCTTTTCCCATCTCTTCTCCAGCATGGAGAGATACTATTCTCCCAGTCACAGTGCCACATGCTGTACCTCCCTGACAAGCTTGGGTAGGTTTCACTGGACTTTCTCCATTGTGGTACTCCATTTTCTTGCATTATAGAGCCCATACGTGACTTTACAACTGGGGAAGGATGGTTACCCTGTTGCTAACAGCCATCCCAGGAGATGGCTGGCACAAGCACAAGTTTCCCATGAGCAATCCCAGCTCCTTCCCTGCAGTGTTGCTTTCTGGCTAGTCCACACCCAGCCCAGACTGGGACATAAGAGTTATTTGTCCCCCAGCACTGGACTTGGCAATTCTCTTTGCTGAAGTCCATCCAGTGCCTGTCAGCCCATTTCCCCAGCATTTCCACATCTCTCTGTTTTTCAGCATATTGACTCCTACCCTCACTTTGGATGGTGATGTTATTCTATTGTCCACCTGCCCTTTGCTTCCATTCATTTCAGAAGGATCTGAGGCTGACTGAGCAGGCACCAGTATCTTGAACAGGGTGAAATATGCAGCAAAGCATTTCATACAGTACTTACTGGAAACACTTGTTTGTAGAACAGCCTTGGAAACAAAAATCAAAAGAGAACTAAGGTGAAGAACAGAGACAACAATTTAGCCTGACTCCTCCTGTGATAAGAGAGGCAGGACAAAAAAACTCTCTTTAGCTTTAAGCAGTGTTTGTGTTATAGTGGGCTCAGAACCAAGAAGATGACCTTTGTGTACAGCAGTAACAAAAGCCAGTGGAAGAGGCAGAGCTGGGTGATAAAAGGGAACCTCTTCCACTTGGGCACACTTCAGCAACCTGGACAACACAGTAAACAGCTGTTATCTTCTGTAAGGAAATGAGAAATGGGAGAAGCAGAAATGCGACCCCAACATGACACCTGATCTCACTATTTCCCTTTTTGTCTATAAAAATAGGAAGAAAAGCAAATATACATTTACACAGCAAATATTTTCACAAACATCAAACCCCATCAAAATTAGTAGCTAGATGCAACTCTTGCACTCAAAAGAGTTAGACTTCCCTTTTAATAATTAGAGATATCAATGTAGGCTTACAAAGTTAGCCAATTCCTCAAAGGTGCTGCTGGGTTATGACTAGAGATGCCACAGCTGATCCCAAAACTCTATACTACTTGGAGCCACAGCACTGATATATTCAGTTAGGGACTAAATGAGAAAAGAACACAGTGGTTACAGTACTTCAAATACTAATTTTGACAAATCAGCACTCCTCCCGTCTCACTCTTGATTCAAATCAGTTTTAAACAGTACTGCAGCTTTTACTGCATATTTAGCTACTCAGACAGAGTAACTGTAATAGCTCCTACTGAAATAAACAATTTCTCTCTATCTACATTAAAAAGAAGCCATCATATTCCCTGTGTGGTAGAACAGATGTTGCAAAAAAAAAAAAAAAAAAAAGTGAACATCTAATAGCACACCATTCAAAGCCATAAAGTAGTCAAGTTTCAGCTGACTGAAAAGAACAAAGAATTATCAAATCCCAGCTCAGCCTAGCTTGTTATTATCCCAGCTTGCCATCATCTTCCCAAGAATTGTCTCACATCTTTTCTTTAGAGTCACAAAGATATAAACATGAAAAAATTCATACATATGTGTGGTGAGCCTTTCTTTGAGCCTTTCTGCACAAAGCAAAATTAATTCCTGCCTCCCTTAGAAATACTTGTGCTGAAGTGAGTTGCATTTCTGTACCAGTGCATGCAGGATGCAGCACTGTTAAAGACTTAACACATTGCTTCAGTTTAAACACAAGTATCAGCAATTTTAAGTGGTACAAGAAAGTGACACATTTGCACAGGTATGTTTATTTTCCCTGTGTTTACAGTGCATCAATTGTAATTTTAAACCATTCAGAAAGCACGATTTCATACCAATTTTACATACTTTACATCACAGTTCAACAATGTTAACACAGTTTTATCTACTAAATCAAGTGAACAAAATGGCCATGAACATTTACACTAGTCTTCTGTAAACAAGTTTTTTATAAACAACAGTAAATGGAATTAACACAGACCACCATATGAAAGAGGGATAAGCTTTTCCTTAAATAAATCACTCTGTTTATAAATACTTCAATTCTCTCAATATACATTTACAGACATAGTCGATTAAAAGCTGGTTACCTACACTGTTCTTTAAAAAGAAAATGTCTAGAGATGGACCACGGTGTGTTCAATTCACCTAACATAAGAAGCAAGCATATAATTAGTAGAATGTTAAAAGTATTATTATACTTCAACCTCACTTCTGTTTGTTTACACCAACACTGAGAAGATTGTCATGTTAGGGAACTTTTACTTGAATTCCAGCAAATTACAATCGATCTTGTAGTACACATATGGGTAGTACTCCTGTTGGCTGAGGTTTAAACCTGGAATATCCATAGTTGCCTGCAAATAAAGTTTTGAAACCAGTTATACTCTCACAATTCAGACTCCTATTAAGAAGTACATGAAATATTCATATGTTTTAGAAGCAAACAGGCCAGGTAAGACTTCAAGCTGAAATTTTCCTGTTCAAGTGACTGTTTAAATAAAGGTAAAGTTAGAACTTTGACAAATGACTAACAATACTTTTCAAAAGTAAATACAAAGCTCTTTTTCACAATCTAAGTAGTTCTGTATCAATAATTCACATCCATTGCTATATTAAACACATCATCAAACACTGTCAGCTTCTGATAAGAATGTTATAGGGCGTTGAATGACCCAGGAAGTTACAGAAGTTCAGCATCTTTAATTTTCACCTAAATTGCTTCATATCCTCATTCCACAAAAGGCCTGGATATGCATTACATTCAATATGTTAAGAATCAGCTAAACTCATGGCATCTTTAGTTAACCTTTAACTATGAAAATCACTGTTTTTCAATACAAAGCAAATTAGTAGAATAAACCTCCCAAGAAACCAGTTTTACACATGAAAATGAGACCTCTACAGATGGAAAGGCTAATTCCATTTTGACAATGATTCAGCCTTCTTCAGCAGAGGGCTACTATGCTAACTTGAAGTCTGTATCTTTCCATCAGTTGTAGAAAAGAATGCAGTAATAAGAAATTACATGTGACTTTTGAACCAGACAGTTCTTCAAATATATTGGTCTCAACTTTAAATACCATCTGTCTTGCAAAAGTGTAAAACAGAAGCAGCATTTTTTTAAGAAGACAAAATTATCCTTAAAAATGTACTGTGAGAAAATGAAGACTATGGAGAGGTATAGCCTTTTAATGATGCCAGTAGACTTTTTGCTTTGTTTAAACACACTAGTAGCAGTTAAAAAGTACTTACATCAATGATAGCTGCTGCACTGCTGTCAAGATGTTTGTATAAGTCATACAGAACTTCCCTCAGTTTCTTCATTGTTTTCTTATTAGGCTGAAGAAGCATTGCCTGGAAGTTAACTGGCAAACCATACCTGAGGAAGTAAAGTAGAAAACTATGGAAATGCTGAAATAAGCCTTCTTTCACAATTCAAAGTAGAATTTTATTTTGAGAATGAATCCTATTGCTGAAGAGGAAAGTCTGCTCATTTCCATTTTTGCAAAACCATTCTGTGTGTACAATTCTTAGGGTGTCAAAAAAGTAGAATTAAAAAGTAGAATTTCAAGTTTAAAATAAAAAACAGAAGCCTAAATATTTAAAAATAATTTTAAATCCTCGAGTGTTTAGCATAATTCTCAATGTTACCTGAACAGTCAGACTAAATTTTGAATACTATAAGTTTACTTTGCATATGACACTTGGTGAACAATGTCATTTCTACTTAATCCTTTCTAGGACTGTGGAAACAGCCGCCAACATTCCAATCAAGTTCAGCTTTCTTCTTTACTCAAGTTTTGTCTTCACAATAAGGCTATTGCAGCACGAATGCAAGTCCATGTGATTTGTTTTCTTTTTCTGTTTTTCTCCATTATGACAACCTATCCAAAAGGCTAAAAACGCCTGGTCCTTTGATCACCATGGTAAGAACTGTCTTCAATTATAAAAAATAAAGATCATTTCTTTGCAGAATAACTACAGCTGTACTTGACTAGTGACAACACTTGTAGATAGTATGAAGAAAAAAAGCAGATAAATTTTCTAGTTAGAATATTGAGTGGTTTAATACTGAAAAGTTCAGACTACAAAATCATGTCTTAAAGAAAAAGTATATATTTCATAATACCAAACTATGTTACTGAAAGCCCAAATAGTTTTTATTCTGAACTATTCAACTTGCCATTTAAATATAAGATGTAGTTACTTGTTACAAGCAGCTCATAAAGTAACCTAAAAATCAGCAAATATGTCTCCCTGCCACATAGAGAGTATCTGTAACTCCTAAAGGGATAGGGAAAAGACTATCTAGGGGAAGATACACAATTATCTACCTCAAATATTTCACAACTGGCTATTGCCACCAGTTATTCTTACAGCCCTACTTTTTGCTTCCTTCTTCCCAAAAGAGCAGCATTCACATGTGTCAGTTTGGTAAACCCAAGCTAGATATAAATTCTTACCAAGCCTAGGAAGAAAATGTATTCAAATCTGCCTCATTACCTTAAAACAGATTCAACAAAAACACGTAACGCTTTCACATGAATCCATGCAATAAAAGCTTCACTGAAATTAACTTTCAGCCACCGAACCAGAGGCCCCTGCGAAAGAGGGAAAAAAAAATAAGCTATTCAAACATCAGAAAGAGACTCAGGCCATTATGCATGTTTGAGCAGCTACTCAATATCTGTACCATGATAATAAAAGACAAGTTAAAGACAGAGTTCACTATGGACATAATGGCTCAAGAGTGTTTTGATACAAAGTAAAGAGACATTTAATGAGACATCCCATTGTCTCTTCAGTTCCCCATCTTGGTTGTCATGAACTAACTATATTAAAGATCCTTTTAGTAATATCTGATTATGTTATTCAAACACTTGTCCCTTTTCAAACTTCAAACATTATGAGCTGTACTACCAGCCCTTGGTTCAATGCAGTGAGGAGCACTTGTGCTGTAGGAAATTCAATTATCCTGGAGCAGATTAGCTGGGTGGCAGGCTGGCTACATCATGCCATCCTTACAATGCTTTCTCTGAATCACAACTTCATGACATTTTTATGTAGCAATAACAAGTCTAAGATGTCTCACATTCCTATAATAACCAGTTTATTAAGACTTACAAACTGTTTCTTCTTGTCAGTTGACAGTCTATTCATTTCTTCTTTATCGGCTTTCATCTCTTCTTCATTGTACTGGAAGTCACGGACCATAAATCTGCATTTGGAAGTGAATAAAATCAAAAATGCCTATTTAAAGATCCTTTAAAGTGTAAGAGACTGAATGCACACAAAATAAACCTTACTTATATTCTCTGGCTTTGTGCTTGAAGTCATCCACTGCCTTCCTGAACAAAGTGACATTACAAAGGTAGCTGTCTTGGTCCTCAAAGAGTACACTACACAGAAAGAAAACAAACCAAGTGTCAGAATTCATCAGGTTCAGATTAGCACAGATCAGCCACACAGTACCACATGTTGTACTTTACTGCTACAAGGCAAGACATAAACGTAGATAATTATACAGGATTTAGTTCCCAAGTTAAGTACCACATACAGAATGTAACTGACTGCTCTTAATTACTCCCTTCCATAAATGATGGCAGCTTACAGTTCATATTCAGAGACTTCATCGTACAAAACCACTTCATACAATATTCATTCAAATTAAAAACTATTTAACAAAAAAGCAACTGAAGCTGGTTTAGTACTGAAATATTGGGACTACAGATTCATTAGAAATGTCTGTTTTTAAAGAAAAATGAAATGGATATAAAATAGAAAAGTACACAAATTAAAAATATACAGGTTGGCAAAAGAAAATGTTTCTTAGGCTGTAAAGATCACCCCTAGATTTACTGTTTTATAACTAAAAATCATATTGCTTATTTTCAGGCTTTACTTTAGGGGGGGGAAAAAAAAAAGTTTGAACAGATTTAGACTGTTCCTCAATGTCATACTGTCTTCAACATAAACATTATCCAACAGTTTAACAAGTTGTCTTTTCTTAAGCTAGCCCTAGGCCATGGTTTCCCAATAATTAAATAAGAACTACTAGAGCAGGTCTTCCAAATGTGAAGCTATCCAGAGCAAGTTCAGATTTTTTTAACTGGCACAGAACTGGTAATATCAGATTTGCCTAACCAAAACCTCAGTTTTTCAGTTAAAATTAACCACAAGCTGATGCTTTATGCTACATGTGGACTTTATCTTTGATGTGGTTACAAAGTTGCTAAAGTGGTTTAATCTTGCCCACAACAGCACCTAGCACCAGCTTGACACCAAAGACACAGAGACAAGCTACCTTTCTTTGTACATGACAAAACCATTTACACTTCCAGTTCTCCACTCTTTGGAAGTTCTCAAAGAGTTCATACAGCTTATTTCAAGTCCTGTGAATACAGACCTAAAGCTTACAGGCCAGCAGCCAGCATTTGTTGCTTATCTCCATCACACTGCAGCTAGAAGCTGAATAAATCCGATCAGAACTAGATTCACTTTTCAGTTCTCTCACTCTGCTCACATAAGTCAAGTTTGATAACTTTGTTAACCCTAGAGTTCATTTGAATCTTTCCTCATCTCCCCTATTTGATCAGATAAAGCCATAAGGCAAGACATATTGACAAGTTTTTGACCAGTCTTTAAAATTCAAAGTCTTTCTAGATAAAGAACATTCCTGAAACAGAGCACACACAAATATGAGATTTAGCATTTAAC
This sequence comes from Muscicapa striata striata, assembly GCA_030060385.1. Taxonomy (NCBI): domain Eukaryota; kingdom Metazoa; phylum Chordata; class Aves; order Passeriformes; family Muscicapidae; genus Muscicapa; species Muscicapa striata. The sequence continues at coordinate 5,232,034 of JAREIS010000090.1, forward strand.
AACTTACTTGCTGGAACGTGGTACAACCATCTCTGCTAGTGTTTCATACTGCTTAACCCAGTCATTGTAATTTAACCTAGAAAATACACAGGTTATTGTCAGACTTTTAATCTGAGATTAATGGATCAAGTTTTTCTCTTAAAGGTAAAAACACTTAATCATAACATCTTCCATCTCAGGTATAGGTTGTCAGAAATAAGCAAGACTCAAGAAACACTCAGCTCTCTTCATGCTGTTTTTATAATTATTGATAAACTACAGGGATAGCAAAAGTAACACAATTTCAGTCTTCATGTCAGTTTACAAGTGCAACATTTTTTAAATCAAGAACTATGAAATTGAATCATCATTAGGTACAGATCTCAGGGGACCAAATGGAATAACTAAGGTTAATCAGAAATGCCTCATGCAACTCCGCTTTTTGAGCAGAGGAATACTTCTTCCACAATTATATACAGGTTCCCTAGAGACCTGCACTTGCCTGAAGGACTGGGAATTTTGAAAGACCTGCTTTTCTGTGGTTGGATGTGAAGAGGTTCCATCCTTTCAACAGCAAAAACAAGTCAAAGAAAAATAACAGCTGAGATATTCTAACCACCTGCTTTCTGCTAAAGCCACTGCAAAACTGTTTTTCCTTCACCAGAGTTTGACATGTGACAGACTCTAATGGTTCCTGTTGTAAAGAGAGACAGTGGGCTTCTCATAAATTAGAAACTCTCTTTGCTTGCAGCTATAGAAAGACAGTCAAGGGCCATTTTCTTATTTTACAGCAGTTTTGAGGGCATCTGTATCACTTTCCTTGGGCAGGGGAAAACATTAGGTTTCTGTTGTTCAAACATTTCAAGTAAGAACAGCCTGTTTCCCCGGCAAGCCTTTGACACAACATAAGCAGGGTTCCAATGGCAGAGACTTAGGTTAGTTAAAAAAACAAGCAAAATCAATGTTCAGGCAATCTAAAAACATGCATACCAAAGCAGTAAAGAGTTCACTCACTAAGTGGTGAAAGTTGCATAGTCCTAACCAGGATAATTTAATGATTAAGCCTTCTAACGTAAAACAAGTCATGTTTTTACTCAGCACTTATTTTCATAAGGACACCATCTGGAACATAAGTAGTCATAGCAAACACTGGATAAGACATAAATCTAATCTCCAGTTTCTTCAAGAAATTCATGAGCTCTCAGCAGTCTTTATGTGGAGTTTTTGTGAACAAAGCAATGCAGGCACAGATGCTCACTTATCCCTCCTGAGCATCTTAGCAGTTCTGTTTGCTCATCCAGGAAAACCCCAAGTAAATTCAGATGTCATTCTTACAGTATTATAGGGTTGTGAGATCTATTATTTCATTAATATTTCTTATTGTATTCTGTCTTGGATGAATAAACTTACTTCGGCACAATCACTAATAATGTGACCAAATATTCTGAATCGAGTACAAAGTCCTCTTTCTTTACAATATCAGCAAGACTCCTGGTTAGCAAGCTTCCCCTGCAGAGAAACAAAGACAGGCAGAACAATTACATGTTTAAGAGTTTAATTTGTCTGGAAAACAGTTTCCAGTGCTTGACAATACAAGCATTCTCAAAAATACATTTTACCTACACAATTGCTATTAGCAGAGCACACAAAATTTCCTTATATGCCTTTTATATCTCACTATCCAAAGTGACTGAATTTTATCAGTAGCTCCACTGCTGTGCATCATTTCCTTATCCCAAATACGTCACACACTTAAGTGACCAACTTTACTTTTTAGAAGTTATTTAGAACCTCAATAACCATTAAAATAATTAACTGTGGACTCTAGTACATAGAGCCTCAGGGTTATAACTAACCTAGTACAGATCAACATACAGAACATCAATAAAAACTTAAAGCAGTGCACTTCTCATATTCATAAAAGACCAAGAATGCCCCTAGGTTTAATGGTTTCAGCTGACAAAGTGCCATGGCTCAGACAGAACTTGTGTCACTCCTAGAACAGCTTGTCATGTATTGTCATTGGCATGACACATGGTTCTGAATCAGCCAGCAGGCTTGTGCCATTCACTGTAATGGCAGGGTTCAGGCACATTCATCAACCACATTTGCACAGAACTACTGTACCTCAACTGTACTTCAGATAATCATCACATGTACATGACAAGACAACATGCAGTCCTTGTTTCATTTATTATCTGCCTGTACACAACAGCTGTATCTGCTGGTAAATTCCAAGGGAAGAAAACTAGTCAAGTTGGAGTGAAGGAAAGACTTTCTTATTTAGACAAAATACCTAAGTAGCAGCGTTCCACACCACTAACAGCAAGCTACTCTCAAAAGTTCCAGCAATTTATACTATTTGTACATGCTTTTGTGATTTCTCAATTGCTTTTCAGTCACAAGTAAATTAATACCAACCAGACAGCTGGTAATAAATGTGCTTTCATGACAGCTGCTCTTCAAGATGGATAAAACACCTCAAAAATATATTAAGTTTAGAGCCTGTATCACTCCACATTTTATTAAGTTTTCATGCTTAGATAATGTTCCTGAGCTACATCAACAAAAAATAATACAACTTACGCATTCTTTCTTTCCAAATTCTGAAGATTCCCTTTCAGATTATTGTATGCTGAGGCTCTTGCTTTTAGATCATTGTCGATCTGGTTTACTCCCTGAAAAATGAAAATAAAAGGAACTGTGTCTAAAGAACTAGAATAGAACCTATGTTCAGCTTGCCACTACAGCTCAAGTAAACCTGGAGGATGGATTTGAGAAGGATGGCCTCATTAGCATGATGACCAAAAATGATTCATTCCCAGCTAGATAACTTGGCAGTAAGTGGAAGAATACAAAACAAATTAAGCACTTGAGTACATCTTAAACTGCCAACCATACTCGTATCAGCATGTACCCTATCCAAGGAAGTGTTTTAAAACCAGTGCACTCAGTAACAGCTGGGTAACTGAAAGAATGTGGCATAATGTTGGTCTGGCATTATAATGCTGCCTACTCCCTCCTTCACTGCCTCCTCCTGTAATACGTGGAGGTACAAGCACGAAAAAATTCCCAGGGACAAGTTTCTGAACACTGTCAAGAGACTCTCCCTTTAGTTCGGACTTAGACCACTGATAAAACATTTTGTTTGCACAAAACACTTCAGCTTGGAGATCCAGATATGATTTTGTTTCCACAAAATAAACCTCTCTTAAAAGCAAGTCACTTAATTAAATAATGACCTTGTTTATGGTAACACCTAAGTTGGATTGTCTGTAGCAGGAAGTTATCAAAAGCCTTACTCTTGTTAGTTTCATGTGGCAACACACTAACAGCTTGCACCTTTACAGATACAGAAATCCTTTAGACAAAATACTCTGAAAATGACAAAATTAAAGAGATGAGTACTTAAGGCTATTTAAATCCTTTGACTGATACAACCTTTAGCAAAGCAACAAATGCAGAACATTTCAGCAGGTGTCACACAAGGCATATACCATCATGAAAGCTTTTTAATACTACAAGAAGTAACACCAGCACCTTTTTTTTTACGTCTAGAAGACAGCATAACAGGAAAATTAATCAGAACATATTAAGCTAGTACCTTTGTGCATTTCAGCTCTTCCCCAGACTGATATCCCCCTGCCTTTTCCAAGGATCAAGACTTTCAACAACAGTCTAACTCTGCGTTATTAATGACAAAACCAAAAAACCTTCAATACCAAACACTGCCTTTACAAACCAGTTCCATTCAGCATTGACAATACTCTAATTGCTCTCATTTGTAGAGTCTGTAGTCTTTTAAAAGATGACTGCTTAGAGAAAAACCTGTTACTGCTGCACTGACTGAAGTTTATTGTAAAAAAACAACCAGCTTTGCTTCCTACTGAATGTTAGAGAATACAGAACCACAAACCTCAACTCCACAACAGAGCTCTTGAAAATAAATTTTTGTAAAATTACCAAATAAAGCAACAATGCAAACTTCCTTTTCTGAGTGGAATTGGTGAATAACTCACAAAAATTGCAAAAGGAGGCAGACTCATGGTATTGCCAAGGAAAGTGCCAGCCTAACATAGTGAGCCTATTTCTACACAGACCAATCCCAGATTTAAACCACTTAGGTAGTCATTGGCAATATGTGAGTGTCTTGTAGCTATACAACCAAGCAGTTGCACTTCAATGCATGCCTGGGTTGCTGAAAAGGTGGGACTAGTGCACTAAAAACATTGAGGTTGTCTCCTTGCATAAGCCTGATGATTAATTTCAAATTGAAAGAATGACTCAATTAAGTGACAGCTCTCACATAGCACGGACATCATCTCCAAATTCCTCTCTACTGACACTAGGGTCACAAAACTTCTTAAAGTTAAAACCTGAAAAAACCTGATGGATAGTTTCAGCAGATATAATTTTATTTTAAATGTTTCTAACACTGTTGTAATTTCTTCTCAACTGACAAACCCCCCATTGCAACTGCCATTACTCATTTTGACAGATATCAGAATCTGCTGCCTGAGTGAGTAAGGATGATATAAAACCATACAGGAAAGGTAGTAATTCATGATATGACAAGCTTTTCACATTATTTAACATCAACATGTCAGGAGGCTTCACGCACTTTAATTAATGTAGCCCTATCAATTTTCCTGTATCTTCACTCTGGCACATGATTACATGAAGATTTTATCATTGTCAGGACTCTTTCTGTCTTGGGACAAAACTGCCTCAAGTCCTGTGATATGATCTCCTAGGGGTCATTTCTATAAGAGCATAAGGCATATTCAGTCATTTTCCTTCTCTTCTCTACTTTATGGACACACATCTAGGGCTCACAGTTGAAAATATTTTATAAACTATTTGAAATCAGATTTAAGACACAGGTGTCCTGAAGCTGTCCCTATGGAATACAAACACAGCTAAACATGAAGAGAAATGGAAACCCACAACAGGATGACTCAGGCTGAACTGCAGCAGACCTGTTTCTCTGCATTTACTATCCAACCTAACAGGTCAATGAGGTTCCTAAAGCAGATAAAAATGTAAGACAGTTTAAGTTCAGGTTCTAGAGTACAACTTTGTTAAAGCAGATTATTTATCTAGCAAACTCCAAGACACAATAACATGCACTGAATCTTTGATCATTTTCAATAAAGAACATATCTCTTCATGTCCTCTGTTTCTTTTTCAACAAATTTAATTTCTGCAAAAACAAGTGCTCTACTATAACAGCTGTAAAAAGTTCAGTGCTTCATTTTGGTACCTTCTTCTGAAAAGAGCAAATATTATGTACTAGCGCTGTATCTTATTTTATATCTGTGAGATATTTTTAATGTGCAAATCTTCAGATCTGTAAGACAGCCAGTCATTCTTCAACAAAAGGCCACACTGCAGATGTTTTCCAGGAATACTTATTAAATGTAATTTGTGAAATAAATTCAAGATACAGTGGTAGTCCCAAAGAAAATATCAAAAACGAAAGTACTAATTGCATTCTCAGTCAGCTTTGTAGCATATATTAAGATTTTGTAATGTCCACAACAAAAATTAATGTAATAGTTTCAGAAAGCTGCAGTTATAGCAAAGCACAAGTCTGCCAGCACCTACCCCCATCCCAACTCCACTATAGTCCCTACACATCCATCACCAAAGACTGCCTCTATAGGTACCCAGAACAGTCTCTTTTTTCCAAGTTATGTATTTCCAGTTAGTAATACAGGCAGTTCCAAGAGCCAGTCTGCAGATTACAGAAAACAGGGAAGGGAAAAAAAAAAACAACCTGAAGAGGCTGGGAAGATCTTAAAGCAAGGACTGCCTCTCTCTGCCGGAGAACTCTCTCACTGCCTAAATCAGCCAGTCAATGCTGAGGACCCTGCACAGGCTCACAAGCAAGTACAATGCGAATTAAACCCTCTGTGTATGAAACACTTTGCCAAAGTAAAGATGAGGAAAACACATGACAACTCTCAAATGAGCTTTCTTTACATCTAACAATGAAGGCTTATTTCTCCCCTCACAACTGAATGTCATGGCTTTCAGAATGTAAATAAGTTCCCTGGTTCACTGCTAAGAGCCCACAAGGTTTGAGAACATCAGACAAACAATATGCTAGTACAGCAAAACTGAAATGTGAAATCACTTCCTGGCTATTTATTTGTTAGCTCAGTGATCCTAGGAAACAAAAATCAGCAAAGACAGCATGATAGCCTTTCAGGGAGCACTCTCCAAATCCTGGCCACATCCTAATGTATTTCTGTGGTTACTATCTGGTACAAAGTTCACTACTATTGTTAGCTGACTAAAACAGACAAATTGCTTTGAGAGTAAGTTTTGTGCATAAGTATCTCAAGTTCAAGTTTTTAAGAAGTTTTATAAAACAAGTTACCTTACCTTTGCAATAATTTCTGAAATATTCTTCAAGGATTGCTTGATTGGGTATTTGGCCATATCCCATTGGAACCTTGTTATATAGGTGACCAAGTCAACTAAAATTTTAAAGAACTTTGTTAAGATTGACAATAAAAAGACCACTGTTTTAAATTTTAGGTAGAGCTGCTGTAACAGAAGAGAACTGTAACAGACTGGACCTTCCCATGTGTGGACCCCGCTGTTAAAGAAATTTGAAAATAAACAAATTGTAAACTATCTATGACCTTTTCCTTCAGATACTGGTTTCTCCACCTCTGTAGACCATAAATAACATTTACTACCAAGTCAAGGATGGTTGGAGAACTACAGACAAGAGCAACTACTTTTTGCTCTGTGTGAAAAATGGGTGGAAGAAGGGAAGATTATGATGGCAAAAAAGGCAGCAATGACCACGTGGCTCACCTGAGGTGACAGGTTTGTACAGCTATCTATAAAAGACACTACTCCAAGCCCTTATCCACTATTATTAGCCTCTCTTGCATGAATACAAGCTGTGATAATTCTATTAAATGGCTTTGAAAATAAAGTACTGGTTCAGAGAAAAGTGCAGCCCTTCACTGAAATGAAATGCACACTGGCACTCCCAAGTCCTTCTTGGTAGGGCTGCTCTTGGTCCGTTCATTCCTACCTGTATTGACACTGAGGGTTGCCCTGACCCAGGTGCAGCCTCTTACACTTCCTTGTACCTCAGTAAGTTTCAGGATCATTGCCTTCCCTTCTACAGTTTTAGGATACTTCAGAATATCAAGGTTAACACTTTACCTCCATTAGCCAGAAGATTCTCCTGAACTTTATCTTTACTGTCTTCTAGAACATCAGCCATATATTGGGCCACCTTCTTTACAACACTGAAAAAATTAAAGATAAAGATACATAAACAAGCAAACAAACCCCAAACCTATTTGAGAAATACCATCCATAAAACTGATTTTAAACTGCCTGAAACTGGATCAAAAGTAACTGGATCAAACAAGAATGATGACAGCTCTGACAGCTCTACATCCAAACTTTCTGAGAGCACAAGCTGGGCTCAGTATCTGAAGAAGACCAAGCCCTCAGAAGTATTCCACAACTTCCTTTAAAATATCTACTGCTGCTACTCCAGTACTCAACAAGATGAGGCTAGCTCCCTCACATTGGTGTTGAGTTCAAGTGTAACGTCACTATATTGCAAATTTGTTGTACAAATCTGTTGTACTTCCAACAGACTTCTAGAAATAGATTGAGAATTAGAAGTCAACAGTAATCCAAACTAAACAGTAAATCCAAACTAAAAGGCAACCCTGACAATGCAATCTGACACTCAAGACCTGCCTTCCTAACTGAAAAGCTATGTACCATATTATTCACACATGCCAGGCCAAATAGTTTCCTTTTCTATTCAAAAATTTCTATGCAAGATTTCTTTCCTTGAAACAGAAGATGGCTCCATGAGTTCTGGTTATGTGAAATTTTGCTACTTTTGCTCAAAATCACTTTCAAAAGGCCATCAGTTTCTTCAAAATGAGTAAGTTTTGCTTTTTAATGTTAATATTGTTTAAGCATTTCTATGGATTAGGAAATTGCATGGCTACTTTCTCAAAGTGTGTAAACAGTACTCCGGCTAAAAGAACAAGCTTTTACTTCATTTCATCACCACTTCCTGCACCTGTCAGGCTCAGCTCTTAACAACTCTCCAGGATCCAGCACCACACAGCACTACTATAGGGAGAACCATCACCCATCAATGCAGAATGTTCCACTATTCCATAAGAAGTTCAGATGATTTTTCTTTTTTCAAGAGCAGATACTGTGAAAACCAGCATCTTAGCTTTCTTAAATCTTAGCTTGTTGACTGCCTGCAGAGGATCACTGTGGTACAAAAAAATGCTGAAAATAACCTGTGTATTATTGGGACTCAGCAAACCATCACATCATTATTGTAATACTTTGCATCCTAGTAAAAATAAACTTTTACCTCTCCACAAACGCATCCAATTTAGCCAGCTCATCTGACAAACCAACCAAAACATCCAGTGTGCCAACCTAGAAGCAAAGATCAAAATGCATTAGCAGATGTATTATAAACATAGAAAGATAAAACCAGCTTACAGTAAAACATCCATCTCCCAGCAAGCATCTCTGCAGAACTACATAAAATGCTGGACTCTAATATTTCAGACATCTTGATTTACCAAAGTTACACTGTGTTTCATTTGCTAGATACCCCTCTCAGAGAACCACAGGATCAGACGTAACTCACTAATCTGGTGCTCAATTCCAGTTCTGCAATCCAGCCATCCAAAACACTTTAAACTATGTATGCACTATGAATTTGCTGTATTTTTCACAAGGCAGTTGCTTCAGCATTATTTAGATCAAATGTGAAACTCCACTGATCAGGAATCTTGCCATTGGAGGTAACCTGGACATTGAAAAGTCTGACGCTACAAGAGTACTGCAGCAGTCAGACCAGCAAGAGCCTGGACTTTTTGCATCTTGGGTAATAAAATATCTAGCTTGTCTACAAGCTTTCATTCTTTCTTCTCTTCTCCTCCAGAAAACACTTTCTTCCCTAATTTTGTGTACTGAGAGTACACATTTCTTGGTGAAATATTACAAAATCTTCTGTCTAGCCCAGATGCTATTAATATTTAACATATTTGTAGCCTAGCATCTATTTTCTATATATCTGACCACTCAAATTCACATTATTCCTTTTCTATTTAGCCTTGAAGCAGAAAGGAGGAGAATTATTTAAGAACCATCACTACCAAATGATGTGCCCCACCTTCTTGTGGGCCATAAGCAGAATAAGAAGATCATTTTAACTAAGCACTCATAAGCTTCAGGACAAGCAAGTGCTTAAGCAGTAAGACTGCTGTTCAGTGGAGACTAAACCACTGTTTCAATTAGTTTTAACTAAAGGATCTCACTGCTTAAACAGTTTCACCAGGTCCACAGAAGTAAGACTATTTCCCACTGTATATAAGGTTTATTCAGCTTCTGCCCCTTTTAGGAAGCACAGTAGAAGCAAAACCAATTGTTTCCAACCCCTAGGGGCCCAACAGTTTACAGCAATAACTCCTCTAAATGCTGCAGGCACCCTACAGTTTGAAAGCCATCCTGACTCATGTCCAAGGATCTACTGAGAAGAGACAGATATTTGTTCTAGTCCCTACACTAACTCAGGACACTCCAAATGTGAATACAAGTTACGGCAGTTGGAAGATCTCAAAAGGCACACTGAAGCACTTTGTGCCCTGGGCTCATTCCGCAGCAGAGAGAGGAAAAAGGCATAATGCCACCTGAACTTGATTTTTTTTCCTCAGTCTTGTAAGCTTTGATGAGCTTTTACTACCTTAAACTGAGATCCAAATTCTTGTTCAAGAAACATTCAGGCATCAGGAAAGACCTTTCTAAATGAATACACCAGCTCATAACTTTTCCATATCCTGATGATTGTACTAAACCAAGATTAACTACTATCAGATTTTGTTACTATTTGCTTCTCACTGGAATGCTCAGCCAGAGATAAACCACTGCTCCAATGGAACAATGTTACTTCTGGATAGAGAAAAGGCAGAGCAACTCCTGTATTTTAATTTGAGCCTTTTCACTGTATCTCAGACAGAAAAGGAACAGAAAATTCAAAAGAGAAAAAAAAATATTGTAATTTGACAAAACAGTCAAAGGAAACTCTAAATAATCAGATCACCAGCTCATATTTTTCTTCTCCAAGTAACTGCTACCACTATGAGATCAAGACTACCACCCTCGGAAAAAAAAACTGCTTTATTTGCTGAAAGAACACAGGCTGCTGAATCTTGAAAACTTGCAGAGTGAACAACTAACTTAGAAATTCAGAAAAAAAAGAGAACTGTTGTCTGAATTATTTCTTAGATCCACACATAAAGAGAAGTCAGCTTTTCTCTCTAAAACATCTGCAAGTTTTAATCTAGAGAAACAAAGATGATAAAAACAAACACACTTGTTAGGACATGGGGTTTACATACCTTCAAGTCCGGAATATTGAACTTTGAATTAGTAGAAAGATTGTTATGTTTTGTAGTTGCTGCATGTAGCTTCTCCCATGTCTGTTGACAGGTTTTTTCCCCAGGAGCAGAAATCAGCCAAAACTCTGTCATTTTTGTGCCCTTATCTTGATGTTTGTTGATTCTGAGGATAAAGGGAAGATGCTAGCAGAAGGGAAGCAAGGGAAAGAAGAAAAAAATATGTGCCATTAATACAGCAGTCAAAGCTCTGCCTGAAGAAAAACATTTCATTCCATATTACTAAAGTGCAGTTTCCAGTCACTGTAAGAGATTTTACCAGGAGTATCATGTGGTTTCAAATTAATTTTTTTCCTATCTTCCAAATCACATTTAGACAGTTGGAAAATCATTTTAAACTGCCCATCCTGTATGTTAAAGTAGGCTGAGTCTGCAACATTAGCAGCTTTCAACTGTAATTTCACAGAAAGATAACAAGCAAACAATCTAACTGAATGTAAATCATATAAAGGAGGACCCAAATTATATTTTTACATTTTCCAGCATCTGTACAACAGACAACTTTTTCTGAAAACATCAGAGAAAAAAATAAGAAAAATCAAACAAATTTCAACTCTGACATATCTTTTCCAAACATTTTTCACATTAGGACAGTGTTTTAAAGTAAGCAAATGTCTAAAATTATTTAAATGCAATAAGATCTAGTTTATTCTTTCAAGTAAAGAAGCTTCTCCTGGCAGCTAAAAATTTCAACAAAAAGGAGAATGTTTTCTAGTCTGGATATCTGTTATCACTTCAGCCCATCAACAAGATCAGACATACTGGCATTAGCCAAGAAAGTGTTGGTACTAAATACAAATGGTTTACTTTGCAGGCATGCTCAGGAAGTTAAGAGTATATATTTTCTTTTGTGACTAAGAAGCAGAAACAGCTGGTTATGAGTTACTGGTTGTTCTTAATAAAGGAATGAAGAACACAATCAAAGTGTAGCTTGACAGAATCTAAATGTCAAATTTTGATACCTGCAATGTCTTCTGTAGCAGCTTTGAATGAGTAGAGACTAACCTACATTTCACAAGCACAGACTACAGCACTCAATTTTTTTTTTTTTTTGAGGGAGAACAAATCAAATGTTGTATTTGTCAGAACTACTGCGTGGTAGCAAACTTTGCCCAAAACAACACACACAGGTCCTTCTTCTGTGTATTCATTCTAGGGGTAGTAACTTATCAAGGATGTTGAAATTCCAGGTAAGATAAAGACCTGGTTGCTGATTCTTTTGCTCAGCTACTCAGGAAGCCTAAAGCTGAAGTCTACCAGTCATTAAATTACTATCATGAAGCACAGCCTGGCATAGCAGCCATTCCCCTTGGACTTAAGGGGCCTTGTTTCCAGCAGGAGATGATGAGACCCAGTTCCTGAGGCCTTGATAACACAAACACCATGACACTGGCACTGCACCACCAGGCACAGCACAGCAGGGCCACAAACACAAATGCAGACAATGTCAAGGCAGGTACAGGTAACTGAGAAATCAGAATATTCACAAGAGCAGACACACAACATCAGTTATCACCGTGCCACAGAGCTTCTTTGTTTAGCATCTACTGATTATAGATGATTTGGAACAAAACAAAATTTCTTCTTATTCAGACTACTATGATGCATAATCTTCCTTAATGCATGCCAGATTTAGTGCAGGAGAGGTTTTCCTACACTCCACTGAACTCTGGCCCTATAAAAGGCACAGCCAAGTTTACAGTAAACTTCACCTCTCAAAGTGTTGAAGCTTTAAACTGTTTTTGTCTCGATTTGACTACAGTAGGACTAGAAAAAGCTGTGGAATAAATGTTGGATAAACAAATTAGGTGGGGGCAGCAGCAACTTTCAAACACTCAAATAAAAGACAGAAGAGCAATAACACAGAAATACAGAATCCTGCTCAGTAAGACACAGGGAACATGGCATTCTCATGTTTTCCATAAACACCAATACTCTCTAAAGAATATTTATGAAGTGTCCAGAAGTGGCACAGGAGGAAGAGTTGTAGTCCCCAGGAATCATTAAGTCACCAGACTTCCCTTCCTCCCACACCATTTTTTGACTGTGTGGTTGGTTTTTCTGAAGCTCTGCTCCACTTCTAATAGTCATGGGAAGGAAGATTATTTGCTATTTCAGGTAAAATTGAGGTGTTATCAAATACACAGAAGGGAACAAAAAGTTTGGTAGAAGAGTTTTAAGTCTTTTACATAAAGGGACTTGAAATCAGAACAATGGAGAATAGCAAACAAGAAGTGAAGAAAGGAGAAGTGCTACAGAGTGGTTTGAAAAACACATACAAATGCTGGTCAGACAAAAAATACATACAGACCAACTGTAAAATGAAAACCAAGCAAATTAAAGAACCACAGGATAAAGCAGGAAAGACCAAGTGTTCAAAATAAAACCTAGACTAAGCAATAATAACAGGTAGCTTGTTCACACCATGTACCTCCATGATCAGGACTTTTTCGTAATGTACACTGCTTCATCCCTATGTTATTAGGAAAATAAGGATTTCCAAAGAAAAATCCTTCGTGCAGTATACTACAATCTAAAATAAAACTTATGAACAAGTGTTTTCAGTGCTGTACCCAGGAAAACATACAGTGATGCCAAAACAGAATCTCACTACGGCATTGCTCTTCTCAAAAAACACAGGGCAAAGGGCAGGGGAGAATGACTTCTATTTATCTCAATAAGAAACCTCAATTTACTGATGCGACTTAGCACTAAATCCGCAGGGTGCCACTTCTTCAAGCTCGCTTTCAGAAATCACTTCTGCCGCTTGACCCCACGTTTCATAAACAGAAGCGGCCACAAGGAGGAAGCCGGGGAGACGGCGCCGTGGGGAGTCCCCACGCCTGTGCGGAGGCGACCTGGGGCCGGCACCGGGAGCGGGGGGCGCTGCCCTCGCTCCCCACGGAGCCCTGACCCGGATCACAGGGATTACATGTCAGTTCGCACAGCCCGGCAGCCGCCGGCTCGGGCTCCCCGGGCCGCGCTGTCCCTTCGCCGGGCAGAGAAGGATGGTCCGGTTTGAAAGCGTGTGTTTGTTCTTGCTGCGGTCAGTAGATTTTCCTCAGATTTCAGAAACACAGGATCAAGGAAACATTTAGACTGGAAAAGTCCTGTGGGATCATCCAGCACGTAAAACACCGCCATGTGAACCGGACTGTGCTACTGAGTGCCACATCCAGTCTGTCTTTAAACACCTCTGGGGCTGGCGGCTGCACCACCTCCTTGGGCATGGGCAATCCATCCCAGTGTTTAATCACTTGTTAACTGAAGAAATTCCTCCTGGTGTCCAACCTAAACCTCCCCTGGCGCAGTTTGAGGCCGTGTTCTCTTACTCTGTGAGCAGAGCCTGACCCGCAGCAGGGCTTGGCTCCTTCCAGCGCTGCACAGAGCGATAAGGTCACCCCCTTTTGGAGCCTCCTTTGCTCCAGGCTGAGCTCCCCCAGCTCCCTCAGCTGCCCCGCACAGAGCGATAAGGTCACCCCCTTTTGGAGCCTCCTTTGCTCCAGGCTGAGCTCCCCCAGCTCCCTCAGCTGCCCCGCGCAGCGCTTGTGCTCCGGACCCTTCCCAGCTCCCTGTCCTTCCCCGGACACGCTCCAGCCCCTCCATGTCCTTCCCGGACTGAGGAGACAGAACTGGACACAGCACTCGGGATGAGTCCTCACGAGTGCCCAGCACAGGGGAAAAGACCGGCTCTTGGAAACACGGTGCTGGGAAACAGAGCGTGCTCCAGGGATCACAGCTACGGGAACGCGCGCTGAAATCTCCATACATTTCACTGCTGTCAGTCTGCAGCGCAGGGCTTGAGAAAAGAGGAGGCTTGCACGCAGGTGACAGTGGGAAAACAAGCACTTGAGAAGAAACTGTTGCTGTTTTATTCTGGCACCTAACCCCATTTGTCTTTGCTCAGGGTAGAAATGCTGAGTGAAAAAGATCAGATTGTAAATTGCTCTATTGGTAGCTAAGTTGTGTGAAACTGCCTGTCACTGTAATTCACAACATCATCTGAGGAAAGCAGAAACTGTACACAAAAGGCAAACTTTAGGGAACAAAATAGTTTGTTCCTATTTTTCTTCTTCTTTTCTATTTTTTTTTTTCCTTTTCTTTTCTTTATAGGCAAGAGTTGTAGCCATTATATAGCTGTGGTTTGGCTTGTAGGGAGCTGCAGCAGAGAGAAGGCACAAATATGACCAGAGATATCGGAAGAGTGACTTCACACAGTTCCAACCCAGCAAAGGAGCAGAAGCTTCAAACTCTGCTTAGTCAAGTTCAAAGTGTGCACGTTGTTAAACAGTCCCCGATGTGACAGATCAATGCTCCTTCAGCCATTTATGTTGTCCTTCAACCACCAGAGGCTGCTGAAAATGTTCCCATTGCCGAACTGCCCACAGCCACTTAAAATGCTCCTACTGGTACAATTTTGTTAGAGAGGCTTTTCTCATCAGTATTAAAAGACTTACCCTAAACTAACACGGTAAAACAGAAACTTGCCCACCTTTAAATCCTAAATTAACAATTGCAGCAAGAAAAATTTCTTAATGGATGCATTATTAAGATTTCAATGAAAAATCCTATAAAATTTCACAATAGGCACACTTTCTCGTTATTATTACACGCCATTTCCTCAAAATGTGGCAATATATGCCATATGCAAACACTAGCCACCAAATGCAAGACATTATCTGTGTTATTTTTGGAACAAGATAAGATTTTTTTTGAGTGATCCATAGCTCCAAGCTATCAGACGGAAACTTGGCATCAACCTCTATAAATAAACAGAGTGGTTAGTAAATGATACTCTAAAAGCAGTATTTAAGAGAAGAACAGCAAGCATTTCTAACCTGCAAATGACAACATGCTTGTAAAACTACAGGAGGGGATTCTGAGAACAAGGACTTATGATCTGCTACTTAAAGTCCACTGCCTAATGTGATCGTTTTTATAATGATATTTGCCATTTGGTTAATGGATATCAATAAGGTACAAAGCCAGCTTGTAGGCAATCTATAACTCCTCACTAGAAAACAAAAACAAAAAACAAATAAACAAACCAAAAAAACCCCAATCAACCAACCAACCAAAAAAACTCCAATAATAATAATAATTTAAAAAGTAAGTAGCACAAATCAAACAACCAGAATATTAGCACCCATGAAGTAAATGTACAGTAACAGTGAGCAGAAACATGGTCTTTAAGTGAGCTGTTGGTGAGAAACCCCAGCCAGATGTACAATCATTATAAATGCTGTTAGGGTGAAATCTGTAAATAGTAGCACTTAAAACCACAGCTGCTACAATAGGAGTGGATATATGGTAGATTAAACAGATAACTAATATTTTTATTATAATACTTACCTGTACCATTGCTTCATCTGGCCTGACAGGGATATTTTTATGAAGACTCTGAAGCCTGGAAAAAAAGTAGAACACACTTCTTTTTCTTTATGTCTTGAGAAATCTATTTAAATTGAAATTTCGTTCAAGAAGGAGGAACTGTTGTGTGTCTTTTTGACCTCAATTATTTTCTGTTGCAATTTTTGAAAAGTAATAATCTCTTTCAGTCTTTGCATAGGAGTTTAATTCTATAATAAAAAAATGTCAAAAATTACTTTGGGTCAGGTCTCTGAGTGGGCCTGTATTCAGCTTTGAATATCTGAATGACTCATTTTTGTTGAATACTCTTATTCTGTACAGGCTAAACACAGATTGACTTGAGTGTGCACTGGGCTGCACAGAGGTATTTGAGATAAAACTGCTTAGGATTGAGAAAGCTTACCTGGGAGTTAGCAAGAAGCAGGGGGGGCAGGGCTGCCCTTAGACATGATCTTTTACCAGCTGCTTTACTAACCATGAAGTGCTTGCTTTTTTAAATCTCTAGAGTGAGATTTAGAATGCATGAGATACGTTATGAAAGTAGCTGCTGCTGTTTGAAAATCCTGGTGACAAAAATAACCCTACCCAGGGTTTGGAGGGTCCCACAGGATTTATATGACCCCAGGCATGTGTGCTGCACCAGGCAGTGATGGGGAGTCCCCAGTGAGGGAATCCACAGCAGCTGTGCAGGAGCCTCAGCCAAAAAGCCCATGGCTGGCTGCTGCCAAAGCCATCCCAGGACTGTGTCCTGCAGAAACCCTCTCAGCTGTGAGTCGAGACTGACATTCCACATTCCCTCACAGCATGGTTCTACAATGAACATGGTGAAAAGATTTTAGCTCGTCATTCGAATGTGATGGCTCTTGACATCTCTGTTCATTTTTGAGGGAAATACAGATTTTATTTGTGTTCTGATTATTCACCTATTCTGTATTTATTGATTTGATTTGTAGCCAAATTTTCTCCAATGATTATTGCAGAGTTATGTGTTCTTCTTTGATATGTGGGTGATGTATACACAGACATCATCAGAGATTTCCCTTGCTTTTTGTTGTCCTCTGAGGCCATACATCTCTGATATTATACTAAGAAAAGCTGACAAACTGATTTGATGAAGACAATGGGAATATTATCATCAGTTTTAACATGGCCATAATTTTACTCACAGTTTTATTAATATGTCAGTGGGATTATTTTTTTTTATTCTGGCAAAAAAGTGGCAAAAAAAAGGATTCTATACAATTTTCAGGACTAAAACCCTAAAAATGGAAAGTTATAATTTTAAAGCTAAAAATATCCGTTAAGCAAAAGATAGGGAAGAATAGTATTTTTGTACTTATATTCCAGTATCAGTATATTCCAGCTGTGCAATATTCAAATATCTGAAAAATAAATACAATTAGGTAAGGTCATAATGGTCTGTGTAACATGGATAAACTGTAATATAAGACCCCATCTTGCAGCTTCCATCAGTTTGGCTGATATGAGAATGAGATACTATAGTTTTCCCAAAATTATTGAAAGAAAGTGGAGAAAAAATGGTATTACTTTGTTATTTATCTTTATTTTTCCTGGAGGTGCTTTTAAAAAGCATTTTAATTAAAAATACCTATCAAAGCCCACTGCATTTTAATCTTTCCTGATGTTGCCTGGGAAGCACAAGCCTTAAGATTGAAATGTAAGTATTTGAAAATACACTTTTTGTATTATTTGTATTTTTTTGTACTATTTGAAAAAATATGTTTGCACACTGTAGCAATTTCTTTTTTTCTTCAGGTAAGCTTTGTGCAAGAGATGAGATGTCACTTCCCTAGTTGCTTCTCTGTTTTAAGACTTCATCCCTGACTTTCAACTTCATTTCAGGGACTTGAGGCAGATAATAAATCTGAATTTTACAAACCTTTTAAAATTTCTAAATTACCACTATTGACATTGAAGTCCCAATTTATATATATTTATGCATATGAGCATTTAATTATTCTATACAATGTGGGCAGCATGTTCAGGACAGGTGCAGAAAGATTTAAACCATCATGCCTGAAGAGCTGTGGGGCAGGCTGTTCTCTGACAGAATTGAAATCCATGTCCACAGCCTTGTTCCAAGTCAAGCTGAGAGAAGTTATGAACAGCATTTGTGATCCCAGTTACACACTCCACATGGACAGCATTGACCACTGCCTCCCTCATTCCAAATGGGATGGAGCTCACAAATACTCTACTGTTACTTGAGAGAGCTCCTGATTTATGGAAGGGGGCACTGGGAAGCTCAGTATTGTTAAGGATCTGTTTCAGAGCCCCTCATTTAGAGCTCTGGTGTAGAGTCAAGGTGATAGGGGCTTCTTGTGGGGCTCCTAACTCCAGACTTGCATCCTTCAGAAGGGGCTGGGAAGGCTGTAGCCCTGTACAGTGTGCAACACCTGGGGACACCTTCAGCCCCATGGCTGCACAGCACTTCCATCCACACCCTGCTGCTTCCAGATCTCATGTTGGTCCCATTCTCAAATAATCCAAAGTCAGGCAGTAGCCTCTTTGTCCAGCACACCTGTGTCTGCAGCAGAGCCCAGCTGGCCAGGCTGAGGCAGCAGAACTCTGCAGGGTGCACAGCAAAGCAGTGCACAGTTACTAATCTGTACAGCAGAAGAAATCTCAAAGTCCAAAGGGGTCTGTGAGCAGAATGGTTGGATGTTTTAAGAGCTGTGGGAGAAGCCTGAATAAGATCTTGGAACACCAGTGATGCCAGGTGTCACTTCACTGGAGTTAAATGCCTGAAGCCCACTGTGAACCTACACTGAATTAAAATTCCATTTAGATAATTTCATTATCATAAAGTAGTATCTAAATGAGTTATAAGGCTGTATATTCTGAAAAATTGAAGCCATACATAATCACCTCAGTAATAGCAATAATGGGTTGGCAATTCAGGTTTTCTGACACATTAAGATACAAGTGACAATAAAGTACCAAGTCTTATAACTTGGCACCCAGCTCTAGAAGCACTCATTCAGCCTAGCAGGATGTAGGTCCCTTGTGCCTTTGCAGCAGAAGTTGCTGTCTAAAGATGACAGACTACCACCACAGTAGTTTTGACAAGAAAAGCAAAATACCCGTATCGGTACTGAATAACTGTCCTGGACAGTTTTCCTTTAAAATTACTTTTTAAAAAACAATTTGAGTAATTCACTGTATTCTCATAATTTCTCAGTTTCTTCTCATTTAAATCCTTTGGTTATGATACTGGCCAAATATTTTCCTCATCCCAGCATTATATTAGAAAATGTTTTAGGGCATATTTTGATAATTAACTGCTTGATATCAGATTGCAAAAGCAGCTTACAATGTCATAATCTCCCTTCTCTGTTCTTGTCTCATGGTCTTTCCCTACATTACTTCTCCTTTTGCCCAGCATGAGCAATCTGCAACCACATAGTGGACTCATGTGGCTGGAAAACCACTTTTTTCCACCCCCTCAGTTATTTTTCAGTTCTGAGTCAGCTCTTTAACCTAATCTATTTGGTAGTTGTAAGTGTGCCAGCACCTGAAGGACAGAGCTGGTGGGAGAACAAGAGGCCCAGAAGGTGCAGGAGCACTGAGCTGTACAGCTGATCTGTGCTGCCCTTCCTCTGAACCTTGTCATCACATAAATTAAGTACATGTTTATGGTTTCTATGATGGTATATGTTTCTTTTGCTTACTACAGCAATAACGTCTGCTACGTACAGAATTAATAAATCATGTAAATTTTGTCTTTACTTCAAATTTCTGATAGAGGGCAATGTTAGAACAGCTTATCTGCTGTCCTTGTTTTTCAGAGTCTATAAATGATGGTTTGTCTGGTTCTTCACAGACATGCAGCAGAGCTAATAATTCATCAAGGGTCCTGGGAGCTGAAGTCTCATTTTGTCACACATGCCTCCAAGGCAACCACATGGACTTTGTGACACTTATCACTGCCAGTTTGTTTTTAATTTGCCAAAAGGGTGGTGATTTACCTGCTGGTAAATTTAGATCTTTGAGTATATTCCCCATTTCTTTACCAGAATGAAATGATCTCACAGGAGGCAACTGAAGTTTATGGTAGCACTTATTCCTTATTTATGAGGATGAGTGATCACCAGCAGTGGCATTTTGGATATTTTATCTTTGAGTCTATTGTACAAGCATGTTCCAAAGTTCAGACAAGGAGTACATTTTATTCTGTCTGACACCTGGAATGCAGAAACACAATAAACATTTTTCAGTTAATTCTATTGCATCCCTTGCATCTTTTTGCCTTTTGTTTATTCTGGAGTTAAAAATGTTTAAGGTCTCTCTTTTTAACAGGCTCTTCTGAACTTGGGCTAAAGAACATACTAGATTCTTCCATGTCAAATTCCTTTGAATCACATTTGTTCTGCTTGGGTGGATTAGTAATGAGATCAACATTGTTTCAATTAAACAATGAAATGGACATGAACGTGCACTGAATTCCCTGGATTTGGAAAATACAATGTGAAACAGCACCTTCTTAAGATAAGGCATGCATTGTGAACAAAAGGGATAGCTGGAAGAACTGTTGACACTTGTTACATGTGTTTGAGACAGCAGTAAATACAGAGTCTCCTTTTCTTGCCTAAAGCACAACTTGGACGGCAACCAACTGATTTTGGTAGATGCAGTTCCAAGTTTCATGTAAGGTAATGCCTAGCACATCGCAGGTGAGAAAGGACACGTAAAAGAGTGAAATATAAATTATAGCAACAACAAAGATATCTCTTTAATACCACTTTCACTCCTAAATATATGTCTCTCATGAATGTTTATTTTATGAATGAGGAGAAGTAAGCATTGGGAAGGGATCTGACTTGCTCCCATTCAAGCACTGTTTGAGTGAAGATTGAACCCAGGCATCCAGCCCCTAGAAATGGTCAGAATGGCCCCACTGTGGGAGTTGCTACCTTCTCCAGATTGTCTTTTCTCATCAACAGCAGAAATCTAGATTTGTATTTGAGAATGCATCTCTACTAATAGAACTGCAGGTTCTTACCATGCAAGGCTGGCTGAAAGGCTGCACTTCCCAGAAAGAAAATGAGCACAGGAGAGCTTCAAAAAGGGCAGAAATGGTGCAGTTCTACTTGGGATCATTATATTTGAAATCAACTGTCTAAATACTGTGTTCTACCTGTACTTCAGGTAAAAATGTATTTAAGAAGGGCATAATTGACAATGGGAAAGAAATGGCCTTCTGTGACAGAGGGGGAGGTCATCTAGCTGGACAGTAATTAACGGGAGACCTTACTTCTTCACATTATACATATGAAAAGAGACATCTTGGCAGACAGTGCTCCTGGCAATGCAGAGCACATGGTGCTCACAGAAGTGCTTGGTGGATCACTTCCTTCTGTGCAACTGAATAAGATCCCTACGCTAACTTCAGCAATTGCTTTGGTTTACAACTATTACTGGGATAGTAACTACTTTTCTTTCTTTAAGCATGTTTAGCATGTTTTATTTCTTCTTTGAGCAATTTAATTGGTCTTGACTTCTTCACTCTCATGTGCTTTTCTTCTCGGTGTGTTTTTCCTGTATGCTCATTCTTCCTCACGTGTTGCAGACTGATCTGCTCCTCCTCTCCATGAGCCCTCTAGGGCAATGCTGTCCTGCAAGTGAGGGACCACTATGATTGCTATGATAGGGTAGCCCAGATTTGGAGGTAGCTCTTGAGTTTCTGTCACCCCTCTTTAATAACAACTCCTGGGATCTTTTGGCCCAGAGGCTTACAGGTTTCCAGGCTACCATGAGCAAGAGTTTATTCTGACCTGATCTTCTAGTTGCACCATTGTGTTTTGAGGAGTCATTACCTGTTAATACCTGGAATTGCATTTATACAGTAGCTTGGTAGGAGCTACTGTTCTATGTTCATGAGGACAGAGTGCATTGGGAAAGCCTGGATGTGCCTATAATGCACGGCCAGATAAGATGCTGCAGTTGTGGGACACACACTCAGCAGTGCAGCACTGCAGGGTGGAGCTGGCTGCCCAGAGAAGTTGTGGATGCCCTCTTCCTGAAACAGCTCAAGGCTGGATGGGGCTTTGAACAACGTGGTTGAGTGAAAAGCATCTCTGCCTATGGTATGGGGTTGGAACTAGATGATCATTAATGTCCCTTCTAACCCAAATGATCCTGTGATTCTCTGATTCCATTTGTACGTCTGTGGTGAAGTAGATCTCATGTCTGTGTGAAGGATGCACAGCTGAGCAAGGGCTGGCCAGCAGAAAGAGTAGGTGCCATTTCTGTGCTTCATTGCTCTGCATAAAAATAGTGATAGTAATGTACAATCTGCAGCATGGCAGCTACAAAAACTACAAAATAAGTAATTTTTTAAAACCCCTTATGATTACATTGTATTGATATTTGCTACTTTCTGATGCTACTAACAATCCCCACCTTTGAGTTCTTCTACACAATCCATGATTTTTTCTTTTCATGAACAGGCAGCAATTGGGCAGAAACCAGTATAATATTGTAAGCTCTTCAAGTCCCTGTTGCAAGCATTGTGACACTGCCTCTGTCTCACTATATTTGCAGAGAGACCTTTTGCCTTGGTAGCTTGCACATCCCATTGGTCTTAATGGCACAGAGCCGGTCTGTTGGATTAATCCAGACTATGACAACTGATAAGAGCTGGTGCTTGCAGGGAAGCCAGAGTATTGCAGATCTAATACTTGATATGTCCTTTGCCAAGCTGGAGATGTGCACAGACTGCTGGATATTTCTACTAGTGTGATAATATTTTAAATTTGACTTCTAAGTACTCAAAGCAGGCTATTTTGACAGAGTTACATATATTTAAAGAGATTTCTTTAAAGTGCCCCTTTTTGTGGAAAGGAAGTGTGCAAGGCTAATTATGGTTGAGCATTAGCATATATCCAAGGCTGTAACATACCTGTACTCTAACACGTGTCTGATTTTAAGGCAGCAAACACAGACTCCTGAGAGCCTGCACCTCCCATCCAGTCACTGGGCAGTTGATTTTCTAGATTTTACATTTTTGTCATTTTCATTTTCAAGTTCTTAATGAATTTATACAAGATGTAAAATACACAAATGGGTGAGATACTCCTTAAAAGGAAAGCCACTGCCACCAGGGCTTCTAACTATTACAAAGTCACACTGTTTTTAATGCAACATTCATGTGTATGTCACACCAGCTGTTTTGCTGGATTAGCCACATGACTCACATAGTATTATATCCTTCCCCTAACAGTATTCAGCAGATGAAGGGGGAAGAAATGTCCTAACAGGACTGGGGTAAACCATGACTGATTTCAAAATTTCAATGTGTTGCAACTCTGGACACTGGTGTTAGTGTTCATGCCCTTACCAATTCCTACAGAGTTCTAGCCATTGGTAATATCATCTGGGAGTCCCACAATTGAATTGATCTTCATGAGAAAGAACCTAGCTTCACTTCACTCCTAAATGGGTCACATTTTGATTTCTCCAACTCTCCATTCCTCCTTGCATCAGGAGAGATAATAGAAATCCACACTACACATTTTCTGTATTGTCATTACTTGATATATTTCTGTAACTCGTGTTTCTGTACTTAAGCAGACTTTTCCATCTTCAGCCTTATCCACCGTGGAAATAAGCTGTTGTTGGAGAAGTTAGGGTGGGAAATTGAATGTCAATATTATTTTGCACAAACATTTTGTGCAGCAATCCCTTCTCTGAACTTGGAGGGCTTTTTAAAATGTGTTCTAGATTGCTTCTACTGCACACTGAGAGCATGTTGTGAAGGTGCCAGCTTACTCTCCACAGCTCAGATCATTTCCCACTGTACCTCAACAAGCAGGGCAGATGTGCTGAGCCAGGTGCAGTGCACAGCAATACCATGTGGGCAGGACAACCATGTCCCCTGGCAAGTTCCACTCCTGTCCTTGTGCAAGCAGCCTCTCTAGAAGGTTGTTGATGACCTCCCCCAAAGCCTTTTTTAAGCCCCTCTGACTCTCTTGTTCCTGAAATAGGGTGAAGTGCTGCTATTGTGTGCATAGACATGGCTGGGCACAGTGCAAAGGAAAGGGCAGAGAGGATTGTAGGTAAGTAACTTGGCTGTGATTTCGCAATATGGAAGATTAAAAGATAAAAAGAGGAGAAGGTAGGACAGAAATGTCCCTCCATTTTTCATAGCTGCATTTGCTGTGCAGTCACAAATGCTTTGGTGTTCTGATTCAAGGATAATTTTGTCATATGGGTAAGTTTGGAGGTAATCTTGGTATAATTCCTTAGCTTTTAGAGCAGTAGTGTGTCCCAGGTGGAGCTCTGCAGAGCTGTCAGTTTTATTTGTTTGGTTTTGGTTTTTCTCTTTATTTACAGATTATCTGAACATTTGAGCTACAAAAGCAATGTTGAAATCATTTATTCTGTAAGGACTTTTCCCTTAAAGACAAGCTCACAGCGTAAAAGGTCTCCCAGGCTCTGTGGAGGGCTGGCAGGAGTTTCTGAGTGAAGGCCAAAAATATGTTCTAGCAGCAATGTTTCCAAACTGATGGCACTACAACAGAGGCAGCTCCACTAGAGACGAAGCAAGCAAACCCACGCTTTGGCAGGATGGGGAGTTCTGACTGCCTAGACGTGAGGGTAGCTGTCATCTTTTCAGTTTTATTTGTCTTTGCCTAAGGCACTGAGAGGAATTATGTTCGTGTGGTAAATAAAAATAGTCCAGGTAAAAATATCCTGTGTCTTTATCCTCTCACTTTTATCTTGCCCAAGAGTTATCTGCATCACTGGGAAAGCTGATACTCTGAACACAGCACAAGCCCTATATAGTGTTGGGTGCTGCGACTGATTACTGGGTGGTTATAAGTGCTGAAAAGAGCAAAGAAGACAAATCCCCTGAACTTTCCACTGTTTTTAGTCTTGCTTTAGCTGCCATGGGTTTAGCACTCCTTTCAGCTGGGGCCAAGAAGAGGTTTCAAATGACTCGTGCAAATGGACTAAAATTTCAGGGTAGCACATGCCTGGGAGGACATTCCCTTCTACCTAGCTAATTCCCAAAATATGATCAGCAGGCATCGGCTGAGCTGAGGGAGCCTCTCACTCGTACAGTGCTTTACCCTGCTGCTTGACCTAGTTGCTGATGCAGGGAGTTACACACAATGCCAAGCCTGTTAAGTGACTGCAGATTTCTTTGCACAAACAAGCAAACAAGAAATTAAAGAAAAGCTTCAGCGATGCTGATAAGCTTGTAGGGGCACTTAGGGCTTGTTTGTTTGGTTTGGGATTCAGTTTGGCCTTTCTTTGAACCCAGCTAAGATGGAAAGCTGTAGAGAGTTCAGTGCAGCACACGAGGCCAGACGTGGCTGCAGCTCCCCGGCCATTTGGAGCAGACACAGCATCAGTCCTGCTCTGCATGTCACACTCCCCAACGCCCTGGAAGTGTTTGCTCTGTCATGCTGGTGTTGAAGAGATAAAAGAAAAGACTGAAACCATCTGTGCTATAACACACCCTAGCCAAAGGTGTCACAGGGTTTCTGCGAGGCAGGCAGCTCAGTGACGCTTCCACGCCTGCTTGCCCGTGATTATCATAGCACTGAACGTTAAAGAGGCTCTGAGCAACTTCGAAAGGGCCTGAATTGCAGTGGAAAACTGTGTAGCAATTTGTGAACAGTTGCTCAGTAAGGACTACATCATCCTTAAAGGATCATTTAGCTGCTGATCTAAATCCTTTTAACTCCTTAAAGCACACAAATACAGAAATGTAACTAGCCACATGTGTTTTAGGACTATATTTAAATGCCATGTGAGTGTTTTGTGGTAGCATTTAAAAATAATTTCAGTAATTTTAGAAATTTTTTTTCAGTAATTAAACTTTGTTTTTAGTACCAAGCATTTAGTACCATGAAGCATAGGAGATCATGGTAATATATGATGAAGGTGGAGAAATGAGGCTTGTTCCTGTAGGAAGCCCTTATCCCTGTAACACAGATATGCAGGAATTGTTTTTATGTTCTACTTTGAAAGATTATTTGCGAGCACTTTAAGACCTGAAGACAGGATTTATAATGCACAGAGAGAAGACAGTTCTTTGCTCAGTGGTATTGCTGCTCAAAGAGCCAGACACTTTACTGGGTCATTTGTTGCTCTGACCTTTGTCAGAATATTTTCATCAGGTGTTTTTCTTATTTTTAATATATATTAAAAAGGAGGACCATGAATCTTCCTTCTCAGCTTGACTGCATCTACGAGGTTAGCAATGTGTATGCAGTGTGGTACTCTGTAGAAGACTATAACTCATGGATAACATTCAGGGTTGTGATGCTTTTGATGTGTAACTGCAATAAGCTGAAGGCAAATGAAGCTGATCTGCATATAAAATATTCTTAATGAAAAACCACACAAAGATAGATCTTGCTGTCACAAGTACATTTTTAGGATTCTAAAGGTGATCACAGATTTTTGTGTTTGTTTCTAGAACATGAATGGTCTAGAAATCATTCTTTCTACTAAAGATGCTAGAATGGATGAAAATGTGGAAAGAATCTTCTCATGACCAGCAGCACAAAGGACCTCCCCAGAACTGCTTTTCATTTATAATTTATTGCACTGCATAAACACCAATGGGCCACAGTGCTAGAGCCAAGCCCCCTGAAGCAGATCCAAGAAGCACAGGCATTGCCATGGCAGTGTCTCCACCAGCCTCCCAGCACTCTTGAGCAGCTCCACCACCCTGGCCCTTGTTCAGAGCCTGAGCCTCAGCTCAGTCCCACAGACCTCCTTTTCCTACACAGCTAATTACTATCCTCTCCTACCCTTGCAACACCACTGCACAACCTAACGTTTGTGCTCTCCATGACAGTGCTGTCAACAAAAAGTCTCTCTGCAGGGCTTTTGGGCTGAATGCTCAGAGGTCTGTACTGCATCCCCAGGGATGTGGTCATGGCCCCAGGCCTGACAGTGGGCAAGAAGACTCTGTACAATGCTTTCAGATATATGCTTTACCTTTTAGCCTGCCCTTTGGCAGGAGTTGGATTTAATGATCTCCTTGAGTCCCTCCCAACTCAGAATACTGTATGATTCTAAGTTTCTAGTGTTTTTTACTTTTCCCACTTCTTGATATGTGACTACAAGAATATTAGCACAACTGTTTAGTGAAATCTTTTGAGATCACTGGCTGTAAGAAATAAGAAGAGGACTTAGCCTTCTTTTCTTATCTTTTAATTAAACACAAAACCCCAAATAATGTTGCTCACTTCCTAGGCAATAGAAGTATTATCTGTTGGAGAAGGACAAAGAGGCCAATATGCAAACTCAAGCTGTCCTTCAGTGCGTGTTACCATGGCTGGTAGGATTTTTACAGTCTGCCTCCCCTGCTATTGTCACTTTATCCTGTCATGGAAGTTTTACTCAGCTGAAAGTGTTAGTAACTGATCAGTGGCGTGCTAGAGCCTGGATGTGAGCCCTGTTTTCTGGATGAGCACAAAGTGCCAGGAGTAGCAGCTGGCCGAGGGCTGGCAGTAGGAAGAGGTGTCCCCTCCATCTGTGGAGAAAATCTTAAGTCATAAATGAATCAAACCTGAACTAGTACACTATCTTATGCAATGTTTTTAGAAGGGCATTTGTTCTAATATATTGTGAACCTGGAAATCTGTTTTTCTCTCCTCCCACTCCCCTGAAGATATGTATTAAAACATAAAAAAATTGTGGCTGCTTGTACTCTTTTATTTGCAGAGTTAATTTCTAAAGCAGAGTGACTCTCTTTACTGCAAGATCTAACTAGAGGGTACTTAACTCTGCACTTCCAGTGATGAAACAGGCACTGTTTGATTTATGGGAGGAGGCACCTTCAAGGTTTATGTTTCTTCCTAACAGCTCAGAAGCTGCATTATAAAACACCTTATACTGTCCATATTTCCATAGTCTAAATATCACCAAAGCATGAAGACTACAAGAATCTGGGCCTAACAGTGTTAGAGAAGCTCCTGTATCTCACTTTTCACAATGCATAAGAAAAGCCCAGTCATGGTAAAATGCTCATTGCTTCAAGTTACATTTTAAGCACAATTGACATTCCAGGCTCAAATCTGGAAAAAAATTCAAGGAAGGATTCCTGTCCAGGGGTTCTTTGAATTAAGTCTTTGTGCATTATTGTAGCCATTAAGTCCTTAGTATTGGTCTTGTATATGTATGAAACTGTGATTACCCCATTGTGAACCCAAGTAATGTTTTCACAAAACACAGAGGATTGAGATGATATTCTTTATCACATTGGTACTGATTGTGGATAACACTGAAGTAGCTTTTATTAAATTAACAACTTCTGGAAACAGGTCACTGAATTTACCAAAATGAGTTATTTCTTCAGGATTTATTTGAAACCTGATGGTTTGCAAGAGATGAAGCTAAAAAATAAGACAAATATATCTAACTAACACCACGTATCTGAAGTATAGTTTGACCTTGGCTTCTATTATATCTGGAATTGTTATGTCAAGTTTAAGGGATGTGTGGCCTTCCAGGCAAAATCCTGTTTTAATAATGCTGATGTATCTGAGGCTTCTGCAAAATTACTCTGCTGAATTTGGGCAACAAGGATCACCTATCCTTGAGTATGATTTTTTTTTTAATGTTTCTCTTGCTTTAAAAGCACAAGTATTGCCATTAAATCTATTTGAAAACTCTTCTGGCTGATATTTTTCTCCCAGTGAGCTGTAACTCTCACATAACTGAAGGAACAGATCTGTGTATTCAGAGGTCTGGACAGGTTACATGCCATGTTTAGGACTTTTTAAATAATTGAAAAGGAGAAATTTAAATGTTTCTAGTGTTATCACATCCAGCTGTAATTTCAGGGTGACTTTGATCTTTCCCAGCCTCCCAAAATACAATGTAGTAGCTTGAAACTTGGTGTGCTTCTTCCCCCACTGGTGATGAGAGAATATGAATGACTGCTAATGCATTTTCTGCTTCATATTTTATCTCCTAAAATGCTGCATATAATTTGGTTGATTTTGCAATTACTGCAGCGGATACTAAACACTGAGGGATGGAGGTGTATTATTATCTAAATCATATTATTTTTAATAGTGTACTAACATAACAAATTTCAAGCATATTCCTGACAAGGAGCCTCTGTAACTTGTAGCTCCTTGTCTCACAGCTTAGTTGCTCCAGTTGGTGCTATGACTACCATTACAGTGACATTTTCAGAGCATCAATCAAGCACATTAATGCAGCTTTAATTACTGATACAGTTACTCTACCAGTATATAAGCTTTACTGTACCAGCCAGTTAATTCTTTGTGGGCATTTATGTTTATGTTTTAACCCACAGCCCAAAATCACCTACCTTTTAATAAAGTTTGTTATCTCTCTGTATCATGCTCAATAAAATCCCTTCAAAATTTATTCCTCACAGGTTTAGAAGTCATCCCTTCCACTGTCTTATGAAGAAAACCTGAACTTCTTATCTGGGATTTGGGTTGAATTTTTCATTTTTATCTTCCCCTGCAGCTTCTTTGGAATATCAGGTCTCTGATCTGCCTGCAAACCCCAAGCAGTTAAATAGTACTTTGGGCAGCTTTTCTACTTAAGGGCATGATTTCAGACTGCTTGTTATGACAGCCTTGCAATACCAGTTGTTGTCTGGCACGGGTAAGTATTTAACTTTGTATTTTCATTGGAATCACACTCATTTATTCGCTGTTTGGTGAGTACTGGAAGTTTAATATGTCATTTGTATTCTCTGTGGTATTTTGAAAAATACCAGTGGAATCATTATAACACAAGGAAAATAGGTGCCTCCCAAATTTGTCTCCAGTTTTCCTCCTCTTAGGGCATGCAAACTATTTGAAAACTTCATTTTTGGCTTGAGCACAAAAGCAGTTCCACGTTAGAGCTGAACATTAGTGAAAACTAATTACACCATCCTTGGCTTCCCAGCAGTGAAAGAAAAGAGGAGTTATCAGAGGAGGATGAGCCAAGAGAATGACCTGGTTTTCCAACACTGTGCACAGAGAGACATAAGCCGTGGCTGATGAGGAATGCTAATGGTATCATGCAGCTGGCATCCCATGCTAAAACAAGCAGCCACAGTGACAGTCTGGTCTGCCATTGCAGGAGATCAGCACCTGTCCTGCAGAGGGATTTCACTGCTGCTCTTTATTATTACCTTTGTTTTACACTTCACTCATGGGGTCATTAGGCATGCCATGTGAATGTGTGATTTAGATCTCCCCTGTGGGGCTCTGGTGAATGGTAATGGGGCATGAACTGCATGGCTTGGTGGTGTCATTGTCCCATAGAAGCCTTTCTAACGTGTGATGGGGGGACAATTTTCCCCATGGACAGCAGCAGTAACCATGTCTGCTTCCCATGATTTGTGCAGAAATCCTATCTCACCTCATCCCATCCTTGTCTCCCTCCTCCTCCACAGCCCCAGGTTCCCTCCATATCTGCTAACACCCCTTGCCCCCAGCAGCCTGCCAAGGACTGGCCAGGGAGAAGACAGAGTATGCTGAGGCTGGTCCAAGCCAGTGCTGTTCGGCTGAACAGAGCAGATGATCACTGAGCTCCTGCTGATACCTCATCTCAGTGCAAGCAGCCACTCAGCTGCAGAAAAAGATGATGAGCAGAATGTGTTTTACCCAGTAATCTCCACCCCCCCCCCCAAAATAAAAAAGAGTACTGTATTTGCTAAATAAATCCTTTTTACTTGGAAGAAAAAGCTGAAGACAAAACCTTCTGCAGGTGGGTTATTTTAACATGAGTCTCTAGAAAAAGATGAGTGCTGCCCTGGAGAAATGCAGAGACTTTGTAGGGCTAAAATCACAGAGCTGTATCAGACTGGAGCTGAGTGGAAGGTATAACAGCTATGATGGACTGCCTTTGCTGCAATGATAGGCTGCTACTATTGATGTCTGCAACTTTCACCAGACTGAAAAGAAGCAGCTCTCTGCCACTTTCTGGTATTTCTGTTGGAAAACCAAAGTTTAGAAGGCATGTATCATCTGTCAAAAACCTTTATGAATCTTGCTAAGATAAATGCAAGGGCAATGAATACACTATGGAGTTTAGGGGCAGAGTTAAGCAGAGCTTGCAGCTTGAGGCAGCCCTAGGCAGTCATGCAGAATTTGTGGTCTCTTTTATCTAGATGGAGATCCTCAAGGGAAATGTTATCCCAGCCAAAATGTTGGCAGGAGACCGGATGTCATCTGGATGATGGGAATATACTTCTGATCAGAATTTAGAGACTAGACAGTTTACAGAGAAAATAATGAAACAGAGCCTTAAAGTAAAGGCTACCAAGTACAGCAGTGTATTAACTGTGGTCCTGCAAGTGCAATTTCCCAAGTCAAATCTCCCTGTTGGAGCTGTTTTTATTCAAGATGAACATATTTATTAAGATATTGTATGGACAACAAAATTGGAAGGATGATTTGGATGTCCAGAGCACTACTTTTTCTTCTAAGGAAAAATGCCAAGATGCCCTTTTCATTTCTACATAGCCCTTGGAAGGAGGGGCAATCCATGGCTGACAATTTTTCAGATTTTACTGAGACCAGTATGGTATTTGTGATGTTTTTAAGAGTTCATCATGAAACACTGGTATATTTTCTAAGTTTCCCTTCATCCCTAGTGTCAACTCTTCCTATCATCTTCAGGGGTTGAACTTGAGAATAACCACTGCACACAATGAGAAAGAAGACATGGAGCTCAGAAAATGGGGAAGGTACTAGAGTGAGAAAAAAATCTCTGAGGAATTAGGTAAGTAGAAGAAACAACATTAGGGAAATGGCAGAAAAGTGTAAAATTTAGGGATGTGCCTGGAGGGGCTGCAGCCATGGTGGGTGGAAGGAAGGGAGGAAGAAGAGGGAGAGCAGGAGGAGTTTGGGAAGGGGCAGACAAGGAGTGTGTCTGCCCCCTCCCAAACCCCTCCAGGGTGACTGGCTTGCTGTTATTAAGGTAACCACAGAAGAGGGAATTAATTGCCTGTTTCTGTAATCCCTCATGTTATGAAAGAATTTTCTCTAACAACAGCTAGAATTTGCTGCCTGCATTATTTTGAAACTTTGAATAAAATAAATGAAGATGGGGCAGACCTGCCTTTTGATGATAGCAGGAAATCTGAATATAAGTGTGTCATGGTTTGACACTAGCCAAATGCCAGACACCCATGAAAGCTGCAGCTGAACAGAGGAGAAGAAAATTTAACAGAGGGTTCATGGGTTGAGGTAAGGACAGGTGAAAACACTCCAAGAGAAAACAGCCTTAGATTAGACATACAAAGTGAGTTTATTACTAATGAAATCAGAGGAGGATAATGACAAGTAAAATAACCCCTTAAAGAACACCCTTTCTTCCACCAACACCTCCCTCCTTCCCACTGACAGTGCAGGGAGACAGGACATGGGGGTTTTGGTCAGTTCATCACCCAAGGTTTTCTTCCAGTGCACAGGGAGAGAAGTTCTTCCCCTGTGCAACCATCGAAATCCTGGTCCCTTCCCACAGGAGACAGTT
Organism: Muscicapa striata striata; assembly: GCA_030060385.1. Taxonomy (NCBI): domain Eukaryota; kingdom Metazoa; phylum Chordata; class Aves; order Passeriformes; family Muscicapidae; genus Muscicapa; species Muscicapa striata. The sequence continues at coordinate 5,264,361 of JAREIS010000090.1, forward strand.
CTTCGTGAGCCTCTCCAACGTGGATCCAATCTCAGGAGCAGCAATACTCCCAAAATTGCTGCAGCATGACTCCCTCCCACAGGCACACAGTCCTCCCAAAACTGCTGTGGTGTGGGTCACTCCTCCATGGGGTGCAGTCCTCCAAGGACAGGCTGCTCCAGCCTGGAAGCAGGGCTCCCTCTTTCTACCAGCTCTCTCCACTGGATCACAGCCTCCTCCAGGCATCCACCCACTCCACATGGGCACCTTCCCCATGGGCTGTGGGTGGATCTCTGCATCCCCCATGGATCCCATGGGCTGTGGGTGGATCTCTGCATCCCCCATGGATCCCCAAGGGCTGGGGGTGGATCTCTGCATCCCCCATGGATCCCCATGGCTGCAGGGGCATAGCTGCTTCACCATGGTCTCACCATGGCTTGCAGAGGAATCTCACTTCCAGCCCCTGGAGAGCCTCCTCTTTCCCTCTCATGGTCTCACCTCCTCCTTCTCTCTGCCTGGAATTAGAACAGCACCCCACACCTTTGTTTTTTTTGGTTTTTTTTTTTTGTTTTGTTTTGTTTTCCCTTTGTTTTCTTTTTTTTGTTTTTTTGTTTGTTTGTTTTTGTTTTGTTTTGTTTTGTTTTTGCTTTTATTTCTTCTTGAATCTGTTATCACAGTGGCATTGCCATCATTTCTAGTTGGCCCAGCCTTGGCCAGCAGCATGTCCACCTTCAGAGCCATCAGGGATTGCTTCTGCTGGACATGGTGGAAGCTTCCAACAGCTTCTCACAGAAGCCACCTCTGTGCCCCCCTGCTACCAAAAATAGGCCATGCAAAAAGAACACAAAGCGAAAAATTAGGAAATTACTTTTATCTTCTGAAGTACTACACTGTCTTCGTTAATTTTTCAATTATCACTGTAAACTCATAATAAATTTCTGGAGAAAAAAAGTAATAATTGTCTTGTTAACAATTAGAAGATGCATTATATTAAAAATGCCATAAGAACATTTAAATTTGAACATTTTCCTTAAGATTAAATATCCATTAAGTGACCGCAAATCACTAAGAGGCAGCATAATTATTTTTTTATTTGCAATTATGAGAAATATATACAAAACTCTTCCAATTTAGGATTTTATGACTTGAGCATTGACAAGGATTTATTAGATGAAAGTCATTCATGGAATCAGTTTTTTCTAGCCTTTAGTATCTAATTTTGAAACTTATCAGTTTGCCACGGTTTAAGATACATTAGACTTGTTAAATACAAGAGTGTAACCATTAGCTTTGGATAATAAATGGTCTGTTGTAAGAAATAATTTAGCATATCATCAAAGCAAATAGTAGAACTAATTGCATTCCATTTATCATTGACCGTGTCAAATCTGGTGTGGTATTTAAAAGCAAACTTTGTCTGAGAATTAAATGGAAGTCATTGACATTGATTACACTTATGATTGTGTTTACATGTAGTAAAACCTCAGAAACACACTCCATAGTTATTATTATAATCATTCATTTAAACTCCACAGCTATTACAGAAAATGGTAAGCACGCCTTTGGTTTCTCACAATAAATTTAAGCCCAAAGCCCTGCTCCATAAGTAACAACACATTGGGATGTTCTGAGTAAAGGGCCATCTGGGAGATGGTAACCTTAAATACACAATGTTTTGGGCAATTTTTTTCCTATAATGAATGACATGGAAGAGACCATCTCTCCTTCCAGCTCCTGTGGCACCCGAGCTGATGATCCATAGGACTCAGCCATAGGACTACAGCAGCTTCCCAGATGCTGTGTTGGGTCCCTGCCCACATTTCCCATCCTGAGAGAAGAGAGCAAACAAATTCTACATCATGCAAGAGAATGATACATGACAAGAAAGTTGATTGTGCTTTTTTGTTTGTTTTAATTTCAAGATGGAACAGCAATCATCTGCGCCTTTGAAAAACTATCTAATAAGAAGAAACAAATCCCAGGCAAAGCTAATGGCCCAAGCCCACTTTAGGTGTTTTTTTTTCATGAGCAGATGCAGAGTTAGCGTGCAGGAGGTGGCCACTGCAGTGTGTGCTTACTTTTACCAGTACTAGCTCCTTAAATCAGACCATCTTCCTGCTCCTTGCAGTGGATGAGCTTGCAGGGGCTGGGCAGTTTGCTGTCCCACGGCCTGGGAGCTCTCTGCAGGGAGATAAACGGCAGAGGTACAGAGATGGCAGAGCACCATGGCAGGGAGAGGGCCAGGGCTGCTGAGGACTGCCCAGAGCTGAAGGCTCAGCCCAGCTCAGCTCAGCTCAGCTCAGCTCAGCTCAGCTCAGCTCAGCTCAGCTGCTCTCTGCCCTTAGGTGTTCCTGCTCTGCAGCCACCCAGTGGGACCCTGGCTACAGCCCCTGCTGTCCTGGGGCTTCCTGGCTGGCCTGACCCCATTGTCCTGCATAATATCCTCCTTGGGGTCTTGCCCTGGGGTTTGGGAGATGTTAAAAATAGGTGAGATCATCTGGCTTTGCACTTATATCTTCTGGTTTGAGTGTGCACAAAAGGTTGATCGTTCTTGTGGGTGAAACAGGGCAGAACAAAGGGCACCAGACACAAGACACTACTCCAGACTTGTCTGGTGCTCACTTCAAGTTCAGTTTTCACTTGCATTTCTATCTGGTCAGATTTGGAAGGTACTGAGTACTTTGACCAGCTGCAAGGAAACGGAGTGTAACAAAAATAACTCAGCCCTGTTTGCCTTGTTTTGCTAACTTTCCTGTTGGTTTTGCAAATCTATCTGGAAATAGCGAGGCGGGGGGATAACGCTGACACAGTACCCTGAGCAGATGACATCCTGGCTACTGTTTCACCTCCAACAATGTATCTGAGCCAGGACATAGCTCCACTTTCTTGAGCCAAGATGTCTCGAGTCCCGAACAAGATCAGGGATCTTAATAGCAACAAAATTAAAAAGGTGTTTCCTTTCCCGTTTTTTGAGGACCTCAGAAAGACTCAGGCTGGGAAAACAAATTGTAAGCTACCAAACTCAGCCTTAAGGCCCAGGCCCTAGAGAAAGAGTAGAGAGAAAGAGTAGAAGGCACACTGAAACAATTTCTTGAGATGAAGATCAAATTTAGCTGAGTACAATTAGGTACTCAAAAGCATGTTGACAAACAACTTGTTTGAAGACCCTGAGTACCAGCGGCATCACCCCTGCAGTGTCTGACAGGCAAATGCACGTGACAACAGCCTGTTTCTTCCTGCATGCAGGTGACACAGATGTGACAGATCCTTCTGTATCTCTGAACTGTGTTAAAGAGGTGACTATTCCATGCTGGTCACTATTGCCGACCTATCATCTGCGGTTTTTCTGGATTTTGTGTGGAAGAAAAAATAATTCTTTTTAAAAAGCCTTCAATTTCTAAGGGAAAAATTTATATGTTCCAGAAAATTCAAATGCAGAGGGAAGTGAATAGTGCTACATGCTGCTCATCTTCCTCCTGCTAGCGTAACAACTCTAATCATGCAAGCGAAGTAAACAGAATTTATACTAAATGGATCTATTTTGCTTTTCAAATGAGTTGTTACTTGCTTTTAAAGTAGCAAAGGAGTTTGCTAGAGTTTTGTGTAAGAGTCCTGTGCCTTTCATGCTAGTGGGAAAAGTCTGCCTTGACTTGTGGTTCTCTCAACACCGAAATGTGTGAGACAACATTCAACAACAATGAGAGAGAAAATGCAAGCACATATTTGGAGGCATCTCTGATGGCACTGGAGTGCAACCTCAAGAGACCACTTCCCTTCTTGCTGCTCTTGGAACAAGGGAGAGATCATTGCCACTTCTCAGAGCTGGGAGGGTGATGAAAGACATTGACAAGTAGAAAGTGCTTCTCCAGGGGTTAGCTGGAAATCTTTCTTTTGAAGACTGTGAGTCTTCACTCTTGACAAAATGCCCTAGCAGCCTGGGGAAGTTTAGCAAAACCGGAGGCTATCAGGGGATGCTGTTACTAGAAATCATAAGATGAACATGTGCATGTTCAGAAAGCTGAAATATGACTGTGAAGAGCAACTAGCAAGCCAAGCAGCCCAAAAAACCTCCTAATCATTGCATAAAGCTAGGATCACATTTGAGGAAGACTATTTACACAAGAAGTACAGGGCTGAGAATAGACATTTGGGAACAAAAACTTCTTGTAAATGCAACCAATGACAACAGAGAGAGTATTCATTCCAAAAAAAGTTAATAAGAAAGAATGTTCCCATTCAGTAACCATCAGTCACAGCACATGATATGCATACTTTAACTTCCTGCATGGTACACAGACCACTTCATCCTGCTTTAGTGTTTGGACTGTTGCATTTTAAAGTTGATTTATCACTGCTGACCAGTTCACTCTTCTGGGAACCAGCGCCTCCTGTTTATCCACACAGGGGAACTCTATGCCACTTCTCCAATTCAGTGATATTTGCAATGAGAAATGATAAATTCCACAGAGGCATAACCTTTGGTCTTCAGCTGACCCTTCAGGTGTTAGTGACGATCCATTGCACTTGGATAACAGGAACTGGCATGGGTGTGATTAATACACAGCTCAATATCTATCACACAATGAACCCAAGTAATTTCTAACTGGATGTCGACTTGGACACATTACCTACAGTAAAAAGTCCATATCATGTTGCAGATACTTGAAAATTTTGAGTTTTCTTTACTAGTTAACGTGGAGTAGGCATGCAGGTGGCTCAACTCTCAAGTAATGCTCATAGCTGAATATTCTCTTAAATAGTTCTTATTTCATTGCTTGGATTGTGCTGGTTTTGGCTGGGTTAGAGTTAGTTTTCTTCACTGTGGCTGATATGGGGCTGTGTTTTGGATTTCTGCTGAACACAGGGCTGCAAATATAGTGATGTTTTTGTTATTGCTGAGCAGTGCCTACACAGAGCCAAGGGCTTTTCTGCTTTTCATGCTGCCACGCTGGCAGGGAGGCTGGGGTGCATGGGAGATTGAGAGAAGACACAGCCAAGACAGGTGACCCAAACTGACCAAAGAGATAGTCCAGACCACATCACATCATGCTCAATAAAAAAAAGTGGGAGGAAGAAAGAGGGAGGAGGGCACATTTGGAGTGACAGCATTTGTCTTCCCAAGTAACCATTACATCTGATGGAGCCTTGCTGTCCTGGACATGGCTGAACACCTGCCTGCCCCTGGGAAGCAGTGATACATTATTTTCTGTTTGGTTTTGCTTGTGTGAGTGGCTTTTGCTTTACCTGGTAAACTATCTTTATCTCAACCCAGGAGCTCTCCAGCTTTTACTCTTCTGATCTCTTCTCCCAATCCCACTGGTAAGAGAGTGAGTGAGCAGTGGTATGATACTTAGTTGCTGGCTGGTTCTTTTCTCTTAGTTTCTGCCCATCCAGTCTAGATTTTTTGGAGCTAACATCATTCTAGCATTGAACTGCAATCAGCTTATGGTAAATCACTGAATACTCCTAAACCAAGACTGAATTTCCTCTTGCTCTTTCCCTCTTTTATTTGATTTTGTAAAACAACCCAAATTTAATTTTACTTACTTATGATGTCTTTTAGTAGTGCTTTTATCTGATGTTTCCATTAACTTTGTGTAAACTACTTGGTGTGAGTATGAGATCTCTTCTGTAACTATTCTCCATAGAAATTACACTCTTCTGAAACCAATAGAAAGGTGGAACCTTATTTTTGCCCCAGTTGTTTTGATCCAGATAAATAGTCAGTAAATATAGGTGAAAGGTGACTGTCCCTGTGAGTTAAAGCAGAGATGTCTTTCCTCCCATCATCTCTGAGCTTTTAATAATTATGAATCATCCTCCAGCTGGTTATCAGCATTTCAGTCAACTGGCTGGAACAGTGATAGCTCCAAAGTATGCAGCAGTACAAAAGGTCTGAAGATCAGAGTATCAATTGATACTACTACTACAAGGTCTTATTTATAAGGTTATTTTACTAAAAGGAGGGACTGCTGAAGTGCTAGTATTTCTGTGTCATTGTGGGTATGAGGGATCCAGTGCTATCACAGCCTTCATTTCCTTTTTCTCCTGCCTCTTCCCTTTGCACAGGCATTCCTGCCCTGAGCAGGTAAGACAAAAATGCACTTTGGACTGATTCTTTCCTCCCACTCCCAGCTGAGTGCTCCAGTTGGATGGCTACAGATTTTTAGCTATACCCAGTGTCAACTGTACCGAGTGCCACTGCATGTGAAAGGAGTTGGAACAGGGAATATACTCTCAAGTCCAAGCATTCAGAAATTGAAGCAACCTTTTCCCTGCATTGGAAGGTAGATCATTATTTGTATTTGTCTTTGTTGGACTGAGTTTGCAGTAGCTAGGAACATTTTCTCAATGGAAGATGAAATTCCTGTGTAATCACATAATTCCTGCACCTGAGGCTTTAAGAAAAAACACTGACCGCTGCAGGAGTTGGCAGCAGCGGGGGAAGAGGAAGAGGAGATGGAAGAGGAAATAATCTCATTCTCTCACTGCAGGAGCGGAATCCGACCCCGCTGCTGATGAGGGGCGATAGAGGGTGCATCCGAGAGGGAGAGGAAATGGGAGAACCAGAGGAGAAAAGAGCCCTTAGGAAGACATCCTTAAGAGAAGAAAATACATGGGATTAGCAGGGAAGGTCATCAGGCTGTGCAGCCCTCAGACATCTGTCCAAACCAATCTGGAGCTCCTGGCTGCTGGGTTGCCTCATTAGGGAGTATTTTTTGCACTCAGAAAGATGAGGTGGGGAAGGATGCCTTTCCTGCTCTGGTTTATCTGCGTCATAGGGATAACACCTGATTTTGTCTACATCCAACTGTGAACCATACTGAAAAGAAAGCATGGAGGCAAATCAACACCAACCCCCAAAAAAAAAAAAAAAAAAATTGTAAAAGTACCTCACAGATGGAAGCAAGGGGAACTAAGAGTTGGAGATGCATTTTGTGCTATCTTTGGAGCAGAAACTGTAAAGTTTTACTCTATTGATCTATGAAATGTGGATATGGAGCCACACAATGTTAGGAATCCAAGCATTAAAACTATGTGAAATGAGAAATGAGGCAGAAGGAAATTTTATGTAAGCATTTTTTATATATTTTGCCTCTCCAGACAAAACAGGACTGTGAATATATGTGTGTATATATATATATATATACATACACGTTGAGCTGTGGCATCAGTTTTCTAGTTCTGCATTAATATCACCTGTGGTAGCAGAAACATTGTATAAAGCATTCATCCATCATTTTTTTCTCATTTTGTACAAAGTGACTACACATTTCAGTCTTGTACTTTCCCTAATAGTGTGCTACTCTTCTTTTTCCAGTAGATTTGAGAGGATGAAGTTTGTGTTTCTGTTCTCAAGTGTTGCTTCCTTCACAAGCAGGAAATCCTCCCTCTCTCCATGCATTTTTAGAATAGTTGACAGATCCCCCAATTAATTGCATATCAAACTGAAGTTCTTTTTCCTGTCCTACATGACTGCACTCCTCCTAAATAGTCTGTTTTCTTACTACTGATAAGAATATTAAAAACATCCTCTACCCACCAAAACTAAAACTCTCCTGGGAAGATGAATGTGGCAGTAACATGTGCCAGTGAGATCAGTCATATATCACTGGGATATCTTTGAGTATTCCCAACAGGAGACCTCTAAGAACATATATAAAACACATGGTAACATTCCAAACTAGTCAAGTCCTTTTCCTAGGTTATATCCCTTCCAAAGATGTGTTTTGAAAAATCTACCTTTCTAATGAATACAGCTTTCTAGATTGCTCTTCTGTAGATATCACCATAACCTTTGTCCTCCCCTCTATCCCTTCCTCCTTTCTTTGCCTGTTAATGATTCACAATTACTGTGCCATAATCAAGCTCTGCCCAAATTTCTCTTCCTATCTCTCTATAGCTTCTTCTGGTTTTGTTTTGTTTGTTTGTTTGTTTTTTGTGTGCTTTGTTTGGTTTTTGTTTGCTTTTTAATATAATCTGATCCCTTCTCTTGGAATGGAAACTCAAAATACAGATAAATCACTGATGAAAGGTGTAATACAGAACACACCTGAAAAAACAGCAGTGTAAATGTAAACTTGAATTTTTTGTCTTCAATACAGGGTTTGTTGGAAGTGTATATAAGAGGTTTTCTGACTTCCCAATCAATGTACCTGCTTTTACTAACTTCATCCATAACCTACTAGTGCTGTTATCACGAAAAAGGAGACATGATAATGAGACTGCATATATTTCTCCGTTCACTTCCTCCTCATTTAAAATTATTTGCAAAAGAGAACACGGTAATGGATGAAAAGAGTAAATAAACTCCATCTCTGTATGCTGTGGAACCTCAGTCCCATTCCTTTTCTGAAGAGATGACAGGTGTGTATCTATTCACTCCTTTTCTAAATTCTCTCTACTATAAAACTAAACAAACCCAAATTTGCTTTGGAAAAAAGAAATGGAAATTGTACTAACATACTTGTTAAAAAGAAAATAAATGTGCTCTGAGAGGAAGAAGTACTTTCCAGAACAAGTATATTTTTGGTGGGTTTCAGTGAACTGCATAACTACATATTTTAGTGTCTGGAAAGAATTGTGATTGCTGATTTTTTTAAAAAGCAGCCCTGTATGGTTTAGTAAAATTGGCATGGCAGAGCCAGGCTAGTAGACCAGGGTTCATCCACAGCTCCACCATGAAACAGTTTTGTGACTTTTAATTGAGGCACCTCATCTCTGAGTGGCTCTTTTCCACTTGCTGCTGAGAAACGCTCTCTCATAAGGGTGTTAAAAAAGAACTAAAGGCTTTGAAGTGTGCTGAAGATGTCCCAGAACTTCAGTGAAACTCTATGTGAATTATATGAATCTGCTAAAGCCTTCCATTAGTGTATTTACTTATAGGATTCTTGAAGGCCTGAAATTGCTGGGAGACTGAGGCTGCCAGCTACGCAGTGTAATTAGTTTCCTCTGGCGAGCATTATGAGCAGCTTATCAATGCCCAGGGAATCAGGGCGAGCTGTCAGGCTGTTGTTAACTCGGTGAAGGAGGCCTCTGGCTGACCATTAAACCCGGGCTTCTTTTTCCACCTGCTCAAAGCAGCAATGACACAGAACAAGTCTCGGGTTAGTGAAGCCATGACAGAAGCACAGATCCCAGATGCCGTGTGGAGACACGTATGGTAACCACCTGCCCGGGATCCCGGGGGTATGCCGACGGTGTCCCTGCCCTGGCTTGTGTCAGGAATTAACCAAAGACTTGACCGCTCCTGCAGCACCCTCGGTGCCAGCCAGGCCGGGCGGCCCGCCGGGGACACCTCAGCCCCGCCGGGGACAGCCCCGCCGGGGACAGCCCCGGCGGGGACACACGCGCCGCCCGGCTGGCCCGGCGCGCCCCGACCCCGCGGCGGGGAAAGGCGGCGCGTCCCGCCCCCGGTGCGCTGACGCCAGCCCGGCTCCGCCCCGCCCGCCCGCCCGCTCTATAAAAGCTCTGCCAGGGACGGCCCCTTCTTCTCGCCCCGTGTCTCTGCTAGCTCGGTCGCAGCTCACCGGCCACGCTCCCGCCTCCGCCCGCCGCTGCCGCAGCCCCCGGCCCGCTCCGGCTCTGTCTCTCTCCGCTTGTGCCCTCTGGTCCCAGCGCTGTGCTGCGCTTTCCCCGCCGGCCGCCCCCGCAGCCTATGGCCCTGGAAGGCGCCGCTGCCGCCGCCTGTATTTCTGCTGTAGGTTCCCACATCCCTCTTTAAAAATTCCGCCTAAAAAGAGAAGACGATTTACCAAATCTTTCGGGCCGTTATCTCACGTGAGTACTAGAGCGGGGGTCCTGGGGCTCTCGCCGCCCGTGGGGGAGGTGGCGGCAGGGAGGGAGGGAGGGAGGAGGGGAGCAGTGGCGACGCCCACCCCAAGCTCCGAACCGGGCCGGGGCGTCCGTGGTCATCGGCGGCGGGCGGGACCGACAGGGGCTTCCCCCTGCCCGGGGCCTGGGGCTCGGGGCAGTGTAGGGAGGGTGCAGTGCAGGAGCCGTGGCCGTGGTGCCCCGGGAAGGGCGCAGGGGCACCCGGCGGCCAGTGCCGTGGCGGTGACTGCCGGGGAGGTTTGAAAAAGGGACAGTTCCTCCCGCTGCCCTTTCTCTGCCCGGCGGCGTGGGGCGAGACCGGCTGCCAGCGGCGGCGGCAGATGGAGAGCGGCGGCATGAGTCAGAGCCGGAGCTCCCCCTGTCCCCCTGCGCGCCGGGCGGTGCGGGGCCGCAGTGCGGGGGCCGAGCGGGCGGGCGGCGGGACCCCCGCAGCCGGGAGGGTGGCGGCGGCGGCGGGCGGAGGGTCAACGGCCGCCGCGCTAACATGGCGGACAGCGCTGCGTGCGAGCGGTGACGGGGCGGGAGCAGAGGCCGGGCACCGGCGTGAACGCTGCGGCGGTGCCGCCGGTCCCCTTCTCCCGCAGTCTCCGGGAGGCGGAAGGGCGGCGGGGCCGCCGGTTCCGCGGGCAGCGGGGGCTCGGCGGCCGCCCTAACATGGCGGATTCCTGCGGAGGGGGGCTGTACGGTGTCTTCCCCCTCACAGCCGGGGCAGTGCCCGCGGCTGCAGACCCGCGCCCGCCGGGCGCTGCTGTCTCTCGCAGGACGCCCCTGCCTGGGAGCGGGTCCGAGGGGCGTCCCGGCCCGGGTCCCGCAGGGAGAGGGGCTGCCCGGTGCCCTGTGGCAGCTCCCGGGCTGGGAGCGCAGGCTGCGGCGCGGGTGCTGCAGGCTCCCTTCCACGTGTGACCCACACGCTGTGAGCTCCCCCGAGCCCCCGGGGCAGCCGGGTGTGACAGGCCGCGGCGCTGGGCAGCCTGGCGGGGGCACAGCCTGGAGAAGTGCTGCCGGCATGGCCGCGGCGTCTCCTTGCCTGCTTCTCAGGGGCCATGTTGTGCTTCTGTGAGCGTGATTATCCATCCGGGCTCCCGCTGTCGTGCTCCACTTTTCCCCTCACCTGAGCTGCGCCTGCACGAGCAGCCCCTCACTGTCCCCCTCGGCATGGTGACCACGGGCACGCCGAGAACGGTGTGGCAGCGCCGGCTGTCAGAGCAGCGCACGAGTTGTGAGGGCATTGCACAATTGACGCTTTCCGGGACTGCCTTCACGCAGGAGGGCCGCGGGGTCACCCGGCATGCGGAAAGGGAGCCCTTCCCTCCCGTTAGCAGTCCCCTCCTTTGGCCGAGGAGTAGTTCCCCGTCCATCTGACCGGCGCACCCTTTACGCCCCCTTGGTCAGACCCTTAGGGTCGCCGGCCCTTTTGGAGGTCTCTTGGTTGAGCTCAACCTTCTTGGCTTGGCTGCCTTTGCCAAGCAGAGGTATTGTGGTCCATTTGGCCCCTGGTGTGCTAGTGGCTTTTGGAAAGTATGGAGAAGAGAGTCTGGTTCCTGCTCAGCTGCCAGCTGAATTCGCGTGTGTAAAGTGTGTGCCTTACTGTTGGGGTATCCGGAGTGCGTGCGTGTTGACTGCAGTGCCTTCCCCTGTTTGGTAGGACGTCAGCAGAGTTACAGTGGTGAGAGATCTGTAGAGGTGTCTGTTCCTGGTGCTAGGGGAGCTGAAGGCTCAGTGAGCGAGCGGGCTCACGCATGCCTAAGTGGGACGGTGCAAGTGCAGGACCGTGGTGTGGCTGATGAGGATGCTGTTGTGGCTGGGTACTACACAGCATTGCAGGTCTTTGCCAGTCATGAGCCCGTGAAGATGGCTGTGTGTGCTGGGAGTTACCTGGTTGCAGTGAAGAGGAAAGAAAGTGAGCCTTTCTGAAGTGCCTCTCCTGCAGTACAAAATCGTGCACAGCTGCCTTGTGCCTGTAGGCAGGAGAAGCACTGTGTTTCAGACCTCTGCAGCAGCCTCCACTGACTAACCAGGACACAATTGTGTAGTCCCAGTCGGCTATAGCCACCCGGAATGAAAACACGGTGTGAAGTCCAATAAAACAGCGTAAATCTGCCGGCCATTTAGTCAGATCGTGATGGGGTCTCTTGTGTACGAGTGGGTTGGGGGAATAGTCCTGCCCACTTCTTCTGCCCTCCACAGCTGCTGGATTTTTGCCTCTGAAGACTCTGCCCTTGCCCACTATTCTTCCTTGGATAAACGTGGGAGGCAGTGGTGCTGGGGGGGAGGTGGGGGTTGTGAATAATGGTGATGGTAGGAGGGGTTTGTTCCAGTCTGGACTGGTCCAGTCTAGTTCTTTCCTTCCTGTCACCGTGTGAACAATGCTGCTGCTGCTGAGTCTGATGCCTGTGACAAGGCAGCCCCTTCCCCGTGTGCCTCTGGCTGTGGTGAGCTCCCTTCTCTGCCTCCTGTAGGCCAAGCCCCCTGGCAGACAGACAGCCGGCCGCTCTCCCCCATCCCTCCTGCTGGGCATTGAGCTCCGGGGAAGGCTGTTAAACCCCGGAGAAGGGAGGGTCTTTGGGAGGGGGAGGTGTTGTCTGGTGGTGAACAGCTGTGGGAATGTTTCTCCTGTGGGCACAGTTTTACTGGAGGCAAGAGGCAGGATTACTGCCTTTCAGCACTGCAGCCTGTCCCTGGACACACAGCTTGTGCTTCCCACTGCTCCCTGGAAGGCTGTGCAGGTGTGTGATTGCAGCAGTGCTGCTGGAAATTATTCCATCTCTCCAAATTAAAGAGGAGACAGAGTGCTCTGGAAGAGAATTAAGACTGTCCCTTCCTGAAAGCAAGGCTTAATCGTGTAGTGCGCTAATTTGGGTATAATGGTAAATTTCAGCTCTAAATATTGTTGATGTAGCACAGGAGCAAGAATGTGGTTCATGGGAGAACTCCTCAGGGACCTGTCCCTCCTTCAGGACCTGCTCCCCTCCCATTGCCACAGTGTCCTCTCCCTGAGCTGGAAGAGGCGCTCTGTAACTCGAAAATACCTAGGTTTTTATGTGAACCAGAGTAATTTTGGTGCCTTTGAGTCTGAGTCTGTCACAGAGTAAATGTGCAAGGTCATTGTAATTCTAGATTTTTAGGGTTTGGTTAATGGATATTTTAGCTCAAGCCACTAAAGAGCCTCTTCTCAGAAACAGATGCAATGGATTTAATTTTATTTTAAAGAGACTGAATTGATGCCCGGTTTTATAGGCCTGTTGGCATCACACATAGCAAGGTGAGGGGGGCCAGTGAACTGGAAAAAGCCCTGCCGAGCACTTTTAGGGCAGGGATGCAGGTGTTCTGACAGAACTATGTGCTGTGGGCAACTGGGGGGTGATTTGGGTCCTCAGGTTAGTTGTGACTGTTGTTGCTTGAGATGTAGTCAAACCTCAGGAACCTGCTAGTAGAGTGTGCCAACAGATTATAAACACATACATATAGGTGTCAATATTAAAAGGCAGAGCAAAGAATACTTTTATACCTACTTTAAATCCCTTAAACAAGGAATGCTTCATTGTGGTTGATAAATGCAATTTTTTTAAAACTGGGTTTGCCCATATGGGTTATGGACATCTAATACACTTCTGCTTAAAGTGGGAGCCCAGCTCTGGCACTCCACAGCCAAAAAAAATTCCCTCTTTCTGTTGGTTAAAGTAGATTAAAATGACTGTTATTGTAAAGGTCCAAGTTGTACCATTTTCCTCTGAATGTTTAGAAGTGGCAAAGCTACACAAAAGAGAGCAGTCAGACTGTTTTGTATATGTTTGTGTAGATCCTTTAGATAAATAGTTCTCACTTAAAAGAAGTTCTGAAAGACAGCTCGACACAGCTCAAAGTTGACCGTTGCTACAGAAAATTGTCAGATTTCCTTTCTGCTCCACAGGAACTTTCACTGTAAACTTTCCTCTTGGGGACATGTGAGAATATTTATTGGCATAATCCTGCAGGTGATATTTGGCTGAAGAATTGCATTTTAAGTTTTCCACTGAAGGTTATGTGCTCTCCCTGGAAGCACTTGTTTAATAACTTGTTTGGCTAGGAAGGTAAACTGAATTCCTATCACTGGAAAATTTGTATGAATTCTTGAGTATGATAAGAACAGCAGCAAGAAATAGTGTAATTACTAGTTGATTTTTAAAATGCTGGCAACACCTTCCTTTAGTAAAACTGTTGTGTGCTGACCTAAATGTTACTGACTTCTTGCTTTAGTGAAAGAAAAGGGTAAGATTGAATATAATACATATACATTAATTCTAGCTGGCAAAATTCCGTAATAGCTCAGTTTTGAAGCATTGAGGTTGTTTTTTAATGTTGCATGCTAGTAAAATGCTAATTTATGTGGTAAAGCTGCAGGGATTGCTCTGTGGGAGTTGCTGTGAAACAGTTACCCTCAAGTTGCATTGCTTCTGTGTGTTCTGCAGTTCTTTATAGGTGCTAGTTTTCCCATAGTAAGAATAAGTGGAAAAGTACACTTCAGGAGTTTAACTAATACGGGTGTGAAGATGATCTTGTGTTGGGTGATTCCCAGAAGTCAGGCTTTTGTAGTCAGCCCATGTAGTATTACTTAATAAGTAAGTAGCAAAGGTTTATTTTAATGATAGGCTAGTAAATTCTATGTTTCATGCCACATATCACAGCAAATTTGTAGAAACTTTGTTGTATGTTGGGTTTACACTTGAGCAGTTTGGTAGTGTATTTAATTCCATGAAAATTGTTGCTTTTAGGAGGAATAACTTCGCAACAGTTCTAATAAATATTTCCTTGACTGCTTTTATGTTCGTTGTACTGGTTTGTGTGATTGATTTACCTTGAGTAAACCAGCTTTGTACTTTAAAATGCTGCTTTGGTGATGTGTGTAATAGCCTTTAAGGGACAGCTGAAATGTTTCTTCATTCCTGAAGGCAAGCACAAGTTTCTTTGTTTTTCCTGTCTTGCTCATTTCTGGATTTGTCTGTGTGGTGTTCAGTTTCACTATATAAAGCACTATTTTTCACCCACATAGCTTTTTCACCCACATGCCGTGTTCATTCACAGCAGAGGGAGAAGGAACATAGCAAGGGAATTCTAAAATAGAAAGGAAGTGGAGAGAGGAAGAATGCAGTGGTTACAGGGTTAAAAACACTTGTGGGAGAGTAGTCCAGTGTTAAACCATACTAACCCTATGGCAGGATCATGCAAAGATCAGAGCTCTTTGCCATTAGTTTTGAAAATCTTCCCATTCGGACTGTGAAAGATAAGTACAAACAAACAGTTTAATGTATTTTAGCAGTTCTTTGTACATCTGACTTGTTCTGGCTCAGAGTTAATATAAACTCTTGAAAACTGGGTGTTTGATGTGATTATAAACTTTCATGGTGGGTTGTTGCAAGCCTCCTTAAAAGTGCTACTGAAAAGGCATTTGTTACATGTTTTATGATAAAGCTTTTATTCTGTTCTGGCTATGAAATTTATTTTTATGTGCATTTTTCTCCCTGCAGGGCAAAATCTCTGATCAAGTTTACAACTATCCAGAGGGCTTAGGAGAAGTGCTTTATAGAGAGCAGTTCGACTTCAACGCTGAGCCACCTTGGGAACCTAGCTGATGATAGTAGGGTTCCATCTCCTAACTTGTCCATGTAAGTCTCTCTTCATCTGTATGCAGGAGGATAAGCACTTGCAAAAATACAGCTTGTATTGGTTTTTTGATAAGGAAGATAACTGTCTCAATGTAGATTATCAAAATTACATAGGCCTTTCATTCAGAATGATGGTGGGAACTAAAAATTTTACTCACCTAACACCTTTCTCAATACAATTATCTGATGAAGTTCCGCAGTAAACTTGGTAAATGGAGCTGCTTTTCTGCATTAGGGGTGTTGGCTGCAGAAATCCTGAAATAAAATGCTGTAACTTCAGTCTCTCAGTGATAATTCTGAAGTCATGAACTGGACTGCATGACTGTTAACATCAACTCATGACTTGCTGAGTACTGTAATATTTCTTAGAGTAGTTTATACTGAAATAGTTAAAATTTGCTATTGTAAACAGTAACTAAGGCTGATCACGAAGGGTGTGCCTTCCCAAATGCCTGTCTCCATTATTTGCTAATTACTATCCGCTTCCACAAATAGTTGTAGTGGGGTTCCAGTAGAATGTGGAATTTAATGTTGGATGGAAAATGTGTACCAATTATAAATGCCTTTATATTTTGAAGTGGCAAATAGTTATTAAAGGAAAACGAGACCATGATAATGGAAAACAAATTAATGCACTTAGCTGATCTTAAGGAGCACAGAAAACTCTGGTGTGTGTGGTTATGTTCTGTTAACTTAAAACAGTTTTATGTGGTTTTATAACAATAGTCTCAAGTCAGATACTACAAATGCATTTAAGCTGACTTTATACAGTATTTGTACAGTGTTACTTTTTTCCTGTCTAGATGAAGGCGTTTTTGTTTGGCTTAGTACCTATAAATTATATAATGCTTTTTAATGTAGAACTTGCAAATGGTTAAGTACATCTTACTGAGCCAGGTACTTTTTAAAGACCACAAAGATTCCAGATGCCAGTTGTGTTAGTATGCCTCCTAATAAGGTACTTAATGTAGATAAACTTATTCTTTGAAAATACCACAATTGCTGAGGCACAGGATGAGCTTGCTTTATCATGACTTCTGGCTCTCTCTCCAGAGGTTATGGTTTTTTTTGTTTTGTTTGAAACTTGCTGAATTAACTGCATGTATCTGGTTCTTTGTAGTTGAATGCTCAATTCAAGTGAATTCTCTTAACACTGAGAGTTTTCTGGATATCACTGTTATTATTTAGGCATGGTTTTTATAAGCAAAATAGCTGAGAAAATTACTTCTCCTGTTCAGTTTAAGTTTTGCTTTGCTGTTGTATGTGGCTAGAACTCTTGCATGACATTTTGCACTTGAACAGGAATAAGGTAAAGTAGTAAAAAGCTAGGAAAGGCAGAATAATTGTTAGAAAGGAGTGAATGAAGTATAAAATCTTAGAGTACTATACATGCATCTTAATTTCCAAAACTGTTCTGAAGAGAATTTTGGCTGTGGCAGAAGTTCTTACTCTTGAGGTGAAGGCTGTTATGGTACCTTCTTTGAGATATTCCTTCCCTAACTGATAGACTCCTTTTAAGGATTTGCCTTATTTGCAACTGAATATTCAGATAATGTATGTTCATTTTGAGTTTGGATCTATTACATGTTCAGCAATACTATACACAAATAGAAATATTTCAGTATTGATTGTAGTGGTGATGTAAGTAGCAGTAGTGTTTGCCAGGAAATCTGTAGCTGAAGCACAGGTCATTGCCTCAAACACAGCTAAGATGTAAGTTAGGGAGCTAATTGGTACTTTGAGTCCTGTTCAACTTGCAAAGTGATTTAATGGGAAAAAGGTCAAGTGAACTTTTAAATATAACTGTAATGTTATATATTAATGTTCCAGTGGAGCTAAAATAAAAATCTTCTGTCTGAAGGTGTACTTACATTTCCGTTGGACTCTCTTCCTTTTCATAATTTCTCCATCTCACTTTTTCCTGGTGTTACACTGGCCAGGGGAAGACTTGGGGATTAGTTCTGTCTGCTCTTCAAGCTGTCACTCCCTGAGCAGTCTGGCAGCCATGGCCTGAAGTCTTGCCCTTTTAAAATTTCTTCTATTTATTGCCACATCTGGTTGATCAGAAATGATGGGAATTAGCAATGGAAGTCTGATGTATTAACAATCCCTGTCCATGCCAAGTGGAAGCAGTAGCTATCTGCACTGGCCAACTTTGAAACCCTTCATGGCTTTATGTAAATGGAGCTGGTGGCAGTTGGGGTGCAGGAGGGCTGGGAGTTGGGAAGTCTTAGGGGGCAGTGGAGAGGCCAAATACTAACACTGAGCAAGAAAATAGGATGGGGAAGTGACTGCACTGTTGTAAAAGAGAAGTGCTGGTCTGGAACCACAGAAGTGTGCATGCATTTAGAAGAGTAATATTACCTTGTAAGCATCAAGAAAGCAGAAGGAGGTTATTGTTCCTGTAGAAGATGTTGAGTGGGCATTGTTTTTTCAGTATCTACCCCGTTTGCTTGCTTCAGCAGAATTGTTCGTCCTACACTGCTCACTTAACTGTGTGGAATGCTGCTGAGAGAATAGAGTAGGATGCAACTGACCAAAGCTGTACAGGTATCCTGCTTATGATCCTCAGTGGATTTGTACTAAGAGGTAACTTGAGTAATGCAAAAAAAGACAGCTATTTCAGCATTTCCATCAGTTGGTTAGTGGCTGCATTCAGCTAACTGAATTGCAGTGATGCAAATTAGTGAAATGGTGTCTTGGAATATTTTTTTAAAGATTATAAATAGGTATTTCCTGCACTGAAAACAGAGGACTCATGTGTAGTGAGTGTATATATATAAAAATATATATGCTTTTCTAGTATACCTGTTCTGTACTAAATTGCTAGTGACAAAATGTTTATTTTTTGATTTGTTACCCCTGAAGAACCAGTATGAATGGGAGAAAATGAATGAGAGAATGTGTTTTTAGGCCTTTATGATTTTTGCATCAGCATAATTATTATGTCATAAATACTTTTGTTTAATAAGATGTGGTTGAAAGGCATTATTTGGAGCCTGTTTTGTTTGCAGAGACTTTTTTGCAGAGGAAGTTTTTACTGAAAGAGCCAAACCTCTAGGTGTTTGGGTTTTTAATGTTCTTAGGCCAAAGAATACATAGTTTGGACAGTGTTAAAAAAAATGAAAATTGTTTGTCATGGATGCTTACATGTGACAAGCATGTGCTTAGACTCTGTTCAGGGAATTTTAATTTTCTTTTTTTCCACATGTCTGAAGTAATTGCAGTGTTTAAATATGTACACTTTTTATCTTAGAGTTCTTCATCTGGGAAGTCATTGTGTTGAACTGTAAAGAGCCTGAGGATGTAACGCTTACTTCAAAGAAAGCAATTACATGCCTATGTAGAAGTCTCATACCACTTGACAGCTTTTGTTTGACTTAAAATATATGTCCTGGAGCATTGTGCAGACTAACATTTCAGGTGTGAAAATGGGTGGTGTTACCACACCAAGTCTGTCAAATAATGACTTGCAGCAAGTCAGCATTTCCAGCAAGGAATGAACTCTGTACTATAATGATTTCTGACTCATCTTACAGACATTAAAAAAAAGTCCTAAACCATCCTTTAGATTTCCTTCTGCAAGTTTTCACTGCTTCTCCTCCCCACTCAGGAGGGAACCAGTCAGGAATTAGGTGACAGCAGAGTCCCAAATCCTACTGTAAGGGATTAACCCCTTAAAGAAATGTTTCTCTAGCCACTGTCTTGTAGTGGTGCTGTAGCAGTGCTTCTAGGAATTTGTTTTTTCTTTGTAGAATATTCTTCCTATCAAGACTAAAGAGATGTAATTTATTCAAAAAAGGGGAAATTGGACAGTAGTCAAACAAATGTTAGCTTTTTTTCCCCTACTAGATAATTTGTTAAATGGAAAAGCTTCTATGGCTTGGATGTGCTTAGAAAAAGCAATGACTGTTTAACAGCCTGGAAGAGGTTCTATCAGTTTGTTTATGGTTTGTTGCAATTTGTCATTGAATCTGTACTAGCATATATTCCTTTTGGTCCCTGCCTCTTGACATGAGATGCTTTTTGATGAATAAGCAGGAGACAAGGGAAATAATCTTAATTATAATTTAAATTATAAAAATAATTATTTAAGAAATAATCTTCATCAAAACTATCTTACTAGATAACTTTTTTTGTTGGTGATGGCTTTGGGGAATTGGTGGTAAAGATTCCTCTCCCCATCCTTTATTTGATCTGAGTCTCCCCAAAATTAAAAGGGCAGCTTTTGAAGGAAGGTGTTTTATACCATCTATCTGAAAGCTATAGGCACCAGAGTCATTAACTATGGAAAAAAAGGCTTTCTTTTAAGAGTACTAAAGAACTAGTGTAAATCTACTCCACTGTCACTCAGATGAACATCCACATTCTAAGAGGAAGAGTGTACAGTTGGTTAGATTGAGCTGCTTCATTTGAAATATAAGGTAACAAGCAATTAGCTGTGTGTGTCTGGTGAGTATGTCAGGGCTGTTCCAATGGATGTGCTGAGACCTTCCAGTAGGGTGGATCTGGGGTGGAAGGGACTCTTGACTATCTGCATGCTTTAGAATGTAGGAAGTGGCTTGTAGCATGGAAAAAAAAAAAAATCTCAGCCAAAATTTTAAAATCTAGCTAATAGTACCCTTGCATATACAGTAGTTCCTTTAAAAAAAAATCAGTAAAATGATGGTGCCAGCATTTTTTCCAAGGTGGGGAGGGGGAGATAACTCAATCTTTTTGGTCCTCTGCCTCTGAAAACCATGGATATTTTATGAAGATTACTCTGGTGCTTATGTTTGTTGGACTGATTCTAAGGCAAACTTAGTTCACAAGCTTCTTTTGTTCAGTGGTGATATTTTTTTTAAGATATTTTATCTGTTAGTCTTATGCTGAGATATGACTAAATACTTTTCTGGTTACTATACTCTACCACCTAGTCATTGTTTTAATAACTAATTAAATACTTATGTCAATGTGATAATTATCTTGCTCTTCTGTGATTGTTTTGGATCTTCAGGATTCCCTTAAATAATCATAGGACTCACTATATAGGTGTTAGACAAGTATTTCTCACACAGTGTACTTGTCTTTGTCATTCAGCTTCTGAAAAGAACTGAATTCTTGCTGCCACTGAGTTAGTTCACCTGGCAGTAAATTCCTCTTGTAACAAACATAGGGGGCATGTTTGAGTTGTGCAGAAAGCATATAAAAAGCCCTGCTGGCTCCTTTCCCATTATTTGGCATAATGACAAGCAGGAGCAACTGCTGCTTAGTTGTGGTAATATTAAACTACAGCAAAGTAACTTTGTTCATGTTGTTGACAACATTAACCAAACCTATGTTGCAAATTGTGTATTTTCTTTTTTTACTGTATGGATGTGGTGGATGAAACATGAGATAGGAGTTAATACTATGGCCCTGTGATGATTTGAAGCCAAAATCATCTTAACTTTTATAGTCCTAATGAAGTATTTTTGGCTTTCAGCTGTAATGTTTGTGGCTTCTAGAAACACTTGTAATTAGAAAAATAATTCTGCTATTGTAAATTTAAGTGCAGGTGGCTCTAGAAAACCATTAAATTTTTTACAAGTACTATCTGCCTTCTGTAGAGAGGTTTAAAAAGTCTTAGCTCTTCATTTAGAGGAGGAATTTAGTTTGCTATCTGGTTTTGATCAATCTTGTTAGTCAGAAAGATGACAGTTAAAACAAAAATGTGGTCAGTGGGTTGATGTAAGCTAATAAGATGCTTTTAAACAAGACCCACAATTCTAATGGAATGTAAACTGCAGATTGTTCTATTCATCAAGTAAAGGTACATAGTCAGCTGTTGGTAATTTTCTGCTGTCTGCTGATTCTTAGTTGTGATTAAATAGTCAATCTGCATTCTAAGACTGTATATTTAACAGTGTTTTCAGTGTTTGGCCTGTGTTGATTAAGGTTGTCTTTTGGAAAACACTGTGTATAAACTACTAAGCTAACTTGCAATGAAGATCTGAAGATAAGCAAGATGCAAATGAAGTTAGACCATAACTCTTACTTTATTTTAATAGCAATTCTCCATACTGAGATTATCGCTTTTAAAATTACTGCTAGCCTACTGGCTTCTTTTTATCAACCTCTATTGCAATTGACATTTTTAATTGCTGTAGGTAATGTTATGAACAGAACAACAAAATAAATGTCTATTATATACAACATGTAAATGCATGGTTATAAATTAGCATCAAAAAACTGGAATGTTATCATTGCTGACTTGTTTAATCAATAAGTACAAGTTTTCTATAACAAATTAAAAAATGTTCTATTACAGGCAGTCTTCCAGTTGTACATTTGAATGGTAGCATTGCTTAAGATGCTGTACTTGAGAAGAACTGAGCTGAGGCATTTGTGCAATTTTGCTGCACTTGCAGTACATTCATAGTTTGCATAAACTCAATGCAGATATGTATGCATACAATCTGAAATTCTTCTGAAGAACAGCCTTGCATTAGTTGTTTCTGAAAGTTAGTATTAGATTTAAAGTACCCAGCTTCTGTTTTATTCTTGGCTTCAGTAGAATTGTTCTATCCATATCTCTGACAAATGTAGCATGAGTAAAAACATCTTTGGTTTTTGTACAGGGTGTGTTACTGTTTGTAGGACATCAGGTGTAGAAAGCTGATTTTTAAATAGCAGTTTAGTGTGCTTTGTGCCTCTTCTTCCATTGACACATGTTTTCTTTGTGCAGTTTGTTGCATAATTTAAGGACCCGGATCTAAGGCTTGGAAGCCCATCCCTTGTGTTTCTTGGTTTATGACTGTCGGCTTTGTGGAATACGGCTGAGATGAAAGGATTTCTTGAGGATGCAAATTACTCCATTGGCCTGTTGGATGAAGGAGCAACTCTTGCAGATGTTATTGACAACTGTATTTATGAACATACTCATGTAAGTTTGCTTTCCAGATCTTTTGATTTAGTTCCCTAAGTCTTCAAACTAGGTCAAAGTATTTTAGAACTGATGAGCTGACAGCAACAGAGAAACAGTTAGCTAAGCCTCACTCACCTTATAGTTTCTTCTTCTAATTCTGCTTCTTTGCTGTTTTCTTGCTTTGAACAGAATTCTGTTGGAGATATTTGGGCATCAGCTCTTACCTCCCTGAGTGTGGCTAGCAGGAAAGTAATCTAACTGATGTGATTAAATGAAGGTTCCCATCTCATAGTTTCAAGAGATTTTATTAGCAGTGGGGTTTAGATCAAGCACCTGAAATTGTGCAAATGGATATATTCAGTTAGAAGCTTTTTGTTTGTTGTTCTTTCCTGAAAATATGACAGAGTTCTGACAAATGTGTATGCTGAGCCAGTTTAAAGCCATGTTTAAGTTTTCTGTGGGCCATCATGGTTTGTTTATACATCTTCCTGTTACCCTTCTCCCCACTGGGAACTCTGGTACAAGCACATTGTGAGGTGCTATCTTTCATGACAAACTGGTGTAAAAGCTACTGAAGTTTAGCAGCCAACTGGAAAGAAACTTGAATAATTCTGTGTATACAGTAGTCGTTTTTTTAATAAGGCTTCACTCATTTCTTAGGAGGAGGCAGGAAGATGTAGCTTTTGTTCTATAGACAGTTGTTGAAAGAGCAAACTTTAAAAAAAAAATTCATTAAGCAAATTTTGTATTCTTCATATGCCATACCTGTGAGTTGCTCACTTCCTCTTCGTTTATCAGAACTAATATTAATGTGCAGGTGGTCAACTATAGTACAGCAAATAGCTAAATTCCATGGCCTTCTGAACTCAGGTGTAGGACTCCCAAATCCTGATTCCTAATATTCTTTTTCTGTCTAGCAAATAAATAGGTAAACTACTGGCAACATGTCATGTCTCCAACCACTGGCTGGCTCACAGAGGATAGCTGCCTCCTGCTGCTTTCATTTACTCCTTTAGCTCAAGGGGTAGAGGCCTGTGCCATGGATCTAAAGCTCCAGATCCCATTCCTGCTGGTGACCCGTACAGGGGGTCAGTATGCTTCCACCCGATGGAATTTCTTTGTGTTTTTTAAACAGAACTAAAGACTTTGTATAAAATAAGCCACAACATATACAGTTTCATATCTGTGACAGTCAGGTGCTAGAATTAACATTTGATGTACAATCTCCATTCAGATCCATCATGTATTTTGTGATGGTCTTTAATTGATTTACAATAGATCATTCACTTACAGTAGTTTTACTGAGTGCACATTGTGAACAAATATGGAATGATCTGTTTGCATTTTGATCCACTACACCCACATCATGACCTCATATTGAGAAAGACTGTGGTGTAACAGATGTCCAAAGGGAACTTAACAGTTCCAGAAAAGTCTGTGTGTTTTCTTAAAGGTTATGTACTTGATTCTGTCACCTTTGATATGGAGTCTAGGTCTTAAAATTCCTTTTGAACTTCATTCTTCACAAGATATGGAGAACAGTCTCAAACTTGACTTGCTGAACTAAAATACCATCAGACAAATTTTCAGTAAAACAAGCTGTTAGCTGGATGTTAAAATAATGTTAGTAAATCAGATTTTATTCCTTGTATAATAAGATATAAATTACATTTATGTCTTATATGAGACTGTGGAAGCTTTCATCCCAGTGGATTTTCTTCCTATAAATAGCTGCAGACTTCTGAAAATAAAAAGTTGAAAGAAATGTATAACTTAATCTGTATTTTTTTATAAAATCTACATTTGGCATTTCAGTGGAATCTTTTATTCAGGAATCTCAGAATATTGTCAATAACATTCATAATGTCTCTGAAGTGGTAGGTATTCCCTTTGCTTATTTTAAAACTAGTTGAAATTGCTAGGTGAACAGAAAAACATTGTTCAAGGTCAAACCTAAAAGTTAAGAGCAGGGTAAAAAAAGGTATATAGTTCTTTAAGACTTTGGGCTGTTTGTTTTGACAGCAAACCTACAATGTCAGACATTTTATTTTCCTATTCTTCCTTTTGCAGACTGGAAAAAAGGCATTTTATGTTGGTGATCTTGGAAAGCTTGTAAGGAATAACATACAATGGCAGAATGTGATGGCACCAATAAAGCCATTTTATCCTGTAAAATGCAATTCTACTCCAGGTGTACTTGAAATTCTGGGAACTCTTGGTGTTGGTTTTGCATGTTCCAGTAAAGTAAGTTTTTCTTGCCTGTGTGCTTGATTTTTTTTTTCATATGTCTGCTGGTTTAAATTCATCTGTTTGGTGTTAAGTGTCATGATTATAAATAAAATTTGAACTGTAAACTCATTTGTAACTGGCTGTTGAAAATCTATACTTTGGTCTCAGAAGGAGTAGATAGTTTTCTCTTTAGTGAGGTAGTAGAGCACATTTAATAAAAATTCAGGAAAGATGGTGCAGTGTGCTTTGTCAAACTCTGATATGCTCCTGTTTTTCAGTCTGAAATGGCTTTGGTACAAGACCTGGGCATTTCTCCTGAAAACATCATATACACAAATCCTTGCAAGCAAGCCTCTCAGATCAAATATGCAGCAAAAGCTGGGATAAACATCATGACTTGTGACAATGATATTGAGCTGAAGAAAATTTCACGTAACCATCCAAATGCCAAGTAAGTGTCAAAATTCTGGTTTTGCTTTTAATGTGAGGAAAACTTAATTTGCCTGTATTCTGGGTGGTTTGAGTTGCAAGCAAAGTACATAGCTTCTTTAGTGCAAATCACTTGTATCTGCTCTTGATCTCCTTTGAAAGTAGATGCTTTGCATCTTTTCCTACTGAGTTTTGGCTTCCTAATACAATGGCCATTGGTTTGGGAGAAAGCAATTTTTTAGAGCAATCTTCATGTAAAGGTTTCAGTAATTAAAATTCAGAAGTCTGGCATTTCATCATCTGCAAATACATCTTCCTCCTGCTCTGTTTTGGCTTCAGTGTTGTCTTTCAGGGAGCTCTGTTTGGATATTAGTGGCTCTGGCTGAAGTCAGGACTGAGCTATGAGTGAATGACTGTGTGCATTGGATCCCCTCTGGGGTTTGGGTACACTGCAGATCTATTAAATACACCTACAGGTATTTCCACATGATTAAAACAGTGAGAATTTTTACTCCAGTTCTGTTTTCAGTCACTTTGGTATTAGCTCAGCTGCTTTCTGTAGAAAAGTGATCAAAGCTGATAAGGCTTTAGGAAAGAAGGGCTGTTAAATATGGCAGTTTTATTGCTGCCAATGTATAATGGTCTCTTGGATTGATAGGCATTCATGTCATTTAACATCACATCCCTCACATATGGATGCTTAAGCTTTGGGCCATGCCTTTAAGAAATACAGCCTAAGTGAATTCACAGTGCTTTGCAGTGATTAAAGGTACAGCTTTCCATCTTTTCTGAAACTGCTGGCCCTGGTATACTTAGTGGTTTGAAAGCCTTGGCAATGCTAAAGCTGAATCTTCAATCATTAGTGTTTTACCAGTTATCACTGGTGGCTTTAGAGTTTTGTTAGTTTTTATGTTGATTTATTTAAATAATTCTAAAATCTCTTTAAGAAGATCTTGTCTGTGATAACATCCACAGCAAGGGAAGTTAGGATGCAGATTTTTCTTGGGACAGAGAAAATGTAAATCAGGGAGCAGCAGGATGAAGAACTATCATGAATGAGAGAAAAAAAATATAAACTCTTTACTTCTTTTCAAGGATCCCATTGTCTAATATTTGCAAAAGTTTGTTTACCAGAGTCACAAAACTCAATTTCTACAAAAGAACTGCAATTTTATGTCTACATATTTTAGATGTATGCTCTCTCTACTGGATAGATTTTTTTTTCCTTAATTTTATTACAATTACCTTATTCAGGTCATTCTAATGTTGGTGCTCAAGTGACAAGCTTTTTTCTTTTCCTTGGCATAATTATAAAAAGTCAAAGCCACTATTATAGCCTTGTTTTTCCTATCTGTGGTTGCTAGAGCTGGGTTGTTTGCGTAGATGAAGCCAGCATGTTTTGGCAGAGGAAATCATATTTAGGAAGATGTGATTCTTCTCATTTTCTGAAAATGTGTGTAACTTTGCACTAAACTCAGTAATGGGGGGAAGTGACTTTTTTTTATAACTGATGTTTCTGCCTTTGGAAGATTTACCAACTCAAATGACTGAAGTTTTTTTGTTTGTCTTTTTTTAAGATGAGAAATGTCAGGAAGGAGTGCTTAGATATTGCTTTCCTGTATTATATCTTTAAGATTTTTCCAGGTAAAGTTTAACTGCTGAGCTTCTTGGTGTCCTAAGAATTTAGATAGAGGCAAGGGTGTTGTAAGTATCAATGCTTCTTTAACAATTAAAAGTAAAACCAAGCTCTAAACACACACATCACCCTCTAGCCCTGCTCTGACTGGCTGAAACCCAGGAGGAAGAATCCTGCTAGATTTCTAGAAGTCAGATTTAATGGGTTTTGCTTGAAAAATATCTTGATTCACTTAAAATGCTGCTATAACAATTTGTCAAGAAATTTAACATTGGATGTCTTTAAGGAGGGGTTTTGACTTAATCTTAACATGAGGTTACAAATCATAGTATGGATTTGAATTTTTCTATTACATTTTAGAGTTTGACTTGCTACAAGTTTTTTGCTACAGCTAGCACATTTTTTTAGTTTTGAGAACTAAGACTTTTTGCTCTTTACAAAATGTGTTTTAAGCACACCATGAAACATTTAGAAAGTACTTGTAGAAGTCATGGTGGATGTTAGGCCAACTGTAGTGTCAAGGCTGAGTTCTGTTTGTTGCCTGTCTTGTAAAAAGCTGTTTCACTCTGGGTGCAGAGTTTCTTCCACTCATTTACACTGCCCATCCTGGTTAACTGCAGTGTGCTCTGTCCAATCTGCATGTATGTCATGACACCACCTCTGTTTAGTTTACTGCATAGCTAATTAATTGATCTTGTGGGGGTATGACTTTCTCAGTGGACAGCATTTTGAATTTGGGAGGTTTGAATGTGACCATGCCTTTGTCTCTCAAGTGTTACTTAAGCATAGAGAATGGTCAGCATTGGCACTGCAATTTGCCAGACCTACTTAAAATGAGGCTTTGCCCAGAGAGAGGAAGATGTCCCACTGCATAAGAATGTAAGAGATGGTACCTGATGCCTCTCTGCTCTGCAGTGTCCTGGAAGAGGGGAGGGAATGGACTGACCACCCTACCCTCTCATCCTGAGTCCGTGTGCTCAGCCAGAAGGGGAGGTTATGTGGTGTGGCCAGGGTGTGCTTTCAGCCTGGTGTTCTCTGGATGCTGAGTTTAACTAAATCTGATACATGTCTGACTGAAGGGGAGCCTCTGGGCTGGGGAGGAGGGCAGAGATGGGAAAAACCATATTAGTCTTACTGATTGTATTTTTATGCTTTATTAGAAGGTAACGTTATTTTTTATTACAGCACTCAACACTCTTGCTGCTACAAGAGTCTTAGTTGCTGCATTTTGAAATCCCTTGTCCTTGTTGGCTCCATGTTTTAGCCCCTAATTGCTAGTTTTTTCTCTGTACAGGATTGTTATTATTAGGTTGCCTTGATTCATCCATCGATGGAGCTGGAGTATTGACTACATAATCAACACACTTCTGACAGTCTTCAGGCTTCACATGTGCTGATGATGTAAACCAACTGCCCCAATCATCTTCCCCTTCTCTTAGGCTCTTACTGCACATTGCCACAGAAGACATTACTGCTGGTGAGGAGATGAATATGAAGTTTGGCACCACCCTGAAGAACTGTAGGCATCTCATGGAATGTGCTAAGGAGCTGGGAGTCCAAATAGTTGGTGTGAAGTGAGTAACTTCATTGTCCTCTGCTGGCTGAGCAGATATTTGTATGATGTACTTAAGATCTAATATAGAAAAGAATTTTTCCCCAGTGACACTATTTTGCAGCGTTTAAAAAAATCAACAAAACCCCCACACCAACAATATCACATAAATTTAGAATCATGAACTTTTGCTTGCAAGCACAAACTAGAAACAAAGTAACTAGTGCAGACATCATAACAATGTGAAATGAAGTAACATAAACCCTTCTGTCAATGTGAAAACTGAGGTTTGGAGCCTCCCTTATTCTCTGGCTGTACTCTTAAACTTCTGTGGTAGCTTGATTTTTATGTTTTCCAGCAATAAACATCATAACAGAAGTGCTAGTATAGCATGAAATCGGTTGGATAGTTTGAATAAGATGAACATGGGGTCAGATTTTGTAAGAAATAAGGTTTTATGTCACTCCTTGATCATATCAAGGCAAAATACTCAGATAAGTTTTTGACTTGCAGGTGGCAGGAATGAATCCTAGAGTTCCAATTTTGTACAAATGATCAGTGGTATTTTAGTTGGAAGCTTGATGGATATTTTACTATAAGGGAGAAAAATGCATGCACAAATTTGGTCTGTCTACCTTGAGCTACAAATCTATTGCATGCTCATGACTGTTTTAGGAAGGCAACCAAACAAATAAATGGGTCATCAAGACAATAAAATTGTTAAGCCAGATTTTGATGACTTAAACCACAAATGTTGTATATCTGTTTGAAATGGATGTTAGAGCATAAGCTACAAATTTTTTTAAGAATTAGATACTATTGAAAAGTCTTTCCTCTTCGTATCGTGTCTTAACCAATGTCTATAAAAATCATATGACTCTTGTGCATAATCTTTATTCAAATAATTTTAAAAACCACATGTGGATTCATGCAAGTAGGTTTGAAAAGTGACCTTTGCCTCAAAATGGCATTCCTTAAAGGAGTAGACTTTGAGTAGAGAGCCCTGGCTTGGGTGTGTGTATGGTCTGTCTAAAACCAGTAGGCCATACTCCTCTTGAGGAGGCACATGGGAATGCTGGCATTTGTTTTAGCACCTCGGTGACTAACTGCATATGGCAGTACTTGAATCTTTTGAACAAGAAACAAGAGGGGATTCAGGAACTTGTGGTAGGCATCAGCACTTCTCTGCTGCTTTGGCATCTACTGAAGAACAACTTCTAGCCACTTTGATACTGAAGACATTCAGTAAATCTGTTGTTTGTTAAAGATGAGAATATTGTGGGACATTCTTAGAATTAAGAAGACAATTCTCATGTACAAATCCAGTGAAATAGAAGGCAGCATTGCTCTGAGCTTATTCTTTGCACAGTTGCTTTAAGCTTGTTTTGAGGCACTTGGGAATTAATTGCTTCTATTGCTATTTTATGTGGTGAAACAACTTGCTTGGTCTGAAAGCTGCATGGTTCAGTGATTTACTGTGTTTTTATTTCTTTCAGATTTCATGTTTCAGGCTCTTGCAAGGATCTGCAAACGTACATTCATGCTATATCTGATGCTCGGTGTGTGTTTGACATGGCTGTAAGTCAATCTATGCACACATGCAATTGCTATACTAGAAGATCCATTCTAGTCCAATCATACTAACAAACCAACTACCTTCTTTCCAAAATAGATCATTAGAGATGGGACTTCTAGTAAGGGACTAAATATTCCTTTGTAATGTATGGTAGAGGTAAAACCAACTTTGTCCTAATTATGGTAATGAATACTGTCCCACTGACAGGCAGTAGCCTTGCATGCTGTTTAAATTAGTTCCCCACTTTGAGTCAAGGATTTTTGATATTCAGATCTCAGTCCTGTAAATATGAGAACTGATGCTTTTAGGGTACATTGAAATCAAACAATAATATGCTGGCATCTGTTGTGGTATGAGATGTTTGTAAACTAAACAGAGAAGACTGCAAGTTTTTTACTCTCATTTCTGCAGTGCCTTAGCTGTGGCTGGTAACATGTGGGGGCAATAAAATTGAGGATCTTGCTGATCTTTGTGCAAATTCATTGTAGTGGTCTTGTCACAAAATTTGTGAAATCCTAAAACTGTATTTTTGTCAGAATGCACCACCAGTTCAGCAAGTACTGTCTGAATATAACAAAAGCCACAAGATATGGGAGTTGATATTGCTGTGGGACTTGCAGAGAATTGTGTAACCAGCCTCTATTGACATCCCAGGGCTTTGCTACTACATTTAATGGAGCTGTACTATGCCCTTACTCCCTCATTAGAAGTACTCACCTAAATATTTTCAAAAGCCTAAATATACAGAAAATAACCACAGGAACAAGAATATTTTTGCATTTACAGTTGTTCATGTACTTACCTTCTGCCTGTGCATTTTAGGAAGAATTTGGCTTTAAGATGAACATGTTGGATATTGGTGGAGGCTTCACAGGTTCAGAACTTCAGCTGGAAGAGGTATGCAATGTGTTGGAAGTTGAAACTCTTGAGGAAATTGAAGTGTTTAACCTTCAAACTGCAGCTTGAATTGATAACTGAAACATGGTTTAAGTTCCATGTTAGACTGTAACTCAAGATCCCACTAGTTGGGTTTGTATTCTTGCTCATGGATAGTGTAATCAGTTTTTGGAGGTGATCATTGTTTTTAACCTGCTCATACTAGGTAAATGCTGATTTAGGTGTGTTAGAGATTAAATTACTATCTGAAGCAACCCTAGCAGTAGTAATTCAAGGGTTTTTTTGACTGCTGTTGTTCAGCTGGTGACTCTTGCATGCTTTGGATCATAAACCCTGTTAGTACTGGATGAAAACTTCTGGTACTTTGCTTTAGGACTGAAAGCTAAAGGTCTTGATTTGGCCTAAATGCCATCTTTAGTATGAATTGGCATGTAAAACAGGATGTCTTAAACACAGATTCTGTGAATTCAGGACAAATTATGTAGTGATGAGTTACTAACAGCAATCAGGGCTTTTTTCTCAATTCTTATGGTTCTATTGCTTGTGCAAAATATGTTCTTCAAATATCTGTCTTAAGATACAAACATTAGTATAAAATAATTGTTTCTAATAGGACACTAATCAGAACTGATCACAAAAAGGCCCTTTGCCTGTTCTTGTGGGTTCATGTGTAATTTTGCATTTTGTTTTGCTGGATGGGCATTGAAATTTACTGGTACAGTCTTGAGTGTGCCACAGCTTGAACTTTGGTTGTGAAGAGACTGTGTAGTACTCAGACTCATGGTTCTCTATCTTCAGTGTTTAGCAGGATGACCTGTTTTCTTGCATGTTTTTTTTTTTTTTTTAATAAATTGTGGACTTCTGGTAAAGGCATTTCTTAGAGAATGGAGGCTCAGAGTAAGCATTTGGTGTGCTGACTGGACCTGTTGCTGACTGGAAGTGTGTGTGTGATACATCCATAAGCTCAGTTTATTGGTCTTACCTCTGACTTCAATTTCCTAGGTTAATCATGTCATCAGGCCATTGCTGGATGTCTACTTTCCTAAGGAATCTGGTGTTAATGTGATTGCAGAGCCTGGATGTTATTATGTTTCATCTGCATTTACACTGGCAGTGAATGTCATTGCAAAGAAGACTGTTGAGTATGACAAACTTCTTCCTTCTGGAGGTAAGGGTTGGGTTTTTCTGTGTTATGAATCAGTTCAGATAATTGCCCACTATTAGTTGGGGTAGACTAGACTTTGTTTATATATTTGTGCATCCCCTAGCTCTTGCCCTGTAGCTTTTGGGTTCTGACCATGTGTTATCTGTGTATCTCACTGTTACTTTTATGTGGCACTTCTTGTATCCTTACTAGGTTAAGCCTATATTGGGTGTGTCACAGATGGTGTGTTAGAAGGTTCTGTATTAGCACAGAAAAAAAACATGTCACAGAGCAAGCTACTTCTCTGGATTTATATTCTTAGCAGTGGTTATTACTGAGAGTATTAATTTTATTAAGCCTCACTTAATGTTATAACTTAATTTATAATCTGGTCTCATACAGATTACTCTGTACAGATTCTCCCATTCCAGTATATATGGAACCCCCTTGTCAGGAGAAAGCAGCTGATTTAAGTTAGATTGCAAAAGGACTACTTATGACAAAACATGCATGCAAGACAACTTCTTTTTTTACTTCCAGTGGAGCAAACCAGGAATGATGATGAACCGGTATTTACATATTACATAAATGATGGTGTTTATGGTTCTTTTGCAAGTAAATTGTCTGAGAAACTGAATACCATCCCAGAGGTTCACAAGGTGAGTCCTCCTATATTTTTCAGAGGTAGTCCTTTCTATCCTTGTCCATTGAATATATATTTAACACTTAATACATATATAATTGCATCTTATTTATTGAATTAACCTTCTGGATATTTGAAAATTGTCTTGTTCAATGAACTAAAGCCTGAATTGCCTCAATTATTTCCATATAGAAATACAAGGAAGATGAGCCTCTGTTTGCAAGCAGCCTTTGGGGTCCATCCTGTGATGAGCTTGATCAAATTGTGGAAAACTGTCTTCTTCCTGAGTTGAGCGTTGGAGATTGGCTGATCTTTGACAATATGGGTTCTGGTACCTTAGGTGAACAGTCTACCTTTAACGACTATCAGAGGCCACTGATTTACTACATGATGTCTTTCAGTGACTGGTAAGAGAACTATCTTGATAGTGGCAAGGTTGCTTTTACTTTCTTCAGGAGTGTACACTTGTAAATTACATTCAATGGCAAATATTAGAAGATGCTGAGTGCAGGAATGTGCCTTTTTAGTTTGTGGATTTTTTTTTTTGTCTCTGTTGTCTTGAGTGCTGAGACTAAATTGAGGTCGGTGATAAAATCCCTTCTTTGCTTTAGGGGTGACAAAGGAAAGCAAAATACCTGACTGATCTCACCTGTGAGTTCAGTGGCAGATGTAAAGTCTTTACTGGCTTAACAAAAGCTGTTTAGTATCAACCTTTGAGCTTTCCTAATACAAGTAACTGCAGCTTGTGTACAGTGTTGGCACCATCACAGGCAGGAAGGGCAGCCATGCTCGTGTGGTAACCCATTGCTGTGCCCCTGGAG
Organism: Muscicapa striata striata; assembly: GCA_030060385.1. NCBI lineage: Eukaryota > Metazoa > Chordata > Aves > Passeriformes > Muscicapidae > Muscicapa > Muscicapa striata. Next base: position 5,297,629 of record JAREIS010000090.1, read on the forward strand.
AGTGGCAGCATTTCTGTGTGTGCCAGGCACTGGCACAGCTGGGCTCCCTTCTGCCAGGCTGGGGGCCAAGCCATGCAGGGGCAACTGGCTTCAAATGCTCTGCTGGTTTCTGAAGGGAAATTGAACCTGAAAACATGCTGTTACATCTCTTGACCTTTTCTGCTGCAGGGATGAGATGCAAGATGCTGGAATTGCTTCAGACACATTGATGAAGAACTTCTTCTTTGTGCCTTCGTGCATTCAGCTGAGCCCGGAAGAACGCTTTTCCACTGCAGCTTAAACAGGCATTAACGCTTCATTTAGACCTGCAGTTGCAAGTCTGTAGTTTGTCTGGTCAACATTCCAATGTGGAAGAAATGGAACAATCTTGAATTCAATTCATTCTCTTCAAAACTTGAAAAAATAGTAATAGTAATGGGGACCAGGCAAAACAAGCTACAGCTTCAATTCAGTGGGGGGTGGGAGGGTTAGATAATGGTGTCCAAATTTAAAATCAAGTTCATTCAACCCTTAAGCGTTAAATATGCAACAAAATGGATGACTTAGTGGAGATGGAAACCCATCACTTGGGTTCTTCAACAGTTTACATACAAGTACACAGTTTTTATACTAAGGATTCCTGTTAGAAAAGTCTTGTAAAGTTATTGTCTTTCGCCCAGATATATCAAATGTCAGTGGGAGACCAGTGTGACTTCATTAGATGTTTTAGTGTATTTAGAATGTGTAAATTTGTGCTTTGAACTGTAGTTTAATAAATGTAAAATTGCATCATAGTATTTGTTGTATTTGACCCGTGATGTATCCCTTGTATGATTGCAATAAAACTTTGTGTAGATTTTACTGTTTTTCAGGCTAACTTTGGGAGGAACTAGGCAGATAGCTATAAAGTAGATGTATATGTAATTGATTTGAGAAGCTTTCTTTTCTCAAGCCCATTGGTTCAACTTTGTGTTAAACAGTAAAAATGTTAAGATTGATCAATCTGTATGAAGTGAAAGTCATGTAAGTTCCTGGAAGGCTAAAAGTCAATTTGTGGTGTGTTTTTAGAGCATGACCTTAGATTCAGTTCTTCACACCAGCCAGCTAACCTGCACTAGGCATGGGTGTGCATGGAGAGGTTGTTTCAGCTCATATGCATGCAGTTGCCCTGAGGCAGCATGGGTTAGTCCAATTCTGCATGTTGTCACAGAACATTTGACTCTTTTTTTAATAGTGTTTATTTTAAAAGTCTTAACTTCAGCTAGTTTTTATAGTGCTGACTCTAGGGTAGAGCTGCACAAGACTACAGAAACCTCAAATGCTCTCTTGCACTGGACTTAATTTAGCTGTATCCATAATGTAAAGGTGTAAATCAGACTGCTGCAAGTATATGTGCACTGAGTAATGAACTGCTTGAACTGGTCAGAGAATTTCCTTATTGTGTTACTGCAGCCTCTTGATTTCTTCAAGCTTCTTTGCTTACTTCCTCACTTTAAATTTCCCTACCTGAAAACTGGCTGAAGGATGAGAAGGGGGTTTTAGGGTTTTGAAATGATGTACTGAGGTCTGGCTCCTACATACAAAAGGGACTTTTTAAACCCTTTAGATGGAGGTAAAATTCATACGTTTTGGCTGCAAATGTATTTTACGTGAGTGCCAGCTGGTAGGAAATTTTATTTTCTGATTCTGTAAAGCAAAGATTTTATCAAACTTAATGAACTGTTACTTGAAATTAAATTAGCAGTTTGGATTTGTCAGAACAGTTTTACAGGCCAGTTAGAAGGTACAAAATGGCTTATGCTTTGGAAATGCAGTCTAAGAAATACTTATGACTGTAATTAAATGTGGAAGTGGAAAAGGGAGTAAATGATAGGGGAGAAACCTGTGTTTTGGTTCGGTTTTGGTTTTCTGTTTTTTTTTTTTTTTAACCTGAAGTTACTAGCTGACCCATGTCAAGCACTGATAAGCTCTTCAGTTTACCTGTTGAAGTCTTTCTAGACCAGACACTGCTGTGTGTTTTTTTTACTAAATGCAGCTACAGTTGCCTAAGGTTAGATAATCCACAGGATTCTGTCATGCAGTCCTTAAAAGTTGTTTTATGTTAACTTACAAATAAGTAAAGAACAATTTCTTTATAAATGCAGCAGTGGTCAGAGCAGGAATACTTGCTGTACTTTAAGACAGTCTGCCATTAAAGCCAGCCTGGAGTCTGAACACAGGATGTATTTCAGTTTGATTTGCTATGTGCTGCTGTTTGTTGTAACAGTTCAGAATTTCTACAAAATATGAAAACTGGATGATTTCTTTAGAGCACTTGGAAGTGATGTAGCCCCATTGTCCTCACTAGCCAGCTGCAGCCCCTCTTGCTTGCTGAGGCTGTGGCAGGAGCAGGGGTGTCTGACACAGAGCTGCAGACGGTGCTTCACTGTGTGATGTGGTGGTGCATGGCAAACAGCCCTGCCTGCTTTGGCCTGAACCTTCCCTGATACAGCCCTGCAGCCTGCATTCCATTTCCTGAGGAAGATCCAGGGCTGTGGGCCCAGACAAGGCTGTGGTACTGGTGTTGTCAGTTACTTCTTAGGAACGGGAGGAAATGGTTCCAACTTGTCATTGTGTGCCCAAGCAGCTGCACAACTGGCTTGCATTGGATCAGAATAAAAGTGGGTGCCCTGGATCCACCACTGGATATTTTGCTGCTTCCTATGTACTCTTGTTTCTGCCCTTTTTTTTTTTTTTTTTTTGGGGGGGGGGGGGCAGGTGTGGATAGGGAGGGGTGTGTGGAGTTGTCTATGTCTCAGGTTTGAACTAAAAACCCCCCCCAAAAAAATCTTTGGCTAGAAAACAGCTTTTAATCCTTGGTAGCCAGGCAACTGCCCTTGTTCTGGTCCAGACTGATCTTGCTGAACCAGGACTACCTTGTGAGTCTCCTTTTCTGTGAAGAGGGGGGATGCTCTCAGGACTTTGGGCAGCAGCTGGAAAGCAAATGCAGCGCTAAGCAGCAGCCTGGATGCCAGCTAGGGAGGCAGTGTCTGCCCATGGGAGAGGCTCTGGGTGCTGGCAGTGCCAGCTGACTGCTGGAGGAGCCAGGAGGAGGAACAGGGTATGTACCAAAGATGGTTTAACTAGTCTGATCATAACTGAAGGAGAAAATAGCTGGGACTGCCACATTGCTGCAGGAGCATGTCAGATGTTACCTAATTTTTCCTTTTGCTGGAATTACTGCGCTGACAGCAGACTTGCTTGTTCTCTGAGCTTGTATTTCATCCCTTTATTAAAATCTGAAGTAGTAGCATGCAATTCATCAATTTATCACTAGTTATTGCTTTATTATGTGAGAGTCAAGTGCATCAAGTACTTGCCCTGAGTTTTCGGGAAAAGCATGATCTGTTGGCTCCACTGTCGAGGGGAGTGGGAGGGAGTGTGCAGCAAAGAGGGACTGCCAGGGGAAGGCAGGGAAAGGTCTCTAACCCAGAACTCCAGGGCTATTCCCTAAGAGCTGGTCCTTTCACAGAAATGGGAAGGCTAGCGACCCTTCCTCTTACAGTACTTATGCTTGGAGAAACATGCTTTGTTTGCAAGCTTGTTTCCCTTTATGTTTCCATCTTTTTGCAACTGCACAGTCTTTGAGCTGAATTAGGGGCATTAGCATGATTATGCTCTTGGCTCATAGAACAAAACTAATTGTGTTTGTCAGCCTGAGTTCAGATGTGGCAGCAGGGACTGGTCCCCCGTCTTCAACCAGCTGCTTCCTATAGGTTCTGTTAAATACAATTGCTTATTTTAATGTTCCCTTGAAATGCCTGTATGCGGCAGTGGGCAGTAGCACAGAGTCCAATCTCTCAAATGCTCATCGTGTAGCACTACCTGCCCTACTGTGTCATGTCAATACAGGACAGCACCTTCGTATCAGTCAAATGCGGAGAGAATTCGGGCCCGAGAATATCTTCATTCCCTTAAGCAAACCACTCAGCTCTGTGTGTCAGAAGTTTTATTCTACCTTTCCCATGGAGGTGATGAAGCAGAGAGGAGCTGTGCACTACAGCTCCCTTGTCAGTCGCTTGCTGGAGTCGGGGATGTTCTGGGCAGCAGTGCTGGGACACCCTCCTCCCAGTAACTTCCCTTGGGAGCAGCAGCGATGCGCAGCGAGTCCCGGTGCGGGTCCTGCCCTTCGTCCTTGGGGCCCCGGGCCGGTCCCGGCGGCGCGGGAGCTGCGGCCAGCAGGGAGCTCCAGCGCCCGCCCGGAGCCGCTGCGTGCGGCGGGGCGGAGGGAGAGCCCAGCCCAGCCCCTTTCCAGCCCCGCTCCAGCCCAGCCCTGCTGCCCAGCCCAGCCCCGGGCCGTGCCCCGGGCTGGGCGCGCCGGCAGCCGCGGCCGCTCGCCGCACGCTCCGAGCGCTCCTCAAATGCCGCCGGAGCGGCGGACGGGAGAAGCCGTCCGGATGCGCTAGGCAGGGCCAAGGGCTGCCCAGACAGGCTGTCGGGATCTTTCCCGCAGGCTTTCCCGGCCCTGGGCAGCCTGGTCTGACCTAATGGCTGAACCCGAGACCTCCCGGCGCTCTCCCCACAGAATTTCGCGGCGGGTCTGTGACACCGGATCACAAACCCCCTCTCCAGTGTGAGCTGTACCGCCGCCCTGGCTGAGCGCTGCTGGCCCACAGGGGACTGTGCTGGCAGGGGTGTGGGTAGGGCTGGCTGGAACACCCCTTCTTTGGAGCAGCCTGGGGATCCAAAGCCTTCCTCTTCCATGTGAGGATGGGGACTGACCTAGCCACGCCAGTACCAGATCGAGGGGAAAGGTGGAGGCACTCCAGGGCACAGGGCCAGGCGATTCGCTCTCCCTTGCACACACGCAAACATTCCCATTAAAAGTTGCGATTTCAACAAATTACTGCTCTTTTCCAACAACGCACACCTGAACAGCAATTTCCCAGCCCGCTGGAGGTCCTAAAGTGCGTGGTCCTGGGATGTCAGCGCTGAGGGAAGGGTGAGGAGCGGACAGCCCCTTCTCCAGCCGTGCTCGGCCGCCGGGCGCTCGCCCTCGCCGGCTCCAGCCGCTGTCCCTGGCCCGGGGCGAGCTCCCCTGGCGCGGCTCCAAGGCCGGCGCTCAAGGCTGACATTCCCCTGTTATTCCTGCAGGACAAGGGACTGTCCCCGCCCCAGCGTACCTGCCGCTGCCCGCTCCATGGGCTGCACCGAGGGCAGTGACTGCAGCTGGGGACACGATGGGGACAATCCGGAGGGCTGGGATGGATTATTCCCCGGCGGGGCGCAGTAACAGCGGCCCCACCGCCCGACGGCGGCATCCCAGCCCCTGCGCTCCCCTGGGAAGGGTTTCCTTTCTCCCACCGGAGCCGCTGCCAGACCCAGCCCTGCCCGCGTGGCAGCACGGGCTCCTGCGGAGCTGTCCGTCCGTCCGTCCGTCCGTCCGTGCTGCAGAGCCAGCGGCAGCTGGGCCTCACCTCCCTTAACCCCGCCAGCCGGAATCAGTTCAGCTGAAATTTTCCACTTGAGACTCATGCGAGACTAGAACAGTTTTTTTTTTTTCCCCTGCTAGCTAGAGGAAGGCCAGGCAATGCTTTGCAATATTTGCTTTTAAAACACCCTCTAGATGGCTTTAGGAAGTCTCTACTGCATGGCAACCCCACAGAGAGAACCACTCAGGCCCCAGCGTGCCAGGCTGTGGCCACTGGCTCAGCCGCGGCTCCCCTGGCAGTCCCAGCCCTCCTTCCCTTGGGACCATCCAGCCGGGTCCCAGGGAGCCTCAATGCATTTTTCCATAGCGCTGCTGCAGCGGCTCTGGGGGCCCTGTGGGATCCTGCAATGGGCAGGACAAGTGGGGAATGGACATGCAGGGGAAAGGCAGAAACTGAAGAGGAATTCCCAGCTTCTGCTCAGGCCCCAAAGTGGTGTTTGTTTGATGGCTTGTGAGAAAAAAAACAAACAATCCACAAAGCAAAGCTGGTTTGGCTTAGCACATTTAGCTTGTTGTTCCCCTGCTTCTGCCAAATCCATTTTGCAATGTCCCTGGAGCAGGGGCTCTCCCATTGCTGGTGCTGCCAAAGAGCAGGAGTTCCTCTCCAGTGTCAGCAGGCAGCCCACAGCCCCAGCCTGGCTGCACCCAGGGCATGCACCCACCCACACCCACCTCCATGGGCCACTGCTGCTCTGCCTGCCTCTGTCCCCTGAGCCTGAGGCCTTGCAGGATGCCACCTGCTCGGGCATTTCTGTGGGGTTCAGCCATCTCAAACCTCAAGGTTGGCAAGTCAAGACCCAGGGAGTCACCCTCAGCCTGGCAATGAGATGGCAGGCACATAAAGCCCACAGTGGCCTTGCAGCCCACGGCTCACACATAGATCTGGCTCCAGACCCTGGTGCTCTGGACAACCTTCTGGTGCCTCTCACCTGGCTGTAGGGCTGTGGCTCCAGGCACTAGCTTGGCACAGCACACAAAGCTGCTCCTGGCCCAAGCAGCCTGGCAAGCAGGAGGTAATCCCTCCACCCCAGAGCAGGGAGTTTCTCTGACAACAAACCTATTAAACCAGCAGACTGGCTATGTTAGAAGCATCTTGAGCAGGATGAGTCCTGCCCCAGTGGAAAACGCTGGAGGAAACAAGAATTAGAGAACTTTCAGAGGAGACACCTCTGTCTCACATGCCAAGTGCCCTATCATGCACTCTTGCAGGATTAAAGCACTCAGGATGAGATGGTGGCTGCAAGTCCCAGTGCAGGAATGCAAACAGCCTGCATGCCACACCAGGGCTGGCACTGCAGCCAGAGCCAAGCAGAGTGCCTGGCTGCCCCAGAGCCAAGCAGAGTGCCTGGCTGCCCCATGGCCAAGCAGAGTGCCTGGCTGCCCCAGAGCCAAGCAGAGTGCCTGGCTGCCCCAGAGCCAAGCAGAGTGCCTGGCTGCCCCAGAGCCAAGCAGAGTGCCTGGCTGCCCCAGAGCCAAGCAGAGTGCCTGGCTGCCCCAGAGCCAAGCAGAGTGCCTGGCTGCCCCATGGCCAAGCAGAGTGCCTGGCTGCCCAGAAGCCTGCAGCAGAGTGCCTGGCTGCCCCATGGCCAATGGCAGAGTGCCTGGCTGCCAGAGCCAGAGTGCCTGGCTGCCCCAGAGCAGAGTGCCTGGCTGCCCCCCAGCCAAGCAGAGTGCCTGGCTGCCCCAGAGCCAAGCAGAGTGCCTGGCTGCCCCCCAGCAGAGTGCCCAAGCCAGAGTGCCTGGCTGCCTGGCCCCATGGCCAAGCAGAGTTGCCTGGCTGCCCCAGGGCCAAGCAGAGTGCCTGGCTGCCCCACAGCCAAGCAGAGTGCCTGGCTGCCCCAGAGCCAAGCAGAGTGCCTGGCTGCCCCAGAGCCAAGCAGAGTGCCTGGCTGCCCCAGGGCCAAGCAGAGTGCCTGGCTGCCCCAGAGCCAAGCAGAGTGCCTGGCTGCCCAGGCACTGACATCCTCCTCCTCCTCTGCCAGCCAGAGCCCTGCACCTGCCAGGACAGGGCAGGAGACAGCTCTGGGTGTGACATAGCTAGCAGGAAGAGGAGAGGGGGTATGGTGCCACTGTCACCCTCTGTCACACCAGAGCCCTCTGCAGTTCATTACAGCCCCTGGGTTTCCTAGGAGCTGGTGCAGGCTCCCTGTGCCACAGACTGAGCCCATCTGCCCAATATGCTGCTCTGGGCTTGGAGAGGGTGCAGCTGGGCTTGCTCCACCTGCCTATGTCCATATGATCACATTTTCTTTCTATCTTTGACCTTCTTTTGCCTCTCCAGTGACTACTAACAATCCCCCAAACTCAGACTGACGTTGTCCCTTCAAGCTTCTAGGGTTTGCCTCATACTGCAGCAATTCCACCTTAAAACATGTTGTCTTGTAAGCTTCTATTTACACACTGTGCATGATTTACACACACAGCTTGCTGGGCTTTCTGCAGTGTGTCCCCAGGATATTCAATAAACCAAAAGCTGTTTCTCTAACCAGTACAGTTCCCAGCTTCACACATAAATGAGATCTAAGGTGATTTGTTTCATTTTTAATTCCAAATGAAAGATTGCAAGTCCCAGGAGCAGGATTTCAGGTAAGATGCACAATGGAAAGGTGAGGCTGAGGACATGCACCATAACATACAAAGCATCATGATCTGGAATAAGCTACACTCAAACCAGCTGAAGGCCTGACAGCTAGTCAGAAGGCATTGTTTCAGTGTTAAGTAGATTGCTATTTTTTTCCCAAAGAAAACCAGTTTCTGCACTAGGCTCCCTTGCCCAGTTGAGCAAACTGATAAAAGCAAGAAGCAGAAGTGTAAAGCTCCAGATGGAAGCACAGTGTTTGGCTTGGTATCTAGCCTGTAATTCACAGAGAGTGTTTATACTGTCTAAAATGGCAGGACCAGATCAGCAGTGATAGTTTATTAAATGATGGTAGCTTCTGTTGGGTGTTTTAAAATCAGTGATCATAGGATTTCACAACAGATCTCCAAAAGGTCCTTTTGGATAGTTCATAGGCTTCCCTGTGCCCATGGAAAAATGGCAAAGGAGGAGGATGACATGGTAATATGCCTGTTTCACTCTTAAGGAAGCTTCTCTGTCTATTTGGGAACCACTCTGGGAGTCTCACTCACATCACCCCAAACTGGGCAGCTCAGCGAACTGACAGGTGCCCCACTTGACTCATACACACTTGACCACTCACACAATCACCATCCCCACCCTGGCTTTCCCATACCAGAATTTCAAACATCTGGTTCCTTCAAGTATTTTAATTGTGGTACAGCAGCGACAGCTTGAGCGGGTGCCTCTGGAGAGGACCCCAACAAAGAGATCCCCGAGCTTTTACACCTTCACAGCCTGTGCAGCTGCTCTTCACATGCCTTGCACACATCTCTGGGCCAGTGATGGAGTTTGGTCTCAGGCTGTGCTGTTCCTCAGGCCCTGTGCAGTCCCTGGTGACCGTCCACCCCCGGCTGGGTCCCTGCACAGGCAGAGGGTCAGTGTCCATTCACAGCTCGTGGCCTGCAAGCAGCTTATCCCCCAGGTGTGATGTGCAGCCTGCACAGCCAGCCACTGTCACTCAGTGTGCCCCCAGCAGCTCTCAGGCCTCTCTGAGCAGGCACGAGTGGCAGATGAGTAACTGAAGGATGGTGGGAGCAGCCACGGGCGGTCACTCCTGCATGTGCTGCAGGTGCTCCAGCCCTCCCACCTGGAGCAGAGACTCTGCTGCCACTCCTCATGCCCCTGGCAGGACATGGGGCTGCTCTTGCTGCAGGCACGGAGGGAGCAGGCCCTGGGGATGGGGCTGACTCCTCCAGCCTGCTCTGTGGCAACTCCTGTTCGAGCAGAGTCAAACCAGAGTGTGTCTGCAAGTGTTCAAAGGGGGCACACCCTGAGCCTGGCAGAGCAAGCCCTGCAGAGGGGACTGCACTCATGGCAGGGACCACAGACATTGGGGACAGCCAGAGGCTCCCCTCCTGAGTGCCACCAGGGCCACATGCCAGGCTACAATTGAAAAACCAAAAAGGAGTGCAGGAGGAGGTGCTGGCACTCCATGGGAGTTCCCAGCTCTTTCAGTCACAGGGACAGCTGCAGGGCATGTGATCCTTCCAGGAGCCTGAACTGTCAGCTCTTGTTCTCTGAGCTGGAGAGAAAATAGGGGGGAAAAAACCTTCAATAAACTGCTGGGGACAAGTGAGTATTTTCTTTAGCAAAACACCTGCACCATTTCCAGCACTTGCAAACAACCCAAATTCTGAGGTCCTTGGCATTTTGACATGTATAGGTAAAGCAAAGTAATGTTTAAAAACCAGTTTAAAACTATTGAGTTGAACCTTCTTTTGTGTGTGCCTGAAGCACAACCAGTGCCTTGCTCACTCTGAGAATAAGCAAATTCAGGAGTTTTGTTTATTGCAACATGTTGTTCCCAAGGAAATCCTCTCCTTAGTGGGAGTGGAACAGGAATATGTTGCCCTAAACTAGAAGTCAAACCCAACAGAGTGCCACCCAGAAGACTGGCAATGAGATCCAGGTCAGGTCTGGGATTGGGCTGGTTTTCCCCACACTTGGGCTTGCTCCAGCACTCCACAGTGCACCAGCTCATCTCCATCATCCAGGCAGCTCAGAAAGGCAACTCCAGCCTGAACCGCGCTGGGTAGGGCTGCAGACAGTGCAAGGAGCTGGTGTGCACTGCCCAGCGCCGCCTCCACTGCTCACACTGACCTGCCCCGCGGGTTTCCAGCAGCACAGCAGCTGGGGAGGCCCTGGCATGGATGGAGCACCGCCTTGGGAAGCAGCAGGGAGACAGGCTGTGCTTTCCCTGCCTGTGCAAGCCGAGAGCTCCCGCTCGGCACGCCCGTAAACAGAGCCGCAGCCTTTCACCCACTGCACTCTGAGACACAGCTCACTCCTGCTCTGCAAACCCCTCCTGCACTGAGACACAGCTCACTCCTGCTCTGCAAACCCCTCCTGCACTGAGACACAGCTCACTCCTGCTCTGCAAACCCCTCCTGCACTGAGACACAGCTCACTCCTGCTCTGCAAACCCCTCCTGCACTGAGACACAGCTCACTCCTGCTCTGCAAACCCCTCCTGCACTGAGACACAGCTCACTCCTGCTCTGCAAACCACTCCTGCACTGAGACACAGCTCACTCCTGCTCTGCAAACCCCTCCTGCACTGAGACACAGCTCACTCCTGCTCTGCAAACCCCTCCTGCACTCTGAGACACAGCTCACTCCTGCTCTGCAAACCCCTCCTGCACTGAGACACAGCTCACTCCTGCTCTGCAAACCCCTCCTGCACTCTGAGACACAGCTCACTCCTGCTCTGCAAACCCCTCCTGCACTGAGACACAGCTCACTCCTGCTCTGCAAACCCCTCCTGCCCTGCTGCCCTTGCCAGGGCCATGTGGGGCTCTCCTGACACACATCTGAGGCCACACACACAACTCCACTGCTCAGAGATTAAAATGAGAAAACCCTTCCAGGACATTTAAGCTGTACAAATAATGATAATAAAAGGCCTTTATAGATGTGTAGGCTTAGTCCAGACAAACCTTTTGCTACTCTGCTCTGTACAAAATATAAACAGACTGTGATTTAAGAGCTTCCTCAGTAAACAAAACAACAAATGAGTAAAATGAACTAATATGTCTAGAAAAACAATTGCTTCTTAAAATTCCACTTAAGCACATTTATAAAGAATGGCAGCAAGAAAAGAGCACTTAGAAATTATTTTAACATTGAAAAAGTCATGTCCCAATATACTAAGATAAGCAAAGAATTATGGCTAAGATTTTTAAATCTGCCTAAGGGATTCAAGTCTCCAATTAGAGCAAACAAAGTGAGTATACAAATCCTTTAAGTCTTGAAAATCCTTCTATCTGTGTGCACAGGTCCACACATATGAAAGTATATAGAACTTCATGAGGAAAAGATCTAGCATGTCTTTCACCAAAGCAACCATTTGAAGGCATTCTGAGAATATAAATACATAAAAATGAACTCTGGAGACCTGCAGTATTTGAGAGTGCTCTGTTGGGTTATCATATGATCTAATCAATATTCACTGTTTATTTAACAAGAGTAAACTTGATCTAAAAGTTTCTAAAGCCTCAAACTCTCCAACACCCAGTGCCAGCAGGATTATTCAAGGACATTCAACCAGAGCTGCCAAATAGATCTTTGGTAACCAAACAGACCCACATATGACTTGAATTTGGACTGGTCAGATACTGTGCTAATAATAGTCATCCCAAGGTGAGGAGAGGGGTCTGTGCATGCTGGGCCACTCATAGGTCTGCACCTAAAAAATGTCTTTGCTGTGTCATCTGTGTCATCCTAATTTGGATCCAAAAAGCTTCCTTCAGCATGGGTTGCTATGCTGTGTTTCTTTAATTTAGGAAATGCTTTCCAGACATGGTTTTATTTCACATACATGTACTTTAGTGTCTCAGCTTTGCCTTCCACGAGTGTGCTGACCAGGATGGTACAGCACTGATTTCTCTATGACAGTAACTCCTCCAGTTGCTCTTAAATGAAATCTGAGCCTTCAATTCACTGATCCTAAGGAAACAGACCCAAACTGTGAGAGGCTGACCATATGAGACATGTCCTATGCAGCTCACATAGGACACAAAACACTGGGGTGGAGGAGAAGGAGGTGTCACACCAGCTTTAGGAGCTCCCAGGACTTCACCAGAAGTAGGAAGTCTCGGGAACCTGAAGCCCGAACAGCAGGTAAAGCTTTCTGGAGAATTGTTATGGATATTACATGTTCCAGATAAGTTGCAGCTTAGATCATTCTCATGAGACTGACCTGGATTTGAGGTTAACATCAAAGCTTCCTGAGAACAAAGGAACCCAAAGGGCTTCCACCTTCCTCCTTTTTTCTGTTCTCATGTTCCAGCACTGGTCCTGGACAGTGCTCACTGATTGTGACCCCTGAGAGTGGCATCCACCACCAGTGCATCCAGGTTTGTGCAGTTGAAGACTGAACACACAAGCAGAATAAAAGTGTGGAAAAGGTGACCCACTTTATCTGACAAAGGCTTTTACAGGCACAAGAACCTTCTGACCCTCACTTGCTGCTTTCTCTTCTACCCACACCCACAGTGATGCTGGAAATGCCCTTTTTGGGGGGCTCTGAAGATGGTTCCTGGTAAGTGCATGACCTGGACCATCCAACCATCCAGAGCGGGATGTGACAGTTTTCTGACAGTTAAACTGTTCTAGCTGCAAAACAAACACATGTACACACACAGACATTACAACATCAGTGGGGTTTTTTACATCTGGTGCCATCAAATATGATGGTCCTCAGGACCATCTTGAAAACTTCTCAAAATTAACTGAGGCATCTTTAATCTAACCAAAGTATATTGTTAGGTTCTTGAATGTAACAACTAGATGCAAGCTTTCTTCTGGTAGACATCTATTCCCCATTGCATTTTAGTCTTTGCTCTTAACAGTTCACTGCACTGGCATCAAGAGCTGCAGAATCACACCCTCTTTATCTTTGCCAAATATCTGCATTTTCAGTCCCTAAACAAAGGGAGATGAAACAGTATTTTGCAAGAATAATTTTGTCCTTCCACTACTGCAAACCAGTAACTTTTCAACAGCACCGGTGAAAAGGTTTTCTGAAAGTTTGTGATAGAAATGAACACAACAATTCATTTTCAGCCAATCCTCTTTGTGTAGAAATAAAGCTTACCTGCAAAATCCACCTTAAGCTAACTCAGGAAGACATTAGAAAAATGTTGAAAAAAAATACTCACAAAACCAAACGTTCCTGGGAGCAGTGAGAAATTCATGTCAATTCTCTCCTGGGAGAGTGGAACTAGTTACTCACAGGTTGTTGCCTGATTTTAAAATTATTTTTCAATACAAGATATACTTGTGAAAACTAAGCTGAAAACCAAAGGGATTACAAAGTCTTTGACATCAGTCCTTCAGCTTCACTCAAAGAGGCAGAGCCAGGGGCCAAAGAAGTGATTCATGATGGACAAGCACATTCCTGAAAAACCTGGAGGAACAGAGCCACTGCTCCTCAGCAGAGCAAACCTCCAAGAGACAGTGACAGCCAGCTGCCATGCACCACATCCAGGGGGAATGGGGAAAATGGAGGCTTGTGGTGCAGGATAAAGGTAACCGAGCTGTTCCCTGAGGCAGCTGCTCTGTGAGAGCCTGGTTCACTACAGGGTCTGAAACTGTCCTCTGTGTGCCCCATCTCAATAGTACACCATACCTTCTTCTCCACTTCCTTTGTGTCCTTTGCAAGTCCCTCAGCCTTTTCACCTTCTCTGAATTTGAGTCCCCATCCCAGTCTCCTCTCTCCCCTCAGTTTTTCCCCAGGTCTCTTGGCAGCAAAGGGCAGTGTGTGCTGTGCTCGAGTTGCAGACACCCATGTGAGCACCTGCATGCCAAGAGCAGCTAACAGCCTGAACCTGCTCCTGCTGTACCTCCACGAGACTCTGCTCTGCCCAGCTGATGGCTCTTGTGGGCACTTGTGGTGGGATCCACTCACCCCACCTGCTTTGAAGTCACCCACTGTGGCTGCTGCCCAGGTTTCCATTATCATCAGGGAGATGGAGTCAATGGAGCTCACAATGTAATTCATTCCACGTCAGGGAAAAACATAACATGCTTGAACCTGGGGGTTTATATTTATTATATTTATTTATTTATTACTTCACTGACTATAAAAAGAGCTATAAAACCAGATACTTGTGTTATAAGCACCTCCTCTTAGATGAACTCCACCCATAGTGACTCTGGATACATTTAAATACACTTTGCTGTTGAAACCCAAGAACAGCCTTGGGCCCAGGGTCAAACACTGCAAACTTGCTCAGTTCCCTGCAGCTGACAACAAGGATCCTTTGGAGCAGATGATTTGCACCTACAGAGAAGATGAAGGGGAGCATGTCAGCACAGGGCCCACCTGCCCAGACCTCCTTGGCTGCCCATGCCTGTGTACTCTCCATGCTCAAGGGCCTTCCATGGCTGTTTTGCAATAGACATCTGCCTACATATCTACAGCCTTTCGGACACTGACCTTGCCCACCATCCCTTCCTCCCCTCGTGGAGAGCAGATTTTGGACCAGGGCAACAGCAGTCATAGGCAGGCTCAGATTGATGAGGTCTTTAGAAGGCTTTTGCCAGCCCTTTAATGCCAACACATCACTCACAGGCCCTGCAGAGTTGTGGGTACCATAACCAGCTACATGGGCTCAGTCTGCACCACAGATCCAATTGGAAAAAAAATATCCTCTCTAATGCAGAGAAGACAGTGCCCTCTTCTAGAAAAGCTTCCCTTAGGTCAGTATGCCACTTTGCATGTCACCTCAAACGAGGCTCATACTGTCCCTCTTCTTCTTACTGTTTGTTGTGGTTTGACCTCAGCTGGCAGCTAAAGACCAGGTAGCTGTTTGCTCACTGCTCCCCCCACATCCTGGGATGAGGGAGAGAATAGGAAAAAAAGGAAAAAGCCTTAGTTGAGATAACAGCTTAGTAATTGAAATAAAATAAAATAATAATAATAATAATAATAATAATAATAATAATAATAATAACAACACATTCATATATATAAATATAATGAAAAGGGAGGGAACAAAAAGAACTCTAAATAAACCCAAGAAAGACAAGTGATGCATAGTGCAACTGCTTACTACCCCTGTCCAATATCCATCCCATCCCCGGGCAGTGACTGGCAGCTTCCAGACAATTCCCTACAGTTTATGTACCAAACATGGTGTTCTATGGTATAGAATATCCCTTTGGCCAGTTCAGGTCAGCTGTCCTGGCTGTGCTCCCTATTGCTTCTTGTGCAACTCCTCACTAGCAGAACAAGGAAAGCTAAAAAACCCTTGATTTTTGGCAAGCCCTACTAGCAACAACTGAACCATCAGTGTGTTATTAACATTATTCTTATCTAAATTGAAAACATAGGACTGTACAGCTCCTGGGAAGAAAATTAACTCTATACCAGCCAAAACGAGGACACTGTGGCTCCCACAGAGCAAAGTCTATAGGACCAAGGATGAACTGTGGGACAGAGGTGACTCTCCAACAGTGAGCTGCAAGACCAAAGTGTGTATGTCTAGCAGAGCTGCAGGAATTACGTGTGTGTCCCCAAAACTGAGCTGCAAGAGCCAAGTGAGACACAGAGGAGAATTCAGGGAGCAGATGGATGCTGGCAGCTGCTGCCATGCAGGGTTTGGGACGTGGGTACACTGCACAACCTGCACAATCTCCAGGTACACCTGGGATCTTGCAAAGACTGATGAAAATCTTTGGGCAAGT
The DNA here is from genome assembly GCA_030060385.1 of Muscicapa striata striata. Taxonomy (NCBI): domain Eukaryota; kingdom Metazoa; phylum Chordata; class Aves; order Passeriformes; family Muscicapidae; genus Muscicapa; species Muscicapa striata. The sequence continues at coordinate 5,313,386 of JAREIS010000090.1, forward strand.
TTTTCTGGTCATGAGGGCAACTCCACTGAGGGCAACTCACTCCCTGTAGTCTCTGACAAAGCCAACACTGTCCCTGAACATTGTGGATTTGGAGAATAAAGAGAGATCTATGTCCTTGCAGTCCCATATGCCAGTCTGAGCTCACGGTGGAGATGCCTGCACTGAGGAATACCAAAGCTGGTTTTCACAAAGGCTCTCGTTTTAAAGATTTAAAATAGAATTGTTTAATCCTTATATTGCTGCTAAGAGACTATGTGAGCAGCAAAGCTGTGGCTCTTACCATGTCTCTTTAAATAAGCACAAGGCCTTTATCAAACAGGTCTCACAAGTTTGCCCCTTGCCCTTAATTCCTGTGAAATCTTAAGAAAAATAAGGAAATCAATTACTAATAGCATGTGGGTGGCTTAGCAACTCGTTGGTGATGTGCTTTGTACCATGATGCCAAGGGTGTGGCATGTGAGCCAGGAATGTGGCAACAGAAAACAGCAGGACCAGGGGGTGCTCAAGACCTGCTGACACATACAGAAGGAGTGTATCAGCTGCAGGAGGCCAAACTGGATGCACTTTAGTCTGTATCAGATGAAGGACATGCTCCCTGCTCTTTTTCACTTTAATTTTCCTATCTAGAGATTGTTTATTTGTTTGAATATAAACTAAGGGGTATGTGGTGGATCCAGGTAATACATTAATAAATTAACACTGCGGGAGCTATTAACATCTTTATCTCATTTTTCATATCAAAATTAAATTAGTCAATAGCTGAAAAATAATCAAAGGTAGATCTAAAGGAAAGAAAAATCTTAGATCCCTGACTTCTATCAAAATACATGTCATGGCTAAAACCCTGCCAGCAACTAAGCACCACACAGCCACTTGCTTATTCCCTGGCAGTGGGATGGGAAGAGGATCAGAAAAGTGAGGGAACTCAGGGACTGAGATAAAGACAGTCTAACAGCAACAGAAGGAAAGCAAACCAAGGAATTTAGAACTCATTTACCCCTCCCCATGGACAGCTAGGTGTTCAGCCGTCCTCAGGAAAGCAGGGCTCCATCACATGTAACAGTGACTTGAGAAGACAAATGCCATTGCTCCAAACATCCTCCCCTTCCTTCCTTTTCCCCCAGGTTTATATGCTGAACATGATGCCATATGAAGTGGGATATTCCTCTGGTCAGCTGGGGTCAGCTGTCCCAGCTCCTTGTGCTCCTCCAGCCTCCTCACTGGGGGGATGAGGTGAAAAGCAGAAAATGCTTTGACTCGGTATTAGTGCTGCTCAGTGATAATGAAATTGTTCCTCCATTATCAACACTGTTTCCAGGACAAATCCCAAACACAGGCCCAAACCTGCTACTAAGAACAAAACTAACCCTATTGTAGCCAATGCCAGCACCTTCTCCACTCCTTATTCCATACCATTTATGTTATGCTCAGGTCCCACACTGTGTTGGGACCTGAGCATGACATTCTGTGGTCTGGAATATCCCTTTGGCCAGTTTGGGTCAGCTGTCCTGGCTGTGCTCCCTCTAGGTTTCTGTGCAGCTCCTCACAGGCAGAGCACAGGAAACTGAAAAGTCCTTGACTTAGGGGAAGCACTACTTAGCAACAACTAAAACATCAGCATGTTCCCAATGTTATTCTCATACTGAATCCATAACACAGCACTGTACCAGCTACTGGGAAGAAAATTAACTCTATACTAGCCAAAACCAGGACAGTACCTATAGTGGGAGGTATGGAAATGCTGTTACCTGTTTTAGGAGGAAAGGCAGAGCGTCCCTGCTGACTTTTATATTACACTGCTATGTCCCATACCACCACCACCTCATCTCCTTCATACCTCCAGGATTTAGCCCATCACAGGAATTTTTTAAATGCAGCAGCCTTTAGGTCACAGTGTAACAAGCAAATTCTGTTTTGGCAGGAAAAGGACACAAATGTGTTTCTTACACTTCCATTGGGAAAAACATTTATTTGATCATAGCAGGAACAGGTGGCTTTGTTAGCTACACAAGCTCATTCTATAATGTTTACAGGCTGTCTGCTTCTCATTTTATTGGCTGACAGTTCAGCTACTAAGTAACTGATTTTGATAGCAGAAATTCATATTGATCAGTTAAGTTTTATACTGAATAGTTTAATCAGTCATGACACTGAGAAAACTCAAAATGTATTAAATATACCTTTCCAAGTGGTGGAATGCACAGACCTGTATGTCATCATCTCAAGCAGAAAACATTTTTTCTTGTGTTTTCTAATATTTTCCAAGCTCTATCTGCAAAAAAAAAAAAAAAAAAAAAAGCAATGTCACTTTGTTACACTCTTCCACAGCTCTCCAAAGGTATCCATGTTGTTGTGAAACGACAAACTCCATGTGAAACAGCAATGTTGAACTTTACTGGAGGTATCAACAAACTCACCAGCATTGCACAAGAAAGACCACACAAGATACTAAACAAAAATAAACACATGGTCACACCATGGGAAGTGAAATAGGAAGCACTTAAGGAATCAAATAATTCCAATATTAATTCCTGATTGCCACTGGATTCCCAGGATTTCTTGGGTCAAGACACTCAGTGAGTATGTGACTTGGCTGGTTTGAGCTGACCAGACACCTGTTTTGGTTGACCTTCCAAAGACTGATGGAAGCAGGGCTTTAGCTGTACAAGACCTCAGAAGGTCCTGTACAGTGTCCTCAGAAGAAGCACAACCACAGGAGCCAAAGAAAGTTCTAGTTGGCATACAACCTAATCCTGCAGTAAACAGCTGAGTATAAAACCTCTCACAATTTTTGGTATGTACTGAAGCGATCATTTACTTACCTGGGTTCCTTCTGTGCTGACTAGAACAGCCATTTATCCTACAGTCCTATGTGAAACATGTACTCATCAGAAGTAAAAAATATCCCTTGATGTTCTCTCATGAGAAGTGGAAAATGTCTCTTGCTTATTTGTAGGCAGAAATCAAAGAGAAAGATAAAGGAACAACTTAAAACACCTTCTTAATTCTGCATGCAAGAGCCAAGATAAGCCACAGATAACAAAGCTGTTTTTCTTAAGAGAGGGGTGAAGTTCAAGAGACTGTAGTTTCACCTGACTTAGCCTCAGCCCCTAGACTAGTTAAAAAGCTGGCCAGCAAATTACCAGCTGTGTTCCCAATTCTTCTCTTCTCTAATTTATTATCCCAATCCCATGACAATTTAGTTTTTCAATCAGAAAAATAAGGTGCTCTATCCCTGTAAGTGTTCACATCCAGACTGGATGGGGCTTTGAGCAACCTGGTCTAGTGGAAAGTGTCCCTGCCCATGGCAGGGAAGTTGGAACCAGATGACTTTTAGAACCCATTTCCTCCTGGGTGGCATTAAACCACATCCCCAGCTTCTCTGGGAAACTGAATGGAAAATACTTGTGAATTGACAGTGATCCTTTAGCTGCTTCCAGTGCTGCCAGAGAAGATCCACTTCACTGGAAACAGCTCACTTGCCAAAAAGAAGTTTCTCTCACCTGCCCTTTGGCTTCACTAGGGATGTTTGAGGTTTCCCCCGACCCCACGAGGCTGTCTCCTATGGCAGCAGTGCAAACATCAACACTGCTGGCAGCCTCTGAAGCCTTCCACTGAGCAGGCACGGCAGGACTGGAACTGCAGTGACTCAGGCACAGCCACAAATGCTCCAGAGACAAAGGGCCGTGAGCAATACTCTGTAAAACGCACGTACACAGAAACGGAGTGCGTATCATATAGGGCTGGGGAGGAACATGGCACTGCCAGGCAAACAGGATTTGCTCCATCTGGCAATCAGACTGGTAAAGCAAAGTAAAACCCATAAACTGAAACCTTTATGACAAAGAAGTTCTGTTTTTCACTTGCTATTCCAATAAGCAATTGCAGAACCAGAATGAAGCAGATTTTTCTTAAGGTTAGGATATGTGAGGAAAATGGGGCATGAAGAAGAAGGAAAAAGGAGACAAAAAAAGCACCAAGCTGCCTTGTTGCTGACTGTATGCTCCTTCTTCCCAGTTATCTGATATATCAAGCTTGGCAATAGCTGTCAGTAGCAGCAGAGATACTTTTCTAATTCAATAACTGAGTGAGAAGGACATGGAAAGAGGGACAGATTTCCCTGAGAAAGACAGGGAAAAAGAACAGCCACACACTGTACAAGTCTCTCATGCCCTGGACTTGCTGTCTGCTGCCTCCAGCCCTCCTTCCGTCCCCTCCCTGTTCTTCATTTGCTCCCTTCCTTCCGTCCTTCCTCTCATGTTCCCCAGCTGCCATTTCAGAGCTGCCTTTCCCTGGCCACCCCCTCAGCCTCAGCTGCTTTCAGACACCCACTGCATCGCTCCGCATATGAAAATGAGCTGTCATATTTTCCAGCCTCTGAAGCAAGAGATTATTTTTGGGAGAGGTGGTTTTGACAGTTCTGCTCTGTAATTCAGAGGCAGAGCACAGGGCAGGGGGGGAAGAGAAGATACAGCAGAAGAACACAAGACTCCCAGCCTTTAGAAAGGACTGGAGGTCTCTGGGGGACACAAAGCTCCTGGGGACTGTGGGAGTCAAGGAACAGATACGTCTCCTCACTTCCGAGGACTGCTCTTTCCTGAGCCAAGGCCAGCTGCTACAAACTCAGCTACAGGACATGCCACTGAGATGATAGTTGAGCCTGCCTGTGGAGGACAGGCACAGCAAACCCCCTCTCCACCCTCTCACCAAGTCCTTCACCCCACCTGCACCCCAATCCCACACCACCAGGCAGTCCCTTACAGAGCCCATACTCCCTGCCAAACCCTGAACTCGTCTGAAGAGCTGGCCTGAAGGAGGAGAAGTGTAACAGGTTTTTGACCTACCAGTCCAACCCTAGTCCTTCTGTGCATTTTGACTACAGCTGGTCAGTGCACATTGGAAGACTTGCAGGACCCTGCACCTGGATGGAGGCAGGAGCAAAGCATTGACACGGTGGGAACAAAGCCCAGGGCTGAGAGTCTCACCCGGCAGAACGAGCAGGAGGCTCCCTGAGTGACCAGACAAGCCGACTGAAGAGAGGCGTGGCTGCAGAGGGTTGCTCTGGAAATTAAAGTTGAAACAAGCTGGTTTAAAGAAGAAAAAAGACGGCAGTTGGAGAGGCAGGGCTGGAAACATCAGTGGCTGGAGGTGTCAGTGGAGGAGGAATACATTAGGGAGGATCCAGAAATGGTGGAAGGGGCAGCAGGATCTGAATGGCTGTAAGTGATGCAGGACAGGCTCTGGCAAGTGCAGGTTACTGGGAATGGCCACAGGGAGAGGCCATTGTGGAGCAAAAGCAGTTAGAGACATCATGGGAAGGAAGGTGCATTAAGAGGTATTAAGAGACACTGTGTGTGCCAGGGGCACATGAGATTGGCAGCTGGGACAGGCAAGCCAAGAGGACCTGTGGAGAATCCCTGCTGGAAGGGGTACCAAGGGCAGCAAGGAGGATCCTGCAGAACCACAGCAACAAAGAGCTAAAATGGCTTACTGGGAAGCCAAGAGCAGGATGGGCAAGGAGGTAAAGCAAGGACAGGAGAGAGAGAAGCAAGAGTGGGAAGGGAACAAAACAGAACAGAACAGAAGCATGAGCTGCCACTGCAAGTCAGCCCTTTATTTTCTCATAGTCAAACCAAGCAGAGTCAAGAGGTACCGCTCAGTGTTGGATCACAACTTACTTCATATCATAAACAAACAGAGATATGGCCAAAACTCCAAAGTATTTACAAAGCTTTGCTCAGTGTCCCCTGAAAGTCACCCTTATGACAAATCTAAAAGGTACCTGATCAAGCTTAAACATTGCTATGCTAATTTCACCTTTACATTTTATATGAAAATAATTGTATTCTGTCCAAAGAGCACTTTATAGAAAATTACTGCAGAATCGCTGTAACTTCTTCCAAGAGTCCAGCACACACCTTCAACATGTTGCCATAGTAAGCAAACTAAAATTGGCAACAGTAGTTCATGCTACAAATCTTCTGCTCATGTTGGAAACTGAATTTTAAACACTAAAGTTCTTACTGTATCAGTAAAACATTTGTATATGTGCATTACATACAAGTAAGTGTGAAAAACTGACAATTTTCTGCAGAATGTACAGAGAAACTATTAGTTTTGTGAGTAAATTTATCATGTAGGCTGGTGCAACTTTTACAGATTTTGTTTTTGTGGCAATAATATGTTTCAAATGAGATTTCAGAAAGTTTTAAATAAAACCACTTACAATCACAAAAACTATGACAGACCTTGCAATAAACACAAAACACAGAATTTCACCAAGAACTACTGAGTATTTGTTCCACAACATTTATTTCAGCCAGGGCAGAAGCACTTGTGAGCCAGGAGCTCTTTCCCTAGCTGTGCCTTGTGTGACAGTAGCCCCTTCTGACAAAGGACAGCATGTTCTGAGAGCCAAGCAACCATTCTATTACCATTTTTCCCCTGTTGATTTCGGTGTGAAACACACAGTTAACACACTTTCTCCTGCTTCTCCACCCAGAGAGGGGGATCCAATGGAGTAATTTGTAAACAACTGTTTGTTACTAGCAGGGAAAGGAGGTTGGATCATCCTGCAGTGAATTCTCTTTTGGGAATTCCCGCTAGATAAGGCAGTCAAGCCAATCCTTTCCCTCCAGGCACTGCAGGGATCTTATAAAATCTGTCAGAAAGTCAGGCAGATACCCAGGGTGCACAATAGAAACAGAAGATGGGAGATGCAGATTTCTCTCTAGTGGCATGTTTTCCTATAGGTACCAATTGTGGCAGCTGCAGGAGCAAGGAGAAAGGGATCCCATCCCTGGCAGCCTGGTGCAAGGGGCATAGTAGGAGAGCACATCTCATCAGATGTGTCTGGGGTACCACTGTGAAGCCAAATAACAGAGATTCCATCTGTACAATGTATCAGTTGAAATACTGGAATTAAGGCAATATAAAAAAGTGTCTTCCTGGGAATAAAATTACCCCTCTTTTGTCAATACATGTCTTTGAAATTGTTAAGTATTACTTTAAATTACATACGCCTATGGTCATGTTTTGCAATATTTATATCCTTTTTCTATCTTCAGGCTGAAGAAACTGCTCATTTCTTGCAGGTTGGTTTTCTTGGGGTTTTTTCTGCTTGGTATTTGGTTTTCTCTCTTTCAGGCATAACTAAATTCCCTGGGACAGGTGTTTCTTGTTTCCTTGCTTTCCAGCAAGTTACAGGAACACATCACCTGCTGCCAAATCCCTTCTGCCAACTGGAATTGGCTGGCATGGGAAAGAATTAAGCAGAATGAAAGAATAGGACCATGACACCATTGAAAAGGGGAAGGACAGGAATAATGACATAATTACAGAACAATTAGGTTTGAAAAGGCATCTGAGACCTTTGACTGAACACCATCATGCCTACTACACCATGGCACTGAGTGCCACCTCCAGTCCTTCCTTAAGCAGCCCCAGGGACAATGACTCCACCACCTCCCTGGGCAGCACATTTCAGTGCCTGATCACCCTTTAAGTGAAGAAATTCTTCCTAATGTCCAACCTAAACTGCTCCTGAGGCAGCTTGAGGCTGTCTTCTCATCCTGTTGCTTGTTGCCTGGGAAAAGAGCTCAACCCCCACCGGGCTACAACCTCTCATCAGGGAGTTACAGAGAGTGATAAGGTCACCTCCAAGCTTCCTTTTCTCCAGGCTAAACACCCCAAACTCCCTCAGCTGCTCCTCCTAAGACTGCTCCAGGCCTTACATCAGCTCAGTTTTCTTTCTTTGGACTCTCACCAGCACCTTCACATCCTTCTTGAATTGTGGGGACTTGAACTGGATGCAGCACTCAAGGCGTGGCCTCACCAGTGCTGAGTACATGGGGAGGGGCACTGTCCTGGTCCTGCTGGCCACACTATTGCTGATACAGGCCATAATGCCATTGGCCTTCTTGGCCACCTGGACACACACTGGATGATGTTCAGTAGCTGTTGAGCAGTACCCCCAGGTCCTTTTCCTCTGAGCAGCTTTCCAGACACTCTACCCACAGCAGGAAGTGCTGCACGGGATTATATGGACAAAGTGTAGGACCCAACAACTCTCCTTATTGACCCTCATAGCACCGGCTCTGAGCCATTGATTCAACCTGTCCAGATCCCTCTGCAGAGATTTCCTACCCCACAGCAGACTGACTCTCACACCCAGCTTGGTGCCATCCACAAATTTACTGGATCCCCTCATCCAGATCATCAATGAAGATATTAAACAGGACTGGGGCCAACACACATCCCTGGGGGACACCATTGGTGACTGGACGCCAATTGGATGTAGCACCATTCACCACCACTCTCTGGGGCCAGCCATCCAGCCAGTTTTCAAGGTAGTGAAGAGTTCACCTCTCCAAGCCATGGGCTGCCAGCTTTTTCAGGAGTATGCTAAGGGACACAGAGTCAAATGTTTTCTTGAAGTCCAGGTAGACTATATCCACAACCTTCCTCTTATCTACTAGGCAGATCCCCTGGTCATAAAATGACAATCATGCTGTTCAGGCAGGACCTGGCTTTCCTAAACCATCCTGGCTGGGACTGATCCCCTGGTTGTCTTGTATGTGTCATGTGATTGCGCTCAAGATGATCTGCTTCATAACCTTGCTGGGCACCGAGGTTAGGCTGACAGGCCTGCAGTTCTCTAGATCCACCTTCTGGCCCTTCTTGTGGGTGGGTGTCACATTGGCCAGCTTCCAGCCATGTGGGATCTTTCCCTGGTTAGCCAGGACTGATGATAAATGATGAAGGGGGGATTATGAGCTCTTCGGCCAGCTCCCTCATCACCCTAGGACAACTTCAATCCAGTCCCATAGACTTGTAAGCATCTAAGAGCACAGCAGGTCACTAACTGCTTCCTCCTGGATTACAGGGGGTCCATTCTGCTCCCTGTCCCTTTCTACCAGCTCAGGAGGCCCGTTGACCTGGGATAACTGATCTTACTGTTGAAGACTGAGGCAAAGGTGTTAGAGAAAAAAGGAAAATGATCTGACCAAACAACGCTGGACCACTTAGGAGGAGAAGGAGGGGGGGGAAATCTCTTAAGTGAGGCTAAACAAGGAGGAAAGAAACTGAACTGTAACGAAGCATCAATAGCATTTCTAGAGCCCAACATCAGTCACAGCAGCAGCCTGGCCTGGATCCGGCTTCTCTGGTCCTGACACACACAGCCGCTCTTCCAACTTTCATTACAGCTTTCTGACAGGAAAAAGAGCCCCGCATGGAGCAGAACGGATGCGGGGTACCGCGATTAGCAGTGCCCCAGCTAAGCCGCAGCGCTCCCGAGCCGGCCGGGCGGCAGCAGCCGGGCAGCGGGCGAGGCAGCCGCGGGCAGGCACGGCCGAGCTGCCCGGGGTCTCCCTCGGATCTCTGCCGGCAGCCGCGCCCTGGGCTAACACGGACAGCGCCGGGCGCCCCGCCGCACACTGGGCTGGTCCCGGCTGGTGGCAGCGACCTCCCCCACGCCGCGGGTGCTGCCAGGACACAGCGGCGGGTCCCCGGGCGCGCCCAGACACGCGGATGGGCCAGAAAGGCCCGAGGAGGTCGGAACCACCGCGCCGCTCTCTGCTCTCCCCCCGCCCGCGGCCCCGCTTCACCTCAGCCCGGCGGGGAGCTGGGGCCGCGCCGGGGAGGCTGCTCCCTCCCCCGCCGCCGTGTGTGACCTCATGCAGGAGGAAGCGCCGATCCGCCCCCGCCGCTCCCACACGGATGCCGGGGAGGGAAGGGCAGGGCACGGCAGGGGTGGTGCGGCACGGGAATCCCCGGGGCACGTGCGGGGGCGACCCACGATAGGAGGTATCGCGGGCGGGAGATCCTGCTGAGGCGGCGGCTGGAGGGGCTGAGTCGTGGTGCGGGACTGGAGCTGCTGTGGTGGGCTGTAGGAGAGCCGCCCGCTTGGAGGGCCCTCCGTGGGGCAAGCCAGCGAGGAAAGCGGCGGGAGGGGAGGGAGGAGGGAGAAGCCGCCGGGAACCTGTTGGCAGCGCCGGTCCGGCGCCGTGCAGCCCCTTGTGCCTGCGTGCCCGACTGGGTGCGGGCGCCGGCCTCGGCGGCTGCATGTACCAGGTGGCAGCGGTGAGGGAGGAGGAGAAAGCCGGGGGGATCCCGGCGCCACGCGGGGTGGGCGGCGCGGCGACAGAGAAGCGGAGCGGCTCTGCGGGAAGAGCCGGCCGCCGCCCCCGTAACCGGCTCCCCGCAGGGTCGCAGCTTCGCTTCCCTTCCCCCGCGGCGGGAGGCGTCGGGTGTGGGCGGCGCGTGCGGGGCGGCCGGCGGGGTGCGCTGAGGTGAGGGTGGCGCGCGCCCAACAGCCGGGGGCGGGGCCGCGCCTGAGCCCCGCCCACAGCCCTGCGTGAGGGCCGGGCCGGGAGTGCGCGGGTAGGGGTGTGTGGGGGTACAGCTGCGTGTGTCTGTTGTGTATATCTCCGTTCTCCGAGCAGGTAATGACCCTTGCATGTACGTGTGTGCGAGAGACACCCTTTGAGTGTTTTCTGGAACGCTTTTTGTTGCTAATACCTTTCGAAGAAAATGTGAATCAGCCCCAATGCGGTTCTTTCTCATGTGCCAAAATAAGCATAATGCTGAGGGCTGTGTGTGTCCAAAGCGAAAATAGAAAGAGGGTGGGATGGTGGAGGAAGTTTTCTTTTACTTTTTTGGGGGGGTGTGGAAATTTTTCTTAAGTTCTCAGACATAGCTCTTGCCGTGTGGAATAACTTTAATGTACTTAAGATCTAGAGTAGTTCTTTTGTCTCAAGTAATTATATAATTTTCATCTGATGACCAAGTTTCCTCACTAATAGCTTTGTAAAAATACTACATAAATAAGAAGGAAGGCAGGAAATACAGATACATCAAGTGCATTTATCTTGAACAGGTCGCCCTGTTTGTTTTTTGCAGTGCTTTCTTACAAGCAGCTGAAAAATAAGCTTAGCCTCAGGTTTAAAGTTTGGCTTTTTTTCTCTAACCAAAACAGGAGTAAGAAATGGAGATGATGACTGAAAAACAGAGAGATACGAGGTATTTCTGGAACAATACACCTGAAAAAAGTGATTATGAGGCTGTAGAAGCCCTTATTTCTATGAGTTGCAACTGGAAATCAGATTTCAAGAGACATGCAGAAATGAGACCTATAACTCCTGCGTCTGACATGTCGGAAGAGAGTGATGAGGCTTTGCTTCCTGGAGCGGCGGACTTCAGTGCAATACCAGCATTTGTAAGTTTTCCAATTTGTGCGTGTGCTTGTTTGTAACAATCAGTGTGGTGATGTCCTGTTAACGTCCCCCCCCCTTACTGTGTCTCTCTCCTGCACAGTGCCTGACCCCTCCCTACAGCCCTTCCGACTTTGAGATGTCGCAGGTGATCCACCCGCTGGGCAAGGCGCTGTCCGAGGCTGCCAAGCCTCCTCTGGCCACAGCTGGCAGAGAGGCGGAGCGGTCCCCAGCAGCCCGGCCTCTGACAGCTCGAGCGACGAGTGTTATCCGCCACACGGCTGATGCCCAGCTCTGTGATCGCAAAACCTGCCCCGTGAGAGCAGCCAGCGTGCTCAAATACCAGGACAGTGCTGCGAGGGAGGCAGACAGCAGACAGAGCGCCAAAGAGGAGCGCTCGGTGTGCTCTGCCGCGGCACCGAGTGGAGCCGGTGCTGGCACCGGTGAGCAGTCGGTGGCAGAAGGAAGAACTGCAGAACCAGCTGGTGGTGCCGTGCCCTTGGCAAAGCCCTCGGTGAGCAAGGAGGAGTCTGTCCCTGACCCAGCGGAGCAGCCAGCGCTGGCAGCGCCACTGTCCCCTGCCCAGGGCAGCGGAGCCCCCCCCGTGCCAGTGATTTGCCAGATGGTGCCACTGCCCACAAACAACAACGTTGTGACAGCCGTGGTGCCCAACCCCCCGCCAAGCCAGCAGCCGGCTCTCTGTCAGCCCATGGTCTTCATGGGCACCCAGGTTCCCAAAGGTGCTGTCATGTTTGTGGTGCCCCAGCCAGTTGTGCAGGGCACAAAGGCTCCCATTGTTAGTCCAAATGGCACGAGACTCTCTCCCATTGCCCCTGCTCCTGGCTTTGTACCTTCTACAGCAAAAACCACTCCTCAGGCTGATTCTTCAAGAATAAGAAGTCACATTTGCGGCTACCCAGGATGTGGGAAAACGTACTTCAAGAGCTCCCATTTGAAGGCTCATGTCAGAACACACACAGGTTGGTTACTGCTGCTGCATGTTAAAATGTAATAGAGAAAATTGTGGTTGTATATACAGCTTGTTATAGTTGTAGCCATTACCAGATCTGTTCATGGAACAAATTGTGGGCCAGCAGTGAAATACTTTTTTTTGCCAGCATGCATTACAGAGCTGCCTAATCTCTGACAGGAAGTCTACCTGAGGGGAAGTTGACTCAGCAGTTTGTTTGTGCTGGGCTTGCTTCGTGTCAGAAGGTGTTCAGTAATGCATCTGTGGAAGCAAGGCCTTGCCCAACTTGGAGCATGCTTTCCAGGGTTAGAGATGCCTTATTGGGCTGCTCCTCTGGAATGCCTTTGCCAGGAATGGGAGGTTGTTTTATGAGAGGATATGAGAATCCACTCCAAACTACTCCTGCCTTGGTTATTCTGGAGTAACTTCTCCTGACTTAGCCCTTAACTGCAATAGCAGAAAGAGTTCCGTGTATTTTCACACAGCCTCACAGTGCACTACTAGAATTCAGTTACATAAAACATCATTGCAGGCTGCACTTCAGAGGGGAGTTCTGGGCATGCTGAGTCATCATTATCTGCAGTTCACATGGAGCTGAGTGTTAAAATCAGCTGTCTTGAGATGTGAAAAGCATTTCAAACTACTGGGTTCCAGGGAATTTTTAACCTTTAACCCTTACCCATACTACTTAGCCTTGGAGATAGTGATCTTGCATGTTTAAATATTAGTATATGAACAATTTTCCATATTTTGTGCGTATAGTGCTCATGTAGATTTTTGGCTGAGCTGCCACAACAATAGAAACTTTCCTGCCAATTAAGTCAAGTCCTGCCAGTTGAGGCAGCGGTGTTTATTGCTCAGTACTCACTGGGTTTTCCCCTTTGCAATTCCTTCCCTTGCAGGAGAGAAGCCGTTCAGCTGCAGCTGGAAGGGCTGCGAGAGGAGGTTTGCCCGCTCTGATGAACTGTCTCGCCACCGCAGGACGCACACTGGGGAGAAGAAGTTTGCCTGCCCCATGTGCGAGCGGCGGTTCATGCGCAGCGACCACCTCACCAAGCACGCGCGTCGCCACTTGTCGGCCAAGAAATTACCCAACTGGCAGATGGAGGTGAGCAAGCTCAGCGATGTGGCTGTGCCACCAGCGTCTGCGGCCGCCCAGTGAAGGGACTTGCTCCGAAGACGGTGGAATTAACTGTTGTTGCTGGGATGGGCCGGCTGGAAAAAGGCTTTTCCTCCCGGTCTGTGGTTGTCCCGCGCTGGCTGCTGATAGCAGTACAGAGAGGCAAAGGCAGCCTGCACTCAGTCACAAAAGATGCTGCTGGGAGAACCAGTGGCTGACTGGAATAGCGGGTGTCTTCTGCACTGGTGAGGAGAGAAAGAAAGGGAAGGCTCTAGAGCAGAGCAGCCACATTGTGCCAGTTTTGAATTTTGCAAATCATTTGTGTATGCTCTAGATCCAGTCCCATGCAAGTGTTCCTGAGGGTTTGCTGCTCGTGCCTGAGACCAGCTCCAGTTTTAGCTGTCAGTTGTCCATCTTCAGTAGGCACAGACAAGGACAGCAGCAATGTACAGGCACAGGCTTGAAAGCCCGGAGCCCACCTGCGAGAGATAATCTATATCAGTCCTGCTACTTCTGCCACCTTTGCTTGGTAGGAACCTTTTCCTTCTAACCGTTCTCCAGCTCCATCATAATTGATGATTTGGTGCCAGACTCCTGGAGCTTTTAGGCATCTCCTCCTGCATGGGGTGGTTAACACACCCAGCTTTGCACTGCTGTGTCCAGAGGGGTTTGGGATGGGCATGCAGGGGCACTGCATGGGCAGTTGAAGGGCAGGAACGTTTCCAAACCCTTATTAGCTTTGTAATGTTTTCCCAGCTGCTTTGGCAAGCTTTGTGATTGTTACAGCTGGTTATACCTGAGCATCGCATGGTGCTTCTGCTTTTGTGTTGCTTATGGTTTCCTCTCCACCTTCTCACTGTGCTTGTCATGAGCGGGTAACGGGGCACCTTGAAGACAAACTTGGTAACTGTAAACTACTCTGGTTGATTAAAGAAGAAAACCAAGAATCTTAGGCCTCTTGATTGTGTTATTCTTCAAAAGGCAGTTTATGCTAAAATTGAAATGGATATACTGTGTATTGTATTAAATTAGAAAGCTGTAATTCAAAGAGGAAAACAAGGCAGCAAAGACACAGGCCTAGAATTTAAACCAGCTTTTGTGACAATGCATCAATTTTCACTATTTGTATTTTATCATATTATGTTGAGGACACATATCAGAAAGTGAATGGTTTGAAAATAGTGTATTAGATCTGCTTTTTGTGACTACTTTAAAGATTTGCACATTTCTTACGTTGTACTTTATACTTTGTTTACAATAAACCAATTTTCTTTAATATCAACCTCTTTTTAAAATTTTTTTAATTCCTAGCAGAGCTTATCCCTTTGCAAGGAAAACAACCTCAAAATAAAATTGTCCTGACCAATGGAACACTATATCTTAATTTTTTAATGTTTTTAAGCATATAAAGCCCACAGGAGTGGAATTTCAAGTCTGCACTTACTACTCTGCATCTCTGTTTTGTTTAGGTTTTGTGTTTTTTGTCCCAGCTCTTCATCCCCCTGCTTTTCTTCAGCACCCAAAGCTCATCATGCCCGTGTGGGCTGTTATGACTCTGATGAAAAGTATTTCCTTTTTGTTGGTGTTTGCCCAGCCTTCCCCAGGGAGGAGCCCGGTGGTGTTCTGAGGGCCTGGCTGTCGGGTGTGGCTGCTGGCTGCTCCCCCGGTGTGGGATCCCTGGGGATCCCCAGGGCCAGCGGGCACCTGGTGCTGCTCTGAGATGGGCTCCAGGCTCAGGGTGTGCCTGCCCTGTTAAAGCTGACCCTGCAGGGTCCCCTGCTGGGAGGGGAGCAGGGAATTGGGGTTCTCCCGTCTCCAGGCAGAGGCTGGGCAGCCTGGCTTGTGTCTGCTGCCCCTGCCAATGCCCCTGGCCATTGGCACTGCTTCTGTGGGCTCTTCTGCCTCCTGCTCCGACTCCCCTGCCTACAGGGGATCCCCAGATTTCACAATCGCACGGATGCTGACTCACTGCCCTTCCCAGCTCTGGGGCTGGGGCAGAGGCACTCCTTACCTTATCCTGTGTGACACAGGGCCCTGCATGGGGAGCACCTGAGTCATTGCCCTTCTTGTTCCAGGTGGGATATGCCATCATAGCCCAGTGCAAAAGAGATGCTTCTTCCCCAGCAATGTGAGATGTGAGTCCCTTTCCAACAGCTTGCTCCAAGGTATTTCTCACTTCTTGGCCATGAGAAAATACTGTATCAGCTCTGGGTCTGAAACCTTTCCACATCTGCAAGTAGCCACTGGGCTAGGAACCAGGTCCCAGCTCTGCCAGCTCTGCCAGGCACCCTGATCCTTGAATGCCATTTTGTGCTGCAGCCCTACAGAAGGACATAGAGAAGGTGCCACCTCCCCATGGGTATCCTGCCTGTGCAATGGCCCTGTCCCTCAGCAGTGCATGTGGTGGGCTTTGCAGCCCCTCTGTCACAGCATGGAGCTGGACTTAAATCTGACTTTCCAGGGGAGCACTCTCATGCTGCTGTGCAACAACAGAGGAAGAAAGTGGGTTTCCATGACGTGGCCATCTCTGCTGCCTGTGTTTTCTGAAGTAAAAGCAGCTGCTGGTGCTTTTTGAGTAGCAATCCACTCTGGGGGTGTGCATGGGCTGTGCCCTGGGATCCCCCCTTGGCTGCACTGCTGGGAGGCTGCTAAGGGAATCTTGTTTCTGGCATGCTGTGAGCTAAATAAAACGCAGCTTCTCCCTCTAAATACGAACTTAACAGCAAGAAGTGCACTTCTGGCTGGTTCTAGCTGAAGACAGTGTCACAATTGTGAATTTACCTCATGCCATTTTTAAAGCTTAACTGTGAAAGCCAGCTGGAAATTACATCAGCTATTTTGGGATTTGATCCAAGGGTAATCTGAAAAATATAGTTGAAAGGGCATTATTAGACACCTTTTCAATGCTAACTTTATTGTGCAATCAAATTTGGCTTCATAGTAGGAAGCTTGATTTTTATGATTTTTCTACAGACTGCTGTAAATAATTAGAACCTCCTTATTCCTGTATGTAAAACAAAGGCACACCTTGTATTTTTTCCTCCTGTTTGGGTTCAGTGATGAAGCCAAACAGAAATGCAAACCAAGACACTCTCAGCAGCCCCCACAACTGGTACTTGGATGCCAACACTGGCTGGCACTGGCTGTGGCAGGGCTTGCTGGGGTGGCCACCGCTGTCATTTGCTCTGGGGAGTCACCTGGCTCTGGGGAGTTAATCCAAAGGGATCCAAGAGATAGCACACATTCTTGGTAGAAGATTTTGGAAGTATCTATAAACTCTCCAGCTTGCTGCTTGTCACTGCACTGGGAAGTGATGCACACACATACAAGTTGGTGCTGCAGTGCTGACATCGATTACAGGAGCTGGAGGGAGACACATTCCGTGTCTCAGCCTGCAGCAGGGAAGAGAGCAGTGGGGGCATCACAACAAGTTGTCCTGGGAAAGGAGGGAGCTAGCCCTGTGTCCAAAGCAAAGCAATACTAACCCATGCTTGTGTGCCTCCCTTGGCACTGGGGGAGAGCAGGAGAGGGAGGCTGGGGGTGCCTGCCTGCCCTGGGTGTAGCACAGGCAGCTCATTCTGGCCACAGCAGGGGGCTTGAGGTCTGGTTATCCCACCCAAATGGATCAGCAATGGGCAACTGCAGTGCCAGGGCACCCTGCATATGTCCTCTGAGTGTTCAGGGATTTTAACCTCCAGAGAGGATGGAGAGAAGGCTGGAAAAAGCAAGCATTTTTCCTTGTGGTTTGGAAAAGAATGATTTCCATTACAGCAGGAGTATTTGTGGGAGGCTTAGATGCTCTATGAGTGAACTAATATGTATTTTAAAAGAAGAAAGGTCCTGAGTTGAGTCAGCTTGTCTGAACCCCCAGATGCAGCTGAGACAAGAACCAGGGCAGCCTTTCTACTCATCCTGCCTGGTGAGTGCAGCTTTCTGAGGTTTTTCTCCTGAGCTTTACATTCAGCAGTGCTATTTCAAGACACCCTTAACCAACCAGCTCTGTCATTCTGGCACAGGGTGTCTTCAGCCTCTGTGCCAGGGTGGGTGCCACAGAGCAGATGTGGCCTGTGCCCAAAGAGCTGAGAGGAAGGACTTCATGGTCAGCTGGCCTGAGACTTGCACGCCACAGGCAGCGACATCAGGTATTCCATTGGCTGTTCCCCACTTCTACTGTAAATGGGTGATTCATTTGTCTGCTTTGGCAACAAACTTGGATAGCCAAGGAAACAATCTCTCAGAAAAGCTGGAGCACAAAATCAGGTCAAGAGAAATGATGAATGAATCTGTGCATTATGGGCTCAAGCTTCTAGTTCTGTATCACGTACTTTCTGCAGGAAACTTTGCTTCTCCTGGAACATGTGGTCAGGAAATGTAATATTCAGCTAGA
This sequence comes from Muscicapa striata striata, assembly GCA_030060385.1. Taxonomy (NCBI): domain Eukaryota; kingdom Metazoa; phylum Chordata; class Aves; order Passeriformes; family Muscicapidae; genus Muscicapa; species Muscicapa striata. The sequence continues at coordinate 5,331,076 of JAREIS010000090.1, forward strand.
ACAATTGGGTTTGGGTCTTACAATGTAATTTAACATGTCACACAGAGCTTTCATGTGTAGGAATATGGGGTTCTGGAATGCTTTCTGTTGTGCACAAAAGAAAATGTGATACTTTGGAAGTAAGAGAACAAGAGCAAAACATCTTTAGCTATCTTGTTATATTTGTGAGAAGACAGAAGATAAACTTGCTAACTCACTTCCTGTGCTGTGATATAAATCAGGTAATCAGCATATAAAATGCATTAAATAATTCAAAGCTTTTTTAGGATAACACAGTTTTGATGAAACTACATCCTTGATTGTGTAGTCTGCTCTGAAAGTCAAAGTAGTTGTCTCAGGAAAAAAAAATTCTGCTGTCACCATGGCTTCATTTCAACTACTTGGAAGGTTTTGGTAGATGTCAAGGTACTTTCAGGGCAACAGCTTCCCAAAAAAATGGACACAGCCATTCTGGGGACTGCCCATGCACTAACAGCTGTGGAGAGGCACAAGCACACCCTGCCTCAGCTAAATATTCCCCAGAGCCTCAGCAAAACTAAAGTGGCTTTGAATAGCTTGGACATAGAGAGAGGGCATATAGAGCATCCTCTCTGCCCAGCTTATCTCCTGACTGCTTCCAACACATGCAAGAGGATCTGAAATATGGCAAGTCTACCTTAAAAAAAAAACCAAACAAACCAAACAACAAAAACAAAACCCTTTGCAAACTTCTCTTTATTGCCACCTGGGCTGAATTCCATACAGTTGTCTTTATTTAATGGTGAAGGCAGGGATCTTCTCAGGGATAGCCAGGGAACTGGCATGGAATATTTATGGTGAGCAACAACCTCAAGCAGTTTAAACCCTTCTGCTTGGGAAACAGAGCCTTTAATGTTTAATTGCCTGGCAGTCATCTCACCTCCCCCAAATGAAAAGAGAGAATCTCACATGCAACCTGACCGGAATTTAAAAAAATGCAGGATACAGAGAGCACCTTAATGGTCTAAGATGCAGGGTTATCAAAATGTTAATGAAACTCCCATCCAGCAAACAATAAAGCAAGTCCCCTGACCACCCATCAGCCATGATGTAACATTGCCAGTCGCTGCACACCAGAGGAGCAGCTACTAAATAAAAAGGCATTTAGGACCCACAGCATAACAGGAGGACAGAGCAGCCATCTCCAAGGTAGCTATGCAATCAGCTCAATGAATACAGAGCTCTTAATCAGCTGTAATCGGTATTCCTCAAGTAATCCTGACTGAGGCAGTAGGGACTGCAAATGCAGAAGTGAGGGCTAGGAAAACCAAAGGGATTCCCCTGTTTGCAGCTGAGTGTGTTGTGCTGCTGCTGGCATCCGGTTGCTATGCAGGTTTAGGGAGTAGCTGCCTCTAATGCTCTTGGTTGAGATAAGTGGTTTTATTTCCTTTTCTTATCCCCACCATTACCTGCCCTCACAGTGCCATGCAGGTGCTCTGAGATGTCAGGCTTCCTGGAGGTGAAAGCACCTGTTCCTACCTGCAAGTGGCTGCATGCTGGAAGGATGAGGGGAACAGAGGCTTCCCCCACCCTTGGGCTGTGGGGCACCTTACCAGGAACACCCACCACGGGGAATTAGGTTTCCCACCGGTACCACATCCTTTCCACTTGGAGGTGACACTCACCCTGTCACCCACCTTCTGGTACCACTCTGCTCCTGGCTTTTCACCAGCTTCTGCAGCCCAGAGCAGAGCTTGGGAATGGGAAACCAGAACAGCTCTGTAGCATGGCAGCCTTCCCTGGGGGCACTGCAGCAGCTTGAACCTCGTACTGATGCTGTGGCTGCATCCCTCTCTGCCCTGACTCGTGGGCTCACCTTCCCTTCCAGCACTGGCCCACCAAACCTCTGCCCAGCTTGGCAGCAGTCCAAAACAGGGGGCTCTTCTCCTGAAGCTTGGGAGATGTTAGTGCTTTGGGGCCTCACCTCCTCACCTGCTGCAGCTGAGGTGACCCAGGGGCTTCCCCCGCTGCCAGCAAAGCTGGTGGTTGCTCAGCAGGGTGGTGTGGTCACCTCCAGGTCCTTTTGCTGGGAAACCATGCTGGCAAAGGAGTCATGCAATTTTTGGAAATAAAGGGAAAACTGGGGCATCCCTGTGAAATTCTAAATGCAGTACATGAGTCAAAAATGCCAGTCATAGAACTAAGGAAGAGAAAGAAATAGTTACCGTCTGGAAGTGCCCAGAGGGAAGCAGGGCAGGCAGAAAGGAGGAGCACTTGGAGGCTGGCTGGCCTAGATAGCTTTGCCCTGCCTCACACTGATTCATACTAACATGAACCTCCCAGCCGTGGGACAGCAGGAATTATTTCAGGTCTTCCCATATGAAGTGGTCAGTTGTTAATCTGCAGCTGGGGGGGTCTTTTTATTTATTTTTTATTTTTTTTCCATTTAAGCAAGGGACTTTTCAGTGCCCTATTTAAGTGAAGCAACAAGTATGATGAGTCGATGATGAGTCACCCGGCCAGGAAAAAAGCTGTAGGAAGGCTGGACTATTTATAAAATGTAAAAGAAAGAAAGGAAATATATTCTAGATGCAGTTAGATCTGGACGGTGACTCCGACTTCTCTTGCTGGATAACATATTCCCAGGCGCCAGACGGCAAACCGGGAGGGAGGGGCAGCGCTGGCGGGGCGTGCACGGGTTTCGCGGATGATTCAGTGGCGCTGCAGGAAGCGAGGCGCTCCGCAGGGCTGCCGCCTGCCTCGGGGGAACCCGCAGCCTCCTCCCAGAGCACGGCCGGGCTGGCCCGCATCCATCGGAGGGGAGGTCGGGCGCGGCACAAGCCGGGGCTGCTGCAGCGCTACGTGCGCCGAGGAGGCTTCTCCTTCTCCTTCTCCTTCTCCTTCTCCTTCTCCTTCTCCTTCTCCTTCTCCTTCTCCTTCTCCTTCTCCTTCTCCTTCTCCTTCTCCTTCTCCTCCTTCTTCTCCTTCTCCTTCTCCTTCTCCTTCCCCTTCCCCTTCTCCTTCTCCTTCTCCTTCTCCTTCTCCTTCCCTTCCCTTCCCCTTCTCCTTCTCCTTCTCCTTCTCCTTCTCCTTCTCCTTCTCCTTCTCCTTCTCCTTCTCCTTCTCCTTCTCCTTCTCCTTCTCCTTCTCCTTCTCCTTCTCCTTCTCCTTCCCCTTCTCCTCCTTCCCCTTCTTCTTCTCCTTCTCCTTCTCCTTCTCCTTCTCCTTCTCCTTCTCCTTCTTCTTCTTCTTCGTCTTCTTCTTCTTCGTCTTCTTCTTCATCTTCGTCTTCTTCTTCCTCATCCTCCTCCTCATCTTCCTCCTCCTCCTCATCCTCCTCATCTTCCTCCTCCTCCTTGTCCTCCTCCTCCTCTTCCTCTCTGTAGTTCAGCTGAGTTACAGCTCAGCTCATCACCCACACCACCGTACTACAGGGAGGGATGTGGAGGTGCCACAGGAAGAAAAACCTAAGGAAAGAGTTCTTTGGCAATAATTGTGCAGTGTTGGCATGGCTGGCAAGGGCATTACTGCGTGTGCAAAGCGGGCTAGGTGATCCCACAGACGGGAGATTCCAGGAGATTCCAGTGCCTGACCGGGAGCTGGCACAGCGGAAAGCGACGAGAGCTTCACCCTCCACTAAGCACTGCCCGAGCTGTCGCCAAGGTCACATGAAAGCATCGTGTCATGTCCTCACACAGCAGGTATTTGTGTGCAATACACACATTCCCCAGCGTTTTGACACTTAAATTCTGGATAACTGTAGCTGCTCTGGAATACAGGGCAGGGTCAGAAGGAAGGACCCATTGCGGGGGGCAAAAGCATCTGGGGGCTTGGAAGCCCCACTCACAGAACAAGATCAGCACCTGTGGGAGGGGGCTGGACTGCACCAATCCCTCATGCTGTGGGTGCACAGGGGTCCCCAGCACGGGTCACTCACCTGACACAGCTTTGTCCTCACATCCCTGCGCTGTGCTCACATCACCCCTGCTTCTGGCACTGTGTCAAAATCCAAAAGCCTGTCACAAAGCCATGTCATGGCACGGTCAAACAGGGACTTAAACAGGACAGGGGGACAGGAAGGTGATGAGCTCTCTTTATCGCTTTAGACATGGATTATGTGCTGGTGGCCTGATCCAGTACTCACAGCTCTGATCCAAGACGTGGCTTGGTGCCGACGCTCAGTGTGTCCCAGTTCGTGGGACACCTGCACACCTGATGAGATTAATATCTTTGGGAGTTTATTTAGGCCCTGCTTTCATAAAGCACTGGATCTGGGGAAGGAGGACAGATCTTGAGTGTTTAGGTGACAATGTCTCTGACTGAGTGTACACAAGGTGAAAACATGGTCAGCACTATTTGCACACCACTTCAGGCTTTGAATGGGCAGCCGTCCCATGGGTGAGTAGTGTGAGCTGCTCATCTAGTGCACCTTTAAAGAAACCACCCAAATCAGCAGGTTTCTAAGGGGAAACCAAAGTGGTGCTTACTGGGGAAAGTTAGTTTTGTTTGCTACAGTTAAGAAAGTTGCCTTCATTAGGCATTGCCTTTAAGAAACAAAAAAAGGAACCCAATTTGATGTACTTACAGTATTTTTGGTGTTAGTAGGTAGCAAGAAAAAACAAAGAAATGTGTTCCTGTGAGGCTATTTCAGTGGCTTTTATCACCACCATCAATAGAAGCATTGCTACAAAGGATTAACAGATTTAATTTTTCAGTGCTGCTGCTGGGGAGGACGAGAATTCCTCAGCAATATGAAATATGACAGTGCTGTGTTGGGTTCATCATATCATATCCAAAAAATACAGACTCTGCCTCCTGAGAGAATTTCAGCCTGTGTTGAAGGCCGTTTCAACATTAAAGCAAATTTTAATTGACCTGAAATATGTTTTTTTCTCAAATCTCTTAAACAAAACTAATTTTTTATTACTTACTCCCCCAGTAAAGAACTGATCTGTTTTATTTCTGCATGTTGCTAATGTTGGCTGGTTCAAATAGGCTGTAAATAACCATTTCTTTTGCTTGCATGTTTGCAGCATGCAGTCTCTGTTGACTCGGAGAGCTGGGGAAGGCACTGCTTTACTCCACAGAGGCTCAGCAGGGCTGGCAGGGTCTGGCAGCCTCAAAGCAGGCTTTAGATGTCACAATATCTGCTGCTTCACTTCAGACCCAGGTGGGACAGCCTGCAGTGGTTGTGTCTGCAGGATGGAGACAGCTCTCAGTGCCAGTATTTGGATGGCTGTATCTGGTTCTGGTGTCTTCCTCCTGGGCTCTCACCTTCCTGTCTGGAGCTCTGAGCCTCTGGAAAACTGAAAACTTTGGATCTTGTCTTATTGGCTCCTACTCTGGATATGCTTGGCAGAGGTGACTGCTTGTGCTGTGTTGGAGGAAGGTCAGGAGGGCCAAGCATCACCTGGGCTCAAGGGCAAAGGGTGGTTTTAGTTTCGTTTCTTTTTTTCCTCTGCTGGGTGTTGATTGACTGGGGAAAGGGAGGTGCACTTTGCCCTCCCCTTTCTGAGCCTCTGCATTACTACAAATGTTATCTCAGAAGTGGGGCCTGGGGAGGAGGAGAAAACCAGGCAGGAAGAGCAGAGGTTTGGGGCCACCCCTGCAGCCACCTGCACCAGGAACCACAGCTGAGCCTTGCCACTGGTGACTGTAATTAATGCCCACGGAACAGGAACACTTTGCAACCCTGGGTACTGATTGCAGTGTAATTTCAGGGCTGGGTTTGACATCACAAGACTCTCTCTAAGTGTCACCAAAGTCAAATAAATCTTTGCTGTTAATTAACCCTTTTGCCTTTGGCCTATTTTTTTCCCTGGTACTTTTTGCTTGCATGCTGATGTTCTCCTTTCTGTTTTCCTTGCTGCTGCATACTTTTTTCTCTCTTTAATGTGTATTGAGCAAATTTAATTTCCTATCCTCTCCACAGATGATTTGCCACCATTGTAACTTGTCCCCAGCTTTGTGTGTGCTCAAGTGGAAGTGGGATGCTTTGATACGCTGGGTTGGATTTTAAAGTTTTGACAAACACTGATATTTCCCATGGCAACAAGCTCCAAATGATACTCAGCACAAACCTTGCTCTTGCAGAAACAAATGCAGTTCTGCAGTGACAACTGCTTTCTGTTTAATTGCAGATGAGATATGAAATGGGGCTCTGGGACTGGGGTGATGGGGGAGCCCCAAGGCTGTTGGATACAGCAAAATTAACCATACAAATTTACTGGATGTGACCTGAAATTGTGCAAGATGAAGAGTCTGTGGCTTTTGCTAGGATAATAGTTGGTGCAGAAGCCTCTTCTAGAAGGTCCCCTGCGGGAGCCCAGGGCATCCCCCTGACTCCTCTGGGCATGGAAAAACTCCCCTGGCAGGCCTCTCAGAGACCCCAGAATGAGACCCAGGTGTCTCAGGGGCTGAATTTAACCCCTTGGGAAAATCTGCCAACATTGCAGGAAGAATTACAGGTCACAAAAATAAGTAGAGTATAAATTAGACTGTTAAAATGTAGAATAAGCAGATTTTTGGATTGCTTATGATAAGGACCATGTGGTCAGCATGGAGGATTTGGGGCGTGGTGTGCCCCTTCCTCCTTCTTCTCTGTGCCATCCATGTTGGATGGTGTGCTGGCAGCCACAGATTGGATGGGGATAAAACTGGACAGTGTAATAAGGTTGTGCTGTATTGGAAGGTAATTGTAAATATTGAAGACGTAGATTAGAGTATAAAAGATATGGCTCTGCCTTCCCAGACACACTTTTGTCATGGTCGCTTTGTAGAGCGGACCTGTGTCAGCCTGGCTGGGACACACTATAGATAAAATAAAATAAAACACAACCTTGAAACAGCAGAAGATTGTCTCCTGCAGTCTCTCTTGGCAGCTTCAGAAAAACCCTGAATCCCAAACCACCTGCATGTCCTTCTGAGGATGTCTCACACCTAAAGAGACCCTCAGACAGTGACAGTCCCCCTTGCTCTGGCACCCTTCTGTGTCCCCAGACAGCAGGTACTGCTGCCCCCAAAGCACATCCCAGTGTGTTCCAGGTCTGGGCACTTGCTGCCTGACAGGTTAACATTAAACTGAACACTCATCTGACAAGGCATTTCCAAAGCAGCCCAGGATGTGCCACCATGGAGCCAGCTGGGCTCACCCAGCTGCTGCCCAGCTCTCTGGCCTTGGTTTGCCTCCTTGCTGGCCAGGCTTGGAAATTCAAGTGTCCCATGCTATTTCTTTGCATGATATTTCTAAGGACATCTAGGAAAACCCTCCTGATCCTGAGGCCACAAGAAGAAAATTAAATCTGTGGTGGAGTTCCTTTAAGCTCTGGCTTTTTGTACTCCCAGTGTAGCAGAGCCAGGACTGAACTACCTTGTGGTTCAGTGTTTCAGAGAGAGACATACAGCAGTATGTGTGTGTACCCTTTTTTTTTTTTTCCTAAGAATGTCCAAAATTGTTCATTCCTGCTGTTTTTTTCTGAGCCAGCACTTGCACAGCTGCTCATTGAGAGGTTCCTGAAAGGTACAGCTTTCCTACAGGACAGTGTAGGACACATCATGTGTCTTCTAAGGCCTCATGAACCTGCCTGAGCAGGGGGAGCAGGTCAAAGGGACTGGCAAGGCTTGAGCAGCAGGGGCAGCCTCCTGGGAGGAGGCAGAGTCAGGGGAAGGCTGTTGCAGAAGCAGCACTTTGGGGAGCACCTCTGCCATGAGCAGTGGGTGCTGGTGGCTGCACACAGCAGCCCCAGCCCCAGCTCCCACAGCTGTTCTGGCCACTGTGCAGCAGCAAATGGAGTCACAGGAGGAGGAGGAGGTCACAGGGAGCTGCTGGGGGTGCCAGGGGTCTGCTTGTGCTGCAGGAGGTTTGCTGCCCCCAGGAGAGGGATGGAGGAAGGCTGAACAGGGGGAGGCTGGGTGGGAGTTGCAATGGGTCCCTGAGAGGGCACAGGGGATGGGGCAGGGCAGGGTGTCTCCAGGCATGCTGATAGTTTGGAGCTGTGGCTCATGGGGTTGAAAAATATGCTACCCTAGGACTATGCAAAGTGTAAAAAATGTAGAAATTACCAGTTTAGTTGTAGCTTAGCTTCTCTCTCTAATTAGGGCTTTTTTTTTTTTTTTTTGAGCTTCCCACTGGAAAATTAAAAAAAAAAAAAAGCCCAAGTAATGTTTTCCTTTTGCTGTTTTCTTCCCATTCTCAAGTGCAGTGTGTTGGCATTCCCCACACATTCCTCTGGTTGAGTCAGACCCGGGGGACAGGGAGCAGCCAGGGCCAGGCTGCAGCGTGTCCAGCGTGGGAGCAGCAGGTCCAGCAGAGCCAAGGCCAGCACACAGGGCAGGGGGGCAGCTCAGTGCCACCCCAGCCCTGCTCCTGCCTGTCACACACTCTGCAATGACGTGCAGGGAGCAGTCCCTGCTCAGAGGCTGTTTTATTGTAGCTGTTCTTCTCTCTTCTCCTTCCAGAGTTTTGAAATCAAGGGCATGAACTCTTCCAGCAGGGATCTAAGACCCTTTGACAGGAACATTGCATGTCCTTGGCACAGGGAATGATGGGGAAGAAGGGCTGCATGTGCCTGTCACGGGGGAAATGGAGACCAGCAAAAGCAGAGGAAGCTTCTTGTGTGTTGCTGCTGAGCTGGGAAAGCTGTTGCCTGTGGCTCCTGTAACATCACCTGCAACCTCCTTTGAGGCAAGACCTGCAGGACCTGCAGAACCTGCAGCTGGGAATTTCATCTTGGCAATGTCTTCTACATTATTTTTTTCTTTTTTCCCATCCTGAGGTAATTTATTTCCCCTTCTTCCAAGTAGTCCTAAAATGAAGCCAAAAGGGCTGAGAATGGTTTTGTAACACACAACATCCATGCAAAGCAGGTGACAGTCTGTGCTGCCAAGGCTTTGCTCCCCATCCTTGCTGGAGCTGCCTCTGCCTGTGTGTTTGTCCCCACATCAGTGTGGTGAGACAGAACAGGGTTTGGCACGTCCTGCACAGAAAGGGCTCCCTGAGCTCAGACCTCCTCCTGCTGGAGACTGAGCCAGGATGAGGGAGCCACCCCTCCCCTTCTGCTTGCCATGTCACAGCCCGTTAGCCAAATTCAGGAGAAAAACAGAGAAAACCTGCTTCTGTTAATTTTTATTTTGGCAAACTGCAGTTCTCAACAGATTGGACTGATCTGATTAAATTCTAAGTGGTTCCTATGCTGATGGCAGTGCTTCAGGTAACTTGGTAGCAAGCCAAAAAAACACTGCTTTACTGAGGAATATGGGAGGTTTATTTTTCAGTCCCTGTAGCTGCTCTAAAAATTTATTCCCTTTTTAAATTTTTTTTTTTTTTTTTAACAAAAAAACCAACCAACCAAAACAAAGGAATGAAAACCCCACCCCCTTTTTCTGAATCTGGATATACTGATTTGGAAATGAAGCCATAAACTATGAAGTCCCCCATCCTAAGACCTTGGTGTCTGGGACATGGACACAGCACTTTGGAAGGAAGGTCACTATGTCTCATGAAATGGGTTTTTCATTAGTCAAAGCTGTCAAAAAGCCTCCAGCCTGATTCTTATCATTCTCCTTGTGTTTCCAAGGGCATTTAGGGGATCATAAATACAATAAGAGCCTTTAGGAAAGTTTGTAACAGAGGAAGTTTCTAAGCTATGGTTGACTCCCAGAGGTACGAAGAGCCCCTGGTATCTATATGGAAACCTGATTTTAGGAAGTTAGTTCTCTAGTAAAGTCTGTGCTAGTAAAAGATGGAAACACAGAACTTCACACAATGACACTGTTTTCCCTGCCATTGCACTGTTGGGCAAATTTAAGCCAGCACATAAGCAGCAGGAGGGTGTTCAGCAAGAGGTGCCACCTGTGTTGGTGTGGGTAGCTCCAGAGAAACCCCAAAGCCAAGGCTCCTGTCCCAGTGTCCAGCCCAGGGCACTGCACTGCTGTTTGCAGCTCCTGGTGCTGAGCCTGAGGATGGTGAGGCAGCAGCACAGGCTGCCCACAGACATGGCAGCTGCTCCACTGCTGGAAGTGTTCAGGGCCATGGGACAGGGCCCTGAGCAGCCTGATTAGGGTGGCATTACTGCCCATGGGGCTGGGACCAGAGCATCCTAAAGGTCCCTCTTCCCCAAACCATTCTATGATTTTTCAGCAGGAACTGGTGTTGCTGGCTCCAGGATCAGGCACTTGGGATCTGAGCTGACTGGGCAAGGTCAGTGCTGAGCAGCATGGGGAACAGTCACATCCTGCCCAGGGAGAGAGCCTGGGACATTCCTGTGTGCCTGCCTGGCCCCAGCCCAGGGACTGCATTGCCCAGGTAAATGCCAGAGCTGCTGGAGCAGCAGCAAGCAGGACAAGCTTGCTCTCTGCTGACACTGCTCACTGCATCCCTGGGAATGATCCAGCTTTGGATGGGGGAGTGAACCCAGCTCCTCAGCCACAGCACCCTCCTGAGCAGCTGGGGAAGATGCTCCTAAATGCAAACACAGCACAGATGCTCACCCAAGGCTGCAGCCAGGAGCACTTTGCCCATTCCCTGCTGTGGGCTTTCCTTGTCCAGCTTTGCCTTTCCTGCCATGGAGAAGAATTGATCTAGGCTTTCCCACTGTCACCTGTAGCCTTTGGGCTCCCTGAGAAATCCCTCTGGTCCTTTTGGGGCAGGAGGTGTCCCAGGACCAGATCTGCAGCCTCCCCTGTGTGTGATATTGAGGTGTTGCTGCAGAAAGAGCCCTGCCAGCACCTGCAGCAGAGCTTTGGAAAGAAAATGACTTTAGCTGGATGGGGTCAGTGCTCAGCAGAGCTGAAACAGCCAAATTTCAGCCCAAGACATCTTCAAATCCTGGGAGAGCTGAACTGGGAGCAGGGAGCCAGAAGCTGTGGTGCTTCTAAGCCAAAGTGCAGCTGGAGATGAAGCTGTGGTGACCCTGGTGCTCCTGACACGTGGATGCCCTCCCTGTGCTGAGTGACCACACTGCTGCTGCCTCCAGCCTGCTGCAAAGTCTGGCTCCCTGCAGTGAGGAATTGGAGCCAGGTGCAGCAGTGGCCCAGGAAAAACACCATTTTATTTTCCTTTTAGGCCTGTAAACTAAAGAGGAAATATTTTTGTGCTGCAGATGTTTTTGATTGCTTCTTTTCTCCAAATATACCTGCATCCAAGATCCAAACTGCAGCTTCTCTGTGCCAAGAGTAGTCCATGAACAGCACCTACTGCCCTTCTGTACCAGGAGTGAATGTCCTAAAATAAACAAGCTAAAAAAGAGGGGAAGAGAAAAAGGTTGATCAAAAGGAATGTCAGTTGATAAAGCAACAAATCCATTTGGTTATGTAACTTTTACAACCCCTTAGAACTGTGGCCAAAAATTGAGCAATTCCCTTACTTCTCTCTGGTGCCAAGTGACTTTCAATCTGCATGATCTATATTAGCTCATATGAAACTCTTTTGCTACTGCTTTGTTGATTTTAAAGCCCAGCTATCTTGGTGTTTTAAATTTGAATTGCTGTGGCACTTACTGGTGGAAAACAGAGAATTACTGTGGCTGGTGGAAAACACAAGCCTGTGTGGCTTGCTTTTGTTCTTTATTTTTCTTTATTTGGAAATTTTCAGTTTATTTCTTTGCCCAGTCAATGACATTGGTGGTGGTCACTTTTATTTCAGCTGAAATGTGTCTTAAAACCTGCTGGAGAGTCTGGCAGCCTGAGTCACTCTTCCTCTTGGGCCCTCTGAAAGCCACCTGCCCCAGCCTGGTGTCCCATCCCACCTGGAGGTGACAGCAGCCTTATGTGGTCAGCATGGATGGATTTGTGATGATGTGCCCTCTGTCCTCAGCACTTAATGGAGTTAAAATGTGAAGGTTGGTGTGGCCCAGTGCATCCCAGCAGGCTCTTCTGGCTGGCTGGGGCTCCTTTGTGTGGGGCTGGGCACATCTTGGCAAGCATTCATGTACCTTCCATGGACACCATGCAGGAGCAAAAGAGCAGGTGGGCTATGTGCAAAAGGATATATCAGCTTCCTTTAAAATGTTAATGCTGCCTCAGGCCTCTTGAGGGTGTTCAGTGATGTGCAATAAATTGCTTTTATGTGGCTGTGTGAGCAGTTGTGAATTTAACACTGTTTTCAAGGAGTGAGAAGTGTATCTATAATCACAGTCAAGGAGATGGAATAAAAACTGTTTCAGCAAGCAAACATAAAAATATCTGGCCTTTACCTTTGAGTCTTCTTGACAATGTTTGAATCCAGTTAAACCTCTATACCTGTGAGAAAACTAGCACAAATAATGTCAGAGAGATTTATGCTAATGCTAAGCAGGGGACAGAGCCTCTGGCTCTTCAAACATTCCATTACTTTTCCTTGTGTAAAAATAAAAGGAATATTCTAAAAATATTAGATTATTAGAGGTCAGCTCATCTCCCTGCTTGTGATTTGTGATACTCTGCTCTGGCATAATAAACATCAGTGATGAGCTGCTGTTCCTGCCAGATCTCATGGGCCTTCCACATGAATCACTGGAAGCAAACTGAACTTCATCTCTAATTGGAACTCAAAGAGGCCAGTGGGTAGAAAGCTGTTAATAGGTCAGAAAGAATAAGCTGAGCTCTAGAAAGGCACCTGAAATTAGTGGGCAGTCTGCATTTCCCTGAGGTGAGACCAAGTGGAAGAGAAGGGCAGGTGCTGCAGAATATTCCTCTCCCAAGCCAGCCCCCACAATGAGAGATATTAAGTCAGGTCTCTGGGGTGCTATCAGGAGACACTCCTGCACAGATCCCAACCCTCAGATTTACAGATTTACACCCAAAACATGGGTGGGCCAGGACTGACCCAATATTGCGGGAAGAAAAGAGCTTAAGGACCAAAATTCAAGTCCTGGAGAAACCAGAGGCTTTCTTGGAGCACTACCAGATGTATTGAGGTGATTTACAAACAAAAAATTGATTAAGCTTTCTTGTATGGAGATACCTGTTGTGCAAGAATGTGAGTGTTCAACTGGTAATCTCATTTGTTTCTGATTTCAGACAAAATTTCCCCTACAGAATACAAAATGTGCTGGGATTTGAGCTACTGCTGTCCCTGGCAGGGGAGGAACAGCAGCTCCTTCCTGCACCCATGCTGAGCCTTCCCCAGGATGCTCTGTAGAAGCTAATGAGCCTTTCAGAGCAGCAGGCACATCAGGCCATCTGTTCAGCACTCTGTGCTTCAGACCATTGCATCTCTTGAGCTGAATCTTGGGCTCTACCCCAGCTTTTGTTGAGGGGAACCCAGTACTGCCATGACACACCACCAGCAGGGGGAAATGCCACCAAAGCTTTTGGCACCTCAGCCATATTCCAAAGCCTCTCCTGTTTTGGGGACAGGCTATTTGTGTAGCCATGTTCACTCTTTTCCTGTTTGCATTGCTCCTAAGTCAGCTTTCCTCCTAACAAACAGTTTAATTCTCTTACTTTCAATTTGTCCCTCACTCTGACTCCTTCTCATATTTGAACCTCTACTCTTTGCTCTTTTAATATTTTGTCCATGGGTTTTTTTAACTTGGATGCAGTGCAGACTTAAGCACTCTCTGTACCACACTGTGCTGAGTCTCAAACATATAAGCTTTCTGCCAAAACAATTAGGTACTGAACATGGTTCTCAGGCAGTCTAAGGGTGCAGCATCTCCCAACACAATGACTCCAACTTCCTCAAGCCTGTGTTTATCTTGCCTATGGGAATTCTTATCTGAATCTCATTTTTTCTGACACCATTGGCCAATCTTATCCTTGTTCTGTCAGTAAAACATTCCCAGAAAACCAGAGAGGTCCCAGCACTGTCCACAGGCACTGCTCCTCGTCCTGGGTGACTGCTGTCTCCAGCAGCTGTGGACATGGCACAGCAGAGGCTCAGTGTCCTCCTGGCACAGAGCAGGGGACACAATGATCTGGCTGTAAACAAGGTGCAGCTTTTGCTTCAGGGTCACCAGCACCCAGGGGACAGGCTGTGACTGATAAATCCCTGTCACATAAGCTATGAGAGGGCAAGTTTTGGTTGTGCTGCCTGCAGGGCTGCCTGCTGCTGCTGACACCAGCAGGCAAGGCATCCCTCTGCTCCCCAGCTGCATGAGTTCATTTTTAAATGGTCTCTTTTAGACCAGATTTTACCTTACCATCTCCTGACTGAAGCCAAGCTCTGCTGCATTGGCTTTCCTGCTCCCTGGCAGCCCATGGCACCTGAGGGCACAGGGCTGGGGGCTCAGCAGTGGGTGTGCAGCCCTGGTGAGCCCTGTGTGTGAGTTTTCTCTCACACAGCTCAAGGGTTGATGCAAAATGAAACAAGTGTGGCAAAACACCCAGCTGCACCCCATCCAGGGTGCCCTCTCTGCTGACATCAAGGCCTGCTTTGGCTTCTGGCTCAGTCCTGTCCATTTGCTGTCAGGATGATGGAGCATCTCTAAGGGTTTGCCTGTGCTTCAGGAAATTTCCCCCAAACACAACTGGCACATTTACCCTCACTGGAGGGCTGCAAGGGCTCTGGGTGGATGTGATGGGATTGAGGTGGTGGATTCCACTTTCACAGCAGGCTGCAAGCACCCTGGGGGAAGAATGGGGTACAAAACCTGCATCCCTGCCCTGTGCCTGCCTGGGAGCCAGCAGGACAAGAGGCAGTTTCCAGGAGCTCCTGTGCAGACAGGGCTCAGGCTGCAGGCAGCAGGACCCTGCCTGCAGGGACCCAGGCAGCCAGAGCAGTGCTGGAGCCAGCAGGATGCCCAGCCCCCAGGGCACTGCCTGGCCAGTGTTTACTGACCTATTTACTGCTTCTCCCTCTGTGCCTGCAGTAATCCTATGCCATGTCTTGCTTTCCCTCTGTTTTCCAGGAGCCAGCATATATAAATGGCTGAATAAAACCACAGCATAGGCATTGCTCCTGCTCCTTCAGTAGTTGCTCTGAGGGGTAAACAGTGAGTGCTTCCTTCCTCCAGGTTGTTTTGGTGCTTTAATCCAATATGAAGTGTCATTCTCTGTGCACACTTTGCATACCTCTCCTAAATGAAACCTACTGTATTGTCATGGAGTCAGCTGCAGCACATTTGAAATGTCATGCTAACTGGGCACCCAGTCCAGACTGGATGGCTTGGAGTTTATGTAGGTCAGTCCCTTGGGCTATTTTTAAATATTGGGGTGAGGATTACATTACACTGGTGCACTACCATCCATAAATCTCTCTGGGTGCCAGCCCAGAATTTCAAGCTAAATGCCTGGATCCCCAGGTGCACCAAGCAGTGGGTACCTGGTCAGAGAAGGTGGGATTTTTTGGGACTTTTCCCAGGATGATTCAATTTTCCTCTTAGCTCTGTGTGGTGACTCTCACTCCTGGTCATGTAAATATCTGTTTCTCCAAGGGCATTAATTGTGTAAGTGTTCACAGTAATGGTGGAGTTCTGCTGTGTGCTGTTGCTGTGCAGAGAATTTAGTGGGAATGGAAGCACTCAAGACATGGCATGAGTGGGCCCGGGTGCTGGCATTTTATTTTGGCTCTTTTCAGTGTCCCAGAGCCTTACTGAATTTGCAGTCAGTAAAACCTCAGCAAGGCTGCATGACTTTTAGCAGCTACATTCAGCTATTACTGCCTGCTACAGTGCTGGTTTCAGTCCTTTTCTTCTGCTGCCTCTCTACCAAAAGATGCTCACTGATTTTAATTATTTATCTGCATGAGGTCCTTATGCCACATTTGCTTTCAAGTTCACATCTCCTACCCCAGTCATCTCTTCTGCATCCTGCAGATTCTGCTCATGTTTAGACATTTCTAGCAGGTTACCAGAAGAGAGGAAAAGCCAAGACACAAAGCAATGCTGGTCACAACCTAGCCCCTGAGCAGGAGGCAATGGGCTCTGAAGCACCTTGGAGTGGCTCTGATGGGCTGTGCTCAGGTTTGAGTGTCCCCAGAGCCCCTTGTGTGGCCCCAGCCTCTCCTTCTCCCCATCCCTCTTCTGCTCTGCTGGAGGACAGAGCCTTCCCTCCCTGCTGTGTCCTGCTGGGTCCAGTGCTTGCCTGTGCCTGGTGTGAGGCTGCTTGTCTCTGGGCTGTGAGCACACTCTAGGGCTTTGGGGCCCAGACCTCAGCAGAGAGAGGATTTTGTTTCCTCTCTTGGCATTCTGTAAAGTGCCTCATGCACTTGTGTGACTGTGAGGCAGAGCCCTGGCAGCTCTCCCTTTTGCAGGCTTTTCTGCACACATGCGGAGATGCAAAAAGCTATGGCAAAAAAATCCCAAACAAACAAAAAAGAGGAGCCTGCATTTTATTTTTCTGGCAAGTTAAAAATCTGTTCTAGTGAAGTATGGGGGCTGATGATTTTTAGTTCTTGGATTTTTTAATTATAGCATTATTGTCACTTCCAGGCCTTTAAAGACTCTGTGTAGCACCCCAAGATAGGGACCAGCACAAGAGGGCTGTGAGACCTGCTATTAGTTCTAATTAATGTTGAAATAGAGAAAGACAATTGCATGGGGAGGATTTCACACCACATAGCAGGGCAGTTGAAAGGATAACCTGCAGGACAGCAAAGCTTTTTTCACATAGAATGGGGCTTCAAGACAAGAAGCAAACCCTCATACATCCATTGTCAAAAGAAAGGCCTGACCTACAGCAATTGAAGGGACACAAATGGGATGGCAGAGGGAATTAGAAGGCAGACAGAGATGGAAAACTCACTTTTCATTCCAGAGACCAGTGAAAGGACCTGCAGGGCAAAAGAGGACAAGCAAGGGCCAGTGTCCCATGCTCATGGAGGTGGCAGCTTCATGACAGTCATGATGAGTGTGCTGGAAGGATCAGCTTACTCCTAAACTAAATTCAGTGCAGGGTTATTAATGAGGTGACAAGTGCAGAGTCCAGAATGACAACAAATCTATGGAGTCTTTTGGTACAAAGGCAGATTTGAGGACATGGGCCCTGCTCTCTCTTCTAAACTCTTAGGGCTTTCTCCAGGAGAGATGATGGAAAACAGGCTTGGAAAGTTTACCTAAGAGACTAAGGTGCCAAACAGCTTAGCAAGGACAATGGTTAAATTTAAGCCCCACCACAATGGATGGATGAAGCCTGTCAGCTCATGGAGGTGCAGTGGAGGGCACTGCATCATCAGTGGCTGGGGCGATGCCAAAAGCCTCGCCATTCTGCCGCTCCGGGGACCAGGACAGGAGGTGAAGAGTGGAGCTGGCCCCGGTGGCAGGCATTGAATTCAGTCCTTGGCAGAGAGCCCTGCCAAGCAGGCACTGCCCATGGGGAGCAGCCCCCTGCCCCAGCAGTGCTGTGCCTTCGGGAGCAGCAGGACACTGGGGAGAGCAAAGCTGGGATCGTTCTGTGCCTTCTCATGAAGGCACTGCTCTCCCCACGTTTTCAATAGTAGGGAGAGAAACAACAGTTCAACACAGCCTAAGCCTGTGTAAAGCACAGCAGAGCACTGCCTGGCTGTAGGAAATCCCCTAGAAATTGATGACCGAGGAGAGGTCTGGATTTAGCATCCTCAGATGACCTCTCATTACAAATTCCTTGGGTATTTATAAATGCCACAGTAAGACTAGAGTTCAAGAATGAATTAACATTTAGAACTACAGAGCCAATTCACCCTCTGTGATATCTTCCTCATGCTAGGGAATTCAGAGAGAGTATCTGCTGCATGAGGACAGTCAAGATGGGCCCCAAAAGTAATTTGTTGCAACAACATGCTGAAGAATACATGAACCACTGGAAGCCCCTGTTGGGCTGAAAACTGTGGCAGAGACAGGCTGCTGAAGCAAATGAATGTGGTCTTATCCAGGAGCTGTATTCCATGGGGGAGAGCCACAGGATCAAAGTCAATATAATCCAGTTTAGTAACCTAATGTGATGGTGCTCTGTCCTCAGAGCTCTTGACACCCAGGATCACAAAACAGCTCTGTCTCTTGCCCTCCTCTTCACTTGTTATTAGCATGACTGAAAAAAAATACCAGCTCTGATGTGTGCCAACCTTATTCTTTGTGACACCACCCTCAGTGTGTTTGCAGTGGAAAAAAGAGCTCCACGGTAGTAAATTTTAAAAAATAGTATCTGCCACCTAGTGGTAAATGAATTTGTTTTATGGGAGATGATGATGTTATGGCTTGCTGGGTTAATGGTGGCTTTGCAAAGGTATTTTCTCCTTGAAAACTCTCAGTATTTGTTTATTACAGATTTTGGGCTAAGTTCCAAATTGTTAACAGCATGTAGGTATTAACAAAACTGAGTGACTATTTCAGTGATTTGCTTCTATTAGAGAAAAGGTTTCAAAGATGCTCCTACCAGTCTAGACTAGCAATTCACAGGATGTAATATGAATTCAGAATTTTTCTCAGAAAGTCATATCTGTCAATAAGTGTTCAAGAGTGTAACTTGATATTAGGAGAGTAAGGAGCCTAATTTAGGAGCAGAGTGTGTTAAGCATGTGTTACAGGATGAGCCACAAGGATAAGAGCAGTCATAGCCAGGCCTGTGATTTCTGTGGGACTCGATATATTCTGCAAGTCATGGGTAGTGGGGAGGTGTTGAAATGTATTTCCCTTCTACATCCCTAGACAGCTCCTGTAGAAATCATTACAATTCGTAGAAATGATTAGCTTCATGTAAAAAAATCAAAGTTCAAAAACCGTATCACAGAGAGGTTTTGGTTCTTGGGTAGCTTTGTAGGAGGATGGTCTTTCCCAGTCCATCCCCAGTCCCCATCCCTGCTGCCTGCTCCCACTGCAGGCTCCCTTGTAGCCTCCCAGGTGAGGTGTGGCTTAGGTCTAAACATCCTTGGCCAACACCAGCAGAATCAGACTACCTGTGCATGGGCATCCTTTCAGTGTATTAGAAATATATATAAGAAAGATGGAGAGACATTTTATTTCAAGGCCTGTAGTGGCTGGAGAATGAGTTTTAAACTGTAAAAGATTAGATGTAAATGTGACACAAGGATTTTTTTTTTTTTTTAAATGATGAGGGAGGTGAGACACTGTAACTGGTTACCCAGAGGCCAGGTTGGATGGGCATTTGGGTTGCCTGGTCTCATGGATGATGTTCCTGGTCATGGTAGGGGCATTAGATAAGGTGACCTTCAAAAAGTCCCTTAACACCAAAATTATTCCATGGTTGTGTGGTTCTATATTGATTCAGCTACACACTAAGCCCATAAAGTTTAACATTTTTAACAGGTATGACTTTAAGTGGTAGCCAAATGCTGAAAATATCCCAGAAGCAGTTAATTTCTTGCACCCAAGTTAAATTACCAAGCTGTTTATTACCCAGCTAAAATGATCCTCAACTGATCTGCTTGTAACACGTCTGACTGAAGGAGCTCCCACCAGAGGACAGGAGCAGGTGGCAATGGAGCCAAGGGCCTCCCCCAGCTGTGGTGCTCCCAGCCATGGACTCACTGCTCTGTAACCCACCCCCTGTGATTCACCACCTTCATAAGGTGAAAGTAAACTGTGAAAGTGAGGCCGTCTGTTTGCAGGCTGTACAGAGAGAACTAGAACTGGCTTTGTTTTCTTTAGGCATGAGTATTTCCAAGGTAATATTCCCTGCTGCAGCAGTGCCTGGGTGCTTTTGGCACTGGGGACCCCTTGGCTGTGCTGGGACACATTGACCCAGTTGGTGTGAGGGTCTTTTAGGGTCCCCATGTGTGACAGCAACCACTGCATTTCCCAGCCAGGCTAATGGCAGGGACAACACTCAAGAGCTTCAAGTATGCAGCACACCTGCACAGCACTGGCCCACAGGTGCTCATCCTCTCTCCTGGCAGGTTAGGGAACACCAGATTCTGTGCCAGCATAACCTAAAACATTGAGTTCCCTGCTAGGAAAATCTGCTGCAGGGGGTACATCACATGAAGAGGTGGCAACCTTCCTCCCCCCAGCCTAATGAAGCCTGAAACAGGTGGTGCTCACTGGGGAGATGCTGGCCCAAGTGGCTAGTAAATGCAGGCACCAGGTATGTTCTGTTCCACACCTTTCTGCAGTGGGAGATAATGCTGCTTCCCATAGGAGTGCATACCCAAGTGCTGAGGCCAGGGCACCAAAGTTTAAATTGCCTTCAAGCAATTATACTGACAATTCTCCCTCTCTCCTAACATGAAAAAAGTTGTATTCTTTTTGAGCCATTGATTCAGCAGGAAATGCTAATCCCAATTTTTCTAAGGAAAAGCTCTCTGTCCATCTGCAGCTTGTCCCAGCCAGGCAATCTCTGCAAGAACCCAACCAAGGGAAAAAAAGAGTACAGATTAATTTTTTTGGAAGAAGGCTCCTCTCCTCAAGGTGTTTATCATCAAAATTCTCTTCCTAGAAATACCCTACAGCTCAAATGGAAGAGGTCGGACTGAGAGAAGTGTCCTTACAGAAATGTGGCTGATCATAAGTGGTCCCTCTCAGCCTTTAAAATTCATGAGACTCTATGCCCTGAGCCCACCACCTCTAGCCCTGCCTTCAGTACCCACCAACCACAGCCATGTATGCCCAAAAATATCTTTGTGTTTTCCGGATGCCACTCCCTTTTTTGCCCACCAAACCCCTTAAAAATGAGGCTGACACAATTTGCTTAGAGTGCTGTTTTCTTTAGTGGAAGAGGTAAGAGAAGCTGTTGACACACAGTTACTGGGACAGACATAATTCCGTTGCAAAGCCGGGGTGAAGCAGAGGAACGTGGCAGCCGCTGCTCAGAGATCGCAGATGTGAGAGCAGCACTTGGCTGGCTCGATCTTCGTACAGCTGTTGGATTCCTCTGAGTAGGTGACCTCCTCCTCCCCGGGTGGCAGGCTGAATTCCTTCGTGAATCTTCTGTAGCTGCATGACTTTGACAATCCGGTGTCGCATTCATCCTTGTGCTCCGCATGCACGGTCACCTTGCCGTCTTTCACTGACACACAGACGTCGTGGGGGTCAAAACACTTCACGTCGCAAGGAAGGTGGCAACAGGATGAGCTCAACAGCATCCCAAGTCTTTTGGCCATCAAAGGAAAGCATGGTTAGTGTTTAGCTTCCCATATCCCTTTCAATTTATTTCCCCAAAATGGCCGTTTCGCTCCCATCCTACTTACCCGTCCCAACCGTCGCTCCCGATAGCCATGCCAACCCCCCCCTTCAGGCTAACTAAAGGTGCCCGTGTCTGCCGAGAGCAGGGAGCTCTCCCTTACCGCGCCATGAGCGCCCTTCTCCCGGGGCAGCGGAAGTGGTGGTGGTGGTGGTGGTGACCGTGCGAGCAGCAGCACGGCAGCGACAGCCGGTGCAGGCGGGCCGCGCACAGCCGGTCACGGAGCAGCTGCAGGCGCAGGTCCAGCATCCGCATCTGCCTCGAGATGTGCCTCCAGTTGTGCAGGTGGCAGTGGTTGTGCAGGCAGTGGTCCCGAAGGTGGCAGTGGTCCCGGAGGTGGCAGAGGTCCCGGAGGTGGCAGAGGTCCCGGAGGTGACAGAGATCCCGGAGGTGGTGGTGGTGACAGTGGTGTGAAGTGTGACAGTGGTGGTGCGCAGGGTGACAGTGGTGCGAGGTGTGACAGTGGTGCGAAGGGTGACAGTGGTCCCGG
Source organism: Muscicapa striata striata (assembly GCA_030060385.1). NCBI lineage: Eukaryota > Metazoa > Chordata > Aves > Passeriformes > Muscicapidae > Muscicapa > Muscicapa striata. Next base: position 5,352,554 of record JAREIS010000090.1, read on the forward strand.
AGGTGGTGGTGGTGGTGACAGTGGTGGTGCGAAGTGTGGCAGTGGTGCGAAGGGTGACAGTGGTCCGGAAGATGACAAGGGTCCCGAAGGTGGCAGTGGCTCGACATTGTCACGGTGGTGTTAAGTGTGTCAGGGCAGGAGCAGATGTGAGTGCCCGACCAGCTTCATGTGATGGTGAGAGTGAGCAGAGCTGCGGCTGTTCTGCAGCCTACCGGCCTTCCACCGCCGTGAGATCAGGGCTCGGGACGCCACGGTTCTACCGTCACCATGGCAACAACGGCGGCACAACCGCCACAACCAACGGCAGCGCCGGCCGCGCTCCAGCCGCGGCCTAGCGGGGCCTGACAGGCCGGGGGCGGGGCATGGCGGGGGGCAGTGCACAACGGCCGGGCAGCACAGCCATGGAGCCCTGACAGGCCGGGGGTTGGACATGGCGGGGGCAGTGCACAACGGCCGGGCAGCACAGCCGTGGAGCCCTGACAGGCCGGGGGTTGGACATGGCGGGGGCACTGCACAACGGCCGGGCAGCACAGCCGTGGAGCCCTGACAGGCCGGGGGTTGGACATGGCGGGGGCACTGCACAACGGCCGGGCAGCACAGCCGTGGAGCCCTGACAGGCCGGGGGTTGGACATGGCGGGGGACTGTGCGGCCAACAGCCGTGGAGCCCTGACAGGCCGGGGGGGGTTGGACATGGCGGGGGCAGTGCACAACGGCCGTGGAGCCCTGACAGGCCGGGGGTTGGACATGGCGGGGGCAGTGCACAACGGCCGTGGAGCCCTGACAGGCCGGGGGTTGGACATGGCGGGGGCAGTGCAGCACAGCCGTGGAGCCCTGACAGGCCGGGGGTTGGACATGGCGGGGGGCAGTGCACAACGGCCGTGGAGCCCTGACAGGCCGGGGGTTAGACATGGCGGGGGCAGTGCACAACGGCCGGGCAGCACAGCCGTGGAGCCATGCAGAGCATGACTCGCATGCAGCTTCATACACAATGTTGCTTCAGCGTGTCTGCCCACAATTCCCAAAAATGATATTGACCATCAGCTTCCATCCCATCACCTCTGACAAGTCTAGAGCCCAAGACATGAAATATATTCCTTCAGAGTGGCCTGCGACACAAATCTAATCCCAGCCTCAGCAGCATCAACACACTTGTCTCTTGGGCATCTGCCCAGTGGCAAGCCAGATGATGTGTTATTTTCCCAAAGTGAAATATGAATTTGAGTTATCAATAAATCAAAAGAGACGGCTTATTTTATATTGAATTATAGTTTCATCCATTAAAAAATTGCTTTGTACTTTATTACTCATAAAAGGCCTCTGAAGACCAATCTTTTATTTAAAAGCTGAATTCAAAGACTGACAACATGTGAAGGGTCCCTCCTGTATGGAGCCTGTACACCACTCTGATGGCACTATTTTGTCTTTAAAACTGACACACTCTATTCTCTTCAGCTCTACATGAAAGAGTCCTTCAGGAGGTCTCTCTTGCCTGTGATTCTGAACCCTTTATTTCCCAGAGGCGGTTTTGTTTGCCAAACCCAGTCAGAAGAGATGAGGTCTGGAGCAGATCTCTTGAACCGAGTATCAAGCTCAATCTTCCTTCTGATATAAAAGTAGGGACTGCAAAAGCCACTAGAAGACAAAGATGCTGAACACTTGTATCAAAACAAAACTTCTGCAACAGCTTAAAAAGTAATTTGAAGTTAAACCTTCCTGGCACATGAAATTGGGGAGTTGAGGATATGCCAGGTGCTCCACAGGAGAGTGAGAAGGGTCTACAGGCAGTGGTGCCCATAGGTTGCTGACTCCTTTGGGATGCATCTTTGTGCCAAGGGATGTGAACTTTTCCCCACACGCATGCTCACCCAGGGAGATTGTCCCCAGACCAGGACAACATCAGCATGGTCTGCAAGCAGAACACTGAGCAGAGGGACCTGCAGGCAAAATTACCTTGGAGGGCATCACCACACAGCATACGTAGGACAAGCAGGTGTGCACGGACACAAATCAACCGAGCAGGTACTGCCCAGCTCTGCTCTGCTTTCCCACCCACCATCACAGGCAGAAGCACAGCATCCAGTAGTGCTCTCGGTGTGCATTGCCATGTCTTGGGAAAAGTGTCTGCTTTGCCTTGTCTTACTGTGTCCCAAAACCTCCCAGTAGGATGAAACATTGTGTCAGCGAGTGCTCACGGTAGAATTAATTAATCCAGGGGTGGCAACACTGGTTTACAGAGACTTCCTGAAACACACCTGTGTGGAGCTCCTCATCCCCAAGAACTCTCTCACACCAACCACATACCTGCACTTATGTTTGCAATCAGTTTTTAAAAAACAAAAAAGCCTATCTGCAGGTGGGATATTTTTGTATTGCTCTGGAAAATGAGCTGTAGTTTTTAAAACAATGGAAATATAGAGCTCTGAAAGTAATTGGTAGCCTTGTTTTCCATTACTGCAGCTCCTAAGAAATGTTGGTAAGAGCTTTTTTCATGCTTCTATTGCTGTTTTTCCTTACTCCCACACACTTTAAACTTTTGGTCTTCTGCTGCAAATTGTTCACTTTGCACTTTTAAGATGGATGGGTAGCTAGACTAGACAACTTAATAATTATTTTTCATCTTATATTTTATGAAATTTCTATAAAGATCTGCATGGCAATCATCCTCAGTGTGATCTCCTAGGGGCTGAGCAGAAGTGGGCCCTTGCTGTGGCTGACAAGCCACTCTCTTGATTGTATGTACTTGGAAAGAGCTTTGGAAGGTGGTTGCTGCCTCTTTCTATCACTTAGCACAGTTTGCAGATTACAGAAGCTGAGTATTACAAATTTAATTTCAGCATTCTCAGCCATACATAATCATTTCCAGTAGTGCCTCCAGAGGGCTTACAGTCTGTGGTTATCATTTTTAGGAAAATGGCCCTCAAAAGCATTCAGAGAAGGACTGATCTGTCTCTCTTGACAAATGAGGATGGGTTGTCTGGCTTCCCTTTCCATGCTTTCACTCCCTTTGGGTGCTGGCAGTACACAGAAACCCAAGCTCTTAACTTTTCTAAGGAGTCAGATCCCACCTCACGCTGGTACATGAAAGTCAAAAAAATGTTAACAATAGAAATCCATGAATTACAGCGATTTCTGAAAATATGTGACTCTGTAATAAAGAGTTGGGCTCCTTACTCATAAGAAGCTATTTGATTTACAAAACCAGCTCACTCCTGAGGCAGGCTGATCTGCCACGTGTTAAACAAGCATTTCTTGATAGGCTCCTTCCCACAGCCAGAGCCATGTCCTCCACTTCCTCCCCACCTCCCCTGCATTAACTGCTGTCCTGGGCTGGACCAGCCTCAGATGGCAGTGGGATGGATGGCTGAGCCAAGGCACGAGAATCAGGCTGGGAAACGTCACCCACTACAAGTAGTGCTGTTGGTGCCTCTGGGATGTACCAGGAAGAGTTTTGCGCTGCAGGAAGGTGAGCTGCTCTGTAATTATTTCCTGTGAGCTGAAGGAGAGCTTGCCTGCCCTTCTGGGCACGGATGGGTAATTATGGGCCCACACTGGAGGAATAATCAACCTCGTGCTTGTGACTTGGACAATGTCACCACTGTGGAGCTGGTGATTCTCAGGCTCAGGGAAGTGGCACTCACATTTCTGTGGGTCTGCCTAGCTGGGCCCATTTGAAAGGAGCACCAAACACTTCCTAGATGGACAAGAATTGCTTTGAGTACAGACCAATCCCACCTTGAAGGTGTGCTGCCTGTCATTTCAAGAACCAACTCAGCTCCATTTCCCTAAGGGAAGGAGGGACTTCTGCCACACAGTGTGTTACTGCAGCTGCTGGTGGGGTAGTTCCAGTACTCCCTCTGGTAAAGAGGATCTCTTAGTGTTCTCCTTCACTTCAGCAAGTCAGCTGGTGCTGTAAGTGCAGTGTGGAGTTGCTGGTGGTGTGCTGATGCGTGGATGCTGCATGGTACTCAGATGTGGGGTAACACCACTGTGGTATGATGAACGCTTCAGCTTAAGCAGATCCCTGCCCAGTGAAGCCAAGGTGAATTCTGACTTCTGTTAAGACCAAGGCCTTATGTTGTCAAGGAAGTGAGTCCACTAAAAAGCCTAACTTGCAAGTGCTGTTTTGAAATTGTGTTTACTTACCATTGGAATAGGAAATCCTCCTGTTTCACATCTGCTGCAGTCCCAGGGAGTCTGCACAGTCAGCTCTGACCTGGCATTAGGAGGATGATGAAGGAGAGCATATGCTACAGCATCCATGTCTGATCCAGCCCTTGTCAGTCTCACAGATTGTCTTCAACCCACTCCCACAGAGACCTCAAAGACAACATCTCAACACAGACAAGTCAAAAGTATAGGTTCTTTGTCTCCTTAAGCATCCCTGGCTGTCAAGGTCTTCCAGATACCCATGAAACTGAGAAGCTCCTCAGATGTAAAAGCGGAATGGAGCAATGGAAAACAGGAAGATGTCCTTCATTGCTTACTGTCAGGTGTAACTGCCTCACCCTGTTCACAGCACAGAGCCAGGGACCTCTTCACTCAGTCCACAGAGTCCACTGAATTGCACAGAGATGGACTTGAAAATACTCCATATGACCAGAAACTCAAAAAAAGCCCCTAAAAAATCTCCCCAAAAACACCCCCTAAAGCCCCACCAAACAAAAAACCCAACCCTAAACCTCCAAAACTCCAAAAATCTAACTCCCAGGGCTAGACACACTGTTGTCTTCTTTGCCCTTTCAAACATAATTAACCATTAGCCTGAATTAATCATTCCTTCTAGGCTTCTCTTGGTCTCTTTCGAGCAAGAACACATCAAGTTCAGCAAGTACAGATCAATTCAGAGTGAGGTCAACATATTTTCAGACCTATTAGGTTTTGACAGTGTCTGAAGCACCGATTTACAGGTATCAGCCAGAATCTCTTAACACCTCAATCATCTTCTTATGTGGAGTATAAGGTTATCACTTGAAGCTGAGTCTGGACCAACCCTCAGACAGAAATCCAGGTGTTGTTTAACTGAGAGTGCAATTGCATACAGAGCACTGTAGCCACACACTGCACTCAGGTAAACATGTGCTCAAATGGATAATAATGATAATTTTCTCCTCTTCTAATTTCCATATGGAATGGAAGTAATTAGCCATGTAACTGTGCACTTATGTGTCCAGCCAAGTATTGCTGAAAGGCTTGGAGCAGACCCAGGGTGTCAGGCTCCAGCTCAGCCTCCTGCTCCTTGGAGTGACATTCACTTCCAATATAAACCAGTGAAATTAACTCCTGGGGATGGTATTTCTGCATTGCCAACACACTGTTTATGAAAATGAGACATCCTTTGATATTCTCTTGGTTTTACCAACATATTCAACACTCTAACCTCCATAGAAAAAATACTCATGTTATAACAGTAACTGCTTTTTATATCTTTTCTCGAGGAATTCTTTCTCTGCTTGAAACTCATAATGGATCAGTTTAATTCCTTCAACTCAAATTTAAATGATTCATCAAATATTTTGCACCGATTCTTCAAGCTGCTGCTCAGACACATTAATGCTTAGTCAACTTTAAAAGACTGTCTTTTCCTTGTTTTCCTAGTTCTGTCTAACATGTCTTCCTACTATGCAATGTTCCTGCATTATCCTGGGCTCTCTCCCACTGACACAGTGGTGGTGATCTGAGAGGCAGGATCATATTTTGTTACACCTAAGTGCATAAATGTCCTTCTTCCTAACAAGAAGGCCAGGTGGAAGAAAAGGAAGGAGGTACCCTTCCCTTTCACAGCAAACTGGTTAATCAATTCCTGACCTGCTCATGGTATTATTCACTCTAGCTGTGCATGTTTGAATGTAATTAAAGCAGTGACAGGTCTTTCCCCAGCATATTTCAGGGCACCATGCTACCCAGCATCATTGCATCACATGCTTTGTCCCATGTGCACACAGCATCTGGACCAAAACATCCTGCAGCATCATGCCATGGAGAGCAACAGCACATCAGTGGAATGTCAGTGGTGCTAATTCACACGAGGGCCTGGCCTGCATGGGCCACCCCTGCCATTGCTCCTGTGCTGGTGAGGCAGTGCAGACTGCCTTGGCTTGCAGCAGCTGTTTGCCATCCTGCAGATTTGGAGGGGTGATGCTATGGAAGAGCTCCTCACTCCCTCCATCAAGCCAGTCCCTCTTCTCAAAGGAAGTATCTGAAAGTTGCTGCAATGCTTAAAGAGAGCAGTCTGCTGACAAATTGGATTTTTTTTCTTTCACAATCAGAGTAATTTCTAGGACTCCTTACCACCTTTATGTAGCAAAATAGGAGGACTGCAGCAGTTTTCAGGCCCTAATGAAATTCCCTTGACTTGCTTCAGCTTTTGTTTTCAGCCAACACTACTGTATTCATACTGTTCCCATTTAGTACAAATAGCTCAGCTAACTGATCTTCCAGAAGAGATGTAAATTGTGGAGTAGCTGAAAATGGTCATTATTTGTGCTTTCCAGTTCTCAGGAGGATGAACCAGATAGGTTACATTAATCAGCCATGGACACCACCCCAGATATAAACTCCCATCTGTGAACAAGTGCTAAGAGGCACTGGTGCCTGTGTAGTTCAGTGTGTAATGTATCTACTGGGTCTTGTTCCTCATTGTAGGTATCTTGTCCACTCAAGTCCAAACAAAATGTTATTTGCTACAAAAAAGTTAATTCTATGTTGTTAGTCAATAGTCTGATATCTGCTTCTGTCCAGGAGAGTCCTCTACAAATGAAACCCAGTTCTGCTGCAGGAGTGGAAATCAATGAAATAAGAAGTTCCTCAATTTATGAATTTTTCTTTTATTTGATATTCTTTCTCTTTTCAATTGTTGGTTTTCAACCTGGGCAACAACTGGAGATTACCCAAGATTTGTTGAATCAATTTTCAGCCTCTGTAATTATAAAATTAAATAGTTTAAGGAGAAAAAATGGAAAAAATTTTTTTTAAAGGAAAAATGAATTAGCCTTGGAGCTTGGTGTCCTCTCCCAAGAAACTTGTGAAGTGTCTCTTACAATGTGGGAACAGCAATTTGATTGTATTATAAAACAGACTGGAAAAATGCACAAATCAGACCAACAGGCAATTCCAGTCACCAGTGATTACAAAAACTACAGCTCACAGCATGAGCCCTCTCTAACCACATCCAGAGGGTTCTGTTTTTGAAAGCGATCAAAAACATTCTCACCATCTCCATTTTAGAAGAATTCTGAATCACTTCATATGCCACGGTGTAAAATTTCAATTCTTTCCTTCCTCCTTTGGCAACACTGTTAGGATGTGAGACAGGGTTAGACAGTAACTACTTGTATCTGAGGAGTTTAAAGTTAAGCCTGTGCTTTGATGACTCCTAACAATCACATCATATTTCAGAATCAATGATCTCTGAGATGGCCCAGATACTTTGCACCTCCCAGGCTCAGGTCTGTGAGAGCTCCTGCATTGGAAGAGGCAAATTACCTGTGCACAAGGATGTTGTGGTGATGAGCAAGGCTTAGGTTTGCTCCAGAATCGTGCCTCTGACAGTTCTGCCTCTGCTGGATACTTTGGGCAAGACTCCTCCTCATTTCCAGCTGGAGACACAGAGCTGCCCTAGTATGTCCTGATGGGAGGTGTCCAATGGACACCAGGAGACTGCGCGGGGCTGTGCATGCTGGTGTTACTACCTCACCTTTTTCCTTTGTGTCACACCTGCCTTTGAACTTGCCTTTCCTGTTTCTCCTCACTACTCAGCTGTCCTGCATCTGAGCAAGACCAGCCCAGGTTCTGTCTGCTCTGCACCAATCTTAGGCCTATGGCACAAAGACCAAGAGATTTAGTGACACGCTCACTCATATGGCTGAGATGATTCATGGGAGGAACACATCCTTGCTTTGGGGCAACTGTGCCTACCAAAGGGGCAGGGTGGAGAGCTGCAAAAGGTGCCTGTTTCAGTCATCCAGCACCAAATGGAACCTGCATCTCCCAGCATCCCAACTAGGGTGGCTCTGCCCTCAGAGCAGGAAAAGCAGATGACTCTCCAGCTGCAGTCAGCAGGCACCTTGATGGGCTTCATCCTCTTTAAACTATTAGCAAACACATCCACTTCCCTCAAATTTCTCTGCAGCCAAAAAAGGAGAGAGATGCTGCTGGGACATGACGATTCCTATCAGCAGCTATCCAGCTGAGTCTGTTGGGTTCTTGTTTCTCCTCACTTGCCATAAGGAAGGTGCAGGGAACTCGCTCAGGTGTGGACATCACTGCTGCAAAAGCATGTGATGTGCGTGCTACTTTCTGAGTCACCAAGTGTGGAATCTGAGTGTCTTTGGACATGACCTTTCGCCAGTAACACCACTGGAATTGCTTTCTGTGCATGCACACAATCCTTTCTGAAACGCAGAAAAACCTTCTTTGAACCAAGCTCCTGTATAGTTTTCCTGCTCCAAAAACTAAAGGCTTTTCTCTAAATTAACAGCTGACTTCCTGTCTTTACAGACTGTTTTTGAGTCCTCTCTCCCACAGCATCTCACAGGAACACAGCTCACAAAGGCTGCTAGATCATCAAGTGCAGAGCTAGTCTAAACCTGTCAGGAATATCCAGTGCTGATGATTCCATACATTAATTATATGCTGTGTAAAAAAGGATTTCCTAAGAGGTTTGGGTTTTTTTTTTTAGGTTAAACTGAAGATCTGGATCTTTTTTATGTGTCAACAGACTAGATAGACCAGAATGGAAAATCCTATAAGAGGCATACTTCATGTAACAGTATTGCATATCAGCATCACATCTTCTCAGGAGTGCCTTCTTTGTTGTGGAATGAACCCTGTTGTTATAAATAAACCTTTATTTAAAGGAGTATCCTCAGGTTTAACATGTATTTTTTATTTCTCTTAATTTATTGCTAATGTTTGAAGGAGCAGGAAATTTCCTTGTCCACTTTTTGAGTGCTAATGGCATGTAACATGATGGGTCGTTTCACCAGGTGGGCAGGGAGGAGTGCAGAATGAAAGATATAACAAAGACAGGTGGTGGCAGGCAGGAGTTTGCTGGTGACACACCTTCAGGGGGTTCCCACACAAAGGGAATTTCACAGACTAGAAATTTCACAGCTCTGTTAATTGTGCTCACAGCAGCCATTCCTCCATCACTGTACCACACATTGTCTGTTTTTGCAAAATGCTACCAAGGAAGTGTGTAGACAAGCAATCCTAAGCAACCCCTGACAGACATTGCCTGTCTTAATCCTAGTCATGCGCTGCACTGACAGATGACTATGATAAAAGAAAAAACATGGTCCCTCTGTTGATTCCCCAAGCTTTTACCTACCCGTTTCTTCATAGGAATGCACTTAAATGGTTAAGCGGTTAAGACACACAAAAGTCATAAAAAAGAAATCAAGTATTAAAAGAATTAAGATACTATAATTAAGATATCATCATAATTAAAACTACTTGGTACAGAAATTGGGGTTTTAACATGTGCATGCTGTGGACCTGCAGTTGTAATATTTTTGGTTGATGCGCCTCAATTTTCTGAGGCATCCCCATACAGAGAACCCACCTGAGGTAGCAGCATGCCTGCAGGAAATCTCTGCTGGCAAAGCCACCCTGAGGGTCAGTGCAAAAGAGAAGAGACTCCATGCTGTGCCTGCAGAGGGTTTGTCTAGCTTACAGTTTACCTCATTGAAATCTCAGCAGGGGCAAGGTTAGAGCTCACAGAAGCAAAGATCTTTGCAAAGAACCTAATTAAGATGAGAGCAGTCTGGGCAGACCCTGCCTGGACAGAGAAGTCAGAGCTTCAGCAATACTGTGGACAAGACCTGTGTTGAGTCTTCAGAGATGGTTCTGGGAAAACCTTAGAGTCCCCTGAAGCTGCACCGAGTTAAAATGAGCTGTAAGACATTTCCTAGTGCTGCATTTATAGAAATCAAAGTGCACTATAATTTTACACCCCTGTTTTTAGGAAATGCCCAGGCGGGCAGGTGGTGACAACTCTCTTATAGGTGCCTGTGCTGCAAAACTTTTCCACAGCACCACAGTGGTTTCCTAGCAACTTCCTTCCATGATCATTGTGCTCAGTTTTATTGTTTGCCATCATAAAACAGTGTTTCTGTCTATTTAAACTAGTTTATTTCTTTTAAGCTGGCCAGGCATTGGCAGTGCAGAGCAGTGTCTGATTTATATCCTTTTCAGCTTTTTATCCTTATATTCTTTTTCTCCAAAACTAACAAAACCTGAAGCAATGTAAGTTGGTTTCATGCTTTTTTTTTACTAACCAGACCATCAGCCCATTGCTTAAATTGCTAAGCAGTAGAAAATCCCCAAATTTAAACCAGAAAAATCCAAATTTAAAAACAACTATACAGAGCAGCAATGTATTCTCTGATCTCTGTATGTCTTATGTAGCTCCTCTGGCATATCAAAACCAACAGATGTTGATCATGTGCTCTGCACAACTCCTTCCAAATATGTGAGAGACACCACATTTTTGAGCCAAAAATGCTCTTAAGAACAAGCAAAACCAAAGTAGCTAAACTGACCTAACCTTTGTGCGCATGCATGTGTATCCAGTTTAAAAATGGTCATAGATTTTAAGCCTGTAAATTCACCGATAACATCCACATTTGAACACATTGAAGTGTTTATTCAGTATTGTACCAGTATTGTATTCAGTATTGTATCCAGTGTACTGGCTGAGACAGGCAGCTTCTGACAGGCAGCTTGAAATGACACCTTTAACTAGAAAGAAAGTGAGGGATCAGTTTGGTGAGTGGAGAAAACTTTAAAGAGTTTGGGTACAAGAGTATGCAAGAGAGAAACCCAGATTACCTCTGTGTCCTGGAGCAGCACTGAGACATTGCTTGTTCCTGAAGTAATTCACCACAGAAATACATATTCTTCAAGGTGTTTTCCTTGGAATCTGCACTGCTCTGTAAGCTCTCTCACAGAGAGCCATGAACAGCTATGATTGTGTGATTCTATTGTATGATTCTATGAACTGGAGTGCAGGAGGAAATGTGGATTCAAGTCTCCTCATACTGCAACCAGACTCCTTCCTGCCCACACCAGGATCCAGCCCTGCCTGATGCTGAACAAATTCAATATTCACAGGGCTTGGCATCCCACATGGGCACAACTGAGGCACAAACCCAGGCCTTCCAAAACCACCTGATGTGAACTCTTTCCCTTTTTCCCCCAGCTTGGCTGCCACTATTTTAACCCATCATCGGGCACCTCCACTAGAGATCAGCTGCACTCACATCCTCATGCATGTTGGGGATTTGCCTGCTCTTGTCATTTGCCAAACTTTACTGCTATAAAACATTGTATTTCTTGCTCAGCACTAGTGCTTGCACCAGTGTGGTTATGTCAGCTCTTGGCATCAGTTGCAGACATCAGGACAAACTTCCAGAACAGATCAGACCTTGAATTTCTATCAAAACCTACCTGCTCCTGACTGAGAGTTATTCCCACCACCTTTATAGCTGGGTGGGATAATAAGCTACTGAATCCACAAATTAGCACAACATGGAGCTCTTTCAATAGCTTTCCTCTACAGAAAGTCAAGGCTGCTTGTGCATCTTGTGTATACCAGCCAGGCCAGCAAGCTAGAGGACTTGCAGCTGACAGTGTCAATTGTTTTTAAAATGTTACTGCAGTGCTGACATTTGGAAAGCAATTTAGTATCTCTCCTATGACAGTCACTTCAAATATTCTGGAAACAACCCATATGAAACCCTGGATGACAGTTACAGCACTTGTCTTTTCTGAGATGCTCAGACCAGATTTGGGTACAGCTTGTGCTGGGCAGGACTGTGAGGTGAACAATGCAGCACCTCCATCCACCTAAATCCACTTGGCAAGGGGGGTGTGCAGGAGGTGAGCCTCACTCCCCAGGCCCTGACACAGGAGTGTTGTAATTAAAGAACTCAGGGGCTGGAAGGAATTCACACAGAGCTGCTGCAGCAGCGCTCCCTCCACAGCAAGCTGCAGCACCAAGGGTTAACGCTGCTGCCTGCCTCACAGATCTGCATAATGCTTTGCTTTGGCAGCTCATTTGCATAATTTAAAATTACTCTTTTGTCTGGAAAAAAAATCTAAAACATAGGTTCAGACATAAGTAGTAGATGCTAAAATGTTTTGTACCTTAAGAAGGCTTGGTTAAGTCTATTTGTCTGAACTCAACAATAGAGGTTGTAAAAATAATTTTTACAGAGATGTTGTTTTTTTATTGCACAGCCTTGAGTGCCATTTTGACTACCTAAATAATGTCTAATGTGCTCACCCATCCCTCACAGAGGGGATGAAACTTGCCTACACACGCTCAGGCTCTCCGGCTCTCCAGAGGGCTCTGCAGCTCCAGCCTTTGCCGGGGGTCCAGCCCACCCCTCTCATTAAGCTGCAGAAACAATGCAGCAACTGGAGATTGAATCCCTGTCATCAGCACATCCTTACCAGGGATGGGCTTCCAGGCTGTAGCTGTGTATGACACAAGAGACACAAGATGAGCTCAGTATCCCACATCCCACTGTTCGGAGGGATCCAGCTTAACAGAATACCTACATTTCCTCATATGAATCACACTCCCAGCTCCATTGACTTCCATAACTAAATATCCACTGCCCAGTGTGGGAGATTAGATACCTAAATTCAGGCATCTGTTTTCTGAATCTGATTCCCACTCCAAATTCAGCTGACAGCCTGTGAGGAGGTCTTTGTGGGCAGAACCCCATTCCTCTCAGCTATTCTCTCCCTCACCCTGGGAGACAGATACAAAGCACAGTGTCCTCTACTCTCAGTGATATGTTTCAGTGTAGGAGTAGGGGCTGTTAGTCTGTAGTGGCACTTCAGTGTGTTTTAAACCACAGCTTATCAGAACAGCAGAATAAATCCTAGGAAATAGAAAGCTAAATGGGTAGAGTCACCTGTCATTATGACTGAAGTCTATTTGAACTCCTGTCCTAGTGCCTTACATACTATAAACTTCTCTACATTCCTCAGGAAAAGACTGTAACTTGTGCATTAAAAATGAACAGCATTTCTAAATGGAACATCCTGAACCAATGTATTTGTGCTCTTGCCACTGTAGTCCCAAAAGCTAGGTGACAAGAAGACATTTCCCAAGGGAAATGCTCCACCCCAGCAGTGTGCCCAGCAGGCATTCTGCCCAGAGGAGCAGCCAAGGGGCTCCCCTGCCAGCTGGAAGGCACAGTGACAGGGAAAACTTCAGGCAAATTTAGCTGGGTCTAGGTAGGTTGTACAAACTGTACAGGGGGGAAAGGCCAAGTGTAAGTACGTAACCATGAGCAAACAGATCTGCCAAATGCTAACAAGTTTCTACCTGGCTTATTTAGCTCAGTTTTTCTTTTGCCCAGTGTTCATAATCCAAATTCAAACTTTAAAGTTTCCTGTAAGTGATAGTATACTGACTGCCCTCCTTCAGATTCTAGTGGCATTACAGTTTTCATGAAAACGTTTCAAAGATTTCTTAGGGCCATATTTCTTATCCTTTCTCATTTTGCAATACCTAAACCTTTTGCTTGACACTTTTGTTAAAAAACGGACAAAGTAGATACACAGTATTAAACATTTAAGCCCCAATAATTAATCTCAATTCACAGCAAAATGCAAGTGAAACTACTTGTATGTTCAGTTAGTAGCAAGTAATTCTGAATTTGCAAATCTGCCTGCAGTTTTGTGTCAGCTCCCTGCCACCATGCTCACCAACACATATGCAGGCATATGCAAGCGTTGGCAATTCCTGTTATTCACAATAAAATACTCAGCCATCAGTTAACTGTGTCCCTTTCCTCTTAACTGCAATGGAAGAAAAACGCTCCAAACTATTTATTCCTATTTTCTTTCATCCATCAGCTTCAATGAAGCTAAATGTTAACTGTCAAAGTAGTTCCCAGCAGCCTTCACGTGCTGCATCTCCTACTGACCACTGTCTCCATTGCAATTTTTTTTTCTGCCTTTCAGTACTGAAGCACCATCACCATAAAAATCCTATTTAATAAGTTAGAGCTGCCTCTCTTCACATGAATTTAACATCTACTTTTTTGATATTTCATCACTTCTGTGACTGGTTGCAAGACCCACTGCAACTGTGTTCTCATCTAGGGAAGACACTATAGGGACAAGGAAGAACAGTAAAAAAAAAAAAAAAAAAACAACCATCTTGTTCTATGTGAATGTCCTTAGTGATTGAAAGGGGGAAAACAAAGAAGAAAAGAGCTACTAAGATTTTTAGCAGAAGGTGCAATGTTCCCTGGAAGCAAAACCCATCATTTAAAGGGAATGTGCTTGCTCTGACACTTTGTCTGCACCTCCTGACAGGAACCTCCAACTGCTGAAATATGGAAGAGCTATTTCAGAAGGGATCATGGATTTGTAGCCTCTGCATACACTCATTTTGCATAGGCCAAATTTCTCTTGAACAGCCACTGTTTATAAGCCACTTCTCAAATGACACAGCCTCTGGTTTGCTTAAAGTGCCAGCTGTAAATGGAGGCTGCTTTGGAGCTATTTCACAAGCAGATCGGTTTTCTCTCTGCATGCCTGTGCTATTGTTGAAATCAGCAGTTTGGGCTAGAAACTCATCTTCTTCTCACCATCTTCTGTTTGATGTTGTGGAGCAGCCTGAAAGCACACAACCTGGCCTCCTTGGGGGTAAAACCAAAAGGGAAACTCCATTCCCAAAGTGCCTTGTTATTTCTGGGAAAGCTGTGAATGTTCAGCCCATGAGGAGCAGCTAGAGCTAGGCAACAAAACCACCCTCAAAAGGGGGATGGCTGGGGACTTGGCACCTGCTTTGTGCTACACTGAACTTCTCTGGAAATGTTTAAAATTTAGTATTTCTTTCAAGTGGAATTAAAACCCAAGAACTATCTACTACTTCTTCCTATATTATAAATAGCCATCCATGACAAATGGCTATTTAATGACAGAGGAACAGCAGCTAAGAAGTAGGCTGAAGTATGTATGCTGAAAGGTAAATCCTGGCCCCATTAGAGTCCATAGAATAATTCACTTGCTTTTGACCTGGAAGGTCTCCACTCCTTTCTCTGCCAGAAACAAATTTACTCTGCAATAATTTCAGAACTATTGCTGTGAATGCATTTAATCCACACATTTTATAATGGTGATTTCTTTTCCAAACTGCTATTTTTGAAGGTAAATATGGTTAAGACAAGAGTAGCTAAATCAATCAACTGAAACTAATAGGAAAATAAATGAAACTAATAGGAAAATAAAAAACCCTTTTTCACTCTATTTAATCACCTGGACTCCCTTTACAGCCTGCAGACAGGTAAGAAGGAGAAGGCAATTCCATAGAAAACCCAGACAACCCCCTAGGAACATATGCCAAAGTTGCCAAAATTCAAACAAATTCTGTCTTTCCTTACAAGGAACTTAAAGGAAGCTGCTCTGATACAAATGAACACAACTCTCTTTTGCAGCTGCCTGCACAGGAACACTTGCCCAGGTGACACAAAGTCTCAGAGATACACCCATCATGATACACTGTGCACGCCAGCCTGCCAGTTTATGGGGACAGTCACAAAGGGGCTGCCCACAGCCTCTCTTCCCTCAGCTCCTGCACAGTGCCCAGGATGCCTGGTGAGCTCCTCTAGTCACGCTCAGCTGCATTTCTCAGCAGACAGGTCTGTTCTACACAAAGTGTGGTGGGGCCTGGGCAAGAAGAGATGCCCTGGATGCCCAGTCAGAAGGACTGGATGTTCAGAAGTGTCTCTGTGGGAGCTAGAAGAGAAAGTCGCAAGTAAGGGGGCTACAACCATGGTGAGAAGCAATGCCAAGTGAGTTCAAATCTCAGTCTACCAGGTACTAGTGGATCTACAAACTGCACCAAACACTTGGCAGAGACCTCACTTTGATCCTAGACATGTTATGTGAACACCTCTAAACAGGAAAGCAAAGCATACTGCATGGGAGAAACAGATCATAGATTCCTTGAATTATCTGTGTTGGAAGGGACAATAAAGATGATCTAGTTTCAACTTCCCTGCCATGGGCAGAGATATCTTCCACAAGACCAGGTTGCTCAAAGCCCCATCCAGCCTGGCCTTGAGCACTTCCAGGGATGCAGCATCCACAGCTTATCTGGGCAGCCTGCTGCAGTGCATCACCACCTTCACACTGAATAATTTCTACCTTATCTCTCATCTAAATCTGCCCTCTTCTAGTGTAAAGCCCTGGAGTCCTTCACTGCAGAGCTGAAGAGAGGAAATGAGAGTAGATCAGTCAAGGGAAAAGGGAGATCAGGCATCTCCAGAACTGCCTGATTTTAAACAGATTTATTTCAATCCAGGTTATGTCAAAGCTCACCATATTTACTTCTGAATATCTGAGTCTCAGCCACATTTTGACACAAATGGTTGGGTCTCAGAGGTCTGTGTTAGATTAATTGACCCAAACATTGGAGAGGCAGCAAGAGAACCACCTAATATTCCAGCTAGGGGAAAGATAAAGATCAAAGCAGAGCTCAACTTTTTTTTAGTTGCTGAAGAATCCCAGGGCAGAGAAAAATGGTGTGTGCACTATCAGACATTGAAAAACCCACTATAAGAAAACTTCCATGGAAAATGAGTTTTCATCAGCTCTGAACCTTACTAAGCTACCTTGCTTCAGTCTGTGACACCACATGATGGAAACCTTGCCATGTACCTTGCTGCTCATTATAGGAATCTCCTTTCAGCCTTGGGAACAATCTAGAAACTGCAGGTTTCTGTACAGCATTCTTGCCTGACATTTCCAGGAATGCTGGCCTCATTTCTTCCAGAGCAAAATACAACCTTATGGTGCCAGCCTGATGTCATCTCTGTTGACATCTGGAATTAACAGCCTGGAAAGTGCATACTGGAACTCTCCTTCACTGCCTGAAGCCTTCACTTCTACTCAAGGCCTCTTCCCTGACTTCTGCACTTCCCATCAGCCACAGCCATCAGCTTGTGGCACATCTGCTGGCATCTGCTCCCACTGTTTACAGAGCAAAGTCCCTTGCAGTCCTCTTACCCCAATCCTCCTATCTTTAGCAGGTCCCCTCCCATCTGAACTAACAGACTTCTGTGTAATCCACCAGGCCTGCAGCTGCCAAGTAGCAGAGCAGGTGGCAATAAATCTGTCCCAGCACATATTATTCAGAAGCTTTTTCTGATGTGGAAGTTCTTGATCACTTGAACCAAACATTTGTGGAGCAGGAGGCTGGGTAAGATGACCTCCAGACATCCTTGCCAAACTATATGCTTCTACCAGTCTGAAAACTTCAGGAAATGCTGACTCTCATCAAAACTGAACTTCAGACATGACAGCAGTGATCCCACAGGAGTTATTTTGTATGGTACTTCCAAGTTGACAAAACTCTTACACAGAAAATGTAACAGCAAGAAACTTGTTTTGCTGGTTGGATGTTGGTGTATTCATAGCTGTACCTTCATAAGGAAGCTGCTGCTTTACCTGTAGACCTGAAAACAGCACTATCTACACATGGAAGAGCTGTGCAATGTAGGCAGCCAAATTTCTCAGGCCAAGGCCTACAATGTTGTCTTAAAGACATATTTTGTAAAGGCAAAAAAAAAAAAAAATCACGTTTAGTTCTTAAGGCCTTTTCATGACTTGGCAAATATGAATTTTTAAATACCATTTCAGTAATGGATGCTTACATCCAACAGACTGAGGAGAATGCGAGAACTTCAGAAAAATCTTCTATTTTGAAGTTGTTAAAAAGCGTAAGTTGTAAGAAAAGTACTTCTGCAATCAGAAAGCAATTCTATTTGAAGTCAAATTCAGATAATCAAAGGGCCATCAATCTGTAACCCCCGTAATTATCTTCCAAGAACAAGTGGCCAAGGCAGGCATTCAATGCTGTCACTTCCTGGTAATGCAAAACTCACCAGTAAAATGCAGCCTCACACCCCTGAGCTGGAATTTCCTTAATATTCCAAACTCATGTCAGAATAACATCATCAGTTGAGCACTTGGCTTTGTCTCCTCTCACCTATGCTTAGTTGCCATTTTAGACAGTAGTGTAAACTCGTCGTATGAACAAGAGCTGACATTTGCACGACTCAAGTTTATTCTGGCTCCGAATACAAGTTCCAGTGGAATCCATTTTTTTAATTTTTGCTATGCAATGGCATAGCAAATGGCTAAAACTAGGGTTTAGACACAATGTAAATAAAACTACAGAAAAGGAGTGTTTGGAAATGGCAGTAGGAGACTGCTGAGGCCTAACAGATGTGCACCCCCTTAGGGCTTTCCCAGCTCCTTTCCTGTATCTAGCAGGTTTCCATAACCCATTAACTTTTAAAGGCTATGTTAATGGTGAAAGGCAGAGAGTAATGGAAATCTCTTCCTTATGCCCACCCCCTTCGAGAATTCCAAAGAACAAGTCATAGCATCTGGAAATGTAAATGCTTTGGAGAGCTACATCTTGAACAGAAAAGTAAACAAATATCTGGAACTTCCCAAAACCTACCAAAAATTCTTGACAGCATTCAGAAGGGCTCTGCAGGAATTCATGTGACCCATCTTCCCACTGTTCAATGGAAAAGAGGAATGACTGCCAAAGCGAAATATTCTTTTTTTTTTCTTTTGTCTGGGTAAAAAAAAAAAAAAAAATCAAACTGAGAAGCAAGGCTTTTCAGGTGGTTATCAAAACATGCAAGTGATTCTGAAAAAATAACTGATACCAGTGCAGCTCACAAGAATCTCTCACTGTGATAAACACCACAAATACTTTCGGGAAAAGCATAAAGACTGACGTTGGGAAAAAAAAAAAAAAACAGAAAAAACCTAACAAACTTAAGTGCAATCAAACACAGGAGTAAATAATAAATAAATTCTAAGCTCTGTCTTAACAGGAAAAAAAAAGGTGAAAAGGTAAACATGGACCTCCTAGTTTTTAAAAGCACAGCTATTGCACTGTCTCACTATCAAACAGAATGAGTCCTATTCCACGCCTTGTAGATTTCCAGAAACCTGTTAGCATTTTTCTCCCAGGATAAGCTAAATTACTTATTTGTATTCTTGAAGGCATTTAAGTATCACTGTCACTTGAGAACAGAACATATGGGGAAACTTGATCTAAGAAATCTGGAATTCATCAATTGAATATTTCTTCTGACATTTCCTCACATTAATGATAACTGGAAAAAAAAAAACAACTAAACTTCATAAACTCCCCAAATCTCTGGGCAGCAAGGAGATGCATCAGCTGATTCTTGGATTAGCTCCTTTCAGCTGTGCTGGAGAAGGAGTCGACGAAGAAAGGGGAGCAGAAGATGGGAAGTTACAAAGTTCCTTAAGGTCTGAAAGTCAGGGAACAAACCGAGGGTTTAGGGTTTATGATTATATAGACTCAGAAATCAATCCTAACTCACTGAATTAGGTTCTGGAGGTTTTTTTGTAATCACGCTATCATGTGATTACCATAATTCCTCACATGCTAAAAAATTTTGAGTCAGTTTTCCAAATTTCTGATTTCCTGAAAACAAGAAAGAACAGGCTGCAAAAACAGCAAATTCCAGTTAAAAAAAAAAAAAAATCACCAAAATCAAAGCTTGGTACAATCCCTGCTAGGGTGTTTAGTTTCTATAGAAACAAATAGCTGTTTTACTGACTTTGCTACTCAACCTTCGGTATATTGAGATGTTAATTTGTTAAAAACAGCTCCATTGGCAAGGTATAATCTCTTGGAAGTTCAGTTAAACCCTGTTCAGAAGGAAGGCATGCAAGGCCAGCGGCATCAGGAGCTTCACAGCCTCGTAGTTTTTTATCCTGATATACCACCAACCTAGTGGTTAATCTAGAGAAGACTGAAAAGGTACTGTATAAAGAGACATAAATACCTTAAAGGAATGTGTCAAGAGAATGGTGTCCAGCGACAGGACAAGGACTAAAGGCCATCAGTGAAATACAAGTTCCACCTGAACGTAAGGTAGAACTGCATTATGCAGAGTGGAAAAGCAGGGAACAGGCTGCCCAGGGATGTCGCTCCCGCTCTGGACACGGTCCCGTGTCACCTGCTCCAGATGACCCTGCCTTGGCAGAGGGGCTGGGCTGGATCATCTCCAGAGGGCCCTTCCAACCGGAATAATTCTGGGACCCTCCCTAAAAAAAAATGGAAAAATCCCGTCTGCTACAGGGAGGACTGACTAGAAAACCAACAAGAAATGCAGCTGGAAAGGACAGAGCCCACACCGGCCGCAGAGAGAGGGTGCCGACGGACGCTGGTCTTGAAGCACCTGCGGGCATTGGGGGAAATCCCTGTCCCCCCAAAGGGCACCCCTGGGGACCAGCACACTAAGGCCCCACACACCGCCGCCCCCGCTTCCTCCCCGGAGCTGCTCCGGCCAAGAGGAAGCGGCTCCGCTCCCGCCCTGCGCCTCAGGGGAAGCCGCGCGCGCCGCCCGCCGAACATGACCTCGATCCACTTCGTGGTGCACCCGCTGCCGGGCACCGAGGACCAGCTCAACGACCGGTGAGGGGGGCGGAGGGGGAGGCCCCGGGGCGAGGGGAGGGCCCCGGGGCAGCGGGGCCGGCCCGACCCCCGCCGGGCCGCGGTTCCGCCGGGTCCCGGCGCGTCCGCCCGAGCGGCCTCTCCCGGCCGCCGCCGCCGCCAACTTCGGCCCGCGCCGCGTCGGGGGCCGCGACCTTCGCCGCGGGCCCGGCGCGGGCTCCGGCCGGCCAGGGAAATCCCGGCGTCCGGCCGAGGAAGGGGGGTTGCTGGGGATCCCTGGCCGAGGAAGTGGGTTCCCGGGGATCCCTGGCGGAGGAGCGAGAGCGTGTCCGTATCAATCAGGGATGGAGCGAGGCAGACAATGCGGGTGGGGGATCGCGGTGTGAGAGAGAGAATGACGGGAGCGGGGATAAAGGCGGCAGCGCTGTCACACGCTGCGCCGGTGTGCGCTGCCTTCCCCTGCTCACGCACCGGGTGCTCGATACAAAAGGAGGCCCGATCTCCGAATCACTGATGGTGTGCAGCTTGGCTGAGATGGGGATGACAGCTGCCAGCCTGGAAACCACGCAGCTAACTTTATGTAGGATTGGGGGAGAGAAATTGCAGGCTGGGGAGAAACTGGAGTGCTTGGAGAGAAAATGAATCTGTGAACCAAATTTTCTTCACTGCTTGACGCGTATTTGACAGTTCTGTGTGGCTGTCAAATATTTTTTCTGTAGCAATTGCTAATGGTGTGTGTAATAGCTTGCAAATTTTACTTCTTTTATATAGAAATTCTTAAAAAGAAGTAACTTCGTCTTTAATTTCTTACAAATATATGTGTGAATAAATCATAATCTTTAATCATCGCCAGATAGAAACCTAAAGTGTTTTTACACTAAAGATAAATGTTATTTAATGATTCTAAACAATATCTGAGTATTTTTAAGTCTGAAAAAGCATAAACTCTTGTTTATACTCTCCTGGTTTTGATACTACTAGTAGATCAGGGTCCAACTCACTTCAGAGTTATTTGTAGTTAGGTCATTTTTCCTAGAACAGTCTTTGCTGAGATGCCTCTTGAAACAGGTTAGGTTTGAGAATGTTTGATGAAGAAAATAAGTAGTTTTGAAGACAGAATTTCTGCATAACTGCGTAATCTATATGCTTACACAGGGAAAAGATAAAACAGATCCAAAACCTGAAGTGTGTTAGTGTGGAGTATTTTTTTCCTTTAGCCTGATAATATGTTTTACAGAATGCTGTTTCCTAGGAGGCCTAGCCATTCCTGTGGGATCGATTTGCTTTCTCCGTAGATACTACATTCAAATTTGGCATAGACCATCCTCCTTTAAAGTGACAAACTGAGAGATGATGCTGTTCTAGGAGTTCTTCCACTTATTGCTTGCACTGTTTTGGTTTGAGTAAGATCTAGGGTTTTGAACTTGGAAGGACCCCAGTGGGTTTTCTTTTTTTTTCATGTTGATAGGCCCTAAGAAAACATTTAGCATGTAATTATCACGCTTT
The DNA here is from genome assembly GCA_030060385.1 of Muscicapa striata striata. Lineage (NCBI taxonomy): Eukaryota > Metazoa > Chordata > Aves > Passeriformes > Muscicapidae > Muscicapa > Muscicapa striata. Next base: position 5,374,543 of record JAREIS010000090.1, read on the forward strand.
GCTCCAAGCGAGAGAACTCATCTGTTTTTTCTTTAATGTTACCTCTTCTGTTGACATATTGATATGAGTCCCTTTCAGTCTTAATAATGCTTTCTCATCTTCTAAATTTTTTTCTTCTTACCACAGCAGCAGTTCTTGGCACTACTCTTTGATACAGGAATCTTCAAAATGTCTGTTAATTAATGTGTGGAGAAAGCTGCAGAAGTGCTGTTAAGTAGTGACTATTCTGAAAAATCTAGTGACTCCTTGATCTGAGCTGCAAGTTAGAAATTTTGCCTTCATGAATGTAATTTTACTGAAAGTGCAGTAGCTGTGTATCAGAACTTGTAATGCAGTGAAATCAGAATGATTCATAATTAGGGTTGAGGCACGCACATACGTGCTGGAAATGCTAGTTCAATTTTATCAGTAGCATTGCTGCTTATTACTATTCTGTCAGTGTAGATCAAGATCTATATAGCTTAATAAATTCCCTTACACATACTGATAGAAGTTAGGATCTTGGAACATCTCATGTCTCTCCTCTTTCCTCTCTCACTTTATAGGCTTTTTTGAGTCTGTGCTGCAGCCAGTGGTCAGTCAGAGCTTTTTTCTGTCTGTATTCTGAATGATAGTTGTTTCTCAAATCAGATTTTGCGATCATAATTCTGCATTGTGTGCTTTCAGTAATGGATTTCTGTTCTGCATCTAAGGAGTAATCACATAAAACACAAGGCATTTATCGGTGCAATCTCTGTGTGTTCAGGACACAGGACACTGTTGAATTTTTGTAATCAAGTATTTGATACATTATGCTTAATAAGCAGTGTAGATATGTGAAGGCAGTGAAGTGGTTTTGGAAACCATCCTTCTCCTGAAGTATTGCTCTGCTCTTAAGTAGTCGACAAAATGTGAGGAAGTAGTTTTTTGGTGCATTTTCTGTCATTCTGTTCTATGGTTCTTATTAGGTTTTCTGTGTAATTTGTTATCACACTTTTACTCATGCAGCAACTGTGAGAATGGTAAAACAACTTCAAAGAAAAGAGGAGAAAGTAACTCTAGAACCACAAATAATCAGAGGACTCCTGAGCAATCTACTCATCATCAAAAAATACTTCTTAGCTAGTGTTTTTGAAAATGTAGGTTAATATTGTACCTTGATGGTAATTATTATTAGTCTCTCAAATAAGCTGAAACAGTGTTGACTTCTTCACTCAGATGTCTGGGAGCTGGTGACACTGAAGAGAGTTCACAGAGGACAAGGTCATACTTAATTTTGTAGTTGTATTAGGATTCATCTTTTTAAATGGATAGTAGGCTAAGCTTTTGTTTAGGATGAACTGAGGTAATTGAGGTTTTTCTGGTAAGTTTATTAAGGAAGATAGGTAACTTGGAATTTTTTCCCCAGGCAATTTGTTTGCAAACTGAGTAGGAGGAGTTTAATCGGAGAAAAATTCAGTATGGCTTGCAGTTTGAGAAACAACTCCATACAGTATTTGGGATGTAAATAATTAATGGCTTTAATATTTGAAAAAGAGATGTCCAGCTTCTGTTGCAATGAGTGTATTTTAGGTTAGGTATATTTTGTTGGTTATCCACCTCTTTAAGGGTTGGAGACTTTGTGCTTTGTGAAGGAAATTTGACACAGTTTCATAGATAAGTTAATCTTAGCAAATTCTTAAGTATATTTCTTGATTTTATATTGGGTTAGGAAGTGGGTGTAACCATGACAAATAGCCTTTTCTTGGCTGTTATGAAACCCCACAGGAGCAGTTTAACTTGCTGCACAGGGAAGAAGGGGAGTCTTTCACCTTACATAAATGGCTTTACATGAACTAACCTTCAGGGATAGGATTCATCTCAAAGATCTGACTTTGTTTTTACCTTGTACTAAGAAAATTCTTGTCAGCTAAATTGTTTAAGTCCTAGCATAGAGTAATGTTAATGTGGTCTTTTCTCTCCTCCTGAAGATGAGATGTAATGAATTTGGTTAAATAGAGGATATTATGAATATGAGTGTTTAGAAGTGTCATGTAGTAAATTTTGTGGCAGTAACATCTTTGAAGCCAGTAGCACAGCTGAGAAAAGTTAATTTGAAGCTTCAGTGAGTCTGTATGTAGAGTCAGATTTGGGGGGAGAAAGGATGATCTCGTTCTTTACGTGACTTTGTTTTCCATTAATAATACATTCAGTTCCTGTCTCTGTTGTTTGAATGTTACTTACTTTAGGCTGTGCCTGAACTGAAAATTTAAGTTGTGGACTTTGCATTGCCTGCATTGTTTGCACTCTCTGATAATCAATCTATGTGAAAAAAAACAAACTAGCAGGAACATACCTTTTTAATCTGCACATCGATTTAAGGCCCTGTGCAAGTGAACAGTGGATATGTGACTGCTACTCTGGCAAGCGCCACCCCCCCCTTGCATTTACTGATGAGCAAATCTGTTAAAAATCTCAAGCAGATGTTGCTGGAAGAGGCTGGCTTAGGGTGTGGTGTGGCTGTGCAGGGAGCCAGCGGGGATGTGGAGCTGGTGTCCTGGCCCCACACATCTGCAGCAGCCATGCACAGGGAGGGAGAGCTCCTGATAACACAAGTGCTCATGGTAAAGTGATAGTGCACGACCTGAACCCCCTCTGCTATGTCCACAGGCGTGCTGGGAGGGTATCTGTCCTCTTGTGTAGAGGAAGGCAGCCCGAGCATGAACTGCTCTGCTGTTACTTGTGTGTGATCTGCATTGCTGCCCCACGTTGGGGAAAAGAGAGGATTGACTGATGCGTTCTTAAATAGAGAATCTGCAAGTTTTGTGCAGATAATACAGTACTTTTAGCTTAAGTGATTTATTTTGGTGTGCTTTAAACTCTTCCTAATCTACTTTAGAAAAAGTGCAGGTAGCCTGCTTCAAACAGGAATAGGTGGTTTAATTACTGAGAAGCCATAGCTGATAGAATATTTGAATTTCCTGAGTTATGACTGCTTGATAAACTTTAGTAACAGGCAAAGTGTTGGACGTGATTTTAGGATTAATTTCTTGAAAGCACAGCCATATTTAGATTGACCTCTTTCAGAAGAGAAGGAGGGAATGGTATGACTGTCATGACATTATTATTATTTTTATTATCATCAGACTCCGGGTTGGAAACACTTTTTTAAAAAGAAAAAGGTTGGGCTGCCTCAAAAGATTTGCACCACCACTATGGTAATATTAGACTCTTACAGGATTAATGCATGCAGCAATGCATTAAAATTTGATCTTAGTATTGTTACTTAAGAACAATAATTTGGGAAGTTAAGATCAGAAGTTACAGTGTTATCTCATGTCTGGTTGGATGTGGAAGGTTACTTTTACATAGGCTGGTATTCTAGGCCTTTTTGGACTTTGCTCTGCCAGGGTCCTCTTCTGATTACAGTTGCTTGCTACACCCCAGATGCTGCTTTTGAGACAGTACATATGTAATTGTCTGTGAATGTTCTTGCTGAAACTTTGCTGAGATGTTGTAAGTCAAAGTAATTGCTCTCTTCTGAAGGCGGAGGTTTGTTTTCCCCGCCTCTTACGTTGCACTAACTGTAAGTTTCTGATCCCATAGGAAACTGACTTAACTTGCTGAAATGATATAAAGATAGCCGTAGTAAAGCGAAGTAAATATAATCTAGTGCATTAGGAAATTGAACTGGTTTATCTCCTTGTTGGGTGCACATCAGAATATTTTCAAAAGTGCTGCAGGAGGGAGAGTTGATAGTGAAGAACGGGGAAGAGGAAGCAGGGTTGAGTTCCTTCCATTTTGAAAGCAGCAAGTTTATTTTGGCTACTGTAATGTGAAACTGTACTGTGAATGTGATCTGGGCTGAGAGTAGTTGTGACAAGGAATTTAGTAAAATAGTAATTGGGACACAAATGTTGCTTCCTTTTTTCGTCTCAACTGATATGTAAGGTTTGAGCATATTTGTTGGACCAATGATAAAGGAAGACTAATGGACTTAGATTTAGTAGCTGTATTTTAAGCTTGGCACTGCAAATCTAAGCTGTCACAGAACAACATTTTTAATTCTGAGAACAGTAAGGTATCAGTTAACAACATTTATGCACTAAATATTTGTAAAAATTAAAAACTATAAACAATAACATACATTTGAGGTAATTTTTGATAAAATATTTATTTATGAAATATTCTGATTGCCATATAGGTTGTTTGTCAAATTTGTGATTCAGTCAAAAAATAGATGTGAAAGGTGTGACAGTTTCTTTCTTAAACTATCTAAAGTAGATAACTGTTCAGTACACAGTTATATTTACACGAAAAATGCCTTCACATGAGGAAAAACAACCAAGGATATACGTAAGCTTGGCAAACTGCACTATGTTGTAGCTGCCTTCTCACAGTTCTGGCACAGTTAATCATTTGTGACTTAAACAGGTGATATTATGTATTTGAAACTTATATGAAGAAGAGAAGGGGGTTCAAGGTATTTTATTTTAGTGATGACACTAGCAGCAATCTAATTTGCAGTTAAATTTGGAAGACGTTTAGTGTACAAGCTGCTGTTTTATTTTTCTATTCATCAGCAGCCATTTATGCAGGAAAAAGTCATACACAAAAAAAGTACTTGTGCTTTTCAGTTGTACAGACATGTTTTTAACCTTGAATTAATTGAAGTCCACCAAGGATTTGGCTCTTAGAAACAACTTCATATAGGAGACTGCAGTAGTCGGTATCTGTATGTGCCCCAGAGAAAATTTGAAGACAAGGCCTGTTTGCAGTAGTTAGAGGATTTTAAATTGAGAGGGACAATTTGGAGAAAAAAGATGTTGAAATAAATGCACAAATCTAATTTTTACAGTGCACACATGTATTTTGTCCAAAACCTTAAGCCTGACAATATAAGTGAGGATGACACAGCATTAGTTACTCCACTACAGGAATAATTATCTGGACTTCAGATCTTATTTGCTCTTTCTGGCATAGAACTATTTTGACAATAAACTCTATGCTCTATTTCTAAAAGTCTTTCTATGCTTAAAAAATGCAGTTCACCAAGACTGCTTTCTTTTCTCCTACCCTTCCCCTCTAGGGAAATTAGTATTTTGCTCCTGTTTAAAGAAGTTTTTTATTTTATGTGAGAGAACACATACTCACTGATACAAAGATAAGAAATGTGACAATTCTAAACAGTTGAAACATACTGTAAACTTAAATAGAAAGGTTTAAGGTGGGAGCACTGGTCTGCATTTACATAAGACCTCCAGTTTGGTTCCAGGTGAGGAGTGATGTAACCATTAAACTTGCTGTCTTTGCTCACAAGTCTCACTGCTACACCCAGCATTTGTCAGGGGAATTTCTCGTACTAAATATGCTTCACCGAGTCTTTCAGCAAATCCTAGCTGCTCTACTTGAAAGTGTGTTGTGTTTTACAGCAGCAATCCATGTTGGTACAGTGAATATTTAACATCCCAACTTGATTATTTGTTGCAGTTATAAAAATGATTTTTAGTGTAGTGTCTTTTGATTTGTCTTATTGGCTAGTTTTTGTAAACCCAAGCCAGCTGCTGTTGCAATGATTTCTCAAATTGCTTGCATCCACAGTGGGGATGAAATGTGTATTTTCTATAATGTTGTTTTGGACAGCTTTTCATCATTAAACTGGTTACTGCCTTTTATCAGAAAAGATGTCTGAAGATATTTTGGTCTCATTTTTCTGATTTATTTTTTACATTATGGTGTTTTATTAAATGGTACAGAATAAAAAACTTTGAAAATATTTCCATGATGAGTAGTATTTCGGACATTAGCTGTGCTGGGATTTCTTGCTATCATTGTTGTTTTATTGCTAGCCATGAAGTCTGCCAGTTTAATTTGTGCCAACAGTAGTGTAAGGAGCAGATGAAAGTACCAAGGCTGCTGGAGACTTCAGTAATCTTACGAAATTTGTCTTCAGCCAAAAAACAGCCCAATAATCCATATTTGAGAGAGTGTGTTTTTTGTTTGTCAAATGGATCTGTTCAAAATACCATGTATAGCTGAGGGTGATTATACTCATGCAGCTATAGTTTGCCTGTTCATTAGAATATAGTCCAGAAAGAAACTGCTCTGTACCCAGGTCTTGCTGGTGTTTGCCATCATCTCTAGTTAAGCTGGATGCTAATTTTTTTTTTTTTTTTTTCTATGTGCTATAGAAGTAGTAGTTGATTACTTTAATCCAAACCTGTGATAAAACAGCACTTTTAAAATTTGCTTGCCACCTTTCATTATGTTTCATTTTCTATTATCTATTATGTTTCCTCAACCTCTCACCTTTTTCACCTTTGGGGTGAATTATTTCTCTGTATGTGTAGGGAGTTGTGGTACAGTGAAATGAATCTTGATTGAGATCTCTGGATTTTACTGGAAATTGTAATTTCACTATGTAGATGTCAGTGTGGAGTCTGAAATTGACTGAATATAAACAAATGTTTGTGCTGCAGCATTTTTGCAAAAACTTAACTGGAGAATAGAGATTTGCCTATGGGAATAAAGTTGAATGTACGCCTTTCTCTGTTGTTGTTTGAAGCCACTGGAGTTTGTCACTTCATTCAGTAAGGATGGTATCATTTTAATTTCTTGTTCATTTTGCAAAATTAATTTTCTTAAGTATGGGTCTGTATTTATTCTTTCATTTATGGTATGAAACTTTTGCTATTCTCTATCCAGCCTGAAAATGGTCAGAGCTGCATTTTTTTCTCTATCTCCAGTAAATATCAAGATGTGTTCTTCTGAAGAGAATTTATAGCTTTTAATCCATTTCATATTTTTTAGTGTGAATTCTGATCTTTATTGAAGACCTTTCTTAGGTTGTCGGAACCCTTTCCTTCGGGTTTGACCACAGTATATTATTAACAGCAGTTTTTCTTTTCTCATTTTGCATTTTTAAAGTCATTGTAAACACGATTCACTGACTTTGACAAAAATGTGTCTGTCTCTAGAGCAGTAATTTAAAGGTACTTAATTAAGCCTTCAAATATGGATCATATATGAATCATAACATCTTGTCATTGTGGGGCAGATTGGGTAGGCAGAAGGTAATCTGCAAGGAGTGCCCTGCTCCTCCTGGGAAGGCTGGGGACTAACAGGCTGTTTTGCTGGAATGGCCTAAGTTTGTTTTTTTCTCTTGTGTTGCAGAATCTATATCTGGCAAGACTTACCTGAAATAATTTAGCCCTAGGCAAGATGTGATGTAGGAGGTAGTCAATGTGCTGCTTCATGAGTTCTTCTAGGGGAACCAAAACACTGGTTGCACTGAGGGAAGCACCTGGAGTTTCATGGCTGGGGTGCAGGCAGATGGAAAAAAGAATTTTTTTCTGGCAGTGCAAAAAAGTATTGGGATGAGCTGTGCACCGCAGAAGCTGAGGTTTCTTTTGAGTTATTTTGCCTGCCCTGTGCATTGGACAAAGCAATTTGGCTGCTTGTTTTTCTGGCATGGTGCTTGCTCTCTACTCATTGTGCCAGGCCTCAGACCATTCTTGCCTAAATCAAAGATGCAGTGTCGGAGAGAAAGGTTTTGAAGATGTGTTTTTCAGTGGAAGACAGAGCAGTGTGAGGAGAAGGTCTGGCATTTAAAAGGCAGTTTTTAGCAAGTTTGAAAAAGTGACATGCAGATAACACTGTGATGTTAGAGTTTTTGTTGAATACTTCAAGGCTTGGAATTGGAGGAATTGGCAAGTAAAGGACTAGACATGCTAAGTGATCTTTCCTTGTTGCAAAAACTAATTCAGAATGAAAATAAGGTCGTTAGACTTTATAGCAAAGCAATTAGAATTCAGTTCTTGTTTGTGCTTTGTTTTAAATAAAATCACTTGTACAAAACATACAGTTGCTTTTCTATAGTCAAGACACAAAGTATTTAATAATGTAACCATTCTTACTTTTGAAAATGTTTTTATAGAACTTGAATGGTCTAATCAAAGGTTGTTTTCCAACTTTGCACAGTGGTCACAGTTCCCAAAACCTTAAAGCAAAAGGAAATGGTTAAGAGATGATTTGGGTTCCCACAGTAGCCTCAGCTGGGCCCAGAACCTGGCTCTTCAGGCTTTAAGATGGTATGCTGGTAAATTCACAGCCTCCCTGGTGGCTCACAATGAACTCCTGAAGGAGCATTAACAATCTTATCACAATGGGACATAAAAAGGTTCTATGATTTTCAGTGACCGGATTTTAATTTTGATATCATTTTTTAAATGGATTCACTACAGCAATGTTCTGACTGTAAAAATAGGATTTTTCCTTTCTTTGCCTTAATTGGGACTTCTAATTTTCACTCATTCTAGTTAAACAAGTATACAGCTTCCTAGCTGTATTTTGGTAGCTAGCATTTGTTTGTTGTTTAGTGTAGTAACACTGCTCATGCTATTATCATACGTGTATTTTTCAGGTATCCTTGAACTTAGAACCATGGGGTTCTAAATTCCCATTATTTGTGTTTTATTATCACAAGAGGATATACTTCCTAAAATGATGGATAGTTAAATAGCTTACAACCTTGATTGTTTTAAAATTCAGAACTCATCCAACTGAGTTGGTTGATCCAGTTGTTTAGCTGTTGTTGTGTTCTGGCTAAAGAAATAGCCTTCTGCTATATTTTAAACAAAACAGCTGCAAGGACTTGGTGCAGTTGAACAGAATATGGGGCCACAAAATGATAATTTGATACATTCTGCACCAGAGAACAGATTTCTGTCTGGATTTGCAAACTGTACTTTTGGAAATCTACTTCCATAGAAGGGCCTCAGAATGAGTCTGACTTGTTCTCCTGTTGTGTATTTTTCTTTTTTTCCCCCCAGAAACAACACTAGGTATTTGGGCAACTTGTAGCTGTAGATCTACTTCACTACCAAATCCTCTAGATAGTGTGGACATGTAGGCATGCTGTAACTCCTCTGTGGCAGGATCATCCCATTTGTGATTTCTTCTTGTTTGCATTCAGACTGTCAACTACAACTTTTTTTTTTTTTTTTTCAGGAAAAGTGCCATGCTGTTTTGTAGCTTATGAGTGTTTGCTTATTTAAAAAGCATGATTGACTTTGTATTCCTCTTGAGCTAGGCTGTGGCCATCTTCTGCATTCTGGTGTGGGGTTATGGTTCTGGGTTTTACTTTTATTCAGCGGGGGATGTTTTCAGTGTCACTTGAATCAGAAGAAAGGGTGTAAGTAGATTCTGAGCTAGAGGAACCTATTGCCCAGCTTAAGAATTCTTTGCTAGTTTAAGGCATTTCACAAATTCTACAGGTGTCTGCCCCTGGTCTTACTGTTCCTGCTAAAAAAACAGAGTATTTCCAGCTGGATATTTAAGTACCCATGATTTTTTTTTTTTTTTTACTGAATGTGCATCTCTTTGACACTTTCCTGACTCATTGCTGTAATTTTTTTTTCCTGTGCCACTGACCTTGGAGGGATTCTGTAGAGCAAAACATGAGTTTCCTAGCTTTTCTGTGTCAAATCCCCTTCCTTTTGCTGCTGTGCCTTCAGGTCAAATATGTGGAGATCACATGCTGAAAGCATGAAGTCCTCAATATCAATTACAGAATGGCTGAGGTTGAAGGGACCTCTGGATATCATCTGGTCCCATTCCCAGACAGAGCCATCTACAGCTGGTTGCCCAGGACTGTATTCAGATGGCTTTTCACTAACTCAGGGGTTGAGACTCTACAATTTCCCTGAGCACCCTGTGTAATTGGTCACCCTCAGAGCAAAGAAAGTGTTTTCTGATGTTCAGACAGAGCCTCTTGTGTTTTGGTGTGTGTCTGCTGCCTCTGGTTCTGTCATTGGATGCCACTGGAAAGAGTCTGACTATGTCCCCTTTACTACCCTTGCTTTTGTTCACATATATTGATAAGATCCCCCCAGAACTTTCTCTTCCCTAGGCTGAAGTCCCAACTCTCTCAGCCTTTCCTCTTGTGAGAGTTGCTCTAGTCCCTTAGTCATTTTTGTGTCCCTTTGCTAGACTCTGTCCAGTATGCTCATGTCTCTCTTGTAGTGGGGAGCCCAGATCTCCAGATGTGACCTCATGAGTGCTGAATAAAGAGAAGGATTGTCTGCCTCAGTGTGCTGGCAATACTCTCTCTATTGCAGCCAGAATGCTGTTTATCTTCTTTGCTGCAAGGCATGTTGGCTCATGTTCAACCTGGTGGCCACCAGGACTTCCAGGTTCTTTTCTGCCACACTGTTCTCCAGCTGGACAGTCTCTGGCATGTGGTCGTTCTTGTGCATGTGATTGTTCCTGCTGAGGAGCAGGGATTTGTGCCTTGCCTCCCCTAGCTTGTTATGAGGTTGCTCTGCTCTGGATGGCAGCAACATCTAGCATATCCACCAGTCCTTTCAGTTGGGTGTCATCAGCAAACTTGCTGAGGGTACCCACTGTCCCATCATCTGGGTTGTTAATGAGGATGTTGAGCAGGATTGGACCCAGTGTTGGCCCATGGGGCACAGAGCTTGTCACTGGCCTGCAGCCTCGTGACACTAATCACCCTCTGGACCCAGATGTTCAGACAGTTTTTGGTTCACATCACTGTCTGCTCATCCAGTCTGAACATCAACAGCTTCTGTGTGGATTTTGTGGAACACAGCACACATTGCTAGGCAATATACACTGCTCTCCCCTTGTTATTCTGTACAGTGATATGAAATCTGCTTTTTTTTTTTTTTTTTTCTTAAAACTAGAAGTAAAATACATGTCCTGTTTTTGATATTTTTTTCTTGTCATGCTTTAACTTTCTTGTGGGCTGTCTTATACCCAACTTAGGTAATTATCTACGTCAGTGTTGTTATATCATTAAATAGTAATGGTCTAATGTTAAGAAAATTTTAATTCTGCAATCACTGTATTACCTGAAAACTTTTCAGTGACAGAAAGCTGTTTTCAGGACATGAATTTGTTTGATCTTTGCCACATTAGCATTCTACTGCAGATTACAGATTCAGCACAGTGTTTTACTGTTATTCCAGAGAGAACTATTAAGTGATCAGAACTACCTTTGTCAACTGACAATCCCACAAAACAGGAAATAAAGTTTGGGAGCCATGTTCTGTAAACCTGTGTTGGCTGATACCACGAAATACAAGAACAGCTGTTCAAGTCAGAGAAGAAGTCCATCTTATTTTCCTCCTGTGTGTGACAGAGACCAGTGCTAGATTAACAGGAGAACAGTGTGTTAGAATAGGGCAAACATACAGTGATGCTTTTCCAACTTCTAAGAATTTGCAGCTTGGGGATTTCCTGAGCAGTAGGTGTTGGTTTAATACGTAATAACCAAATAGTCCTAATTTATAGTTCTTGAAATGTGGAGAGGACACAGTGTAAACCATGGTTCCCCTCATTACTAACTTACTAGAGCAATGGGTTTCTTTGTCATCTAGTTAATTTCAGTGATCTGTGTATTACAGTCTAAACACATTATCCCACTACCCTGCTGAGTAGTGTTGGTTACCTTAGAGCTTCTCATTTTGTACTTGTGCTTGGAATTTCTTTTTTTTTTCTTTTTTTCTTGTGTGCATTACTTTATTTTCTACATATAACCTTATTGCCTGCTTTTGTATGGTACTTTGACATTTGATTTTATGGATTCTCTCCCGCTTTCTACCCAGAATGACTTAAAGCACACTCTATATCTTCATTTGTTCCAGTAGGAGAAAGGTGTAGATGTGGAAGGCTGTCTCCTTGGAAGCTTTGCTCTAATGTTTGAGGTGGCAGTTGGGGGCAGGATCCTTTTGTATGCTGGGTGTGACTTTACATCAATGACAGTATCTAGTGTCTAAATTATCCTGGGATTAGGAAACAGAGATAATGTATTTGCTTAAGCTTTGCATTGGTGTCCATTTTCTGCATTTCTGAGACTCTGTTTTCGTGACACTGGTAGATAGGCACAGGATCTCATTTCTGTGTGACTCAAGACAAGCTGGTGTGAGTAGTCTTTGATCTGGTGGCTGTGCAGTTCTGCTGGGCCAGAACCTGTAAACTGGCCACATAGGTGTTTCCTTGGGTCTGGCTGCTGTGCTCAGAGCTCTTCAGGATCTCAACTGGGGGACAGGGTGAAGGTTGTATTTATCTTTAAATGTTAGTAGCTATGTAATATTGTTCTACAGTGCTTACTTGCATTGTGTCATGTGAGTGTGTCCCCTTGGATATCTGCTTGTTATTTTGCTTAGTATTAGTATTAGCCTTTCCTTGGAAAAGCATTGTAGTGGTGTACTACTACAAGTATACTAGAAGTATACTTGTATACTTTTGTTTTCTCTGGTGTGGAAGTCTCATGTTTGCTGGCTTACGGACTTCATTGACATATTAAGTTGTCTTAAAGAGACCTGATCACCTAGGAAAGTCTACCAGGCCTGAAGTAGCTTTACTTCTTATTTCCCTACTTGAAGTTGTTCATCATACCAAGCTGGTTTTGGGGGTTTTAGGGGTTTGGGGTGTGGAGTTTTTGGTTTGTTTGTGGTTTTTTTTGTGTGTGCCTGTGTGGTTTTTTGTTTGGCTGGTTTATGTTTTGCTCATTTGGTTGTTTTTTTAAAAAAGTACCTTTTCTTCCTCTGCAACTCTTACCTTCAGTATTTAGAAATGGAGTTTCTCTGTAACTCTTCTGCATTTTTGAGCCTAACCTGCTTTTATAAAGCAAGATGTGGTGGGAGGATGGGTCCTGAGATAAACTTATCTGGAAACAGAAATCTTTGAGAAAAGTAATATCTTGTGATGAATAAAGTGCCGTGTTGGAAATCTGAGCTGTGGTAGTCCTGACGTAGAGCCTTTTTGCTTGTTTAGTGTGAGCACAGATCCCTTCTATTCTGATCAGTTTCTAGAGGCTAGAAATTGCAGCTGCAAAACTTGAAATTAAAGAAATCATTACTTGGCTTGGCAAAACTGACTTTGTTTTCCTCACAACCATTTCTGGATTAATTTCAGTAGTAATATTAAAAGAATGTGTGTCTTTATACAGGAGCTATCATCACTAAACTTTTTGTCTAAAACTGTTGCCAGCAAGTGCATTTCTTCAAAAATGTTTATGATGAAAATACTTGTTGCTTCTAAATTTGTCCTTTGAAGTAGTTTAGTTGCTTTTAATGAGAACTTTTTGAAGCGTAGTCTGTCAAGGCATTTATATTGGAGATGTCATTTACCACAGAAAGGTCTTTGTGAAAATGTTAACCTTGATGTGAGAATTGACTAAATCATCTCTGCTCTTCCTCCAGAGCACCATCAGTTGAAATTATTGCACTGTGTTATTAAAATTAACCTGATCTTAAATAAGGTTTTGCCTTCAGAGGGTCAGTGGTACAATACCCTGCAACTGTGCAGATAGAAAGCTTTAGATTGCTGCAGGAAATTATTTCAAGTTTTTATTTGCACAGAGAGACTCTCCATACAGAGTATACAAACACATCTTTCTGCTTTGTTCTTGTTTTCCTACTGGTTTGGTTTGTGATTGGTGTTCATGTGAATGCTGGTGCCAGCACAAGAAAGGGGAAGAATGAGGGTGGAACCAGCAGCCCAGCAAGGAACAACTCCCATGATGTTCTGCATCAAATTCAATTCCTTGTGGACTTATAGGAGCTTATGAGCAGTACTTGCTAAGTTTGCTGTTACAGCAGTTGCATATGAGATGATTGAGGCATGAGATAGTTTTTATTTTTTTTATTTTCTATAGAAGAGTTTACTACTTTCAGCATTGCTGTTTATAGCTTTCTCTGTTCCCTCCTGTTAAAGATTGACAGCAGCCTCTCTTCAGCAAGATTAGATCTCTTTTGGCCTGTGCTTGTTGCAGATAGATCTACTCTCTTGAGATTGATGTTACTCATGGATTCATTGCCTATTTGAGTCTTTGCTTTCTGAGCATATTTCTTTCCTATGACTTAATTTTTTTACAGGTGTAAAAGGAATATGATGATTTTTTTCAAAGCCAAATACATCTGTTTCTTTGGTAGTGGTCTGGTCTTGTGACTGAGTCTCAGAAAAAGAAGCTTTAAATGTTGCTCATAGACTATTCTAATAACCATCTCCAATAAAGTGCTACTTTTTTGCTGTCAGGTTTTCTTAAAGGCAGTGCAATGAGCTTAAAGATAGGTTTTCCTATTCTGTAATTATTACTCATGCTTGCAAGGAATAGAAATGTTAATGGGAAATTGTGCAGGATTCCTGTGGGAAACTGTTAGGTGATACACTTCAAGACATGGAACTTCAGGGGTGTTTAACCTGTCAGATATTATGTAGCAATCCCTGCTTGCTGTGTAAAACCATATGATACAGTGTGGAGTGTATGCCGTTCAGCTTGGGGTTTGTTCCACAGTCTTCCACAGTAGCTCACTCTTGTGGGGTACCTTTTGCACAGATTGCATGGTAAGTTTGGGATTTCTCTTGGTTTTGTGGGTTGTCTTCACAGAAACCTTATCTGGGTATGTACTCTTGGCCTGTGTGAAGTAGTTGTGGCTGGAAATTGGGAGTGTGAAATCGCGTACTTACAAACCAGCAGCTTGGCTTGGATAGCAAAAGGCAATTCTAAACACATTCAATTCCTTTCTGCTGTCTTTTCACTTTTCCTTTCTTCTTGGGCTTGGAAGTTACTTCTAGCAATATAAAATACCTTGTTCCTCAAACAGACTTAGAGATTTTTTTTCCCTCAGGAAAATATTTTAAACACTGTTGATAATGTTAAGATTTCACTGTTTGGACCTCCAGTCTGTTTTCTTTCTCATGCTCAGGGTTTGCAAGTAGCTGAAGTCTGTTGTCCTTAGTCTGTATGTAGAAACTGAAATGAAGCAGGTAAAAATGAAGGGTTTAAAGACATGGATTCAAACAGGGCAAAACAGTGCTGGCATACCTGTCTTTTTGTTAGGTTTAGATGGTGTTGCTGATTTATGCTAGGATGAACATGTTACCAACGATGAGGTTTTTTTAGTCTTAATTATGAAGATGTTGCACAATTTTTACAGAATTTGTCTTGATTTTATATCTTGATATAAAGCAAATACTCAGACTATAACTGGAAACTCTTTAGGGGCTTTTTCAGATTGCTTGCATCCTTTGGGAAGAAAGAAACCCAGGCTTTAATTGACATGCCTGCCTGATAGTACTCAAGTGTCTTTGCTGTCTGTAGAGGATCTTTCCTCAGTGGATTAGAAATTACTTTAGAAATTACTCTGTTGCTTTACACTTTTGGACACAATAATATCCTGTAAGCAGCAGTGGTATGTGAGTTGGCCCTTTCTTCTGCTCTGATATTTTGAACTTTTGGAAACATTGTTTACCTTTAGTAAAGGTAATGTTTTGCATTACCCTATAAATAGTGATGTTTCTCTGGTCTGTTTCTTCTGTTAGTCAGAATTTGTTTTTCTCCCTTTTGCTGTTGGCTTTTGTTCATCTGTTTCCTTGTGTTTTCTGTTTTGGGGAATTTACTGTCATGTTTTTGGCTCTCACATACCATATACTTGGATTTCCTAGAAGATTAATCCTTTCTCCTCTGGGATACTGTATTCAAGCTTATACAAGGAAATAAAAGTATATCTTCAGTTCATGGTCATTGCTTTATATGTTTATTTTGAGCATGAAGTTGTAAATGGTTGTAACAAGGCAAGAGTAGTGTTTTTTGACAGTGACTTGTAAAACACACAGAAGTGCAAGCAAACATTGGTTCTGTGGCAAGGGTAAAACTCCAAAGCAAAAAACCTCCAAAACAAAAACCTAATTTGAAGCTGAGCACTATCCAGTTCTTAATCAGACTCCCAGCACCAAGTAGTATTTATATTAAACTTCAGTAGATGTGGTGGTAAGTTGTTCCCCTAACATCCTAAATATGCTGTGTGAGTGGGTGTTGGGGGACTGTGGAGTATGTCATCAAGTAACAGCTTAATTTCTTTCTGTTTCAGATTAAGGGAAGTTTCAGAGAAGCTGAACAAGTATAATTTAAACAGGTAAGGCATATCACATGCTGCTGTAAATAATTTAGGAAAGTACAATTTCTCTAACAGCAAAAAGAAGCAGATGTTTGTACTGTAGTGATGGAGCCTTAGAAATCCTCAATGCTACTGATACTGAAGTCCAGAAATGCATCAGATAACACAGTTCAGATAACACAGGAGGAAAATGTGAGGTTCTCAGTTATGATAAATTATATTATTAAAATCTTCATTACTAAGTGACTTTCTAATGTGAGGTATAAACCCTGTTGTTTATTGCTGATCACATTAAGTGAGAACTATTATGTTTTAAGATCTTTTTCCTGCATTTTATGTGCCGTGGGCTTCAATTAATGCACGTTTAATCATTTTTGCAAGTTTTTTGTATTGGTAGCCACCACTGCACATTTTTCCTTCCATGCACAACTTTTTTCAGACTTCAAAAGTTCTAAAATGTTGTAAATTCTCGCTTTTTATTTTCAGCCACCCGCCTTTGAATGTATTGGAACAGGCCACTATTAAACAGTGTGTGGTGGGACCAAATCATGCTGCATTTCTTCTGGAGGTAAGTTGCTGAAATCTTCTCAGATAACAAACTTGAAACTATATAGTTAAAATTAGTTATTAGTTATTCTAACATTAAATTCATTAACAGTCTTCATAACTGTTGATTTGTGTTTTCATTTTTTTGGTAAATTTGACTTATATTTCAGTTTTGAACATTTGCTTTTCTTGTTCTAAATACAGGATGGTAGAGTCTGCAGGATTGGTTTTTCAGTTCAACCAGACAGATTGGAATTGGGTAAACCTGAGAATAGTGATGGGTAAGAAATGCTTTTCTTCTAAGATATTTTTTGAATGCGATAAGCAGCTTGGCTGCTTTTCTGGTTTTGTTTTTATTTTTTTGTTTTCAAAGTAGATTTTGGAATGGATACTTTGTGTAGAGACACAATGGTTATGGTGATGCAGCCAAACAGCCTAGCTTGACAAACTGGTGTAGGAATAGTACATGTCATTCTGTTATGTGGTTCTGAAAGAAGTGAGACAGGCTCTCTTTAACTTCAAGAAAAAAACTACTCCAAAAATAATCCTTAAGAAAGAAGCTGTGTTGAACTGTTTAGCTTAAAATGTAGAATCCACTCTGAAAGTGGTCCCATCTGGCAGGGCTCACTTTCTAGACCTGTGGTCCTCAGTCCAGGTAAGTCCCCCTCAACAGGACTAATTAACGGTTCACATTTGAATTTAAACCACTTATTGAATAATAATATTGAATTAGCATACTCAGGTTCAGGTTTACAGATAGAACACCTGCTAATTACAATTTGTACAAATACACAAATGGAAAACTTAGCACAGTGGCTGACTCAAATCACTAATTAGCTTAATATGTATTTGCAACTGTGCTATTATGGATCGGTGATGTACGTAAGGTCTGCTAGGCATGCTTTCCACTTTCTTTTTCTCTTAATATAGTTAGATTAGTTCGGAATATTCCCCAAGGGTGTTGCTTAAGCTGGTATGTTACCAGACTAAGTCCCTGAGAATTTCAACCTGGGATTCCAGGTTTTGTTCTTAACCCATTTGGGATTGTTTTGTGACTGATTTACCATCTTTTACTTTCAGTTCAAAGTTGAGCAGTGGCTCAGGGGCAGGAAGGACATCCAGGCCAGGCAGGACTAGTGACTCCCCATGGTTTCTGTCTGGTTCTGAAACTCTGGGCAGACTGGCAGGCAACACCCTTGGGTAAGTTTTGATAGGATTGAGGCTGCAATCTGTTTGTTCCATATTTGAGTATATGTGTATACACATATATAAATTGTATGCAGTGTGTCTAAGGGAACGTATAATCACAGCAGTTGTGTAGGTAGGATTTAACAAAAAAAAAACCTTGATTGACTTGGTTAAAATAACAGACATTTAAGTGACCCATCAGCACATAGGATACAGAGAGTTCTTCATATATGTGTGAACAATAACTTGGTTTAGGCTGTGTTGTCTTCTTTTGAATGTTTTTTTAGTTCCTTGATTTTTGAAAAGCAGTCTTTTAGAGGGACACTATCAATTTAAACCATGATAGGCTAGAAGCATAAAGTGAAAGATGTGCATTTATGCAGGAAGAACTTCATTATGTGCTCAATTGTTTTATTCCTTCCACTCCCTTGCCCCAAGCCATGAGTGGTGTGTTGATAGCTGGGGTCCTATACATAGTAATAGAAAAGGAACATTTATAAAATCATTTGTAAAAGATTGTTTCTCAGAACCTTTAAAATTGTACTATATACAAAATGTACTGCATAGATCCAGATTTCTTGTCATTAGCTTTAAAACTGATGGTGTCCCTTTTTATAGAAAGGTAATTTTCATTCCATAATGACAGTGATCTCTTTGTTGCATGTTTTTCTAAGACATGTCGTACTATGCTGCTTCCTAAGGTTACTAACTGCAGTAAGGAGAACTGTGGTTTCTGCATGTGAATGATTTGTTAAGAGGAGGGAACTACATCTTTTCCATGAATTTCCAGAAAATTTGTTGGTTTCTTTTTACCAAATAAACTAATTTAATTTGGGCCTTAGTTGCATGAAGAATAACCCATAACCTTCTCAGTTTTTTTCTGAAATCATTACGCATCTGAACTTAAAGATCCATGTGTTAAGCTTTAAAGACAAACTAGTACTGTCATGTTTAAGAACTTACTGTGGGATGTGTAACACATTTTTTTCCTCATTACTCTTAGCTGAGCATAATGTGTTAAAATTGTTTGAATCTTAGAGACCAACCCTGAAGTGTTCCTAATGTCTTCTCTTGAATGTCTCAGAACTACATAGTTGAAAGTCATTGAACTACTAGACTAGCAGTAGGCACTATAACTAGTCTGTTAAATGGAGGGAATAATTACCTTAATAAATTGAATCTAAAACCATTCAAACTGTGAAGCCATTAGCGTAGATAACTGGTTTTGGAAAACTGCTGCACAGTGGAGATATATGGTAGACTAGTAGGTGAACAGAAATGAGATGAAAGATTTCTGTTCTATGTTAATATTTATTTTGGGTTTACACAGCTTTAATAACAATGGCTGTGTCCTTATTCTTAACAGGACCAGGTTAGGACACACAGGGAATATTTGAAGTTATTACGCAAATAGAAATTATTTTAACTGCTAGATGTCTAAATGATGCCACTGATAGTTTATAATTTAAAGCAGAAAATTCATCTGTAGTAAGTATTAATATCTAATACAGAACTTTTTCTTTAACTCCACACCTCCCTACAGAGGGTTGAATTGAGAGTTGCTCTGTAGGTAGAATTTGATGTCCCCTCAGCCCTGCTCTTTTCCTCTCAGCCACCTTCCCATCTTTAGAACAGTTTAAGTGGTTCATTGTATTTAAAATGTTACATTCTTTGGGTTTTTTTTTTTTCCTGTTTTCAGTATATTTTTTTCTTTTTAATTCTCTTTCTAACTCATGAAACGAAACTTTTCCTAAAGACCTAATTGAAGTGCTTTTTGTCTTGTTATTGTCTGTGTGCCAGCTAAAATTTTGAAAATATAGATGTGTCTGACAGGGCCTTGTCTTAAGCAGACACTCGAGTTACTCTATGGTTACAGGGTCTTGTCAGGAGGAAAAAGAAAACCCAGTTAAAAAGGTGCTAGTGATCAACTGAAGGCATACAATGCAATCAAGTATTCTTACTTAATTAGCTTATAATAGCTTCATATTATAGACTTTCAATGTAAATTTATTAGATACTGTTTCAGAGAACATAATTTTATTTTTGTGTCTGATTTTAATTGTTTTTCTTGAAAGGCACTTGAGACTTGAAGTGGTTGATAGCAGGAAGGTTCTACTGATACAGATTATTAAGTAGCAGTAATACCACATCCAATATCCTTTAAGATGTATTACAAGATAAAGCACAGTTAACCTTGAAGAACAAACTAGTCTCTTGTCTTTCATAGCAGCAGATTATCTTGTCTTAAATTCAGAGCAGATTCAGTTGACACAGGTCTATAGTGATAATTATTAGTGGATAGTTGTCATAATGGTGAGATGTCTATTTTTACAAATCATTGCCTTTTTTTTGTTGCCTTATTTTGATGCTGGTTCATAGAAACGAAGAAACCATTCAGTCAGTTCAGGCATGGTTTTGCAGTGTGTACAGTGGATGTTGATTTCTGCAATAGGAATTGGTAAAAAGTAGAATATCTCTTGAAAACTGTTTGTGAGGATCAGAGAACTACCTAGTGTAAGATTTTTT
Source organism: Muscicapa striata striata (assembly GCA_030060385.1). Lineage (NCBI taxonomy): Eukaryota > Metazoa > Chordata > Aves > Passeriformes > Muscicapidae > Muscicapa > Muscicapa striata. The sequence goes on from JAREIS010000090.1 coordinate 5,394,687, forward strand.
TGCAGTAGATAAGATTTTTCCAGTGTAATCTGAACCAATTTCTTAGTGTAAATCAAGTATCTCAATCTTCAGAAGATCCACCAAAGTATAGTCATCTTCTGTCAGAGCCACTGACAGTGAAGTTGGTGCATGTATGCTTTTATAGCAGGAAGTTGATAGATGAGTGTTAAATGTTATGCTGCTGTTCTGCTTTTAGAAAATCTGGGAATTGATCCTTTTATGTGCTTATAAATGTATACATCCACCCAGCTATAGAAAGGAGTGCAAGTTCCAATTGGAGTCCTGGTTTTTATTTCTTCTGCATATTTCGGAATTTTATCAGTTTCCTGGTGTTCTTGTTCTTTCTAGTTTTAAGAGTTGCTTTTATAGTGTTTGTCTGTGAAGTCAAGCTGCAGTATTTTTCAGAGACTGTTTATAAGTTATTAATATTAAAGCTAAAGACTCTTGGAAGTAGTCCCCAAAGTATGCTGCTGTATTAAAAAATAAATAATCTAAATCTTCTAGAAGTCGCTGGAGTTCAGGGGTTGGTGGAAGTGGAGGAGGATCTTCTGGTAGATCATCTGCTGGAGCTCGAGACTCTCGAAGGCAGACCAGAGTTATACGCACAGGACGTGATAGAGGATCTGGACTGCTGGGGAGTCAGCCACAGCCAGTGATTCCAGCATCAGTCATTCCAGAGGAACTAATTTCACAGGTATGTGAACTAGAAACTGCTTGTTGCCAAAAACTTGGAGAGCTTCTCATACCAGTAGGTGTTGTAGTAGTGCCTGTTCTCCAAGGAGTAGTGGCATGCAATTGAAGAAATTAGCTTTCCTTAGCTAACTTGGTTTATTTCTTAAATATGTAGTGAAAGTGATAGACTTTTGAATTCTAGAATTTTCGTTTCCCAAACGTCCCCCAAGACAAAATATATGTTTAATGTAGATGAGGAAGGCCATGTTTGGTTGCAGAGGAGAGATTTAGTGAGAAAATAAAGTATTTGAGAGTAGTATCAAATGTTAAGTTTCTTGAAGGAATGTAATGAAGATAAGACTTTTTTTTTTTGTGTTTGGTTGAAGGAATAATGCATTTCAGATGTAAATGAAAGATAAAATTTATTTATTCTCTTTGAAATACTGATAATTTTTCTTCATGGACACCTCAGCTTAGTTTTTTATAAATGTGACTTTTATGAATGTTGGGTATAAATTGCTCTGCTTTTGCTTTTTAATGCAGTAAAGTCTGAAGAAGCTGTTAAGTCTGTTAAAACATTTTCCTCCATGTTTGAAGAAAAGATGGTATTGAAAATATGTGACCTATTCAAAATAGTTAATTTTTTAACTACTAGCTTACAACTAGTTGTTGGCCAACATTTGAAATACAGATGTTAGTTGCTAGGCCAAAGATAATCTGCCTTATTTCCCTTGCTTAATATTTTGCCTTCTTTTTCTTTCTTTTATTTTTTAAATAGCATACTTTGTTTACCTTTAAAACAGAAGGTGTCTAAAACATTTTTGAGGTAACTTTAAAGCAGAACAATGGGAAAGATCTTCAGTGGGAAAGGTCTTCACAGATGGTCTGTAGATTCTAGGAGATCTCAAAAATTGGTAAACTTCTGGCATAGAATGTTGTGACAAAAAAAAATCACCTTTGTGTGCTATTAGAATATCCCATTCTTGTTTTTTTTGCTTGCCAACAGACCATTTTACTTGGTGCCTTATTTTTATTTAGTTGTAAAAATGCTTGGTACTTGTTTCTCACGTTCTTTTGTTTGTGATTTTTCAAAACTCTCATCATCTCTGACATTCAGTAGAGACTAATCTGGAAAAACAAAGTGCTCTGAGTCCTAAGCTTTGTGGAATAAATCAGGGTTCCTGTTTTTTTGTAAATTTGTAGCATCTGATGTTTGGAAGGTTTTATCTGCATTTGCACTTTGTTAATTAAAGCTTCAATGTTGCAGAAACTGCTGAATCTGATAAGCCTTAGGAACAGAATGAGGAGAAAAATAGAGTCATTAAGATGGTTTTGTTTGAAGAGCAGTGGAGAGAGAAACCAGTGTAAAAGACAGGGATTGAGGTGTAGTTTTGGCACAGCAATTGATTGCAAACTCTGTTATACTAAGTTCAAACACTTTTATGGAAACATACAGAACACTCTCAATAACAGATTTTGCTAATTATTTAATGACAGCATAAAACATTATAAAAAGTAGATTCTAATATTCCATTAGGAAATTTAGTGCCAAAGCTAGAGTTCAGTGGCCTAGCTGGAACTGAGAGAAGGCTGGATAGCAAGTACAGGATATTGTGAAAAATTGATATGAGCCTGTGTCTGTATGTACTGTTACTGACTTTGAATTCTTTAAGCATTTTCTTCTGAAAAGTGGTCAGTGAGCTGAGAATGACCAGTAACCAATTCACTCTGCTCTTACAGGCACAAGTTGTTTTACAAGGGAAGTCCAGAAGTATTATTATTCGAGAACTCCAACGAACAAATCTTGATGTAAACCTTGCTGTAAATAATTTGTTGAGTCGTGATGATGAAGATGGAGATGATGGGGATGACACAGCAAGTGAATCATATCTTCCTGGAGGTTTGTATCCTGCAACTTTTGATTAAAAAATGCCAATGTGTTCTTATTTCTCTGTATTTAAGTACTGACAGCAAACTCTGTGCTGTGCAGGGTGCACAGTGAAGACAATTCTTGCTTATAGGAACAAAGTCTAAAGATGTACAGAGTAAAAGATGGACTGGGATGTCCTGAGGGATTAGGATAGCCACAGAAGAATAACTGTTGATACTGTTTGTGGGGGGCGTTGAAATTACGTTTTCTTTTAGGATCCCAGGCTTTGGAACACTAGCATTACTTTAGTCTGTTTTGCTGCTCAGTGAGATGCTGAGACTGCTGTGTGGCTTGCATGTTTTTTTTACTACTAACATATGTTCTTAATATTTATACAAGTTTTTAGAGAAAAAATTATATAGATTTTTAAAATCAAAAAGCCTTAATAGAGGGCAAAACAGTTTACAGTGATTACAGTTAGAATTTGTTCTTCATCTCAAGTTCCCCTTATAAATACTGTTCTGGCTATAATGGCAAAATCCTGTAATATAAGTGCAGCTATTTTTTAAATACTGTCTGTCCCATAAAATTGCTTTTTAAAAACGACTTTGAATCTTCTTTTGCATTGGCTAAATAATTTAGGCAATCTTTTCTTGCTGAGTGAACAGATTTGAAAACATAGCAGCCAAATCCAGTGCTGTTAGTTGCACTGCACAAAAAGAACATGTCTGAGCTCTGACTCCATAGTAGCTTTTCTTCTGCGTCAAAATGATGTTTTAATATTTTTCTAATAAATGGTTGTTTTGTTTTTGTTTGTTTTTTTTTTTTTTTTTTCTGCTCATCTGGTTCACCAGGAAGGTTCATGGGCTTCGTCCATCTTTATCTTGTCAGTCATGTGATTGGAGAATGGGTTTTTTTAATTTCTGCAACAAAAACTTTGCATTTCATTTTGCTTCTTCTAGTTTTAGTTGCATCTGTCAAGCATCTTTATTTTGCTGTAGAATCAAGAATATTTTGGTGAAAGGGGTGAAAAATTTTTAATCTCAATCTTACTTTTTAGTAAGCAGCTTCATAGCATTAGACAGATGTACTGGAGGAAGTAAATTCTCCTAAGTTTTCACATGTTCAAAGCACTTCTTAGTCTTAAGCATACCCAAATGCATTCCTTCAGAACTGGCCTTCAGAAGATAAATCACAGTTAGGAACTTCTATTGTAAATTACTGTTTCTGACCATACTAACCTGCCTTCTACAGTTTTAACTGTTCTCTGAGTACCTCTTATGATCCTGAGGCTCAATTAATAGGGACCATCTGACAAACAGTGACTGGTCACATTTATTTGAAGGTGCCTCCACTAGTCTGAGAGTCTTATCTATTTGAGATGGGTTAAAGTAGTATGCAGAGTTTCACTGTCCTCACTGGATATCCAGAAAAAAATTTTCTCCTTGGCTTAATCTTTAAATCTTGTTCCCTGTTAAGAGTAAATTTCCTGTTAGGGATTACAATGACCTAAAATTGGGTTTTTCCCTTAATTTACCCCACTGAGAAATGGAGCTAATTTTTTCCCAATTTTAATGGGAAAAGATACGGAAATGATGACTGAAATGACACTTGGTCTGTCTTAACACCAGTCTTCAAAGATGTTATTTCTGATTTGTAGAATGTGCATACTTTCTATGTCCGGAGTTTTATGGGTGAAAATCAGTTTGTTGCAGAGAAATGAATTTGTTTGGTATCTGAAACTGATCAGAAATCTAGCTGAACACTAGGCAGTGCTGTTATGGCTCTACTGTTGAAACACTGAATAATAAAAATTACCAACTTTGCTTGTGTCACATGCCCATGCAAGCTAGTTTTCAGGAAAACCAAATGGCCAGAGAAAGTTGACTATAGCTCTTTTTAGAATTATTTTGCTCTAGAAACTTTGCAGTCTTCTTGCTTTCACTTGTCATCTCACGTCTGGATGGCCCTTTGGAACTATGACATCACCAGAGAAAACGGAATAACTGATAAATGCTGTATGAGTTCAATTGTTAGGCTTTTTTATTGTTCTGAATGATAAAGAACCTCTTTTAAAATTATGCCAAATAATGCTTTAAAGCTTTTTGATTTTCATTTCAAGTGCAGAAAAAACAAGCAACAAGACAGAATTTGCCTCTGGACTTTTGAGGCTCTTGCATTTCAATTTTGTTACATATTAATTTTGTCTTTCTGCCTTCTGCATGTCTGATGCTTTGTGACCCTTAAATGTAGGGGTTACCTCTCTAAGCTTTCCAAGACAGAAAAACTTTTTTTAAAGCACTTTACATATGATTTAAAAAATAATCATAAAATCGTTAATAAGCTGAGATATTTTCCAAGTACTGTAAATTAATAAATTCTTGTTTAGTGAATCATAATTGCTTAATATATCAGTTGTGATGATTTCAGTTAGTATTGTAAATGTTATGCATCTGACTTTTTTTGAGGTAGCAAAACCCATGTTTCAGTCCTTCCTGAATTCTTCAGAATGTCTTAAATGAAGAGCAGAATGTTACTTTTCTGTATAAATTGCTATCAACGAATGTCTCTTAAATATTTATTTTTGGATCCCAGTGTACTTTGATTTTTGGCTTCCCTAATTTAGTCCTGTTTCTTTTGTTTTATGATATTTGGCAGAGAGGACTGTGAGTTCATTTATTTCATAACAAATTCATAAGGAGAATAATCAAGGTAAACATATATAGAACTAGATAATTTAGCATAGGAAAGACTTGACAGCTTCTATGGAGTTCATAGCAAGTTGTATTAGGGGGTTCTTGTGGACTTTATGTTCTGTTAATAGAGATGCTGTAGATGTTAAAATGTTTTGTTGTTTGTGTGGTTCAGAGGAGTGCATATTTGCTCAGTAGCTTTTGCATGGTGCAGTGGGTTTTTGCTAGTGGGACTTGTGAAATGTGCATTTGACAACATCCAGGCTGCTTTGCAGGGAAGAGAGATGGGCTGGTATCACAGCAGGACTTACTGTGCTGGCTTCCAGTGAGGGGAGATGGGAACTGCAGCGATGTATAGGATCAACTCAGTGGTTTGCCTTTGGGGAAAACAATTAGATAATGAGGTTGGGGGTTTTTTGTGGTTTTGTTGTTGTGATTTGGCTTTCTTTGTTGCTGGGTTGTTTTTTATTCTCAGATTTTGTGAACTTCGAGTTGGGTAATATTTTGAATAAATATTATCTTATCAAGAATGAATTCTGGAGTTCTGTTTTAGTCTAGTTTCCTAGGAAACCAAAACAAATGTTTCTCTCACTTCACTGTCACAGTTTGCCAATTTAATCCAAACTTGAAAGAGGAGGAGGTACTGAGCACATTGAATACTTGAATATTTCATAAAAGTGTGCAGCTGAGAAGAGGGGAGAGAACTTATGATGGTCCCTTAAGGGAAGAGGTTTAAAGTGAGCTCTACTTGAGATCAGAATTGATCTAAGCAACGTGTTCAGTTAATGAATGCAGTGATAATGCTATTTGAATTGCTGCTTATGTGCATACTGAAAATTAGGGGGTTTTATTGATTTTTTTTTTTTTTTGTATGGGTATTTTTTGTTTTGTTTTTTTCCTTTGAGCAGGATATCCTTTTCCTTCCAATTTTCTATGATATTTAGTAGTGAATCATAGATATTTTCTTACAAAAATAGGTTCATCAGAAGTATCACCAAGATGTGAAGGGAGCAGTCTGATTCTGGTCTAACACAGTACAAGAGATGAATGATATAATCCCATGGGATTTGTCTGAAGAGCAGGAAAATAAAGATATAGAAATTGGTTTTTTTTTTTTTTTTTTTTTTTTTTTTGGTGTGGTGGGTTTTTTTTTTCAATTTTGTTTTGTTTTGTTTTTTTTTAACTCTGGATTCTTAAACTGGATGTAGCCTTGCAGTATCTGTGTTTTCACAGCGCTAAAAAAATTCCAGTGATGTTTGAAGGGGAGTGGATTTGGCTCCTATCCCTACTGGTTTTAGCACCTTTCTTTGCTGATATAGAAAATGGAAGAAGGGGGATCTCTTTCAGAAATACTGGAAGAAAATTAAAATCTGATTTGAAGCTGAAATAAGAGGGTAAGAAAAGGCTTCATTTCGTTACTCATCTTAATGCGTATTTAGCCCAAACCCACATAGTTTTGGTTCTTACGTCTGATAGCTTGAATTTTTACTTTTTTTTTTTTTGAAAACACAGCTAAACTCAAGATGCCTGACCTGGTGGAAGGTGTGTGTGTGTGTGTCACAAATTAGTATGTGTTTTCTGTCAAGAGGGTTTCTCACATAGCTTTTCTTAAAAAAATCCAGTTGTGTCCATTTTGAATGAGGGTGGAAAGTTCTTTTCTGTAATGGTCAATTTGGATCCTAGAAAGAGATCAGAATTATGTTTAGTTTTTTTCCTGGACACTGACCAAAAGATATCAGAACTAGTTGCTAGACTATGGGGGGTTTGGAGCTTACCTAGGAAAGATAGCTGTGGGAGGAGGGATCAGTATGTCAATATTGGGATATGCAACAGAATCTCTTATGTGTTGCCACCTCTCAAAGTCTGTTACTTATGAGTTGACACTGAAGGTGAGGTGAACTGCAGCTTTATTGTTGTGAAAAGCCAATAACAGACAGGGTAAGGGTACTCTGAGTGATCTAACTTGTTTCAGATAAAGCCTGTTGGCCAAATGTGACTTTTCTTTCGAATGTTTTCAAGCAGTCTGTCATGGATGACTTCCTAAAGTGTACTGTGTGAACTATGGAGTCCCAAAGGGTGTGCTTTTAGAAGCACAGCCTACACTCGAGTGTTTACTTAATTAATGCAAAAGGCATTTATGTAGGTCTTGCCTTGAATCCACTGTGCTCACTAGTTTACAGTGCTGTTTTACTGTGGACAGTCAGTGGTATGTGTTGATGAGAGTAGATGAGAGTTTAGAAATACAAGGATGAATATTCTGATGTGCAGGGATGTGAAAGTCTTAGGTGAATTAATACCAGCTCTAAGAGCAGACTTCTGGCTCCTTTTCAGTGTTTGGATACCCTCTACTTTGTGTTCCTCCCTCCATTTCATTCCAGACACTGAGAAAATGAGAGTGTTTGTTTTCTAGCTGCTTTTTTATTTTATGCCTATGAGATAGGGGCTGTGAACTGGATGTGCAGAAATTCTGCATGCTCCTTCCAAGTTTCCTGGAGAGTCTTTGTATAGCCTCATGTGAGCTTCATGGCTGGTTTAAGCAGATGAGGTTGTCCTGCTGCCAGAAGGCACTATCCTGCCATTCTCTTGCATGGGAGTGAGATTTTTGGGCCTGTTTGGGCTAGTGAAATGTAATTTGGGGAGCCTTTTTTTTTTTTTTTTTTTTTTTTTTTTTTTAAAGTCAGATTTGGTTGAAGGTTTGGAAAGGGCAGAACTATCTCCTTTGGCAGCAAGCAGTAGGGACTGGTCAGCTTTTGCAGCATGTGGTGAAGCTCCACTTTTGGGGCTCTGATTACTCTATTAAGTCATTCTGAAGATTCATTCCCACCTTATTTCTATACCCAGTGAACTTCTGTTTCAAGCCAGGAGAATGCACTGGTTGTAGATTTAGAAATCCTCCCTTGTCCCAAGGAGGTACCTGCCACAGGGATAAAGGGGGGAAGTAGGACTGCCCTTTAGAGTTGTCTTGACAGTCCATATTGCTGGCCTTCAGTAAGTCACATGAATTTCCAGTAGCCTCTTTTGTGTGTGGATAGAAGCTTTAGTTCAGTTAATGGAAGGAGATTGTTTTGCATTTTAATGATGATCATTACTTCAGGGAAACTTCAGTTTTCTAACATAGAATTTAGGGCAGTCACAGTATTTAATTTAAGTTCAACCTTTTGATTTGGTTGGATCTTTTTTTTAAACTGCATGGTATTAAAACATTGTGCTTTTTCCAGGTAACTGTTGTTGTTCACGTAGCTACCATTTAAAGCTTTGTACTGAGAGCTACAAGTTGCTAGCTTGTGAATTAAATAAGTACATCGTTCTCTGAAATATACATTCCATGGAGAAACGTGCAGTCTTTGGCATCAAAGACGTGGCTGAGTGAAGGCCACCTTTCTCCTTTGGCTCTGTCCTCCCTTCACTCTAGGTCATCTTGGGAGCTCTGCATCACGTGCATGAGTGTGTGTGCACATGTGTGTATTACGTCTCTATCTTGTTTTAGTGCTTTGTTCTTTCAAGTGACAGTCAAAAGTTTGAATTTCTGGGATACAGAACAAATTGTTTTGGGAAAGTCTTGTTTGGGAAATGTGGTTAGGTATGTAACAGAGCAGTTCCTGCAGGGAAGCTGGTTTTTTGTTCACTAGTTCGCCAAGCTTGATTGTAAATGTGGTTGCATAGGAGGCACATGAGTTTGCACTGGTGAATCTGAAGAGCAGAAATTCAATTACTAGGTAGGATTTTTTTTTGCTTTGATATTTGTTTAGTTGATGGTCTCTCTAGCTGATGTTTTAAGTAGCTGATTATTCACTTAAGACCCTTGTCTCCTCTTATAGAGGATCTTATGTCTCTTCTGGATGCTGACATACATTCTGCTCACCCAAGTGTCATTATTGATGCTGATGCTATGTTTTCAGAAGATATTAGTTACTTTGGTTATCCATCCTTTCGGCGCTCATCACTTTCCAGGCTAGGCTCATCCAGAGGTAATTTTGCACCTTTTTTCTTTGTAATAAGTAGTTTGCTGTGGAAAAAGCTAGTGATAGTAGACGCTGGTGGTTTAGATGCTGATTTAATGTGAAAGTAGACTGTGATATGTTGTCAAATATAGAGTAGACAAGTAGACTGCTGCTCATCAAAATTCTTAATGAATTCTGACTATTAGCAGGTAAGTTCTGCAAGAACGTTGGTAGTCATATATTTTAAATATAATTGTTGATCGTTGGTGTTGCAAGGTGTTATAAAATTATTGCATGTTAACTTTACTTTAAACTGTAGTGTATATACCTACTAATACATAGATTGCATTACAAATATATAATGTGGCTCAAAAGTTAATAATAATCAATGACATGCAGCATTCTTAATACTTTCCTTTTTTTTTTTCCTTCCTTTTCTTGCTTTCTTTTGGGTTGCTCTTTGTACACTATTCTTCACATTTTCTTAGCTGTTCCATGACAGAAGTTACCTTTTATGGAATAAGGAACTCTAGATAATAAGGAGGGATAAAAAAAATCTAAATTTTGCTTTTTTGAAGCAGTTTTATAGTTGGATAAGGAGAACTATTTGCAGGTGATAAAAAAAAGCTCCTTAGGGCATTTTTTTTTTTAAGCATTACACTTTTGAAAGATTTATAACAGACCATGCAGCAATTTCCTATCCTTTTGTGGCTGTTGCTACAAATATCTAGAGTATTTCCCAACTGTTAATCTAACTTCTGGTGTGATTGTTTATTTAGTACAGTTTTGTTGCCTTTCATGAACATGTTTTAGTATATTAATTGCTGAACATGTAAGTTCTTGTTACAAAATTACTACTCAGGGGTCAGTGTGATGTTTGCTAGAAAGTATGTACAGTATTTACATGAAATACCTCTGTAAGACAGGCTGTCGTGTTTGGCTTATGCAAAAACTGTCCCATTTGTCTAATACAGCAAAAGCCCCAAGACTTGGTGTAATCCATTGAAACTATGATATAATAATGCAGTCATCTCGTATATGTAATTCCAGTTCATTTTTGTGAGCATAAGTGAGGTACTTCGTAGGTTAAATGCATTTATGTGCATGTGCGAATATTCAGCATCTGACATAACTCCTAAATTCCTCCTTTTTTTCCTTTTCTAAGGTTATTCTATGTAAGAGGTTATTCTATATAAGACGTTACCACAAATTTTATAGTCCTTATTTTCCATGCATAGTTGACTCATGGAAAGTTAGTTTGATTACCTGATTAAAAAAATTTTTCTGCATGAGTGAACTGTAGAGTACGGGCTTTAGACAGTTATAGGCCAGTTGGAGGGGAAGCATTTTGGTAAGGAACATTTTCCTGTGAGGATCCTTTTAAAAACTTGTCTGACTCTTGAAAAGTTTTCGTTTGATCTACTCAAAGCAGATACACATTAATTAAATCCAGTCCCATAGAATATTGCTTTAAACAAAGGGGGCTGGATTACCAAACATGTATGAGAGCTTTTTTTAAGGTTTGCTTTCTTTTCAGATTACTATTTTTCTGGGAAAGTTGCTATGAAACTCTCTAATAAATACTCTTTTTTGGTTTGCATAAAGCTGTCTGACAGACTGTATAGACTTTAAGATTCTTTTATTGTTATAACTACATTGATAAAACTACAAAACTGCGTATTGTATTAGAAAACTTTAAATAGAAATGTTGAATGTATTTGGCCTCTTATGATGTAAGTGAAATTTTTCTAGCATTTTTTCATAGTGCACAAAACTGTAAGCCTTTATTTCTAGCTTATCTTATGTTTAATAATTCTAAAGTACCTATTCTTGAAAGAGTTAATATATTGAATGTTGCATGTCAGGACTATATTTTTAATCTGTGTGAGTAGATTAACTGCTGTTAGTTGCATCCTGAAGGGTCTTTACTAGAGAGTGGCTTACTTTTATCCCACTGGTGTGACCCAATTGCATACCAGTTCTCCTTCTTCCCTTAGAGAGAGACTCTGAGCTGTTGCGTGAACGTGAGTCCGTTTTACGTTTGCGTGAACGAAGGTGGCTTGATGGAGCCTCATTTGATAATGAAAGAGGCTCAACAAGTAAGGAAGGGGAACCAAACCTGGACAAGAAGAATACACCTGTTCAAAGTCCTGTTTCTTTAGGAGAAGACTTGCAGTGGTGGCCAGATAAGGTACAGAATCTCTTTAATCTTATTATTTGCATGCTGTGCAATAGATCTGTTTGTTTGTTTGTTTGTTTTTTCAGAGTAAATACTGTGAGTTGCCTTTTTGACTATCATGTCTTAGTTTTGTGAGATAATAAAGCGTATTCCTTACTATGCACTTAGTTAAATTGCACATAATTAATGACACTCTTATAGATGCACTTCTGTTACCAATGTTTTAATTTTCTCCTTCATTTTCAAGATACTGCTGTAGATCATAATGCTTGGGGTTTTTCTTTTTCTTTCATTTACTTGGGTGCTCAAAGCATTTAATTGGCAGTAGGAAACTAATGAAACAATCTAAACTATGCTTCATCAAGGAAACATTTTTTGATAAGCATTATTATTCCTAGAGATGCTTTCAGTTTGAATGGATTGGGCTTTTAAACTACAGTGGTAAAAATTTGCATTTATTTGCAGTTGTGTTTTGAGTTGATCAGTAACTTGGTTGCTCCTTCAAAATCGTTTTGGCTTTGATCAGCTGCTTTTCTTTGTTATCTTAATTCCATTTTCAAGGCAAGAAGTAATTACTGCAGGAGATAATAGTAGTAGAAGCACCATCTGTATGGTGGTAATTGAGTATCTGTGGTCATTGTCTCTATGGATTACCTAGATGTTTCAGGAGATGAGTTTTTAAAAACCCCAGTAAAATAGAACCCAAACCAATCAACCAAATAAAAAAGCTTCCTAAGAATGGAAGTAATCATCTATGTTTAGTAGACCAAATTTTATTGACTTGGTCTAGTGTTCCCATTTCTGTCTGTCCACGGTATCTCTGAAGTTGCTTTTTTGATCTGTCACACTTTCTTTTTCTGTGTCTGTGTTAATTTCAGACTAAATCTAGATAGAAAGCTTGAAAACAGAGGTGAATAAAGAGGTTTATTTCTGCTAACAGCAGCATGACTTTAGATGCTACTGTCTTCTTTTAGGCATTCAAACATAGAAATTGGGAGACCTAAAAATAATGTTTGTCTAGTAGTTGCTCTCTACCAGATCTTTCATGTCTAAAGTGTTTTCCTTTGTTTGTTTTGGGTTTGTTGTTGTTTTTGTTTTGTTTCGTTTTTCCTCATCCAGTAACATTGAACTTCTCTGTCCGTGAAAGTTGGCAGCTTTTGTCCCCTAGCTTAGAATGAGAAAATGTAGCTTGGGTAAAGAGACCTTTCAGGATATAAACACCAAAGAATAAATGTAATTCTGATTTGGGATACTGACTCATTGTCTGTGTTTTGGTAACGTTACTGTGGCCATTATTACTGGTGTGGGGTTTTTTGTTTGTTTTGCTGTGATATCTAACTACATGCCTGTGTAGCTTACATACACTGAACTGCTTCCCACATACCTGTTTGCATATGCACTCATATAAACCCCAGCTTCTGGGCTTCCAGTTACATGAAGGTGTTTTACTGGAAAGGCCTTCCATTTTTATTCAAAAGTAATTAAACTTTCTATCTTTTCCTCCAGCTGAACATTCATAAGAAATGGTTCTGTGTCTTTCTTGCTATAAATCCAGTATGAATTTTTGTTGGTAGTATTTTCCAGCAGAAATTCTTCAAGGTGAAAATCCTGAGGGAGATGGTTTAGCAGAGAGGTCATTTCAGATGTTTCTTCCATTTTGGAAGATAGGAAAGAGGTCTTGGAAGGTTAATGGAAAAGACAGTAAGCCAGGGGGCAAGTTAAAGCACACAAGAAACCACTAGAAAGGAACCAGTCATAATTGCAAGTATTTTTCCTTCATTTTTCATTATTTTGACCTTTAGCATTTGGGACAGAACTCTGCAGAAGGCCGTGATGAGGGTGGTTAACTTTTGTTTGTGGGAGGTGAAGTACCAATCTGAGAGGCATGGGTGAAACTTTTGGAAATCTGATAGTGTTCCTGAATGCATCAGTTTCAGCAACAATCTGAGAATTATGGTGTATAGACATGTTGCTCAGGTGCTGAGTTTTCTCCACCAAATAAATGTCATCAGTTGCTCAGGAATCCGAATCAATGAGTACATTCTTCTGATATTTCAAATCTTGTTACACTGTAGTACTGTCAGTCTACACTTGCACTGTATCGTTGTGCCATGTGTATCAGAGCCCTGTGTATCTGTGGTGTAGTAATGGCAAGTATGGCTGGTTTTTCCCTGCTTGACTGTAATTTAGGTGCAAACCAAGCCTTTAGTTTTTTCAAGTAGGTATGTTCTGCTTAGCTATTGAGATATTAAGATTTTGTCAGTAGTCTGCATCATCTTCAAGTGTGTTAATTTTTCTGGTCTGAAATCAGAATTTGTAGTTGAACACGAGTCTCAAGTTTACAGAAACAGAACTGTTGTGTTGTTTGTGCATCTTTGGGCCGTTGGTTGAATGGCCCTCTGGAGGTGAATGTAGTATTGATCCTGAAGCACTTAGGTCACAACTGCTAATATTTCGATGGAAGGGAGAAAAAAAATTTGATTGGCAGGTCTCTCTAATATTCATCTTTTGGTACATAGCTGTTTATTTTCAAAAGATATGTTAGCAAGATGAAAAGTCAAAATAAGAGTGTCTTGGAGCAAAAATAAATTGCTTTCTATACTTAACTCTGAGGCATTAGGCCAGCTAACTTTTGAAGATTCATCTATGGTAATGAAGTAGAAATGCATCTTGTTAGACTACAGCAGGTTCTGATGACAGTTCTCAGAATGTGCAATGTTTATGCCATGGCATGTATTAATAATCATGATGTGGAATAGTATTTGTGTTACTTCTGTGCTGTGTGGGTAGATGCCCTGCAGAACAAAATAGTTCTCTAATGATTTAACTAATTCTAGAGACTCTTAATCAGGGTACAAAAGAGAATTGCTTGTGCACTTTCCCAAAATACTGGTGAGCAGTTGGTAAGACCTGTACTGAATGAATCCTGTGTCACTCAAGGACATACCTTTTGGAATGCACACTTCTGGGCATGAAAACAGTAAAAAAATTGTGTAAATCCAGACTTAAGAAACGAAAAAATGTTTCCACTTTTAGACTTCTGCAGTGAAAAGTCTCCTAATTTAAAGGATAGATAAATGCACTGGATAGTGGGACTTTTTAATGGCTGACTGAGTTCAGTTCCCCCTCAGATGGCTGAAGTACTTAAACATGGTGTATTGTAATCTGAGAGTCAGTTAAAGATACTGATCTGGGAGATAACCACTGCAGAGAAGACTGTGTACCACTCTTTCTCGTGTACCTCTCTTTCAGATCTATTGCTGTAAAAGACAGCATTTGATTTTAAACTAGTTTAACTAGTTTAGTTGTGTTGTTTGTTTGTTTGGTTTTTTTTTCATTTTTTGCAAAGCTGTTAATGGTATCAAAAATTGAATTATTATTAGTAAGGAACTTCCGAAAGAACATTTTAGCCTATAGCTGCACTTGCTGAGGAGCAATGAAACATTACAAATGTTTCTCAGTAAACAGAATTTAATGTTTTGTGAAATCACTCAAATTCTCTGTAGTTTGAGATCCATTTCAATGCAAGGAGGAACAGGAATTTGCAAAAGTGAGGTTGTAACATTGCATAGTTGCAGCAACATTGAGACAAAACCCAATGAAAGAGGGAGGAAGTCAGACCTATGAGGTTGGTGTAGGTACAGGATGCAGCAAATGAACGAAGTGATGCTATGTAAGTAGTAGAAAGATACCAGATGAGTTTTGATAAAACCTTAAAAAGGAGAAAAGGGCAAGAGGAGTAACGAATAATTAGAAATTTCTCCAGCATGTCAGGTTATAATGATGCACTGTTGAGGCAGCATACTGATTTTTTAAAAACTTGACGTTGTTTGCAGTTACTTACTTCCAGAATTGTTTAACTGATGAAACAGTACATTTGATAATTGATTTCTTGTGTAGCTTGGAAGATACCTTCCTGACTATACTTAGCAATGGAATAGTGGAATTATGTTGCTATTTTGTTAATTTCAAACATCCAGAATTTCAAGCAGAAACTTTTTTTCCAATACCACAAGTCAAGAGATCTTCTCATCTCTAATTTTATGATCAGTGTTGTGTTCCTAAAGTACTGTGTAAGCTCTTAATAAACTGTCCAAGTTAATTGCCACGTATATTGCTAAAGTTCAGGGAAATAATATTTTTCTTTCTTCCCTCACTTCATTAGAAACGATGTTTTGTGTGGGGGACGTAATGCTGATCTTGAGACAATTTGGATATATCTTTATTTTCAGGTTCAACATTCATGGGTGCTCTGAAAAAAAACAATTCCAAGTTTTTTGGGTTTTTTTGCATTTATATGCTTTTATAGATGCATTTTTAATATAATTGTCTTAGATTTTGTATTTCTGTGTTTGTAGGATGGAACAAAGTTTATTTCTATAGGAGCTCTATATTCTGAACTTGTGGCTGTTAGCAGTAAAGGAGAACTCTATCAGTGGAAATGGAGTGAATCAGAGCCTTACAGAAATGCACAGGTACTGTATAGCTACAGGTACTGTATAGCTTTAAATATTCCCCTTCAGAATTATTTATATGCTTGAATATCTAAAATACTTTTTTGTTTCTAAAGAATCCTTCGCTACATCATCCACGAGCCATGTTCTTGGGTTTAACCAATGAAAAGATTGTGCTCCTTTCTGCAAATAGTATTAGAGCAACTGTTGCCACGGAAAATAACAAGGTATGAAATGTTTGCTGGTTGCTGTATTTGACAAAGCTGTTTTTTTCAGTTGCTTGGAGTATATATAGAGAAGTTGTTCTTCAGCTTCATCTACACTAGAAAGTACTTAATTCATTTGCTCCTTCCTTTCTTTTTCTCCCCATCTGGAGTTTTGTAGAAATGCAAAAGGTTTTTAAAAAAGATATCTATCAGATTTAGAGCAGAAACAGTGGAAAGGTACCTGGTTTACCTGATTATCTGAAACACTCCACTTTTTGCTGTTACAGTAGAAACTAACTCTGGTTTGAGAATAGAGAAGGTGGTTAATGTTCTGTAGAGATTTAGTAGAAAAACTAAGGACATTGAAGCTTCGAGTGATGTAAAGTAAGTTAGCTAAATACGCTTTTCAGTCCAATTAGAGTGAACTGGAAACTGATTTGGTAAAGACACCAACATATCCATATACTCTGTGACACATTTCTCAATTTTTTTTCCCCCCCAGCCTTTTTTGTTAAGGTCGAGAGCTGGAAATAGAGGGGAAAATGATGCTGAAAAGCTCTCTTTTGGGGAAAGAAAAGATGGTAGGGGATGAATTTCCAAAGGGTATAATTGTTTCTTTGTTTTGTGATGCATTTTTTTCTCCCCTTACAAAACCAGTAAATATTATATTAAAGATGCAACTAATGTGCAACTTTTTATTTCTCTCTACCTTTTCTGTTCCTTTCTTTCCTTCTCTGTTAGGTTGCTACATGGGTAGATGAAACTTTAAGTTCTGTAGCCTCTAAATTAGAACACACTGCACAGACATACTCGGAGCTTCAGGGAGAACGGATTGTTTCTTTACATTGTTGTGCTCTTTACACGTGTGCTCAACTAGAGAACAACTTGTATTGGTGGTAAGTAAATGATGTGTTTGTGTACAACAGTGTGGATGCTCTGGATGTCTTCGTGTCTGTCTCTGGCTCTGAGAAGTGTTGCAAAACTACTGAGCCACCATTGTTCTGAGTTTGGTAAATTTGCACTTGATCTTAGGTTCCCTTTATAGAATATATTTATTCTTTTTTTTAAATGCCTAAAGTTTTGGATCCAATTATAACATCTTTAACAGAATAAAGTCATTCTTTTAGGAGATGTGTGTAAATGCTTTACCATTCAGATGTATCAGTGCTACACAGGATCAGAGAATAATCTTCTCTATGCCTTGTAGGTCTTTTTCAGATTATAAATATGGAACAAATTTACCCACGTATGAGGTTGATATTCCTCTGTCTGACTCTGTTAGCAGATTTGGTCTGCTAGTTTGTGGTCTAAATCTTAAAGAAGGGGGAAATAACATCAAATGCTCCCTCTGGAGTTTGTTGTTTAAGTACAACCCTTTCAAGCATAAAATATGAAATGTTAGTTAAAATAATTTAACTAACAACTTCATGATTAAGAAGCCTATGCTGCAAAAACCCAAACATAACAAAGCAAAAACAAACCCTCAAAAACAATACTTCCAAAAGGGCTCTGAAATGAGTTTCTAATTTAAGTGAATTCATTGAGTAATACTAATGCATTGTCATCATGCATTTTTTTTCAGTGTGTCAGGAGTCATTGCATTATGTATCATGCCTGAAGTTCAAGTGGCTCTGAGGCATGGATGAGTTAAATACTTGATGATGAGCTGGAACTCAGAGTATTGAAAATTGATTGTATGAAACAGCTTTCTCATTAAATTCTATTAACTCTGAAAAATACTTAAGTAGACTTATACCTAGACTTGTAAACTTCTGGTTCTCAGCTCTTTTGTTATATCGTGGCTGACATGGCACATTTTATTACTCTTTGTGTAGAAACTCCTAAGCCGTAGCATTGGAGATACTTGTCTATTAGAACTTCCCATATTTACTGGATTAATCTGTGCAAAATACAAATAATACTTATTAGCATTTACATGTAGTCGAAGCAATTTATGATGTAACGTGTCTTTTTCTAGTTAAATGTCAGCCATGGTCATTTTATGTTACCAGATTGATGCAGACAGAAGCTTCTGTTACTATTGATACCCTTAGTTACAGTGATCTGTAGTGCCTGAAGCAGGATTTCAATTTCCAGTGTTTCACAGGACTGATGCGTTTTACGTTTTACTTGACATGAAGGAGCTTCTTGAATCAAAGCTTCTAACTGTATAGGCCAGTGATTAAAATATGAAGTATCAAAATAATAAGCATGCTTAATTGTGTGTGCAGGCTAAATCGAGTAGATATAATTGCAAAAGAATTGTTTTTTATCATCCTCTTGCAGTGGAAGTCTGTTGTAAGAATCCCAGACTCCTTCAACCATGTATCCAGAGAAGAAGTGAGGCTTTTAGAATTTAGAAACAATTCTGGAAATTGTCATTAGTTGTGGGAAAGATATCCTCAAGTACAGAGAGGCAGGCTGCATCTTGAAAGCTGTGACTGGACTATGCCACTTGTGACAGAGGTTTTGCAGCACTTCAGACTGGAAGGAAAGCCATTTGGCAAGGAAATAAGTTGTGTGCTCTGCCTCTTCCTCCTCCTCTGTATAAATAGAGGTAGTGGAGATGAATTTGGGAAGTGGGGGTACATATGGAAAAAGATTACATTTCTGCAGTGCTTTGAGATTTTGCAGAAGGTGGCACACACACTTGAACGTTTGCTCATGATTACATTAAGTAGGAGGAAGAAACTGTTCAAAGTTCTGAACAAAGCTTTTCTTTCACAGCCTTTCTAAAATAACATGCATTTTTCCACAGGGGTGTAGTTCCTTTCAGCCAAAGGAAGAAAATGCTAGAAAAGGCCAGAGCAAAAAATAAAAAGCCGAAGTCTAGTGCTGGTATCTCTTCTATGCCAAACATAACTGTTGGAACCCAGGCAAGTACAGCTGTCACCAGTGGCACTTTTACCATGCTATATGATGAACTTGCAGTTTGCTCTTAAAAAAACACAATAAAATTAATTAGTGCAAAAAACTATGCACAAAAGTGATAGCAATAATGTGAAATTAAAATTACATGACTGTAAATGACTGTGTCCTGTTGGTATTGTTACTGTTCTACAAATATGACTGTTGCTGCACAGAGCAAGCTGTACCCATACAAAGTACTTCTGTTTAAACTTATCTCCTGATTCTGTATTTTGAGAGAAAGTAAGTAAAGACGTACAATTCCTGATAGAGCAAATAGCTTTGTAAATGATTAGGCATTTAAATGCCTGCAGTATTAATGTCTGGGTTTGATTTGTTTATGCAGTGTGATAGACCTTTGGTTTGAAGCCTTTACCAAAAAGGCTAATGTCTGGTACAGAGGATTTATTTTGGTTAGTACTAGAACTAATATGAGACAAAGCAGCTCTTTCCCAGGGAGCACATTTCTTTTGATTCCAAAGCCATTCTAATTGACACTGTGATGAGTCTCTGTTATTGGGTTAATCGCTCCTTTTGTGGTTGAGCATCTTAATATTATACATTAAGCAGTTTCACTGCTAAAGCTGTTGCTTTCAGCTGTGAATTGCACAACAGCTTCTTTTCCATACATAATGCTGACTTTTCACCTGATTCCATAAGTTTTCTATTTTGACTACTACATACGCTGCCAAGAAAATAATGGACATGTGATTTCCCACAGTAGAATTAATTTTTCTCATAGAAATAAATATTTCTACCTGTAGGTGTGTTTAAGAAATAACCCCCTCTATCATGCTGGAGCAGTTGCTTTTTCAATCAGTGCTGGAATTCCTAAAGTTGGTGTGCTAATGGAATCTGTTTGGAACATGAATGACAGCTGTCGATTTCAGCTTCGGTCCCCTGAGAGCTTGAAAAACATGGAGAAAGCCAGCAAAACTACTGAGGCAAAGTAAGTGTGGAGAACATGTGCATGTACACACTGATTGTTTATGTGATACTCTCTTGAACTGTGAAGTAAGAATGGAAAAGGAATGCCAGATTTTTGTAATTTTGAGAGTTTTGCTGTCTTTATAAGCTACTAGGTTTCTTGTAAACTTGGCTAGGCGTACAGAAATGTGCACTGCAGGAAAGGTATCTCACTTGTGTGAAAGCACTATGTACATGTGAAATGCGGGAGGAGTATTAAATAAAGGCCTGCCTATAGTGTTTCATAAAGTTTCCTAGATTTTATATTTTAATAACTGAAAATTGAACCAGCTGTTTCCTGGCTCTTCATGAGATTAAACAGATCTGTTTCATTGTTTGGGACAAAAAAATTAGGTTGACAGTTGGCATTTAAACTATTCTTAAAACAGGTTTAACTAATTTCAAGTAAAGCTTGAAAATATTTTAGCAGTTCTGGAGTTTCAGGTTACTGTATAAAGCTGATAATTCTTTCTTTCCTCAAATGAAGCTCATCATGTTGTTTTCTGTAGTTGTGTATCTATGCTCAGTTAATATTAAAAAGCTAATCCTTGATTAAGCAGCATTACACCATCCCCAACCTCAGGATTAATGGCCGTGTCAGTAGGATGGTTGTTTGCAAGTGTGGAGTTACTTCTTTAAAGTATTATTAAAAGAACAGTGCTGGGATACAGTGGCACTTTTTCCATTGTCACAGAAAATATTTCATTTTTTTCTTTCTTCATTCTAAGTACTAACTTTTATTCTAGACCTGAAAGCAAACAGGAGCCAGTGAAAACTGAGATGGGTCCTCCACCATCCCCAGCTTCCACTTGTAGTGATGCATCTTCAATAGCAAGCAGTGCATCAATGCCATATAGTAAGTAATGTGTAGCTCAGAGTAAACTTAAATAATTATGTAGGTAAGAAGTTTCCATAAAAGGCAGTTTTGTGGTGATTCTGTACTAATTACTAATTTCAGAATCCTTTGGTCTTTCAGTCTGTACTCAGTATAGATAAAGGCTTTTGTAATAGACTTTGAATAATCTGTGAATTATCAGTGTTAAATAAATGTATAAGCAGTGACTCCTCAATGTAAGGTTCATCTGTGCAAGCGTAACAGTTCTCAGAATCAAAAGTATCTTTCAGGAGATGATCAAGAGGAAATTCTGAAGAGAAATTTATTTTTAATTGCAGTGTGATAATGAGTTTCTTTGCAGCCCACAAGTTGAACTTGTTTTGGAAAACTTCTTTAAATATTAAGCTGCTGTTGAACAGCTTGCCTTGTAGGAAAGTCAATACAGAAAGCAGTAGTTCGTATCTATTACAGAAAATGTCTAAATCAAGACATTCTTTACTAACATACAAAAGCAGTCAGGGAAGTTTCATTGCACAAGTTGTGCTTAAAAACCTGAAGGGCTACATCCAAATTTGTGTAACTGGACTCCTTAAGCATTTTTTTTTCTCAATTTAAACACGTAAATTTATAGCACGTAATTACAATGCCATAATTTGAAGAAATCTTTCACACCTTTTTTTTTTTCTAATTGCTCACAAACTTCAGTTTTAAGAAGCATTGACCTAATGACTCAAATGGCCCTGTGGAGGGACTGAGAATCTCATCTGCTCAGATCTGCAGTACTCACTAATTTTACTAGAAGTCTTTTACTATTGATTTCTTTTGCAGTTCATTCAGCTGTAATTTTCCACTGACTACAACTTAGCTTGGGCTTTTGAACTAGTGTTTGAAGTTAACTGTGCAATTAGATTAGAAGTTCTCTGCTTGTTACTTTAGATATGTTGATAGTATTAATTACACTATATACTCAGCTTGGAAGATTAAAGGTTCTTGTCAGTGTTAATTTAGCCATGTTACGTATTTAGATTTGATTATGAGTGTACTACAGTTGCTGTTCAGATAAAGTCTGCAGTGAATCTAACTGTATTGCAATTGCCATTAGCCCAAATAGCTATTTTCTGCCTCATTTGCTGTTCTTCTAGAAGTTTACCAAGTAATCCATACATGGTAGGCAAGCAGACTTTTTGTAAGGCTGATACAAAGCACTGTATCAGAAGTGACTGAATAGTCTCACAGCCATTTTACTTACAGCATTACTTACAGCATGAGTATGTGAGTCCTGCCAGGGCTTGCACCTTGTATTTTAATTTTTTGTATTCTAGTTAGTGTATTACTTTAAATTAAAAAAAATATTGTATTCTAATTATTTTTTCTTAAATATCTTTAAAAATTGCTTTGCTTATCGTATAGGCTTTATTAGTTCCAATTCCATAGAAAAACATGAAAGTGATGTGATATTCTTGTAAGGTAGCTCTGACTCTTAAAGTTGTATTCTTGTTAGCCTCTTAATTTCTACATTTGACTGCTATAATCTTTTGGTGGGAAAGGTTTGGTGTTTACTGAACATTGCATTTTGATGCTTTGATTGAGTATGTCAAGTGTTTCTTTTTGGTAATAACTTTTTTTTCTCAGAGCGACGACGATCTACTCCTGCCCCGAAAGAGGAGGAGAAAGTGAATGAAGAACAGTGGTCTCTGAGGGAAGTTGTGTTTGTGGAAGATGTTAAGAATGTTCCTGTTGGCAAGGTGTGTCTAAAATCTAAAATAC
Source organism: Muscicapa striata striata (assembly GCA_030060385.1). Lineage (NCBI taxonomy): Eukaryota > Metazoa > Chordata > Aves > Passeriformes > Muscicapidae > Muscicapa > Muscicapa striata. Next base: position 5,417,177 of record JAREIS010000090.1, read on the forward strand.
ACTGTTTTTGGGGAGGGGGAAAAAAAAGTTTTTTCTTTTATATAAGCTAACTTATAAAATATCATGCTTTTGAGGATGCTTGAGAATGTTTCTGATGTGTATGACTTTATATTTGTGTTTATATTTGTCCATAACATAATAATAATAATTGAGTGGGTGTGTTGTGAGTAAAAGGTGATAAATCTTAAAAGAATTCTGGTGTTTTAAGTTGAACCACCGTATTAAGAAAAGCAGATGTGATTTTCTACAAAATATTACTTTGTTGTCTTGAGCAATAACTTCCATATGTCCAGTGAGATTGTGAAGGGTTCTGCCTCTTGTGACTGACTTTTACATAAACACAGGTAGAATATTTGGGTGAATCTCATGTTCTGGCAACTAAAGAACATAAATATTTTTGTTAGAAATTACACACTTCATTAATGTGATTATAAAGCTATTTGATTTATTAATCCAGAAAATCTCTTTGTTTATTCCTTGTAATGTTTTCATTTTTTCTCTAATAAACCTTTGTTTTGACTCAAGACCCATATGGAGGAAAATATTCCCTTTTCTCTTTTGGCACTGTTGTGTGATGTTAGGAGGGATTAGGTCCTCTAGACTGTTCTCTGGTGTTTTTTTCAAGAATAACAGCAATGAGAAAACCAGTAAGATTTTCCTCAAAAGGAAAAGATTGGGTTGCTTTCTACTTGATTCATTGAAGATTTTTAAAAAATGTTGTTGGAAGAGGATCAATAACTGTCCATCAAAAGGCAGGTGAAGTTAGGAGTTATTTTACTTCCATCCCTAATAGATTTACTTGTGTGGCAATGTATGATTTGCCTTCAGCAGTATCTTTGAAAGGAGCAGGCTCACAGTGAATTTTAATTATCAAGTTTAGGTCATTTCTGCAGAAGGGAATATGGGGCAACTTAGTTCATTGTAACACTTCAATTTCTGTAAATAAGATTTTGAGATCTAGTTGAAGTTGCTGAAACCATTGTATTCCTCTGATACCACCTTTGGGAAAGTCCCTCTTCTCCTTATCTGTCCTTCTTTTAGATCCTAAGATTTTCAGTACAGAGACTGGTCTACTGTTTCTATATACAGTTGCAAAGGTGTCTGTGCATTGCATCAAGAACTACTATAATCAATATAAAAGCTTGAATTTTTATGTTTATATATTCAGTGGAGTGCTAAAATCAGTAAGTGGCATGTCTTCTTAATAGAATTACTGGTGCTGAGCCTATTCTATCTAGATCAGTCATTTATGGCAAAAATGCTTGTTTTTCTTCATAAAGCATTCTGTTATTTTCCAGTGATATATACTGCCATTCATGTTTATCCTTCCACTGTTTTGAAATACTTTATATTTAGAGCTTAGGTAGAATCCAGGGGACAAAATCATAGCTATTTTTTGCCTGCTGGTATCCAGATTAAAGTCAGAAATGCAGTTTATTACAAGGCAATAAACAAATTTAAGCCCTGTTATATGTTCTGTTTGCAATTTGAATCAGTTGTGTGATTGAAGAAAAAACAGAGGCACCTTAGTCAGCAGAAGAGTTACCCTTGGCAGATTTCTCCAACAGACTCCATAGTCATGTAGTTTATTCTAGAACAGTATTGTTTATCATTAAAATTGTTGTGAGCTGAATTAAGCATAAAGAGGATTTGAATTCTGAATAATCTGACTATTGTATCCATAAGTACTTTTTGAATGTGTGTGTACAGAGGTTCAGACTGAAAAAAACATGATTAGGACTTCATGAGCTAAGAAATTCTACTACCCTTTTATAGTTCACCCAAATATACATTAATCTGGCCTTTCATGATCTTCTGTTTACTGACTGACAATCTGAAAAGTCACATATTTATATTGTTATGGGTGGCTTCAGTGGCATGAGCATCTTGCATGAGAATATACAATTCTATTGTAACCTGGGAACATGCTAGCCTTGGTATTTCAGAAAATTGGAAAGACTTTGAAACTTCTTTGAGTTTCAAGAACTTGATGTTAAAAAGTGTGGTGTCAATGGAGGAACACTTAGTTTCTCTGAAAGTCATGTCATCCAGTAAAATATGTGGGCATATGAATATGAGCATGTGAATATTTGGGCATCTCTGAGAAATACACATTGGTAATTTGGAGGATACTTTTTGAGCACAATATGAAGTTAATCGCACTAAACTAATTGATTTCTGAGGCAAAAAGTCTTGCTTTATGTAGTGATTCAGATTTGAAGGAGTAAGAGCAATAAAGCAGTTATTTTTGTGCTTTTACCTACAAGAGCATCTGGAAGTTTGGATGTTTATGTTCTTTAAAATAAAATTGATAAGATGTGGTAGCCAGGTAGCCTTCTGTCAAAATGTTTGCCACCTTTTAAAATTATTTATATAATTCTTTGTTTTACACAAAAAGAAAAATTTTCACTTAGTCTTCAGGAGGTAGAATTTAGAGATAGGAAAGGAAGGGGTTCAGATTTACTGATGAGCAGCCTGTGTTCCCGAGATGGTTTTGTTTCTAGAAATTTTATGTCCCCCTGCTTTTGGATGTATGCAGCAGCTTTATGATGTCTCTAAAAATGTTTGTTTAAAATCCTACCATGTCCACTGCTGTGTTCTGTAGAATGGTGGCTGGTAGAAGGTGTTGACTTCTAAAGTGCCCTTGTCTCTCTGGGCACTTTGTTGATAATGTAACTGCTCTCCCTAGAGTGCTAAGATCCAGGATGACTGTTTGTGATCATTCTGATACCAGTAAATTATGCAACACTGCTTCATTAGTGTGGATTTCATGTGATCTCAAAGCAGTGAATGACCACAGAGTGTGGTGAGAGTGCAAAGTTCTTACACTGAGGTGGTCTTGGAAGAGATTAAGAATGCATGTCTGCTAGACACACTCTTGTAGTTAGTCATCTCCTTGCTCCTTGAAATTTATTGCCTTCCAATCTCATTTCAATTTAAATCGTTCATGGCTTGGAACAAAAATAAGCCTTCATTCCTCCAAGTCTGCCACTAGATGGAAGAGGTAATCATTCCAGGATTATTTACCTGCTGGAAGACTGATGGAATGAAATAGCCTGGCACTTGTTCCATCTCTTGTCTGCGTTGGTGAGAAGTCTGATGGAGTGTTCTTTATTGTTGTTGAGAAAAGATATGGGCTGAAATAAGCCTTTGTTACTGCTCACTGGTATCAGAGGGATAAAAGTTTTTTTCTGTTGATCCCATGCACTTTGGGATATCCTACTTAACCACATTAGCTTCTGGATCTCTTTTTCTGAGGTGGCTTAAATGGTGTCTGAAACCACTGCTAGAACAGAGGGATGGGGAACCTGGGCTGGAGCTGCTTTTTTCTTCTTTGGCAGCTGCGGTTCGTTTTGGTCTGAGGCTTTCCATTGGCAGTGTCCAAGGCCTCCCCAAACTGCTTCTGGTCATCAAAGTTATCCTCAACCAGGTGAGAATCCTGTGTATTACCAGTTTTGCAGTTCTTACTCACAGAAAACCTACAAGCTCATGGGAATTCTATAAAATACAAATTTGGATTGAGTTGTTTGTTCTTACTTTGTAGTGCATTATTTCAGTCAGCCACTTGAACTTGGTTTTTTTCCTTTGATACCTGTCTGAGATTGAAGCCTTCCAATGAGAAGGATAAATTGAAAGAGCACAGACTGGATCTTACCCTAGAAGAGTTACCCACTCCCTGTTAGGAATCTGTTTGTAATCTTTCAAAGCTGAGTATTTTTTAAAAATTGTGTCAATATTTCTTTGAAGGTGTTCATTCTACCTTTGGGATAGAGATAGAAGCCTTTTTTGTGATGTTAAAATTTCTTCCATTTCAAAAGGAAGATTGGATAGGAAGTAAATTATTTTCCCTGGCCTTCTGCTGCTGTATTTTGAGGAAGAATGTGGTGATTCTGGAGAGGGAAAGATTCAGTGATTTCCAGTGGCATTCTGGTGTTAGGGGCTGTGGAAGTGAGTTGATAGTAAGGATAAAGGAGTTAACAACTATGTTCATCTTTTAGTTTCTCAAATATTTTTTTTATTCCATTAAAAAGACCAGATGTCGTTATCTTGTAGTTGAAAATGCACCAAAAAGGTATTCTGCTTTTCAGAAAAAATTCTTTAATTTTCTGTTTTGTTTCTTGCTTTTTTCATTCAATTCATTCTCTTAATTAAGTCCTTATTAAGGTACATATTGTAAATGTAGTTATGTAAAATGCTTGTTTCTAATTGGTGAAACTTTGCATTAGCAGTATCAGCAGTACATTAGTTGCGTAAGCTAAAGCATTTCAGTCCTTTTAAGTTTTTGCATTTTATTTTTGTAATGAGTTTTTTAATTATCTCAGACTTATATAAATTCAACTGAAGAGGAATGTTTATGTTGTGTATTTATCTTGTTCAGTGCTGGCTCATTATGCCACATCTTTGCTTTGGAGTTTTCTATGTACAGTTACTATGAAATGCTTCTACATCAGGGGATAGTTTTATTTTCTTTCTGTATGACAACCAACAGCTGTAGTAGTAACTTTAACTAAGAACTGATTTTAGTTTGAAGAGGTGATTTTCTTCCTAGCAAAATCTTAATAAGCATATTTTCCAGTTTTTAAAGATACATAATTTTCCTCAAGATTGGGAAAGAAAAATAATTTGTCATGTGGATGTCATAGGAATTGGAGAACTTAAAACCTTTCATAATTTCTCTGAATACATGAAAAGTGATAAAAGCGAGAAATTATATAGTTGATGACACTAAGAGCAGAAAACATGCAGTAAAAACCTTTTAAATTATGGAGATGGGCAATGTTAAAGATTGGGGAACTGTACCTTTTCTTAAGGTGTGTTTCCATCAGAAAGCAGCCCAAATTTATGAAGTCCTTGTAGCAACATTTAGTCATTTAAGAAAAAAGATTCTACATTTTGGACTAGAAGCTCTGATTAAACCACTGCCTTGCAATTACAGGCTTATAAGTCAGTCTGATTATCTTAGAAACATCTGAATGTACATGGGATAAACTTTTTTTGCTAAATCAATTTTTGTATAGAGGGTTGTCTTGCCAATCTCAGTAGAAGCCTGTCTTTGTATAGCCCAGATGATGGTTAATGTTTGTGAATTCTTTGACTAGGTCTGAATTTTGAAATTTTTAAGTAGTATTCTTACAGCCATCAGTGATGCTCTACTTCTAGAACTTGTAGTTCTGCTTCTAGAGTGAAGTTTCAGCATGTAGGGAGCAACTGCCGTAACTCTATCCACAGTAATTTTTGTTACGAAAATTATCTACTATTGCTTTAAGGTTTGTCAATATATCATTTTCTCTAGTGCACTTGATAGGCTGCACTTAGCTATAGAAATTGGAAGAATACATGGAAGTGCCTGAATTTTTCTTACATACAGTATCTTGAAAATTTAAGACATGTTTTTTATTCTTGGAGACCTTTTAAAAAAGTTGATTACATCTAGACTTTTCTTTGTTATGCACTTTCTGCGTAGAAACTATTGAGAAATTAGGACTTATTAAAGACTAATGCTTGCTTATATCTAGTTTTGATCAAGACGGAGAACATATAGAGTTCTTGTTTTTGCTTGTAATTAAAACATTGTCTGTTCTTTTCCCACCCCCTTCTGCCATAGCTTTGTTTTCATTTTGAGAAAACTGTGGTCTCAGCTGGAAATTCCAAGGGCCTTGCTGTTTGGTGATAGCACAAGAAGTTCCTGTATCAAGGAAGCTTGTTTTGACAGTTCTGATTAGATATGCATGGCAGCAACTCTTTAGAGAGGCTTGCAGTCTTAGAAATTCCTGTGTCAGTGTTGGTTGAATAGCTTCTGTTTCCTTGGGGAGCCAGAGAAGGACAGACACACACACATGCTGGGTACACTTGTCTGTATCCTTCTGTCCTAAGGGACTGAGTGGAGAACTTGATCATTGAGTGTACAGAACAGGTAGTAGACCTGTAAACTAATAGGTCTTTTTCCACTGTGTACAGTCCTGTTGAAGAAAAGAGTACTAAAAATTTTCAGGTGGGGCAAAAAAAAAGTTTTTATCTTGTAGTATAAGAGCTAATGGGCACTTAAAGAAGGAGACTCAGCATAGACTTTGTTGTTGTTGAATTGTTGGCTAATGTTTAGAATTCATTGCCGCAAGAATAGTGTTTATTTCCAAAAGCGGTTGCACAAATTAATCAGAGAAATGTCCATCCAGGCTATTAAACACTGTTTCCAGGAGGTGAAAGTTGGAAAGAGACCAGGAGAGTACCATTAGGAGCTTCTCTAGTCAGTTGATGTTGGCTCCTGTTGGATGTAGGATGTTGAAGTGGAGGGACCTTTGATATGATTCAGGATGTTTATTAGGAAAGTCATTAGGAAATCCAAGTTTCTCAGATTTCATTAATTTTAGCAAAATGACAAGGCTAATGATCGAGTGCTATACAATTTTGTCACTGGATATTGTACTTTTTTTTCCTCTCCCTGAACAAGGTGTGGTTAATTTTGAAGCAAATCAGGTTCTGTTCAGCCTTTTGGTAAAACTCTAATCTGTTCTGCCTGTAGGTGCTAAAAGTGGATGGTGCGTACGTTGCTGTGAAATTTCCAGGCACCTCCAATAATGCAAACTGTCAGAGCAGTTCTAATTCAGATCCTGATCCTTCTTCTCTCCTCCAAGACTGTAGACTGCTCAGAATAGATGAGCTGCAGGTACGTGTTTGTGAAACATGGAGTAAACAATCAGTATTTTGAAGTGTCAGACCTATGTGGGCTTAATAGCAGCTTAAAATTTCACATCTGCTTTCAGGTCGTAAAAACTGGTGGAACTCCAAAAGTTCCCGACTGTTTTCAAAGAACACCCAAAAAGCTGTGTATTCCTGAAAAAACAGAGATCCTTGCAGTAAATGTAGATTCAAAAGGTAAGTAGGACTTTTACCCTGTGAGTCCAAATCTGTTGGTTCCTTTATTACCTGTCTCTCATCCAAGTGAAGAACACCTACTTTCAAAATGACATAAACAGGTGCTTCCATTGATATTAGTAATTTCTTGAAAGCACTTTAGTTAGGAGTTCTTTTACTAGCTGCCATCCGTAAAACACACTAACTTTCTTCTTCATGTTTCTTTTTTGAAGGAGTGCATGCTGTTCTGAAAACTGGGAACTGGGTTCGATACTGCATATTTGACCTTGCCACAGGAAAGGCTGAACAGGAAAATAATTTCCCTACCAGCAGCATTGCATTCCTGGGTCAAAATGAGAGAAGTGTTGCTATTTTTACAGCTGGACAGGTTTGTGGTTTTGTGTCTCAATCATTTAACCTCACTGCACTTCACTTCTGTCATCTTTGAATGAGATGGTACAGCCTTCTGAAAGACTTTTCCAAAATCTGGCAAAGAAATGTTTTTTCAAACAGTTTATGAAAAATTTGTTGCTACCTTTAATATTTTGATGGCACAAGGGGAATAGCAGTTAACTTATCTAAGCACATGTTAATTAAACTCTACCCTGAATGTAAAAAAAAAAGGGGGGGGAGGTGACAGAATGGTTCTTGGATTAGTATCAACTTGTTATCTAGCTGCATTTTGGAATGTCATCTAGCTATATTTTGGCACTGGAACAGAAACAAATCTACTCTTGAGAATAAATGGAAATACTAAGAAAAAATATGAATCTGTATTTGACTGAAAATACAGATTCACTAAAAATTATTGAGGTTTTGTGCAACTCTTCCACAAATGTGGTATACTTTGTTTAGGATAATTGAAGGAAACGTCTTTTGCAAAATAATTGAATTTGAATGTTTCATTTCAATATATTCAGCTTTACTTGGAGCATGTAAGTAAGCTAAAAGTATAGGTACTATTTATTTCAGTGGTAATGTTAATTAATGTAATGAGGAAGATACTTTAATAATATTTATTATGTTAAGCACATTCCATTTGCAAAAGGGACTCTCCTATCTTGTGTTGCACCACTTGTAATGATAGGAGTCAGTGTCTTAAATGAGAATCTTGGGTAAACTGTTGTAATTGTTGGCAGTCAAGAAGAACTGGACCTTTTGGGAAAGATAACTACTTATAAATTGTGGAGACATAATAATGAAACTTTTTTTTCCCAAATGTAGGAATCACCTATTATTCTCAGAGATGGAAATGGCACAATCTATCCAATGGCAAAAGATTGTATGGGTGGGATACGAGACCCTGACTGGCTTGATCTTCCACCTATTAGTAGTCTTGGAATGGGTGTTCATTCCTTAACAAATCTTCCTGCTAACTCGACCATCAAAAAGAAAGCTGCTATTATCATTATGGCTGTTGAGGTAAAGAATTTCTCTGCTACCGAATTATGTCCTTTTTTTTTTTTCTCTTGCTTTTATAAAGTTACACTTAAAGCAGCTTAATGTTTAGATACTGGTTTGTATTTTCACTATTTAAAAGAAGCTAATTTCAACTGAAGATTCTCTTAGAAACATGAAAAGACCTACAAATTTGCCAAGTAAAGTGAGAGACCATTTTTGAGGGGTGCATGACTTCTGTATCAGGCTTTTAATTAATTAGGGTTTTTTAGGCATTGATTTTGAAATAACTACCTTTTTATATCTACTAACACTGCGCAATTTCATTTGTCTCATGAGTGCACAGTTTTTCTCAGATCCAACAACTTGTTTTGGTTGGATCCCTGAGAATGAATATATATATATATATTTTAATTATTTATTTGGAGATTGCACTAGGAATCTAGGAGAGGAAAGTGGAGGTTTTTTGAATTTTTTTCATTTGAATCACCTGTAGAGTTCTGTCCTCATCAGAGATGTTGTATGAGTAGCTCTGCAGTGAATTTATGTAAAATCTTGTCAGTAATTTGTTAGCTCTGCTGTGTGTTCTGCTGCCACCCGGAGGTCCTGTGTACCTGTTATACTGAGATTGATTTCAGTGAAGCAATATTCCATCATTATGGAAAAACTGGTTGTATATGGGGTGAACCTCCCTGATCTTCTAATCATTCACTTCTCAGCACATAAATAACTTGTTTTAAAAGAACTGAGTTAGAACTCGTTCATGTAGATGCTTCGGCTTTTTCAGTTGTATCACTTTTCCCACATTACATGGAGCTATGATATGGAAGTAATCTATCTTAAGAATCCAACTGTGAAGCCAAAGGAATGCTTTTGTGAGCCTGATGGCTTCTTCTGCTCTGTTCCTTTTGCTTGTCTGTGCCTGAATGTACGCAACTCTGTTTTTAACAGTGCTGTAATTGAGATAATGCATATTCTGAACAGCTCCTGCTCTAACTTCCAGCCAGTGTTGGAGATGAAGACCTTACTATTAATTTGAAAATTAGAAGTATTTATGGAGCTTATGTGTCCCTTTTGTGCTCTGTATTTCTAAAATATCTTGTTCTTTTGAGTACAGAAACAAACATTGATGCAGCACATTCTTCGATGTGACTATGAGGCTTGCAGACAATACCTGATGAATCTTGAACAAGCAGTTGTCTTGGATCAGAATCCACAAATGCTACAGACATTCCTTGGCCATAGATGTGATGGAAACCGTAATATTCTGCATGCTTGTGTGTCTGTATGCTTTCCAACCAGCAACAAGGAAACAAAAGAGGAAGAGGGTGAGCTCAACAATATAATGAAAATAATTTGAAAATAATATTTTCATGAATTTTCAAGAAAATATGAAATAACGACTACATCCTTCATATATGGGTATATTAAAATTTAGCACCTAAAATGTGTCCTGGCCTTTCAAATGTGCTGAGACAACATTTTAATTCTCATAAGGTTTTATGAGAATTTTATGAGAATTCAATAGTTAAGAGCACTAGCAGTTTTTATTGATAGTAAAAACTTTTGACATTCACATGTTAATTTTAGATGAAAAAAGTATTTTTCTACTTTTGTATTACTAGTATCCCCTTTCACTACTTTTTTATATCGCTAGTAAAATTTATGAGAAATGGTATTTAATAATTTTGAAGTGTTCTAGTGTATGTTAATACCTTCAATTAGAAATGCTACTTGTCATTGATATGTATTAAGAAATGTGGAAAAATGACCTATAAATGCCAGTTGCTGACACCATTTTAGAATGTCTGTTAAATACTGTTATGTAAAAAGCATGTTAACAGAACAAGGTTGCTAAGTCAAGCACTCAGAAATTAGGGAATGGCAGAATTAAGTTTACCCACGTGCTGTACACAGCTGTGCATTGTGAAATGGTCTTTAATTACACCGTCATACTATTTTTTCCACAGGACTACCTCATTCAGTGCACAAGATGGACGGTGCTCACCGAATGGGTAGCTATTCAATATTTCTTTTTATCCTCATCATTCAGTGTGTGGCCCCATTCCTTACTCTTGCACACCATACAAACCCTGCACTGAATAATGAATGAACTTCCTTGTGGGATTTTTGTATGGTGCCGTCATTGAATTTTAGTCATTTATAGACCTTAATTGTTCCTCGTATCCCTATTTATAAAATGGGGGTGATGTGCAGCTTTCTCATCTCTTGCTTGGAGTTTTATTATAGCTTGAAGTTTCTCTGTTTTCAAAGATATTACCTAATTTTGAGTGTTCTGTTTTAGAAGCCTAGGGCCTGATTTTGAGTAGGTGTTACTTCAAAACACTGAATTCTAGAACTGGATTAATCGTAGTTTTAGTTGTGCTGTGAATGTTAATTATTTCTGTGAGTCAGGCACCTTTTAGGTGGCCAGAAATGAGTAAAATGTATCACAATCATCTGTAAAAACTTGTTTCACAAAGTTCTGTGTGCTGATAGATGTGGCAGAAATAGGTTCCAGTTTTCCAGAGTGATGTTCAGTGGCATTAAGCATAACACAGTGTTTCCTCCTCTCCTTCCCAAGCTGTTGCTGCCTTACTACTCCCCTCCCTACTGTTGCAGCAAGCAAGGCATGAACAGCCTGCTCTCTGTACAACCCTTCACCTTCAATGTGTCGTCCATCCTGTGCACTGATTGAGGCAGGGGTCTTGTTGCTGAGTGCAGGGTGGGTGGGGGTGACAAAACAATCCGAAATAAAAAAACCAAACCCAAATAAAAGAACAAAACCTAACTGTGTAACTGAAGGTTGTTACCATAAGCACGTAAGGAAGTTGAAATAAGGATGCATAGGCAAACTTAATCCGACTTTTCCTGTGAGTGCTTGTCTTTGCAACCTTGACATTTTTTTTCAGTAACTTCATTTGGGTATAATTCAGCTTTCTGAAAAATGAAAAGCATGAACCTGATAGACTTGTAACACTCCTCTGCCTCTCTCTTTTTCCCTCATAAAACTTGAAGGAGATTCATATCTTTAGATTCAGGTCACATTTATCTTCCACTGTAACTTTTAGTGATGTATTAGGACAAGCTTATTTTCTGTTTATCAAATGGAGGGAGTGGTGACTTAATGTTACTGTTTGTCAGTTACATGGTTGTCTCTTAAACTTTAAAAGAAGTTATATTTAGAAGTAAAGGCTTCAATTCCAGACATACAGATATGATGTTTCTTTACAATTTCAGAATGTAGTGCCACTTCCCAGCTAGTACCTGCTTGAGATTCTTCACTCATGTTCATACAGACTTCTTAAATGCCAGAAAGGAAATATTGAGGGCAGGGATAAGCCTTTTTTTTTTTTTTCCCTTTTCTCTCACATCCCGTGCCTAGTTTTACTATAGTTCCTGCAGTGTAGGATAAATGATAAATGAATTGCAGGAAAAGTGGCCTCAGACCTGCAAAGCTGGGGGAGGGCTGCTCTGTTTCTGTGAATTGATATCTCAGTCTTGCCAATAGAAGGGATCTTGGGAAAAGCATGTCTAAAAGAAATGTCCAAAGCATTTGGAATCATTAAAAAGTTGTGATACTAAATTTCAGCTAACATCACTGAATACATAAAAACTGAGGGTTTTTGCCTGAAGAACTGGGACAGATATCATTAGACAGTAGAACAGCAAATCCCCCATTAGAGCCAAAATATTTACAATTGATGGTTCTCCAAAAACAAATGCTAACTTTGTAAGAGGAACAGTGAAAATTCAGTTACACATTACTTTCTCCAGAACAGGTTAAACCTCTGCTGCAGAGAATGATTGTATTGCTTGAGGGATCACACTCAAGAGCTGTTAACCTTTGTGTGAGGGGTCCAGAAGTGATGGGTCATGAGTTATATGAGAGCTAGTGGGTCTGTGAAAGGAGTTTAGCACAAATACAGTGACAATTCATTTACAGCTATGAATCAACTTGTAGCTAGGGACACAAGAGTAGTATTCTCTCACTGCTAACTTTTTAATAATTGTCTGCTTTGGGTAGTTGGTGATCTTTGTCTAAGCAGCCTGCACATGCTTGTGAACAAGCAAAAGCTAGGATCTCTTTTACTTAGGGTAGTGATGAGTAGAAGTATTAAAGAACAAACTTACCATAACAGCTGACACACACTGTCAGGTTATCTTATTCTTTCATTCTTTGAATGAAAGGTATTAATGATACTTTCCTGTTAAAAAAATAAAAGGAGGGAAAAAGAAGGGAACTGTCCAGGCATTAATACTGTCACTGGTGAAAATAGATAAGCAGAGAATGGTGACTCTCAGTTTGAAGAGCCTATGAATGGGAAGTGAGCTCTAGCCCTCTCAACTTTGAGACATGTCCTGAAAGAGCAATCAGAGTCATTTTAAGGAAATACTTTTCTTTATTCAGAAATATATGTGTTTGATCTAGTTTGTACCAAATACTGTTTTTTTAAAAAACAGTCTTCTATATCTCACTTGACAAAATTTGGTCTCAATATGAGTAGAACCTGTAGGTATTATGGTGCTTAGGGTTGTAGATTTTAGAAGAAATGCTACTTCTTTCTTATGTAAACTGATTGTACTGCCTTCTTACATTCCAAGTTCCCGTTCTCCTAAGCATGTTCATACCTAAAGTGTGTCTCTTACAAGCCAACACATTTGCATTGTTCATGGATGCTCACTGTGAAGTGTGGTTTGTTTGTTTTCTTGTTCTCCTGGTCTAGTGTTTTGGTGGTTTTGTTTGTATATTTGGTTTTGTGTGTTTTTAATTGTTGTTTTTGTTTGTGTTTTGTTTGTTTTGTTTTCTTTATTTTTTTATCATTTTTATCAAGGCTTTTTTTAAACCTTGACTCAGCAAGTGTCTGGAATTGGTTACATGATAGGACCCTATCTGTTGATGATTCTGAAAGCTTGTACAGAACCATTCCTAAGCTCATCCAAAATAAAAATTTGTTTATGAACCTAGTCTGTCTCTCTAAATGTAAAAAAAAATAAAATAGTGACATTCCATATTTTATACTCCTTTGTTAAAATTGTCCCAAATAATATTTTAGCACTGACATTTTTGTTAATTTTTCAGAAGCAGAGCGCTCTGAAAGGAACACATTTGCTGAAAGGCTCTCAGCTGTGGAAGCTATTGCAAATGCCATCTCTGTTGTGTCAAGTAATGGTCCAGGAAATAGGGCAGGATCATCAAGCAGCAGGAGGTAAACTGAATAATGCTTTCTTCTTGTCTTCTATATACTAGTTTCTGTATTAACTACTAATCTGTTATTAGTTCATTCCTTTGGTCTAGTTTAAGAATTGGTCTCTTGCTAGCTTAAAATTGGATTAACTTCTTTAAGCACCAAACTAGAGTTCTAGTGGTTTTTTGAACCCCTTTTCATATGAGAACTAATGATGGGATGTTTCTAAACTAATCCTGTTTTCTGGGGTTGATGCTTTGTCTGTCAGTTGTGAAATGTAGATGTTCCTCCTTGTGGGGAAGGGAATTTTAGGATAAGCTCTAGTGTTCTTTACCAAGAAGTCTTAAGTATCACAGAACTACTGTGATCATGTCCAGGCTTATTTTAACTGAATTTCTGAGGGGGATAGTCACTTAAACAGATGAATAATACTGAGACCAACATAACACCACGGGGGTAGAATTTAAGTTGATTCATTTTATTCTAAGCAGTCATTAAGAAGAAATTTTATCAAGACCCATTTTTTATCCTTTCATTAACCTCTTCCCTGTACTTAGATTTTAAAAAACAGTAGCAACAAGAGCAAATCCTTGCAAAAGCTTAACACTCCTGGCAATGAGCTTGGGCTGAAAGGAGTGTCAGATAGCTGTAAGAATGCCCATCAGGTACTGCCTGCAAGAGGCAGTGCTGTGGTGCCTAGGGGTGTGTTCTGGGCTCAGATCTGACTTGAAGCATTGTTGAGTGACTCATCCTTACAAGGCTAAAACATTCTGGTGCGATAAAATGAAAAATACCTCTTGGCTCATTCTTATTTATGCTGAAATAAAATGGTGATAAAAGGAGTTCATTTTCCTTTTTCAATGTGAGGTTTTTCTTCAATATATTATAATTGTAAATGAAAATGAGAGTATTTCTGCCTTGGTTTTGTATTTAGTTTGAGATTAAGGGAAATGATGAGAAGATCCTTGAGAGCTGCTGGATTGGGCCGACATGAAGCTGGTGCTTCATCAAGTGATCACCAGGACCCAGTTTCTCCACCAATTGCTCCTCCCAGCTGGGTTCCAGATCCTCCTGCAATGGATCCAGGTAAGTCTGCTCAATATCACATTAGATTGTAGAAGAGATTTGGTAAAGAACCGATGGCTTTTAAGGTGAATAATAACTTGTTGTAGTCTCACACTGAAATCAGTCCTATGTCATTGAGGTAGCAAGTGTTCACGGAGATAACTTTAACAGTTTATTGAAGACTTAACAGCTGTTTTTAAATCCAGTATGTATCTTTTTAATGCTGGTGACAAACTTCTGGGAAGTCTGCTTTGTAATGCTGAGTTACATTACGGACCTAGGAATGTTGCCGTTTGTGGGAAAGATTACCAGTTAAATACGGAAAACCTGCAGTGTGTTAGACATTGCAGCAAGAGCATGTTGTTAGGGATGTTTTTATGTATTGATATACATCCTGCTGTTCTGTTTACTGAAAGATGGTGACATTGATTTTATCCTGGCCCCCGCTGTGGGATCTCTTACCACAGCAGCGACTGGCACCGGCCAAGGACCCAGCACTTCCACAATACCAGGTGAGGACATACTGCTTATTCGATTATGCTTTAGAATGAAAATTATCTCAAAAGCTGTCTTTGCTTGCACAGACCTGCTGCATATGAAAATGCCTCTTAGCAGATGAAGATTGGATTGAAGCAGAATTTCTCAAGTGTGCAGAAAGTAAATGAAGCACCATAGTATGATTTATGTAAAAATATACATGAAGAGTGACAAATACGTAAAACTATGGAAATCATCATGAAATTGGGATTACCCTCTGTATTTCAAATATAATTTGGAACTGAAATTTACAGTACTTCAGTGAAGTATTGCTGAAACCACTGAATAGTCAAGTTACCAATTTTTCACCCCAGTGAACTTCTTGCTTTTAGCAGGAAGTCATTTTTTGAGGAAAAACTGTTTCTCTGCAATTTTGTTTTCTTACTACAGGTCCTTCTACAGAACCGTCTGTAGTGGAATCGAAGGATCGGAAGGCAAATGCTCATTTCATTCTGAAATTGCTGTGTGATAGTGTTGTTCTACAGCCTTATCTTCGAGAATTGCTGTCAGCTAAGTAAGGATTTTCATATGAGTTCTCACTGTCCTTTGTAATGTTCTATTACCATAAATTAATTACATAGAAACCTTTTAAAATAGGTTACATTAAGGCCTGTTAGTTAAAATTGAGAATATTGGAATACAGCTGTATTATGTCCTGCCATCCTTAAAAAGTATGTCTGTTCCAGAGAATTAAACAAGAGTGCTTATTCACTCTGTGGTTTTTCTGTTTGCAAAAGATCAACAGGGCTAAGTTTTCATATATTTGCATCCTATGTCTCCTGTTACAATGAAAAAAATCAGTATTTTAACTTGTCTGTTGTTGTTTTTTTTTTGCCTAGGGATGCGAGAGGCATGACACCATTTATGTCAGCAGTTAGTGGCCGGGCATATCCTGCTGCAATTACAATTCTAGAAACTGCACAGAAAATTGCTAAAGGTACAACAGTTTTAGTAATTGTTAGTGTGTGGTTGCCTTCTAAACTTTGGCATGTGTGCAGAGTCATTACTAACACTGTAGATTGCTGCATGTTTTGGAAATCTTGCTATTATGAAGTATGTTTCTCTTTTGCACTATTATATGTTGCAATAGATTATTGTTTTTGTGTTTTTTATAGTAATTTTTGGCTTTTCATTGCTTTATAAACCAGTGGATTAGGATGCTATTTCTTGGTAGCACAAATGTGTCACATGAAACTTCTTTCTTGAAATTGAAAAAACCTGATATGATGCAGTGATACACCAAGCTAGATCCTGTTCCTGAAAAGACTTATATACAAACAAATATTTTGTGATTATCTTTTAATGTTGATATTTAATTTTTTAGGATAGATGTGTGAAATTGAATTGAGGAAAAAACTTGAGCACATTAGACCTTGTCACACCACAGTTCTGTAGGACTTTGTCTGGGACAAGAATACTCCTTTTAAGAATATAGTCCATAATTTTTCAAAATAGTGATTCATTGAATTGATTAAAATATTAGTTAATTTAAAACTGGGGAAGAGATAATGGTTGTGTTTTTCAGTCAGGAATTTGTAGTGACTTCTATAGGAAATAATGTGACAAGCAGAAAGTTTTCTCAAAAAGCTCTAGCAGGTTTTATTCCAACTTCTAATGCTGTATGAGATTTTGTAATGGCAAGCATCTGCCAAGAGTGGATTCTTTTGGTGGTTTTTTTGTTTTTTCTTGGGGTGGTTGTTTTTAATGCTGTTACTCTATTATTTTAGCTGAAGCGACTTCCAGTGAAAAAGAAGATGATGTGTTTATGGGAATGGTTTGTCCTTCTGGTACAAATCCAGATGACTCTCCTTTGTATGTTTTGTGTTGTAATGATACATGCAGTTTTACCTGGACTGGTGCAGAACATATTAACCAAGTAAGCCTTTTTTTAACCTTTTTTAAAGCAAATAGGAATGTGTTTCAACTATGTATTATTGTGTTAGTCTACTAATCTGATTTTTAAATTATTAATTGCATTGTTTAAATTACTATGACTTTCAAGTCTGGTATAGTTACTGCCTCCCCAAACTGCTA
This sequence comes from Muscicapa striata striata, assembly GCA_030060385.1. Taxonomy (NCBI): domain Eukaryota; kingdom Metazoa; phylum Chordata; class Aves; order Passeriformes; family Muscicapidae; genus Muscicapa; species Muscicapa striata. Next base: position 5,434,252 of record JAREIS010000090.1, read on the forward strand.
TGTAGACTCAAAGCTGACTGTGTTCCTCACAACATGGTTGTTACTAGGTGTGGCTTTTCCCCTCTGGTTAACTTTGGCAAGAATTTTGATGGATGTGGCTCTTTGAAAATACTGTGTATTCTAACTTAACAACTAAGTTTCACTTTCTAGAACTGACGTACTTCAAAGTTTAGGCATCAATTTAAACAAGTGCAGTTTTATTGTAACTTGAAATAGTATGAGATTGCAAGCACTGTAAGGAAAAAACTATGCACAATATTTTTTTCCATTTTTTAGGATATATTTGAATGCCGGACATGTGGCCTGTTGGAATCACTTTGTTGTTGCACAGAATGTGCAAGGGTCTGTCATAAAGGACATGACTGCAAGTAAGTATTGTGTTCCATTTCTTCTAATTAAATCAGTATTTTGTGGTTTCTTTTGTTTACTGACACTTAATAGATTTTTTCATTGTTTGAAGTGTTCCAAACTTAGAGAACAGAAGATTAATGAAATAGTTTTTCTTCTGCTCTATAATATTTACTTAATAGGTCAGAACTCAAAAAGTAACCTGAAGCAGTTTCGTACTTTCCACTTTGTATTCACAGTGAATGAATAATTCTCAAAGTGCATAATATTGTGAGAACATTATATCTAAATAATACTGTATTTTCATTTTGGGTGCCCCTCAGAGTTTTATGAATCCTAATGATAGATCATTCTTAGTGAAGTTTTAGAAAGATATGTAGGATACTAGTCTTTTAAAAATCAATGTAACAAAAGAAAAAGTGAGCAAACAGTCAAGAAATCTCAGATTAACCTTGCCCAGAGCTTTGAAGCTGCATGTGTTGTGTGTTCTGTGCTGCTGTTACAGGTTATAAAAGTTACAGAATTAATACCCTATCTATAGTAAGCTAACAAATACAATTACAAAGATATTCTCAGCACCATAACATTAGTGAGATTTTACCACATACCATGAGTATTTTCAGCTTAACTTTCTTGGATGGAGGCTTTTTTAGGGAAGAATAAATTATCTTGGATGAGTTTCACTGAGACTGTATGAAAAGCTATGTAGTGAAACTACCCTCTTAAGATGAGTGTAGGAAACATGGATGACAAACATCACATGCTGCCACATATAAAATCTGTATTTCTCTGTTTTTAAAGCTAGGTCTTAGCTAACTATCAGAAACAAATTCAGAAGGAATCTAAGTGTGTACACTAACACCCTCAGCTTGTGTAGAAGATATTTGGTATGTTGCTGAACAGTATTGTAGGTCACCTTTTCTATTTCTTGTAGGCTCAAACGAACATCCCCAACAGCCTACTGTGATTGCTGGGAAAAGTGCAAGTGTAAAACACTAATTGCTGGACAAAAGTCTGCTCGCCTTGATCTCCTTTACCGCCTGCTTACCACCACGAATCTTGTTACCATGCCAAATAGCAGGCAAGTTCATATTAGCATTGACTAGGGCAGAATTTTTTAGAATTATTTTGTAAATATATGTGGTGTCTCATATTTCCACTAACAATTTTTTCATTACAGGGGAGAACATCTGCTGTTGTTTTTAGTACAGACAGTTGCTAGGCAAACTGTAGAACACTGCCAGTACAGACCTCCTAGAATCAGGGAAGATCGTAATCGTAAAACTGCAAATCCTGAAGGTAAGAGCTGTTTCAGTGAAATAAATGGCAAATTCCATATTTCAATACCTCTCCATTATGCTTTTATTTATTTATTTATTTATTTATTTATTATTTCTAGATTCTGATATGCCTGATCATGATTTAGAACCTCCTCGTTTTGCCCAGCTAGCGCTGGAACGTGTTTTACAAGACTGGAACGCGCTGAAATCCATGATCATGTTTGGCTCCCAGGAAAATAAAGACCCGTGTGTATCTACACATAGTTGTTGATGTAAAGTTTGATCTGATATTTGACACCTGATGACTTACATAAATTTATTTCCTTTCTTTTTGTTTTTTCCAAGTCTTAGTGCAAGCAGTAGAATAGGTCATCTTCTGCCTGAAGAGCAAGTTTACCTTAATCAGCAAAGTGGAACTATTCGCTTGGACTGTTTTACACACTGCCTTATTGTCAAATGTACAGCAGACATTTTGGTAAGCACTCTTAGCCATGTTTTACATAGATTTTCTGAATAATATGGTATTATAAGGTATCTCAGGTCATATGCTTGAAAACTTAATTGAAAGTCAAGTTAATCTTGGTTTTGTGAATTTATAGTTATGACTATAATCTCCCTTTGAGTCTTAATCTCTCTTTTTTCATGCTCCAAAGTTGCATGCAGTTAATGATTGTAACGACCTCTTTCTTCAGCTGCTAGATACTTTGCTGGGTACTCTGGTAAAGGAATTACAAAACAAATATACGCCAGGACGCAGAGAAGAAGCTATTGCTGTTACAATGAGATTCCTGCGTTCTGTGGCAAGAGTGTTTGTCATTCTTAGTGTGGAGATGGCTTCCTCCAAAAAGAAAAAGTAAGTCGTGAAGATGTGTGTTGATTGTTGAGGGGAGGTTTCCTTTATTTAATTTTTTTTTCTTATAGAATGAGTTGCTAAAAATCAACAATAGGCAGAAACATCTGAATTATTTTGTATTCTGTAGACAGATTTGGAAAGATGCACAGTAGCTGCTGGTATGTCATGTAACTTCTTAATACAGGGCTTGTTAAACTTACATGTTCATACAAAACCATTGTTTACAGTGTTAGGGTTTTTGGAAATAGGTTTTGTAAACATACTAAAATTACAGTGTGTGGTTGTTTGCCAGTAGATATCAAGCCTTAGTCTTGAATTATTGAATGATTAATGTTTTTCACTGACTTGAGTAGGTACATATTGTTTCTATACACGAAAATGCATGTATCTCTTAAATATGATTTTTTGAGAAAAAAATTAGGACAATTATTATTGTCATGAAGCTTTTGGAGAAAAAGAGATGTATTTGACATTTATCTTTCTGTATTTTTCCCCCAGCAATTTTATTCCACAGCCAATTGGAAAATGTAAACGTGTATTTCAGGCATTATTGCCCTATGCTGTTGAAGAGTTGTGCAATGTAGCAGAATCTCTAATTATTCCAGTCAGGATGGGAATTGCACGTCCTACAGCACCCTTTACCCTTGCTAGCACTAGTATAGATGCCATGCAGGGAAGTGAAGAACTGTTTTCTGTGGAGCCTCTGCCACCCAGACCATCATCTGATCAGTCTAGCAGGTAAAACTTGTTAAAGCTTACTATCTGTTCTTTTCAAAGACTTCTTAAAGGTGGCTTTACTTTGGAGATTTTGTTAGCTTTCCATTAAGTGATATCTAGAGGTCCAAATCTACTTTTTTTGAGGATTTATTCTGATATATTTTTAAGTTCTAGTCAATCTCAGTCATCCTACATAATAAGGAATCCTCAGCAAAGACGAATCAGCCAGTCACAACCAGTTCGTGGCAGGGATGAAGAACAAGATGATATTGTTTCAGCTGATGTAGAAGAGGTCAGTTTTCTTTTTAGTACTTGTTTTTTCTTCTCAATATGGCACACCTAATGCATTAGCCCATGCTTTAACATCTGAACCTGAAATCCATGCATCTGATTTGAAAAAGATGTTAAGTAGTACTGCATGAAATCTTACAGTGCTGAAAGGATTTTTAATAGAACTTTGTAATTGTTGTTTTCTATTTTATTTTTCCCTGTTAAGTTTTGAAGTCTTTCAGCATATGGCAGCTATTATGTAGGTTCTGTTAGAAAGGTAGAGGGTTTTTCAGCAGATGATACCTTTTCAGTATTTAAAAGCTAATTATTGGCTTTATAGTCAGTTTTATCCTTATAGCATTAAAATCTAATGTCCAAGGGTGTTTTATTTGTGTATGTGATTTTTTTCCCCACAACACTATAAACTCTATAGACATGTACAACTGCTATGGCTGTAAATTAATTTTTTGTTCACATCAGTTCAATTTTGAAGTAATCTTTCAAATATGTGTTTTTTTTAAATCAAACTTTGTACTCTGATTTGGACAACACATAGATTTTCTGATATTGAAGATAGTCTGGCATAATGTTACAATCTCTTTCCAGGTTGAGGTGGTTGAGGGAGTGGCTGGTGAAGAAGACCATCATGATGAACAGGAAGAACATGGTGAAGAAAATGCTGAAGCAGAAGGACAGCATGATGAGCATGATGAGGATGGTATGTGTAATGTACATCCTGCACGTTTACTGCTTGAGTGAGAAAACTCTGCATAAAAAAAGAAAAGCATCTTTGGAGTCACCAGTGATAATGATTTGGGAGATTTGCATGAGTAGAGAGAATCCAAGACTGCTCATCTTACAGTAGGAGATGTGTAAAATTAGAGATAACATGTGGTAGACAAGTATGTGAATTTTTTCTGGTTGAGGAGAAAATACTAAGTTCCCAAAGGTATCAGATGTTATTATATTCTTGGTTAACAATGTATTTTACCTTTTGTATTTGCTACTGTAAAATGTCGTTGATGGTTGGGCCAGTGTCAAACCGTGACAATGGTAGATGTGTTCTCAAAAGTGATTTGAATCCTGGCAAGCTGGTTCTCAAACTAATCACAAAGTACTAAATTATGTATTTTGTAGATTTAATTATGGATTTTGTAGACATAATTAATCAATCATGTATGAAAATGTTTGAAATTAATATGACTTATCTTGTATTACTTAGTTTGGGATTAGATGGCTCAAAGCTATGACTTTAAAAAAAGTTATCTTCTCTTTCTGACTGTGCTTTGTGTTTCCAGTCAATCCATTTGCAATATGGTAAATCTGTTTACTGATTTGCTGAATATTCAAATGTCATTCATAAAGCTTAAAATTGGAATAGAACGTGTATATTTAATTAGGTTTTTTTTAAGTTTTCAAGTAAGCCTTAAATACTAGTTGACACATCATATTGTCCTAGTACATGTGTATGAAGGATGAGTTGGCTGGAGTGACTTATTTTGAATTCTAAAAGCCTTCTTTTCACTGTGTGTTGAATGTACATGTACAGTGCAGAGGTGGCTCATTGCTGTAAAATAAGAAAACATGCTCCAAGTTTGGGTGTCTGTGCTGCTTTTATACCCTCCTGTGTATCCATTAACCTCTGCTATAGTAAGAGTGTCTGAGGTTTGTTTCTGTCTTACATGAGTCACTACAGTAATTACAATTTTGTCTTCTAAACACGAGATGTTTTATCCATTGTTTTTCTAGGCAGTGATATGGAGTTGGATTTGCTAGCTGCTGCTGAAACAGAAAGTGACAGTGAGAGTAACCACAGTAACCAGGACAATGCCAGTGGGCGCAGAAGTGTTGTCACTGCAGCTACTGCTGGATCAGAAGCAGGTACACCACATCTTTTTGGGTCTAATCTAGCTGGTTAAACTTAGATACTAGAAGTAAGTGCCCTCCTCCTTCCCCAGATTTCCTGTTTTTCCTTTGCTCTAATAGTAAGGTGCTGTGCAGACTCTTTGGACAAGGAAATGCATTAAGATGTGACCTTCATTTTTTACTTTTATGGAGCATCTGCATGTGTTAGAAATTACCTCGTGCTCTTGTGTAGTGAAATGAAATGTTCTCACTTATTTTCAAGTTTTAAAACAATGGTATGATTTAAGTCAATATACAAAACCTGAGTACTCCTTGTACAGGTTTTTGAGAGCAACTGCCTTACTGTCCAATTTGGAAACATAATTTTTAGAATTCTTTTCCTAGGGGTAGAATCAGTAAAGAATTTTTAAATCAAATTACTTCATGATTGATATTTTGAAGTGTAACTAATCACACTGCTTTTTCATTACACCTGGAGAATTAGCAGGATAATAAGGATAATTTATTTCAGTAAATTATTTTCAATAGTGGTACTTGAACCTTTTTAGTATTGTGTAGTCTGTCATGAAAGAAATCTGCTATGCTGGCATGGTACATGTATACGTGCGCAGGTGTGGAACTGTCAGTTATTGCTTATTTTTCTCAACAGGAGCTAGCAGTGTTCCAGCATTTTTTTCTGAAGATGACTCTCAGTCAAATGATTCCAGTGACTCTGATAGCAGCAGCAGTCAGAGTGATGACATAGAGCAGGAGACCTTCATGCTTGATGAGCCTCTGGAGCGAACCACCAATAGCTCCCACGCCAACGGTGCTGCCCAGGCTCCCCGTTCCATGCAGTGGGCTGTACGGAACACCCAAAACCAGAGGACTACCAGCACAGCTCCCTCTAGTACGTCAACCCCAGCAGGCAAGTCTTAGTGAATTGCATGCATGAATGCCAGCTAGCTCTGGCTTTGTTCCTTCCTCTGCTTTTGTTTATTCTCTTAAGGATGAAATATAATCTCTTTGTCATAGTGCTGACCTATCTTGACTGTTCAGTTCTAGTTTTGAATTTAAAAAAAGGAAAAGGTCTGTTGCAGTTAAGATCTGAGTATGCTTACTGTAGTTAGTAATTACTTGCTAGTTGCAGTTGTGATGTCAGTAATATTTACAAGTTTATTTCTGTAAATCTTGATGAAATCAATCCATACACAAATAGCATAGCAAAGATTAAATGTCATTAATGTCATCTCTTCTTTTATGTTTAGCAAGTTCAGCGGGCTTGATTTATATTGATCCCTCAAACCTACGTCGGAGTGGTACCATCAGTACAAGTGCTGCAGCAGCTGCTGCAGCACTTGAAGCCAGCAATGCAAGCAGCTATTTAACATCTGCAAGCAGCTTAGCAAGAGCATACAGTATTGTGATACGGCAGATATCTGATCTGATGGGTCTGATTCCCAAATACAATCACTTAGTATACTCCCAGATTCCTGCTGCAGTGAAGCTGACTTATCAAGATGCAGTTAACTTGCAGGTAAGAATATGGAAATTTTCACAGTGAAACATGATTTCAGTACAGCTGGTACTGGTTTTTTAGGTAAAATTACAGAATTGTTGAGATAGAAAGTGACTTCTGCATATTGGCTAGTCTAAATTATTGGCTAGTCTGAATTTCTTTGAGGGTCAGGCTGCTCAGGACTGTGTGGTTAGATTTTGAATATCTCCAAGGATGGAGATTCCACAGCTGTTCTGAACAACCTGTTAAATATTTGACAGCTCTCACAGTGAAAAAGCAGTTTTCTTGAGTTTAAAGGGACTTAGCAAGTATTTCAGTTTGTACCTGTTGCCACTTGCCTATTCACTGGATATCACTAAGAAGTGTCTGACTTTGTATACCTCATACCTTTTTATTGGGTATTTGTACACACTGGTAAGATCCTCCTGAGTTTGTTTCTTCAGTCTGAAGTGTCCCAGCATTCTCAGCCTCTTCTTATGTTAAGAGAGAGTGTGAGCTAAAGTAGTAACTATGGTTACTTACTTCATTAAATTAGTAGTATTTAATATACATAGATTCTTTCAAAAAAAGGAACTTAAGTTGATTTTTTTTAAACATTGTCTGACTGGTATGTAATTAAGTCAGAATTGACTATGGATTTCTGCTAGACATCTATTGCCATATTCTATTTGACGTGAGCTGTTGAGTCCATACAAGAAGAAAGTTAGTAAGGGCCAAATAATTTAATGAGATAAGATTTGTAGAGGTAAATGTACTGTTCACTGTCTCCTCCTTTAGGGACATGGTCATCCTTTCCATGTTATGCACATATTTTTTATACAGTGCACTTGACTGTTTTTGAAATTTATATAAAATGCATCTGTAGAGAACATACATGTGAGACAGCAGTGTTCCCCTTCATTTACATTAGTTTCCGAGACTGACAAGGCAGGAGGGACTCCATGGTGTTCAGAAAGTGTGTATCAGTTTGTACCTGGGCATAGTGTGTAGGGTAAAAATATATGTACTGAATTTAGTACAGAAGTCAGCTGTCAGAATAACACAGCTGCTGTGTGGAGGCAGGAAATCAAGGGGTGCTGTTTTCTGTTAGTAGGGCTGTGTAGGGATGTGGAAACCTGCTGACGGTATATTTACTTGTAATTGAGCCGCATGGTATTTGTACAGCTCTGTTTTCACAGTGTGATGGAAGGAAAAGACTTCTGATTTGGGAGAGGAAGGTTAGAAAGATATTCTGGGATCAAACACTGGGGTATAAACAAACAGGGAAAGAAATAAGAGAGTGTAGTTTTGTTATGGAGGAGACTAAAATAATTTTCTTTTCATGAGATTCTTAATGGGAAAAGTGAATTGGAGATGTGTCCAGCTGAGGCAGCAAGAAGTTCATATTAGCACAGGAAAGCTGAACAGTGGAGGTTTCGTTTGGACACAGAAATGGGGTTGAGACAGCATTTTGTTAGTTTAGTGCATTAGAAGTGTGAGGGATGTTTTTGAATACCAGAATGCAGAGGAATGAAGAAAGCAGACTGATGTTGGATCAAAAAATCACGACACGTCAATGGAGTTAGCAGCTTGCAAGAAAAGCAAGCTGCAGAGCCAGTAGTGGGAACAGGTGAAGCAAAGATGAGACCAGGAGGTGAGACTTCTGTGCAGACGTAGTTCTCTGTGAAGGTCTTAACTTTGTTGTCTTCACTGAGTAATTTGCCAGTGAAGAATGAAGCAGTGAAGAATGGTGAAAGATCTGGCTGATGAATTCCACAGCAGGATGAGGGCTGTTGAAGCTGATAGAAAGTCAGGAATTAAGCTAAAATCGCTGAGTTGTGCGCACCTGGGAGATGCCGAGTAGTTGTAAGGGGAGAAGTAGGAGAGATGGTGAGAATGCTTTATATAGATATCAAAGTATTAAGTGATGAGAGCTGCATACCACCACAGTAAATCAACATTTCAAAAGAGCTTTCAAAAACCAGTCATTGGTAATTCTTGAGCATGGTTTTACAGCCTCTTCGTAGGGATTCAGGAAGATTTCATTCTTGTTATCTAGTTCTGTTATTTGCAAAACCATTTAAATCTCCTTTTCTATAGAATTACGTAGAGGAAAAGCTTATTCCTACTTGGAATTGGATGGTCAGTATAATGGACTCTACTGAAGCTCAGCTGCGTTATGGTTCAGCATTATCATCTGCTGGTGATCCTGGGCATCCAAATCATCCTCTCCATGCTTCTCAGAACTCAGCTAGAAGGGAAAGGATGACGGCCCGTGAGGAAGCCAGCTTGAGAACACTTGAGGGAAGAAGGTATGAATATAGTTTGATTACTGCATGCAATATGAATTATCAGTTTTATAGTCAAATCTTACTCATAGACACCTTAGGAATCTAATTTTGCAGTGCTGGAATGTAGTTACTGTTTTGATTTAAGTTGGGTTCCCTTGTTGTTGTTACTATTTGGTTTATTCTGAGATACTAGATTAATCTTGAGCATTAACTGTTTACAATGTACTGCATCTGAGCTGCTTGTTCTATGCTTGCAGCTTGTTATCACTTATTTTTGTGCGGAGTTCATTGAGATTTTACATTCAAATTTCAAATATAAGGCTTATAAATAAAGTATGTGTTCTCCTGTGATGCCTGATGTCTCTGTATTCAATCCCTTTCCTTCACTAGACGTGCAACTTTACTCAGTGCTCGTCAGGGAATGATGTCAGCGCGCGGTGATTTCCTGAACTACGCACTGTCCTTGATGCGTTCTCACAACGATGAGCACTCGGACGTTCTTCCTGTTCTAGATGTCTGCTCACTAAAGCACGTGGCATATGTTTTTCAAGCCCTCATTTATTGGATTAAAGCAATGAATCAACAGACAACGTTGGATACTCCTCAGCTGGAAAGGAAAAGGTATTGAGGTTGACTCCTAGAAAAAAACTGAAGTAAAAGTGGCATAAGCTCTTCTGTTTCAGTCATTGACATTGTTCCTCAGCGACTTCTAAAAATATATGCATTAATATGTATGTCTGTATGTGTAGTAACATACGTATTACAAAAAGAATTTCTATAATGGTATATAATGTACCTGTGTTTGATAAGCCTGTTGCAGTACCCTGTTCACTTATTTTTATACTATAAAACGTTTCCTTACTGTTAAAACTTGAGTTGGATGTTTAACTGTAGCAGTGCCTCTAAAAGACATGCTCAGGACTGTTTCTCAGTTAATGACATGAGATGTGCATTTGATGTGATCACAACTTACTTAGATATCTGTCAAACATGTTGGAGATGACATTGGAGAAAATGTCATTGTCTGATATAATGGGCTTTGTGGTTTTGTTTTCCATTTGGTTATGTGCATTTGAGACTCACCTGATGTTTAAAGCACAGTAGGGAAATCAATAGCTGAAAATGTCCTTGATTTGAAAAACTGCTATTTCAGCAATGGCATTTTACAAGGTACATTTATTAATTTTTAAGATGTTTTAAGATTTCTTTTTATGTTTTTTTTATTTCAAATCCTAATTAATGCTAATAGGAATGTCCACATGTTGGTAGTCTGCCTCATGTGTTCTCATTTCTTACTAGGTATTTAGGTAATGTACCCAAGCAGTCCTAGCCAACAGTTAAATGCAGATCTTTGCTGCTTTCTGCTCCTAATTTTCAATACTGCAGGTCAAACTTAACTTTCCATTTTCCCTACAAATTTAGTAACTGTAAAATATGAGATACTGATTTTTACATGTATATTGGACTGCTATTTCAATTGCAAGACTGTGTTCTATTTTTCTTGGTAATGTAAGGTTTGGTATGACCTCAGAGGTGCACTAGAGGGGGGTGTTATCAACAGTAATTTCCTCATAAGTAAGAATTATGTAGTACAGTAATCAACTTTTTGTACTGTCTGACTTGAGTAGTTATAGCCACAGTTTTAACCCTTTTCCAGGCAATAACATAATTACAGAAGCTGCTTTTCTCAAAAAAAAATTCACATAGTGAAATCTGTCAAATAACTGTTTGTTAAAGAATTGCAAAATTTGCATGAAATGCTTTTAAAACTATGAAGGCCTAGACCTTTTCAATTGAAAGTCAGTGGCTCAAACAGTTGCTTCTGTTAGATGATATATTAATAGTCTGAGTGAAGTGAACTTTTATCAGTCTTCATCTAGTTTCAGAACATGTTTCACAATGCATAAACTGCCAGAAATGAATACTAATCAAAGTTCTTGACAGAACAGTAGTATAATACAGTGAAATCAGGGTTTTTAATGTGCAGCTTGCAGACTTACCTTCTGAAATTACATCAGTGAGATTATTTTTAAATTTTGGGATAGTATTCACTTGCATATTTCTTCCACTAATGCAGGGTTCCTAGGATTTTATATTGATAGAGTGTTTAAAACCAAACATCACTGCCCAAAGCTGTAACTTTTAAAACCAAAATTGGTAGGTGGCCAAATGGCTCTAAGGGTAACTGTGTGAGTGATGTAGTGAGTATGTAATGAGAAGTTCTCTACAGTGCTTCAGTTTTAGTTTTGCTTTTGTTATGTGTAACTCTTAAGTACATTTCCTGACTATGCTACAGATATAGATGTTTTGCATAATAATTTCTTTAGGATGATTGACTCTTTTTTCTTTTCTTTTGTTGTTGTTTTGGGTGATTTTTGTTAAGAACTCGGGAGCTTTTGGAACTGGGTCTTGACAACGAAGATTCAGAACATGAAAATGATGATGATACCAATCAAAGTTAGTATACAAAAATTGACATAGCATACCAAAATGCCAGACTTTCTTAGTGGTTTTTCCCTTCAGCAAGCTGAGACTTTGAATAAATTTTGCTGCTTGTATATGTAAAGTTGGGTTTTATTAAGATTTTAGCATTGTTACTTTACCAAGTTTCTTGTGTCATTGCCTATTTCATTGCCTCTCATTTTGGGGCTGTCTTTCATGTCCTTTCTCACTAAAATGCAGCATTTCTGCTCTTACCTACCATTCTGCATTAAGATTTGAATCATGTTTAAACTGATTTTTTGGATCTGATGAAACTGTGCTGAAAATGGAACACTGTGATACAGTGTGGAAATCTAGAAGTGCCTGTTCAGTAAAGCTAGGTATAGTAAAAAGAATAAAAATTATAACTAAGCAAATTAATAAGGATAATACAGCATTTGCAGAAGCATCCTGCAGAAGTATTAAATTTGCAGAGATTCTCCTCTGGTCAGGTAGCTAAGAGGGAAGGATATTAATCTTTGGCATTTTATGTCCTTTGCTTTTATAACTGTGAAAACTGATTTGAAATCTCTGATATTTAGGTGCTACACTCAATGACAAAGATGATGACACTCTCCCAGCAGAGACTGGCCAAAACCATCCATTTTTCAGACGGTCGGACTCTATGACGTTCCTTGGCTGCATTCCACCCAATCCTTTCGAGGTTCCTCTGGCAGAGGCCATCCCCTTGGCAGACCAGCCACATCTATTACAGGTGACATCAGAGATGGTGTTTTGGAAGAAAACTGCAGTTTGCTTTTTTCATTCCTCACCGAAGTATATTACTGACCCAGAACACTTCTGTTGGTTTTCAGCCAAATGCTCGCAAAGAAGATCTGTTCGGCCGACCCAGTCAGGGTCTGTACTCATCTTCTGCCAACAGTGGCAAGTGCTTAGTGGAAGTTACAGTGGATAGAAACTGCCTTGAGGTAAATGTTAAGCTTTATTATTTTAAACAATATGGTAATTTAAACTAGAAACTTCATTCCTTAGAATGTTTTCAGAGAGAATTTTATGTAGCTTTTGGAATGATAATTTAAAAGCCCAGTGCCTGAGAAAACTTGAAATCTTTATGAAAGTGTGCTTAATGTAGAAACTTGATGATTATTGATTTATAGCAGCTTTCAGGTAGTATTATTAAATGCAGCAGTACAATTCTGAGTTAATTTTGGAAAGCTAATTATATAATTCTTTCTTATAAAAAGATTTAAATCTTCCTATAGTCCAGTAGATTTGACTTGCCTTCAAACTGAACATTAATTGGCAAGCATATGAAATGCAAACATTCAGTGGGGAGAATATATTTTTTTTTTTCTGTATTTATTGATATGATTCAGGTCATTGTGTTTTAACAGGTCAATTACAGTGTTCACTTTTGTGTGATTTAAAATATACATTGGTGAATATATGTACTGAAAAAGCCTTCTAGGCCACTTTGAAAATGCAATTAAATTTTACTTTTCCTTTAGGTTCTTCCAACTAAAATGTCTTATGCAGCCAACTTGAAAAATGTTATGAGCATGCAAAATCGGCAAAAGAAGGAAGGGGAAGAACAAAATGTGCCTACAGAAGAATCTGAGAGTTCAAAACCAGGGCCTTCAGCTCATGATCTTGCAGCACAACTGAAAAGCAGCTTGTTGGCAGAGATAGGATTGACAGAAAGTGAAGGGCCACCCCTCACATCTTTCAGGTAGCAGAGTTAACAATTACTCTTTGAAATATTACTGCTCTGATAAATGGCTGTTTGGGACTCTGGAAAGTCTTTAAATTAAAACAGGTAGCTTAATTTAGTTTGCATTGGTAGTTTGTGATTAGTAGCTTCTAAAGTGAATAGTTCAACAGTCTTCAAAGAGGTCTGTGCAAACTGTAGACAAATTCCTTTGCTCGGCTTCCTGCTGCAGACCTACTGTGATGTCCTGGGTAGCCAAGCTGAGCAGTTCGAATTGTCAGCTTGCCATCTATTGTGGTGGTGCTGCCCACACTTAATGCAGCTACGGATTGAATTGCTCTCCCTTCAAATTACAGCTGTTTTAAAAGAAATTAAGGTCATGGTTGATGGGAGACCAGTAACAGTGAATTCCACATAGCAGCAAAAGTTATATGTTTTGGAGTAATTACCCTTTGGAAGCAAGACTTGTGTTTCTGCTGAAACTAAGCAGCATCATGTGTTTTTGACCACAGACTTAGCGTATTGTGTCATTATCAGGAATAAAAAACTTAGTTAAAGGCAGAGGGTAAGAAAAATCTGAAGTACACAAAATGTGTCTGAAATTTAACTTGATTCCACATATCTGTCAATTTTTCTTGTTTCTGTCAGGCCGCAGTGCAGCTTCATGGGCATGGTTATTTCTCATGACATGTTGCTGGGACGTTGGCGCCTTTCTTTGGAGTTGTTCGGTAGAGTATTCATGGAAGATGTTGGAGCAGAGCCTGGATCGGTAGGTATTTCTCAGTGTAAGGACATTTCCTCTTACAACTAAATTGTGACTCTGCCTGATTATTCTGATTTTGGGGTTTATGTTTGCTTTTTATATTATTTTTAGATCTTGACTGAATTAGGTGGCTTTGAAGTAAAGGAATCAAAATTCCGCAGGGAGATGGAAAAACTTAGAAACCAGCAATCAAGGGATTTAACACTGGAGGTAAAAAATGTTAGTCTATCTTTGAATAAACTTTCATTAAAAGTTGAATTATTACAGTAACTTGATAGGAGAAGTTGTATTTCAGAGGCTGCAAGCAGGTGTCTTAAATCATACTTAGTGACTTATGTTGCAATTACTCTGTAGTTTTTCCCAGTCTGATATTTTTTGAATCTGTGCAGCAGTATCCAGAAATCTGTTGTTAAGCTGAAAGTCTCTCGATATGACAATTGGTAAAGAAAGAATTCTTTTTGTATGTCTTACTAGGTTGATCGAGACAGAGATCTTCTAATTCAGCAGACCATGAGGCAGCTCAACAACCATTTTGGCCGCAGGTGTGCTACCACTCCGATGGCTGTACACAGAGTGAAAGTTACTTTTAAGGATGAGCCCGGAGAAGGCAGCGGTGTAGCACGAAGCTTTTATACTGCTATTGCCCAGGCTTTTCTGTCAAATGAGAAATTGCCAAATCTAGATTGCATTCAGAATGCCAACAAGGGTACCCATACAAGTAAGTGATGCATAGAAGTTAATCTACAGAAAATATTAATAAAAACCTTGGGTGTTTTTTTTTTACATAGAAATACTTGGCCTTGTGCCAGAGACATCTCTTGTTAGCTCAGCCCAGAATCCATAAAAATTATGTCTCAGTTCTCTGGAGCAAGGAATGGCTTCCCCCCACCATGCTTTCAGAAACAGGAACCTCTTGTTTTTTTTCACAGCAAGAGTCTGCTTTAGATGTGCTTCGATTTCTTGAGTGTCCTTCTCTCCAGCAGATAATAACTGTCAAGATATTAGTTATTTAGAGCTTATACATTTTAATATGGCTGCTCCATCTGACTTGCCACAAATACATTTTAATGTATATAAAATATATATATTGAAAATATATATAAACTCTTGAAGTACTTTGTAATTTTAAAGTTGGTATGAACACTTCAGTAACACTTCACTTTCTTAAGTGAAGTCGTTCCGTCTCATTGGTGTCTTCCAAGCTCTTCCAAAACTTAGTCTTCCTTACACTGAAACTTAGGTAGGAGAGAGAAATATAAAGATGTTTAAGTTTATGAGGTTTTTTTGCCCTTCAGGTCTGATGCAGAGATTGCGAAATAGGGGAGAGAGAGATCGGGAAAGGGAGCGAGAGAGAGAAATGCGGAGAAGTAGTGGCTTGCGAACTGGTTCTCGGAGAGATAGGGATAGGTAAGTGATAAATCTTTAACTTGATAAAGATATTTTGTCAAATAGAGTAATTTCCTTGGATGTTGTCAGGAAAGATACTTTTACTTCCTCCAGTTAAAGGAGTCTTTTTCAGGAGCAATTTGCAGGGTAATTTCTTGAAATTCAGTCTTTAGTTTTAATTCTTTCAAGAATTATTACGTTTACTTCAGCGTTAATAGGTTATGTCTCCACCACAGGCCATCAGTATCTTCTGTTAAAACAATAACAAAAGCTTGTGTACTAGAATAAAATTGTGAGGTGGTTTAGAAACAGCAGTGACATTGGTGGCATGTCTGACTGCTGTATCCAAAACAGGAGTAATACTAAAATCTCTGGTTTATTTTGATTCTCTTTCTGATTCATTCTCTCCAAGCAGCTATAAGCAACACTACTATTCCAGCAATAAAGCTAATGCTAATATGAATCTGTGTGCAAATAATATTGTTCCAGAGGATTTTTGCATTTTTCCTCTGAAATGAGTACAAACTGCTCTGATTATCTTAAGGGACTTCAGAAGACAACTGTCCATTGACACACGGCCTTTCAGACCAGCATCAGAAGGAAATCCCAGTGATGACCCTGACCCTCTCCCAGCCCACAGACAAGCCCTTGGAGAGCGGCTCTACCCCCGAGTGCAAGCAATGCAACCAGTAAGACTTCCCTAATACACTTAATGATTGTTCTTGTCATCTTGTAATGTAAAAATTTATTTCCTCATCCATGATTGAAATAATTGAAACATAATTGAAAGTATTCAAACATATAAGACTGATTTTATTTTCGTTTTAATTTTGTTAAGATTTTATTTTTCTAATTTGTTGTTTAGCTTAGGAGGTATCTTGTAATGTATTCTTTATTTAAAATATCAAAACTGTCATAAGATTGTATTTGAAAATGAGAGAACTGGAGGAAAATAGTAAGACCTATCACTCCTTTATCCCCAGGCATTTGCAAGTAAAATCACAGGAATGTTGTTGGAATTATCTCCTGCTCAGCTGCTTCTGTTACTAGCTAGTGAAGATTCCCTCAGAGCAAGAGTTGATGAAGCAATGGAACTCATTATTGCACATGGCAGGTAAAGTATCAAAAGTGAGAATTGATTTTGTGGCCAAAGCACTTGTACTGTTCTACATCTAACTTCAATACATGCAGCTTATTCCTTGATAGTCTAGATATTTTTCTTTGAACAAGTGACTTTTTGGCTTTGGTTTAATCTATTCTGACTGGTTTCAGAATATGAGAGTTCCTTATTGAGAGCAGCCCTGCTGAGAAGGACTTGATGGGTGCTGGTGGATGAGAAACTGGACATGAGCTGGTAGTGTGCCAGATGTGTTCTGGGCTGCATCAAAAACAGCATGGCCAGCAGGTTGAGGGAGAGGATTCTGCCCCACCTGCAGTGATGCATCCAGCTCTGGGGTCCCCAGCACAGGAAGGACATAGACCTGTTGGAGCAAGTCCAGAGGAAGCCAGCAAGATGGTCAGAGGAATGGAGTACCTGTCTTATGAAGAAAAGCTGAGAGAACTGGGGCTATGCTGCATGGAAAAGAGAAAGGCTGGGAGAACTGGGGCTGTTCAGCATGGAAAAGAGAGAGCTTATGGGTGACCTAATTGTGGCACTTCCAGTCCCTGGAGGGAACCAACAAAAAGATGGAGAGGGACTTTATACAAGAGCATGTAGTGACAATTCAAAGGGGGATGGCTTCAAACTGAGAGTAGGTTTAGATTAGATAACAAGAAGAAATTCTTTACTGTGAGGATATTGAAGCACTGGAACAGGTTACCCAGAGAAGCTGTAGATCCGTGGAGGCATTTAAGGCCAGGTTGGATGGGGCTCTGAGCACCTTGGTGTAGAGGAAAGTGTCCCTGCCCACAGCAAGGGGGTTGGAACTAGATGGTCTTCAAGGTCCCTTTCTAACCCAAACCATTCTATCATTCTGTGAGTCTGTGATGGTGAAATTAAATCTGCCTTTTTATTCCCTTCTCAAGGGAGAATGGTGCTGACAGTATATTGGATCTTGGATTGCTAGACTCTTCAGATAAAGTGCAGGTAATGACCTGTTACACAAAAATTATGTAAGATTCAGTTTTATCAGTTAATTTCAAAACCAGAAGCAATTGGAAGCTTTCTTTATCATGCAAGACAAAGTTCTGTTTAATAATTTTCTTTTGAAAGGATTAACAGTAATTAGTCAAAAGTATAAAATGTCATCATTAGGAAATATCACAAGAATTCTTAACCAATGGAATAATCAGTCTTTGGGTCTAGTAGCAAATAGCTTGATGTGTGTCAGTAACTAGAACTAAGTGTGTTAATTGCTGTTTTGACTTTCAAAACAGGAAAATCGAAAGCGACATGGATCCAGCCGCAGTGTAGTAGATATGGAATTAGATGATACAGATGATGGGGATGATAATGCACCACTTTTCTACCAACCTGGAAAACGAGGTTTTTATACACCAAGACCTGGTAAAAACACAGAAGCAAGGCTGAATTGTTTCCGAAACATTGGCAGGTATGCTACCATTAACTTTTTAGTCTGAAAAAATGTAAAGACAATCATACACAACGCCAGGGAGAGTACCGATGATCCAGGCTGGAAAAACAATATTTTTAAATGGGCTCTATTTCTCACACTGAGCCTAGATAGTGGGGAATTTGCATATGTCAACTTGAGGTTTCTTTTCCTGTTAAATTTTAATTTTTTATACTACTTTTTAAAAATTATTTAAGTCCATGATTTTCATTGTGACCGATGAATTTGGAAAGCTAACTCCAGATTAATTCTTAGATGATTGAAACTCTTGAATATAAGTTTGTTGAAAGATCTGTAGTGTAATTTCTGCTGTACCAAAACAAACTCCAAACATTTTTTTTTCAGAATCCTAGGATTGTGCTTGTTGCAGAATGAACTATGTCCCATCACGTTAAATAGACACGTAATCAAAGTTCTACTTGGCAGAAAGGTAAGTTGAACATAAAAATTTTAATTTCTTGAAATTACTTAAAATCTCATCTATAAAACTGGATTTTTTCCTCTAACCACATATGTATTAACTAGCCAAGTTGATACTGGAACTGTATGGAGGTCTTTAATTTGATTACTGTTAATTTTTTTGTTTCCTAAATTTTGAACAGAGTAAATGTAGTAGAAGCCAGGTATTTGACTAAGATGAAATGATTTTTAATTTGTAATAGGTTAGCCTTCAGCTCTCTTCAGAAACTACATGATGTCTGCTTTTTTTTTTTTTCCCGAGACTCAGAAATTATAATATTAGACAATGCTAGGTAATAGCTTACAGAAAAGTAGTTTTTTGTATATTTGAGAGAGCTCATGGAATTAATTTGTAATTAGAATTTTGTCTCAGGTGTAGGTATAATTTAATTCAGAGCAATAATTACCTAAACTTTTGACCAAAACTTCTACCCTGGCCCAGTAAAAACTAATAATGTACAGCACTTCTGATGCATTAGTCAGTGGCATTGAAAGTTCTGTCTGGTCCAACAAACTTAAAAGAAGGTTTGTTACTGCTGGTCTTCCCTTAAATTCAGTTTTGATCACATAATCAGTTATCCAACATAGTATATAATCTTTAATGAAAAAGAGTTAATGGCAGAAATTACCTTTAAATACCCCCTGATGTCTTCCAAGAGCGATTGTCTTCTAATTCTTCTCTTCAGGTTTTTCTTGTTGAATATGTATTCCTTCCAGTATTGTAATGTACCTTCTAAAGCAGACTGAAAGTAATAGTTTAACTGCATTTATTTCTATGTGTTTGTGTTTATTTCTCTGTGTTTGTATCCTTTGTTGGCACAGATCACATAATTTGAATACATTCTCAAACACCGGTAACGTTTCAAACTTCTTTTTTTATAGGTGAACTGGCACGACTTTGCTTTTTTCGATCCAGTTATGTATGAAAGCCTTCGGCAACTCATCCTTGCTTCCCAGAGTGCAGATGCTGATGCAGTGTTTGCAGCAATGGATTTAGCCTTTGCAATAGACTTGTGTAAGGAGGAGGGTGGAGGGCAGGTAAGCACAGCTAAATCTATGCTCTGTAGTTTGAGTTCAGTGGCTGATGCAGGTTGTAATGTGCAGATAATGCCTGCTCTTCTCAGATAGCAGATAGAGCACTTTATTCTTCCTGGATTCAGTGTAGTGTTCTTAAGACACTGAAGCCTGGATTTTTTTTTTAAAATGACATAGTGCCTACCATAGACCCTCGCAACTGTAGTCAATTCTAGGGAATCTTTAAAACTGACCTGTAGTAGTAAATTTTGCTTGTGTTTGGAGGTATATTAAGCAATAAATCACTCTGCAGTATCCTGTGGTGGTTGTAATAATCTAATTTCCTTTATATCCCTTTTCTTCTCCCCCCTTTTAAAAGTTCTTTATTTCTTTGCCATAGGTTGAACTTATTTCCAATGGTGTAAATATACCAGTCACTCCTCAGAATGTATATGAGTATGTTCGGAAATATGCAGAACACCGAATGTTGGTAGTAGCAGAGCAGCCTCTACATGTAAGTCTTTAGTGGTGTTTTTTTAAAAAGAAGAAAAAAAAATCTGTAATACTGCAGTCAGTTAATTATTGTCCTCATTGTGGTATTGCTAATCAGGTTCCTTTAAAGTCTTGACAGCTTAATTAAAAGGATTTAATTTCCTTTTTTGTAATTGTATAACTGTTTATGTAGTACTGTGAAGACTGAGTACTTTGAGTAATTTATTTTATAGAATGAAAGAAAACTTCTTTTATAGTGAGTCTCATTGGTTAAATATATATGTTCATTTCTTGAGCTCAAATGGCACAAATCCTCTTGGAACTTTGGTTTTGTATTTGGCAGCTTCTTTGTTCTAATAATTTATTACCTTTGATTTGTTTGCATCCTTGTTCTAAGGAAAAGTTATTTATAAAACCACTTCTATTAGCCTGGCAAGAAACATAAAGATTGATTAGAAAACCATCTTAAAAATTTTTTGCCTTTTTTAAGCCCTTGTCAAATAACAGTTATGGAAAAATATATTTTTGTAGACAGTTAATGAAGGCCAGTCTGTCACATGATGCTACATCTAAACTTTGTTGCTTGTGCTCATTGTGGTTTCCTGCTGCACATTTGAGATAGGGGAGCAGGCTGCCAGATTACCTCTGTGCAGCTGAGGTCCAAATTCTCACAGAAATAACATGTTCCTGGAATCAAGATACTTGATCTCCATGTGTGCATATATTAATAGTTTGACTCTTGTTTATTTTGAGAGTTGAAAACCCTTACACTTGTATTAATTCTGGAATTTTCTAAAGCAAATTGATTCATAGTATTCCATTTTGAATATGGAATTTCCTATTTGTTCAGGATGTTACTTACTCATATAGAATATATGTTTGTGTATGTGTGTATATGTAATACTTTTGAATCAGAGTTGGAATGTATCTGAGGAAGCAAAGTAAAAGTAAAATGCAAGATGCAGATTTTTAAAAATTCTTATCAGATTCAGCACAGCTTAGCAAAATACCTGAATGTTTTAGCATTAAAAGGGTGCATGTGCTTCTGCTCCTGGTGAAATACTAGTTCAAACCATTACTGCTTTCTTTTGCTCTAATAGGTAGGGTGCAGTAAAAATTGGTGCAGTTCTGTGTTTCAGAAGATTTGCATCTCAGATGATAAAGCTTTAAAAGAAAAGAGCAGCTTAGAGAATAATGAATCTTGAGTTAAAGGGGATTTTACCTGAAACTTTTCAGTAATGCATTTAAAGTCAATCTTCAAAGTTACACAGTTACAATGTGCAATTTGTGGTTTTCATTTAAGGCAATGAGGAAGGGGCTCCTGGATGTACTTCCAAAGAATTCATTAGAAGATTTGACAGCAGAAGATTTCAGACTTTTGGTAAATGGCTGTGGTGAAGTAAATGTGCAAATGCTAATCAGCTTTACCTCCTTCAATGATGAATCAGGTATGAAATAACTTGCTCATAAACAGAGTTGCGGGGATAACTTAACACTCTTTTTTCTGTGTGGAGTAA
Organism: Muscicapa striata striata; assembly: GCA_030060385.1. Classification (NCBI taxonomy): domain Eukaryota; kingdom Metazoa; phylum Chordata; class Aves; order Passeriformes; family Muscicapidae; genus Muscicapa; species Muscicapa striata. The sequence goes on from JAREIS010000090.1 coordinate 5,455,708, forward strand.
TTACCAGCATTAAACTGAACTATCTCTTCAAATCTGGCATTTGTTAATAAGCCAGTGAAAGCTGTAATTAAGTTATTACTTGGGATTATTTTTACATTCCTTTGAAAATACTTACCTTCAGTTAAGGAAGGGTGGAGAAAGATCACTGTCACTAGATCTTAAATACATGGATTGTATTACTGGTAGTAAATCTTTCTTGTGAAAATTCTTTAGAACTATAAATGTGATAATGAATGCAAGTTTAATACTTGTTGCATAGTTTTTAAAACTGCATTTAGCTGCAGTTGGACTTTTTGGTAAGGAGGGAGGAGTGGGAGTGGTACTGAGTTATGTCAGTGTTAGCCTTGCATCCAAAGCTATTAGTTTTGAAATTACTGGTCTCCAATATCAGAACTTTATGAATGCGTTTGTAGCTGAGATCCAGCCTGAAGCACATATAAAACAGGTCTCTTAATGTTATTGTCCAGTGTAGCAGCTGAATTGTATACCTTTTTATTTCACACAGGAGAAAATGCTGAGAAGCTTTTGCAATTCAAGCGCTGGTTTTGGTCCATAGTTGAGAAGATGAGTATGACGGAAAGACAAGATCTGGTAAGTTGTCCATTCCCACTGGAAACATGCATAAGAATTGGAATAACTGGTGTCAATACTGATCTTAACTGTGTCTACCTGCAGAGACTTTGTGAAGAGCCGGGTAGTTGGGTTGGGTTTAAGACAGTTGGTTCTAGAAACAACAGGTGTGAATCCTAGACCTTCTTGTAACTGAAAGTAAATGTGGTGTGTCCTTCTCCCTGTTCATAGGTCTCTTACAGAAGCACAGTTTGACTCTGCACAGTTAGTCTTAAGATGAGTAACTGTGGTTACTCAACTGTGTTGTGGGATGGTAGGGTTTTGAGGTTGAGTTCTCCTCATGAATCATCTACTCACCTGCCTTCTGTGTATCCTGAGGGCAGTATGTGTGTCCTTTCTCTAAGATGTCAGTAATGATACCATGTCCTTCTCAAAGCCCTTTATGAGTAATTGATGAGAAACATGAAAAAATAAGAGACTGTTCAGGGGATTTAATTTCTAAAAACTTGCCTGTAAATTTGATTTGTTGTACACTTCTTAAAACTGTTTTTAACTTCATATTGTTCAAGGTACTATCTCTCCCTTACAGTCTACTAAAAGGAAACAAAGAGTACTCTGAAAAGTGGAAATCCCAAAGCACATTTTTTAAGGAGTGTCTATGGTTACACCTTGGTGTGGTGACTCAGTATTTCACAACTGAGATAATAAACCAAATACTGTCTGCTGCCATTTGTCTGTACCAGTACTACATTCTGTAGTCTCTAAGTGGTTTGTGAGAGATTCCTGATTCAATTTGTATTGATGGCTGTCACCACCTTCCCAGATGGATTTGGGGACATGCCATTTACTGAGAATTTGTTGATACAGAATAATTTTGAGTGCTGCTTTTATCAGTTTTATGAATGAGCAGTTGACAAAGGGAAGTGAAGGAACCTATTACAGATGCCAGTAGCATGACTGTGGAGCTTAGTTTGGCATATTGAAGAGAATATAGTATGATCAAACTTGCTGTTCTGTGTAGTTCTTTTTTAACCTATCCCTACACAAATTTGTAGGCAGTATGAATCTTAGCCTTGTAAATCCTAATTTTAAATGCTGTCTTCTTTTTTTCAGGTTTACTTTTGGACCTCAAGTCCATCATTGCCCGCCAGTGAGGAGGGATTCCAGCCTATGCCATCCATCACAATAAGGCCACCAGATGACCAACATCTTCCAACAGCAAACACTTGCATTTCTCGCCTTTATGTCCCACTCTATTCCTCTAAGCAGATTTTGAAACAAAAATTGTTACTCGCCATTAAGACCAAGAATTTTGGTTTTGTGTAGAGTATAAAAAGTGTGTATTGCTGTGTAATATTACTAGCTAAGTTTTGTAGATTTTTCCATTTGTCTATAAAAGTTTATGAAAGTTAATGCTGTCATACCCCTGGTGGTACTTCAAAGATATAAATGCAAACATTCCTGTACTAAATTTGTAACATAAAGGCCTAAGGAGCACTAGCAATATGTGATTGCAACAGTTTGCTAGTTAATGGCTCCTTTGCCTAACCCCAGCCAAAGATGACAGCAGAACAATATAATTTACACTGTGATTTATCTTTTTGCTGAGGGAAAATATGTAAAATGTTCTGAAAATTCACTGCTGCCTTTGTGGAAAGTGTTTCAGCAAAGGTTCTTGTATAGAGGGAGTAGGGAATTTCGAAATAAAAAATTAAGTATGTTCTGTGTTTTTAACTTTTTTTTAATGGTGTTTAATTTGTGGTTGGCTGCAGTTGTGTAGCATGTATATTGAACTTGTAAAAAGTTCCTGACAGCTCAGATCCCAAAGTTGGGATTGTTCACTTATGAAACCACTTCCATTGCAATTTTTGTTCTATTGCATTGAACTCTGGCACATCAGATACCATCACTAATATTTTGCATGTAATCTGTACCTTAAGCGTTTTCTTTTTTTCCCTGTACATATATGATGAGGCCAATGCACAGTATTTCATAGTTCACAATCAACATTTTTGTATCCTTGTTACAGTGAACAGACAGTCAGGAGATTGTTCCACTACCAGTTCTAACCCAACACTTGTACTACATTATCTAACTATGTAAACTCAGCCTGGGCACTTTCTGGTAACTGTAAAATGTTTATAAGATCATGATTATTGAAGAACATTTTTTGGAAAACTTTAATGTTCGTGAGCTGCTTAACTTCTTTTGTATCTAGCCTTTTTTTAAGTATCTTGTTACAGTTTTTTAATAAAGAAATTACACACAAAATACCAAGTCATACTGAAGAAACAATAGTTTTTATTTATTAAGCCATTTATACTTTAGCTAATAGCGTACAGTAAACATAGTTGTACATTAAAAATCTGAATTTTATAGCTGAAAAATTGACATGCAGAAGACATTTAGCCCACATTTTACAGTTAGCAGAGAATCCTGAAAGAAACAGGCCAGGCAACCCCTCCTTTTAACAGAATTGGTTTGAAGGAAAAGTGGCTTGTTCTGAAAAATCTCAAGGCAATTAGGCTAGAATAAAATTCCCAAACTTCATTGTAGTGAGTTCTACTGTATGTTCACTTTTGAAATGGTTGGTTGCTGTTGGGGAGGGCAATCTTTGACCATAATCTAGGACTTCTTTTCCCTAAGGCTTGAGAGATTTTTGAGAGTTAGAAATTAATAAAGAAAGGAGCTACTTTTTCTGTGTCAAAAGAAATTTATGAAACCTTAGCAGACTGAAGCGTTGAGGGATAAGGGCTTTTGTGGTGGTGATGTTCTTCTTTCTTACTTCTCCAACCCCATTAGTCCATGTTAATGATTTTTTTTCCTCCCTTTTTTTTTTGGGAAGAGCTGATGTAACAATACATCCAAATCCCAGTGGAACTCACCTTTGCCAGAGCTCTTTTGGGTTTTCTTTTTTTCCAGCTAGTTTAGGATGACCAAAAGTTACCTACATCTGATTGTCAAAAAAGCCTCTATTTTCATCATTCATTTAGTTGCTAAAGGTATAGAGTACAGTTGACACCACAAATTCTGATCACCAGTTGCCAAATTGATGCTGAAAATCCTGTTTTCTAAATAAGGCAGACTGTTTCAGACTTGTGTAGTTAAACTGCAGATAAATAAATAGATGTGGAATTATTTCTGCAGGTACTAATACTTCCTCTAAATCGATCATCCTAGGAAAGGATAGCTTCAATGTACAAGGACTGGAGTCTGTTCTAGATTTCCTGTTGTGACCTCCAGCATATCTTAAGTTCAAAACTGTATTAGATTTTACTATGCTAAAAGATAAAAAACAGTACAGCCTCACAAATCTAGGTAAAGGCATTTTAGTATAGAGAAAATTCATGCTGGTTTGGCTGTCCTCTTATACTGAGGAGGCTAAGTTACAAAGGTACAAAGCAACATCTACCTTATGCCTGGCTATCAAACTTCTGTGATTATCTCCACTACCAAAACTGCCTCTAATGTGCAAAGTTAGTAGAAAGCAACAAAAGAAACTGTTTAGAATAGGCATCAAAGCTCCAGTCTGTAAAATAAAGCTCTGTCCCTCACAAAGCTTTGTGAGGCTTGATGTACTGAGAAGTATCCAAGGCCCTTGGATGAAAGGCCATATATACATGTAAAGTACTGTGTATATATATATATGTATTGTGTGTATATGTATATAAGTGTATGTGTATGTATAACATATAAATATATGTTATATGTATATATATTTCTGTATATAGCTTAAACATTTTTAAAGTCCTGTAATGTATAGTTAGACAAAAGTTATGCAGATAGCACAGTAGCTCACCATATATACACACACAAGGCATTCTGATAAGCAGAGAGGGAATTTAGAATTATATATGCTGTCGTCATTGACTTGAAATATGTATGTAGCTTTATAAATAGCTTTTTTTCCTCTGTATGGTATATTTAAACTATATCAAGATTTTAATAAGAAAAATGTTTATTAAAATCATACACCTCCTCTCCCTTTGACTTAAGCCCTTCTGTTAGTTCACTTAAAATGTGGTAGAGAAACTAGTTAAATTCTGTAATGTTTACACTTTTTTAATAGTCTAAATCCTTAGATGTTCACCATTGCTAAAAGAGGAGATAAAGGTAGCTACTAATAAAATATTATGACCAACTACTAAAGTAGGCCCTAATCTGAATCTATGCAAAACTGATACTTTAGTGCTAATTTCCATGACTAATTTTTTCTTTGGTTTCTTTTCCTTAGCTAGGTGTATCCAACACAAGGTAAATCACTTGCTCCAGCTTCGATAATTTTCCAGGAATGAAAAATTGCCATCCAGTGGTCATTCCTACCTGCATGGTTTGGAAGTGATTTATTTTCCCTGCAAGTTAGTAATTTGGTCACTAGATAACAAGCAGCGATAAAGCTTGTGAACTGGCAAACTTGTAAATCCAAAAAATACCCTTGCACAGCAACATTCAGAGAGGCAGAGGAAAGGAAATTTTCCTCAACTCTTAAACAATGTTTATCTTTGTATGCAATTGTGCAAATCATATAAACCTGCTGTTTTTCAAAAGTTTACTTCCATGCATCTGAAGAGGAGTGTGTAGGGAGAAGTTCCCCAGCCACCATCAACCTCCTCCTGTGTGGTTGCTTCTCAGGGAGAGCTGGAATTCAGCACAGCTCCTGGCCACCCTTAGACACCATGTGAAAGATGGTTCACTAGGTTTTATTAACCTCCTTTCTGTGCTTGCTGCTGTGCCCTAAACCCCTTTATAGGCTCCCATAGCCTGTGGGTCACGTATGTGTGCATCTGTAAATGCCATTCTGAGCTGCTGCTGTGCCCTAAACCCCTTTATAGGCTCCCATAGCCTGTGGGTCATGTATGTGTGCATCTGTAAATGCCATTCTGAGCTGCTGCTGTGTCCGGGCTCTTCGCTTCACTGACACTTGGGGTTTTCTGGTTTCTTCTCTGTAAGGCAAACTGTGGATACCTCACTCAGTAACTCTGATTCCCTTCCTCTTTTCAAGCTTTGTAGGATTTGACCTTTTTTTCTGAACTCTTCAGTTTGCCTATTTAGTAACAGGTCTGCTAAAGAAAATTCTGCGCGTCCAGATTAACTGGATTTCAGCATGTGTGGCATTAGCTTACTGAGGTAGAATGCACATCCACACATTAAAATGCATAGGTGAATGGGTCATGTGAAAGCTTCAGTGACTACCTGGAACTCACAATGCTGGAAGTTTCCACATGTTCTCCGTGGGGAGGAAATGAACAGGCTTCACAACTGGAATGTGGTCTCTATCACCATGCAGTTGTTGCCCATCAGGACTTCTGGCATCATCAGGAGCTCTGATGGATCCTTTGTTAATTGCAAATTGCTTTTGTGGCTTTCATTTGCAGCTATTTCAGATTTGCTGAACTGAAAGTGTGGAGGGCTTTTAATTTTTTATGTATTTTTAATCGATTTTTTGTGGAGTTGTCTCAGAGGATAACTTCATGTCTTGCTTGAAACACAATCCTGTGACAGACTATTTTCCCCCTTTGTCAATGGCTTAATATAAAGGTATTTTTTGTCTGTTATCACCACAAACTACTATTACAGTAATAGACTATTTAGTATAACAAGAGGCAGTTGATTGCTCCCTAGTGTTTCAGGACTTCTCCATAATGGCAAAACTTCAGTATCCCTTTGTCCAGTGGAAATGGCAGCTAACCAAATGAGTATGCTTGAATACTGTAGTCATGTAAACCTGTTGGAAAATAGATGGTTGCCACAACCTGTGGTAAGGTTTCTCTGCAAGGAGACTGCAAGGAGACTTAAGGAAATATTAGGCTTTAGACATACTGAAATGATTCACAAATTGGTTTTCTGGAAGTGAACAGTGCTAAGCTGAAAAGCAGATTTCAGTTTAATTTATAAATGAAAATTTTTCAATTTACCTGAAATGGCATTTTCATATACAAAATTAGACTTATAACCCATTTTAAAAGGCAGCTGAGTATTCCCCCAAAAAGTAACATCTTTTGAGGGAAGGAAGAAAGAGGTATTATGGTTAAAGCAGTGATGACTATGTTTGCCAGAGCAGGACAGCTGCTGCAGCAGTGAGGAACTAAGGGAGGAATACAGCTGCCACCACCTGTCAGGTACAGCTGAGTAATCTGAAATCTTGCAAAACTATGCATAATGCTATATTTCATTTTCATGCACTTGTCTGTATTTCAGTGTTGTGTACATGATTTAGTTTTTATAAAACAAAGCTAACAGAAGTCGGCATATTTTTGTGGAGGGCAAGAACAGCCACATGCTGTTTGGTTAATTCTTTCCAGTATTTTTCTTTTTTTGTGCATCTTTAGGCACCATGTAAATATACATTTGCTGTGCATAAGGGCAGATGTTTAAGAAGTTATCTCCAAATACTTGAACAATTTGATATTGCTGATTATATTAATTTATGGTAGGTCTTAGTCCCTGTCAGGACATGGCATTTCCTTATTTAGGGAACTCTAAACAGTAGCCAGGACAATCACATTTGAGGCTAAGACTACCGGTAGGCAAGTCAATGTCATTTAATACAAATAGTCTGCTGCTTGTTGGTTTTGGCCCAGAAACTCATGCATTTCGCCCTTAAACCATCAGCAAACTGTGTATTACACACAGCAATAGAATTTGTCTGTAAATGGGTCAGTTGGGTTTGCTCTACATCAGTCAGTGTTCCTCTAATTGCTCTGGAAGAAAAGCTAGAATCCCTAGTAGTCCATATGCTTGATATGAGTGGAGCTGTTGTTGGACATAAAGATTAAACAGCTTGTATAGGTAACTCTGGGAAATCATACTTCAAGGATGTCTCAGAAATAACAGTACTCAGGTAACAGGAGATATTGTTAATGTGAATCCACCTTTTCTCATTTACTGTTTGTGTGTTCCTGCTGTGCTTTTCAGTCACTTGCTGCTCAGGCACGTGTTTCTGCTCCTCAGAAAACTCCACGTAGAAAACCAGAGCTGTTCTTGCGCTTAGTCAAGGTCTCACCACGGAACTTCTCTTATCCCCTATCCTGATGAGGTTTGGGCGTCTCTCACAAGGCATAAAAAAGCCGCAGGAACCAGATGCAGTGCAGAGGAGCCCAGCTGGCCTGACTCCCCCTTCCCGTGCTTGGGAACGGAGAGAGGGGCGGTCCCAGTCACTGTGGCAGCCAGGTGCCTTTAAAGAGAAACACCCAAAATTCTTAAGGACGCCCGAATTCTTAAAGCAGCACAGAGAGTTACCTTTCTGGAAAGCGGACACCTGAATTTTTGAAGCTCTCTCTGCTTGCAAGAAAGGAGAGAAATATTAATCGTACTTTCACCGAGAGGCCCTTGGCGAGCGCCTCCCAGCGATACAACTCGGTGTTATGCAATTCCTGAGTCCTCCCCGGGGGAGGAGCGCCCTTGGCCATGGCCGTTCCCCCCTCCTCCGCCGCCGCCCCTCGCGGAGGAGTCCCGCTGGCCATGGGCGAGCGCCGGGGCCTCGGCGGTGCCGCAGGAGGCGGCGGGCCCGGAGCGGGTAAGGCCGAGCCGGGCCGGGCCGGGCCGGGCCGGGCCGGGCGGGGCGGGAGCGGGGCGGGGGCTCCGGGAGCGGCAGCGCAGCCCTGTCCGGCCGGGCCCGCGGCCTCCCGCCCCTGCGGGCGCTGCGCTGCCTCCGGGGCATCCCGGGCACCGGGACCTGCTGCTTCGACAGCCCTAGAGGGGGCACGGGCCCGTCCCCCGCGCCCCTGTGGGCTCGGACACCGCGGCCCCGGGGCCCGGGCAGCCCCTGAGGGGGATGCGGGCCGCCGAGCGGAGGCCCCGGGGTCCGGGCAGCTCCTGAGGGAGATGCGGCCGCCGAGCGGAGGCCGCGGGGAGCGCTGGCAGCACCTGCGGGGATGCGGCCGCCGAGCGGAGGCCCGGGGTCCGGGCAGCTCCTGAGGGAGATGCGGCCGCCGAGCGGAGGCCGCGGGGTCCGGGCAGCCCCTGAGGGAGATGCGGCCGCCGAGCGGAGGCCGCGGGGCCGCGGGGAGCGCTGGCAGCACCCGGGCAGCCCTGGGGATGCGGCCGCCGAGCGGAGGCCGCGGGGTCCGGGCAGCGCCGTCCCTGCCGCCCCGCGGTTCTGTGCCTGGCGGGCCGGGAAGGAGAGCTCGTCCTCTGTGCCCCGAGCTGCCGTGGAGGCAGGTGTGGGTGTCGGTGATGTTTCTGGCTGCCTAGGCCCTGGGCACCAGGAAAGTCTGCCCCTGGGAGGCGTCTGAGCTGCGTTCTGATGTGCCCCCAGTACAACCATGCTAAGCTAGGCTGAAGTGTTCGAGGAGGAAGGATTATCATGTCAAGGAAACCCACGTAGTATTCCTGAACCCTTGTGTCTCATGAAGTATCCAAAAACAGGTGTGCCCTGTTAAATTCAAGTGTAGGAAACCCCCTGAACAGTGACACGCTGTAGCCGTAGTGAAGTGCATGGTAGTCCTGTGATCTGCTCAAGCATGTGGAGCCAGCAGGCGTTGTGTTCCTCAGATGCTGTGCAGTGCAAACCATCTCTCCCAGGAATGGTGATGCTGTTCCCACTCTCACTGCTGGCAAGGCCTGTGCTGCCCAGGGCTGGCCTGAATGCTTTGGGAGCCTCTGGGATGCAAGGTGAAGCCTCTTACTGGGGTGTGTGAGGATTCATGGTCACATCCCATCGAGTGTGTGTTCCACATCACAGTGCTGGCTCTGCCAGCATCTTTAGCTTTTTCCCTGGCTACAGCTGATGTATGGCATGTAACTGTGATACTTGCACATGCAGCCCAGCAGCTGTAGCTGTGGGATGATGGTTGTATGTGTGTATCTATGTTAATTATTTCTTAGTTTGCTGAATTTTAAATTGATGGAAGGCGTTTCAGTACCCCAAGCAGTTTTTGTTGTCCATTTGGTTTATTGTCATTACCAGAAGAGCTTGTCTCCCTCAGTTGCAGAATAACTGGGATATGATGACCTGGAGTGTGTCCAGCAAAGGGCTGATGATTAAGAGACTGCAGTATCTGTCATAAGAAGAGAGGCCATGAATGCTGGGGCTGTTTAGCCTGGAGAAGACTCCAGGGGATTTTGTGAGTGTGTGAAAATATCTGGTGGAGGGAATAAAGGAGACAGAGCAGGCTCTTCCCAGTGGTGCCCCGTGGTGAGACTAGGGGCGTTGGTCACACACTGAAGTACAAAAGGTTACATTTACATGTAGGAAAACACTTGTTTTTTGTGAAGGTGGTCAGATGCTGGCACAGGTTGCTCACAGAGGTTGTGTGGTCTCCATCCTTGGAGATACTGAAGTCTCATTTGCATGTGGTGCTGAGCAATCTGCTCTGGTTGACCCTACTGGAGCTGGTGGCCTGTGCCCATCAGTTTCAGGTCTTTCATGCATCTGGGTCACATCTGAACAGAATGAGGCACATAGACATTATAAACTAGGTGCCCTTTGTCATTATGGTGAATGTTGACTGTTTTATGCACCATCATAGCCTTAAGAAAAATATCTGGGGTGCAGATCTATGGTAGTGTTGACCTAGTGACTTCTACCTTCTCCTGCCCCTCACACTCCTGCCAGTGCCCCTGGATCCAGGAAGGCAAGGGAGGGAATGCATTATGCTCCTTCAGCACAAGGTGCTGACTGCTCAGAAGCCTCAGCAGTGATCAGAATGTGCCATGTACTTGAAACTGAGTTAGAGAAGATGGGATTGTCTTGTAGCCACTAGCTACTTGCCTGCCTGCCAGTTTAGAGCCTGCCTGTGAAAGGCTCCTTTCACAGCAGCCTGCTTGTGAAACCCCTCTGCACCCCTGGAAGTTGTAAGGGAGGTGGGATATAGGTTGAGCAGGAGGCTCCAGTATGGTGTGGTTTCTGTGACTGACCTTTCCTTTTTTAAGATAAAAAAAAACCCAAACAACTATAACCATCTATTTAACAAAATACTGGTCCAGTTTTTAAAACCACAGGCCAGTCAGCCTCACCTGAATCCCTGGAAAGATGAGGGGACAGCCCATCCTGCAGTCTGTCTCTAAGCACATGGAAGTCACTCATCAGGAGTAGTCACCAGGGATTCACCAAAGAGAACTCATGCTTAACCAATATGATTACCTTCTGTGGTGGGACAATTGGCTGAGTAGACAAGGGAGAGCAGTGGATTTTGTCTACATGGGCTTTAGCTGATGTCTTCCATGGTACCCTCATAGGCAAGCTCAGAAAGTGTGAGCTGGATGAGTGGATGTTGAGGTGGATTTAGCACTGGCTGAATGGCAGAGCTTGAAGGATTGTGGTCAGTATCACAGGGTCTAATTTCAGGCCTGTCACTGGTTGTGCCCCCCAGGGTTCAGTGCTGGGCCCAGTATTGTTTAACTTACCCACAGATGCCTCCTCAGCAAGTTCACTGGTGGCACTGTGCTGGGAGGAGCAGCTGATACCCCAGAGGGTTGTGCAGCCCTTCAGAAGGACCTCAGCAGGCTGGAGACATGGGCAGAGAAAAACCATCTGAAACCCAAAGGCAAATGCAGGTTCTGCTCCTGGGGAGGAACAACCCCAGGACCAGTAGAGGATGGGGGTGCCCTGCTGGGAAGCTGCTCTGCAGAGAAGGCCCTGGTGGACAACAAAATGTCCATGAGCCAGCAGTGGCTGGGCTAACAGGGAACACTTTTGCAGTGTTTCCATTTTCAGGGATGTCAGCTGGTGCAGAAGCAGATGGAGTTGTTGGTTGTATGCCAGGCCCTGAGAAGGTGTGTGCTGAGACAAGGTGCCCAACCTGCCAACCCCAAATTCTTCCAATTCCATTGAGTTGTTGTAACCATCTCTATGTCCCAGGAAGTAAGGAAGGTCTTCAACTCTCATGGCCTTCAGCAGAGACTGCAAGATGATGCTGGGAAATCTGTCTCATGTAATTGAGTAATATTTTAAAATAGAATAAAGTGGTAGAATTGTAACCCAGAATGTGCTTTAGTGATATATTCACTGGGCATCTGGGATATCCATGCCAGCTATGCAATGTGCATGTATGTTCAGGTTTAGTTTGTTTTTTAAAATGTGAGTGGTATTATTTGAGAATATTTTCCAAATTGAAGTAAAGGAATGATTTTATTATGTGAAAAGTTAAAGCAGACTGAGTAGGGAAAGGACTTTGGCACCTCCTGGAAGGTAGAAATGCTATTCAAAACCTTCAGCTCCCTTTCTCTGCTGTATTATATGTAATACCTTGTATACTGCCTGTGGCTAGTTATCCTCTACAGCAGTGTCAGTGGGATCTTGGAACCAACCCTGAAAGCATCCTGCTGGCTGAACTTCTGATCAGTGTGAGTCACCAGCACTTCTGCAAGGTTGCAGCGTGCTGACCTGACAGCTCCTCACAGCAGTTTTTGTAGCAGGTGCTTGGTGACATGTCTGCAGGGATGCAGGGATTGATCCTGGGAGCAGATGTCCCCAGCCAGCGGTGGGGTGAAGGCCCTGCTCAGTGTGACCTCTGCTGTTTTCACTGGCCTGTTTCCTAGGTATCAGCTGTCCCATCTCCCAGCTCAGCTGGGCTGGAACTCTCTGAGAAAGAGCTGTGCACAGATGTCCTCTGGGAGCCCACACAGGAGGATCAGTGTGGAGATGGGTGACTCGTGGTGCCTGGGAGCTACCAGGGCAGTGAGCCTGGTGGAGCTGTGCTGGTTGCAGCACTGTGCAGTGACCTCACACATATCTCCTCATGTGTGATACCACAGTGGCTGATGTCTCCCAGGGCATTTCCTCCCTGTGCTACAAAAGGCTTTGTCTTTGGCACACAGGTGTCAGTGCTTCCTGCTGCTGGCACAGCTGGGAGGGGGTGTTGGTGTGAGCTGTGCTGGGTAGAGCAGTGCTGCTGGGAGCACGGATGGAGGGCAAGGGGACACGGACCCCAGGGGGCCAGGTGAGTGTCTGTGTGACACGGGTGAACTTTCAACCACACCTTTGGGATCCTGTGAGGAGGAGGAATAAATAGTGGTAACTTGAACCAGAACTGTGCTTTGTTTTCAGAGCTCCTCGAGTGCTGCTGAAAATGGCTCCGACCTTGATGAAGAGCCTCTACTCAGAAAAAATCACCGCCGGTTTGTCATCTTCCCCATCCAGTACCCAGACATATGGAAGATGTATAAGCAGGCTCAGGCCTCCTTTTGGACAGCAGAGGAGGTGAGCACTGGGCCAGTGGGTTGGCAAAAGGCAGTCAGACCACTGGGGTCCTGCCTCATCTTTCCTAGCTCTGCTGCTGGCTTCTCTGTTGAAAAGGTTGGAGTTAATTGCATCAAACATCAGGTGCCAGCACTGAAGCAGAACTCCCTTCCCTGACAGTGGAAAGCAAGCTGCTTCCACAGGGTGATTCAGCAAAGCTGTTTTAGATGCTGAGTTTAGGATGAGTATAATTGTGTCCTGGGGTGCTTCTCTGTTTATAGAGAAATCCTGAGTCAGATTGCTGTGATTAATGGTCCTGTGGTCTCTGGAACTAACTCCTTGCCCATTAAGATACTCTGGGAAATTTCATGCTGTTCCTTAATATTAGGTACCTAAATTTCCAGGCAGATAGTGTTAATCATGGACACTTGCTAAAAATGCGTTTTAGCTGACTCCCGATTGCCCTGGGGAAGTGCTTTGCCCCATGTTATTGCAAGCTCTAAGTTCTTCCCTGAGGTTGCTGGTTAGATAGACCTGAGCAGTGCTGATCTCTGAACACTGCTCTGCTTTGGAGAAATCACCTCCCAGGGGAGCTGGTCATTCCAACTCAAAGCTTATGCACCCTTTTCTTGTTTGTGGGCAGTGGTCTGCAACTGCAGAGGACTGAGATGAAAGCACTGGCAGGCTCTAACCAGACCAGAAAGCATAATGCGATGATGAGGAGTAGATGTTTGTGGAGGTGATATTTCATTGCCTCCCTGTGAAGCTTGCTGCCCTGTTGCGGCAGATCTTCATTTAAACTATTAAAGAAAAGGCATTTGAACTCCTGCCTTACCAGCATTTCCCTTTTACAGTTTTACTGGTTCCTTCTTACACTGTCCTACCATCTGTGGGTCCTCTGCATTTTTCACACCTAACTCTACTTTGGTGCTCTTTTGGTTCAGAAATCCTACAAACAAACAAAAAAGGCTCATGTGAAGGAATCTGTGGTTTTCTCTCGTGGCTGGGGTTTGGTCTGATAGACAAGAGCAGTTGCACAGCATTTGCTCCATACCATTCTTTGACAACATGGAGGCTGAACACCTGCCAAAGGCAGAAGTCCCCTCAGTCCATCTTTTGACATGCTTGGGTATAGCTTTCTTCAAGCTATTTTATTTCAAGTAAAGTTTAAGTGTTTCAGAATGAGCTCTGGTTACTGGTGCATGTTCATACTTGTGACAAAAACATACTAAGGCTTTTCAAAATCTCATTTATTTATTTAGTAGACAGTGATTTTTATTCCAAATTACAAAAGTGTAAACTATGAAGCAAGTACATGGTGTTACTGGTGCAGAGAGAGACAACATTACTGCAGTGTCTCTGTTGTCTTTTACATTCACAAGTATTTAAATTCCCTACATGTAAAGATTTCAAAGCAAAAGCCAAAACTCTGCCTCAGTCACTTGACTGGTCTGCTTGTTTTTACAGAATGACAGATGCAGAAGGACAATAATGTTTTCCTTTTTTCTTTTCATTAGGTTGATTTGTCTAAGGACCTTCCTCACTGGAACAAGCTGAAAGCAGATGAAAAATACTTTATCTCTCACATTCTGGCATTTTTTGCTGCCAGTGATGGAATTGTAAATGAAAACCTGGTGAGAAAGACTTACAGAGGGCTTGAATACTTAGTCATGTTATTGTCTTACTAACTTTCCATTTTGGCTTTTTCACATTAATTCATAGGTTTATTAAATGTATACTTTTTTTCTTTCCATCTCACCTTTGTCAAGTGGCACAAGCAGCTTGTTCGTCTGGGAATAGTGTTTGAGTTAAATTGGGTCAGCTGTGGTCATCAGAGCTCCAAATCACATCACTCTGGGACATTGTTTTTAAGTTCAGCCCCTGATTGGCTGTGGGATGTGCATTTCTGAATGAATTAATAGAACCTCATATTTTTCCTGTACTCGTGTTAATTGAAAAGTAGGAAATACAGACCATGGCTGTGTCATGTATTCCTCATTTTGGTAAAATCTGTTTTGTTCCCACTGAACGGCATCCTAGAATCTCTTAGAGCTGCACGTGGTGCTGCTAAGAAGGTGGAGAATTCTTCATGTTGATATCTATTCTGGGCTGGAGAATATCTTATCACTGGTTAGCAGTGATATCTGTCTGCAAATGCCCAATTTAAATCTCAAATGTTTTAATGTTTATAACAGTAATACATGTGCATGCATTGCATGAACATATCTTACATCATGCTGTTTGTATTTTTAATGGTGAGCAAAAAGTCTGAGGCTTTGTTCAGTACTAAGTGTTTAGTATTGCATTATTTTGGTGTTCTTCTCTTGTGTATGTGTGCCCCCATACTTCAGCTCTTAGATATATTTACTTCTGGCTAGCTTGCGTTTTTTTCCTCTGCACCACAGCTGTCCTGTTGACATGTCTGTGAACAAAGCAGTACCGAGCTGCTCCCATCCTGTCTCTGTAGCAGAGATCTGCTTTCTCTCCTGTTGAGCTCAGAGTAGTGTCATGCAGGACTGCCTCACTGTACTCATTGCCATGCTTTCTGCTTTTGGTAGGTGGCACGTTTTAGTCAGGAGGTGCAGATCCCAGAAGCTCGTTGTTTCTACGGCTTTCAGATTCTCATTGAGAATGTTCACTCAGAGATGTACAGCTTGCTCATAGACACCTACATCAAAGATCCCAAGAAAAGGTAAACCTCTGGGTGTGCTACACACCCGTGGGAAATCTGTCACTGAAGGCAGTGCCACTGTTGTAGGGCAGCACGGCAGCTCTCTCCTGTTTCAATACTGACCTTCTGGGGGAGGTGGGGAATGTTCCTTAAAGCTTTCAAGGCTGCATGTCTGACCCCCAAAATGGAGAGGAGTATTACTGACCAAGGCTTATTTTGGGAGCATCAGAAGGTTAATTAATATTTGTATAATTCTTTTACTGCTGGAAGCATGGAGTATCTTAAATGTTAAAGGCTCCTTGAGGTTATCGTGCTCCTACAGTGCTTGCTCTTACATCAGCAGAGGATCAGCCTGAGGAAATTGAGTGCTCATGATCAAAGTGCTGTTTCTAATATACAGCAATCAATGTATTGCATCCTTTCAGCCTTTTTGTTGTCAGTGCTTTTTAATACAACTTGAACTGCTTATTTTTGAATGATTGAGTTCACCTTTTTTGTCTGAAGAACTTCCTAATCCAAACAGTAATACATTTGAGAAGCAGTGCTTTCCCTCAGAGACTCCACCATGGTGATGGTCAGGCAGAGCTTGCTTTTCCATGGTGGCATCCTGTGTTGGTGATGATGGGAGGACTGCAAGGTTTCATTTCAGGTGTTCAGCATCGGAACAGAGTCTGTGCATGTGGGATTGTCCAGTTCCTTTTGTGGAGTTGGGCAAGATGAGGTTTTGCTCTATGGATAGACTGAAGTAGCTGGCTTCAAGTCTGAGAGAGACTGTGATTTGCTGAGTAGGCACTTCTGGGATGAGATGCTTGAGTTCACAGCTTGCCTCCCGTGAGCCCCTGGGGATGTTGCTTTCTGCACCTTTGCCTCCCTCTGCCCTTTTTATCACAGATCACATCTTGGTTTAACCTGGCAGGCAGCTAACACTACACAGCAGCTCACTCACTGCCTGCCCCCGCCCAGTGGGCTGGGAGAGAATCGGGGACAAAAGTAAAACTGGTGGTTTGAGGTAAGACAGTTGGAAAGGACAGAAAAGGAAAATAATAATGATATACAAAACAAATGATGCATAATGCAGTTGCTCACTGCCTGCTGATACCCAGCCAGTTCCCA
Source organism: Muscicapa striata striata (assembly GCA_030060385.1). Taxonomy (NCBI): domain Eukaryota; kingdom Metazoa; phylum Chordata; class Aves; order Passeriformes; family Muscicapidae; genus Muscicapa; species Muscicapa striata. Next base: position 5,472,183 of record JAREIS010000090.1, read on the forward strand.
AGAAGCAGCCCCTGGCCATCTTTCCCCTGGTTTATATTCTGAGCATGACATCCCCTTTGGCCACCTGGGGTCTTCTCTTCTGGCTGTGTCTCCTCCCAGATTCCTGCTCCCCCCAGCCTGCTCAATGATGGGGTGGGGTTAGAAGCTGAAGAGTCCTGTAAACACTGCTTAGCCACAACTGAAGCATCAGTATGTTACTAACATAATTCTCATTCTAAATATAAAACCCAGCACTGTACAAGCAACTAGGAAGAAAATGAACTCTTTCCCACACAAAAGCAGGACAGATCATCACCTCTTTGGAGTGGGAACTCTCTCTTACTTGGGTTAGTTCAGAGCCTTTCATAATGGATCCTCTATCTGGTGGAGCTGGAAGGGACAACCAGGGCAGATTTACATAAATTACTATTCTGATGTTTTGTCTCTGTTTTCTTCTGTAGGGATTTCTTATTTAATGCTATTGAAACAATGCCTTGTGTTAAGAAGAAAGCAGACTGGGCTTTGAAGTGGATTGAAGACCGAGAATCCACTTTTGGTGTGTAGCTTTTTAAAAACTTGTTTCTATTGCATATCACAAACTGATCTACTGTGATTAAGCTGCACCCCTGGAGTATGAAGTTAAATTCTGCACAGGTGTAGTGACTTCTGAGTCTCTGGTTTAACTAAAGAACTAGAAGTACTTTCTGGTGAGCTTGTATGTTTTTATCTTCAGCTAGAGAAATAAGTAATGGCATTGCCCTCTGAAACCATGTTGTGAAAAATGCTCTGTCGTTTTTTTTGTCTTTATACTGAATAACCCTGGTTTCATCAGTTTTTACTTGTAGACCTTATATTCTAGTTTTGATTATTTCTTCTAGTTGGTTCTTATTTTGCACTTAGTGTTCAGAACTGGGCAGCTGAAGTTTTCAAGTCCATGCATTTTCTGTGTTCATGTTCCTATAGTGGAATCCATGGGGGTTTGTTTGTAACTGAGGCATGACTGAGCCTGGACAGAAAAGATTTAAGAACCATCTGTTTCTGGTGTTTCTCGTTTGCTGTTGGGACTAGGTTTCTAGTTTTTGTATCTCATTTCAGAGCTGGGACAGTGGCTCAACTTCCATCAGCATGGTGCAGGGCATCCTTAGCAGTGTTCTGCATTCTTACAGTGTTGAATTTAAAGGGTTTGCTGTAGCTGAAATCCATAATGGGTGCACTCTGGTGAATTTTTTAAAGCAAATATCCTCTGTATTTTGAGAAATTGTAGGAGATGGAGGGGTTGAGCCTGGTTAACAAAATAAAACTGAATGTCATTCTTTTGCAGCATCTGTTCACAGCTCTTGTTTGAGAGAGGTTCTTTTTTGTAGCTGTACATTGTTCTGTCTGGAGCGCCCACTGTCTCCTGGTCTGGCTTTGCTTGCTGTGTGTGGAGCCCCTTCATCATCCTTTGTTTAGCTCCCAGCAGTGTGGGATGTGCCAGGAATCAGGAGGTTTCCTAACTCCAAAAGCAGTGTACTCCCTGCTCCCTGCCCCCAAACTTCATGCATTTTATCCAAATACGTTATCAGTCATCTGCTTCATTAAACCTGTATTTTATAAGCAGTCTTTCTCCATTCCTCTATGGAAGTAACCTAGGAGATTTTAAGTCTTGCTAGAAAAATTCTTTGCTTAATAACTTTTGTGATACTTGTAAGTTGGTATTGCTCTCTGACCTTTTTTCCTAATTTGAATTTCTTCAGATGAGCCAGCAGTTGGTATTTGTATCTCATAGACAAAGTGGGACATCTGGCTACGTTGGGTTATTTTTGAGACAAAATTGTATGCAGTTCTTATTGGGAAAAGGCACCAGAACTTAGTGTCAAAGCCCTTCATGTTAGAACATAGACAATGAGCCTGTGAAGTTGTTTGAAGTAGTGTACATGGAATGATGTGCCTCAGTTGGTCTTGTAGTGTGGAGAAATACATTCATGTAGAGAACAGGGGGAACTGGGACCAATAATGCCTTGTTTTCATTGGATTAAAGGTGGGATAATGCAAATAGTTACTTGTGTCTTGACTTATGTTCTGTAGTCTTTCACTCTTGTAAGAATATGGTTTTATGTAGATTCTCAGCAAGAAGAAGTTGTGGTGTAGAGTTTTTGTTTAATTTATATGAGTGGCCCTTTTCTCAGCTTTGGCTGTCTGTTACACAGTTGCTTTTCTGCCTTTTAGGAGAAAGAGATAATGGAGTACTAATGTCTTGGCCACTTTGGCCATTACATTATTTTGCTTCTGACCTGTAGCATTTTCAGTGGGTGCCCTGTTTGTTCAGCTCTGCTGGGGTTGATTATGGCTGAGTGCTGTGGGATGTGTAGACCCTCTGTGTGCCAGGATCTGTGGATGGATGTGGTCAAAGACAGCATCTGGTGCTGCAAAGGGGATTGCTCCTCTCTAGCATCATTCTGTCTGATACAAATGATGGGTCTTGCTGATGAGCAATACAGCAGTTTGTCTAACAAAAGATGTGCTATGTTAACAGGTGAGAGAGTGGTTGCCTTTGCTGCAGTAGAAGGCATCTTCTTTTCGGGTTCCTTTGCTGCCATATTTTGGCTGAAGAAGAGGGGCCTGATGCCTGGATTGACTTTCTCCAATGAACTTATTAGCAGAGATGAGGTAATGTGGCATGTCCTACACACTGTTTGGGAAGAAAAGTGAGTTTCCAGGGGAAGGGTAGAATTATATTCCTGAAGAGCCTGTAGTCTTGACAGAGGAAGGGGAAAGAAGCAGACTTTTACCAGTACTTACAGAATCATAGAATCATTTAGATTGGAAAAGACCTTTAAGATCACCGAATCAGACTGTTAACCTGACGCTTGCAAGTCCACCCTAAGTGCCACATTCACATGACTTTTAAATACCTTCAGGGATGGTGACTCAACTACTTCCCTGGACAGACTATTCTAATGCTTGACAGCAATTTCTGTGAAGCTTTTTGTAACATCCAATCTAATCCCCTGCTTGATGCAACTTGAGGCATTTTCCTTCTGTCCTGTTCTTGGGAGAAAAGATTGACCCACACCTCACTACAGCCTTCTCTCAGGTTGTAGAGAGCTTAGGTCTCCCCTGAGCCTCCTTTTCTCCAGCCTAAACACCCTTATCTCCCTCAGCCAGTCCTCATAAGACTGGTGCCCCAGACCCTTCACTAGCTTTGTTGCCTTTCCCTGGACATGCTACAGCACCTCAATGTCCTTCCTGTAGTGAGGGGCCCAGAACTGGACACAGCACTCGAGGTGTGGCCTCCCCAGTGCCCAGTACAGGGGGACAGTCCCTGCCTTGGTCCTTTGGCCACAATATTGCTGACACAAGCCAGGATGCCATTGGTCGTCTTGGCCACCTGGGCACTGCTGGCTCATGTTCAGCCACTCTCAAACAGCACCCCCTAGTCCTTTTCCACTGGGCTGCTTTCCAGTCACTCTGCCCAAGTCTGTAGCATTGCATGGGGTTGTTGTGGCACAAATGCAGGACCTGGCATTTGACTTTGTGGAACCTCATACCATTGTCTTCAGTCCACTGATCCAGCCTGTCCAGACAGATCCCTCTGGCCTTCCTAGAGATCAGCATTCCTACCAAGCTTAGTGTCTTCTGCAAACTGACTGGGGATGCACTCACTGCACTTTACTGCTGATAAACAGGATTGGCCACTGGGCCCAATAACATACACACACACACACACACACACACACACACACACACACACACACATATATATATATATATATAGCATACATAACAACATAACTGAGCTGTGGGGAACACTGCCTGTGGCCAACTGGATTTAATTCTAACCACTCATTTTGGGCTGGCCATCCAGCCAGTTTTATACCCAGCAAACAGCACTAATGAACTCAGAGCCTGGGTACCCCTGGGCCCCTCAGCAGAAATATCTGTTTTTAAGGGGAGTAAACATAAATACTGGTGTCCCAATTGTGATTTAACCCCAGCCAGCAATCAAGCCCCATGCAACCACTCTCTCACTTCCCCACCAGTAGGATCAGAGAGAGAACTGGAAGGATAAAAATCTGGAAAACTCGTGGGTTGATATGAAGACCATTTAATAGGGAAACCAAAAGTCACACACATGAGCAAATCAAAACAAGGAATTAATTCACTGTTTTCCATGGTCAGGAAGGTGTTCAGCCATCTCCTGGAGTGCAGGGCCCCATCAGGTGCAGTGGTGACTTGGGAAGGCAAATGGCATTACTCCAAATGTCCCTCCATTCTTTCTTCTTCCCCCCACTTTATATGCTGAATGTCACATGGTCTGGAATATCCCTTTGGTCAGTTTGGGTCACCTGTCTTATCTGAGGACAGGTGTTGTGTCTCCTCCCAACCTCCCATGCAGCCCCAACTCCCTCACCAGTGTGGCAGTATGAAAAGCAGAAAAGCCCTTGGCTGTGTGTAAGCCCTGCTCAGCAATAACAAGAACATCTCATATTATCAACTCTGTGTTCAGCATAAATCCAAAACACAGGCCCATACCATACTTGAAGAAAACCTGACCTGCCCTAAAACATCCCAGCAGCCAAGAGCAGCACACAAATGTATGTAGTATTATCAAAAAGATGGATGTTTTTAGATTGAAGGGGGTGTTTGTTTTCCTGTGTTGTGAAGGGAGGCAAAGGCCCATCTGCTCAAGGAGTGGGGTGCAATTGCATGGTCCCCAGCTGCAGGTGGGCTGGCTGGAGCCAGGACCTGGATAATGTGAGACTGAGACTTGCTGTGCCTCACGTGCTTCAGGCAGGATCAGGTGGGCTCCAAGTACCACTCCCCACCTGCTCCTGGCTGTGGGTCCCAGAGCTTGCAGACAGCTGCCTGCATCCATCACTGAGGCAGCTGTGGCAGGTTGCTGCAGAATGACTTCTCTCCATGGTCTTGTGTTGCTGCACAGCAATAGAATCTCCTGGGAGGGGGCAGCTACAGATCTGCCTTTGAGGAGAGTGCATCTTTAAGTTAAGATGTGAGGGGTTTGAGGGGCTGCACGTCAGCACACCAAGTATGACAGACCATCTGCTTACAAGTGCCCCTTCTTTTCACTGTTTCCTTCCTTTCTTTTTCCTTGCTCTCTGCAAGTTGGCAGCTGTTCTTTATGGCTGGGAACTGTGTGCTGCACTACTTAGGTTGCTGTCAGCACTGAAAAAGTAGAAAGACCAGTTTTGTATGCAGTATAAACATGCTAATGGTTGTAACTTAGCAGAATTTGTCTTAATGTGTAAGGAGCTTTTTTATAATGGAAGTAATTTTCATGGGTTAGATAAATCGATTTGAAATGAAAGATCTTAAAATGTGTCTTTAAAAGACACTTTTGAAGGAAGTGATATGATGAGTGAGGAAAAACAAATAGTTCTTCAGCCTTCACCTTCCTTGTGTCTTCTGTGAGTCATCATGAACTGATCCATTTGAGTGAGGCAGGATTTGTTTGTTACAAGGATCTCTTGCAGGTGAGTGAATGTAAGTGGACTTCTTTGCAGAGTCCAGGACCAAAAGACTAAAATTTTCCAGAGCTCTGCTGGCGTAATTCCAGCTGCAATGCTGTTATGAAGGTTAAAGCTTGGTGCAGAGAGCACCTGCATTGAAACCCAGTGGCAGTAAAAAGAATCCACAGTGGAAAACTACAAACTGTTTTTTGGTGCACCTGGACAGATACATGATTAACATAACGTTCAGTGTGTTTTTTGAGCTGTTGGCTCTGTTCCCAGGCTGTTCTTGAGCTGGTGCATCTCTGATACTTAAGGGTTCAGAGCTGGTGAGAGCACCAGTTGTCAGAGCACACTGGTTCGTGGGAGAAGCCAGGCATGTCCTGCATCCTGCAGGAGATATTGCCCTAGATAAGACCATGGGAAGCTAATGCGGTCACTAGAGGGGGGATATTTCCCTAATTATGTTATTTCAAGGTGTTTCATGACCTTAATCACAAGGATTTTACAGCCTTTCTATAAAGGTTTTCACAGAATCACAGAATTGTTAAGGTTGGAAGGGTCTCTGGAAATCATCCAGTCTAACCTCTCTGCCAAGCAGGGTCATCTGAAGCAGGTGACACAGGAATGTGTCCAGGTCAGTTTGGAGTATCTCCAGAGAGGCAGACTCTACAATCACCTGGGCAGCCTGTTCCAGTGCTCTGTCACACTTGACATAAAGGGTTCTTCCTCATGTTGAGGTGAAACTTCTTGTGTTTTAGTTTACAGCGATTACTTCTCATTCTGTTGCTGGGCACCACTGAAGAGTCTGGCACCATCCTCTTGGCAACTGTCTGTCCTGGCTTCAGCCAAAGACAGGGTTAATTTTCTGCAGTAGCTGTGAGGGGGTAGAGCCTGGAGTTGTGTGGGCATGGCTAAGACCCTAATGTTACTGGGTGCCATCTCAGGTCATTGACAGGGGTGGGGGAAAGGGACTCCCCTGCTTTTGAGAAGAAGGGTGTTCCTTCCAGTGGGAAAAAACGTAATTGGGAAGAGCAGGTGAGTATTTGTCGTGGGTTTTCCATGTAAATAGCTTCTTAGTCCTACACAATTTGTAGTTCATATTGCTGTTACTGTTCCTTCTGTTATCTTGTTGTTTCCAGTAAATTGTTCTTACCCATCCTGTGATTTTCACCTTGTGCCTCCATCCTCAGAGCAGGAAAGGGGAAGGGGAAGCCAGGATGTCTTGGTGGGGGTAGGGAGTGAGCAAATGGCATCTGGTTTAGGAGAGTCTTGGTGGGGGCACTGAACTGGGGAGTACCATTCCTAAACCAGGATACCACCTTTGAGGTAATTGTGTGCATTAATGAGATCCCCTCTGAGTGTTCTCCAGACTAAACAGGCCCAGCTCCTGCAGTCTCTCCTCAAAAAAATGATGCTCCAGACCCCTCATCATTTTTGTGACCTCTGCTGGACCCTCTCCAGTAGCTCCTTGTCTCTTTTGTACTGAGGATCCCAGAACTGGACACAGCAGTCCAGACATGAGATACCCATGACTCTTCTGGTCACAAGGGCTCTGCTGGCTCAGTCAATGAGACTCCCAGGTGTTTTGCAGAAGAACAGCTCTAGTAGGTCAGCCCCCAGGTTTTGTTTTGATCTTTGTTAATGGTAATATGGGATTGTCATGTTGCCCACAGTCTGCCAAATTATTTCTGATTGATATTCACTGGCTGTGCCCTCTTGGTGTTTATTGGCTGTGATCACCACCTTGCAGTTGAGAGATGGTAGCACAGTGCTCCTAGTCTGGCAGTGGGAGGTGTGGCTGAAGTGAGACCATCAAACTGTACCTCCAGGGCAAATCAAAGAGAAGCTGAGGTGCCTCTGAGCAGCTTTCTGGGGTTGCTTGTCTCCTGATGTTTTCTTACCTTGGCAGGAGACTTTTCTGGAAAT